>OU862872.1:78241554-79519221 GCA_917880715.2 Matsumyia berberina
GGATACGGATAAATCTGAGATGCATACCTTGCCCATTCCATCCTTCTACTTGTCGGAACTTTGGACACCAGCTCCTTGAGCATTGATGTATATGCTATGTGCTGTTGTCCGTCGACTGACTGCAGGAACACCAATAGGTTTCTTGTTTTTGTGGCAAACGGAATAAGGCGGACCATGTTGTTTTCGCTTATTGATGCTATCTCATGCACTTGGCTAAGCTGACTGTTAATTAATTGCTCTTGACGACCAAATCGGAAACGAAGTTCTTCAATCATATTTCCAACGTTGGCTGGTGGAATCAAGAGGGACTTCACGACCTCTTTTGCTTCCCCTTGTAAACATTTCTGCAACCTCTGATTGCTTTCCAGGTTAGTGTAATTGTAGGCGACGGTCGATTGTGTAAATCCATTGTATATGAAACTAATAGTAGTATCAGCCGTCGAAGAGAAAAACTACGTCAATGTGCTACATTTTAGTGGTGGCGCGTGGCGCTGTTCAAGAAAACAAAGCAAAGAGAAAAAATAAATCGAAGAGAATTATCTTGTCGATGGTTTTTTCCTTTCGGTTTTATGTTTCTTCTTTCGCCTCTTTTTCGTGAACGAATTTGGATTGATGTTTTGTGTGGACATCTTTCATACCCAATGCATATCGTACATAATACATGCATATGTGTGCATGGGTATGCACGCATGTCACACATACGGTATCAATTCAGCTGGCTGTGCTAATGTCGGTAGCCAATGATTTGGATTAAGTCTTTTTGGGAATATATTGTCTTGGGCAGTTGTCAGTTTTCTGAAAATTGCTTCGACATAAATATAAATATGGTATGGTAAAGGGAGAAATCTGTGAACGTTGCTCTTTAGCTTTTAAATTTTTTCATAAAAGAATTGTGAATGACTTTAAGCCTCAGTTGAATACGTAAAAGAGGAATTTTCTTTTTATTTCATCTTTCAGGAGGGTGGACATGTTGGTAGATTTGCATTATTTTCCACATCAGCCAGTGGGGTAGATTGTTGCTGCAGGAAGTAGATACCGCTGTCAGGCATTTGACCGCAAACCAAGCGTATACATTTTGAGTCTGCTCTTTTGTGCGCAAAAAAAGAAAAAAAACCGATTTTCCCGAAAACCACCAAACGTTTTTTTTTGCCATATCTTTTCCCTCCCGTATTCCATCAATCCATGCATATTCATTTTCAGTCTGCTCTTTTTTTATTTGCACAAAAAAAAATACAAATCATTTGTTTTTTTGTTTACTAAAGGCAACCGATTTCTGTGCGTAAAAGATTTTTTGTGTTTGTATTGTAAGAAGTCATTACCGAAAATAAAACGAAGATGAGAAAGAGGCTGTGCTTTCCAACAGGCCACTATCACAAATAACCGGAATTAAATTTTTTTGACGTGAAATTACCTCAGAAACGCGAAAATAAAAGTTATTTTGCGAGGACGCTATTATTAACAAAGTTATAAATAATTAAAGTCTCCGATGTCAGTTTTGGGCCATCATTTACACTCAAATGAAAACTGTCATTTTTCAACATTTAATTTCAGGCTACACACTATCAGTTTTGGGCAATCATTTTCCGGATACTTTTTACAGCTCGAAATAACATATTTTGTATCGGCTGGCGCGGGTTCGGCAAATTTCTACCTACCTACTCATAAAAAATCCCAAACGACCACGAGTTTCAATCATTTAACCCAAACACACGAAAAATTTCGTGGTCATCATTTACGCCATCATTTAACACATCATTTATCATTTATTTATTTACAGCATCATTTGAGTGAAACTGATGGCCCAAAACTGACAGTGTGTACCCTACTTAAACTACACAATAAAACTGAAATGTCGATGTGTACGAATGATAATGGCTGTGATCAATGTGTGTGAAATCCAATAGAACAGATATCAATAGGTGTGTAAAGTAGGCTACAAGTTAACAACACATAAGTTCGCTCCAGCATCGAAAATTCCCACGGAGCGAACGCGACGGATCAGGTGCAGTTTGCACAGGTGCAGCTCGGATGTGACCACACGAGCAGCCAAAACGCTGACGCTGCGTCTACGCCGGCAGCTGAACTTCGCTCATCAGGTTAGCTGTAAGGTAGAAATTAAGTACTTGCATTTTGAAGTTGAATAAAGAAAGATCGTGCAGATCTTATAAAGAAAAATTTCGTTGTGTTTTAAATGTAAAAAAATATAACTGGCGCCCAAACCATAGGAAGACAGGTCGCGTTAAGTCAATAAGTCCTTAAGTAGTACGAGTGCTTTTCGCTTGGATATTTTTGCCAAAATAACCTGTAGCTCCCATCGTCGCGAGTGTGGTGAAAGTGAAAATTATTCTTCACAAGGGCCCCCGAGTAACCATCAGGAGGAAAGGGAAGTGGCAACCACTAGCCGCATCACCAGCGAACCAGCAGCCAAGACATGGAATACCGGCAGCTATTAGTTTTGTAAGTGTAATATTGTAAGCTAAATCATTCTGCAATAATCGAAAATATATTAAAAAGAAGTGAACATTTAAGAAAAAAAAGTCATCTGTTTTGGAAAATAAATGCATAAGTAGTTAAGTGAAAATATAGATGTAATGTGTAAAATATGTATATCAACTTGTGAAACAACCTATGTATGTATTTATAAACAGAACTGTGTATGTATGTATGTATATTACGATCCATACTTTGACGGACAATTTTATGACGGACATGGTCCTGGAGTCTTATAATACTCCACTTAACTGGGAGTCTATTTCAAAATGTCTCACCCTCCACTTCGCGGACAAGCGCGATCTAGGCACTCTCGAGTACCAAATGATTTCCTTGATTCAAGTACAAAGTTCAGTCCAAGAATTCTATCAGGCCGTCTACGGTCACCTTTCGCTAATATTGAATAAAATTTCGTTATGGATATTAGCATGGAATCTATGAGACTTTTTACTTAGATTTATAGGGATAAAGCTCTCCATTGTGCGAGGGTTAAATGCCGATCTCCCCAGACTTTTAGGAATTCGTGAACCGTCACACCTTCCACAGGGGCTTCATCTTTGGCTAAAACTAGAGAACCAGAACTACAGATCCTATTACGCAAATAACAACCAAGCTGTAGTGAAAAGATTGCATGATCCATCTCTCCCCTTACCCCTGCGTAGGAATAACCCCAATCAGCAACCACATCCACCGTCGAAAAATAGATTCTACCCTCAATTAGCTTATTTGCCCCAATTACCTCAGAATGCTCCTTTTTTTTAATCACCAACAAAGAAATCCATATCATAATACCTTTCAACAGAATATTAGACCACAGTATCCTTTTGTTCAACACAATTCCTTCTCCCAACAACCACAAAAGATACCAATTCCAATGAGCCTAGGTTCCAGTGCCCAAACAAGAGAAGCTAACTATCAAAACAGGCAAGGTTTTAACGCGAATGCAATAAAAAGACCACCACCTACTAATCAGCAGAGTCCACCATACAAAGTACAAAAGAACTTCCATATTAACACTACCGAAGAGAATCAAGATGACTACAACCAAAAAATAGAAGACTCCGATAATCAATATGAAACATGACAATTGAAGAAGTGGAACCTACCGACTTAACAGATATACATTTTTTTATATTAACAAACTCTTCGCTGCCGTATTTTGAATGGCGCGCGAAGAGTGGAGAAATTTTAAAAATACTCGTAGACACACGGTCAAATAAGAATTATATTCAACCTTCTCTAATAGATAAACCAATTGCAAACGATCAAATTTTTTTCGCTAATTGTGTAGCTGGAAGTATCAAAGTTACCTAGCATGCTTTCATTAATCTTTTCAATCTCCAGAATAGTCTTATTAAATTCTTTCTTTTACTTTCTTTAAAATTCTTTCACGGGATCCTCGGTCACGATAGTTTAATAAAAGAATTAGAAGCAGTACTCCACGTTGACAAAAATTACAATTATGGTCATACAAAACAAAATTAAAATTTGAATTAAACAACACAAAGCACAAGATATTAATTTAATAAATATTATTGTAAAACCGACCATATGACTCCTGAACAGAAGTGTGCTATCGAATCAACTGTCTTAAAACACCCCAAATTATTTCTCGAACCAGATAAAAAAACTAACTCACCAGTTTGGGTAGTACCTAAAAAGTTAGATTCGACAGGAAAAAAAAAGTATCGGCTTGTGATTGATTATCGCAAACTCAATGCAGCTACGATACTTGATAAATATCCGATGCCTGAGATAAATGAAATACTATCTCAGTTGGGAAAGAACAAATGGTTCACCGTTCTAGATTTGAAAAGTGGCTTTCATCAGATTCTGTTAAAGGAATCTGACATTGAAAAGACAGCTTTCTCAGTAAACAATGCCAAATTAGAATTTAAAAGACTCCCCTTCGGCTTAAAAAATGGCCCTTCAATATTCCAACGTACACTAGATGATATTATTCGCGAGCATATTGGGAAAATATGTTTCGTATACATTGATGATATAATCATCTTAAGCAAAGACGAACAAACACACCAAAATCAATTAAACAAGTCTGAATTTTTTCAACAAGAAGTAGAATTTTTAGGTTTTTTGGTCTCCTCTAACTGCATTAAAACAAATCCAATTAAGGTGCAAGCAATTCTTAAATTTCCGAATCCAAAGACACTAAAAGACCTAAGGTCATTCTAAGGACTACCCGGATATTACCGTAGGTTTCTAAAGGTTAAGGCCAAACTGGAAAAACCCCTTACAATACTTTTGAGAGAGGAAGGAGGACGAATGTCCAAAAATATTTCCAGTAAAATCCCAATTACGCTCAATAAAGAACAAATAGAAGCCATAGAGAAAATTAAAAGTGCCTTGGTCTCAAGTGAAACCATTCTCACATATCCTGACTTCGAACTTACGACAGACGCTTCAAACTATGCGATTGGAGCAGTCTTGTCCCAAGGTGAAAGACCAATATCCTTTATATCGAGAACCTTAAGTAAAGCCGAAGAACACTATGCAGCGAATGAGAAGGAAATGCTAGCAATAGTGTGGGCACTAAATTCATTCCGAAATTATTTGCATGGTTCGGCTAAAGTTAAGATATTCACAGACCACCAGCCGTTGACTTATGCTATCAGTAATAAAAATAATAATAGCAAAATTAAACGCTGGAAGGCAATTTTCGAAGAATATAAATACGAACTCAAATATAAGCCAGGAAAGGCCAATATTGTTGCCGAGGCCCTTTCAAGACCCCCCCGAAATACGTCTATAAACTCCATGACCTATTCCCACTTTCCCCGGACACACTGTACATTTCAATATATTTCTGACGGAAAAGAAACTTGTTCTAACGGCACTGGATAAGTTTACTAAATACGCGCAAGTGAAAATCCTTAAGAGTAGGGCCATACAAGATATTAGAAGACCTTTACGTGATTTACTGTTTTTCTTCGGTGTACCAAAATCAGTTGTGATAGATAACGAATCATCTCTAAATTCCGCATCTATATTATTTATGATGGAGAATGAATTAGGAATAAATGTATATAAAACACCACCATACAGGAGCGAAGCCAACGGCCAAGTAGAATGGTTCCACTCCACTTTGACCGAAATAATGAGATGCATTAAGGAAAGCAATACACAACGAAATTTTGAAGAACTTCTAGAAAGATCGGTAAATGAATACGACCATAGCGTCCACTCGACAACAAGCAAAAAAACCAGTAGACCTTTTCTTTTGTCGAAATGTTAACTTTACCCCCGATGACTACGAATAAACCAGGCAGTCTAATTTGGCAAGAATAATAGAAAAACAGAAATCTGACTTAGACTATCACAACAAAGCAAGAAAAGAAATTAAGCAATACATTCCGGGACAAGTTATTTTTGTGAAACAAAACAAGAGATTAGGCACTAAACCCTTTACTACACATAATCGATTTTGAACAATATACCAAACTAACTTATGATCTAGAGATAATTGTTAAACAAAATGTTAGCACTAGCCATCCTTTACATCCCTTCCTATCCCATAAAATCCTTCAAATACGAAATCATCTCAATAGGCTTTTAGCCAAGAAAAGAAGCAAAAGGTCATTAGATTTTTTAGGCAGTACTTGGAAATGGATTTCGGGCAGTCCCGACCATTTTGATTTTGAAATAATAAACGAGAAAATAAATAATGTACTGCAAAACAATAATAATCAAGTTATATTAAATAAAATATCAACAGAAAAAATTGTAGAATTAAAGAACGTTATGAATAAAATACTTAAGATTGTAGAAGAAACTGATGCAGAAAATTTAAAAAATTAATTAATTGAAAAAATAAGGCTGAAACTGCAAATTATTAAAGATTATCAAATAATGAAATAAATGTAATAATAGATATCATGGAAAAAGAAAATATACCATTTATTAATATAGACGAAGCTGTAGAATTCGCTAATGTAAAAATAGCCTCTAATGGCACAACAATAATTTACATAATTAGTTTACCAACAACAGATGATAAAATATGTAAAACAATGCTAATTAAAGCTGTAAGAAAATATAATTCTATAAATAAGATTCCATATAAAAACATCTTTAATTGTAAAAGTTCCATACTAGGTATAACAAAAAAATTTAAAACATGGAATAATTTGACAATTTTTCACTACTAATATTATAAAAGTGAAACGTTGTCCGTTTGTTTGTTTGTTTGTGTCAGGCATTCTCGATTGAGTGGTAGCGGAGGACGGACGTGTCGCTGGGTCTCTCTAACATTTTACTTTTTCTATGTATTTTTCCTTATATCAATAAATATTCAATTGGATGTAAATAAAGAACGGCTATCTTTCTGACAACTCAGAAGTGGGATTAACCTATACCAAAACACAAAAAGTAAAACGGTTGCAAGCGAACGACACAAAATCCTCATTTACAAGGAGCAAAACGGTCGCGAGCAGACGGGCACGCGACACAAAGGCACCCCTTGTTGACTTCAAGCAAAACGGTCGCAAGCACACGAGCAGGCGACACAAAGGCGCTCCAGGTTTCAAGGAGAACGATCGATCGGTAGCATACGGGCAAACGACGACGGTAGTAGGGAAAGAAAAACAAAAGAAATGGGACTATTTCTACGTATAAGGGTAAGTCACGTACGCACACGCAGGATAAACGAGAACGAGAAATAAAAATAATAAAGAAAATTTGAGCATTGATGATCAGGCAGCCAAAGTGAACACATCATGCCCAAATTAAATTCGTTTAAAGTGTCAGAGTTAAATCGTTTACTAAGCAACTAGAATTTGCAAGTGGCTGGAAATAAAGCTGTAAAAGTTGCAAAGTTAATGGAAACTTACGGGTCAGAGGAAATCAGGAATGACGAATTCGACGAAGAGGAAGTTCCAGAATTCCAAAGGAAGATGGATGATTTGCGGGACATTGTTGCGAATTTGGCAAAAACTGTGAGCGCGATAGCTGTAAGTTTTCAACGAAATGAACTAGCGAACGTACAACGTGCAGCTACAAGCAGCGACATGGTTCAAAAGGAACGAGAATCAGCAACAGCGCCAACGACAGAACAGGACGTCAACTTAGCAGACAATGAAGTCTATGATTAGCAGGAGGAAGGACCAATGACATCATCAGTTTCACTAGTTACCGTATTTTCAAGGCATTCGACACCAACACGGAATGTAAACGGCAATATAGGACAATGGCATCAATCCAATCGAACTCAGGATATCGTCGGAGTACTCCTAGATTTCGACCCACTTAAAGGAACCATAACTTCAAACCAGTTCATCGATAAAATAGAGCAGATGCGGCAATTGTACTCTTGGAGCGAAGAAGCGGTGTTACTTGCAGTGCAACACAAGCTCAGGAGTGTAGCTAAAGAATGGGCCGATGCACAGCCGGTATTTCAAACGTGGTCACAATTCAGGAAGGCTCTAGCAACGGACTTTCCATGCTTCGTTAATGTGGCTGAGGTGCACCGAGAGTTAGCAAAACGTAGGCGCAAAACAAACGAATCTTTAAGAGAATATTAATACTCGATGCTAAACATTGGACGGCGAGGTAAGTTAGACGAACCATCTTTGATTTCTTACATTATCGATAATATTAACGATATCTCACTTTCACGCACGCTGCTTGCCATAAATCTTCAATCATGCAACGACTTGCTACGGTCGCTGGAGAACTTGTCAGCCTCACCAAGAAGTATGCCAGAAATGAAAGCAGCACCAGAAAGTCAAGAGGTCCAACACCACAACGAGCGCAAGGGCGTAAAATGCTTTAACTGCAACGAGTTTGGCCACATAGCGGCGAAATGCCCAAAACCCCAACGTAAAGTTCGCTGTCAACATTGCACCAAGCTCGGTCACGAAGCGAAAAATTGTCATATGTCCACTAAGCCTAACATCTCTAAAATTGAAGACACGTCGTCATCAGAAGAATTCGTACCACCAGTGATGATGAAGATTAAACTAGGGCAAAAGGAGTACTCAGCATTTGCAGATACGGGCAGTGATGTCTCTCTCATTCAAGAATCTCAAGCTCCGGATATTAAACGACATCCAGCAAGGAAGCGCTTGATTGGGTTTGGAGGATCCGAAGTCGAAGTTGCAGAAAAAATCATGACACTCATTACAACGGACAAATGTAACTTACACGCCACACTGTATATTGTACCAGACAATGTTCTTCCTTACGAGGTACTACTGGGACGTGACGTGCTATGCAAGGATGTTCTTCCTATGGTGGTCGAATCTGGGGTACTACAACTTCATGCAACTAAGGACAACAGCTTTACTGTGGGAAATAAAATTCATATTGATGAACAGCGGCAGGTTCGTCAGTTACTGGACGAATTTAAAAGCAGTTTCTCGGAGAATTTGGCGGGCCTGGGAAGATGTAATACTACGAAAATGAACATCAAAGTCAACACCGAAAATCCCATAATTGGGAAAAGCTATCAAGTTCCTTTTTCACAGCGCGCTGAACTTTCTGAAATGCTGCAGAATCTACATGAAAACGACATCATAAGTCCAAGCTCATCGCCCCATGCAGCGTCGGTACTCTTAGTAAAAAAAGTCTAATGGGGAAAAAAGGATGTGCGTGGACTACAGGGCGCTGAATGCTGTTACCGTTAAAAAACAGTACTTAATGCCTATTGTTGAGGAACAATTGTCTCGTTTGCCTGGAAACACGTACTTCACGACTCTGGATATGATGTCGGGATATTATCAGATCCCTTTAGAAGAAGAATCCAGGAAGTTCACCGCTTTCTTGACGCATGAGGGATTGTTCGAGCACAAAGTTATGCCATTTGGGTTAGTCAACGACCCATGGTGTTTCAAGAAATGATTGTCAACATTATAAAAGCTCTACGGAATCGACAACGCATCACCAATTATGTCGACGAGATGATCATAGCTACGAAGTCAGCAGAAGAAGAAGGCAAGGACTTTCGGGTGTTCTATTCCAGTGTGAAGAAGACTTAAAGCCGGTATTCTACTACACTCGACAATGCAGCGAAGCAGAGGGACGATATTCCAGTCACGAATTGGAAGTGCTGGCTATCGTGGAGTCATTGCAAAGGTTTCGAATGTATCTTTTGGGCAATAATTTTTACGTAGTTACAGATTGCAACGCGATAGCTACCACGAAGACAATCACACCTCTTCCACCGCGAAGAGCCAGATGGTGACTAAAACTCCAAGAATTCGACTACCAATGTATTCACAGGCCTGGAAACAAGATGACTCACGTTGATAGCATGAGCCGAGTTCCTGTTCTTCCACCGGAACCAGTTGACACGGTTGCCGAGAATGTCTTCAGAATTTCCAACCATAATGACGACTGGGTGATGGCGATGCAAATGCAGGATGAAAACCTTCAGGAGATAGTTAAAACTTTGAGAGGAGAAGAACTGCCTAATGCCGAACAGGTAAGAAAGGACTACATAATGCACACAGGGCGGCTGTTTCGTAAGATAGATGGACAAAGCAGACTAGTGATACCAAAGGCAATCAGGTGGCGGGTAACGAGGTCATGCCATGACGAATCTGGACATTTTGTCGTAGAGAAAACCCTAGCACGGCTATCGAAGGACTTTTGGTTCGCGCGAATGAGAAGATACGTAAAATCCTACATACAGGCATGTCCGGAGTGCTGTTTGAATAAAGCGAAAGGCGGTAAACCAGAGGGGCAGCTGTACATTGGCGAGGTGCTGCCTATTCCATTTCGAAGTCTACATATGGATCACTTGGGTCCTTTCCAACGAAGTAAGCGGGGCAACAGCTACATTCTAGTAATCGTCTGCGCCTTCAGTAAATACTCTGTACTGAAAGCTCTTCGTAACACTAAGACTAAACCAGTTGTCTACGTCTTAGTCGATTTAATGGCGGTTTATGGTCGTCCACTACGTATCACCACTGACCGGGGCACCGCATTTACCTCGAAAGAATTCGAGAATTTTACAAAGGACTACGGGGTGCAACATGTGAAGATAGCTGTAAGGTGTCCAAGAGCCAACGGTCAAGCTGAACGAGTCAACAAAACAGTGCTGGAGTCTCTCAGATGTTCGGTTCAAAACGATAAGGATTGTGACGTTGCACTGCCTTTCCTGCAATGGAATTTAAACTCACAAGTGAACGCGACAACAAAATTCAGTCCGAACCAATTGGTCTTCAACTATAATCCGCGAGATGTGACGACAAATAGTATGATTCAAGCAATTCAAGATGATCCTGGGGAAATTGTCTATGTGGATTATCAGAAGCAGACGGCTCTCGATAACATGAATAAGAAGAAGCGGAAACGGAAGCAGAGGTTCGACGCAAAACATCAGAAGCCGAGAACATACTCTGAGGGTGATCTGGTCATTATTGATTATGTGTCATCACCAACCGGAACGTCACATAAATTGGACCCACGATACAAAGGACCATATGTGGTGACAAGAGTTCTCGACAACGACAGATACATCGTCGAAGATTTGCCAGATGTTCCAAAAACTCGAAGGCGTTATACAGGTGTCATTGCTAGCGACAATATGAAGCCATGGTGTACATTGGGGCCAGAAGGAGCTGAAGATCGTGAGGACGAATCGCCGAGGGACGACGTTGAATCAGGAGAGGCCGAACTGTCAGGCATTCTCGATTGAGTGGTAGCGGAGGACGGACGTGTCGCTGGGTCTCTCTAACATTTTACTTTTTCTATGTATTTTTCCTTATATCAATAAATATTCAATTGGATGTAAATAAAGAACGACTATCTTTCTGACATTTGTTTGGATTTTACCTATGCGAAAACTACTAAACCAATCAACCTGACCTCGGGTCATATAATAGGCTATAACGCTATCTTATTCAAGAGCCGAGCAGTTAACAAAAACGTGGAGCAAGTCAGAAGAAATTCCTTGCCGCACACAAAAAGATACTTTCTCGATCGTGAGACACATCGGTTGATGAGCGTGCCTGTTGTTTTGTTGTTGTGTTGTTTCAGTGGACCTGAACTATTAAAAAAAATTATATGTTTTCTCTTTGTTTATATACATACATATGTAGAATCGAAAAATCATAATAACAGTATTTTGCCAATAATTTCATTTTCGGGGTTTTTCCGCGTGCGGTCCCATCGCACTATAGTTCATATATGTATCTTCAAAACGAATGCAGATCCCATTCTGAAATTGTACATGCATTATTAATGGACTACAAGCTACATTTTGAGATAAAAATAAAAAACATTAAAAATATCGAAGGTAAGTGAAATTGGATTTGAAATGCTTACTTCCGGTTTCCTACACGAAAAATTTTTTTTTTCCAATTTGTAATAACTGCCAAAAAGAACAGTTAATATTCTCAAAAAAACACTTTTCACATTATTTATCATCTTTTTGGGGAATAGCAGCAATATCTTTCAAAAAATCCTTTCCTACAATTTCTTCAATTCCTTGAAGGCTTATAAACTGGCCACAAGGCATTATAAAAAAAATTAATGATATACATTAATTGAGGTCATATAGAAGGACATTTAATCCGAATATGTATGAACAAAATCCAAAGTGTGACATTATTTTCGCTGCCCGCTTCACGTGAAATGCCCCCTATGCGAAAACTACTAAACCAATCAACCTCAAATTTTGCACACAGAATTGGTTGTACCTCGGGTCATATAATAGGCTCTGTTTTATAACGCTACCTTATTCAAGAGCCGAGCAGTTAACAAAAACGTGGAGCAAGTCAGAAGAAATTCCTTGCCGCACACGAAAAGATATTCTATTCGTGTGGACAGGGTAATGATTTGGTGGTTGGTACGGTAGATACCTTATATACATACATACATTGGATATACATCTGTACATTTGTATTTATGTATATATGTATATATTTATTACATTCCATATGTATTAACATATGTACGTATGTACATACACAGGTTATCAAATTCAATTAACTCTGGAGAATTGAGTTAATGAGTGAAAAGGTCATAGCGCAGTTTGATCAGTTTGCCCGTTGCATTTGTGGGCGAGTGAACTTTGGTATTGTTATGATGACACATCATCTTTTTTTCGAGCCAGCCGGATTATTCTTTTTTTTACGCATATGCGCAATTGTCTACACATTTTTCCTGGCAATTTTTTTTATGGATTCTCTTTTTTGGAAGATAAAGGAATAGCGCGCCGACGTGACGCGACAGGCTGGGTATGGGTTTGTGTGTGCTTGATGTATGTAGGTATAACATTGCCAGTTGCGGAAGGGAAATTTTTTGTTTTGATTTTATTTTTTGCAAAGGATGTATGTATGTATGTATGTATCTATTTAACGAATGTATTCAAATTCCAAGAGTGACATATCCAATCCAAACATATCTAATCCAAACATATCTGACGCAATAAACAAAGAACTCATTGAAAGAGTTCTTGACAAGGAACTTATTGAAAGAGTTCATATCTTCTAATTTATTGCCCACTCAAATGTTCGGCATTTAATTGCGTCCACTGAACCGTACTTAAATACGTGACATAAACAATAGCCCTTCGCTTTGTTTATACATTGTACGCACTTTATTCATTATCGGATCACGCAGCCACATGCGTAAACAATGTAGCATTCTTTGAAAGATGCAACTAAGTATTGTATATTTCTACCCCTTCTCTTTTATGATTCTTCGTCTGCGAGGTATAAATTAAGATTACAATTTCTTGTTAGATCAGTAGAAAAAGATTAGAGCTAAGAGTGGTATTGAGAAGTGTTAGAGTAATATTTTGTTCCGTTTTGTTCAATAAAGAATTATATTTTTTTAGAGTTTAACTTAGTTAATTATTTCATTTAAGGACTTCTGATTTAGAATGAATTTGACTTGGAGGATGACTTTTCGAAAGAAAACTGACGGGGGATAATAGGTGAACAAACTCGAGTTAGAGGGAAATTCGAGTTAGAGGGAAATTAGAGTTAAAGGAGGTTCGGTTCGACTTAAAGAATTTGATTACATTTGCAAAAGTGGCAGAATAAAATACAGTCGATTGGTTTGAATATAAAATTTCGATTCAGATTTAAGATGAGATTATGATATTTTATATAATCAGGATAAGTATTTCATAAATAGTTTGAAGAAGATATCGATTTCTGGATTGAAATGTAATAACCCCGAGCAACGCCGGGTATTATTCAGCTAGTTTGTAATAAAGATAATGTAATAGAATTAGGCAAAAACTCCTGTATACCCAACTTATTGATGAGCCGTCCACCAAATTGTGTAAGAATCAACAATCAACACATTCAGGAAATAGAGGAAATTCTTCCCGACACCCTGTTTCTAAACGAATTCGCTGGACCAGTGACAATAGATAACAATACTGTTGAGAAATGTAAAATTCTAATTTTTGTTTTTTGCCTTTCTTAATAATCGAATGTTAATTTGTTTATTTACCCTATGGTTCGATAGTGGGTTTCTGTATTGTTTACTAATTATTGACGATGATATAATAATACGGTGAAATGCTCCACATGAACCAGTGATTTTGGACATGGGTTGGCTTTTTGCTGCGGTGTGGTGCATTTTCTCGCTCTCTTGTCTAGCAACCACCAAGCACAAAACATCTTCCCACGATCGAACCAGCGGGAACAAATTGTCTTGATCGAATTGAAATAAAACCATTATAACGTTTTGGATAATCGTGTTTTCTTTGTACAATTCGCTATCAAAGTTGGTCCTTCGAGTCGGATTTTTCGTTTCTTTTTTTTTTCTTCTCGGTTTCTGGTTGTTGCTTGCAACATAATAAAGTACAAGGCGCAGGTAATATAATTATTGGCAAAATATATTTTCCTGGTTCTGTGGTTTTCGCCTTTGGGATTGCTGCTAGGTGTTGTTCTGTTCTGTGGGATTTGGAGACTCTGGGAACATAGTATCTAAATACGCAGTCGGTTTATAAGCCATGGAAGTGCTAAAACAAGCTCGTGGACATTTAAAAGGTGCTATTACACGTGTGTATAATTCTGTGCAAAACATTCCTCCGGATACAGAAAGTGCGGTCTTAGAAGTTCGGTTGGAACGTTTAGAAAACTCGTGGCAAGACTTTTGTAAGAACCAAACGGAACTGTTCGCATTTCATGAGGTGCATACGGTGATCCAGAAACTGATTTCGAGCTAGTGGAAATTTCAATCACCTCCCATGAAATTAGAGCCGTTTACTGGTGATTATCGACAATGGCCTGGTTTTCGGGATATATTTTTACAAACCGTTGACTGTCGAAAAAACTTGTCCGGTTCGCAAGAATTCCGTTACTTAAAATCCTTCTTTCGTGATGAGGCAGCGAAATTGCTAAATCATTTAACTATCTCGGACTCTAGTTACGAACAAGCGTATGAAAAATTAGAAAGTCGTTATGATAAACCACTGTACATAATAAACGCCTACATTGAAAGTTTTTTGAAATTGCCCAGCGTAACTTCGAGTGATGGTGCTCATCTGCGGAATTTAGTGGACAATGCTGACGAAGTAGTTCGCGGTTTAGCGGCATTAAAATCTGAAAGTAGAGATCCGTGGCTAATATATTTGTTAATCGGTAAGACAGATATTGAAACTCAAAAGGCCTGGGCTCTAGAAAGCAATAGCTCGGTGGACTCTACAATTCAAGATCTAATAAGCTTTTTAGAGGTTCGGTGTAACGCGTTAGAAGCCTGTGATTTGAAGAACCGCATGATTAAGAAGCCTCGTGTTCCCTCGAATATTAAAAGCCTAGCGGTCGTGAATCCGTCGTGTCCGAAATGCAAGGGAGAACATTTTCTTCCTCGGTGTGCGGAATTTCTATCCATGCCCATTAACTCTCATCGTGGCTTGGTTAGGGATCAGCGATTGTTTTATAATTGCCTCGGTGCTAAACATTCGTCGGTTCGGTGTCGCGTTAAAGCTCGTTGCTCGTTCTGTAACACTCGACATCACAGTTTAGTACACATCAATAACTCTTATCGGTCTGCTATCCCTACAAATGGTGAAATTACACGTGCTTCTGAGCCCAATCCCTCAGTACTGGTTCTGCAAGAGATTGTCAGCAATCATATTCGGAATGAATCCCGTTCATCTGGCATTTTGCCCACTGCCGTCGTCAAAGTATTTGATGCTGCAGGAAATTCACATCTTACTCGTATTCTCCTCGATACTGGGTCACAGGTTTCATTTGTCACCGAACGTTTGGTGAAACGGTTAGGCCTTCGTCGCTGCCATGCCCGTTTACCAATATCAGGAATCTCGTCCGTTGAAGCTGGTGTTACAAATGGCACTGTTACCTTGTTTTTGAATTCTCGTTTCGATTCACACGCTCTTGAAGTTCAAGCCTACATTTTAAATAAAATAACCTCCCAGACTCCATCATTTTCGTTCGATTGTGGCCATATCTCCTTTCTCAAAAACCTCCATCTGGCTGATTCAGACTTCAATACTCCAAGACCCATTGATGTATTGTTGGGAGCGGACAAGGCTTGGAGTATTCTTCAAAATGGCCATCGTACTGATGAGAAAGGGAATATTGTTGCCCATGAAACCATATTCGGATGGGTTGTTACAGGTTGCATGTTGGATAGATCGGTTGTTTCGTTACACGCAGGTTTTGACCTTGATGTGATATTAAAGTCGTTTTGGGAGATAGAGGAAGTTCCACACAAATTTTCGGTTATAAGTGAAGAGGACGAAGTCGATGCCCATTTCTCTAAAACGCTAACTCGTACACCTGAAAACAAGTACATGGTTGAATTGCCATTTCGACAAGATAAAGTAGAATTTGGTAATACTATTTCGGGTGCTTTATCTAGATTGTTTGCTATGGAGCGTCGTTTTTCTCGTAATCCGAGTCTTCACTTGGAGTATTGTAAGTTCATGAAAACTTATCATGACTTGGGACATATGGAGCGTATTCCAGAAGATGAAATTGAACCCACTTCAGGAGGTGTTTTCTACTTGCCGCATCATAAGATTCGCGTTGTTTTTGATGGCTCGCATAAGGACTCGAATGGCCGTAGTTTGAGTGAAATGCTACATATGGCATTCCTCTGCAACGTAACTTAATTAATGTTTGCATACGATTTCGTTTGCCTAAATACGTCTTTTGCGCGGACATCATAAAGATGTTTAGGCAAATTCTGGTTCATCCTAAGCATAGAAACTATCAGCGAATTGTTTGGAGACAATCTTCGGATGACCCAGTTGTTCATTTTCGTTTGTGTACTGTTACATATGGGACAGCTCCTGCTCCCTATTTGTCGATGAGAGTGCTCCGCCAGTTAGCCGTGGATTATAAACATAAGTTCCCACTTGCTGCGCGTGCGATTTTGCGTGATACGTATGTCGATGATGTAATGACGGGGGCGGATTCGGTATCGGAGACCTTAGAGATAAAAAGGCAATTAGTAGATATGCTGTCGTGTGGTGGTCTAAAATTAAGTAAGTGGAGCTCAAACTGTTGGTCGATTTTGAGCGAGATAGATTGCCAGGAAACTGTTTCCTTGGATTTGGACAATGAATCCCTGTGGACCAAAGTTCTCGGCCTAGTTTGGAACCCTCAACGTGACATTTTCACATATAAAATTACTTCGTCTGCTGAACTGTTGCCTACAAAGCGAAAATTACTGTCGGAAGTTGCAAGAATGTTTGATCCATTGGGCTTCCTGGCTCCCTCCACTATTTTATTCAAAATATTGTTTCAGGAGTTGTGGGTTGCTAAGACCAAGATAGGTTGGGATGATCCCCTACCGGTTGAAGTAGCCGATAAATGGAAGTCTTATCGGGGAGAATTATCCTGTTTTGAAAACTTTAGGATTTCGAGAAGATTCACGGTAAATTCTAAATGCTTTGAGCTAATAGGATTCTCCGACGCATCAGAAAAGGCTTATTCCGCTGTGGTTTATTCTTGGAGTTTTTGTAATGGTGAGATTGAGGTTCGTTTGGTTGCAGCTAAAACTCGCGTTGCTCCAGTTAAACAGCTTTCTATTCCTCGTCTTGAGCTCTGTGGAGCTTTACTCCTGTGTCGTTTAATGGAACTCATTGGACAGTAATCCCACTAGGATGTCGGCATTCTCCTCTTCCCCGCGGCGATGGAACACCTTCGTAGCGAATCGCACCTCGGAGATCTTGGCTACTCTACCTCGGTCTTCTTGGAACTACGTTTGTTCAGCAGAAAATTCAGCTGATTGCGCGTCTAGGGGAGTTGAGCCAAAGAAACTTATGGAGCTGGAACTTTGGTGGAAGGGCCCGACTTGGCTGTACAAGGATTCCGGTCACTGGCCGATGCATTTGGATTCACTGTCGGAAGACCTCCCTGAGGAAAGAAACAAATCGTTAGACTAATCAGCAATTTGTCTTTCGTATACATAAATATGTATTCAATGGATTGTGTTAATTATGTTAATCGCCTGTGGACGGTTAACTATTGTTTTATTTATTTAATTACTTTATTTTTATTTTTTATTTTTTTGGTTAACTAGCTAGTTCGAAAGGTTTTACTCTTCTTAATCTTCTAGTCAGATTGTCAGTATTCAATAATTCTGTCATTTCTACGTTAACGTGGCTGAAAAGCCTAAGTCTATGTCTATTGGCTACTTTCTTTACTTCCTCTTCAATCATTTCAACTTTAAGGTCTCTATGTAGATCAGCGTTTCTTATGTACCAAGGTGCATTTACTATGTTACGTAGTACTTTACTTTGGAATGTTTGTATTATTTGTAAATTTGTTTTGCATGTGCATGCCCACAACTGAAGCCCGTAGGTCCATACTGGTTTTAATATTTGCTTATAAAGCAGTAATTTATTGTAGTTGGACAGACAAGAGTATTTCCCGATTAGCCAATACATTTTATTGTAGCGCATATTTAGTTCTTCTCTTTTTTTCTTCACATGCGTTTTCCAGCGCAGTTTTGCATCTAGGGTCATCCCTAGCTATTTGGCTGTGTTTGCATATTCTACTTCATTACCATTTATGAAAACTGGGATATGCTGAACATTTTTATTCGTAAAGTTGATATGAACAGACTTTAGGTCATTTAGTTTAATTTGCCACTTTTTGGTCCATTTCGATATATTATTTTCGCCAACAGCAAGGATAGCAGTATCATCTGCAAATGTTGCCACGGTTGTTTCATCTCTATCTGGCAGATCGCTAGTAAACAGAAGGTATAAAAGAGGCCCTAGCACACTACCTTGTGGTACTTCAGCTTCTATTTCCCTCAACGTGGAGTATTCATTTTCTTGTTTAATTCTAAAATATCGCTGTGATATATAAGATTCTAAAATTTCTGCGTATTGCTTAGGAAGATGTTTTTGCAATTTATGGATCAGTCCCTTGTGCCATACTTTATCGAAAGCTTGTGCTATATCGAGAAATATAGTAGAGCATATCTTTTACTCATTTCGTCTTCGGTGGAACACTTTCTCGAAACCTTATCTAATAATATATCGTCTTGGAGAAAGCTAGTAAGAATCGTCGGGTTTGTTCTCCGCTTTGTCAAGAATTGCAGAATTCCATTGAGAGATCGGTCGCGCGGTCATATTTCGTTCTCCGAATTTCGTCGCGCTAAGGAATTTTGTTTGTTGTGGTAGCAAACTGAGTTTGATGCCGAGAGACGTGCTCTAACCGGTGCTCATTATGTTTCGAAAGGATCTAAATTATGTTCGTTGTCGCCATTTATCGATGAAGTAGGTCTTCTGCGTGTAGGTGGAAGAATCGCCAACGCTAAAGATGTACCCTTCGCTATTAAACATCCTATCATAATGTCCAGACATCATCGTTTCACCCTACTTATTTTACGGGATGCACACAGGCTGTATCTGCACATCGGCGTTTCTGGGCTGTTCTCATTAGTTCGGCAAGAATACTGGATAATAGGTAGCAGAAATTTGATCAGGAAACTCGTTCATGACTGCCTCATCTGCTTTCGGTTACGTCAGGCTACGTCGTCTCAAATTATGGGAAATTTGCCCTCTTCTCGTATTGAACCATCTTTTCCCTTTGTCCACACAGGTTGCGATTACGCGGGTCCAATAACACTGCGTTTGTCCAAAGGAAGGAAGCCTAAGTTGATTAAAGGATACATCGCGTTATTTGTCTGCATGACAACCAAGGCGCTTCATCTCGAGATGGTTACGGACCTATCAACGGATGCGTTTCTTGCCGCTCTTAAGAGGTTTATTGCGAGGCGTGGAAAGTGCAACGTGATGTATTCGGACAATGGTACCAATTTTCAAGGAGCTGCTCGTGTATTATCCGAAATGGCGCAATTGGTTCGATCGAAGGAATTCAATGAAAAGGTGGCAGCGACATTGGCTGCAGAAAGTATAAGATGGGACTTCATTCCACCGCATAGCCCTCATTTTGGTGGACTTTGGGAAGCAGGAGTTAAGATGGTGAAGCAACATCTTCGTCGAGTTGTCGGAAGTAATATTCTTACCTTTGAAGAAATGTGTACCCTGCTCACCCAAGTTGAAGCACTTTTAAATTCCAGGCCCCTTTGCGCTATTTCAGATTCTGACCTTAACCCTCTAACGCCTTCTCATTTTCTCATAGGTCGACCGTACACTGCTGTATCTGAGCCCAGCTATTTGGACGTCTTCCTTATCGTTTGGGTCGGTGGGAATTTATCCAAAACATGATGCAGGGATTTTGGCGGCGATGGCACACAGACTATTTGACGTCTCTACAACAACGTCCTAAATGGAGAGAAGCCCGAAGAGATTTTCGTATTGGGGATCTGGCTTTTATTAAGGAGGCTAACCTGCAACCGTCACAATGGTCCTTGGGCAGAATTGAAGAGGTCCATCCGGGCCAGGACGGTCACGTCCGAGTAGTCACGCTGCGTACTGCAAATGGGAGATTCAAGCGTCCCATCGCGAAATTCGCCATTTTGCCAAATTCCTGAATTCCTTCAGGGGAGGCGGCATGTTGAGAAATGTAAAATTCTAATTTTTGTTTTTTGCCTTTCTTAATAATCGAATGTTAATTTGTTTATTTACCCTATGGTTCGATAGTGGGTTTCGGTATTGTTTACTAATTATTGATGATGATATAATTTTTTTTTTCCCTTTGCCATAAAATATACGGTGAAATGCTCCACATGAACCAGTGATTTTGGGCATGGGTTGGCTTCTTGCTGCGGTGTGGTGCATTTTCTCGCTCTCTTGACTAGCAACCACCAAGCACAAAACATCTTCCCACGATCGAACCAGCGGGAACAAATTGTCTTGATCGAATTGAAATAAAACCATTATAACGTTTTGGATAATCGTGTTTTCTTTGTACAATTCTCTTTGTACACTCTCTTCCTTAAGGAAACATTTATCATCCGACATCTGAACTCCTCAGTACAAATAGGAAATCGAACGTATATTTCAAAAGAGATCTCAGGGTCAACACATTTACCAGCCGTACTGCAACCAGATTCCACAGCAGAACTTTTCGAAGAAAAGCTATCGCTTGAAATGGTTAAAGAATTCAACATTAACAACACGCATACCATCAAGCTACTCGAACGAGAAAACAGAAAAGGATCAATCATGAAACTCATCCTATTACTTGTGATCGCAATGATTCTTCTTCTAGCAATTTTTAGAAGATGCAGATCCAGACATGAGAACGCTAAGCAGAAGAAGGCAGAGGACACCAGCAATGAAAACGACATCCAAGAAATAACGTCTTCACCAGCTACTGATGCTGACACGAGGCAGATATCCCCATTTAAAATATCAAGAATAAGCCAAATTCCATTATTCTGAGAGATCGAATGAGGACGCTTGAATTTGCGAAGGGAAGAGTTAACAACACATAAGTTCGCTCCAGCAACGAAAATTCCCACGGAGCGAACGCGACGGATCAGGTGCAGTTTGCACAGGTGCAGCTCGGATGTGACCACACGAGCAGCCAAAACGCTGACGCTGCGTCTACGCCGGCAGCTGAACTTCGCTCATCAGGTTAGCTGTAAGGTAGAAATTAAGTACTTGCATTTTGAAGTTGAATAAAGAAAGATCGTGCAGATCTTATAAAGAAAAATTTCGTTGTGTTTTAAATGTAAAAAAATATAACTTACACACTGTCAGTTTTCGGCCATCATTTCCACTCAAATGAAAACTGTCATTTTTCAACATTTCATTTCAGGCTACACACTGTCAGTTTTGGGCAATCATTTTTCGGATACTTTTTACAGCTCAAAATAACATATTTTGTATCGGCTGGCGCGGGTTCGGCAAATTTCTATCTACCTACTCATAAAAAAACCCAAACGACCACGAGTTTCCATCATTTAACCCAAACACACGAAAAATTTCGTGGTCATCATTTACGCCATCATTTAACTCATCACTTATCATTTAAAGCTACACACTATCATTTACAGCATCATTTGAGTGAAACTGATGGCCCAAAACTGACAGTGTGTACCCTACTTAAAACAATTGGTATACATGCGTATTTAATAAGTTTTTATTTATTTAAACAATTTCCAAGTACATAAATGAAGATTTCCCTTATTATGCACCGTAAATACTACATGTGTACCAAATTTCAAGTCTCTAGGGCTGCTGGAAGTGGGTGATAGGTTTTTGATGATCTGTCAGTCAATTTGACGATTTTCTGAATCAAATATTCCGGAAACTATAATAGGCATGAAACTTGGAATATGTTGTCACATGGTGCTCTTCTCCTCTGGACAAGAAAATCAGACTTCCTGCTACTAAGGGAGCTGAGTTATAAGGTACTGAAATTACCGCGAACTTTACGTCCCAGTAAAGGCGGTAAAGGATGCCTGTAGTGAACCTGGCGGTGCACTACCGTGCACCCAGATTCCTTTGCAAGGACCTAAACAGCAAACGGCTGAACGGATTTTGATAATTTTTTTTCATTGATTAGGTTTTGATAAGGAGCAGGTTCGTGCATACAAAAGTATTTGACTTTGTGAGTGAAAGACTAAGAAACTCAATATTTAAACGTTGATCCAAAAAAAAAAAAACTCATCCTTCGTTTATTTTAATGATATTAATTTCAGTTTTTAGAGCTTTAAAATGCGCACTTTTTATGTCCAAAATTATATTTCTATGTGCTGTGAAAGCAGCTGTAGAAGTGTAGAGGCGTCTGCGTATTCGTGTAATCGTGTCCACTACAATAAATGAAATTAATGTGACAGACAGGGAAAGCAAGGCGAGCACGGGCCAGCTAGTGTTGCATAAAATAGCGGCCAATCATCAGGATTCCCAGAAAATGCTGGAAACGCGCCGTGTACATACTTCTATTTGGCTGTGAATAACGTTGTGAGCTGAGCTAGGCGGCGACGGCTGCGTATATATGGGCGGCATTTGTATGTATGTGTGTGGCGGCTGAATGTTCGCAGTAGACGGCAATGCGGTATTTATCGATGGTACAGTTATCAGGCTGGTTGTGAAATGATTCAGCGACAAAGGCGAACTGAAGCGGCATTTATTGGCGCATAGCGGCCGTTACATACTCCGGCTTATGGATTGACATGGCTGGCGAGTAAGACGGAGGCTGAGGAATAGAATGTGTCTGGAGAGCCATTCTAAAAGTACTGCACTGTAAATCACTGTTTCCCCTGAGCTGGCTTTCTAGCCCGACAATTTGTTCTTGCAGAGCATGGATGAGTTTTGCTGTGCGGATGCTGAGGCGGCGTCCATGAAGGAACCTGATTGTGACGAGGCGGCTGTGGTGGAAGACGTCGATGTGCTCCGTATATTATGCATTGCGGCGGCAGATGTTTCACGGAGGACTGTTGACGTGGCAAGGGTGGCATCTGACGTTAGAATTACTCTTCCAGCTGCGGCGGCAGGGGCAACATTTGTAAAAACCCCTTCCTGCATCGCACTAGTGACGAGGGAAGGAAACTCGATGGCGGCAAAAATTATCGGCAAAAGATTCTGCGTTGCTACTGTAGGGACAGCGCTGGTTGTTGTCGTTGTTGTCAGGGCGTCCATGTCCTAGAAACGTGGACTTCGACTTAACATATGGCATGCGCAGTTGTGCGTAAAATAAAGATGTTTCCGAAAGATGCTCAAGCTTTGAATCGATTCGATTCGGTTGGTTTATTTCTGAAATTGGTTTTATAAGCTAAATTTACAAATATGACGCACATACTCACCGCGGTTTGCACCTCTTCCCTTGGCGATCGAAAATAAAGTAAAGCCGGAAAAAACTATGGCTGACAATTGGAAGAGTGCCAACCGCGGCCAGAGGAGGAGTGGCAAGCGTGGCCGGAGAAGTAGGGCCAACGTAACTCATCATTGCATTGGCAAATAGATGGAGCTTAAGTTCAATGGGTTTTCTACAATACTCATGAACGCTCTCGTGACATCACGCTGCGTTCTTCCGATTATGCCTAAGTTCATAAATGTAAATTTCCCACAGTACTGCAGAATTTGTGTCCATTATTGCAGTCGAACTGCATTATCAATGTATTGAGTTTGCCGCACTTTGTGTTCATAAAAGTGAAATGACAGCATATGTTCTGTAAAAGTCGTGCAAGTTTGCAGTCAGTTTTGTTTTGCTGCTGAAAAACTGCAGAGGAAAATGAAGTAGAGTTTATTGACAATTTGATTTGTTAAGAATTTTAATAATTGTTAAGGGATAACGGATAATTATAATGCTAATTTTGCGTGTAGTTTAGATTGTCCTTGATTTATTCCAATGAGTTTTGAGTATATTTTCAATAATCTAAAATAGATGTAAAATGAACTTAAATTCTTGAAATAAAGTGCGTACCTATTTGAAAAATTTTCCTAGTCATGCGGAAATGGCTTTTGAAAACATCATCAGGATATTTGTCTATAGTTTGTAGAAAATTTATACTTTTTGGAATTATTCTTCGCGGCTTTTTCATAATATATAGCAGAACTCTTCACCTTCGCTTTTTTTTGCGCGCCCTTGCTTCGGATAAGCCGGTGTGCATATTATCCAAAAGCGTTCATAAAGGTTTTCTGAAAGTGCTGCCGCATATTTACAGCAGCAACTTTGACAATTATGAACTCAGCCTATGTTAATATCGTCGACATATGCAAGTAATTGAACGGACTTTTGAAAGATTGTGCCTCTGGTGTTGGCGCATGAGTTTTGCACAACTCTTTCTAGTATTATGTTAAAGAAGTCGCATGAGAGCGCGTCGCCTTGTCCAAATCCTTTTTTTGACATCAAAGGTCTCGGTGACGTCTTGACCGACCTTGATGGAGCAGCGTGCATTCTCCTTTGTCATCCTGCACAAAGGGATGAATTTGGCAGGGATGCTAAAACTAAATATGGCTCTGCATCGCTCGACTTTATAAATGTTGTCATACGCGGCCTTAAAATCAATGAAAAGGTGATGGGTATTGATTTGAAGTTCCTGGATTTTCTCCAAGATCTGCCGCAGTGTGAATATTTGGTCGATGGTGGACTTTCTTGGCCTGAAGACAGGTTGTCGACAAACGGCTTCAGGCACTCACACAACACGGCAGATAAGATCTTGTAAGCGATGTTAAGAAGACTGATGTCTCTGTAGTTGGCGCAGTTCATAGGGTCTCCTTTCTTGAGAATTGGGCAAACAATGCTTAGGTTCCAGTCATCGGGCATACTTTCCTCCGTCCATATTTCGCAGATGAGTTGGTGCATACTCCTTATCAAGTCAATATATCGGCAGCTAGGCCAGTAGCTTTGTTGGACTAGCTCCAGTAGCTCTGTTGGACCTAAGATGCTCTCTTTTTAGCAACACTAAAAATTGTTCAATGTGGAACGGGTAGTGACATCTAGTGACTTAAGATTGAAACAATCTCCTTTTCTCTATGTTTAGAACCGCAATGATAATAATTTGTAGCTGCTAATGGGACACACAGCGTATTGAATCTCAATGGTTTTTAAAAGACATTTTTACAACGGCAATTACTCCAATGATTTTTCCAATTGGATAATTGAATATCAGCGGAGACGCGAAATAAAAAAGCGGAGGCAAGATCCATTTGAAGAGTTAACGGCTTAAATAGTTTATGTATATGGAAATAGAAATAAATAAAAATGAAATAACACACATACTTCTAGGCGTTTTTCACTTCTATTTATGAATATACCCCGAAAATTAATTGAATCTAGGGGTCCTTCGGGAGACTTTAATCAAAAAAAACTTTGTTAATAATAGTTTCCTGTGAAAATAACTTCTATTTTCGTGTTTAGGAGGTTATTTTACATAGGAAAAAAATAAATAAGTTTTTTTTTTTAGCGATTTTACGGTATTTGAAAGCGGAATGTAGTTACGTAACTCGTAGCGGCTGTGCTTTAGAATAGGGCACTATCACAAATAACCGGAATTAAATTTCTTTTGACGTGAAATTGCCTCAGAAACACGGAAATGAAAATTATTTTGCGAGGACGCTATTATCAACAGAATTATAAACAATTAAAGTCTACGATGGACCAGTGAGAAAAACACTTTTTCGAATACAAAAACGCGAAAAATTTGCTGTTTTATCTTCCTTTTTGCTTAATAACATAACTATAAAAGCAAAAACGCTTAATATCTTAGAAAAATCAGCGAATAACAACTGAAAGTAATACTATAATAAATGTTAGTAATCGTTAAACTGAAGTCTCCTGAACAACCGAAAATATGCATCAGTAATGAAAATCTCGTAAGTAAATAATTAAAAGTATCTGAAAGGATGCAATGTTTTGACGGATGATCTTGATATGTATGTGTACATATTCGAAATGCGTTGCATAATTCGTCTTTTCTAAAAGATTACAGGTTCATTTTCCGTTTGACAAAAGGAATTTTTTTTGCCGACTTATCCTGTCGATAATGATTTAATTGATGGATGGGTCAACAAAAGTCTGAAAAATGAAAATTCGAGGTGCACTAAACAGTATTTGGGTGGCCCGCTTCGCGGGTTAAACGGATTTAACCCTTCTGTCCGCCTGATTTAGCCGCTCACGCTAAGGGTGTGTTTACAACTGTCAGGCAGGCGCCTAGAACTTAAATCACTCGAATGTTCGAGTTTTTCGTATTTTCCCGTGGAAATGCACAAGAATCCATCAAAGAATCTTGTGGCATGGGACATTATAGCATTCATGAAAAAGTCAAAAAAAAAAAAAAATTCTTTTTGCCAAAGGAAAAATGACCCTATAATCTTCCACGAAAAACGATTATGCTACACATTTCAAATACACATACATTTAAAGATGATCCGACCAACCGTTGCATACTTTTAGATACTTTAAATTACTTACAAGATTTTCATTACTTATGCATATTTTCGGTTGTTCAGAAGACGTCATTTTAACGATTAATATTATTTATTATAGTATTACTTTCAATTGTTATTCGCTGATCTTTCTAAGATGTTAAGCGTTTCTTGCTTTTGTAGTTATGATATTAAGCAAATAGGAAGATAAAAAAGCAAATTATTCGCGTTTTTGTATTCGAAAAAGTGTTTTTCTCACTGGTCCATCGTAGACTTTAATTGTTTATAACTTTGTTAATAATAGTATCCTCGCAAAATAATTTTTATTTCCGTGTTTCTGAGGCAATTTCACGTCAAAAGAAATTTAATTTCGGTTATTTGTGATAGTGGTCTGTTGTAAGGTCTGGTTCAGGAACCGTTAAAACCTCTTGGCCAATTAAAAAATTTGCGGGGGTTAGGGCCCGGAAATCGTCTAGCGGTCTTGAATTGAGGCACGCCTCAATTTGTGCTAGGAGCGTCGCGAGCTCTTCAAACGTGAATGTTCCGTTCCCGACCACCCTTCTGAAGTGGTGCTTTACACTTTTGACGCCCGCTTCCCAGAGCTCTCCGAAGTGGGGGGACGCTGGCGGAATGAATTTCTATTCCGTGCTTGGTCTCCCAGCACCTCTGCTATCTCTCTCCAATCGGGAGTCGCCTGCTTCAGTAGTCGAAGAAGTTCGGCTTCGGCGCCGACAAAATTTGTCCCGCAGTCGCTGTGAATCTCACGACAGAGACCTCTCCTTGCGGCAAACCGTAGGAAAGCTGCCAAGAAAGCCTGGGTGGTCAGGTCGGTAACAGCTTCTAAATATAGTGCCTTGGTGGTCAGGCAAACAAAAACCGCCCTTGTAGCATTTAGCTCCTCGGCCTCTCCATGTTTTCACTTCAATGGGTCATGCGTAATCGACTCTGGTATAGGTGAAGGGTTTGACAATTTGTACTCGGGGGCGAGGTAGATCACCCATTAACTGATGCGGTGCTCTACACCGATAGCACGTAGGGCAGTCATGTATGTGTTTCTAACCGCTCTCTTTAACTGAATGATCCAATATTTGGTTCGCAGGTACCCCATCATCAACTGAATGGCGCCATGTAGAGTCTTGTAATGTGCCTCGCGGATAACTAATTTTGTGTAGTGGTGTTTTGGTTCGAGAATTATCGGATGCTGCTGATCGTACAGGAGGTCGGCATTTTTAAGTCGTCCCCTGACTCTGAGGATACCTTCCCCATCAGTAAAGGGAATCAACGGACCCATGCCTCTGGTCTTGGTAATCCCTCGCGGAAACATCTCGAGCTGAGCGAAGCGGGCCAGAACTTTCGTCGCCCCATCGCGCTCCGGGGGACTTAATGGTCCGAAGGTTCGGTTAACCTTTTGTTTTCGTGAATTTGCTCCGAATCTTTTGCAGTAGGCGGTTGTCCTGATGAGCCTATTTAAATTAGAGGATCGATGAGTTAAGATACTGAGTCGACTGTCGGTGACCTCGGTACTGGCATGATGAACCTTAACGGCCTTATTCCCTTCGTCGACATTTAAATCTACTGGTTGTGGTGGAAATTCAAAGTTCCATGCCGAGTTTAAGACGGGCCCGTTCCACCACAAACTGGCTTGGACCAATGCTGAGGGGAGCATTCCTTTGGAGACCAAATCCGCAGGGTTTTGCAGTGTGGGGACATGGTTCCAGATTTCAGACTTCGTCAACCGTTGGATTTCACCGACTCTGTTTCGCACAAAGGTTTCGCACTTAACAGGCTCTGGACATATCCAGCATAAGGCGATCATAGAGTCTGTCCATGCAAAGGTGGGAATGCCTCTCCACTCAAGAGTCTGTACGGTGTGGTGCAAGAGTTTTGTGAGCGTAACAGCTCCACACAATGCCAGGCGCGGAAGCGTGACTGGGCTTACTGGTGCGACCCTTGACTTCGACATGTACACATTGTGGTGTGGCCGGAAGTCGTGATGTTCATCGACATTCGGGTTAATTGATAATGCTTCTGTTTCAGATAGTTGAAAAGCTGTTGCACCGATGTTAAGTGAGGAACTGGATGGCCTCGGGATGTGTCCTTGTACAGTGAACGCGTTCGCTTGCCCCGTTGGAGGAGGGTTAAGATGCAGAGGCGAATGATGTGCTTGCTGGCATTAGTAGCATCGCCGGCTACTCGGACACTGCTCGTAAGTGTGGCTGTACGCGAGGCAATTGCGACAGATCCCTAACCTGTTAACCTGTTTAGTCCGATCAGCAATGCTTAATTTCATAAATTTACTACATTTCCTTATAGCGTGCTGATCCTTGCTGCAAATTTGACTAGAGTACGTTGCGTTGTTGGTGGCTGTGTGCAGAACGTGCCGATGGGATACAGGCTTGACGGGATTTGGCGCGACTCGTACTTGCTATTGGTTGACTGCCTCCAGCGTGCGGAACCTAGTTTCCAAAAATTGGCTAAACTCAGAGCTATGCTGTCAGCCTTGGAACCTAGCTTCTCCTCCCACAAATGCTGTGTTTTCGTCGGCAATTTTTGGAGCAGCACGAGATTAGCAAGGCGTCCCAGTGTTCGACGGCAACCTTCAGGTTAGCCAAGCAGTGCACCACTTCAGTCGACGTATCCAACAACTCCTTGATGGCGTCGGCTCGTTCTTGGGCAATTGACGGCTGGTTAAACAAGCATTTTAATTGCGTGTTCACCAGGAACCGCTGATGATCGTATCGATCTTTTAAGATTTCCCACGCTTTGGAGTAAAAACTATCTAAACCCGTACCTGGTTTCTGTTAGAGATTTCCTAAGAAATGTCGGCCTCTCCCTCCTGGCTCTATTTGATACCCTTAACCTAAGGTGAAGTATCCCACACTTAGTTTTTTTTTTTCACCTTTCCTCTTCTTACTCACCGAGATCTTCTTAGATCACTCGAGATCTTCTTTAGGTTTTTATTTTTCGAGAATTCAAATTCGAATGTCTCCTACTTAACTGGCTAAACTGGAGAGTATGACCCAATTTCTTTTTTTTTTGTCTTTCTTTGCCTTTGCGTCTCTATGTCTGGTCATTCTCTTTGTTTTTAGTTCGTCTGTCCAGTCGTCTCGTTTCTTTTTCCTTATTTTGTTTCTCATACTTATTCTAACTTAAACACTATGACTAAATACATATAAATAAAATAAATTAACATTAATGACGATAACCCTAGCTTCGACACAAACATAGAATAAAATTATCCGCGCCCGAAACCAATCGGTTCTGTACACGTCATGGTTTCGGGAGTCGTCCTCACTACTAAAATGCCGTAGATCGTGAATCGCGTTAAAACAGGTCAAGTGCCATACACCAAAAGAAAGAGATTGAGACACAATCAAACGTCAGGCAAACAAAAATAAAAAAAACAATGCCACATTTTGCGAATCGTTTGTAGGTCGGTCGACGGTAAGTTTTGTTTCACATTAAATACTAGTTTTCCTATTTTTATTATATTCATTTTCCTTCCTACAGGTACAGGGACATGGGTGCACACACGAGGATCGCTGGTACATACAATTATCATCCTATGGAAGGATATTTGGTGGAAATTTGGTTTTGGTGTTTCCACCCCTTAAACTGCAGTGTTTATGTTTTATTATGTTATTATTATTATTATTAGTGGGGAGCGGTTTGTCCACTCTAGCACTGCGGTCTCATAAAGAGGCCTATTGTGCTTTCCCAAGAGTTTAGAGCAGTTTGTCTACTCCAGAGGATGTCAGGAAGCTAATCAGCCTCTCTGGGCGGAGCGTGGCAAGCGCCGTTGGTGAAACGAGTTCACTGCCTAGGGTCCGTTTTCTCACATGGATAAGGGCGGGACATTCTGTGACGATGTGGAGAGAGCTTTCATCGCTCTCCAGGCACAGTCTGCAGGTAGGGTCCGGTGACAGGCCAAGCTTGTGAATATGCCGTTTTAGACGGCAGTGGCCACTTAGGATGCCAGTTAGAATTCTAAGGTGGTTCCTTCTTAGCTTTAAAAGAAACTTGGATTTCTTTTGCGATACTATGGGAAAGAAGTGTTTGGTACATTTCTGTCCTATACTTTCCATCCAGATCGCGTTGGATTTGAGCAGGGATTGCTCCCTCATGAAGTTTTTAAAAATGGTTTGGTTTACTCCACAGGCTGGTTCAGGACCAGTGAGAGGGGTGGTCGCACCTATCTTGGCCAGTGAATCCGCTGTTTCATTCCCGGCGTGGCCTTTGTGAGCAGGGATCCAGTGTAGTATGACCAAGTTGTTTTTTCCCAATTCTAGAAGCAATTTGACTGTCTCTAGAACCAGGTTTGATTTTATCGTGGCTGAATTCAGTGCTTTCAGGGCAGCTTGACTGTCAGAGAAGATAAAAATGGTTTTGCCACGTGGGTTAGAGAGCAAGCTTAAACTTGTGCACTGGTTTATGGCAAATATTTCTGCCTGGAAGATCGATGAGTACGTGCCTAGACTGACCGATAGGTTAGTGACTCTCCGAATATTCCAGCCCCAGATCCACTGTCCATTTTAGAGCCGTCTGTATACCATACCTGGTCATGCTCTGAGGGACAGGGTTTGAATTTTTCCCAGTCGTCACTGGGGGCTATGACTACTGAGTAATTTCGTTTGAAGCAATACCTTGGGAGAAAGTCATCTAACGGCATGCTGAACTCTCTGCTTTGGAGCAGGGAAGAAAGCATGTTAAGGTGGCCATCAGGGGGATGTTCGGAACAGATAATGCTTAGATGGAAGAGCCTGTGCAGGCTGAGTTTAGCCTGGGTTTGGATATGGACTCGAACTGGTGGTAGACCGACAATGGCGTTAAGCGAGGCGGTGGGGGTGGAGCGCAGGCAGCCGGTCATGCAGACTTCAGCTAGGCGCTGCACCCGTTACAATTTCTTGGCTGTGGTGTCCTCATTTGTCTTTGTCCACCACACTATTGCCGCATAGGCCAAGGTGTAAATTTGGAGCATGATATTTGGACTTAATCCCCAATTGTTGCCACAGATGCGGTGACAGGTCCACAGTGCTCGTGTGGCTTTTCCAACAGTCCGGTCAATTTGGGGGTTCCAGGACAATTTGCTGTCCAGGATAACCCCAAGGTACTTTACTTCTTGCGAAAATTGAATGGTTTCGCCATAGATAGAGGGGCGAATCAGGAAATTTAGGTTTCTTCTTCTGGTAAAAGGAACTCTATATGTCTTTTTGGGGTTTACAGAGAGGCCTTCTTTTGTGCACCATTTCTGTATCTCAGATAGTGCGTATTGGAGCACTTCTGAAGCAGCGCTTTCATATTTCCCTAGGTTCTTTAGGGAGCGGAGAAGACTGTCAATGACGAGCGACCAAATCAGTGGCGACAGGACTCCACCCTGGGGGCAACCTCGAGTTGTAAGCGCCGATATTTCAACATCATCGATGTTGGTGTGTATCACTATTTTCCAGCATGGACATAATCCACTTGCTTATTGTTGGTAAGAGGTTCATATTACTGAGTGCACGTTTAGTGGATTCATATGAGGTGTAATTGAAGGCTCCCTCGATATCAAGAAATTCGACAAGGCAGATCTCCTTCCTGTCGATGGAGGTTTCAATTCTGGTTACCAAGTCATTGAGTGCTGACTCAGTAGATTTGCCCGGTTGGTATGCGTGTTGAGTATCGCAAAGAGGGAAGTTGCAGAGTGCTTCTCCTCTTATATGTCTGTCAATTATCTTTTCCATGCATTTCAGGATGAATGACATAAGACTGATGGGACGGAAGGATTTGGGACTTGAGTCCGAGGTTCTGCCAGCCTTAGGTAGATATTTGACAGTTACTCTACGCCACGCAGCGGGTAGATATCCAAGGGCTAGACTACAGTTGAACAGCTTGGATAGAGTTGGAGCAATTATCTCTGCTCCTTGTTGCAGTAGTGCTGGGAAAATGTCATCATCTCCAGGGGCTTTGAAGGGTTTCATGGAGGAGATGGCCCATTTGGTGGCTCCCACATTGCAGATTTCTCTCGCGATTTTCCAGTCTCCTCTTGTTGGCAGATAGGGACAGTCTGCCTGGGGTGATGGTCTGGTTGAGAGTGGATCGATTGGGATTGATCCTGGGAAATGAGTTCTAAGTAAAAGTTCAAGGGTCTCTTTCTTAGATTTGGTTTGACTTCCATCTTCTTTTATGAGTGAACCCAAAGAGACGGACCGGTCAGAGGCAAGAGCTTTGTGCAGGCGGCATGCAGAGTTTGTGTCGCAGATATTGTCGCAAAATCGCCTGAACGATTCTTTTTTAGCCTTTTTTATAACTTGGTTGTACCTGGTGAGAGCTTGGGAGTAGGTTTGCCAGTCACCGTTCCGTTTGGCTCGGTTGAAAAGCTGCCTTACTCTGGACCTAGAATGATTGAGGTCGTTGTTCCACCAGGGGGTTTGCCTATTAAGCTTCTTCAGTTTAAGGGGGCAGTTGTCTTCGAATGCAGTTATGACAGAGTGTCTGGCATAGTCAGCAAAGACTTCAAGTTTATCCTTGCTGTCGATGCGAGGGATTTTTCCAATGATTGATTGGCTGAGCTGGTCTTTGTAGGAGATCCAGTCAGTATTTCTCCTTGGGCGAAAGGATAGATTGACTATGGTTTTAGTGTCAATATCAAACCTAATGTGTCTATGATCGGAGCACGAGGGTTCGGTAGACACATGCCAGTTGGAGATGAGGTTACTGGAGAGAGAAGACGTAAGAGTGAGGTCTAACACCCCTTTCCTAGTGGAGGTAACAAAGGTTGGTTCCCTGCCCGAATTACATATATTTATGTTGTTGCATGCAATGAATTCAAGAAGGGACTCACCTCTGCTGTTCGTGTCTGAACTGCCCCAGATAGTGTTGTGAGCGTTCGCGTCGCATCCCAGGATGATGTCGGCGTTGTTCTCCTTCGCGAACTTAAATAGTTTGCTCACAATGGCGGGGGGCAGTCAGTGTGGTCTCCGGGAAAGTATGCCGATGCAACTATGGTATCCCTGGAGTTGTTCGTCTTCACCATAGCTGCGCAGATGTCCTGGTTAGTGAATTCTGTTAGTGGGAAGAAGTTTATGTTATTATTAAATATAATACATGTCCTGGGTCTGTTGGACAGAGCACAACACAGCGTCCTACCTGAAGGTGTTGATAGGCCCAGAATTTTTCCACTTGTGCTGGTCCATGGTTCCTGCACAAGGGCGATGGATAGGCCCCTTGAATTCAGCGCCTGCACCAAGACTGCCGAGGCAGCCTTGGCGTGATGAAGGTTGATTTGAACAACCTTCATCAGGGGCTAAAGTTTTTTAAAGGAGGCTTTGCTGGGAAAGCCCCCTCTCTTTCCGCCGCGGCCTCTGAACTGTTCCGTGTTGGGCATGTTCGGAGTTCCGCGAACGGGACCTTTGGAAGGTCTGACAAAAACCGCAGGCAATGTCTGTCTGGGGTTAGTGTCTTGGGTCCTTAGTTTGGGTTGAGTCAACGTCCCTGACTTGGCAGATGGACCCGAGGATGGTCTCTCTTGCCTGGACGCATGTGTGAGACTTGGCTTCGACTTCGAGGGAGCGGACTTTCCAGCTCCCGAGAGCAATGCCACTGGTCCTGACTTCAGCTCCAATTTCTTGGAGGCCGAAGTTCCTTGGGCGGTTAAGCCAGAACAGGAAGGAAGCGAAGGGTCCGCCTCTTTAGGTGCCTGGGTAGGAGCGTTTGATGGTGAGGCTTGTGCCTGCTTCTGAATTCTGAACTGCACACGATTCATGTTATAGAACGGTAGGCAGTTCAGATTCTTCAGCGAACGCACTGAGCACTCATCCATCGAAAGAGTCAGGGCAGTTCCTTGGGGATTTACTACCTTCCGAAGAAATTTCCAGTCCTTGGTCGGTAGGATTTTATTTTGCGTCCTTAAAGAGCGAAGAATCACGTCTACTGGTCTGAGTTCACCAGGGAAGTATGCCGTGGCTACGCATGGTTTCGGGAGATTATCTCCTTCAACCATGACAAGCTTGGCATTCTCCCACGGCGTCAGTTTATGGACGATGGTGGCCAACCAGTCGCGACTCTTCGTGTCCGCATAGTTTACTGTTAGCCATCCCGGTTTGTGCGAGCAGCCCAGAAAGCGAATCTGCGGATCATCTTCGGGGAGCTTATGCAACTCCTTGATGATGGCGTTTTCCCCTGCTTTCTGTTGAACAGTTTCGAGTAGGCCAACAGGGTAGCTCTCCAGGAAGATGCCTACCTTAATGGCGCCAGCCACTTCGGCAAAGAGGGAAGCATATGGCTTGCTCCGCTTGCTGGCCGTGCCAGCGAAGTTGTCGTTGGAGCGGGATCTTTTGCTAGATGCTTCTGGTGCTTGGCTCAGTTGGGAGGATCGTTCCTGGAGCGTCTTTTCCAGCGCTGAGTTGTAGGGCAGGCCCTGGGCCATGAGGAACTTGAGCAGTTTTTTGTTTGCCGTGGTTAGGCGGTTCCTCTTGGTAGGGGGCACTGTGCTTTCCTGCACGCTGGCATCAGGAGCTTCAGGACAGCTCTTGTAATTTTCGTCCGTGGGGGCTGAACTCACTGTGCCGACTGATACCCGGTCTAGGGAGTCGAGGTCGGATTCAGCTTCACGGACTGGGTAGCTGACCGGCGGAGTTAGGACTTTCCAGACTTCCAGACTTGTCATCATTCCATCTGCGACAAGAAGTAGGTTCAGCCGAGGGCTGACAGACGGGATTAGGACTTTCCAGATCACCGTCAGAAACAGTTTGACAGCTTTTTTTGTATCTATTTTGATCCCACGAGAAGCTAGGAAAATACACTGTCGATCCACGCAGAGCCCCGCGTGCGTGGACGAGGCTAGATAAAACTGGAGGGCGCCTGTTCTCCAGAGTACACCGTTCACGACTGAACTATTTACGGGCCCCCAGCCTGGTAGGTCCTCGGCACGGTTCGATTAACACCTTAACCCAGCCCTGCACAATAATTTTACTGAGAATTGGGCAAGCCGTTACCTCAAACCCTCCTCCTTTACCCGGGCTTGGGACCGGCAAGTTACTTGCGTAACCAGGCGGAGTTTTTATTATGTTACTATGTGAACTTTATTTTCTTTTAGGTGTCTCGCGATGGTTTACCTGGACCCGTAACAGGTGTCATAGCTACCTGAGAAGACCGGTAAATTAATTTTCGGGAGCCGTATCTCCGCCGACCTGGACGTGCTGGGCACAACATGCGTGTTATCGTGGGATGTGTCATTGGTTCCCGCTTTGGAAGCCTGTGCCTTATCCATGAAATCCAAGAGATCGCTACGATATTCGAAGTAACCTTCTCAGATTTTGTCGTAGATAGTCTCGGCCGCTGCTTCCTTTTGCTCCTTGTTGTCACCCAATAGCGAGAGCACCTTTTCGTACTGCGCTTCAGCCGTCTCCATGGTTTCTTCCAACATGGACAATCGGCCTGCTAAATAATTCGCTGTACGCCTGGCTAGCCCTGTTTTAGCGAAGTTGGAAACATCTTTTTCCAGCTGCTTTAACGCGCTGCTCATGTTTTATGCTGGGTTCGCGATTTATATTATATACACACAACACACTATATGCAACACACTAGATATAGCAATTTGGATCGGTATACTATAATACACTTTATGCAATGAGTAAGACAATAATGCACTTACTTGTCTTTTTTCAGCTTGTCCAGCTTCTATTGGGATTCGGATGACGTCTCTGGTTCCCGTTGCACACACTTGAACACCTGCTGATGACCACTTGCCGGAGACACTTTGCGTGTGGATGAAATTCCTCGGTTTTTTTTTTTTTGTTTGTTTGCCGTCGGCAAAATCTCCCGGCGAAACTTCAATAATAATTTTTTTTTTACAAAACAATAATTTCAATAAGAGCGCTTCAAAAGTTTTTTCAAATAAAACAAAAACGGTTTTGGATATCAATGAAATTCTTTATTCCTGTGAAAGTACGTTCGATGCCATTATGTATGGAACTCGATTTCTTTTGCATGGCCACCACGGGCACGCTTGCAGAAGTCCAGACGCTGAACCCAATTTTCGACGGTTTTCAAGCATAAATCGGCCGATACTGCTGCAATTTCACGTTCGATATTCGTACGAAGTTCATCAATCGTCGCTGGCTTGTTGGCATAGACCATAGACTTGACGTAGCCCCACAGAAAATAGTCTAACGGCGTCAAATCGCACGACCGAAGCGGCCAAGCGACTGGACCATTTCGTGAGATAACACGTTCTCCAAACTTGGTATCCAATAAATTGATTGTGACATTCGCTGTGTGGCTTGTGGCGCCGTCCTGTTGGAACCACATGTCCTCCAAGTCCATATCATCCAATTGGGGCCAAAAATATTCGGTTATCATTGAACGGTAGCGATCCCCATTCACAGTAACGTGCCGGTCTTGATCATCACGGAAGAAGTACGGCCCAATGACGCCGCCGGCCCATAAACCACACCAAACCGTAATTTTTTCGGGATGCAATGATGACTCATGGAGTACGTGTGGATTGCTGCCTGACCAATACCGCATATTTTGTTTATTGACGAAGCCAACCAGCCAGAAATTATGACGACCATAAATTGGACGTAGCGCTCTTAACGTTGAGGCCACTGACTCCGAATTTCGGTAGTAAATTTTAATAATTTCGACTCGTTGTTGGCTCGTATATCTTTCCATCATGAAATGGCAAACCTTACTGAAGAGAAATGTCAAAAAACCGCAAGAAAAATATGGAGTCGGTTGCTGTCCCTGTCGCTCTACTTTTGTAGCGTCCCTATTGAAAAACCCTTTATTAATATACACTTGTACGTGAAAATGAAAGAAAATTCCTTGGCTTGGAAGGACCAAAATGTTCGGGACTTGAACTATTAGAAAGGTGTCGGTTAAAGAGTGGATCGATCGGATTATCGGGATATTGAAACAAAGGAAAAGACCGATCCATTTGGTATCACGTTATAAAGAGGAATGTGTTTCATTTATTTAATAATGTTACAAATAGGTCAGATGAAAGGTAAAACTGACATTATACCATTTGAGTACAGTAATGGATAAGATTGTGTAATAATTATAAGTACAATAATAATGAGAATTTTAATAATAATAAAATATATGAAGTTTAATCGGCAACATTGTTAATAATGGCGTCCGCGCAAAAAAACTTTTTTTTTCGTGTTTCTGAGGAAATTTCACGTCAAAAAAATGTTAAATCCGGTTATTTGTGATAGTGGCCTATTGTAAAGCACAGCCAGTGTTTTTCTCACTGGTCCATCGGAGACTTTAATTATTTATAACTTTGGTAATAATAGCGTCCTCGCAAAATAACTTCTATTTTCATGTTTCTGGTTATTTGTGATAGTGGCCTATTAGATAGCGGCCCCAACGCATGATCGACTTCATTACTGTGTCATTGCCGATATTCAATAGGAGGGCGTTCAGCATTTATTGTCATAGCTTCAGTTGTGCTTATAATATTGACTTAGCTGACTTTGTCCAGTGTTGTCCACCAAATTATGATTTTACAAGTATTAGTGTTACCGCTGCAGTGTAAAGTCAGTACCTTTTCTTGAGATCGAAAACGCCTCACTATTAAATAGTTATCACGCAGTCGGCAATAAGGTGTAGATCCCTTGCGTTCGGACGCAAATGCAACATCGGTGACATAAATGACTGCAAGAAGCTATATTCTGTCCCATAAAAATTGTCGGTACAGGGAAGATAAGACGTTTACCTCTCACTCTCGTTATAATAGCTTGTATAAATCTTTCACTCCTAAAAGCTATTTCGGAGCTACGATACTCAATTCAATTCGCCGCAAATTGGAGAGCAATACCCGTAGGGTTACCATTCGCTGATTTAAAAAGAAAGCAATTTGTTGCAAGAAATAAAGATTGTGTACAAAATGAACACCGGCGTGGATATGGTTTCCAAAGAAAAACAAGAAAATTGAAAATACCGAAACTAAATTAATTAATTTGTTGTCAAAAGCACATAACCCCAAAGCTCTTTGATAAAACTCACAGAAAAAGCTGTAACGATTTGCTTTGACTTGATAATGGTAACTCTGTGTTGATGTTCATATTTTCACTACAAACAGCGAGGGTTGATGGCGACCACACGACCATTCTGCCCTCGGTTATGTGGCAGGTTGATTTTGGTGGGATGGATGCGAGTGTGCGGAAAATTACAAGACAAAACCTGTGTAAGTCAGTGGTTTGGTTTGTATTTCAGTAGCAATTTCTCCAATTGAATGCCATAAAAACGTAAAACCAGTGTTTGAAAAGAAGCTCCCTCATACAGCCTGTGCTGACAATTTTTGTGGGATAGAGTATAGGCCTTAACACATCCCTGGGTGGCGCGAGTTACGCAAGCACACCAAGCTGACTCAGCACCCCCAAAGCCGCCACGAGTGACCGGACGTTAAGCAATTGAACCTTCCGGTCATTGCACCAGACATAGCTTACCTTTTGAATTTCTAAGAATTTGCTTGTTATATTTTCATTTATTTCCCACATATATCCAATTCCAAGAAAACCAATGTAATTCGCACTTTAACCAAATTGTTAATTTAGCAAATCATAATTTCTAAGAAATGGTTGTAAATGCATTTCTTGCATTTTTTGTAAAATCAAAGTAAGAATTTGTGTAAGGAAAAATAGCTCAGAATAAAGTTGTCAATCAAAGTGGAAAGTCGTGTTTTTTTTAATTCCCCTCACGGTCAAACCCGTAATTGGCGCAGTCTTCCGGTTCGGTTAACAGTCAAATATTATTCACCACAAATAGTCAAATATCAGTTAGAAAAATAAAAAGTGTTGCGAGAACGAAGTCGTGAATGAATATCACATCTAGTTCTTGGTATCGAGAGCATATCGATCTTAAAAACACTAACACGTTCGCGAGTTAAAGGTGAAAAAGTGTGGCAAGATTAAGATAGTGAAGGAATATCATTGTTCTTAACTCTTGGTATCGAGGGCATATCGGTATAAAACACACAAAGACTGTGGGATTTTAATCCTTAATAACCGAGAACCAACTCCTTAGAAAAATAAGAGGAAGGAAAAAACATGATCAAAAGAACACTTCTATTGATAATTGGATGCCTGTAAGTACACGCATGGCTGGGTGTTGTAGTAATAGGGTAGACTCTGATTGGTATCAACTTGGCGATGCCCAGTTTTGTAACTGTTACTACACATCAATTGTGCTTATTTTACCTCCTCGTAACCCCTCGGTAGCCACTGGGTACTGGTTGTTGTCCACCCGGACTCAACTTGCTAAACTTATAATCGCGAGTGTTGACCAGAAGACAAAATTTGCAGCACTATAAACACGACAGCGGAAGAATTCCCTAGATGAAATCAACGGTGGCGTGTATAACTTCCGGATCGGGAGCAACACCTTATCTGGGCTACTTCAACATATTTGGAGCTGAGGCCGATAAGGATTTCCAGGAATCGGTTGGGGTCTTGGAAAAGAGATGGTGGCAGATGAGCCCTACAGGGGCCAACGGCAGCGCTCACATCGCCGAAGTGGATTTCCGACATCGGTTAAACCGGCCCCTCGTTCCAGGGGTTAAAACAATGGACCTGGTCCTCCAGGTTGGGGGTTGTACGTGGGGTTGACAGCTCCACTATGGAAAACAAACATTGTTACGAAGCGACAACAAGCCTCGGATACGGACGGATTCACTGATGACAACCCATGCAAACGAATTAAGGACAACGAATTTCGGATCTGCACGTGGAACGTTAGGTCCCTTAACAGACCACGTGCAGCCGAAGAATTAGCGGAGGCCCTAAACTGCTGCAAAGCAGACATTACCGCCATTCAAGAAGTGCGATGGGATGGGCCGGGCAAAAGGAGGATGGAAAACTGCGACATCTATTACGACGATTGCTATCGGCAACAAAAGCAGCGCTTATTTGGATGTGGATTCGTCGTTGGAGGCAGACTTAGGCAAGAAGTCTTAAGCTTCAGGTATGTAAGCGAACGCCTCACGACAATCCGCATCAAGGCTAAATTCGCCAACATTAGCCTGATATGCGTGCATGCCCCCACAGAGGAGAAAGACGACGACACCAAAGACAGGTTCTACGAGCTCTTGGACAAGACATACGAGCAGTGCCCTAGCTATGACATTAAGATTGTCCTAGGCGATTTTAACGCAAAGCTAGGAAGAGAGGGCCTCTTTGGTGGTACTTGTGGAAAGCACAGCCTACACGACACCACCTCCGATAACGGATTTAGGCTGGTCGACTTTGCTGCGGGGCGGAACGTTGTCGTAGCTAGTACGCGGTTCCCACATCTCGATATCCACAAAGGAACATGGAGATCCCCTGATCAATCAACCGTCAACCAGATTAACCACATTGCGATCGACGCAAGGCACTCCTCCAGTATCATGGATGTCCGAACGTTCCGAGGGGCCAACATTGACTCGGACCACTACCTTGTTGTAGCCAAGGTACGACTGCGGATATCCCGAACACCGCCAAGACAAGGGAATACTGTGAGTGCCGGCAAGCACATGCAGCGAAACAAGAGGTTTACCAAGCGGCGCTGCATAGAAAGACCAGAGCTGCCCGCGAGCTCTACGGGCAGTAGAGGAGAGACGAACACAAGCTTTTAAACTTCTATGGAAGGCCCACATGGAGTCGGTAGTGTGCAAAGCCACCCGAGCACTCATGATATGCAGACGTATCTCAGGAAAATCCTGGGGATGTAAACCAGCTATGCTGAGGTGGATGTACATCATGATGGTCAGACCCATCATAACATATGGGGCAGTAGCCTGGGCAGGACGAACCAAGCTAAGCACAGCAAAGAGAGCCCTGGAAAAACTGCAGAGATTGGCATGCATCTGCATCACAGGAGCAATGAGAAGCTGTCCCACCGCTGCAATAGAGGTGATTCTGGGGCTCACCCCCCTTCACATTGTGCTGGAAAGGGTCGCAAAGGAAACAATCCTAAGAATTGTTAAAGAAGGAGTGGGGAGGGGCAAAAGCATCGCAAGCAAAGAGCGAGACTCCCTCTCCAAAACAGTCCCACTATTAGACTGGCCTAGAGACGACACAATCAAGAAATACTGCTTTGAAAAGAATTTCAACATAGAACTGAGCAGTAAAAGAGAATGGAACGACAGGCTGTATCAATTTGAGCACAACGCCATCAAATGGTACACCGACGGCTCCAAAACAAACACGGGCACCGGGGCGGGAGTATACGGACCCTGAACCAAGTTCTCGGAGCCAATGGGAACATCGCCCAGCATTTTTAAAGCAGAGGTATACGCGATCGAAAGATGTGTACAAATAAGCCTCAATAGAAGATATCACGAGCAAAATATCGCGATTTTATCAGACAGCCAGGCTGCTATCAAGGCGCTGAGTTCCTTCGAATTCAGGTCCAAACTGGTCTATGAGTGTCTGGTCGGAACAATAAAGTCACCCTCTACTGGGTGCCAGGTCATGTAGGAATAGAGGGAAATGAGGCAGCCGATGAACTGGCAAGGAAAGGGTCAGAAACACCTTTTGTTGGACCCGAACCATTCTGCGGGCTGGGACCGCATCGAATCCAAGAGGAACTGAGAAGAGAGGAAGAGTGTAAAAGAAGGATGCTATGGGAAACACTCCCGGGACTAAGGCAGGTGAAGGAACTCCTCGGGAACTACGACCGAAGGAGGAGCAAGGCCTGCCTAGGTACTAGCAAAAACCAGCTTCGCATTCTAACGGGCTTCCTAACGGGCCATTGCAGACTCAGGGAGCATCTCAGGAAAATAGGAATAGAAGCAAACGGAAACTGCAGATTTTGCAGCGATGCCGAGGAGACTCCGTCACACCTCCTTATGGACTGTGGGGCATTGATCCACAAAAGAAGAGTCCACCTGGGAGCGTACACTTTCCTTGAAATGGACCTCCCTTCGTTGGACCCAATCCAGATACTCCGATTTCTCAAAGCGATTGGATTGGAGGAGGTTCTCTAGGTCGAGATATATCGGCCAATATGAGCATGGGGGAGCACAATAGATCTAAATAGGTCGCAGTGCAAACACACAAACACACACCCCATTTCTAACATCTAACATCTAACATCTAACACAAGCTTTTCAGAAGGAAAAAGAAAGAGCATGAGAAGCGCGCGATCGAGGAGATAGAGGGATGTTATAGCAGGAATGAGGTTCGGAAGTTTTACCAAAGGGTAAAAAGAACGTGTCAAGGTTACAAAGCCCGAACCGAGGCCTGCAAGGATGAACAAGGGAACATCTTAATAGAATCGCAGTCGATGCTGAGGATATGAAAGAACTACTTCTGCAGACTGTTTAACGGCGACGACGAATCAAATCCCGCTGTCAGGCAGAATGAACCATTCAACCTGGACGACGAAGACCAACAATTTCGTCCACCCGACCTGGACGAGGTGAAGAAAGCCATTTCGAAGCTTAAGTCCAACAAAGCTGCTGGGGCTGACGGCCTAATTGCCGAGCTGTTCAAAGCAGCAGGCGATGACTTGGTAAGGAGCATGCACCAACTCATCTGTAAAATATGGTCGGAAGTAAGTATGCCCGATGAATGAAACCTCAGCATTGTTTGCCCGATCCTCAAGAAAGGCGACCCTCTGAACTGCGTCAACTACAGAGGCATCAGTCTTCTTAACATCGCGTACAAGATCTTATCTGCCGTGTTGTGTGAACGCCTGAAGCCGTTCGTCAACAACCTGATCGGTCCATATCAGTGTGGTTTCAGACCAGGAAAGTGCACCATCGACCAAATATTCACACTGCGGCAGATCTTGGAAAAAACCCAGGAACTTCAAATCGATATCCACCACCCCTTCATCGATTTTAAGGCCGCGTATGACAGCATCTATAGAAACGAGCTATACAGAGCCATGTCTAGTTTTGGCATCCCTGCCAAACCCGTCCGCCTGTGCAGGATGACGATGGAGAATGCACGCTGCTCCATCAAGGTCGGTCAAGACCTCACCGAGACCTTTGATGTCAGAAAAGGATTAAGACAAGGCGACGCGCTGTCATGCGACTTCTTCAACATCGTTCTTGAAAGAGTTGTGCAAAACTCACGCGCCAACACCAGAGGCACAATCTTTCAAAAGTCCGTCCAATTACTCGGATACGCCGATGACATTGACATAATCGGAAGAACGCAGCGTGATGTCACTGGTGCGTTTGTGAGTATCGAGACGGAGGCGGCGAAGATGGGTTTAGCGGTCAATGAGGGCAAGACGAAGTATATGCTGTCAACAAGAAAGGACTCCCAACACCGACGTCTCGGACAGAACGTCACTATAGACAGCTATAACTTTGAGGTAGTTAAGGACTTTGTCTACCTAGGCTCCGCTATAAATTCAGACAATGACATCGGCGCTGAGATTAAACGAAGAATAACTCTTGCCAATCGCTGTTTCTTTGAGCTAAGAAGGCAATTGAGTAGCAAAGCCCTCTCTCGAACAACTAAGGTGACCCTTTATAAGTCCTTAATCGTCCCAGTCCTGCTCTACGGCGCAGAGGCATGGACTCTGTCTAAAGCGGATGAGGTTCCTCTTGGCTGTTTCGAGAGGAAGATTCTTCGGGTGATTTATTGGTCCCGTCTGCATAGACGGGGAGTGGAGGAGGAGATACAACGACGAACTGTACGGGCTGTACAGCGACATCGACTATGCCAGAAGAGTGAAGGTCCAACGACTGAGGTGGCTGGGTCATGTAGAGCGGATGGACACCAATGCTCCAGCTCGGAAAATCTTCGAAACCACACCCAAGGGTCAGCGCAGTAGAGGAAGACCGCGACTCAGGTGGCGAACGCAAGTGGAAGGGGACCTCAACCAACTTGGCGTGCGAAACTGGAGGCAGCTGGCTAAAGATCGAGCTGGCTGGAGAGACTTGTTGGTTGAGGCCCAGGACCACGCCGGTCTGTAGCGCCACCTTAAGTAAGTAAGTAAGTAAGTACACGAATGAATGCACAATAACTAAAACCAATAAACAAATAAAACCATTTAACGAACTTTAAAATATATACAAAATAAGTTATAACATATGTGAATGAAAAAAATGTGAAACACAATTCAAAATAAATGTAATGAAAATGTACAACTAAATTTGAATACAATTACATAGGTACCTAATAATTTGAGTACAATTAAATTCGAAATAGATAAATACATTGCAAATATTGAAAAATAATCTGAATACAGTAAATTTGAATTGCAAATACTGAAATTTTTACAAAAAAAACTTTGAAACAATAATTTGTGTGAATAATTACAAAAAAAAAGCGATCTTCTATCCGATAAGCTTTAACTATTATATTTTAATATTATACAATAATATAATATATACAATACAATATATAAATATACAATACAATACGTTCGAATGCCAAAACAGACGAATTAAATGTTTAAGAAAACAAAAAAAATTACTTAAATTTACTCCTTATACAAGAAGTCTACCAAATCTCTCTAAAAGCGAAAGCCTTGTTACAAACCTCTCTAAAAGTGAAAGCCTTACTACTATACTCGAAGAAGTTGATTCAATGCAATCCGAAAACACTTTCCAAATGACTTCCAACCAACAACCCCCAATCCTTTCGGGATCCAATCTAAATCAAGACATCTTCTATTCACTACGCAACCTCAGACAGTACAACAAAACGGTAGAACGTTTCTACAGTGAAATTATCGAAATAGAATCTTCCCTAAGCAATAACGTCCTGATTCATGAGAAAGATCAAAGTGTAATTTCTGCGAAAAAAGAGCTTTATGCCGAAATGTGCCTAAACACGTTTCTAACAGGTTTAAGAGAACCCTTAGAGCCATTTCACACATACCCGGCAGCCGGTTATCCGGCCCGGTTAGTCGGTTTTTTCAAAAAATGAGTATGTTTTCACACACATCCGGCAGCCGGCAGACAGCAAGTTTTGAAATGTGAATTTTGTTCCATTCGTGGCGATCGACAGTATGTTTTCAGTTTTATTATCGCTGAGTCGGTCGGTAGTGATTTAAAAATTGTTTGTACGTTTGGAGGGATATAGCTAGGATACGTTGATAAAGATAACATAATAATTAATAAATACACAATATGTATTTAGTTGACTTTACTCATTTTATTACCAAATCTACTTCTAAAACTACTACATAGGTTCATACAACCAAAAGAATACCTATATAATATAATTTTATCCATAAAAAAGAATGAAATAAATTAAATAACTGTGAAACAAAAAAAAGCTTACCATATTCATTTTTTTGTTTTTCATCCATCACCCAAAGTCATTTTTGAATTCTTTAAAGATTTCTTCCCAAGCATTTCTTGTGGCATTTCGGTCTTTATAAAATGGTAAGCTTTTATCCCAAATTACGGGCCTTGCTTCAACCAAGCTTATTAATCGTTCAATGTCAATATCCATTTAAAAAAATAATTTTATCACCAAATTCACAAAAAGAAAACAACAATTCACACCGAAAAAACAAACCACTATCCACAGCATATAGAAAACTGAAAACCGACTACGGCAACCGGGCTTTTGTGAAAGCGCAATTTGATTTTATGTATCCACTACTGACTTGAGAACCGTTGACCCGGTTTCGGCAGCCGGCTGTGGCAGTGAGCAAAGCCGGCAACATTTCGGCAGCCGGCTACCGGTTAACCGGGGACGGTTTCGGTTTGCAGGTGTGAAAGCGCCCATAAGAATGTATTCCCAACGGCCGGGTAACCGGTACCGAGTAACCGGCTGCCGGGTATGTGTGAAATGGCTCTTAGGCTCGAGTATCAGAGCAATGCGACCAGAATCGATCGCAACGGCTCTTTCATTCTGTATAAAAGAACAAAATATATTTTATATTACAGAACCATCCAAACCAAACTACAGGTTTAACTCTTTTAGGCCTTATCCTCCACAACAACCGAATCGTCTCCATAATAGAACATTTCAGAATCAGCAAAGACCTTATAATACCAATCCAACAACCCCTTTTCATAATAGACCATATCAAAATTACCAAAAACCATACATACCCAACACGTTCATCCATAACCCACCATTTAACAGGGCCATACAACAAAATCAAAATACGTTTAAAACCAACTTCGGTAATAATTCCAACCCATTTAATGCCAATAGACCCAACCAACCACCACAAGAACCTATGGACACAAGCAGTGGTTCATCCTACATAAACAACTCACAAAGATTCTTTAAGGCAAGCCCAAGCATGCGTACAAACTCTAACAGAACGCGCAATTTTAAAAACGAGGAAATAAATTGTATCAACAAATCAAATAGCTTTAAAAACCCAACACAAAATATTAGGTACCAACAAGAATTAGATCAATATCAGGAAGAGGCAATCGAAGACCTAAACAACATAGAGGATTCACCAAATTTTCAAATACATGCCAAGAACCAACAGGTTATTTAGACATTAATAAACATGGACTAGAGTTAACATACATAAATATTTCATCTCCATTTGGCAGACCGTTAAAATTTTTAATAGACACCGGTGCTTCATCGTCATTTATAAGCCCTGAGTTTATTAACCCAGCTGATCAATCTCAATGTAATATTAATAAAAAATTAATAACCATAACAACAGTCCTCAATCGACACACACTAAATAAACAAGTTCAGCTACCCCTCTTCGTAGAATTTAATCAACCGGGAAACTTCACATTTTTTCTATAATATTCCATAACTATTTCGACGGACTTTTGGGTTTAGACTTTCTAACACATATAGGAGCTAAAATAGACTTAGTAGACAAAATCATTCATTCAGAGAATGCTAAGATTCCCCTACAACTCAAACCAAATCTCACATCGGGCAAACATAATATTCCCCCAAACTCTAAAGTCCTACTGAAACTTCCCATAGATGTACACACAGGAGATGTTTATCTGAACGCTACCAAATGAAGCGACAATCTATATATCCCAGAAGGCATATACCATTCAAAAGAATGGTATGGTATAGTAGAGGTAATAAACACCTCAGATAAAGAAGAAATATAGGGTTTTTCAATAAGAGCGCTACAAAAGTTTTTTTTAAATAAAACAAAAACGGTTTCGGATATCAATGAAATTCTTTATTCCTGTGAAAGTACGTTCGATGCCATTATGTATGGAACTCGATTTCTTTTGCATGGCCACCACGGGCACGCTTGCAGAAGTCCAGACGCTGAACCCAATTTTCGACGGTTTTCAAGCATAAATCGGCCGATACTGCTGCAATTTCACGTTCGATATTCGTACGAAGTTCATCAATCGTCGCTGGCTTGTTGGCATAGACCATAGACTTGACGTAGCCCCACAGGAAATAGTCTAACGGCGTCAAATCGCACGACCGAGGCGGCCAAGCGACTGGACCATTTCGTGAGATAACACGTTCTCCAAACTTGGTTTCCAATAAATTGATTGTGACATTCGCTGTGTGGCTTGTGGCGCCGTCCTGTTAGCCGTCCGGTAGCGATCCCCATTCACAGTAACGTGCCGGTCTTGATCATCACGGAAGAAGTACGGCCCAGTGACGCCGCCGGCCCATAAACCACACCAAACCGTAATTTTTTCGGGATGCAATGATGACTCATGGAGTACGTGTGGATTGCTGCCTGACCAATACCGCATATTTTGTTTATTGACGAAGCCATCCAGCCAGAAATTATGACGACCATAAATTGGACGTAGCGCTCTTAACTGACTCCGAATTTCGGTAGTAAATTTTAATAATTTCGACTCGTTGTTGGCTCGTATATCTTTCCATCATGAAATGGCAAACCTTACTGAAGAGAAATGTCAAAAAACCGCAAGAAAAATATGGCGTCGTTTGCTGTCCCTGTCGCTCTACTTTTGTAGCGTCCCTATTGAAAAACCCTCTACTTCTATTGGAACAACCACTCAAAGCTAGCCTATACGATAGTTCCCAATTTATCGAAATTAACAATATTAACTTTGAATATACGGAAAACAACAAACAAGCAAACATTTCCGAACTACTTCGAATAGACCACCTCAATCCGGAAGAAAAGAAACTGCTTCTGAAAGTGTGCAAAAAATATGACGATATTTTTTATAAGGAAGATCAAGCGTTGACCTTTTCGAACAAAGTTAAACACGAAATTGTCACAATCGATGACATACCAACCTATGTGAGATCTTACAGATATCCATACATCCACAAGAAGGAGGTGCAGGCACAAATCACCAAGTTGCTAGACCAAGGCATAATTCGCCCTAGCTATTCTCCTTGGAGCTCTCCTGTTTGGATTGTACCAAAAAAACAGGATGCGAGCGGAAAACAAAAAGAACCTTCCGGCAAGCGCCACAAGAGGTAGGTGGATTTCTTATGTCATCTATTCTGATGGTGGGAACAAAATGGCGGACAAAAATGTCCACTTTAAAAACGAATTTGTACTAATTACCTCGAGATTTGTAAGGATTTTCGATTTCAACGAAATCCAATCAATTTTGAAGAATTTCAAGATGGCGGATCCAAGATGGCGCCCAAATTGGTAGCAGGCGGATTCTGTTCACTGTTATCTACTATATTACTAAAAAATCAAAACCGGAAGTTGGGATTTATTTGAGTTTTGAATTGTACCGTTTGAGACATAAAAAGGGGCGTAACCCGCCCCCCTCTGGACCGATTATGCCCATTTACGAACTTAGCCGAGGTATTCAGCATATGAACGTGTATACCAAATTTTATTCAAATCGGTTCATAATTGCGGCCTCAATCGTGTCCACAAGAATCCGTTATATTGCATATATACATATACATATATGTATATATGTATGTACATATCTATATATAAAATTTTTAACGGAGTATGAGGTTAGTGTTTGCTATGATAGCGAAGACGAATGGCATTCAAATTTTTTGAAAGTCGCGTCATGAGGACCTCTGCAATAGGTGGTATTTCTATGAAATCCACCTAATAAAATGGAGAATGGTAATTGATTTTCGAAAACTAAACGAAAAAACCATTTCGGATAGATACCCTCTCCCAAACATAGCCGAAATATTAGACAAACTCGGCAAATGCATGTATTTCTCCACTTTAGACCTTGCGTGTGGCTTCCATCAAATAGAGATGGACGAAAATGACATCCCAAAAACTGCCTTCACGGTAGAAGGAGGCCACTATGAGTATATTAGAATGCCGTTTGGTCTCAAGAACGCTCCCTCAACCTTTCAACGGGTAATGGACAACGTTCTAAAAGATCTTAATGGGAAAATCTGTTTAGTCTACTAGGATGACATCATCATCTTTTCTACTTCGCTCCAAGAGCATATTGAAAATCTCAAATTAGTTTTCGAAAGGTTGCGTGCATTTAATTTCAAAATCCAACTTGACAAATCGGAAATTTTGCGGAAAGAAATCGCCTTTCTAGGGCACATCGTTTCCACGGAGGGCATAAAACCCAACCCCACAAAAATACATGCCATACAACACTACCCTATACCTCGTAATCAAAAGGAAATAAAGGGATTTATAGGACTGCTAGGATACTACAGAAAATGTATCCAAGATTTCTCAAAGCTTACTAAACCTCTAACAGAATGCCTAAAAAAGGGCAGAACAGTGCAGATGACCTATAGATACGTAAAAACATTCGAAATGTGCAAAAACATACTCACTAACGATCCAATCTTACAGTATCCCGATTTCACAAAACCTTTTGTTTTAACTACCGACGCCAGCAACTATGCACTCGGCGCAATCCTGTCCCAAGGCCGTATCGGGAGTGATAAACCTATTTGCTACGCAAGTAGGACCCTTTCAGACTCCGAAATAAACTATTCGACGATAGAAAAGGAACTCCTGGCCATAGTGTGGGCTACGAAATATTTCAGGCCGTACCTGTTTGGCCGCAAATTCCAAATCGTAACAGACCACAAGCCGCTCACTTGGCTAATGAGCCTTAAGGAACCTAACTCTAACAAGTTTTCTCTATAATTCTCGCGAAACTCGAGGAGCAAAGCAAGACAAATAAGCTCATATTCGAAAAACTTAGTAACCTTGAGCATAACGCTCGCAAACCACGAACGAAATTATGAACATGAACCAGTTACTTAAAATCTTAACATGGAACGCAAACGGCCTTCTGAAAAGAATCGACGAACTGGAGGTATTCCTACGCCAGCAGAACATTGACATATGCTTGATTTCTGAAACCCATCTGACAAAGGAATCTCGGGTTAAAATTAGAGGATACTATGCTTATCACGCATACCACCCATCCGAAAGGGCTAGGGGCGGATCGTCGCTCTTAATTAAAGACTGTATTGAGCACTCTTTGAATTCACCGATAGAACTCGATGCAATGCAAATAACTTCAGTTCACGTAAAAAATAAAAACATGTTTTACAACATCGCGTCCATTTATTGCCCTCCGCGATACACGCTAGAAAAGAATGACTTAATACGTCTATTTGACTCACTTGGACCGAAATTTGTTATTGGTGGCGATTTTAATGCTAAACACACCTTTTGGGGTTCGAGATGCATTTCACCTAAAGGCAGACTTCTCTACGAAACCGGCATGCAATTTGCTGTTGACTTCTTTTCGACGGGGAAACCGACTTATTGGCCCTCCGACATAGCAAAAACGCCTGACCTCATAGACTTCTTTATAGGAAAAGGGGTAGTGAAAAACTTTACGAACATCGAGGAATGCTTTGATCTCTCCTCCGATCATTCACCAGTCGTATTGACAATAAGCGAACGTCTAATGAGAAAACAAGGAGCGCCCAGATTAACTAGCAACAAAACTAACTGGGATGGCTTTAGGAAAGCTTGTGAAGAAAATATAGTCCTGAATGTGTCGCTTAGAACACCGTGCGAAATAGAGGATGAAGTCGGCAGATTTATTGAAGTCTTACAAAGCGCCGCGTGGAACAACACTCCATATAAAAGGAAAGTAGTCGGAAATAGCGAAGTTAAATATCCGCCGGAAATAAAAGAACTGATGCTGGCAAAGAGGAGAGCACGCAAAAGATGGCAACAGACTCGCGCTCCCCAGCACAAAACCCATTCGAACTTTTTATGCAATAAGCTCAAAAAAGCGATACGGGATTTTAAAGATCGCGAAATTTCTACATATCTCGAAGGCTTGTCTGCTGAAAAAAGTTCGAATTACTCTCTTTGGAAAGCTATAAAAGGTATCAAAAAACCCCAAATACAATCGCTACCAATAAGAAAATGTAATGGCGAGTGGGCAAAAGGCGATAAAGAAAAAGCCGACTTATTTGCTGAGCATCTGGAAGAAACGTTTAAGCCATTTCCCGGGCAAGCATTAATAGAAAATATTAATAATACTATTATGACTCCAGACAACTTTAAAATAAGAAGCGTGTCACTAGCCGAACTTTGTGAGGTAATAAAGAATCTAAAGAATAACAAGGCTCCTGGATATGACCTAATAACCGGACAGGTCCTGAAGGAATTGCCAAAGAAAGCTTTAATAAAACTTGTTTACCTTATAAATGCTTCGCTAAGACTATTATACGTTCCAAGGCAATGGAAAGTCGCCGAAGGTATAATGGTTTCAAAACCGGGAAAACCGCCAAACGATAAAAAGTCGTACAGACCGATATCGCTTTTACCGATAATATCAAAAGTTTTTGAAAAACTCTTATTAAAACGGTTAAAACCGGTAATTGAAGAAAGACGTTTGATTCCTGATCATCAATTCGGGTTCAGAATCAAGCATTCCACAATTGACCAGGTTTATAGAATAACCAACGAAATTGAGAAGGCCATGGAAGAGAAAAAGATATGTTCTAGTGCTTTTCTTGACGTTTCCCAAGCCTTTGACAAGGTGTGGCACGAAGGCTTGAATTATAAACTAAGACAGGTACTTCCGGAAGACCTGTACAAGATCTTAGAGTCGTACTTGGAGAACAGACTTTTCCGTGTCAAGCACGGAGCCGAATACTCGGAATTCAAGGAAATCGCTGCCGGTGTTCCACAAGGAAGTGTTCTTGGTCCAGTCTTGTTCTTGCTCTATACTCGAGATATACCCCAAGAAGAAGGCACCGTTGTTGCTACACTCGCGGACGATACGGCTATTCTTGCAACAGAAAATTCAGTCGAATCAGCAACTGTAAAGCTTCAACGAGCTTTGGATACAATTTGCGAGTGGGCAAAGGTTTGGCGCATTGTTCTCAACGAAACCAAATCTACGCATGTTAACTTTACTAACAAGAAAATTAACAACTTACCCGTTTTCATTAACTCGGTACAAATACCGTATGCAAACGAAGCAAAATATTTAGGAATGACACTAGATGCGAAACTCAAATGGAAGCCGCACGTTAAAAAGAAACGCGACGAGCTCGGAATTAGATTTAGAGAAATGTATTGGCTGCTTGGAAGATATTCCAAATTAAGCATGTATAACAAATTGCTCTTATATAAGCAAGTCTTAAAACCTGTATGGACGTATGGTATACAACTTTGGGGTTGTACCAAAACCAGCAATAGAAATATTTTACAAACCTTTCAAAATAAGGTGCTCAGAACAATCGTTAATGCGCCGTGGTACATTAGAAACGATATCCCTAGAGACCTCGGTTTAGCTACCGTCGAAGATGAAATAACAAATTTTGCACGCAAACTCCGTGTTCGCCTTCATGGACATTGTAATAACGCCGTACTCCAAATTCTGGATGTGACAAACCTTGTGCGCCGACTACAAAGAACGAAACCGTTCGATTTAGTGCAATAAGGAAGAGCCGCTTATAATGACGGTATTAGTAGGTGCTTTTATTGGAAAGCTACCTACACAACGCGAATTTTTATTGTCGAAAGTTAAACTACTTGATAGGGCTTTTTTGTACTTAGTCGTAGTCAACACGAAAAGGGGAGGTGTTTTTAGTGAGTAAGAATCTCACACTACCATGGGCACGTGCGGTAGATCCTCATGGTGTCTCATGAAAGATTTTCACCTAACCTCGTAAAAAAAAAAAAAAAAATTATTGATAAATCATCAAAATTTGCTTCAGCATATACCCTTCCAGCTAGAAACAGCATTTCCATCCTTAGATCATTAAAAAATTTCATAAGTCTTTACGGCATACCAAAAAAGATTATCTGTGACTAAGGTTCAGAGTTCACAGCCAATATCCTTAAAGACTTTTGTAAACAATATCAGATTGAATTACACCTTACCTCGTTCCAACAGACCTCTAGTAACTCACCTGTGGAGAGACTACATTCCACGCTAACAGAAATTTATAGAATCATACTTTATACGCGAAAAGAAGCCAGTCTTGATGTAGAACATGACGAAATCTTGTCTGAAACAATCATAACTTACAATAACTCAATTCACTCTACCACCAAACTCACCCCCTTCGAGCTTTTCTTTGGGAAAACCTATAAATTTAACAATCTAAAGAAACTTAACGAATTTCAAGAAAAACTCTACCCCATGATAAAAGAGAAAGTCGAAGAGTTAACAAAGTCAAGAATAGATAGAATAAATGAATCAAGAAAGGACCCTGTAAACTGGGAAAATAATGAAATGGTATATAGGAAAGAGTGTAGGCGAAATAAGATAACCCCTAGATTTTCCAGACATAAAGTCAGAAGAAACAATAAGGTAACCTTAATAGGTAACCACAAAAAACCAGAAGATACATTAGGCTAGGATAAAACACAAAAGAAAGAAAACGCAAACCAATAACACTAACAATTAATACATTTTAGAATCCCAATGTCAACAACCCAACCTCTCCAAATACACGACCTGACTAGAAATCAAGGCATCGCTCAGTTGCAATTTGGACAAGCAAGAGAAATTAAACACTTTGACAATCGTATCCCTATAGTAAACCTTGAGGAATATTACAAAAACGTCCGAAATATTGGAAATGCCTTAAACATGCTAGGAAAACGTAGTACCTTAACAAATCTAATAAGAACAACTAACCTTAAACTTACAGAACTCGAAAACAAACTCCAGTCACTAACACCAATCAAAAGAAACAAAAGAGGCTTAATTAATGGACTAGGTACAGCTATAAAATTCATAACAGGCAATATGGACGCAGTTGATGCGGACAACTGAAACAGGGAAATAAAGCACCTATACATTAATGAACACACTTTTACTAACACACTCTCAAAACAACACACATTCAATAATCAGATGCTCGAAAGGCTCAGTAACCTACCAACTCACATTAACAACGAACAACAAATTATTGAAACTTTTATAATAAAAAATACACACGAAATTGCAAACAGAATACAACGCGAAGAAAATAAAATCATAGAAATGCAATACCTTAGTCAGATTAATTATAATATAGACCTTTTAAATGATCACATAGCAAACATAGCTGAAACGATTGTACTGGCAAAATTGAATGTAATATCAAAATTAATACTGAATCAAGCTGAACTAAATGAAATTTATAATTACATGAGTAACCAAAACATAGAAATAATTTCAAATGAACACTTGTATGAACTGTTAGAGCTACAAGCCTATTATAACAATACTAATATAATATTTAATGTAAAAATACCAAGCCTATCAAAAGAAAAACATAATCTTTATCATATTATACCACTTCCAATAAATGGTACAAAACAAATTATAACACAACCCTATATAACATATAACGACAAAAGCATTCAGTACTACGATAGGGCATGTCCAAAAATTTAAAACATCTACTACTGTAAAAATCCTGTTCATCAAGAAGCAACAAGGAACTCCACGACACGGGCAAAATGGAATCAATTTTTCAACCTGAGCAGAACTATATTATTTTTATTAACATTCCAAATTATTAGTGTATTAATAAACTCCACTTGCAGTAAAACCCCTCATGAAGTGACAGGCACGGCAATTCTCTATTATAAGAACTGCTCAGTAGAAGTCAACGGCATTACCTACAGGGACAACCTGAACGTATTCTGGGACAAAGTACGAATTGCACCCCCAACATATGCAACCATCCAGGCGAAATCTATCACCAACACCCTTAATCTGCAAAAACTTCACCTCCGTCAGCTGCAGAACTACGAAGCAGTTTAAACACTACGCAACGACACAAATCAGACAGGATACATAACCTACGTTACAATGACCATCTTCGGGATACTCGTAGCAGCTGCCTTACTATATTTATGGAAAAAGCTGAGGACGTCATATATCATCGAAATGAGAGAGGATATCGCTCCAGCCCCATCGAAATCTCTTTGGCCATCGCTCTATCTTAAGGGGGGAGGAGTTACGCAAGCACACCAAGCTGACTCAGCACCCCCAAAGCCGCCACGAGTGACCGGACGTTAAGCAATTGAACCCTCCGGTCATTGCACCAGACATAGCTTACCTTTGGAATTTCTAAGAATTTGCTTGTTATATTTTCATTTATTTCCCACACTATCCAATTCCAAGAAAACCAATGTAATTCGCACTTTAACCAAATTGTTAATTTAGCAAATCATAATTTCTAAGAAATGGTTGTAAATGCATTTCTTGCATTTTTTGTAAAATCAAAGTAAGAATTTGTGTAAGGAAAAATAGCTCAGAATAAAGTTGTCAATCAAAGTGGAAAGTCGTGTTTTTTTTAATTCCCCTCACGGTCAAACCCGTAATTCGCGCTAGCTATTTATTTACTTAGGTAATTTACTTATGGACGCTGTCTACGTTTTGGTTTATTAAATCCTAGTCGTCTACTGGTACATTACATTATTCTAAGTGTTTAGTACGTAGTATGTGGGTTGTTTCAACCACCACCACGAAACAATAATAAAATAAAAAAAATTGCTCTGCTTGACTTAAGACTGTCGTTGGTGCTAATTTGTGCTATCGAGACTCGGCTCTAACCGCCGCAAGAAGGTGTGCTGTGTTAGGTCACAGACAAGAGAAATGTACAGATGTCCTTTCCCCCGTCCTTTCAAATCTCTTCCGTCTATCCCTCTCACAAGGAGAATTCCCTCAGGTTTGGAAAACCTCCTTCATAACCCCGATCCACAAAAAAGGATCAAAGGATCAATTATCGTTCCATCACTAAACTTTCCCATATACCCAAACTTTTTGAAAGCATTTTGTACGAAGCCTTAAGCTTCCAGTGCAAATCCCTCATTTCCCCCAGACAACACGGTTTCCTGAAGGGTAGGTCGACTACCACAAATCTCGTCGAATTCGTGTCCTTTGCCCTCTCAGCACTAGAGAACGGTAACGAAGTCGATGTCATCGCAACCGATTTCAGCAAGGCTTTCGACAAAATCTCTCATAAATTAATAATTTTCAAGCTTTCTGCCATCGGCTTTGAACCCATACTGTTAAAATGGATATCCTCTTACCTGGATAACCGTTTTTACAGTGCCCGCTTTAGGTCCGCCCATTCAACCCCGTTTTTGGCCACGTCTGGTGTTCCACAAGGCAGCCACCTCGGTCCCCTTCTGTTTATATTAACTATTAATGATCTTGATAGGATCATCAAACATTCATTCATCTCCCTTTATGCCGACGATACTAAATTTTTCAAAATAATTTCTTCACCCCAAGACTCCATCCTCCTTCAAGAAGACCTTAATAGTTTTTCGATCTAGTGCCTAAAAAACTGCTTAGAACTTAATATCGCCAAATGTCAATCCATCAACTTCTCACGTAAGCGAAACCAATCTCCTCGCCGTCTCTACCTTCTGCTTAACCAATCCATCTCTCCCGTTCAATCTCTTCGCGACCTCGGCATTTTGTGTGACAGGGAACTCAACTTCCGATCACATATAGATGAGATAATCCTTAAAGCCAACTCTGTTCTTGGTTTCGTAAAACGATGGTCCAAAGAATTCACCAACCCATACGTAACCAGATCCGTCTACATTACCTTTGTTCGCCCTCTGTTAGAGTATGCAAGTCAGGTATGGTCTCCATATCATCGTGTCCATATTACGATAATCGAGAGCATCCAACGCCGTTTTCTCCGATTTGCTCTTCGAGGTCTGCCCTGGAACGACCCTTTTACTCTACCGCCTTATCAAAATCGCCTCAATCTCATTAACTTGAATACCCTCGAGGAACGCAGAGACGCAGCTGACATCCTCTTCATTCACCGACTCATTTCTGGACACGTTGATTGTGCGTCCCTCATCAATTCCATTTCCTTCCAATCCAACACTCGTAATCTACGACACCCTCGCCTCTTCTATCTACCGCCCCACCACACCTCTTATGGCTTGAATGAACCTATCTCCCGTATGCTACGACAGATTAACGCAAACCTTACCATCTTTGATTTCAACCATACATCCCCTTACCTGAAGTCCCTTCTACTTCACCACCACATCTAACTTTTAAGTTTTAGTTTTAAGATTTCTGTTTAACTTTAGATTAAGAATGAATAGCTTGTATTAAGCCAAATAAATGGGGTCTCTCGTCCCCACCAAAATTAGAATGGTAGAGCAAAAGTTTTATGTATGCACCAGACGAGGTCATACGCCAGACGCAACATCAGCAAATTTAGCCAGACGACACCTTCATAACGAAAAATGCAACCTAGGCAATTAACATAAATAAATATGAGTGCACAACAGGTTCACGGCGGAATATTGTTAGCAAAGTTCAACTGTAAAGATCGCGTTCTTCGTTAATTACCTAAATAAATACTATCATTATCATATCTACTAAAATACAAGTGTTTCATTAAATAAGGACATTTCTGTTTCTAAAACAAATTGGTTGTTTCAATCATCCATTTCTTTTAATCGTTTGTGCGAAGGTATTTGTTCGGTTGTCGATTATAAGCATAAGCAATCAGTGCATTTGGAAGTTCATTCCCAGTTTTGTGTCCAACGGAAATACCGGGAGGAAGAACCCCCTTATGTCAACTGGCCTGAGGACAACCCAAACCCCTCTCAGAACATCTATCTTTTTCTTGTGTTCCTCTTAAACGAGGCATAACACAATTTTTGGTGGCAGCGGTGGGATCATCAAGAGGGCAACGCGGGAAATCATCAATGAACCCAATTCTTATAATTTGCATGTGAGTACAGTTTTTGTTTTTATATAACCAGATACAAAGTGAAATAAAAGAAAATAAGCTTAGTGAAGGGTAGCTAATGTTTTCGGCATATCGCGGTAGTGAAGCTAGTTTTTCAAGCGATAGCGAGGATAGTTTACCAGGTGGTAGCGAAGTAAGTTTACCAAGTAGTAGAGAATCAAATCAACTCAGCACAATGTCGGAAATTCCAATCGCGGTACTAATTAACTTTATTCCCACTTTTAAAGGCACGAGCAAAGTCTTCAGCTTCATAGATGCTATAGAATTAGCATCGGAAGGAGAGAAACCCGTGCTCTTTAAATTTATTAAAACTAAGATTCGTGGTAATGCTACCACAATTTTAATGAACAAAGACATTTCCGACTGGGAATCTCTCAAAAAAGAGCTGACGGAAGTATTTAGAGAGCCTCATAGCGCTCTACAACTTCATAGAGAGTTGATTGCAATAAAGCAATATAAAGATGAATCTGTAGTTCATTATTTGCAGCGCGTAGAAGAACTGCAAAGACGTTTATTACAAAGTAAACTCTCTGGTGTTAAGAGTGAGCACAAGGAAGGTCAATTAGCATACATTCAAGATGAAACACTAACAGTGTTCATCAATGGACTACGTGAACGACTTTCATCCTACGTAATCACTCAAAGACCAACAAATGAAGCCATTAGATTCGCTAGTGAGGAGTGAGGAAGAACAACGCATTAAACTGTTCAGAACAAACACTCAGAAAGACTATACGTCCAAGAATCTGGCTAAGTTAAATTACCAAGAGAGGTGTTGTTACAATTGCGGTAAACCAGGTCACTTTGCAAAGCAATGCAAGTTACCAAAGAAAAAGAAGAACGAACAAGTGAACAATGTTCGGCTCAAGAATGAGCAACCGAGTGAAGATGATGATGGTGCAAATCGTCCTAGCACCAGTCAAAGAAGTTTCAAAGACCAGGGTTTTTAGAACGCTGTATGGTCCACGGGGCAACCGTACAGCTTAGGGCGGTAGATAGCTTCCAGAGTCCTCATGTAGATGTTGTGGTCAACAACGATATTAAAAGATTAATAATAGATACTTATTAAGGCGAATTGTGTCTATAGGAAAAGTGTTAATCCTAAAGGTACCATCAAATTTAGAGGTATAGGTAAAGAGACTCGGGAAAGCTCAGGAAAAGTTAAAGTGGATGTTAAATTCATTCCCCTAGTTGGAGAGCTTAAATCCACTGAAGTAGAATTTCAAGTAATAGAAAATAATCTCCTTGGAGATTACGATGGGTTAATTGGAAATCATTTCCTACGAGAGGGTGGTTTTCAAATCAACTATAAGGAAAACATAATTAGTGGAAAAATAGGAAAAATTCCCTTAAAATATCTAGCCGAGTCTAATATTATTGAGGGTAGATACGAGGTTTTCCGGACGGTTCAAATCGATAGCGATCTGAATAAAGAAGTTGTGATACCTGGACAGAAAAAAGTCGACGGTATTATCATTCCTAACTGCATAAGCCTGAATAAGAATGGAAAGTGTTTAGTGTCAATAGTCAATACTACTGACAAAGCCTTTAACATTAAGGATGTAAGGCTGAAAGGTGAAAATCTTAATGACTATAAGATTGTGGAAAACAGGAAGCAGAAGGTGGTTGGAAATGTGAGAGCCGATCACTTAAATAAAGAGGAGAAGGAAAGTCTTCTTGGAATAATAAAAAATTTTAGTGACATATTCAGTACGGAGAATGAGAAGCTGACCCTAACACCCGCCATAAAACATTTAGCACGTTTAAGTGCTTATTCGGAACCTGTGTTTACCAAGAGTTATAGATACCCGAAAGTGCACGAAGAAGAAGTCCGCACACAAATAGACAAATTAATGAAAGATGGCATAATCAGAAACAGTAAGTCTCCCTGGAGTTCTCCACTTTGGATTGTGCCGAAAAAAGCTGATGTAAGTGGAAAGAAGAAATGGAGGATGGTGATAGATTATCGCAAACGCAATGAGTTGAATATTGCCGATAACTATCCCCTCCCAAATATAACGGAAATCGTTGATCAGCTGGGAAAAGCTAAGTATTTTTCCACTTTGGACCTAACATCGGGATTCCATCAGATTCCAATGGAAGAATCTGATATGGAAAAGACAGCCTTCAGCACTCCATACGGTCATTTCGAGTACACCAGGATGCCGTTTGGTTTGAAAAACGCTCCTGCGTGTTTCCAGAGGCTGATGAATACTGTCTTGGCAGGTCTGCAGGGGATCAAGTGTTTTGTATATTTGGACGACATTGTCGTCTACGGAAAGAACTTCGAAGAACACAATGAGAAACTGCGAGAAGTCTTTGAGCAACTTCGAAAGGCTAATTTGAAGTTACAGCCAGACAAATGCGAATTCTTGCGCAAGGAGGTGTCTTACTTAGGACACGTTATAACCGACAAAGGGGTTAAACCAGACCCTAAGAAGATTCAAAATATTATTCAGATGGAAGCGCCGAAAAACCAGAAAGGCATAAAATCGTTTCTTGGTATGATCGGGTACTATAGAAAATTTGTACCAAATTTTAGCCAAATAGCGGAACCAATGAATAGATAACTGAAAAAGGATATTGAATTCGTTTGGAGCCAAGACCAACAAAACAGCGTTGAACAGTTGAAGGAGTGTATTATAAAACACCCTGTTTTGCAATACCCAGACTTTAAGAAACCTTTTATAATAACAACGGACGCTTCAAATAAAGGTATCGGGGCTGTTCTGAGTCAAGAGTACTGTTGGGGCACTTCATCAACATCATCTTTATTCTTAATAATCTTTACATTTTGTGACTCTTTAACTTGAATTGTTTATCTTAAATTTGTAAAACTGAATCGTTGAAATAGATTATTAACATTGTACTAAAGGGTGGTTAAATTTTAAGGGCCGATGTTGAATGTGAACCACACCTAAACGTCAAGTTTTTTCTGCATTTCATTTGTCATTTCTCAATTTCAGACTAACTCAATTTGAACCATGGAAAGATACACAATCGAGCAACGCGTTAAAGTTATTCAGGCTTATTATGAAAATGGGCGTTCAAATCAAAATGCATATCGTGCACTTCGTGATTTTTTCCGTCAATTTAATCGTCCAAATGTGCGTACAATCGGAAAAATCGTGCAAAAATTTGAGCAAACCGGGTCTGTAGGAGATGTGAAAACACCAGTGCATGCTCGTACGGCTCGTACTGCAGAAACTATTGCTGCTGTTCGCGATAGTGTGGCTGAAGAGCCGTCCACCTCAACTCGTCGTCGTGCCCAACAATTGCACCTCTCACGCTCGTCGTTGATGAACATTATGCATAAAGACTTGCATTTACACGCTTACAAGGTGCAATTGACTCAAGAACTAAAGCCTCTTGACCATTTCAAGCGTCGTCAATGGTCAGAATGGTGGCAAGAAATGGCAACAGTGGATGATCAATTTTCGAAGAAAATCATCTTCAGTGATGAGGCACATTTTCACCTCAGTGGATTCGTCAATAAGCAGAATTGCCGCATTTGGGCGAATGATAATCCAAGAGTGATTGTCGAAAAACCAATGCACCCACCAAGAGTGACTGTTTGGTGCGGTTTATGGGCTGGCGGCATCATCGGGCCGTATTTTTTCCAAAATGAGGCCTGTCAGGCAGTTACTGTGAATGGTGTTCGCTATCGTGAAATGATAACGAACTTTTTATGGCCCGAATTGGAAGATATGAATGTGGACGATATGTGGTTTCAACAGGACTGTGCCACTTGCCACACAGCTAACGAAACAATGGCTCTTTTGCGCGCAAAATTCAATGGCCGTGTTATCTCACGTGGTGGCGATGTCAATTGGTCGCCAAGATCATGTGATTTGACACCGTTTGATTTTTTTCTTTGGGGTTATTTGAAAGAAAAGGTGTAAGTCGATATGCCAGCAACAATTCAAGAGCTAAAGGATGAGATAATTCGGCACATTAACGGCATAGAACCTCAATTATGCTTCAGCGTCATCGAAAATTTGGACCATCGGATGGAGGTGTGCCGCCGAGGTCGCGGCGGCCATTTGGCCGATATTTTGTTCCATACATAATTGAACCATACCAATATTATCATAATAAAAAGAAATGACAATAATTTCCTAAATAATTTGTGTTTCATTCAAAATCAACCTTAAAATTTAACCACCCTTTATATTTCGTTAACTTTTAAATTGGCGCTAAGAATTTTGGAGCAGCCATATTTTTTAATAATTAAATTCGTTAAAATTTATACCAATTATAAACTATAAATAGCAATAAAAGCAAATGCTCGAGCTCTCTTTTTTGTACAACCCGCTAGTGGACACATTCGTCTTTTCCTTTTTTTCTCGTTGTCCGTCGCCGCATTTTCTAAATCGTTCCCTGTTCGCACGCTAAGTTACTTTTGACGCGGAATCTGAAAAAGACTCACAGAACCCACAAGTCCCTTCGTTCTGGGGTAAATTTTCCTACGAGCTCAAGTAAATTTTTACTCCAAGCGGTCAGACTGGCTGATCGTACATTTTTTGGCGCCCAACGTAGGGCATTTTTCAGTTTCGTGAACTCTCCCTTGCCTGAGTGAAAAGAGTGCAAAAAAAACCGAAAACTTAAAAGTGAACTAATAATATTAACATTGACATTAAAGACAGTCCCAGTGTGTCGCGATCGGTGTCGGTTTACGCGGGAAAAAGTGCACAGTGGAAGGGTCATCAAAGAAAACCAGCACCAGTCATCGCATCGAAGAGAAGCAGGAGAGCCGGAAGCATTGTTCTAGATTCACCATCAGAAGTACAGGGAAAGCTAAGTATTCCTCCCTGCTAAGGTACGTAAAAATCACTCCAAATAGTAGAACGTGCGTTGGTCCAAACATCAACTTAATCGCAACGATTAATTAAAGATCAAATTCAATCATAACGCAATTTCGACATACGAGGAGATTACTGCATGCAAATTACATATTTTACGATATACATATACATAAATCATCAAAAGCACCTGAAACTACATATAAGTGTAATCCGTGATAAAGTATCTCAATAGCATATCAAAAATAAGTGCATACATATGTTTATACACATCCTACATAAATGCTTACATCTCATTGTCAAAATAAAAAATTAGAATCCACAAATAATTGATCGTCGTATCTTACGTTCCACACACGTTTTTTATGTTTAATAGGAAAGAGCTTTCGCCCGCAGACAAAAAAAAACTTTCGGTCGAACACAAAAAAAACTTTCGCCCGCGCAAAAGGGCTTTCGCCCACACACGTCATCGTTTTTCGCTCGTTCGTTTGATCGTTTGTTTCTCGAAACACGAAACTCACTCAAGGGACATTAAAGCCTTTGTGCAAGGAACAAGTTTCGCAACTTTTTGGCAACACGTTCCACACATTTGAGCATCATCTTCTTTATCGCAACTTTATCGGCAGGTGGGTGCATATCAGTGGATTGCTAGCGACTTGCTAGTTGATTAGTTTCGCATATTTTTTTCGTCGTGCACCACTTTGGTTGCAAAATAATTAATCAACATTAGTCGGAAGTTATTGCACTCGGCAAACTTCATATTTCACTTTCTCGTACTACTTACTTACTTACTTAGGTGGCGCTACAGTTCGGGGTGAACCTGGCCCTCAACCAACAAGCCTCTCCAGTTAGCCCGGTCCTTAGCTAACTGCTTCCAGTTGCGCACTCCAAGTTGGTTGAGGTCCTCTTCCACTTGTGCGCGCCACCTTAGGCGTGGTCTTCCTCTACTGCGTTGACCCTCCGGGTTAGACTCGAAGACTCTGCGAGCCGGAGCATTTGTGTCCATTCGCTCTACATGCCCTAGCCATCTGAGCCGATGGATACGTATCTTCTTGACTAGGGCGATGTCTTTGTACAACTCGTAAAGTTCATCGTTGAATCTTCTCCTCCAGAACCCGTCAACGCAAACGGGACCGAATATCTTACGAAGAATCTTTCTCTCAAAGCAACCAAAGATATCTTCATCCGCTTTCGATAGAGTCCAGGCCTCAGCGCCATAAAGCAGGACAGGGATGATTAAGGTCTTATAAAGAGTTTCCTTAGTTTTTCGGGATAGGGCCTTACTACTCAATTGCCTTGTTAGCCCAAAGAAACAGCGATTGGCAAGAGTTATTCTTCGCTTGATTTCTGCGCTGGTGTTGTTATTGGATGTGATAGCGGAGCCGAGGTAAACGAAGTCCCTTACTACCTCGAAGTTATAGCTGTCTACCGTGACGTTCTGTCCGAGACGTCGATGTTGGGTGTCCCTTCTTGATGACAGCATATATTTTGTTTTGCCCTCATTGACCGCTAAGCCCATTTTCACCGCTTCCGTCTCAATACTCGCAAAGGCGCCAGTGACATCACGCTGGGTTCTTCCGATAATGTCAATATCATCGGCGTAGGCGAGTAATTGGACGGACTTTTGAAAGATTGTTCCTCTGGTGTTGGCGCGTGAGTTTTGCACAACTCTTTCAAGTATGATGTTAAAGAAGTCGCATGACAGCGCGTCACCTTGTCTAAATCCTTTTTTGACATCAAAGGTCTCAGTGAGGTCTTGACCGACCATGATGGAGCAGCGTGCATTCTCCATTGTCATCCTGCACAGACGGACGAGTTTGGCAGGGATGCCAAAACTAGACATGGCTCTGTATAGCTCGTCTCTATAAATGCTGTCATAGGCGGCCTTGAAATCGATGAAGAGGTGGTGGGTATCGATTTGGACTTCTTGGGTTTTCTCCAGGATCTGCCGAAGTGTGAAAATTTGATCGATTGTGGACTTTCCTGGCCTAAAACCGCACTGATAGGAACCGATCACGTTGTTGACGAAGGGTTTTAGGCGTTCACACAATATGGCAGATAAGATCTTATATGCGACATTTAAGAGACTAATTCCTCGGTAATTGGCGCAGTTGAGGGGGTCTCCTTTCTTGTTGATCGCGCAAACGGTGCTGAGATTCCATTCATCAGGCATACATTCGTCTGACCAAATTGTGGAAATGAGTTGGTGTATGCTCTCTACAAATTCATTTCCAGCTGCTTTAAAGAGTTCGGCCGGTAAGCCGTCAGGTCCAGCTGTCTTATTGGATTTCAGTTTGGAAACTGCTTTCCTTACTTCATTTTGGTCAGGTGGACGGAAGTTTTGGCTGTCATCGTCCAGGTTGAATGGTTCATTCTGCCTGACAGCGGGATTTGATTCGTCGTCGCCGTTAAACAGTCTGCAGAAGTAGTCCTTCCAAATTCTCAGCACCGACTGTGACTCTACTACAATATTCCTTGTTCATCTCTACAGGTTTCAGTTCGGGCCTTGTTGCCGTGACATGTTCTTTTTACCATTTGATAAAACTTCCGAACATCATTCCTGGAGTAACACCTCTCTATGTTCTTGATCGTGTATTTCTCGTGCTCTTTCTTTTTCTTGCGGAGAAGCTGGTGTTCTTCCCGTCTCTTCTGCTCGTAGAGCTCGCGAGCAGCCCTCGTCTTCTTTTGCAGCGCCGCTTTGTATGCATCTTGTTTTGCTGCGTGCACTTGCCGGCATTCTTCGTCAAACCAGGGGTTTCTTGGTGGTGGCCTTTTGAAACCCAGCACATCAGTTGCGGCTTCCTTGATGGCTTGTTGGCAGCGTTTCCACTGGTTTTCGGCATTTGGTGCTGGCGGCATTGGACTTCTTGAGAGATTACGGGATACACGATCGGCAAAGGCTCTGGCGGTCTGTTGCGAATGTAGCTTTTCGACATCATACCTTCTCACAGTAGTTCTCCGTTGTTGTGGCGTTTGGGATATCCGCATTCGTACCTTGGCTACAACAAGGTAGTGGTCCGAGTCAATGTTGGCTGCTCGGAAAGCTCGGACATCCAGAATACTGGAGGCGTGCCTTTTGTCGACTGCAACATGATCAATTTGGTTGACGGTGCGTTGATCAGGAGACCGCCATGTGCCCTTGTGGATATTGAGGTGTGGAAATCGTGTACTAGCTATAGTGACATTACGCCCCGAAGCAAAATCAATTAGCCTAAGTCCGTTTCCAGACGTGACGTCATGTACAGTAGCGAGCACGGAAAGTGCAACACCCATTTTTCAAAGGAAAATCCTTAATAATTTTTAGGTAATGGGTTTTTCTTAATGACTTTAGTTCTTTTTAGGTATACAAGTGCATAACAAGTCATTTAAAGCTATTTCAGTGTTTGAAGTGATAAGTGGTGGTGCTAAAATTGACAGTTTTTAAAAAATGCCAAGTTATAAGCAATTGACTGAAGACCAAAAAAGTCGAATAATTGCGCTTTTTGAAGTGGCAAAGTTGACTATAACCGATATTAGTAAAGAGGTTGGATGCAACAAGTCGACAGTAAGCAGGTTACTAAAGAAAAAAAACCTAACGGGAACAGCTGAACGGAAAAAAGGGACAGGAGGTATTCGCAAGACTTCCACGGCGGATGATCGAGTTTTACACCGGCTATCACTGAGGAACCGGTTTTCCACAGCGGTACAAATAAGGACAGAATTTATTGAGTCTAATGGAAGTGAAATTGGTGTTCATACAGTGCGTCGAAGGCTTAGAGAATTCGGTTTAATGGCTCGTCGCCCCGCTAAAAAACCCATGTTGACACCCAAAATGATGAAATCTCGGTTAACGTGGGCAAAAAAATACCAAAATTGGACAGAAACTGATTGGAGAAAAGTCATATTCTCTGATGAAAGCAAATTCAGCATATACGGATCAGATGAAATTCAATACGTGCGGCGAAGAACTGGAGAGCGCTTAAGCAAAAACTGCCTTCAGAGAACGGTGAAGCATCCAGCCGGTCAAATGATCTGGGGATGTTTTTCGTACTATGGAATTGGAGATTTGGCCTTCATAAAAGGAACTGTAAACTCAGAAGTATACAAAAATATTCTGAACGATCATTTAATACCATCAATGGAAATGCATTTTTCGGAGGCCAGTGATACAATTTTTCAAGACGACTCAGCTCCGTGCCATCGTTCCAAAATGGTAAGCCTCTTTCTTTAATTATTGCTATTGTAATCCCTCTTCAATTATACTGAATAAAAAAGAATTAATTTAACTTGTATTTTTCACAGATTAAAGAATTTGTGATCGAAAAAGGAATTTCCACACTCGACTGGCCAGGTAATTCGCCGGACTTAAACCCGATTGAAAATCCATGGCATATCATGGCATTGAAAATAAACAGCAAAATGCCTACCTCTGTCAAAATGCTCAATGAAGTCATTTAAAAAGATTGGTACGAAGAACATCTTCAAAACTTAGTGGATTCAATGCCAAAGCGGATTAATGACGTCATAAAAAATAAAGGAGGCGCTACAAAATATTAATATGTGACCAAATTAAATGTGTACAAATGTTCTTGTATAAAAACTCCAAAATGCACAGGTTTTATGGCCTGAAACAATAAACTTCTCTTAAAAGGTCTGCTACCTAGTAGACCAGAAATATTGTCTTTTTTTCTACCACTTCTTGGGAATCCCAATTTGACCGGATTCTGTACCTGGAGGAAATAGTTCTGTATATAGTTTCATTGGCCACAAGTTAGTTAACATTTCTTGGAAAATACTTTTTGGTTCATTAATTTTTTTCATTAACTAAAAGAGAAAAAATGGGGATGGATTTGGGTTTTTTTTCGTGTTGCAATTTCCGTGCTCGCTACTGTAGGCTATGTTTCCCGATCGTGTTACCAAAGAGGTCTTCCTTCCCTATCTTTGCGTTAAAATCGCCTAACACGATTTTTACGTCATACTTGGGGCATTGCTCGTATGTTTTGTCGAGGAGCTCGTAGAAACCCTCCTTGGTAGCATCGTCACTTTCTTCTGTCGGGGCGTGAGCGCATATTAGGCTTATGTTTTTGAATTTAGCCTTGATGCGAATTGTTATAAGGCGTTCACTTACGTGTCGAAAGCTCAAGACTTCTTGCCTAAGTCTGCCGCCTATAACAAATCCTCATCCGAATAGACGCTGCTTTTGCTCTCTGTAGCAGTCACCGTAGTAAATGTCACAGTTTTTCATCCTCCTTTTGCCCGGCCCATCCCATCGCATTTCCTGGATGGCGGTAATATCTGCTTTATAGCAGTCTAGGGCCTCCGCTAATTGTTCGGCTGCACGCGGTCTGTTCAGAGTCCGAACATTCCACGTGCAGATCCGAAAGTCGTTGTCCTTTTTTCGTTTAGCCGGGTCGTCAACAGTAAATCCTTCCTTATCCGAAGCTGTTGGATGCTTCGTAACAATGTTGTTTTAAATGGTGGAACCGTTAACCCCACGCACAACCCCCAACCTGGAGGGCCAGGCCCTTTGTTAAACCCCTTGGACTTAAGGGGCCGGGTAATCCGGTCCTCATTGGCCTATAATCCGAATACGTAGAAGTAGCCCGAATGAGGTGTTCACTAAGTAGTTCGACCTAACTGGAACTGTATACGCCACCGTTGATTCCATCGTGGGAGTTCTTCCGCTGCCGTCCAGATGCAAGGGAGAGTGCCTTAGTGTGAATACCCTCCCCCCCCTCTCTCGTCGGCTACCACCAACAACCTTCCACAGGGATTTGCACCCTATCTCCAGTTGAGGTACTAGGCACCCAGCGTTCACCTCGTGGAGGTGAGAGTAGGAGTTGGTAGACAGAGGTTGGTTGAGGACGCTTGTGTACTTTCTCGTACAGTTGATATAATGTCGGAACCATTGATGGATGAATTGAAGCAAATGCGGTCGTCAACAAAAGGGAGCATTACAAGCAGTGATGGGTAGTATCCATTACTTTTGTAATTAAATTAATAATTAATTACTTTTGTGAGTAATTGCGATGTAATTAATTACTTTGTCATTACACTGTAATGGTAATTGAACATTTTCAATTACAATTACAAATAATTGCAATTACTTTCCTAATTACATGTTTAATTAATGTAATTAAAAATGTAATTAAAATAATTTTTTATTTTTTTTTGTAAGTAAACGAAATATTTATCGATACATAACAAGAAACAAGTGGTCGCCGTGGTTCAGTATAAATATGAGGGTGGGTTCAAGCCCCAGCCATATCCACCGAACATTTGCCGCGGCACTACGTTTAGGCGTTATTTTTGTTATTCGAATTATCAGTATTTTTACTAATTTCTCTCGATATAATAAGATTTCTAAAATACGTCACTATATAATAGATAATATTATGAAAACACACAATCTGTATCGTTAATATCTAACATGCCCCTTCATATTAATGATATCATCTTCATTATCCGTATCATACATCAAAAGATTCATAGTTTTCAGTTCAATAGTTTTTGATATTTGTATGTACAATTTGTGATAATATGAGATGTTCCATCATTCATTTTTAGTTAGGTACATTTGTTGTAGCACTTTCAGTAATTTTGCGAACATATTGACCAATGATTAATTGTGTGCCTTAAATGGAAATAATTCGTTGTTTGATAATTTGCAGGCAAGGTACCTACAGCTAGGGCAAGACGTATGGGTGACTGCATCTTTGTATAGTCTCATTCGGATCTCAAAGGATATGTTGTGTTCCTTGGTCAGCTCCAGCTAGCTTTTCTTTAAGGAGATAAGCCCTAGAATCAAAACAAACAATATGTAATTAAGGAGCACGTGGTCGCCGTGGGTCAGTGGATAGTGCGTTGGACTGCTGACCGAGCAGCGTGGGTTCAAGTCCCAGCCAGGAACACCGAACATTTTCCGCGGCACCACCTCTCGTCGGGGAATGACAAGCCTCCGGGAGTATAATCTGTCATGAAAGAGCTTCTCACTTCGCCGTTCGGAGTCCGCAATAAACCGTAGGTCGCTTCCATTTGTGCGAAATATGTAACACGCACAGCATAAATGGTTGCGAGAAGCTAGGCCTTGGCTCATTCCGAGCTGTCGCGCCAGCTATTTAATTTATTTTAATTAAGGAGCACAGTTAAAAGTTTCTCTTCCACTCACCGGTTTTTTTTTTCGTGTCGAAATCTTACTGAATGTAAAATGAAAACTTACTAGTGGAATAGTCAAATATTGAATCGAACTTTCTCTAGATTTCGCTCTAACCTCTTACTAGAGGTACCATGTCCTAAAGGATAAGCATTGAAATGCATTTTACCTTATACCTACATATGTACATATCGCTCATTTGCTGCAATGCTATATCCAAGGAATCATTCCCCGGCAGATTAACTTCTTGGAACGAAACACCCTGTACATAAAGTCAATACATAGTTCTGCGACCATAAGAACAGATGAATTGTTAAGTTATAAATTGAATTACTGGGTTTTAATTTTAATTACATCTAATTACGCTATTCTAATTACATTTTAATTACATTAGCGTAATTGCAATTATTCATTAAATTACTCGTAATGGTAATTAATTTTTTTCAATTACAATTACTGTGTAATTGGAATGAGGTTAACATTGTAATTGGAATGTAATTAATTACATTCCAATTACTCGTAATGGTAATGGTAATTTAATTAAAATTTCAATTACCCATCACTGATTACAAGAATAAAGAATGGTGTACGAGATGAATTGTTGCCAATAGAATTAGAATGTCGCTTAGGGTTAGTAGAATCCTATTTTAAGCAACTTTTAGCATATCAGACGCAAATTGAGCGTTTGATGCCTACAGATACTGTAAGAGGCGAGCTTGAGGACCTCTACATTTCTACAAAAACGAAAATCCTAGCTGCACTAGGTACAACAAAGAGTAGTACTTTGGAAACTACATTCTCCGTTCCACAATCGGTGAACCATTTGCAAAAGTTAAGCCTGCCTAAGTTCAGCGGCAAGTATTCGGAGTTTAAGAACTTCATCAACTCGTATAGTAAACTCGTTGACAATGATCCTAGTCGAAAAGTTTAATTATTTACTTAATTACTTAACTGGTCAAGCACTCGGCACAATGCACAAAGCGTTTCAAGTCACAGAGGTTAACTACCCTAAATCACTAGCTCGACTCAAGGATCGGTACGATAACAATTGTCTTATGTTCCTAGAAAATATAACTCAACTCTTTGAATTGCCAAAGGTTTCAAAGCCGTCTGCATTGCTGTTACGTAGCTTAGTTGACAACGTCTCCGCATTGTTCGGTTCTCTGCAATCGATTGGTACCCATGCAGACATATGTTATGCTGTCATAATTTATATCGCGATGTCCAAAGTCGACGAAGATACTCGAGCCAAGTGGGATGAGCAGTGCGACTTTAAAACACTTCCAAGATGGGACACGTGTGGTGAGGTTCTGAATAAACGGTGCCAATACCTTGAGGCTCGTGATGGCCAGCAAATTCGCTCAGACCATAACAGAAAATGGTCAACCAAACCTAGACCATCTTATGACCAACGTCCACAAACCTCATTAACAGTTCTACAAAAATCGTGCGCATTCTGCAACGAAGCCAACCATCTAATTAGCAGTTGTTCTAGTTTTAGCAGACTCTCAGTATCAGATCGCTTTGCCAACGTTAAGAAGCTAGCTCTGTGCTTAAACTGTTTAGGCAAAGGTCACACAGTGTCTAAATGTTCATCATCATATCGGTGCAAGACATGCAAGCAATCGCATCATAGCTTGTTGCATCGGATCCAACAACAGCCTGCAGATAATCAAACAACTACAAGTACTGCATCTGCTAATTCTGCATTGGAAAAGGAATCCGCTAATAGGACAGCACAGGTTGTTCTAGCTACTGCCTTGGTTCTAGTCAAGGATAGTTGTGGAAAGTTTCAAATAGGGCGAGCGTTATTGGACTCTGGATCACAAGTCAATTTTATGAAGGAGCGCTTCGCTAACACTCTAAATTTGCATAGGCAAAGCATAAATATGGATATAGTGGGAATCGGATCAACCGAAACCAAGATTAAGTTCTTTACTCAAACTACCATTCGCTCAAGGTTTAATAATTTTGAAACCTCCTTAGAATTTCTCGTTACGCCAACCATTACAGGATACCAACCTGATTCAGAACTTACCGTAAAGAACTGGAACTTACCTAACTACATTGAGCTCGCTGACGAGCATTTTAATCAACCAGCGCCGATCGATTTACTGCTAGGAGCTGAAACCTTCTTTGAATTGCTTCTAGCAGGTCAAATTAAGCTCGGACAGGAACTCCCTTCTCTCCAAAATACACATTTAGGATGGATTGTATCTGGAAGATACAGGAGCCAGCTACAAAGCGAACAGCAGGTGTGCTGTCTTACTGCAATGGAGGACCCTCTGGAATCATACGTCGAAAGGTTTTGGAAGCTGGAAGCAGTGGACGGACGCAAGTCTAAGTGGACAGAAGAGCATGCAGAGTGTGAAGAACACTTTCGTACAACCATAGAGGAACTGCCTAGTGGAAGACTAATGGTTCAACTCCCATTTAAAAACGATCCCGAATGTTTAGGAAAATCTTACGACATTGCCTTTAAGCGGTTTCTTTCACTGGAGCGCAGGCTTTCGAAAGATCCTTCACTGAAATCTGATTACGTTAGATTTCTGCGAGAATATAGGGACCTTGGACATTTGTCCTTAGTAGAAAATCCTTACTTTAACGAATCTCATTATTACCTCCCGCATCAAGCAGTTCTTAAACCAGGTAGCGTCTCAACAAAACTAAGAGTCGTATTCGATGCTTCATGCTGCACATCATCACAGGTATCCCTCAATGGGATTCTTATGGCTGGTCCGACTATTCAGGATGATTTGTTTCTGATTTTACTGCGATTTCGGTTGCATAGATACGCATTGACTGCAGACATAGTCAAAATGTATAGGCAGATACTGATGCACCCATCCCATCGTAAGTATCAATATATTTTGTGGAGGGAAATCGAGCAATCACCCATAGAAACCTTCGAGCTGAATACTGTTACTTATGGTACAACATCGGCGCCTTTTCTCGCAATCCGCTCGCTCATTTATCTCGCCGATAAATTCCTATATAAAAGATTAGGATCCAGGGTACTTCGCTTGGATTTTTACGTCGATGACATGCTCACTGGAGCTGACGATTTGGATGAGTTGGCTCAGATCCAACAGGAAGTGGTGGAAATCTTGGAGTCAGCAGGCCTCGAGTTGGCAAAATGGCATAGCAATGGGTTAAATGTTCAACAAGAGAGCCTGAAAAACAAAAACATAGTCGTAGCAGACTCAAATCTTACAAGTACTTTGGGGATCACTTGGGATCCTAATGAAGACATTTTTTCATTTTTGTACGAGAATACGCGTATATACTCCGATTTTACGAAAAGATCAATGCTGTCGGTAACATCTGCCTTGTTTGACCCAATGGGGTTACTAAGTCCAATAATCATCGTAGCGAAAATCCTCCTCCAAAAGGTTTGGATAGAAAAATTAGATTGGGACGCGAAAGTTCCGCATAATATTGAGATAGAGTGGCGTCAATTTATGACGGACTTATATTCACTCAAACGTCATTCGGTTCCACGGTACGTCTTATCTCCAAATAGGAAGGACACACAAATCCATGGATTTTGCGACGCGTCTCTGCACGCGTATGGCTGTTGCATCTACACCAGAACAACTGATGCTTCAGGGTCTGTAGTTGTCAAACTCTTGGTTGCGAAGTCAAGAGTAGCACCTGCGAAAAAGAAGCAGCTCCCGCGACTTGAACTTTGTGGTACCCACCTCCTCTCCAAATTGTGGTTAAAAATTAAACCAATCTTTAATAAATTGTATTCAAAAATTTTCTTTTGGACCGACTCCAGCATTGTGTTGCATTGGATATCCACGCATTCTTCCAAACTTACCACTTTCGTAGGAAACCGAATAGCGGAAATCCAAGAACATACGCAGGACATCGTCTGGAGACATGTTCCAACAAAGGAAAATCCCGCCGATATTGTGTCACGAGGCTGCACAATCCAAGGGCTACGGGAGTCGATATGGTTTTCCGGACAATCGTTTTTGTTAGAAGGCCCTGAAAAATGGCCCTTAAATTTGAATGAAGAACTATCATCCCAACTTCTTGCATTAGAAAAGAGGAAAACCGCATTGCTTAGTAAAAAACATCCAGATAGTGCACCATATCTATTGGACGTTTCAGATAAATACAGTTCTTACAGAAAAACAATACGCATTTTTGCATACGTGTTACGGTTTGTCTACAGGAGGAAGAAACTTCCAATGGAGAACGTCGGCTTTCTTACCTCTATGGAACTCGATTTGGCTCTTCAAAAAATCGTATGGATTATCCAAACTCATTATTTTGCAGAAGAAGTTGACCTTATTCTTCATGGAAAACAGCTTAAAGGAGCGATCAAATGCCTAAACCCTTTTATCGATGAGTCAAACGGAATTCGACTGATAAAAGTAGGTGGTCGACTGAACAATGCGAACATTCCAGAGGAGCAGAAACATCCATTACTTCTTCCTAAGAAATCGAACTTCATTCTACCAATGGTTAGGGATATACATATATCCAATTTTCATGCAGGGCCAAAGACTCTTGTTGCAATAATTAGACAACGATTTTGGATCGTCAACGCGAGAGATATCGCCAGAAAAGTTGTCAGGAATTGCATACATTGCACCAGATACCGTCCGAAGTTACTGCAAACAGGTTATGGGGGATCTAACCGCCGAAAGACTTACTTCGTCTAGGCCCTTCTCCCGTTGTGGTGTGGATTTTTGCGGACCTATCTATACCTTCTATAGGATTCGTGGCAAGGTTCCCTATAAGACGTATGTGGCAGTCTTTGTTTGTTTTGTATCAAAGGCTGTCCACCTTGAAGCCGTATCAGACTTATCTGCAAACGAGTTCATTGCAGCGCTCAAGCGTATGATTGGTCGTCGAGGTCTTCCATACGAAATATTTTGCGATAACGCTACAAATTTCGTGGGGGCCGACTCAAACCTTCGATATTTCCGCAAAATGTTGTTTCAACAAACATCATTAGATATCATTAACCACTTTTGTACTAATGACCGTATCAATTTTCGTTTTATCCCACCTAGGATTCCACACTTCGGTGGACTCTGGGAGGCCGCCGTCAAGGTTGCAAAGGGCTGCCTGTGCCGAAGTCTTCACAACGCTAAGCTGACCTATGAAGAGCTTTCGCCGGCACTAGTCGATATCGAAGCAGTGATGAATTCCCGGCCAATATCTCCGTTATCAACAGATCCCAACGACTTGGAAGCTTTGACCCCTGGACATCTTCTCATCGGAGCATCGCTGAAGGCCATTCCCGAAGCACCAGATGACGTATCCGACATCAGTTACCTGCAACGATGGTGTCGCATAAACGCTGTAAAAACGCATTTTTGGAATCGCTGGTCAGATGAATACGTTAGCGAACTTCAACAGCGGTCGAAATGGTCAACGCCTCAACCAAATCTACAAGTCGACACAATGGTCATCGTTCATGATGATAACCTTCCTCCCCAGAAGTGGTTGCTTGGGAGAGTCATCAAAACCATTTCTGGTAACGATAGCAAGGTGAGAGTTGCTGACATCCGCTTGACAAAGGGGATTCTGCGACGTCCAATCCGCAAACTTGCCGTTCTTCCTGCTTGGCACGGAACTTTCAAAGAGGGCGGAATCTTTACATTTTGTGACTCTTTAACTTGAATTGTTTATCTTAAATTTGTAAAACTGAATCGTTGAAATAGATTATTAACATTGTACTATATTTCGTTAACTTTTAAATTGGCGCTTAGAATTTTGGAGCAGCCATATTTTTTAATAATTAAATTCGTTAAAATTTATACCAATTATAAACTATAAATAGCAATAAAAGCAATTGCTCGAGCTCTCTTTTTTGTACAACCCGCTAGTGGACACATTCGTCTTTTCCTTTTTTTCTCGTTTTCCGTCGCCGCATTTTCTGAATCGTTCCCTGTTCGCACGCTAAGTTACTTTTGACGCGGAATCTGAAAAAGGCTCACAGAACCCACAAGTCCCTTCGTTCTGGGGTAAATTTTCCTACGAGGTCAAGTAAATTTTTACTCCAAGCGGTCAGACTGGCTGATCGTACAAGTCGTACACTTAACAAAGCCGAAAAGAATTATAGTACGACAGAGAAAGAATGTTTGGCCATCGTATGGGCTACGAAGCCATTTCGACCGTACGTGTATGGAACAAAATTTACTATCCAAACAGATCACCGGCCTTTAACTTGGTTGTTCCAAGCAAAAGATCCTGGAAGTCGATTGATAAGGTGGCGTCTCAAACTCGAGGAGTTTGACTACACAATTACTTACAAAAAGGGTAAAGAAAATGTAGTGGCCGATGAACTTAGCAGAAACGTTCGGATAACAGAACAAGAAAAAGAAGAGGCATGGCAAGATCTCATGAGCCTTATGGAAGAAGCAGGTATCGAGATTCAAAACGAACCAGATCCAGTTGTGCAAAATGAAGCAGAGTTAACAAGAAATAATGAAGAGGTATTAGTTCAGGAGGAGTACATAGTCAGAGAATTCGAAGATCTTGATTTAGTTGAGGAACCTTTAAATACGAAAGAAATCGTAAACAACTTAGAGAAAAGAAAAGATATTATTAAGGAATACCATGAGGGTTAATAGGTGGTCATACCGGCCAAAAAGCGACCTATGCTAAAATAAGGAAGAAATTTCAGTGGAATGGAATGCAAAAACAGGTAGAAGAATTTGTAAGAAATTGCCCCCAGTGTCAGACAGATAAAATAATGATAGACCTGATAGGACCGTTTGAAGAAACTGAAGAAGGGTATAGGTATGGATTAACAATCCAAGATGATCTCTCAAAATTTATAAAATTTATTCCATTAAAATCAAAAGATATGGAAACCGTATCTCGTGCAGTTATGGAAGAATGGATTCTAAATTTTGGTATACCTAAAATCATTCTTAGTGACAATGGTTCGGAATTCTGTAATGCACTTTTTGATGAATTTTGTAAATTGCTGGGAATAGAAAGAATAACAACGAGTTTTGCTCATCCACAAGCTAACGGTAGCGTTGAAAGAGCACATTGCAGGTTACTGGAATACCTAAAAGCAACTGGCAAAGAGCTTAGTCAAGTTAAAGACTGGCATAAGCGAATGCCGTATGCAGGTTTTTGTTATAACACCACTCCACATAATACAACAGGTTATACGCCTTATGAGTTAGTATATGGTTTCGAAGCAAATAGACCCAGTAGCGTAGATCCTTATGACGGTGATACAATTTTCCACTACATGGATAACCTTGGGGCAAATCTTCTATATAAACAGGAAATTGCTGGAGATAACACTAAGAAAAGTAGAGAAAAATCTAAAATCAGATACGACCAGAAAGTAGGAAGACCAATTGAGTACAAGGTAGGTCAACAAGTTTTATTTGGCACAATGGACAATGAAGATGCTGAATACTACAGCAAAGCCGTTCAGAATATTAACAAAAACGAAAATCGAATTAAATATGGAATGGAAGAGAATGTCAAAATATTAAGCCATTTAAATAAGGAAGTTTTAGGAGCAGTCAAAAATAGTAATGTTACAATTAGGAAAATTAATACAATATAGAAGAAATAAATAAAATTCATACTGAAGAAAATAATTTCAATGAAACATTAATGATCAAAACGTATTTTGAAGAAATATCTAATAAAATTAATCTCAAATTATAAAATCTAGAAATTGAAATAGAACAGATTATCGATAGCTTATTATTTGTACAAGCAGGTATTTTACACCCAAGAATTATTGTGCCAAATGATCTTATTCAGGAACTTAAAACTTTAGAAAACGAACATATCTTAGCTGTAGAAATAAACACAGAAAACTATGCCGAAATACTGAAAACATTAGAAATAAAAGCGTCCACGAAAGATAAAAAGGTTATCATTATTATTCAAGTACCATTAATTAACAAAGAAGTATCTGAGTTGTATGAAACAATTACTGTTCCAAAGGTTATTGAAAATGGAATTGCTGTAATAGAATCAAATAATAAAATATTGTTGATTAATAAAAATAAAGAAAATTACAGCTTAAAACAAAATTTGAATGACTGTAAATTAGTCAATAAAATATACATTTGTAAGCCTCAATTATTTAGAAATACTGCGAGTAACGTAAATTGTGAACTGTATTTGTTTATGAGAAAAAGATCAGAAAATTGTAAAATTAAAATTGTAAATTCAAAAATAGAAATTTTTCATAATATAAGAGGCAATACATATTTGTACACTATCTCTGAAAATACACATTATAAATGTAAATGTAAAAATGAAAGTAAAGTCGGTGAACTTGTTGGCACAGGAATTATTAAAATACCAGATAATTGTATTGTTGAAACTTATGATATAACAATAAAAACAATGGGAGCAGATGTTGAAGCTAAGGAAATAAGGGACAAACATTGTGCTGTTGTGCAGTGCTGCATAAATGCAAAGTTGCGTGATGTCACAATCCATCAAGAACCCATTTCCAAATTGACTGCGAAAGATGTGCATGAACTGCAGGACATATCGGTTGAGTTGCACAACCAGAAGAACTTTTGGTGCACAGCATTGGAGTCTATACCCGAAAGAACTCAAGGAGTGCTCATATCAATCTTCGGAGTAACAGCTATACTTGGAATCATTCTAGCAATCTGGAAGTTTTGCTCCAGATCTGGAAAAGCAACATCTACGATCTTCAATAAATGTTTCAATTGGCGAGAGCAAAGGGGACCGGAAATTACGTTGAGCCTAACGGAATCACCAAGGGAATCAGTAGAATCCATACAGATGCAACATTCGAAGTCCAATCTAATGTTAAAATATCCTTAGATATTTCTTAAAGGGGGACGTGTTATGTATGCACCAGACGAGGTCATACGCCAGACGCTAGATCAGCAAATTCAGCCAGACGACACCTTCATAACGAAAAATGCAACCTAGGCAATTAACATAAATAAATATGAGTGCACAACAGGTTCACGGCGGAATATTCTTAGCAAAGTTCAACTGTAAAGATCGCGTTCTTCGTTAATTACCTAAATAAATACTATCATTATCATATCTACTAAAATACAAGTGTTTCATTAAATAAGGACATTTCTGTTTCTCAAACAAATTGGTTGTTTCAATCATCCATTTCTTTTAATCGTTTGTGCGAAGGTATTTTTTCGGTTGCCGATTATACGCATAAGCAATCAGTGCATTTGGAAGTTCATTCCCAGTTTTGTGTCCAACGGAAATACCGGGAGGAAGAACCCCCTCATCTCAACTGGCTTGAGGACAACCCAAACCCCTCTCAGATCATCTATCTTTTTTTTGTGTTCCTCTTAAACGAGGCATAACAAAAGCATGTTACAAAACAAATTAAAAACCAGCATACCAAAAAACCAAAAAGAGCATCCACCATACAATACCTCGTTTGTGCCTGTCCACATTGGTGCAGGAATGAAAGACAGATAGAGAAAGGATGATTTTCATTGAGTGCGAAGGAGAAGGGTTTATTGCACCGAAAATCTAGAGAAAATCCATTCCAAATATAAATTTCGGTGTGGGTGGGCATGAATGTTCCTTTGTCATTGCGTTTTGTTTTTGACAGAAATCTTCATTTGGTGGCTGTGCGTCGAGCAGTGCGTAACTCCAGTGGCTACCTGCGTGTAGAAAATGTTTGGAGAAAATTTCCTCCGTACGAACCTTCTGCTTCGACGACATGTTGTGTTTTAAATTTCAACATTCCCTTAGTGGACGCCGTGGGTCAGTGGTTAGTGTGTTGGACTGCTGACCGAGCGGCGTGGGTTCAAGCCCCAGGCAGGAACACCCAACCATTTTTTCGCGGCACCACCTCTCGTCGGGGAATGACAAGCCTCCGGGAGTATAATCTGCCATGAAAGAGCTTCTCAATTCGCCGTTCGGAGTCGGCAATAATGATGTCTCTATGTGTGTGTGTGTTTGTGTGAGAGTGTGTGACAATATTTTCCACCTTCGATATCTAGAGAACGAAACAACGTAGGATCATGCGGTTTTTTTTTTATTTGTTAGCCTTTTGTAAGCTTTTGAGCACAATCGGTCCAACAGATGCTGAGGAAATTTAAGAAATGTTTTTTTTTTTTTTTGAGTTCGCACAACAACTCTTTGTGGATATCTGGAGAACGAAACAACGCACAGTGGTTCAAGTCATATGGGAGCGCGGAAATAATTCATTATCTCTAAAAGTACTGGGCCGATTTTGATGAAATTTTCAGCAAAGTACATGTATTTGACTGTTATACATATTACTAAAACAATTAATATTTTTTTTTTGAACAATAATTTTTATTTTTTCCCTAAGGGGAAGTAGAAGAACGCCAATGCACAAGAGAAACAGTCTCGCTCTGCTTCCAGTGGTATGGGATTTTCCTCCGTCCTTTCCTACTCACTAGAAAGGCACTTTAATATACCTAAATAACAGTTAAATAGCGCGGCACCAATCAAATTAATCGCAAAAGTAGTAAGTAGAGCCCAAAGTAATTTATTTGATCTTGAAGCCGAACCTGCAGGTCTTTGCAGCTGGAACCTGCTTGCTAATATCACTAATAATGCAGTGCATCAATGGAGCCATGAATCAGCTCACCGCTCCCCGCCGCACGTTTTGTACTGTTAACAAAAGACAAGGCTAGCGTTAAAAAGGTACGTCTATGTTTAACTCTCCCAGAGCAGAAAATGATGCATGGTATTGTTGACTTCTTGCTTAAAATAATACATTTATTATCTGGTTAATAAAATATGATCAACTTTTTTTTTCTTGAATAACTTTTGCTACATTAAATGATGTATGGAAAACATCATGCAATTATTTGTTGAAATCGAGCGAATTTTTTTCTTTTGACTTCAGATCTAGTTTTTTCTGCAATGATATGGTACTTTTCGAAAATGTCAGTCGATTTTAATTTCCTGACTATTCTATTATGAAATTGTAGTAACAAATATTTCAATACTAGCAGGTACCCGTGGCTTCACCCACGTGATGTGTATAAATTGTTTAACAAACATTTTAAACAGTTCGAGTTGAACTGTATAGCTCGTAGTGATTTTCTAGATTTATTGAAAATTTGACTTTTTTTAAATTGTTGAAAATTTCTGTGAAACATTGCTTATTGCTTATTTGAGTAAACCAATCCATGAGAGTCCGACAAATAATTGACTGTGACAAAATACTTCGCTTAGGATACCGCTGTAGCCTTTTGAACAAAAATCTGTAGGTACCAAAGGTATCTTTGGTATTAATGCTTTTCCACCTGCGGCAGGTCCTGTGAGAATAATTTCCTCAATAGCTAGCATTAGATGACGACGCACGTGTAAAAACCACACAATTGTATACCCGTGACGTAACAGAAAAGTAGGCATGACATGTGAGTCACGTACAAATGTAAAGGGTGGTTAAATTTTAAGGGCCGATGTTGAATGTGAACCACACCTAAACGTCAAGTTTTTTTCTGCATTTCATTTGTCTTTTCTCAATTTCAGACTAACTCAATTTAAACCATGGAAAGATACACAATCGAGCAAAGTTATTCAGGCTTATTATGAAAATGGGCGTTCAAATCAAAATGCATATCGTGCACTTCGTGATTTTTTCGGTCAATTTAATCGTCCAAATGTGCGTACAATCGGAAAAATAGTGCAAAAATTTGAGCAAACCGGGTCTGTAGGAGATGTGAAAACACCAGTGCATGCTCGTACAGCTCGTACTGCAGAAAATATTGCTGCTGTTCGCGATAGTGTGGCTGAAGAGCCGTCCACCTCAACTCGTCGTCGTGCCCAACAATTGCACCTCTCACGCTCGTCGTTGATGAACATTATGCATAAAGACTTGCATTTACACGCTTACAAGGTGCATTTGACTCAAGAACTAAAGCTTCTTGACCATTTCAAGCGTCGTCAATGGTCAGAATGGTAGCAAGAAATGGCAACAGTGGATGATCAATTTTCGAAGAAAATCATCTTCAGTGATGAGGCACATTTTCACCTCAGTGGATTCGTCAATAAGCAGAATTGCCGCATTTGGATTTTTTTCTGTGGGGTTATTTGAAAGAACAGGTGTACATCGATAAGCCAGCAACAATTCAAGAGCTAAAGGATGAGACAATTCGGCACATTAACGGCATAGAACCTCAATTATGCTTCAGCGTCATCGAAAATTTGGACCATCGGATGGAGGTGTAATAACTCTAAAGGTTATTATACAGCATCCTCGAATTTTATTACTGAGTCCAGAGATTCATACTTTATATTCTCATTTGGGAACTTCTCCTCCCCCTTCGGGTAGGGGTTAGAATATACCGGAGGTAGGCATGCCTGTCGTAAGAGGCGACTAAAATCCACCCTCCGTATACCGAGGAAGTAGAAGTATACACGAATGCAATGAACAAAACAAAAAGATATAATACCCCAGGTGGTACTCCAAGTCTACTGGAAAATCCACCCTCTTCAGAGGTCGGCTCTAAGGATTCTGGGGAGAGCCATTTATTGCAATTATGCAACCCTTTCTCGAATTATGCAATTATGCAACCCTTTCTCGATCACCACCATCTAGATCGAATGTCTCCGGGAAAAGAAGTCCGCCGGAAGCGCTAACGCGTGAAAAACAGGACTCAACGAAATGTAAAAGCTTCGAGGAGGAAAACAACGAACTCCGTAAGAAGCTTAACGAAATGGAGTTACTCTACCAAGAGCTTAGGAAAGAGGTAGATTTACTTCGGGAAGAAAACAAGCCTCTGAGGAACCTAAACCCCCCAAAAGAACGCGAAAGTGGTTCGACTCGCTCACCTGTTCGTGAATATCACACAGCCGAAGAAGAGTTTACGCGGGAAACGGCTTGGGTCTCAAAAAAAAAGACCCAGCAAAAAACGAAGAGCCGGTTCTTCACCTGAAATCGAGCCATTAAAAGAAAACAAGCGCCTGCCAAAGACAAGAAAATTAAGTCCCCCGCCTCCAATAAATGTCATCGGGATTACGGACTATAATAAGCTGTATTGCCCCCTTAAAGGAACGTTTACTTCGAAGTTCAAAGTCACCTCACTTTGCAATAACGTCTGGAAAGTCAGCGTCGATGACTCGGACGATTACAGAGCATTTTCCCGGAAACTTAATTCCGAAAAAATCCAGTGGTACACTTATGAAAATAATTCCGATAGAACTCAGAACCAAAGAGAGTAATTCGAACTTTTTTCAGCAGTCAAGCCTTCGAGATATGTAGAAATCTCGCGATTTTTAAAATCCCGTATCGCTTTCTTGAGCTTATTACATAAGAAGTATGAGTGGGCTTTATGCTGGGGAGCGCGAGACTGTTGCCATCTTTTGCGTGCTCTCCTCTTTTCTAGCATTAGTTCTCTTATTTCCGGCGGATATTTAACTTCCCTATTTCCGACTACTTTCCTTTTATATGGAGTGTTGTTCCACGCGGCGCTTTGTAAGACTTCAATAAATCTGCCGACTTCATCTTCTATTTCGCACGTTGTTCTAAGCGACGCATTCAGGACTATATTTTCTTCACAAGCTTTCCTAAAGCCGTCCCAGTTAGTTTTGTTGCTAGTTAATTTGGGCGCTCCTTCCTTCATCATTAGACGTTCACTTATTGTCAATATGACTGGTGAATGATCTGAGGAGAGATCAAAGCTTTCCTCGACGTTCATAAAGTTTTTCACTACCCCTTTTGCAATAAAGAAATCTATGAGGTCAGGGGTTTTTGCTGTGTCGGAGGGCCAATAAGTCGGTTTCCCCGTCGAAAAGAAGTCAACCGCAAATTGCATGCCGGTTTCGTAGAGAAGTCTGCCTTTAGGTGAAATGCATCTCAAACCCCAAAAGGTTTGTTTAGCATTAAAATCGCCACCAATAACAAATTTCGGTCCAAGTGAGTCAAATAGACGTATTAAGTCATTCTTTTCTAGCGTGTACCGCGGAGGGCAATAAATTGACGCGATGTTGTAATACATGTTTTTATTTTTTTCTCGAACTGAAGTTATTTACATTGCATAGAGTTCTATCGGTGAATTCAAAGGGTGCTCAATACAGTCTTTAATTAAGAGCGACGATCCGCCCCTAGCCCTTTCGGATGGGTGGTATGCGTGATAAGCATAGTATCCTCTAACTTTAACTCGAGATTCCCTTGTCAGATGGGTTTCAGAAATCAAACATATGTCAATATTCTGTTTGCGTAGGAATACTTCCAGTTCATCGATTCTTTGCAGAAGGCCGTTTGCGTTCCATGTTAAGATTTTAAATAACTGGTTCATGTTCATATTTTTGTCCGTGGTTTGCGAGCGTTATGCTCGAGGTTGCTAAGTTTTTCGAATATGAGCTTATTTCTCTTGCTTTGCTCCTCGAGTTTCGCGAGAATTATAGAGAAAACCTGTTGCATTGGATCTAGCGCAGGGCTATTTTCCTTGGTTGCTTGCGATGCGGCTTGCGCATACGTTTGCGCATCAGCAGATGGCGGTTTTTCCTTGACGGGTTTGCTTTCTTTCACCAACTATTTTTCCGTCTTATTTTTAATCGGTTTCGGTTGCGGACGAATGTTCTTTTTAAGCGTATCGCGCCTTTTTTGGAGTTCTTTGGCCACTTGGCAACCTCGATAGTTGGCTGGGTGCTTCCCCTTACAATTTATGCAAGTCGCTGCGGTCTGCTTGTTTAAGTGGCACTCATTCGAGAGATGTGTACCGGCACATTTCACGCATCGTGGCACTTTTTGGCAGTATGTCTGCGTATGGTTGAAACCTTGACAGCGTTTGCACTTGTGCTTTTACGCATCGGTTCGATTTTGATAACAATATTTAGAATCGTTTTAATATTGTAAACATCCTTTATATTTTTGCTTTTATCGAAACTGAGCATAAAAAGCGGAAGACTACGCTTAACAAGAATTTCCTGATCTTTTTCCGTTTTTTGCTTTTCCTTCTTGATAATGTTTACAGCGTCAAGAATTTTAAAGCCTTTCGCTTGAAGATCGTCCATAACGTCTTCTTTAGTGCATGAAGGATGGAGACCTCTTGCTTTTACTCGCAATGGTCTTTCCGACTTATTTTCATAAGTGTATCACCGGATTTTCTCGGAATTAAGTTTCCGGGAAAATGCTCGGCAATCGTCGGGGTCATCGGCGTTTACTTTCCACACGTTGTTGCGAAGTGAGGTGACCTTAAACTTCGAGGCAAACGTTTCTTTAAGTAGGCAATATAGCTTGACATAGTCCATAATCCCGATGACGTTTATTAGAGGCGGGGGACTTAATTTTTTTTGTCTCTTGCAGGCGCTTGTTTTCTTTTAGTGGCTCGATTTCAGGTGAAGAACCGGCTCTTCGTTTCTTACTGTGTTTTTTTTTTTTTTGAGACCCAAACCGTTTCCCGCGTTAGCTCTTCTTCGTCCGTGTGATATTCACGAACAGGTGAGCGAGACGAACTACTTTCACCTTCTTTTGGAGGGTTAAGGTTCCTCAGAGCCTTGTTTTCTTCCCGAAGTAAATCTACCTCTTTCCTAAGCTCTTGGTAGAGTAACTCCATTTCGTTAAGCTTCTTACGGAGTTCGTTGTTTTCCTCCTCGAAGCTTTTATATTTCGCTGAGTCGTGTTTATCGCGCGTTAGCGCTTCCGGCGGACTTCTTTTCTCGGAGACATTCGATCTTGGTGGTGGCGATCGAGATACCCTTGCACTTTTCGTGAAAGGGTTGCATAATTGCAATAAATGGCTCTCCCCAGAATCCATAGAGCCGACTTCCGAAGAGGGTGGATTTTCCAGTAAACCTGGAGTGCCACCTGGGGTATTAAATCTCTTTGTTTTGTTCATTGCATTTTGTATACTTCTTTAACCTCGGTATACGGAGGGTGGATTTTAGTCGCCTCTTACGACAGGCATGCCTACCAAATGCAATCACTACCAATAAGGAAAAGTAATGGCGAATGGACAAAAGGAGACAAATAAAAAGCAGACTTATTTGCCGAGCACCTGGAAGAAACGTTTAAACCATTTCCCGGGCAAGCATTAATAGAAACTCTTAATAATACGATTATCACTCCAGACAACTTTAAAATAAGCGTGTCATTAGCCGAACTTTGTGAGGTAATAAAAAATTTAAAGAATAACAAGGCTCCTGGATGTGACCTTATAACCGGACCTCAAGGAGTTGCCAAATAAAGCTTTAATAAAACTTGTTTACCTTATAAATGCTTCGCTAAGACTATTATACGTTCGAAGGCAATGGAAAGTCGCCGAAGTTATAATGGTTTCAAAACCGGGAAAACCGCTAAACGACAAAAAGTCGTACAGACCGATATCGCTCCTGCCGAAAATATCAAAGGTTTTTGAAAAACTCTTATTGAAACGGTCAAAACCGGTAATTGAAGAAAGACGTTTGATTCCTGATCATCAATTCGGGTTCAGAATCAAGCATTCCACAATTGACCAGGTTTATAGAATAACCAACGAAATTGAGAAGGCCATAGAAGAGACATTTGATATTTGACCGGCGTCTGAGTACGAAGATGGAAGATGTTATGATTTCATACCCCTTTTTGTAAGTTATCCATTGAATAAATTCTTTAAATTATGGTTTTCACAACAAATTAAAAAAAAAAAACAATTTGGTTTAATGCCGAATACTTTGACAGTTTGACAGCCGATGTCTTAGGAACGAAATCACGCGTACCAACCTGACGGTATAAAAAATCGACTGGGTTTGGCTGGCTGGGAATCGTCTAAATGAAAGACTGGCTAGGTTTCAAAAAAACACGTTTTATATCCTTTCTTTTTGTATGTAGGATTTTTAGGCGAGCACAGACGTCTAGCGTCGTGGTCACCGATTTCGTCCATTTTTTTTGTGTTCTCAAGCTAGAGGCTACGGACATCCGGAAATACACATCCGGTGATTGAGCAACGAGGAATTTTAAATTCAATTTGAAAAAAAATGAAAAAAATGATTTTTACGGCGAATTATCATCAAAATCTTCGCTGAATATTTGAAAAGTGTGAAGCTTGGGTATTGACTACGCGCGGCATCCGCGCGCACCATGTTCGACTGCGGCAAATGATACAATTTGCCGCAGTGCCAATTTTGGCAGAAGTTTTGATATAGAGCGGCAGCCGCGTGCGCTCGTCGATCCAGTCGACACAAACAGTGTTCGCCGAACAATATTGAACTATCTGTTGGCTCTTTGCCGCGCATTCGAACACTACAAACATTAAAATAACGTCCCTACTGCGCGCGAGCAAAACATTGAAAAATGCTTGCCGCGCATTAAATATCCACAGCTATTGGATCGACGCGCGGCATGCTTGAGCGCTCCAATGTTCGAGTTGCCGCGCGCGCCGACCAGGTATCCATTACATATGCGCGGCTGCTACGCGCGCCAATGTTTGAGTGTTTGCCGCGCGTAGTCGATACCCATCTTGATATATTTACTTTTGTGCTGATTAAAACAAAAAAAAAATTTGTTTTTTCCGAGCGAAAAAAAAGGACGCCACTTCCTCCACTTTTAAAATTTCACACGCTTCACTTCGAATCAGCGATAACTAAACCTGGATAGCTTCTACCAACCCTAGGGGGTTCCTCGGATTTCCCCGTCAAATATAAATATAAATAGTGGGAAGGGACTTCTCAATGTCGTCCCCATCTCGAAGTCCCAGGAAATTGGCGGCTGCCCAACTCTTACCGAATATAAGCAACGAAAATTCACCCCATATGAGCAGAATGGGGTCGCCAACAGTTGAACAGGACGAGGAAGATTTCAGTTCTCCTAGCAAAAGATTCAGGTTGTTGCGGCCTAAAATTATCAAATTATCACACCCGTGAACGCATGCGGCCCACTTACAATCCACATGACGTGGCACATCTTAATGTTTTTAACTGAAATATTTCATTATAACGTTTTATGTAATTAGTGAAAAATAACATAAATATATGTAAGAATGCTCCGAGAAGGCATTCGGTTATAAAACTTATTGGTATACGGTCTGCTTATTTTTCGATATTTTCTGGGTGCAATTCGGTGATTATTCTTTTTTTCTCATAAAATTGCGCTTTAGTCGTGTGTGGACAAAACATTTGGTCCTTCGAGCCGGATTATTATTTTTTTTTGTGCTACACGCGTACAAGTACATAGTTGACATTGACAATTTTTTATTGACATTTTTTTTTGTTGCAATACAATAATTGCAAGTGGCCTATAAAATTATTTTTGTTGCAATACATTAATTGCAAGTGGCAGATAACAAATTTTTTTTTGTTGCAATACATTAATTGCAAGTGACAGTGTAAGCTAAGATCACAATTTGGTTTTTTTCTTTTGTGGCATACATAATTTCGAGCACCAAAGACAATTTGACAGTATAAACTTAATACAGTGATCGTGCTAAGTAAACTTAAACATTAAACACGAAACATCTAAAATAAACAGTCCAGACGGAAGAACGAGGAATCCTAGAGCCCAGCGAGAGGAACACCTGGAAGAGAAGAAGAAAAAGTGAGTACAAGTTACTTTTCTACCTATAATTAGTCGCATATTATACCTACATACTACCTGTAAAATGGATTCAGTCGCTATGAAGTTACTTAGGAAAACATGTAGGCAAATTGTGAAAGATCTTGAGAATTTCCACAAGACCAAGGATCCTCTTAGACGCACCAAAAATTATATATCCACGCGAGCCCTTATGTTGGATGATAACTTCAAGATAGTAGGACAAAAGTATCAGGAAGTTGTCGTGTCGGAAAAAGACGAAGCGTTGCTCAATGAGTGTGAGACTTTGTACGACGACGCAAAGGCGACGTATGTGGGCTATAAGGCGAAGCTACCTGCAGCGCCAGCCTTGGATTCCAAAGAGTCAGTCTCGACTCATAAACACGACATCAGGTTGCCAAAAATCACCATTCCAACCTTCTCTGGTGCTTACGATAAATGGCGTTCCTTTCACGATCTTTTTGTGTCACTTGTGCACTCTAATTCCACTCTGTCCGAGATACAAAAATTACATTATCTCAAATCTAGTGTCACCGGTGAGGCCGAACGTTTGTTGCAACATCTCAGCATCGATAACGGCAACTATGATCAAGCTTGGGCGATTTTAACTTCAAGGTATGATCATAAACGCATTTTGGTCAGTACCCAGTTGAAACTCTTTTTCGATCAACCCGTCATCCACGCCGAAAGTTCTAGCGCCATCAAATCACTTGCAAACATTTCGAACCCTCATAATTATTCAGCTTCTCACATTAATGTCAACTCTCATCCATCCGCCCACACACAACACAATAGTCAATCGTACCAAGCGTCTATGAACCCCATCGCACCCGTGTTTCTTCCTAATTGTGACCAACCATCCACGAGCAATCCAGTCAACACATTCCACACTCAACCCCACACAACTACACAAGTGCTATTGGCAACAGCGGTTGTCAAAGTTCCATAAACCTATGTTTCCATAAACCTAGGTTTATGTTAAATGGTAGTTATGTGCATTCAAGAGGACACAAGCGTCCTCAACTAACCTCTGTCTACCAACTCCTACTCTCACCTCCACGAGGTGAACGCTGGGTGCCTAGTACCTCAACTGGAGATAGGGTGCAAACCCCTGTGGAAGGTTGTTGGTGGTAGCCGACGAGAGAGGGGGGGGAGGGTGTTCACACTAAGGCACTCTCCCTTGCATCTGGACGGCAGCGGAAGAACTCCCACGATGGAATCAACGGTGGCGTCTACAGTTCCAGTTAGGTCGGACTACTTGGTGAACACCTTATTTGGGCTACTCGGACCTATTCGGAGCTTCAGGCCAATAAGGATCGGTCTACCCGACCCCTCTTGTCCGAGGGGCACAACAAAGGACCTGGCCCTCCAGGTTGGGGGTTGTGCGTGGGGGTGACAACTCCACCATGGAAAAAAGAGACTGTTCCGAAACAACCACGAGCCTCGGATACGGATGATTTTACTGTTGACAACCCTAGCAAACGGAATAAGGACAATGATTTTCGGTTCTGCACGTGGAATGTTCGCACCCTCAAAAGGCCACGTGCAGCCGAACAACTAGCAGAGGCCCTGGACTGCTATAAAGCAGACCTAACCGCCATCCAGGAAGTACGATGGGATGGACCGGGCATAAGAAGGATGAAAAACTGTGACATCTACTACGGAGATTGCTACAGGGAGCAGAAGCAGCGCTTATTCGGATGTGGATTTGTCGTAGGTGGCAGACTTAGGCAACAAGTCTTAAGCTTCCGACACGTAAGCGAACGTCTTATGACAATCCGCATCAAGGCTAAATTTGCCAACATTAGCCTGTTATGCGCTCATGCCCCGACAGAAGACAAGGACGATGCCACCAAAGAACGTTTCTACGAGCTCCTCGACAAAACTTATGAGCAGTGTCCTAGATATGACGTTAAGATCGTGCTGGGCGATTTTAACGCCAAAATAGGAAAGGAGGACATCTTTGGCAGGACAGTTGGTAAGAACAGACTACATGACACCACGTCCGAAAACGGACTTAGGCTAATTGACTTCGCTGCGGGACGGAACGTCACTATAGCAAGCACGTGGTTTCCTCATCTCAATATTCACAAGGGGACATGGCGGTCTCCTGATCATCAAACGGTCAATCAAATTGATCACATTGCGATCGACGCAAGACATGCCTGAAGTGTTCTGGATGTCCGAACGTTCCGAGGGGCCAACATTGACTCGGACCACTACCTTGTTGCAGCCAAGGTACGAATGCGGATATCCCAAGCGCCACAACAAAATAGAATCACTGTGAGAAGATACAACGTCGAACGGCTGCAATCGCAAGAGACTGCCAGACTATTCGCCGAACGCGTATCCCGAAATCTCTCAACAAGTCCTATGTCACCAGCATCAAATGTTGAAGACCAGTGGCAACGCTGCCAACAGGCCATCAAAAACGCCGCAACTGATGTGCTGGGTTTCACACGACCACCACCCCGAAACCCCTGGTTTGACGGCGAATGCCGGCAAGTGCATGCAGCCAAACAAGAAGCATATAAAGCGGCGCTGCAGAGAAGGACGAGAGCTGCTCGTGAGCTCTGCGAGCAAAAAAGACGGGAAGAACACCGACTTCTCCAAAAGAAAAAGAAAGAGCATGAGAAGCGCGCGATCAAGGATATTGAGAGATTGTACTCCAGGAATAACGTACGGAAGTTTTACCAAAAGGTTAAAAGAACGTGTCACGGAAGCAGAACCCGTACGGAAATCTGTAGAGATGAAGAAGGAAACCTCGTAGTAAAGTCACAGTCGGTGCTGAGAATTTGGAAAAACTATTTCTGCAGACTGTATAACGGCGACGAAGGCCAACATCCCGCTGTCAGGCAGAACGGACCATTCAACCTAGACGATGATAGCCAAAATTTCCGTCCACCTGACCAAAACGAAGTGCGGAAAGCAATATCTAAACTAAAATCCAACAAGGCTGCTGGACCCGACGGCCTTCCGGCCGAAGTATTTAAAGCAGCTGGAAATGACCTGGTAGAGAGCGTACACCAACTCATTTCTAAGATTTGGTCAGATGAGTGTATGCCCGATGAATGGAATCTCAGCATCGTTTGCCCGATCCACAAAAAAGGAGACCCCCTCAACTGCGCCAACTACAGGGGTATCAGCCTCCTCAACATCGCGTACAAGATTTTATCTGCCATACTGTGTGAACGCCTGAAACCTTTCGTTAACAACCTGATTGGCCCCTATCAGTGCGGTTTTAGGCCAGGAAAGTCCACAATTGACCAAATTTTCACACTTCGGCAGATCCTGGAAAAAACCCAAGAAGTCCAAATCGATACCCACCACCTCTTCATCGATTTTAAGGCCGCCTATGACAGCATTTATAGAGACGAGCTGTATAGAGCCATGTCTAGTTTTGGCATCCCTGTTAAACTCGTCCGTCTGTGCAGGATGACGATGGAGAACTCTCGCTGCTCTATCAAGATCGGTAACGATCTTACCGAAGCTTTTGATGTCCAAAAAGGTTTTAGACAAGGAGACGCGCTTTCATGTGACTTTTTCAACATCATACTTGAACGAATTGTCCGAAACTCTCAAGCCAACACCGGAGGCACAATCTTTCATAAATCTGTTCAACTGCTTGCGTACGCTGACGATATTGACATTATAGGCAGAACGCAGAGAGCTGTCACCGGTGCTTTCGCGAGTATAGAGACAGAAGCGGCCAAAATGGGTTTAACGGTAAACGAGGGCAAAACTAAGTATTTGCTGTCAACAAGAAGGGACACCCAACACCGACGAATTGGACAGAACGTCACAGTTGATAGCTATAACTTCGAGGTAGTAAGGGACTTTGTCTACCTTGGCTCTGCTATTACCTCCGATAATGACACCACGTCGGAAATCAAACGAAGAATAACTCTTGCCAATCGCTGTTTCTTCGGGCTAAGAAGGCAATTGAGTAGTAAGGCCCTATCCCGAAGAACTAAGGAGACTCTGTATAAGACCTTAATCATCCCAGTCCTGCTTTATGGCGCTGAAGCATGGACACTGTCGAAAGCGGATGAAAATATCCTTGGTTGCTTCGAGCGAAAAATTCTTCGGAAGATATTCGGTCCCGTATGCGTTGACGGGCTTTGGAGGAGAAGATTTAACCACGAACTATACGAGCTGTACAGCGACATCGCCCTGGTCAAGAAGATACGTATCCATCGGCTAAGATGGCTGGGGCATGTAGAGCGAATGGACACCACCGCTCCGGCACGCAGAGTCTTCGAATCCAACCCGGAGGGACAACGCAGTAGAGGAAGACCTCGCCTAAGGTGGCGCGCACAAGTAGAAGGGGACCTCAACCAACTTGTCGTGCGCAACTGGAGGCAGTTAGCTAGGGACCGAGCTAACTGGAGAGGCTTGTTGGTTGAGGCCCAGGTTCACCCCGAACTGTAGCGCCACCTAAGTAAGTAAGTAAGGTTGTCAAAGTAAAATCGGCGAAGGGAGATTTTGTCAACCTACGAACGCTAATAGACCCTGGCTCGGAAGCCACATTTATCACAGAGTCAGCAGCGCAATTGCTTAATGTGAAAAGGCGTAGTACATTTGTTCAAGTGTCAGGGCTGGGACAGGTCAGCAGTGGAGCATGTCATAAATATATTGACCTTACCTTCGGGTCGTTACATTCTGCGTTTGAGACCACTACACGAGCCTTTGTATTAAAATCCCTGACTGGGCTCCTCCCGGCCAATCGTCTGGCACTTGACAAATGGAAACACATCGAGGGATTAGTGCTAGCTGATCCCATGTTTTACCAACCTGCCAAGATCGATATGTTGCTAGGCAGCGATGTATTTTCGGAGTTCGTGCTTCCTGAAATCCTCCGAGGCGATGATGCGTCACCAATAGCACAAAAGACGCAGTTGGGATGGATCTTACAAAACAAGATTTCTCCGAGTCCATCCGTGTCCATTCATAGTTTTTTTTTACAAACTTTCGATGTTGACACTCATCTGCGCAAATTCTGGGAGGTCGAGGAGGCACCCTTCCATGTAGACGACTCTGAGGAGGACATGGCATGTGAAAGTCACTATGCTAAAACTACTAGTCGCTTACCGAACGGGCGGTTCGAAGTATCGCTTCCGTTCAAGGAAGGATGTCATCCTGCGCTTGGATCCTCGAAGCAAGGAGCCTTGCGTAGGTTTCATCAATTGGAGAAGCGGTTTGAAGCAAACCGCACACTACACAAAGAATACACGCAATACATTGAAGAGTACATTCAGTTAGGCCAAATGGTAGAAGTCGATCAGCAGGTTCTGGACTCACCCTTTCATTATGTTATACCCCATCATGCTGTCTTCAAGGAGGCGAGCACGACTACGAAGTTGCGAGTGGTCTTTGATGCTGCTTTCAAGACTAGTGACGGAACGTCCTTGAATGATCATCTTATGATAGGCCCTAAGACACAAACAAATATCGTAGACATTATTGTTAAATGGAGAACATATAAACTTACGTTTACATCCGACATCGAAAAGATGTATCGCCAGATTGAGGTACGCGAAGAAGATTCCGTGTATCAACTTATATTCTGGCGTAACCCCGCGAATGGTCGGCTAAGGCTATTTCGCCTGAATACAGTAACCTTCGGTATAGCTTCCGCTCCGTATCTTGCTATTCGTACCGTAAGGAAACTGGCAAACGACGAGGAAGAAAAATATCCTTTAGCAGCACAAATGATACGTGAGGAGATGTACGTCGACGACTTGGTGTTTGGTGCTGATTCCACCGACGAAGCTAAGGAGAAGTTCGGCCAAATTACAGGATTACTTTCCTCCGCTGGGTTTCACTTACGCAAGTGGGCAAGCAACAGTGAAGAATTCTTGCAACTTATTCCTCCTGAAGACCGGGAGGTGGATATCCCTTTCACGTTTGGTGCTTCAGATCACATCAAAATGTTGGGTACAAAATGGCTTCCATCCAATGATTGCTTCTCATTTCACAAGGTGCCTACCAGTGAGGAAGTAAGTAAAAGAGTGATGCTCTCCACCATTGCACGCCTTTTTGATCCCTTAGGTTGGATTTCTCCCTGTGTCATCCAGGCGAAAATCATGATGCAAAAGCTGTGGTGGCGAGATCTATCCTGGGACGAGACAATTCCGGTAGAGCTCCAACAGGAGTGGCAGGTCTTTCGGGATGAGCTCTCTTTACTGGAGAGGATTCACATCCCTCGTTAGGTCAACATGCGAAAAAACCACACAAAACTCGAAATTCATGGATTCAGCGCCTATGGCGCTTTAATATATCTTCGCGTGTTAAATGAAGACAATGTAGTCTGTACACACCTCTTATTGTCAAAGACTCGGGTAGCTCCGCTTAACACGATAACTCTCCCACGACTGGAACTTTGCGGTGCAGTCATTTTAGCAAGGCTCTTAGATTATACCATTAGGACGTTGAATGCAACCAACGTCAAGATCTATGCGTGGACCGACTCGACCATTACTTTATCCTGGATTGCGGCTCCCCCATCAAAATGGAAAACGTTCATTGAAAACCGGGTGGCAGAAATCCAGCGTTTAACAAATGTTAATATATGGAGACATGTTGCGACTCAACACAATCCAGCGGATCTGGCGTCTCGTGGCCTTCTACCGTCAGCCATTGAACATAACGATATGTGGTGGAAGGGACCACAATTTCTTCAGGGAGACTGGCATTTTTCCGTTCCAATGCAGCCAAGTAACCTAGGAACAGACGAAGAGAAGAGGATGGTAAAGGTTCACTGCAGAACACAAAAGGAAACTGACATACAACGTCTAGTCAACAAATACTCACGATTAACAAAGTTGTTAAGAGTGGTAGCATTCTGCCAAAGGTTTATTACAAATAGTAGGAAATTCCCAGAAGCCAGGGTAAGAAGCCCTCTTTCTCCAACGGAACTTAACAACGCGGAATGGACTGTTGTAAAGGTAGTACAGCAGCAAATGTTTACAACGGAAAACTTCAATGTCAACACCACATCCTTCAAAACCTTAAGGCCCTTTATCGACGAGAACGCCATCTTAAGAGTCGGGGGAAGACTGCAAAACTCCGATTTGCACTTTGATCAGCGACACCCAATGTTGCTCAAGGTACACCATCCCTACACCACACTTCTCATCCGACACGCGCATGAGCAAACATCTCATGGTGGAGTTCAGCAGATGCTATCATATCTGCGTCTAAAGTACCGGATCTGCAATGCAAGGCGAGGTATCAAAAAATGTATCCACTCATGTGTGATCTGCTATAGATACAAGGCTAAACCAATGCAACAGGTGATGGGGAACCTACCAGCACCTCGTGTCAAGGTATCCAGACCCTTTACCCATACGAGAATAGACTATGCGGGACCAATCGAGTTAAAAACTTGGAAGGGTCGGGGAGCAAAGACCCTAAAGGGCTATATCGCCATTTTTATATGCCTAGCTACGAAGGCTATTCATTTAGAGGCGGTCAGCGACATGACCACGCAGGCCTTCCTAGCAGCCTTCAGGCGGTTTGCAGCACGATGAAGACTGTGTTCGCACATCTACATCGATTGCGGGACCAACTTCGTGGGAGCAAATTCAGAGCTGCAGAAGATGATGAAGGCCGCCGAAATTGATTGGAGAGCCATAGCCGAATCAATCAACCACAGTGGCACAACGTGGAACTTCATCCCTCCTGCGTCACCTCACTTTGGAGGTCTCTGGGAGGCTGGGGTGAAATCGGTGAAGTACCACCTGAAAAGGATCGCTCGAAACGAAACCCTTACCTTCGAAGAGCTGAGCACACTCTTGTCTCAAATAGAGGCATGCCTTAATTCGAGACCGCTTTGCCCGTTAAAAGAGGATATCGATGACTTCTCCGCGTTAACCCCAGCGCATTTCCTAATAGGGGATTCGATGTATGTCATCCCCCAAGCGGACCCAACTGCCGAACGGATCAACAATATCGACAGATGGAAACGCACTCAGGTAGTTGTTCAGACTTTCTGGAAGCAGTGGAGCGGTGAGTATCTCGCTCGTTTGCAGCAGCGCCCAAAGTGGTTAAAAACCGAACCACAACCCAACGTTGGTAACCTTGTCTTGCTAAAAGACGAACGCTTACCACCCTCAAAATGGGCTTTGGCTCGCATCATCAAAACTTACCCTGGAGCAGACGGATTAACGCGCGTTGTCGATCTTAAAACCGAGAATGGAATGCTTAAAAGACCCATAACCAAAATATGCTATCTACCCTCGAATGAAACAACAGCCGAAAACAATCTAATATAAACATACAATCATCAAAATCATAAAAAAAAAAACGACACACCAACTTATGCTTGACGCGTTGAATTGAAATACTCAAATTTATCAGCTGTTTGCACAAAATCCCACACAAATACTGTGAAACAAAAAAAAATCTGCGATGCGAAGTGCCAGAACGCACCAAAAGTTCAACCCAGTTGAACTTTTCCTCTGAGAGAGCCCGTCATTACGTATTATTACGTTTGTCTCTCTACTCTCTTTCGCTCTCAAACGTAGAACGGTAGCACGAAGCGAGATTGTGGGCTTGTGCCTTTGAATTCCTTTGGTTGAACATTAAACGTCATTCGACGGTAGCACTAACGCAGAATTGTGTTTCAGGCATTATAAAACCTACAGTCCACTAAACTCAACACAGCAGTCAGTAAATAAACGCTCAACACAACCCTATTAACTCATCCTACACGAACTTCAGAAAACGCGATTAGTATAATCCTATAAAGCACAACACCACACGACACTAAATTAAAATTATGTCGAACTTTACCAATGGTAACACCAGCGGCAAAACTACGTAAACCCAATGCACGAACAACTGTTCTACAAACCAAACAAAACATCAACCTTCACACTCAACACCACTCATCCGCAAGATGTACCACACTCACACATACAGACACACACCAATGCTAGCCAGACGTTCATCTAGACGATTCCCAGCCAGCCAAACCCAGTCGATTTTTTATACCGTCAAGTTGGTACGTATGATTTCGTTCCTATGACATCCAGCGCTGCCAGCGCTGATACGATCGTAGCAAAACTGCTACGCGATTTCCAAAAAAGTAAAATTTGCTACGCTGCTACGCACTCTCCCTAATATACCAATTTTTGCAACGCTTTTTTAAAACACGAACTTTTAACAAGAATCTTGTAGTTTTTAGACCCCTCACAATCACAACCACAAATCAAAAAAAAATTAAACGGACGTAATTTTAAACTATTCACTTCCACGACTCCAACTTATGTTAGTGTTCTACCTTACCCTACACAAGCAGTATATATTTCTTCAGATATGTTTGAAATGTGACTGGATGCGGGCTGGAGTTCCACTGGAATTTCAATGGCTTCGCTTTTGCTACGCAAATTTAGTTTTGCTACGCAAATTTATTACGGGATTTTTTTTCTTAGTGGCAACACTGATGACGGTCAAATGTCAAAAAGCAGAACAATTTGGCAGCGATACCAACGCTATAAATGAAAAACATCACTTTCGGCGCCCCCTGGCCATGGGATAACGTAAAATTCCTAGCCAGTTGCTTTTGACTGGGGATAAAACCAAGAGTTGTAGCCAGTTGGTTGTTGTATTTGTTTTACGTATAAAATTTGACTTTGCTAGCAACTACTGGCTGGCTAGGTTTCAAAAAAACATGCCTATTAATGCTGGTCTAATATAATGTCCCTCATAATCCACTCACACAACATTGCGTCCTTAATTTGCCACTCCAGGAGGCTTGCACTTCAAAAATCACTCCTGAAGAGTAACACATAGCGTGTCACATAGCGTGTATTCAGGAAACCCACCTGAATACCAGACACACCGTCCATTTAGATGGTTTCAACATTTTCCGAGACGACTCTTTACAAGGAGTCGCATTAATAATTAAAAATAGCATTAGATATAATACGATCAACCCTTTAAACCTTTCATTTCCTAGCATTTTCCTTTCAATAACTGTTCACATTAGGGGACACAGGAAAAATTTCCTTGTGGGTTCTATCTACATTCCGTCCAACTTTTCCTTCGATCTTCTACCAGAAGAACTGAATTAAATCAATACTCTAGCTTTAAACTTTGATGGAACCATTATCGGTGGGGACCTGAATGCCAGATGTCCCCGCTTGGGTGACACCGCTCTCAACCATAATGGAAGAAATTTCGAGAGGTGGTTTAGTCTATCTAACCCCTTGTTGCGGGAGCCTTGTCTGCAAGTAGAGAAAATTGTTTTGTTTGGAAAAAATGTAAACAAACTATCTGCACTGGAGGTCATCGACTTGCACACCGCCATGTAGACAACCCCCGATAAAATGTCTTAATACTTACATGTTTTCGTAGTCACCCGTCTCGCTATAAAATTAGCATATTTAGAAAAAGAAAAACATTTAATGGATAAAGTCCAGAGAAAAAAATACTTACCAGCATTTCCAGCCGCACGCTGTACTGCTTTGGCTAGGTTTCGGTCATTTTGACGTTTCCACATTCACAACTTGTAAGTGCAAGACGGTTGCACTTGAGTCCGCGCATGGGCATAGGGCGTTCTCGCTCACGCCAAGTTTCGCACAATGGGCAGAGTGAATGTGGAATGCGTTCAATGGCAACAGAGAAAGCTTTGGTATATATAATTTATGCATGATTTATGTCTTTTTATGTATTTATTTATTTTTAATTTATGTATGGTGTAAGAGTTATGTCGATTGCATCAGTATATGTTAAGGTTAAGTATAGTCGATAATGTACGTATGTATAGGTATAAGAATAAGCAGACGAAGTGAGAACGCTGAATAACGTGAAATAACTGACGACAGACCGACTCTCAGATTTCCCCTCATTGCGGTAGGCCTCGATCTTGTCAGCTGAGGGCAGAGAGGACATTGACCGTAAAGCTATAGCCATTTATACAACAGCAGCCAAAGAGTGAAGTATATACACCATACCAGTGGCGTACGTAGGAATTAAATAAGTGAAAAAAAAAAAAAAAGAAAAAAAAAAAAAACCCGAATTGACTTTGTACATCAACGATCCCTACCAGGTGAGAATAAAATTTATTTATAAATAAGTGTAACAGTGAGTTAGTGAATTTTAAGGTAGTGGAACCAATAGGACATAGAGTGGCTGTGAAGCCCATAGTTGGCAAACGACGTGAAAAAAAAAAAAAAAACTCTAATCAGAGGTAGGTAGAGAAATGGACAGACATTGTTTTCGGCGATCACAGGAGAATTTTTTTACACAGGTCCTGGGTTGGCATCTTAAAGGCGGCCCAGACCTCTGACCGTTTTGGGGTACCGCTGAAGGTTCCGGATATACCGGCATAAGGAACCGGTGGTCACGGTACTTCACCGCAGCTGCCCATACTGTTGGCTCCGGCACTCGTAACGGGTAGCGACAACTGTGGACAAGCGATACACATCACGGCGACTTACAACAACAGCATCCACAGGAAGCGACACGAATAAGAATACACCGATATACAAGACGAGACAACAATATCACCGCCCCACGGGGTGCTCCGCTGGACAGTGGACACTGCAGAGCAGCCACATCAACAGCGGGCAACGACGTCAACAAAGCAGTGCAAGCAAAGGCATTTAGTGAACTAGTGCAGCGCAAGTAAAGGCACTAGCAAAAATAATTGTTAAAGACCTAAGACTCAAACACACCTTTTTTTTTAACTTGAATAGTGAAGTGAATATTTGAATTTTATATCTAGTTTAAGTAGCTTTTAGTGTAAACTGTTTTTTTTTGTGTATACGTGCCGGTCAGCAGCATTTTGCGAAATTTTTATAGAGTCGCCTCTTCAGTGCTGCGCGCAGGACTTCGAGGGATTGCAGAAAAACCGTGAGTTCGTTCTTGTTGTGTTTGTCCAATTTTCTTTGATCAATGAATACATATATTGAATTTAGAATAGAAAAAAAAACAGTATAAGGTTCGTTTAAGTATCAATTGTGAATTACCTCTTTATATGAGTATGAATTACACTCAATTATACGAAGTCTCAGAATCGCCAACATGAAAGTTTAATTTCTCCGCGGCGGGTGTGTGAGGGGACTCGGGAAGGCCGTCCTTCGGTGGGAATGACAGGACAAGACATACGATGACTTACGGTTGATGACATACGTTTCACTACGCGACGTTTAAGGTTGTGACCGGAAGGTCTTCGAGGGGCTATCTCCTATAGAATCGGCCAGGGAGATAGCCAATGGTTGTGCCGAAAGGCATCAAGGGTGGGCTGGCCAACCTTGCCAACGACATCTGGCATGCTTCAGGTTCTTGACGAACCTTTGCCTCGGAGAGACATGGGAAGGGACGGTACGCGTAGGGTTAAGTTAGGTTAGAGTTAAGATAGGTTAGGAGTAGTTGTAGGGCTTTAGCTTTAAGTGTTAGATTAGTTTAGGTTTAGCTTAGGTTTAGTTAGGTTAGCTCCGCGGGTTCCATTTCCGTCTTTCTGCAGGGCATTGGCAGAGGTCCTTGGACATAGATTCTTTTCGCTTTAAATTTCTCCTTCTTCTATATTTTTTTTTTTTTTTTTTGTCCGTCCGTGGTCTGACTTAGGGAATTAGGGACTTTCTTTTCTATCAGCTAGTTTTTTTTACTTGGCACGAGATTTTGTGTGCTGAGCAGGTGGTGCAAGGTGGGGTTGACAACCACCCCGTCCGACGAGTTGAGCCGTGCAACCGCAACCGTGCCGCCGTCTTCTTCACCTGCACCGAAGTTGCCCCGTGGTCCAATCCTGACTCGCAACAATGGCGCCCAACGGATTTTACCGTAATGTCCGGCTAGAGGTAATTGTGATTCCAGGGTGGTGATCTGAAGTTCATTACCTTGGACCCACAAAGCCTCTTCTACACTTAGGCTTTTTACATTTCAAACTTTCTATCTTTCGTTTTCTACCTTTCTTCTTTCTATAACTTTCTTCTTTGTTCAAGGACTGTTCAAGCTTTCTGTTTTCTCATAGACTGAAGACAGCTGTCCAATCCTCAGGCTTCAGCCAAGGGATCTCGTGAGGTAGTTGGACGTCTATGAGGATGCAAAGAGCGGGACCGAGTGGAGAGGCTCAACTACTCACAGCTACCGGAGAATCTAGGTCAAGGCCCGATTCTTCGTGAGGCGTGAGCGGAAGTCTCGAAGCTTAGTCCGTGTTGGAACTGATCTTGGGAGCCCTGGCCAGCCTTCCATTTGGTTTACCAGATGAGAAGTTGTGGTAAGGACCGAAGGGGTCAGGAAAGACACTCGTCAAGTATCTGAAGCACCGGTTACAACTCTTAGTGACAACGAACGATGACGATACTATACGACGAACAAACGAACTCGACGAATTCCACAGAAGTTGTACAGGAAAACCTTAGCGATAACCTCACACACCATCGCATATGAAAATATCAAATCTGAAATCGTTTCACCAGTAAATTTTAATTCCTTTTTATACAGATACAACATATATCTTTTACATTGAACTAATAATAAAAAAAAAAAAAATGTATTTTAATATCATATCCTTCATTAATCTCTAGAATTTTTTTTTATCATATTTCTTTTATTATTTGCCTTTTTACATATCATTTTTTTATTATTATTCCTTTCCCCTTTTGTTTTTTTTGAATTATTACCCCTTTTCTTATTCTCACAGTTTTGAATTCACCCCTGTACCTCCCGATAACTCAAGATTTTAGGATTTTTACATTTGAATTTTAGATACTGAAATACTTAGAAGAAATAGAATAAATAGTTACATAAACAGTTACAAACAGTCGAACTTCTACTACGTTAGTGAGTTAATATTGAAAATAGCAAACGAAATTATCACTGGCGTCAGAAAAATGGAAACTTCGAAGAGTACTGGTGCGATACCGAAGGGTGTTTCGCCCAAGTCAGCGGTTCCACCGGGAATCCGGATTACGAGACAGACGGTCAGACAGGGACGAGACCAACATAATGAAGGCTCCGAGAATCCATCTGCTGCGAGGAACGAAGACGTCTACGAACCAGACAGGACAGTCTACGACGTACCATTTCTGAGCCCCGACAAAACGAATACCGGACAAAAACAAAAGCTGACGTTCGCGACGGCGACGACGACAAAGAAGGTAGTGCGACCTACAGTGAGGATTCGTGAAGAATCGGAGTCGCACCAACAAGCCCTTCCAATAGAACGCAACCAAGACTGCGACGAACACAACCAACCGACAGAACAAACAGAAACGTATACAAAGGCCAGGATGGACGACCAGGACGAAAGATCGACCCGACGACCAACCCTGCCAAAAGGCAAACAACTGGCGGGGCCCGCAACAGATAGGAGAGAAAGAATCGAGCGACTAGGACCTGACGACGAACAAGATGAACGGAACCTAAGCGACCTGATTAAGGAAGACGACGAACATATTAACAGGTACTTCAAGAAGGTGGTTTCTTCTGCGGTGGAACGAAGCCAGAAAGAAATGATGTCGGTGTTCGCAGACAGCATGACGGAGGTAGTCAAAAACCTCCACGACCACATGAAGGCACTCCAGGAAAAGGTCTGCGAACTAGAGGTGTCCGACAACCGCCGTAGAGAGCCACCTCGACGGACAGAACGAACTAACCACGTAGACCTGACAACACAATCTACACCACTAGGGCCTACTCAAGATGCCAATCCGAGGCCGGGTATGTGGCGCGAACAACTTACCCCTCGCGGCCCGGGGAGGAAAGTTGATATCCACAAGTGGGGGGTTAAGTTCGACGGAACGCCCAAGACAATGTCCGCCGATAGTTTCTTCTTCCGGATCGAGACACTGCAAAGGAAAAACGGTCTTAGTAGTGAGGAGCTCTTTGCCAACTTCCACCACCTAGTCTCCAGTCCCGCCGAAAGGTGGTACTGGCAGTACTTGGAGGAGAATGAGGCAGACGAGTACCTCAACTACTATGACCTGATATAAGAGCATTGACGCTTCAGATGAGGATATGACCTCACGAAGACGACCTGGTGGCAATACTGAGACAGAACATCAGGGACAGAATAGCGACGCTGATCTTTGGATGCAACATAAGAACCATCCAAGATCTTAGGGAAGAATGTAGACGCGCTGAAAAACACATAGCAGCTAGGGAGTTTAGGATTGGACGCAACGTCAGTGAAGTGAACCAAGAGGTATATGACGACGAGACCAGGGAGAGGTTAGCGGACACGGATGAGGAAGAGATGGAAGTGGCAGCACTTCAGCCAAGAAGACAAGACAGACAGACTAACCACTCGACGACAAACAACTTCACGAAGACAAGAACAGATAACAAATACAGTCAACGAACCAGTACACCCGACAGATCAGCAGCTCATCCGTGTCCATCGACTTTTCACACTCTGACATGCTTTAGTTGCGGCCAAGGGAGTATGTCCTTCCATTGCGAAGCATGTCAGGGAAACCGGAAAGTTGGCGGGACGACCGGGAACAAACCGTCAACGACCAACCTGGTCCCGGAGAATCTCAACCTAAAATAAAAATTTTAGTTAGGGACACAGAGGATGACAAACATGAGGTTAAAGTCTCACCTCCACGCAAAAGCCTTCACCAGAGACTGGTGGAGTATAATATAGCTAGACGACGAATATTCGGAGAGGAATTGACAACAAGAGAGGCTGGAAAGAGACAATTTCATAAAATAAGTAGACTTCGAGACAAATGCGCTAAAGATAGACGACGAAAGAGACAAATAGAAGCGACGATAATAAACAATAATGACAATAGGCCCTACGCGAAAGTGAAAGTGGTAGGTGAGGAGGTATTAGGCCTATTGGATAGCGGAGCTTCCGTAAGTTGTTTAGGCAAGGGAGCGAACGATTTTCTGACGAGAAACAATTTGAAAATGACGAGTATGACAACTGACATAAAGACAGCAGACGGTCACCACCAGCGAATAGAAGGACGAGTAAAAGCGAAAGTCTCTTGGGGTGACAGGGTGAAAGAATTAGAGCTCTATATAGTGCCAGGGCTTCAACAGCAACTATATTTAGGGGTCGATTTTTGGAAGGCTTTCAAGGTCGCTCCAAACGTCATCGACGAATTGGACACTCCATCGCCGACGACAGATCGAGATCCCAAGCAGGCACTCTCACCAGCGCAGTCGCAACGACTGGAGAGAATCAAGCTGTTGTTTCCCTCTTTCGCTGCAGTGGGATTGGGTAAGACCAGCATGGAATAACATGTGATAGAGGTGGAAGACGACAAAATTCCCATCAAACAGCGGCATTACCCAATCTCACCTGCCATTCAAAAACTCCTGTATGAGGAGCTAGACAGGATGTTGTCTCTAGGTGTTATAGAGGAAAGCAACAGTCCTTGGAGCTCTCCAGTAGTGCTGGTGAGGAAACCCGGAAAAAATAGACTGTGCCTGGACTCTAGGAAGGTCAACGCGGTGACCAAGAAAGACGCGTACCCGCTTCCTCACATTGAGGGTCTGCTTAGTAGGCTCCAAGATACGCGGTACATATCAGGCATCGACTTGAAGGATGCGTTTTGGCAAATCCCCCTGGAGCACAAATCAAGGGAGAAGACGGCCTTCACAGTCCCTGGACGGCCGTTGTATCAGTTCACGGTTATGCCGTTTGGACTGTGTAACGCCGCCCAGAGAATGTGTAGGCTGATGGACAAAGTCATACCCTCTCGGCTAAAAGAGCATGTCTCTGTCTACCTTGACGACCTCTTGGTTTGTTCTCCGGACTTCGAGTCGCATGCCAGATTGTTGGAGGAGGTGGCCAGGTGTTTGAGGGAAGCGGGTCTGACCATCAACGTCGAGAAAAGTAAATTTTGTTATAAAGAGATCAAGTATTTGGGATATTTCGTCGGTGATGGGTGTTTACGAACTGACCCAGACAAGGTGTCGGCGATTGAGGAAATTCCCGGTGCCAAAAACACCCAAGCAGCTTCGTCGGTTCTTAGGGATGGACGGGTGGTATAGGCGATTCATTCCGAACTTTGCCTCCTTATCATCTCCCATGACTGACTGCCTACGAAAAGGCCAGACATTTTCAATAACAGACGATGCGCTTAACGCGTTTAACGAACTAAAGACGGCTCTGGTGACAGCACCAATTCTAACAAATCCGGACTTCACGAAACACTTCTACATACAGTGTGACGCATCGACTACGGGTGTCGGGAGTGTGCTTTTTCAGATGGACGCAGAAAATAACGAACGACCGATAGCATTCATGTCCCAGAAGCTTAATGCCGCTCAGCGGAATTATAGTGTGACGGAACTTGAGTGCTATGCGGCCGTTTTATCGGTAAAGAAGTTCAGGGCCTACGTGGAAGGATCACCTTTCACTATAATCACAGATCATGCAAGTTTGAAGTGGCTGATGACACAGAAGGATCTGTCTGGTCGTTTGGCCAGATAGAAGCTGAAACTTCAGGCCTTCGACTTCAAGATTGAGCATAGGAAAGGTATCCAGAACGTGGTTCCTGACACTCTCTCGCGTGTCCATATGGAGGAGCTCACAACCGATGGGACAATACAGGAAGTCGACTTCGATTCACCGTATTTTTCTACGGAGGAGTATAGTGAGTTGAAGAAGACCATAGACGAGAACAAAGACAAACTACCTGACATATGTGTTTCGGACGGATTTGTGTATAAACGGACCGACATACGAACTGGGGACGTGTTACAGGAAGACAGAGCTTGGAAACTCTGGGTGCCGACGGAGATGCGTGGGAGTTTGGTGGACTTTGCCCATAACTCGCCGTCTGCTGGTCATGGCGGGATCCAAAAGACTCTCGCCAAGTTGAGGCAGAGGTACTTCTGGCCTGGCATGGTGGCGGACGTGCAGGAGTGGGTGAAGTCGTGCGAAATCTGCAAAGCGACAAAACCGCAGAACGTGATTTCCCGACCGCCGATGGGACACCAGATCATGACGGAGCGGCCTTTTCAGCGTCTATACATAGATTTCTTAGGACCCTACCCTAGGACGAAGAACGGACACACACATATATTTATAGTACTCGACCACTTCAGCAAATTTGGGTTCTTAAAGCCTATTCGTAAAGCAACGGCAGCCGAGGTAGTAGAATTCTTAGAAGGTAGTGTATTCCATGTTTTTGGTGTGCCGGAGTTTATTCATTCTGACAATGGTAAGCAATTCGTCTCAGAATTGTTTGCCAGCCTACTTGCAAAATACGGGGTCAAGCATGTTCGCACCGCGTTCTACTCTCCTCAGGCTAACGCGTCAGAGAGAGTCAACCGTTCAGTGTTGACGAAGATACGGTCGTACATCGGCAACGACCAAAGAAACTGGGACCTTCACGTCAGCAGCGCGGCGTTTTCACTGAAGAGCGTAGTGCATGATGCGACCATGTTTGAACCCTATTACGCGGTGTTCGGGACACCAATGATTCAGCACGCAGGCACGTATGAGGTGCTTAGAAAACTAGACATGTTGAAAGACACACAGGTAGAAGTTAAGAGAAATTATAAGCTAGATTTAGTTAGAAGAAAGATTTACGACAACCTTAAGTTAGCGCATCAGAAAGCAACTAAGGTGTACAATACGAGAAGTAGGGACGTGCAATATAGTGTAGGACAGATAGTGTATCGAAGGAATTTTAAACAAAGAAGTTTAGCAGATAGCTACAACGCTAAGCTTGGCCCCAAGTTCCTTAAGTCTATCGTACTGAAAAAGATTGGGACAGCCCTATATGAGATTGGGAACTTGAGTGGCCAGAAAGTAGGAACGTTCCACGCAAAAGACCTCCATACATGAGAGAGATAGAGACTGCAAATTGACGCACTCGAGCTTGCCGCTGCGTCATATTTTATAGTAGGTCTTTATGCATGTATCGAGTTCAGAACTAAGCTTAAGTATTTGTTATATGTATTTATTTATTTATTTATTAATTAATTTATTTATTTATTTTATAAACTTGACAATCTATCCGTAGAGCGCAGAGTTTAATATATAGAGTATTTAATATAGATTTTATATATTTAGCTATTTACATTAAGAATTCGGTAACCGAGTCCATATCGCCAACCTCAGGGTATACCTGGTGAAGGTATCACTTGGTAAGGCCCAGGTGCGAATCGGCGACATGGACGTCTGTGAGAGGTATGTGTGATAATTTAGGCTTAGATTAGGTTTAAGACAGGAAAGGTACTTGCCCGACTAGAACAGGCGATCTCAGGGAGTGGGCCCTTGCCACACGTTAGAGACCACGGTGTAATGAAGGAGCAGGCTTCATCCTCCTTTTATTACGAGGCCGTTTGCCTCACGACCGCTCATCAAACGTCGTCGATCCTGTTGCGGGAGCCTTGCCTGCAAGTAGAGAAAATTGTTTTGTTTGGAAAAAATGTAAACAAACTATCTGCACTGGAGGTTATCGACTTGCACACCGCCATGTAGACAACCCCCGATAAAATGTCTTAATACTTACATGTTTTCGTAGTCACCCACCGTCTCGCTATAAAATTAGCATATTTAGAAAAAGAAAAACATTTAATGGATAAAGTCCAGAGAAAAAAATACTTACCAGCATTTCCAGCCGCACGCTGTACTGCTTTGGCTAGGTTTCGGTCATTTTGACGTTTCCACATTCACAACGTGTAAGTGCAAGACGGTTGCACTTGAGTCCGCGCATGGGCATAGGGCGTTCTCGCTCACGCCAAGTTTCGCACAATGGGCAGAGTGAATGTGGAATGCGTTCAATGGCAACAGAGAAAGCTTTGGTATATATAATTTATGCATGATTTATGTCTTTTTATGTATTTATTTATTTTTAATTTATGTATGGTGTAAGAGTTATGTCGATTGCATCAGTATATGTTAAGGTTAAGTATAGTCGATAATGTACGTATGTATAGGTATAAGAATAAGCAGACGAAGTGAGAACGCTGAATAACGTGAAATAACTGACGACAGACCGACTCTCAGATTTCCCCTCATTGCGGTAGGCCTCGATCTTGTCAGCTGAGGGCAGAGAGGACATTGACCGTAAAGCTATAGCCATTTATACAACAGCAGCCAAAGAGTGAAGTATATACACCGTACCAGTGGCGTACGTAGGAATTAAATAAGTGAAAAAAGAAAAAAAAAAAAAAAACCCGAATTGACTTTGTACATCAACGATGCCTACCAGGTGAGAATAAAATTTATTTATAAATAAGTGTAACAATGAGTTAGTGAATTTTAAGGTAGTGGAACCAATAGGACATAGAGTGGCTGTGAAGCCCATAGTTGGCAAACGACGTGAAAAAAAAAAAAAAAATCTAATCAGAGGTAGGTAGAGAAATGGACAGACATTGTTTTCGGCGATCACAGAAGAATTTTTTTACACAGGTCCTGGGTTGGCGTCTTAAACGCGACCCAGACCTCTGACCGTTTTGGGGTACCGCTGAAGGTTCCGGATATACCGGCATAAGGAACCGGTGGTCACGGTACTTCACCGCAGCTGCCCATACTGTTGGCTCCGGCACTCGTAACGGGTAGCGACAACTGTGGACAAGCGATACACATCACGGCGACTTACAACAACAGCATCCACAGGAAGCGACACGAATAAGAAAACACCGATATACAAGACGAGACAACAATATCACCGCCCCACGGGGTGCTCCGCTGGACAGTGGACACTGCAGAGCAGCCACATCAACCGCGGGCAACGACGTCAACAAAGCAGTGCAAGCAAAGGCATTTAGTGAACTAGTGCAGCGCAAGTAAAGGCACTAGCAAAAATAATTGTTAAAGAGCTAAGACTCAAACACACCTTTTTTTTTTAACTTGAATAGTGAAGTGAATTTTTGAATTTTATATCTAGTTTAAGTAGCTTTTAGTGTAAACTGTTTTTTTTGTGTATACGTGCCGGTCAGCAGCATTTTGCGAAATTTTTATAGAGTCGCCTCTTCAGTGCTGCGCGCAGGACTTCGAGGGATTGCAGAAAAACCGTGAGTTCGTTCTTGTTGTGTTTGTCCAATTTTCTTTGATCAATGAATACATATATTGAATTTAGAATAGAAAAAAAAAACAGTATAAGGTTCGTTTAAGTATCAATTGTGAATTACCTCTTTATATGAGTATGAATTACACTCAATTATACGAAGTCTCACAATCGCCAACATGATCGTTTAATTTCTCCGCGGCGGGTGTGTGAGGGGACTCGGGAAGGCCGTCCTTCGGTGGGAATGACAGGACAAGACATACGATGACTTACGGTTGACGACATACGTTTCACTACGCGACGTTTAAGGTTGTGACCGGAAGGTCTTCGAGGGGCTATCTCCTATAGAATCGGCCAGGGAGATAGCCAATGGTTGTGCCGAAAGGCATCAAGGGTGGGCTGGCCAACCTTGCCAACGACATCTGGCATGCTTCAGGTTCTTGACGAACCTTTGCCTCGGAGAGACATGGGAAGGGACGGTACGCGTAGGGTTAAGTTAGGTTAGAGTTAAGATAGGTTAGGAGTAGTTGTAGGGCTTTAGCTTTAAGTTTTAGATTAGTTTAGGTTTAGTTAGGTTAGCTCCGCGGGTTCCATTTCCGTCTTTCTGCAGGGCATTGGCAGAGGTCCTTGGACATAGATTCTTTTCGCTTTAAATTTCTCCTTCTTCTATATTTTTTTTTTTTTTTTTTGTCCGTCCGTGGTCTGACTTAGGGAATTAGGGACTTTCTTTTCTATCAGCTAGTTTTTTTTACTTGGCACGAGATTTTGTGTGCTGAGCAGGTGGTGCAAGGTGGGGTTGACAAGAACCACCCCGTCCGACGAGTTGAGCCGTGCAACCGCAAGCGTGCCGCCGTCTTCTTCACCTGCACCGAAGTTGTCCCGTGGCCCAATCCTGACTCGCAACACCCTCGATAACCAACATCACTCCTGACAGCCCATCTTTCCCCAAAAGTTTTTCCTTCCTGGACCATTTTTTAATATCAAGTCACCTGATAAATGTTTTGGACACCAACTTCCGTATTAAATTGCTTCCCTCCTTCTCGGATCACTTCCCACTTTTACTTAACCTGCAACTGACCGATTCCGAAATTCCTCTCATGAACCCCAGGTCAACGTCTTCATTTGAAACAGCAGAATAGCCAATATCACACCACCGAACCACAACTGCCTATCTAATCAAGACATTGATCAACATATAACAAAGTTCACAGCAGTAATCAAAGACCTCGCCACCTTACACTCCACCACTCTACCCATCTCCTTTAAAAAGTATAACAATCTCCCCCTTGATCTGGAGCGTCTCTTCAAAATTAAACACTCTTGGCAAAAATCACTTAAACGTATCTTTCACATGAATATCAATAGGACCTCTCCCGCGTACACTACATTATCCAAAAAAATCTCGCTCCTTTAAATAATCATTTCCGAAAAAACTAGAATCCGGCTCAACCATAAGTTCTCTGACCGCCTTTCTAAAATGAACCCTGGTCCTAGTGCGTTTAAGGAAGTCTTTAGAATCATGGGTAAAAAAACTAAATTTGCATGCGATAAAATTACTGTAAACGGAGTGGGTATCACAGAAGAAGCAACTAAAGTCGAAGTTTTAGCGAATCACTTTAGTGAAATTTATAACTCGTTTCAACCAAAACCTTCCGGAGAGACTATTCTCTTTCGATAGGGACAATCTAGCTAACAACCAAGAAGACTGTCCCTTCTTCACAAATCAGAATAACATCTCAAACACTATCTCTTCGCTTCGTCCCAAAAAATCTTCTGGCCAAGAAAACATTTCAAATTTTATTTTAAAAAAAATTCTCCTTCGGCCACCGATTTCCTCACCACCATTTTGAATAACTGTCTCAATAACGGATACTTCCCCCAGGCTTGGAAAACCGCGAGAATAATTCCCATCCAAAAAAAACCGGAACACACGAATTGAAAAACTTGAGGCCAATATCGCTCCTCTCCAACATTGGTAAATTCTTTGAAAAAATTATCCTCGAAAAAATTTATATCCATGTGGAGGATAACATAGAGTTCATTCCCGACTTCCAATTCGGCTTCCGTAAAGGGCACTCGACGGTCCACACGCTGTTGAAACTACACAATAGGCGTGTTTTTTTGAAACCTAGCTAGCCAGTCGTTCATCTAGACGATTCCCAGCCAGCCAAACCCAGTCGATTTTTTATACCGTCAAGTTGGTACGTATGATTTCGTTCCTATGACATCCAGCGCTGCCAGCGCTGCTACGATCGTAGCAAAACTGCTACGCGATTTCCAAAAAAGTAAAATTTGCTACACTGCTACGCACTCTCCCTAATAAACAAACACGAACTTTTGACAAGAATCTTGTAGTTTTTAGACCCCTCACAATCACAAATTAAAAAAAGATTATACGGACGTAATTTCAAACTATTCACTTCCACGACTCCAACTTATGTTAGTGTTCTACCTTACCCTACACAAGCAGTATATATTTCTTCGGATATGTTTGAAATGTGACTGGATGCGGGCTGGAGTTCCACTGGAATTTCAATGGCTTCGCTTGTGCTACGCAATTTAGTTTTGCTACGCAAATTTGATACGGGATTTTTTTTCTTAGTGGCAACACTAATGACGGTCAAATGTCAAAAAAACAGAACAATTTGGCAGTGATACCAACGCTATAAATGAAAAACATCACTTTCGGCGCCCCCTGGCCATGGGATATCGTAAAATTCCTAGCCAGTTGCTTTTGACTGGGAATAAAATCAAGAGTTGTAGCCAGCTGGTTGTTGCATTTGCTTTACGTATAAAATTTGACTTTGCTAGCAACTACTGGCTGGCTAGGTTTAAAAAAAACACGCCTAATGACGTCGCTTTGAACCTCCGCCAAAAAAAGAGTACAGTTGCTTGTTCTATAGACATTGAAAAGGCATTCGACAGCGTCTGGAGAGATGGTCTTTTATATAAATTAATTCTAATGGACTACCCTCCCTTAATAATTAAAATTCTTTCAAGCTTCCTCACAGACCGTTTATTTTCTTCATTAAAATTTAAGAAACCAAATCTAGCCACCGTTCTCCAAATAGATCCATCCTCGGCCCCACCAAGGATCCATCCTCGGCCCTAGACTATATAATCTTTTTTTACACAACTTCCCTCATTCGAATTTTGCCAACAATAATCTCACTTCACAGTTCACAGGCCCTGTTTTACGCTGATGATACCTTTGTGTATGCCAGCGACGATTTTCCTCTGGCAGCCCTCAGTCTTCTGAAAAAACACCTTCTTGTTATCAATGACTACTACGAAAAATGGGGCATTTAAATCAATAGCGAAAAATCTGAATGCATTTGCTTCAGAAACTCTAGCGGAAGAGGTAAGGCGGGGGTCGTCTGCGAAAGCAAGGCCTTGTCACTCACCTTAAACGGAGCTGTTTTGAAATTCGGGAATAACCTTAAATACCTGGGGGTCAACTTCAACCATCTTCTCAAATTTAACGTCCATGTCAGAGCAATCAAACTTAAAGCACAGAAATTCGCCAAAATGGCGATGCCCCACTTTAGAAATTCGAAACTTAATAAGAACACTAAACTCCTTCTTTATAAAACGCTTATCCGTCTAATTCTAACCTATGCGTCCTCAATCTGGTTCTCTATGTCCCCTACTGTAGGAAAAGAACTTGAAAGTTTTGAAAGGAAAATCATCCTACACTGTATTAACAAAAACTTCGAATCCAGAAATAAAAGATTCTCCAACTGCTTCATCTATAACGAGGCCAAGGTTACCCCTTTGATAAATTATTCACTTTCACTTATGCACAAAACCATTTAAAATCTTAGTTCAGTCGACAACGGCCTCTTGAAAGAGGTTTTCCTCTCCCAAGAGAATGGCAAATGCCAAGAGACGAGCTATCCCTCACCAGTCGGAATCGTTTTCGAAAACATCTCCACGGCTCCTGATGGACCTCCCAACGACTTCTACTCCAAAGCCACAGTTGGCCAAAACAGGTGCTAATCGCCCCCTCGTCAGTTGACCATCTTCGTCTGCACTTAAAATAATAATTTTAAGAAATGTTTGACGAAACGGAAATGGTTATCAAATTCTTCTACTCATCCTATATTAACATTTATACCAATATCAATATAATTCAGCGTCTCCAGTCCTGTACTGCACTAATTATCACATTCATTTATAGTCATTAACATCATAGTACATAGTAGCAATCTGCTACATTTTATGCTCAACGAAGTTTGTATTTACTTATTTCGAGTTTTAAGTTTTTTTTTTGCTTCAAATGTACCACGATTAGTTTTTGTTACCAGCAGTGTTCCTGAGGAGGGGTGAAACTACCGTATACTGTGTATATGTACTTGTTTCCCTCTTTCCTTCAGTTTTAGTTGTAGTTTTGTTTTAAGTTTTAGGTTTAAGCTCTAGTTTTAAGTCTTTTGTTTTTCTTTTGTGATAGACTAAAAGTCATTATAATCCAATGCCGTGTTGGCATCCTCTTCATATCAATTGATGTTTACTACAGAGTGAGATGGCCATACGTATACAGCCTCTTGACATTTCAAAACGAAACAAATGTATATTTTTCATTGTAATAGATGTAAGAAAGTATTAATAAAGAAATTTCAATTTCATTTCCTATTTCCTCCATTTTATGGAAGATACACAATAACATCCCTTTATATCGCCGCTTAAATCAAATGCTGCAACCAGTAACGTCAAGTGCGGTAAAATCGAGTGCTACAACCAGCAATCGGAAATGCGGGAGACTGGCTTTTTTTCCCTCCATTGTTTTTATTTTTTGTGTGCAATAGGTTCTTTTCGCTCCATCGCATGCATACGAGTAGTATAACTAGATAGAGCTCTTTGTACGAAGAAACCCACGGTATCCGAAGCACGAATTGGTGTTGAAATACTAAAGCGACGGGTAGCCAAGCCTAGTGTTTGGATTTAGCTTTGCAGATCAATGATAGTTTTTTTTTGTTTACATATTTAAATGGTAAAATTAAAACAAGTTTTATAATATATCGCGCCATTATATATATAAATATATTTATATATATGTATATGTATGTGGTCGTCGTGGCTCAGCGGTTAGTGCGTTGGACTGCTGTGCGAGCGGCGTGGGTTCAAGTCCCAGCCATTTCCACCGAACATTTTTCGAGAAACCACCTCTCATCGGGGAATGACAAGCCCCCCGGGATTTTAATTTGTCATGAAAGTGCTTCTCAATTTGCCGTTCGGAGTCGGCAATAAACGGTGGGTTCCTTCCATTCGTGCGAAAAATGTAACAAGCACAACATGAATGGTTGCGAGAAGCTAGGCATTGGGTCATTCCGAGCTATCGCGGCAGCTATTTATTTTTATTTTTTTTCATAATACATATGTATGTACATATATGCACATATATTTTTTGACACGTCTGATGTTTGGTGTTTACCTACCCCATTCAAAAGCGGTAATTAGGCACGGATGGTGATGGATGGCATTAGTCCATATTCTCTATTTTTTGGTAATAGCTTAGGTCAATGTGCGGGGACAAGAACTACCCCCATCCGGCGAGTTCAGCCGAACGTCACCGGGTGACGACTGGATGGTCCTTACCTGTATCACACTTTGAAATTATTCTTTTATTTGAACATATGCAGGCAGCTCTGATTTTAATCAATCCGAAAACATTATCTGATATTTGCATGTAATTAAATGTTTAACTATGTATGTATGTATATTAGTCTGCTCGTTATTCACAACTCAATATTTTAAAATACACTTTCATTGTATAAAATATAAAGTGGTAACTAGTAAACTATACAATTTGCGATATTCTCTAAGCATGTTTTATTGTAGGTATACAATTTGTTTGGCTTTTTAGAGTTTGTGGAATTGTTGGAACTCGTAAGCAAAATGTTTGCATGTCGGCTGCTCATTTCATTTCGTGTAAACATTGTTTTTCCTTGCAGCATTACGTAATCCGTTAATTTCTTGTTTGAAACCATTTTAATAGTCCTTACTTCGGATCTCTTTCGAAGATAATTGAAGCAGCAAGTCCTATTAACAATAGCGAATGGTCAGAACAAATGCAATATAAACTCGAAATAGGTATATGTATGTATGTATGTATGTATGTACATACATATGTATATAGGTATGTACATTTGTACCTGAAATGTTTAGTTCCACAAGCATGGGCACACTCAGATCCGCACGAATCACATGGAATAGCATTACACGTCATTAAAGTGATGCACATTACACCTAAAAAAGAACAAACATGTAAAATGTTTTTATATAGAAACTAAATATTTAACTGCGCACAAATTAAAACGTATTGTCGTTGCATTTTAAAACTTTGTATAGCACAATAAAAGATGAATAATTCTACGCCACAATATAGGCACTTGTTCGGGTATCTGTCAATGTTAACCAACTGCCTTCCAAATACAAAATCACCAAGTTGCCTCTTATTACAACTAGAGGAGATCAACAAAAAAAGCACAAGTTCTTGTGCAACAGATACTGTTTAGAAATGAGCTAAGACGATAGAAGTATTCATCTTTTATGTCCACAAATGAAAATTCTTCTCCGTGAGGCGGATATACGTACATATGTATTTAACGTTACTGGTTGTAACAACACTATTAAAGGACACTTAGCATTATCAACGTATATAACTGCAAATTGAGCACTTGACGATTCATGTTCTAATGTATTTCAACTATGTTTTGCATTACGTAAACAAGCAAGTTATTTGCATGAAGTCCTTTGAAGGTTCAAAGTTTAAATTGGATTTTATCTGTAAGAGACACTTGCTATTCTGTTCAACTCAGCTATGGGGAAGTTATTTATGAATGTATCCGCATTTGCATAAAAATAAACCTGAAGCAGAGACTGGTGTGAAGTGAATATTTGTGAATATAACTTACTTATTCGCATAAGGTGGCGCTACAGTCCGGGGTGGACCTGGGCCTTAACCAACAAGCATCTCCAGCCAGGTCGATCTTTAGTCAGCTGCCTCCAGTTTCGTACAGCAAGTTGGTTGAGGTCCTCTTTCACTTGCGTGGTCTTCCTCTACTGGGCCGTCCCTCGGATGTGGATTCGAAGGCTCTGCGTGCCGGAGCATTTTTTGGGTAGCTTTTTAGAGAGCTGTAGACGAAGGAGAGGTTCCTCGTCCACAAATCGTTATCGGATATTTCCCGGGAAAAGATAAGCCGACTCAACGCATCTTAGATCTCATTCAAGGTCAAAACGAAGGACTGCGGGTGGATGACTGGAGAGTGCTCAATAGAGCCCAAAGAGCAGCTGTCATGGAGCTTACCATAGCCCTTGACCCCACGTCAGCCTTACGCCTCGCCAAGAATAAAGGTGAAATCAGCTACGGCTTCGGTCTCGTCCACCTTAGGCTGAAACACAACAGCGAGCCTTTAAGGTCTGTGGACAACCCTATCAGCACAGCCGAAACAACGAAAAACTCCAAAGGCGAAAAGGAGCAAAACAGCGACACTGAGGTTACTAAGTGCCCCAGCACCAGCGCTGCAGTAGTAAAAAAGAATAACAGGCAAAAATTCGTCGAAAACAGCTGCAAGCCCTCAACTCGCCGCCCGAGGAACCTACCACCCGAAACCAACGTTTCCCCCAAGGGAGCCAAATAAAGAGGTATGCAGCAACTCTAAGTCCTTAATAAATCGTCCGAGAAACTCCTCGCTAAGAACAAGGGTCACACTAAAGGGACTGACGAAAGAGGGCCACAGGCAAGAGGCCAGACGCAGCCCTGCACCACCTTCTGGGAGAGTGCGAAAGTGGGAAAGAAGAACCACAGAAGCTGCATAGCAGAAGGGCCAGGAAAGCGGCCAACCGGGGCTGGGGGAGGGGGAGGCACCAATAATGGCGTCTCCACCTCGCAATGGCGTCTCCACCTGAGCCAGGCGCCGTGGGCTTTCCAGGGAGCTATTAAAGGGTTCCCAACGAAAAACTGTAAACTTATCTACTGTGGTGGCTCACAGGCCAACCTCAGGGCAGTCATTTTAGTTAAAAACATATATAACATCTTTCCCATTACAGAGTTTATCACACGAGACCTGGGGGCGATAGTGGCAGAAGTGCCGCTAACAAGAGGAAAGGCGAAGGTAGTCCTTGGCTCCGCCTACTTCCCGGGAGATGATGAGAAGGTGCCCACGAAAGAGACTGCAGCTCCTGCAATGGATCATCGGTTGCGACGCAAATTTCCATCACACTGCTTGGATCACCTCAGACATAAATAAAAGAGGTGAGCCACTTTTTGAATTTGTCTGCACTAACAACATGGTCCCAGCCAGGAACGCCGATCATTTTTCGCGGCACCACCTCTCGTCGGGGAATGACAAGCCTCCGGGAGTATAATCTGTCATGAAAGAGCTTCTCACTTCGCCGTTCGGAGTCGGCAATAAATTGTTGGTCCCTTCTATTCGTGCAAACAATACAACACGCACAACATGAATGGTTGCGAGAAGCTAGGCCTTGGTTCATTCCGAGCTGTCGCGCCAGCTATTTATTTTATTTTTTAACAACATGGTGGTGGTAAATAAGGTAAATGTTCCTACGATTATGAATGCTATCCGGCAAGAGGTACTAGATCTCACTTTGGCAAGCCCCTTCATCAGCAACATCATTACCAACTGACATGTATCCCAGGAGACCTTTATGCCAGACCATAATCATATAAGAGCTGACTTGGAGGCATCTCCTAAAAGGGTCCCCACTTTAGCAACCCCAGACATGCAGACTGGGAAACCTATCGGCTTCTACTTGAGGCAGACCTCAACTGCTCCTCGAACCCCATTACAACCATTTCCGAACTGGAATTTGAAGCAGAACACCTCAGTACCACGATCACGGCCGCCTATGAAGGCAGTTGGGTGACGTGAAATAGCGCCCTACGAAATAAGGCCACATTGAACTGTTCACTCGTACCACTGCTTACCGCTGGTCACCTCACAACGGACTACCGGTGCGTCTGTTATGTTCGGGTCTACGCGAATAATGATTTTTTTTATTGTTGGCGGACTGTTTACAACTCGTCCATTAAACAGAAATCTTAAAACTAAAACTTAAAATTAGATGTGGTGGTGAAGCAGAAGGGACTTCAGGTAAGGGGTTGTATGGTATGTAGGTTAATTCAAGCCATAAGAGGTGTTGTTGGGTGGTAGATAGAAGAGGCGAGGTTGTCGTAGATTACGAGTGTATTATTAATTTACAAGAGATTTTGTCGAAAGCCTTGCTGAAATCGGTTGCGATGACATCGACTTCGTTACCGTTCTCTAGTGCTGAGAGGGCAAAGGACACGAATTCGACGAGATTTGTGGTAGTGTGGAAGGGTAGGTACCCTTCAGGAAACCATGTTGTCTGGGGGAAAAGAGGGATTTGCACCGGAAGCTTAAGGCTTCGTACAAAATGCTTTCAAAAAGTTTGGGTATATGGGAAAGTTTAGCGATAGGACGATAATTGGTTATTTCGTCTTCTGATGAAGAGGTTTGAAAGGACGGGGGAAAGAATCGAGGAACATTTCTTAAGAAATATGGCGGGAAGGCAATCAGGGCCGAGTGTGAATTCGTCATTAAGTTCATGTAACTTACGTGCGATAACAGACGGGTCCATGACGTGGGAGAGCAGAGGGCCAGTGAAGAAGTTTAGAAGGTAATTGAAATAAGAGGTATCAGGTAAGAAAGATTCGCTGGAGAAGGATTGTTTAAAGAAGGACGCAAAGAAGTTGGCTATATTGTAAGAGGGTCGGTTGATGATTTGCTGATGAAAGAGAGGGAGGGAGGATAACCATCAGACTTTCTTTGTAATTCACAAATTGGAAAAAAGACTTAGGGTTCTTAATCAGATTGACTTGCGCATTGCTAAGATATTGCTGATAAAGGGAGTTGTAAAGTTCCGTAAAATGAAGTTATGTACATAAGTACCGAGATAGTTGGAATAGTCGGAAAAGGATCTTGTACGAAGGAAAACACCCCATAACTTGTTTCTCTTGTTTCGTAATGAACGAAGTCTTCGATTATGCCAAGGAGGGTAAGTAGATGATGTTTTGCGGCGAGAAACAGGAACATGGAGAGAAAATGACTTGGATATTTCACTGTAAAAAATGGAAAGGGCATCATTTACAGTTACGTTGTGAAAGTCAAGGGAACATCTGCTGAGTTAGTCACTGATTTTGGGGAAATTTGCTTTATGGAAGTCGTGAGATAAAATAATTGTGGGTGGAGTGGACATAATAGGAGAGTTAAGAAAAAATTAGAGAAGAAGAGGAGGGTGGTAGTTATCAATGGTTGAAAGAGATTGAGGACAAAGCGAAACTGAGGAGTTAGATGAGTCTGTAGTGAAAATAAGATCTAATTGTCTACCCATGTAGTTAGGAATGCCACCGACTTGACATAGACTTGAATCTGTTAAGCGATCTAAGAAGAGGTATTCCTTACCTGAGCTGGGGTTTGAGGCAACGAAAAAAGATTGATCATCAGATGGTGACCACTGCAGGTGAGGAAGATTAAAGTCGCCGAAAAAAAGAATATCATCAATGGAATCGGATAAGTCAATTATTTGGTCGATCGCATCAATAGCATGTTGGTAGGATTCGATAGGCTGGGCTGGTAGAATGTAGCAGCTCATAACATAAAGGGACCGGAGGGGAAGAGTTATTTTAATTGAAACAATGTCGAGTTAAGAGGAAGTAGATAGGGTGATGGGAGAGGAATCAAGGCTGCCGTGGATGGCCAGAACGACACCTCGACACGGGGAGTAATCGTTAGGGTGGGTACGTTCATCATCGCGAAACACTTTAAATGTGGAAGGGAATAGCTCCTGATTCTTAATATTAGGGATCAGATTGTTCTCGGTCAGAGCATAGATATTGAAGGGAAGGGCATGAGATTGACGCAGAACAGCATGGGTTTTCGAGCGAAGACCTCTTACATTCTGGTAGGAAAAAGTAAGGGGAGTGTTGAGGTGAGGGGGTGTGAGTTGAGGTGGTTGAATTGCAGGCAAAGAAGGCAAGTTATGGACGAAAAAATTTATCATGGTCGACTCGGGAGCGTTGGAGGTGCGAGACACGTTTAGAGTGAACGAAGTTGCCAATCGCAATAAGATCGTCAGTCAGTTTTTTGGGGGACATGTTAAAAATTTCGTGGTACGTGAAATAAAGGTTCCGAAGACTGGTAAGGTCGGTAGGGAGGCCCTCTTGCTGTATGGAAACCATGACGTTAGTTTCAGTTTTTCCTTCATAGCAGTCAGATTTGTCGTGTAGGTAAGCAAGAAGGAGACGAATGTTTTCGTATGTCTTTTTTTCCCTAAGCCTAGAGAGTGCATAACGACTTTCGGTTATGTCAATGGTTTGCCGAGTTATTTTAACAGTGGGAGGAAAAAGGGGATCAAGAAAAGGGGCGCTGGAGGAGTTTATAGGAGGTGTGTCGTTGGATGTCAGATTGAAATTGATTGTAAATGAATGTCTATGTCCTCACGGGGGAACTTAAAGAACTCGCACAATTTATTGTTGGAGATGATCTGCGCAGAGCAACTGGCTTTGACGTCGCTTAACACGGAATTCAGGTGGCGCATATTAGTTTCGTCGCTCCTGGACCTTGTTGAATCCAGTTTGATCAGACCGGCGATTTGTTTGTCGATATTGATCAATCTGGATTTAATTAGGTCGGTTAAGGTTCGAATCGAATAACCCAGTTCGTCAACACATTTTAAACTGCTTTCAATTCTCGACAGTTTGGCCATGACTTTTTTTTGTGAGAATTTCTTGGCATATTTCGTTTGAGTCACATTTAATCGCGAGAAGCACGTGAGAGGGAGAAATATTTTTGCATTCATCGCAAAAAAAACAGGAGGTTGTCGGAGAACTCTTTAATGAACACAGTGTTTCTTTTATTTTGGCCGACACATATGGCATGGAAAGAGTTGCCGCAGATGCCCCTGCAAGCAACCCAGTCAGCATTGCTCTCGACGATTGGGCAGTTATTGTTTCGGCAAGACATGGCAAAAAAAATGAATGAATCACAGCACGGTAAAGGGGTTTGGAAACGTAAGCACTTTGCATATGGTCTTTAGGTCAATAATTCATAAGGGCGCGTCGGCGAAAACTGCACAATTGAACGGGTGTGGAGGTCAGAAAAAAATCGAAATGAGTAAGGGAAATTACAAAAAAAAATCGACGAATCGTGCCAAGTACAGAAAACAACTAGCTGGTAGAAAATAAAGTCCCTAATTCCCTACGTCAGACCACGGACGGACAAAAAAAGATAGAAGAAGGGGAAAATTGAAAAGAAAAGAAACTATGTCCAAGGACCTGTGCCTATGCCCTGGAGAAAGACGGAAAATAAACCCGCGAAAATAACCTAACTAAACCTAAGCTAAACCTAAACTAATCTAACACTTAAAGCTAGAGCCCTACAACTACGCCTAACCTATCGTAACACTAACCTAACTTAATCCTACGCGTACCGTCCCTTTCCATTCTCCCCGAGGCAAAGGTTCGTCAAGAACCTGAAGCATCCCAGATGTCGTTGGCAAGGCTGGCCAGCCCACCCTTGATGCCTTTCGGCGCAACCATTGGCTATCTCCCTGGCCGATTCTATAGGAGATATCCCCTCAAAGACCTTCCGGTCACATCTCTAATTGTCCAGTAGAGGAGCGTGTGTCGTCATGTCTCCCTCAGTGAACGTTCGTTTCGTCATGTCATCCCTGCAGAAGGACGGCCTTCCCGAAGACCTTCACACACCCGCCGCGTTGAGATTTAGCACTGCATCATATTAATTATTTAAATCATACGCACTAATTCTGATGTTCGATTGCATTTATTGCACTTGTAAGCGTGTTTGCTCATGTATATATGTTTAATTCAAATAATCCAAAAAAAAACTAAAAACTATAGGCTGGTATACTAATTAAAAAAAAAAAAATTTCACTACCCTAATACCATATTTCTGTATGTAACTGAATTAAATTAATAAAATAAAATGAAAAGCAAAAGGACGATCACAACAAGAAACGACTTACGGTTTTTAATACGATCCCCCGAAGTCCTGCGCGCAGCACTGAAGAGGTGATCCTGGTAGAAAAAAAATGGGCAAAATGCCTTTAACGCGACGCGCACACATAAAAACAGGGTTTACAATATTTTCTCTTAAGCTACTTTACTCTAATCTTATTTTAGGCAAACCAAAAAAAATAATAGAAAAAAAAAAATCTAAGGCAAACTTTCGGAAAATTCACTGTAGTGTCTCTATCACTGTCACTATTCACTATTTCACTGTGGCTGCTCAGCATGGTCCACTGTCCCACGGAGCACCCCTTGGGGCGGTAGTTTCTGCTGCTGAGTTTGTGGTTGTTGTTGCTGCTTTTTGGGTCCTGGTTATTGGTTTCGAGTCCACTGTCGGTACTCCGTCCCGTTTCTACGGAAGTTGACTGGGCCGCTGGTGTCCCCGCCGTTATCCGTTGACTTGGCACCGGTTATACGGTCGTCTTACGGAGTCCTATGGTGTTTCGTTACTCGGTTCCCGGAACCGTAGCGGTATCCCCACCGGGTCAGAGGTCTGGGTCGCCTCCAACCTATCAACCCAGTACCTGTGTAGAAAAAAAAATATTACCGCCTGCCGACAATGTCTGTCGATTTATATTTTTCTTCCATTATAATTACCTCTGATCTTCAACTCTCCGCTCTTCTTCTTTTTATTTTCGACCAGTCTAGGTCCCTGCTTCCTGATTTTATTTTTCTAACATAATGCACTCGACTAGTTCACATATGCATGTTATCAATAGGAGCTTACCTCAGACGGAAATATCTCCTGCCTCTTTTGGAATTTCAAATTCTTTCCTTCTGTTTTTTTTTCACTTTTGCTATTCACTGTATACTTCGGCGACGCCACTGTTCACTGTGCAACCCATATGATCGCTTATGTCGAAATGATCACAGGGCCGCGGTCATCGTACTCCCAAACCGTAATTCGATTAGTTCTGTGGCCTACCGCAAGAAGGGGAATTTCGAAGTCTCTCTGTCAGTCGTCAGTTATTTAAGAGTGCACAAATGATGCCACTTCCTAGGTCAGGTCTGTACGGTCGTCTCTAGTGTATGCTGAGCCGATACTTAATCCTACTAATATAATAAAGAGGAAGAGTTTGATTGCTGGCATCAAAATGGTTTCGGGATAAGCGCAAATACTACTAATCCGATTGACATAAAACTTACACAATATGATAGCTTATAGGTATAAGATTATCATAGGCTATAAATTAATTAAATCTAGGTTGTTTTAGATAAAAAAAAACTTTATTTTTTCGGACCAAGTGTGTCCCTTCAAATTATCTTACGAACTACTTACAATTGTGCTTATTCTACCTTAAATACTAATCTGCTGCATGTGCCCATCCATCTGTTGGCGATGTCGTCCCACGCTCGTACTCCTATCGCAATCGACGTACGTGACGGAATGCAGCTAGCTCGAGTGACATAGACGCGATGTCAGCATCTTATCATTCCCATAGAACGTGGGAAATGCATGTTGTTCTTGGGCAAATGTCTCTGTCGTTAACTCTTCCCCCCTCAAATTCGAACGCCCTCGTTCGATGCCCTTGAACTTAGGACATTTGCGGCTTCTACATCTATTATGATTGTTCTGCCGGTTGGTACTGGTGATGTTCGTATTACGTAACTTCGATCTGCAGGTAAAGGGGGTGAGGTAGGTTCAGCATAAGAATTATCTTCGTTTTTTCTTGTATTTCTTATCTTTTTGAAGAGAAGTGCTGCCAGGATTACAACAATAAACGAGAGTCCAAAATTTGTTGTTAGATTTATTTTGCGTTCTTTTTCTGTAATCGCTATTTTAGTGGTTCCGTTTACGTAAAGTTCTTTCAGCATTTCTAACGAAAGAATCTCTTCCTTTTCGGTCAGCGTATTCATAGGCTGGAGGATAGCTGGCATCAGTTGGTGACTTATTGTTTCGCTATTCCTGAATTCTTCTCCTTTAACCTGTATTGTTGAATTGAGATAGTGAATGACGTAGGTACCATTGAGTTCGATTGCTTCTTTGTCGATTATGACTTGTCCGTTGTACTGGTTGAGCAAGAGTATTCCTGGTGAAATTTCCTCTACAGCTGGGATGTGTTGGTTATTGACGGTCGTGCAGGTGGCTTCTTTACCTTGGAGCAGCATTGGGGTGCAAGCAGATGTACTAAAGTCTACAATACTATATCTGTTACATATTCTTAAGTTATTATATGTTGTACAAGGTTTATTTAGTCCATATACTTTTTTTTTCACATTCAATAACATTGTCAAATCGCATTTTATTTATTATATTATTCTTTCTTATGGACTTAAGGAACAAGAAATTGCATACTTCTTTATCCGTTGTGGGTAAATCAAGAATATAAACTAAATTATTATTATCTGAAGCAATCTTGACATTGATAAATTCTAGTGCTTCGTCTAAATTAACATATGGAAAGTTTTCATTCTTAATTATAGTTTCGGTTACATTGATTTCATTATTTGACAAAATATATGAGTTTACGATACCTGCCTTTGCCCAGTGTATCGCGTATGCAAGGTTAACAATTTCTTCTTTCATTAACTCTAGTTTGTATTTAATTTTAATAATCATATCTATATCAATATTTTCTTTTTCTTCAACAATTTTTAGCAAGTGATTCGTTATATTTGAAATTTCATTTATTCTATTAACTGTAATTTTGTTTATAATAACCTGATTATTATTATTCTGTAGGACATTATTAATTTTTTCAGTAAGAATTTCGTGGTCGTGGTGATCTGGATTTCCAGCGATCCACTTCCATGTACTGCCAATGAAATCAAGAGATTTTTTTATTCTTTTCTGTATTTTTATTCTATTCAAGTAACTTTTTATTCTTTGGGTTTCAAAGGTTAGGATAGGATATAAGGGATGATTGGATTTGATTTGGGATGCTATAGTTTCTTCCAGTCTATTTATAAGTTCTTCATAAGCATTCACATCGATAATATGAACGATTTTAAATGAGCCATTCTGTATTTTAGCTTCTCCTTTCTTGATCTTTATTACTTTCGAGTTAGTATAGTCCAAAATTTGAAATCTCGCACTACTCAGGGGCACGAGCAACCTTTTTCAATTGCGTATGTGGCTTTTATGTACGATTCTGCCACTTTCTGTTAATATTGTAGTTTCTCTGTTTTCCTTTACCTTTTCTTCTTTAAATCTTCCTGAAAGCTTGGATCCTAGTCTCTTGTTTATTTTTACATAGACTATTTGTCCAGGTAAATATTGTTTTATTTCCTGTCGATTTTTGTTATGATACTTCAAATCAGTTTTTTGTTTCTGACGAAGCTTATTGAAGTTTGCTTGCCTTGTCTTCTCATAGTCTTCGGGGCTAAATGTGACACTACGGCCAAAAAAAAGATCTACTGGTTTCTTACCAGTTGTTGAATGAATACTGTGATTGTATTCGCTTACAGATCGTTCTAGGAGTTCCTCGAAGTTTCGATTTGTTCCTTCTGCTTTGAGACATCTCATAATCTCTGTTAATGTTGAGTGAAACCGCTCAACTTGACCATTGGCTTCACTTCTGTAGGGGGGTGTCGTGTAGACGTCAATCCCTAGTTCGTCTTTCATCATAAACTTGATGGATGCAGAGTTCAAAGACGGTTCATTGTCAATAACAACTACCTTAGGTACACCGAATCGAAATAGTAAATCCCTAAGGGGTTTTCTCACATCTTCTATGGATCTGCTTTTTAGCATTATAGTCTGAGCATATTTACTGAATTTGTCTAAAGAAGTAAGGACGTATTTTTTTTCTGTAATATAGATATCGAAGTGAACTGTGTGTCCTGGAAATGTAGGTAAGGGAGTCTCATTAAGTTTAGGTTCATTTGGGTGTCGTTCATACTTATTGCTTTTGCAAACTTTGCAAATTTTTGTTATCCTTTTAATTTTGTTCGTCATGGAGGGAAAGTAGTATTTCTGTAGTATCTGTGCCTTGTTCTCAATTGCGTTTCTATGTGCTCTATAGTGAGTTTCGACAATTATATTTTCTTGGTCGTTTTCACTTGTTATGTCTTCAACTTGCAGTTGAGTGAACCTAACACGATAGTTTTTAAAGTGGAGAGGGTATAGTTCTTGTATTAGTCCCATTATTCTCTCTTGGGTTTTGATACAATTGATTACTGAAGGGTTTAAAAATTTCTTTAAGATCTGAAGGAGATTTGTGGTATCATATTCTGTCTCTGTTACAATATGACGATGGTATCCAGGGAAAACGATTTTAAATTCACGATTAGATGCTTCACCAAGGTTAAGGAAAATTTGATTTTTATAGACGTTAATGGGAGTGTCAACACTTTCGATGAGTTCTTGTGAAGAACTCTCATCGCTGTGCATGGTTGGCGTTAAGGAATTAATTAAGCTGTTTTGTGGAGGTCTGGACAGTGCATCAGCAACGACGTTGGTTTTCCCGGGTTTGTATTGGAGGTCGTAGTTGTACTCCTCGAGAATAGCTTTCCAACGTTTCATTTTTGCATTGTTATTTTTGTTGCTTAATGCATAGGTGAGAGGTTGGTGGTCTGTATAAATTTTTACTTTGGCTGAACCGTAAAGGTAATTCCGGAGGGATTTTAAAGCCCAAATAATTGCAAGCATTTCTTTTTCGTTTGCTGCATAATGTTCTTCACTTTTATTTAGGGTTCTTGAAACAAAAGTTATAGGTCGGTCATCTTGAGATAGCACGGCCCCGATGGCATAATTTGATGCATCGGTAGTCAGTTGGAATTCCTTACTAAAATTTGGATATGTAAGAATGGTTTCTTGTGAAACAAGAGCGTGCTTCAGTTTATTTAGTGATTCCATGGCGTCCTCGTTCAGAGTTATGATTTGCTTACTGGAAACATTCTTAGATACACGGCCTTTCTCTCCTCTTAAAAGGGCGGTAAGAGGTTTTGCAAGTTTTGCGTAGTCTCTTACGAATCGGCGGTAATAGCCGGATAATCCTAAAAAGGATCGAAGGTCTTTAAGAGTTTTGGGGCACGGAAAGTTGAGAATTGCTTCAACCTTTAATGGGTTGGTTTTAATTCCTGCAGAAGAGATAATAAAACCGAGAAATTCTACTTCAGGCTTGTAGAACTCGCACTTATCCAACTGCACTTTCATATTCGCTTCCTCGAGCGTTCTAAATATCTTTTCAATATTTTCCGCATGAGTCTTCTCATCCTGACTGAATATAATTATGTCATCTATGTAGACATAACATATTTTTCCGATATATTCTCGGAGAATGTCATCGAGAGCTCTTTGAAAAATAGCAGGAGCATTTTTCAATCCAAACGGAAGTCTGGTAAATTCATATTTACCATTGTTTACAGAGAAAGCAGTTTTCTCAACATCTTCCTCTTTCAAAGGAATTTGGTGGAATCCACTTTTCAGATCTAGAACTGTGAACAAGTTGTTTTTCCCGAGTTGCGACAAGACTTCGTTGATTTCTGGTATTGGATACCGATCTGCTATAGTTACTGTATTGAGCTTCCTGTAGTCGATGACTAGGCGGAATTTTTTTTTACCAGAGGCATCGAGCTTTTTAGGCACTACCCAAACTGGCGAATTATAGGGTGAACGCGAGGGTCTTATTATCCCATTGTCAAGTAGTTCTTGTACTTGTCTCTCTACCTCGTCCTTTAATGACATTGGGTAGGGGTAGTATTTAGAGTAAACCGGGTTGTCATTAGTTGTGCGAATTTCCCCTTTTACGGTGGTTGTATATGTTAGTTTTTCATTGGGATCATCAAACAGATTAGGATGGTTTCTCACCAATGAGCTGATCGTGTCTTTTTGGGATGTGGTCATATGGTTTGTCCTTATGTTAATTGTATTAACATCCTGGGAAGGCTGATACTGTATACGAATTTTGAATTTATTTCCGATGGTCATGCAGTCTTGGTGGGTGTGAATAACGGCTGATAGTTCTCTCAAACTGTCGTGTCCAAGAATACCATGGAAGGATTTAAGTGTGGGAAGTAGGAAAAATTTAATTTTGGTTTCTAGGTCAAAGAGATTAAGGAAAGTATGATGGGTAACCTCAATGCTCCCTGCTACAGAATTAGCATAGAAACATTGTTCATTTTGTATTGACGAACTCACTAAAGAAGGTTGGATGTAATTCTTATTAGATCCTGTGTCTATTAAGAATTTGAGCATTTTTCCGCTCTTCGTGCGGCACTCAAAGTATGGCAGCGAAGAGCTTTTTAACCTAAAAAATGAACATCCGTGAAGTCAGCGGTTTTTGATTGGCTGCTTACTTCAGGTGAATCTTGGATGTATTCCTCTAACGTTTGTCCATAGGAATCGTCTTGTGACATCATTACCTCATTATAATTAACTGTTTCCTCTTCAACTGGTTCGATGTGGAAATTTCGTTGTTGGAAGTTGGATGTTTGAGGTTTTTGTTGGGGGTATGCTCTGTTGAATCCTTGGTTTCCATTGTACTGATACCTATTCTGTTGATGTATGTGCCTTGCTTGAGCTGAAGGTCCTTGAGTTTTTGGTTCGGCTTTGATTTGTTGGCTTGGATGAGAGAATCTGGTCTGGTTGGGAGTTTCGTTACGGTGGAAAAAATTTGAATTTGGGTGGAAGCCTTGATTTGGTTGTTGTGGTACTGTACGATAAGGTTGTTGATGGAACATTGGTCGGCTGAACTGACCTTGGGTCTGAGGCATTGTATACCTTTGAGGAGCAACCATTGGATAACGAGGTGGAGGTTTTTTTCCATATCCCTGATTTCCGTAGGCATAATTCGCTCTGAAACTCTGATTTTCCAATTTCAGGCATAGATGTAGGGCCTGTGGGAGATCGACAGGTTCCCTGATGCCTAGTAATCTGGGTAAATCACCTTTAAGACCCCTAATGAAAACGTCAAGGGCCTTGTCCCTGTAGGTTTGCTTCAATAAGTTCATTGCTTCGATACAAATATTCATGCATGATACCTTGTTCAGTATCAGGGATAAATGGCTAAACACCGTTTGGTAGAAATCGGAAATAGTATTGTTACCTTGTGTTAATCCTGCCATTTGATACTCTAAGGTACCTAAATCTCTTTTATCCCCGTAATGCATTATTAGACATTTGGAGATACAGTCCCAATTAAGGGGAGTATTGTAGGACTCTAATGCAGTATCTGCATGGCCTACGACTTTATTCCTTATGACGCTGAGTATTCCGTAATACTTCGGCGTCCCCTTGATTTGTTCGTAGATTTGGAGAACCCTTTCCACACTCTTCTTCCAAGAGCTGAATTCTCTAGGGTTTCCCGAAAATTCCTTTAAGCATCGCACAATGTCTGGAATCTTGTCAAGATCGGCTAGATTTCCACTATGCTCAACATTGATGGGTTGGTCAACACCCGAAAAACCATCGCTGTTTGGGCTTAAAACCTTTTGAACAATATTTTTCCCCTGTCTCTCGAATACCTGACATACTATAGATTCTATCAGACTATCTAACTCTGGAGTGGATCTTATGTCCTGCCTTGTATCATGGAATGATCTACTCGATGCAGAAGAAATGTTTGGGTCGAAACAAGCTGTGTTTATAGGTACGGTCGTTAGTGAGTGGAAAGTTAAGGGTTGAGAAGTTGGAGGTTGAGATATTGGAGGTTGAGATGTTGAAGGTTGGGATATTGAGGGTTGAGATGTTGGGAGACCGGTTGTGTTACCTGATCTTAGATCCGGCATGATGTATGTTTATTCTTTTTACTTTACGAAATTTAAAAATATATATTGTTTTATCTATTATCAATCGATATCAGTTAATTTTATTTCTATTAAATTGTTTATTTGCTTCTTTTTTTTCTTTAGTCTTATGTTCAAAAAATAATTTTTTTCTTTCTTATTTAATAATCTTAAAACTAGCTTACATTAATACGATGAACAGCAATTGTGGCATCTTCTCTGTTTGGTCGAGCGGCTGACAGCAGATCCGTCTCCTTTTTGCCTTATGGACACTAAGGCTACTAAGGGGCCTCGTTTCTCGTACACTGAATTTAGAATTTTTATGCTTTATTTTATTTCTTTCTTGGCTATGTTCACTGAATTTAATTTAAAATTCTTATACTTTATTTTATTTTTTCTTAACTGAATTTTAATTTAGAATTCTTATACTTTATTTTATAACTATGTTCTTTTCCAATATTTTTTTTTTATATTCTTAATGCACTATGTAATATTTTCTTTTATTAATTTCTTAATCACTTTTCTTTCTATTTATTATTTTATTTTTGATTCACTATTTTATATTTTCTTTTATTAGTTTCTTTATTCTTAAACACTATTTGTATTAAACACTATCTTGTTCGCGAGAGAATTACTTTGCTTCGCGGGGGTTTCGGGCCACAGGCTTTTTTTTTTCTTTTCGACCGATCGGTAGCACTACTTGAGGGCTTTTTCCGAATTTAAGCTTTAGCACGGAAGAAGAGAAAAAAAAAAATTTAAATATGATGCAGCTCGAGTGTGCGCTTCTTGAGGGCCTATTCACTTTCACTGACCACTGATTATGCCTGGGCCCCACGTTGGGCGCCAATTAATTAAATCTAGGTTGTTTTAGATAAAAAAAAACTTTATTTTTTCGGACCAAGTGTGTCCCTTCAAATTATCTTACGAACTACTTACAATTGTGCTTATTCTACCTTAAATACTAATCTGCTGCATGTGCCCATCCATCTGTTGGCGATGTCGTCCCACGCTCGTACTCCTATCGCAATCGACGTACGTGACGGAATGCAGCTAGCTCGAGTGACATAGACGCGATGTCAGCATCTTATCATTCCCATAGAACGTGGGAAATGCATGTTGTTCTTGGGCAAATGTCTCTGTCGTTAACTTATATAGTATGTACATATGTTGTATAGTTATTGAGAGATTGAGGTTTTAAAGTTTGGCCATTTATAGAATACGCTACTGTAGCCAGCAGTACATCGGTTCGTGATTGTGATTCGTATGTTGTTTTTGTTTTGCCCAGTTGTACAAGGGTAGTTTTATTTTTATTTTTTCTTTGTTCGTATCTTTGGTTCTGTGGAAGTAAAGGGTTTTTCAATAGGGACGCTACAAAAGTAGAGCGACAGGGACAGCAAACGACGCCATATTTTTCTTGCGGTTTTTTTACCATTTCATGATGGAAAGATATACGAGCCAACAACGAGTCGAAATTATTAAAATTTACTACCGAAATTCGGAGTCAGTGGCCTCAACGTTAAGAGCGCTACGTCCAATTTATGATCGTCATAATTTCTGGCTGGATGGCTTCGTCAATAAACAAAATAGGCGGTATTGGTCAGGCAGCAATCCACACGTACTCCATGAGTGTCGTTTATGGGCCGGCGGCGTCATTGGGCCGTACTTCTTCCGTGATGATCAAGACCGGCACGTTACTGTGAATGGGGATCGCTACCGTTCAATGATAACCGAATATTTTGGCCCCAATTGGATGATATGGACTTGGAGGACATGTGGTTCCAACAGGACGGCGCCACAAGCCACACAGCGAATGTCACAATCAATTTATTGGAAACCAAGTTTGGAGAACGTGTTATCTCACGAAATGGTCCAGTCGCTTGGCCGCCTCGGTCGTGCGATTTGACGCCGTTAGACTATTTCCTGTGGGGCTACGTCAAGTCTATGGTCTATGCCAACAAGCCAGCGACGACTGATGAACTTCGTACGAATATCGAACGTGAAATTGCCGATTTATGCTTGAAAACCGTCGAAAATTGGGTTCAGCGTCTGGACTTCTGCAAGCGTGCCCGTGGTGGCCATGCAAAAGAAATCGAGTTCCATACATAATGGCATCGAACGTACTTTCACAGGAATAAAGAATTTCATTGATATCCAAAACCGTTTTTGTTTTATTTGAAAAAACTTTTGTAGCGCTCTTATTGAAAAACCCTGTACATTATGTATTGGATCCGTAGCGGAGGAATTAAAAGGTTTCGAAAGCAAATAGAAGTATGTATGTATGTAGGAATGCGTATTGTGATGACGATCGGTGCAGTGTATTGCATGAGATAAGAAACTTTCAGTTGCGTAGGTGACGATTTTCACAAGAATGCTTTTCACATTGGATCGAGATCACAGATGCGTAAACAAAGAGTTTTGGCAGGCCATTCGCCGTCTCAGACGATGGCAATTTAATTTCATTGAAGGAGTTAAATCCATATGGTGTATTTTGTTCCGATGAGAAGTATATCTTGCGCAGATGTGGTGAGCATTTTTCAAAGCTTTCCCCGAACAGGGATTGGATAGGAGACTGTGTAGGGCGGAGAATAGTCCTACAGCATTGTAGAGCAGGTGACTTTTGCAATCAAATGTGCTGATGTTTATGAAATCTGGCCAGAAATGCACAAGGCCATGAGGGAAGAGGAAGTAAAATGGCTCTCCATTAAAGGCCTGGGATTGTGTCACGACAGTAATGATCGGATCCCTCGTGGTAAATTCTGGAGGAGTGTGGGATTAATGGTTCTCATTTAGAGGCCATTCGATCTCTATATACAAACTGTAGGAACTGTGTTCGGGTAAACGGCTTTACATCGACCTCTTCCACTGCGAGCGTTGGCCTTCGTCAGGAGTGCTTTTCATCACCTCTCCTTTTTATGGTGTATATGGATTGGATGTTACAGCGCAGCAGTTGCGAGAAACAGTTCTCATTGTGAAACTTAATTAGAAAACGGCTATAATAAAGCGAAACATACCCAAAAATAATAATCAAATGACTTAATTGTACCCGTGCAAAGCCGGGGAGGGCCGCTAGTCACTTATAATTTAACACATAACCTACATCATGACATAAACTAAATAATAAATAACATATAACCTCACGTAAATACATAAATAACGATACCTACACTCCTACAGTCATAATAAATAAATACATAACTTACATAAACTGGACAATTCGCAATGACATATTATCGGGGTTGTCCACTTAAGATCACTTGAGGAGATAACCCCCCGTGTCGATACTTTGTTTACCTTTTTCGCTAATTTTTCTTTTTTTTCTTTTTCAGGTTCAGGCTCCCGCAACAGGAGCCAGTCCTATACTTACCACTCTGTTTTTGCATAAAACAATTGGATAATCAATTTAATGTCAAGGAAAACATTTCTTCAATTTCCCCAGCAATTGTTCGATAAAGAGTTGCGCGAACTTGATAAAAAACATTTCTTCAATTTCCTCACCATGCGCTAGACCGATTATGCTCAAAATCTAATCGGCTCTAAGTTTCATGCTGACAAATAAAACAAAACTAGGTGGGAAGTAAAAACTGCATGATCGTACGTTGTTTCGTTCTCCAGATATCTACAAAGAGTTATTGCGCGAACTCGAAAAGACATTTCTTAAATTTCCTCAGCATCCGCCGGACCGATTGTATTCAAAATCTAATCAGCTCTAAGTTTTACGCTGACAAATAAAGCAAAAAAAACCGCATGGTCCTACGTTGTTTCATTCTCCAGATATCGTAAGCAGAAAATATTGTCACACACACACACATACACGCACACACGCAGACATCATTTCGAAAATGGGTGCAAACGATTTCTAGTGTATAGTAATGTCAAGCCCTGTTCATATCTCGAAACATTTGGATCGGACCGATTACAATACTTCCCTTACCAAAGTGGGAAGTAAAAAGTGAACTCGTGGAGCGAAATGAAAACACGACTTAATACGGTGACGGTTGACAGTTGAAGGTGCCCCTGCTAGCGCCCCCTCCTCAAGCTCGCACCATCTTTTCATTTTGTCCGCGCTTGCAATTGACTCGAATTTCCTCTGCGTTCGCTGCTGTCCCGGGACATCTTTGAGGACATACGTGTCGTTCGGCAGTGCTCTCGTTACGGCCCTTTATAAACTGGATCTAATTTTCTGGCTCCCCTGTACCTATAGATTCACGTTCAGTTAGGACCAAATCATTTACCTGGTATTTTGCACATTTCCTATGCTTCTTGTTGAAACGTTCCTCCTGCTTCCTTTGATTTCGAGTAATATTGTCCAGTGCGATCTCTCTATTTTGGTCTATTTCACCTTTGTACAAGTGTCTGTTTTCTTCTAACTCTGCCAGAAGTTTGCCCCCAACTATTCCTTTTGGTGTATAGGCAAATATTAACTCGTGAGGGGTCACCTGCGTAGTAGCATTTCTTGTGGTGTTCAAACTCCATTGGACGCTCTTCAACTGGCCTACCCAGTCTAAACCTTCTGCGTGACCACACTTTAGTGCCGCTAACACCGTGCGGTTGACCCTCTCCACTTGTCCGTTGTCTCGCGGTGTCCTAACGGCCGTTTTTATGTGTTGTATGCCGTGGATCTGGCAATAATTTTGAAACTGCCTTGCTGTAAACGCTGTTCCCCGATCGGTGATGAGGCGCTTTGGCACCCCGAAGTTATCGTTGACTTGGTTCAGCACTGCTATTGCTGCCTTCGTGTTGTTCGCTTTCACCGCCTTCAGGATAGTGTACTTCGTGAAGTTGTCCACCAGCGCCACCAGGTATTTAGCTCCTCCTCTCCCGGTCAAAAATAGTCCCAGATGTGAACTGTATGGAAAGCTATACAGTGTAGTTCCCCTTCTGCCGTTCCACCCTTTCTCTTTGCGTATGCACACTCAACGCATCCAAATACGTTTCCTTCAACCTGTCAAGCGTTTTCTGCAAAGCCATGTGCCCCGCTTCGTCGTGGCACATTCGAAGAATCCGCCAACGAACCCCTTTCGGTACAACCCGCCTTCTGCCTTTGCCGTCTCGTCTAAACAATCTCGCCCCCTCTAATTCTTACTCTCTGTGAAGTTGCTTTCTCTCGTTGGTAGTTCCCACTGCTCTTAGTTCCGTGATGATTTCCCGCAACCTCTCATCCTGCCATTGCATAGTCCCAAGCCAGTCATCTTCGCTAATGTAGATATTCAACACTTAGGTGGATGCTTCTTCCATCTCTCGTTCCTCTTCCACTGGGTGGCGGCTCATTGCGTCCACGTATGCTAGAACTTCCTGTTCATAGCTGTGATACCTTGCCTCCACATCTGTTAGCTTCCTGCTGAAGTACGCGACCGGTCTTAGTTCTCCGCTGCCCTCTCGATGCATTAATTTGCCTGCAAGTCCTATTGCAGAGGCGTCGGTATGGACCTCATGATCACTTCCTTGATCATATAGCGCCAGGACAGGTGGATTAGCCAGTGCCTCTTTCAGTGTCTCGAATGCCGTCTGTTGCCTGTCCGTCCACACAAATGGAGTATCATTATTCAGCAAGTTGCTTAAGGGCACTGCGATGTGGGAGTATCTTAGTACAAATTTCCGGAAGTATCCAGTCAGGCCCAAAAATTGTCTCACCTAATGCGCGTTCTGTGGTATCGGAAATCCTTCAACTGCTATTGTCTTCCGCTCACTTGGTTGTATCCCTTCTACGCATACCTTATGTCCAAGAAACTCGATGTCCGTCTTCAGAAACGTACACTTTCTGCTGTTGAGGCTCATTCCAGACTCTTCCAGAATGACCAAGAACTTTTCCAGCTTCAACAATCCCTCTTCCGGCGTTTTGCTGGCTATAATTACGTCATCCAGGTAAATCGCTATGTCCCCACATTCTGGCTTTAATTCGGTTCATACACTTTTGAAAATATGTTGGTGCGTTGACCAAACCAAATGGCATCCGTACAAACTCATACAGTCCGTCCTCCGTGGTGAAAGCGGTATATTTCCGGCTTTTTTCAGTTATCCTCAGGGAAGGTCCAGTGTCGTGAAGTACTTCTGTCCCGCTAACGTCGCTAATATTTCTTCGACTACGGGCGTTGGAAATTTCTGCTTAATGGTAACTTTATTAAGCGCCCGGAAATCAATACACATCCTATCTCCGGCATCCTTCTTCTTGGTGAGTACAATCGGAGCACAAAAGTCAGAGGTCGACGCTCGTATGACACCTTGCTTAAGCATCTCTTTTACTTTATCCTCTACAATCGCCCGTTTCGTGAAAGGTAGCCGGTACGGCTGCACGCACACTGGTTGAGTTGTATTAAGCTCTATTGTGCACTCTCCCCATTTGTATTCGCCTAGTTCACTTGCGTCCATGGCAAAACATCGTCTACGCATATTCACCAAGTCAATCGATCTCTCCTTCACATCATCTGCAATATCCTCAGTCTCTAGATTGTCGCTCTAGATTTCGTTCCTAGATTTCTCTCCTCCTTCACTCTGGTGGCAGTCACTGATCTTGAGCTCACTGTGTGTCTTTTCAATTTTAACTTGAGGTTGATCCAGTAGCCGTCGTCCTATAATCAGCCTCTATGGTTGGCTTCCATTCGGTACGACTAAGACCGCACACCAACTTCGTAAGGCATCAACTTGTACTTCTGCGTAAAGCCTTCCTATTGTTTTGAATCCACCTCCGCCACATCCGTTAGGCTGTTTTGAGTCCTTCTCGTACTTGAGGTTGTTGTCGCTTGCCACGTTTTCTTGTAAAGTGAAACAATCGCTTCCGATATCAACAAACGATTCGATTTCGCAACCGTTCACTTTCGCTAGTTTGTTGTATACACTCTTTGTTTCAATGACGCATAATTGTGTAAGCCGTGCACTTGGGTTAGTTCGGGTGGTTCCTGGAGGTATTCTTTCTGTTGCGGTGCAATTTCGACCTATGTGTCCCATCTGATTGCATTTGAAACACTTGACCCCACTTAATCTCTGTGGTTCCGCGTTCACACTGAATTTTGATTACTTACTTAAGGTGGCGCTACAGACCGGCGTGTTCCTGGGCCTCAACCAACAAGCGTCGCCAGCGATCTCGATCTTTTGCCAGCTGTCTCCAGTTTCGCACGCCAAGTTGGTTGAGATCCCCTTCCACTTGCGTGCGCCACCTGAGTCGCGGTCTTCCTCTACTGCGCTGACCCTCGGGTGTGGATTCGAAAATTTTCCGAGCTGGAGCATTGGTGTTCATCCGCTCTACATGACCCAGCCACCTCAGTCGTTGGACCTTCACTCTTCTGGCTAAGTCGATGTCGCTGTACAGCCCATACAGTTCGTCGTTGTATCTCCTCCTCCACTCCCCGTCTATGCAGACGGGACCAAAAATCACCCGAAGAATTTTCCTCTCGAAGCAGCCAAGAGCAACCTCATCCGCTTTAGACAGAGTCCATGCCTCTGCGCCGTAGAGCAGGACTGGGACGATTAAGGACTTATAGAGGGTCACCTTAGTTGTTCGAGAGAGGGCTTTGCTACTCAATTGCCTTCTTAGCCCAAAGAAGCAGCGATTGGCAAGAGTTATTCTTCGTTTAATCTCAGCCCCGGTGTCATCTACCTCAAAGTTATAGCTGTCTATAGTGACGTTCTGTCCGAGACGTCGGTGTTGGGTGTCCTTTCTTGTTGACAGCATATACTTCGTCTTGCCCTCATTGACCGCTAAACCCATCTTCGCCGCTTCCGTCTCGATACTCACAAACGCACCAGTGACATCACGCTGCGTTCTTCCGATTATGTCAATGTCATCGGCGTATCCGAGTAATTGGACGGACTTTTGAAAGATTGTGCCTCTGGTGTTGGCGCGTGAGTTTTGCACAACTCTTTCAAGAACGATGTTGAAGAAGTCGCATGACAGCGCGTCGCCTTGTCTAAATCCTTTTCTGACATCAAAGGTCTCGGTGAGGTCTTGACCGACCTTGATGGAGCAGCGTGCATTTTCCATCGTCATCCTGCACAACCGGACGAGTTTGGCAGGGATGCCAAAACTTGACATGGCTCTGTATAGCTCGTCTCTATAGATGCTGTCATACGCGGCCTTAAAATCGATGTAGAGGTGGTGGGTATTGATTTGAAGTTCCTGGGTTTTTACCAAGATCTGCCGCAGTGTGAATATTTGGTCGATGGTGGACTTTCCTGGCCTGAAACCACACTGATATGGACCGATCAGGTTGTTGACGAACGGCTTCAGGCGTTCACACAACATGGCAGCTAAGATCTTGTAAGCGATGTTAAGAAGACTGATGTCTCTGTAGTTGGCGCAGTTCAGAGGGTCTCCTTTCTTGAGGATCGGGCAAACAATGCTGAGGTTCCATTCATCGGGCATACTTACTTCCGACCATATTTTACAGATGAGTTGGTGCATGCTCCTTACCAAGTCATCGCCTGCTGCTTTGAACAGCTCGGCAGTTAGGCCGTCAGCCCCAGCAGCTTTGTTGGACTTAAGCTTCGAAATGGCTTTCTTCACCTCGTCCAGGTCGGGTGGACGGAATTGTTGGTCTTCGTCGTCCAGGTTGAATGGTTCATTCTGCCTGACAGCGGGATTTGATTCGTCGTTGCCGTTAAACAGTCGGCAGAAGTAGTTCTTCCATATCCTCAGCATCGACTGCGATTCTACTACGATGTTCCCTTGTTCATCCTTGCAGGCCTCGGTTCGGGCTCTGTAACCTTGACATGTTCTTTTTACCCTTTGGTAAAACTTCCGAACCTCATTCCTGCTATATCATCCCTCTATCTCCTCGATCGCGCGCTTCTCATGCTCTTTCTTTTTCCTTCTGAAAAGCTTGTGTTCATCTCTCCTCTTCTGCCCGTAGAGCTCGTGGGCAGCTCTGGTCTTTCTATGCAGCGCCGCTTGGTATGCCTCTTGTTTCGCTGCATGTGCTTGCCGGCACTCGTCGTCAAACCAGGGGTTTCAGTGGTGGCCGAGTGAAACCCAGCACATCAGAGGCGGCATCTCTAATGGCTTTTTGGCAATGTTGCCACTGGTCTTCAGTACTTGATGCTGGCGGCATAGGACCTCTTGAGAGATTGAGAGAGACTCGATCGGAAAAGGATCTGGTGATCCCTTGCGATTGCAGCCGTCCGACGTCAAATTTCCTCACAGTATTCCCTTGTCTTGGCGGTGTTCGGGATATCCGCAGTCGTACCTTGGCTACAACAAGGTAGTGGTCCGAGTCAATGTTGGCCCCTCGGAACGTTCGGACATCCATAATACGGTGCCGTGACATAAGGCCATGTGACATTAGGCATATTTCACATTTACAAAGCGACATAAGGCCATATTTCTAGGTATGGCCTTATGTCGCTTTGCGAAAGCGTCATAAGACCATATAATTTTGAGACATTAGACCATATGGGTTTTGCAACGACAAAAACTTCAGTTTACAGCATTTGTATAATAAACCGTGGTATATGTATGGGGGGGCATGCTGCCCCACTGCCTGGGATCACTGTAGGATTTGGGGTAGGTGCGAGGTTGGGTATAGGCAAAGCTTCTTTCGTATGTTTCGGATATAAATAAACTTTGCATACACCCAACCTCGCACCTACCCCAAATACACAGTGTTCCCAAGCAGGGGGGTTGCAAGGGGGCAGCATGCCCCCCCGTACATATTCCACGGTTTTTTATACAAATGCTGTACCAAAACTGAAGTTTGGGGTAAATCCCTTCCATTCGTAGGAAAAATATAACGCACACACGAAAAACGCATTCACTTTCGATCGACATTATTACCAAAAAATCCATTTGAAAGTGACATAAAGCCATAATGGCCCTATGACGCTTTCCCAAAGCGACATAAGGGCATACCTAGAAATATGTCCTTATGTCGCTTTGTGAAAGTGTCATAAGGCCATATTTCAAAATATTATGTCACATGGCCTTATGTCACGGCACCCCATAATACTGGAGGAGTGCCTTGCGTCGATCGCAATGTGGTCAATCTGGTTGACGGTTGATTGATCAGGAGATCTCCATGTTCCTTTGTGGATATCGAGATGTGGGAACCGCGTACTAGCTACGACAAAGTTCCGCCCCGCAAAGTCGGCCAGTCTAAATCGACCAGTCTAAATCCGTTATCGGAGGTGGTGTCGTGTAGGCTGTGCTTTCCGACAGTACTACCAAAGATGCCCTCTCTTCCTAGCTTTGCGTTAAAATCGCCTAGGACAATCTTAATGTCATAGCTAGGGCACTGCTCGTATGTCTTGTCCAAGAGCTCGTAGAACCTGTCTTTGGTCTCGTCGTCTTTCTCTTCTGTGGGGGCATGCGCGCATATCAGGCTAATGTTGGCGAATTTAGCCTTGATGCGGATTGTCGTGAGGCGTTCGCTTACATACCTGAAGCTTAAGACTTCTTGCCTAAGTCTGCCTCCAACGACGAATCCACATCCAAATAAGCGCTGCTTTTGTTGCCGATAGCAATCGTCGTAATAGATGTCGCAGTTTTCCATCCTCTTTTTGCCCGGCCCATCCCATCGCACTTCTTGAATGGCGGTAATGTCTGCTTTGCAGCAGTTGAGGGCCTCCGCTAATTGTTCGGCTGCACGTGGTCTGTTAAGGGACCTAACGTTCCACGTGCAGATCCGAAATTCGTTGTCCTTAATTCGTTTGCATGGGTTGTCATCAGTGAATCCGTCCGTATCCGAGGCTTGTTGTCGCTTCGTAACTACATTTTTTTTCCGTGACAGGGCAGTTACCCCGGTGCACAACCCCCAACTTGGAGGACCAGGTCCATTGTTTTAACCCCTGGAACGAGGGGCCGGTTTAACCGATGTCGGTAATCCACTTCGGCGATGTGAGCGCTGCCGTTGGCCCCTGTAGGGATCATCCGCCACCATCTCTTTTCCAGGACCCAAACCGATTCCTGGAAATCCTTATTGGCTTCAGCTCCAAATATGTTGAAGTAGCCCAGATAAGGTGTTGCTCCCGATCCGGAAATTATAGACGCCACCGTTGATTCCATCTAGGGAATTCTTCCGCTGTCGTGTTTATAGTACTGCAAATTTTGTCTTCTGGTCAACACTCGCGATTATAAGTTTAGCAAGTTGAGTCCGGGTGGACAACCACCAATACCCAGTGGCTACCGAGGGGTTACGAGGAGGTAAAATAAGCACAATTGATGTGTAGTAACAGTTACAACACTGGGCATCGCCAAGTTGATACCAATCAGAGCCTACCCTATTACTACAACACCCAACCACTGAATTTTGATTGCCGATTGGTTATTACTGATGGAGTCGTACCACGCGTGGTGATTGGTGCTTCTTTTCATTGTGATCGCAGTCCCACGATCCACCGAATCTTCTTCAGTAAATTCGATATGGTTTCAGGTTGTGCCGCCTTTAATACGTCCCGACATTCCATGTCGGTGATACCTTGAACCACATACTTGACCAAGGTCCTCTCCTCCAATTGACCTCTTGAAGCAATTGCCCGCATCGCGTAAACGAACTCTTCAACATCTTCATACTGTGCCTGCCTTTTGTTCCGCAGCAGCTCATGTAAGTTAGGTATGTCGTCTTCCGTCCAGCTGATACTCGTTTTGGGTTAGTTCGGGTGGTACTCTTCTGCTCCAAGCTATCGAAGATAACCCCATAGGATTCCGTGGGTTGAACTCCGGGAGCATCTCGGTCACGTCTTTAACGGAGTACGAATTTCTCGATACGTGTGTCTCCTCTGCAACACCTGGTGTTCTCGACTTCGAAATCTGCGCCTTCTCTTTCCCATCTGCCATCTGAGCTGTTAATTTCTGCATGCGCTGGAGTTCTTGCTGGAGTCTCATCACTATACCTGGTTCCGCATCGTCGGGTTCCGCTGCCTCTTCGAAATCCGTATCAGTCTCATCTGAATGCCTCTCCACCAATCCCTCGTAATCCAGCAGCTTCTTTAAGAGCTGTGCCTTGTCTTTGGCCCCAGTCAAATCACGTCGCGAAACTCGTCTCGGGACAGCCCACTAAAGCTTACAATCCTGGCTTCGGTCTCTTCCATCTCACCTTACACCGGGTTACTTACCGTCGGATTACGTTGATTGTTTTAGTCACTGATACTGTCAGAATTACTGCACTGTCGTAGTTCGTGTTTCCTTTATCCCACTTCTGAAGTTGAAAGGGTCGATCTTTGTTCGGTGAACAGAGGTCACCCTGAAACAAACAGACTTAGATTAAAAAAAAAGACCCGTCAGTACTTATTAACTTTATTCCTTCTTCGACCACTTGTTTACAACGACTGTTCACTCGTACAACTGCTTACCGCTGGTCACCTCACAACGGACTACCGATGCGTCTGTTATGTTCGGCTACTCTCTGTTGTCACATTGGCAGAGGAACGGAACTTGGGTTGAGTAAAGGGGTGCCGTATGCGCCAATTGATGGGTCTACGCGAATAATGATTTTTTTTATTGTTGGCGGACTGTTTACAGGTATATTCAAAGTTTCTTTTGTATATTTCGAAATTTTTCATATACCCAACTTCGCACCTACTCCAAATCCTACAATGATCCCCAGCAGGAGGGTTGGAGGGGGGCAGCAAATGCTGTTCCATAGTGTTTGCATGGAATTAAAGGAACTTTGCATATACCTGACTTCGCACTCACACCAAATCCTACAGTGATCCCACGCGGGGCCCATTGTTTATGTATTTTAGACTTACATACAGTATGTATGTATGTATGTATGTCCCATATTGTGCAATTTGGTCTTATTACTTGGAAAGACTTTTCAGCTTATTATTTCTTTAATTTGTTTGATATCTTCAATTATGTCCAAAACCGAAATGTGGCCACATGTGCTGCTTTATTTCCATTTTTAACTGGAAATAAGACCAAATAACTCAAGTGGCCTTATTTCAATGACTATTGCGAAATAAAGCCACCCGGGCCTTATTTGGTTTTTGGACATTATTGAAGAATTTAAACCAAGATAATAAGGTGATAAGTCTTTCTAAGTAATAAGACAAAATTGCAAAATATGGGACATACATACATACATACATACAATGTATATGTAAGTCCAGAATACATAAACAGTGGCATATATATGAGGGGCATGCTGCCTCCCTGCAACCCCCTTGCTTGGGATCACTGTAGGATTTGGGGTGAGTGCGAAGTTGGGTATGTGTAAAGTTTCTTTCGTATGTTTCGCACAGATATAAAGAAACTTTGCATATACCCAACTTCGGGTTGCAGGGGGGCAGCATGCCCCACACACAGCTTCCACTGTTTATTATTCAAATCCTGTTCCAAAACTTAAGTTTGGGGTAAATCCCTTCTATTCGTACGGAAAATAAATGTGGTCTTATTTCCATACTTAAATGCGGTCTAATTTCCAAGTTTCTTTATATCTGTTATTTTGGTTTAAATACTTCAATAATGTCCAAAAACCAAATAAGGCCCGGGTGGCTTTATTTCGCAATAGTCATTGAAATAAGGCCACTTGAGTTATTTGGTCTTATTTCCAGTTAAAAATGGAAATAAAGCAGCACATGTGGCCACATTTCGGTTTTGGACATAATTGAAGATATCAAACAAATTAAAGAAATAATAAGCTGAAAAGTCTTTCCAAGTAATAAGACCAAATTGCACAATATGGGACATACATACATACATACATACTGTATGTAAGTCTAAAATACATAAACAATGGGCCCCACGTGGGATCACTGTAGGATTTGGTGTGAGTGCGAAGTCAGGTATATGCAAAGTTCCTTTAATTCCATGCAAACACTATGGAACAGCATTTGCTGCCCCCCTCCAACCCTCCTGCTGGGGATCATTGTAGGATTTGGAGTAGGTGCGAAGTTGGGTATATGAAAAATTTCGAAATATACAAAAGAAACTTTGAATATACCTGTAAACAGTCCGCCAACAATAAAAAAAATCATTATTCGCGTAGACCCATCAATTGGCGCATACGGCACCCCTTTACTCAACCCAAGTTCCGTTCCTCTGCCAATGTGACAACAGAGAGTAGCCGAACATAACAGACGCATCGGTAGTCCGTTGTGAGGTGACCAGCGGTAAGCAGTTGTACGAGTGAACAGTCGTTGTAAACAAGTGGTCGAAGAAGGAATAAAGTTAATAAGTACTGACGGGTCTTTTTTTTTAATCTAAGTCTGTTTGTTTCAGGGTGACCTCTGTTCACCGAACAAAGATCGACCCTTTCAACTTCAGAAGTGGGATAAAGGAAACACGAACTACGACAGTGCAGTAATTCTGACAGTATCAGTGACTAAAACAATCAACGTAATCCGACGGTAAGTAACCCGGTGTAAGGTGAGATGGAAGAGACCGAAGCCAGGATTGTAAGCTTTAGTGGGCTGTCCCGAGACGAGTTTCGCGACGTGATTTGACTGGGGCCAAAGACAAGGCACAGCTCTTAAAGAAGCTGCTGGATTACGAGGGATTGGTGGAGAGGCATTCAGATGAGACTGATACGGATTTCGAAGAGGCAGCGGAACCCGACGATGCGGAACCAGGTATAGTGATGAGACTCCAGCAAGAACTCCAGCGCATGCAGAAATTAACAGCTCAGATGGCAGATGGGAAAGAGAAGGCGCAGATTTCGAAGTCGAGAACACCAGGTGTTGCAGAGGAGACACACGTATCGAGAAATTCGTACTCCGTTAAAGACGTGACCGAGATGCTCCCGGAGTTCAACCCACGGAATCCTATGGGGTTATCTTCGATAGCTTGGAGCAGAAGAGTACCACCCGAACTAACCCAAAACGAGTATCAGCTGGACGGAAGACGACATACCTAACTTACATGAGCTGCTGCGGAACAAAAGGCAGGCACAGTATGAAGATGTTGAAGAGTTCGTTTACGCGATGCGGGCAATTGCTTCAAGAGGTCAATTGGAGGAGAGGACCTTGGTCAAGTATGTGGTTCAAGGTATCACCGACATGGAATGTCGGGACGTATTAAAGGCGGCACAACCTGAAACCATATCGAATTTACTGAAGAAGATTCGGTGGATCGTGGGACTGCGATCACAATGAAAAGAAGCACCAATCACCACGCGTGGTACGACTCCATCAGTAATAACCAATCGGCAATCAAAATTCAGTGGCTGGGTGTTGTAGTAATAGGGTAGGCTCTGATTGGTATCAACTTGGCGATGCCCAGTGTTGTAACTGTTACTACACATCAATTGTGCTTATTTTACCTCCTCGTAACCCCTCGGTAGCCACTGGGTACTGGTGGTTGTCCACCCGGACTCAACTTGCTAAACTTATAATCGCGAGTGTTGACCAGAAGACAAAATTTGCAGTACTATAAACACGACAGCGGAAGAATTCCCTAGATGGAATCAACGGTGGCGTCTATAACTTCTGCATATAATGTCAATATCGTCGACATATGCAAGCAGTTGGACAGCTTTATGAAAGACTGTGCCTCTGGTGTTGGCTTGAGAGTTTCGCACAATTCGTTCAAGTATGATGTTGAAGAAGTCACATGACAGCGCGTCCCCTTGTCTTAAACCTTTTTTGACATCAAAGGTTTCGGTATGTGCGAGCATTCTCATGGCAGACATGGGTCTATATAGCTTGTCTCTATGAATGCTGTCATAGGCGATAAAGAGTGGTGGGTATCGATTTGGACTTCTTGGGGTTTTTCCAGGATCTGCCGAAGTGTAAAAATTTGGTCAGTTGTGGACTTTCCTGGCCTAAAACCGCACTGATAGGGGCTAATCAAGTTGTTGACAAAAGGCTTCAGGCGTTCAAACAGTATGGCAGATAAAATCTTGTACGTTCCTGTAGTTAGCGCAGTTAAGGGGTTTCCTCTTTTGTGGATCGGGCAATCGATGCCGAGATTCCATTCATCGGGCATACACTCATCTGACCAAATCTTAGAAATGAGTTGATGTACGCTCTCTACCAGGTCATTTCCAACTGCCCTAGATACCTCGGCCGGCAGGCCGTCGGGTCTAGCAGCCTTGTTGGGTTTTAGTTTAGATATTGCTATCCGCACTTCGTTTTAGTCAAGTGGACGGAAATTTTGGCTATCACTGTCTAGGTTGAATGGTCCGTTCTGCCTGACAGCGGAATGTTGGTCATCGTCGCCGTTATACAGTTCGCAGAAATAGTTTTTCCAAATTCTCAGCACCGACTGTGACTCTACTACGAGGTTTCCTTCTTCATCTCTACATTTTTCCGTACGGGTTCTGCTTCCCTGGAATGTTCTCTTTACCTTTTGGTAAAACTTCCGTACGTTTTTCCTGGAGTATAATCTTTAAATATCCTCCATCGCGCGCTTCTCATGCTCTTTCTTTTTCTTTTGGAGAAGTCGGTGTTCTTTCCGTCTTTTTTGCTCGTAGAGCTCACGAGCAGCTCTCGTCCTTCTCTGCAGCGCCCCTTTATATGCCTCTTGTTTGGCTGCATGCACTTGCCGGCATTCTTCGTCAAACCAGGGGTCGTGTGAAACCCAGCGCATCAGTTGCGGCGTTTCTGATGTTCTGTTGGCAGCGTTGCCACTGGTCTTCGATATTTGATGCTGGTGGCATAGGACTTGTTGAGATATTTCGGGATACGCGTTCGGCGAAGGTTCTGGCAGTGTCTTGCGATTGCAGCCTTTCGACGTCGTATTTTCTTACGGTGATTCTTTTTTGTTGTGGCGTTTGGGATATCCGCATAAGTACCTTGGCTGCAACAAAATAATGATACGAGTCTATCTTGGCAGTTCGGAAAGTTCGGACATCCAGAACACTGGAGGCATGTCTTGCGTCGATCGCAATGTGATCAATTTGATTGACAGTTTGTTGATCAGGAGGCCGCCATGTATCCTTGTGAATATTGAGATGAGCAAACCACGTGCTTGCTATAGTGACGTTTCGTCCCGCAGCGAAGTCAATAAGCCTAAGTCCGTTTTCGGACGTGGTGTCATGTAGTCTGTGCTTATCAACTGTCCTACAAAAGATGTCCTCCTTTCCTATTTTGGCGTTAAAATCGCCCAGCATGATCTTAACGTCATATTTAGGACATTGCTCATACTTTTTGTCGAGGAGCTCGTAGAAACGTTATTTGCTGGCGTCGTCCTTGTCTTCTGTAGGGGCATTAGCGCATAACAGGCTAATGTTGGCGAATTTAGCCTTGATGCTGATTGTCATAAGACGTTCGCTTACGTGCCGGAAGCTTAAGACTTGTTGCCTAAGTCTGCCGCCTACGACAAATCTACATCCGAATAAGTGCTGCTTCTGCTCCCTGTAGCAATCTCCGTAGTAGATGTCACAGTTTTTCATCCTTCTTATGCCCGGCCCATCCCATCGTACTTCCTAGATGGCGGTAAGGTCTGCTTTATAGCAGTCTAGGGCCTCTGCTAGCTGTTCGGCTGCGCGCGACCTGTTAAGGGTGCGAACATTCCACGTGCAGAACCGAAAATCATTGTCCTTATTTCATTTGCCAGGGTTGACAGTAAAATCATACGTATCCGAGGCTCTTGGTTGTTTCGGAACAGTCAGTTTTTTCCATGGTGGAGTTGTCAACCCCACGCAGAGCCCCCACCCTGGAGGGCCAGGTCTTTTGTTGCGTTCCTTGGACAAGAGGGGTCGGGTATACCGATCATTACTGGCCTGAAGCTCCGAATAGGTCCGAGTAGCACAAATAAGGTGTTCACCAAGTATTCTGACCTAACTGGAACTGTAGACGCCACCGTTGATTCGATCGTGAGAGTTCTTCCGCCGCCGTCTGGGTGCAAGGGAGAGTGCCTTAGTATGAACACCCACCCCCCGCTCTCTCGTCAGCTGCCACCAACAACCTTCCTCAGGGTTCGCACTCTATCTTCTGTTGAGGTACTAGGCACCCAGTGTTCACGTGAGAGTAGGAGTTGGTAGACAGAGGTTGGATTGAGACGAACCTGTGGACGCTTGTGTCCTCTTGAATGCACATAACTACAATATTATCATTGCATATGAAACTAATAGTAGCATCAGTTCTGTTCGGAGCTTTAAGTGTGAAAGTCTTTCTTTTTGCTAAGTACCCACTCTCTAATTAAAATCCGCCAAAATTCCCAAACGCTATCGGTCGCCTAATGTTGAAGACAATAGGTCTTCAAACATTAAATTGCGTAAAATGGGTTCTGGAGATAAAAACTCTAGAACAAATTACTTCGCGCCTCTGCAATGCTTGCCGGATTCTGATACTGAAGACATTGATTGTGATGAAATCTTAACTCAACCTAAATCGATTGAATAAGCAAACATCCCTTCGGTCTGTGTTCTGCAAAAAACAATTAGTGAAATCCATGCACTACTTCGCGAAAACAAAATTGATAATTACTTTGTGAAGAAAATGAGCATTGGAATTAAGATAAACCGTTTTTTTTTTTTTTACGAGGCTAGGTGAAAATCTTTCATGAGACACCATGAGGATCTACCGCACGTGCTCATGGTAGTGTGAGATTCTTACTCACTAAAAACACCTCCCCTTTTCGTGTTGACTACGACTAAGTACGTAAAAGCCTTATCAAGTAGTTTAAGTTTCGATAGTAATAATTCGCGTTGTGCAGGTGGCTTTCCAGTAAAAGCACCTACTAATACCGTCATTATATGCGGCTATTCCTTATTGCGCTAAATCGAACGGTTTCGTTCTTTGTAGTCGGCGCACAAGGTTTGTCACGTCCAGAATTTGGAGTACGGCAATGTCCGTGAAAGCGAACACGGAGTTTGCGAGCAAAAGTTGTTATTTCATCTTCGACGGTAGCTAGACCGAGGTCTCTATGGATATCGTCGTTTCTAATGTACCACGGCGCATTAACGATTGTTCTAAGCACCTTATTTTGAAAGGCTTGTAAAATGTTTCTATTGCTGGTTTTAGTACAACCCCACAGTTGTATACCATACGTCCATACAGGTTTTAAGACTTGCTTATATAAGAGCAATTTGTTATACATGCTTAATTTGGAATATCTTCCAAGCAGCCAATACATTTCTCTAAATCTAATTTCGAGCTCGTCGCGTTTCTTTTTAACGTGCGGCTTCCATTTGAGTTTCGCATCTAGTGTCATTCCTAGATATTTTGCTTCGTTTGCATACGGTATTTGTACCGAGTTAATGAAAACGGGTGAGTTGTTAATTTTCTTGTTAGTAAAGTTAACATGTGTAGATTTGGTTTCGTTGAGAACAATGCGCCAAACCTTTGTCCACTCGCAAATTGTATCCAAAGCAGTTGCTGACTCGACTGAATTTTCTATTACCAGAATAGCCGTATCGTCCGCGAATGTAGCAACAACGGTGCCTTCTTCTTGCGGTATATCTCGAGTATAGAGCAAGAACAAGACTGGACCAAGAACACTTCCGTGTGAAACTCCGGCAGCGATTTCCTTGAATTCCGAGTATTCGGCTCCATGCTTGACACGGAAAAGTCTGTTCTCCAAGTACGACTCTAAGATTTTGTACAACTCTTCCGGAAGAACCTGTCTTAGTTTATAATTCAAGCCTTCGTGCCACACCTTGTCGAAGGCTTGAGAAACGTCAAGAAAAGCACTAGAACATATCTTCTTCTCTTCTATGGCCTTCTCAATTTCGTTGGTTATTCTATAAACCTGGTCAATTGTGGAATGCTTGATTCTGAACCCGAATTGATGATCAGGAATCAAACGTCTTTCTTCAATTACCGGTTTTAACCGTTTCAATAAGAGTTTTTCAAAAACCTTTGATATTATCGGCAGGAGCGATATCGGTCTGTACGACTTTTTGTCGTTTGGCGGTTTTCCCGGTTTTGAAACCATTATAACTTCGGCGACTTTCCATTGCCTTGGAACGTATAATAGTCTTAGCGAAGCATTTATAAGGTAAACTAGTTTTATTAAAGCTTTATTTGGCAACTCCTTGAGGACCTGTCGGGTTATTAGGTCATATCCAGGAGCCTTGTTATTCTTTTGATTTTTTATTACCTCGCAAAGTTCGGCTAATGACACGCTTCTTATTTTAAAGTTGTCTGGAGTCATAATCGTATTATTAAGAGTTTCTATTAATGCTTGCCCGGGAAATGGTTTAAACGTTTCTTCCAGGTGCTCGGCAAATAAGTCTGCTTTCTCTTTGTCTCCTTTTGCCCATTCGCCATTACTTTTCCTTATTGGTAGTGATTGCATTTGGGGTTTTTTGATACCTTTATAGCTTTCCAAAGAGAGTAATTCGAACTTTTTTCAGCAGTCAAGCCTTCGAGATATGTATGTAGAAATCTCGTGATTTTTAAAATCCCGTATCGTTTTTTTGAGCTTATTGCATAGGAAGTTCGAATGGGTTTTGTTCTGGGGAGCGCGAGTCTATTGCCATCTTTTGCGTGCTCTCCTCTTTGCCAGCATCAATTCTTTTATTTCCGGCGGATATTTAACTTCGCTATTTCCGACTACTTTCCTTTTATATGGAGTGTTGTTCCACGCGGCGCTTTGTAGGACTTCAATAAATCTGCCGACTTCATCTTCTATTTCGCACGGTGTTCTAAGCGACGCATTCAGGACTATATTTTCTTCACAAGCTTTCCTAAAGCCATCCCAGTTAGTTTTGTTGCTAGTTAATCTGGGCGCTCCTTCTTTTCTCATTAGACGTTCGCTTATTGTCAGTATGACTGGTGAATGATCTGAGGAGAGATCAAAGCATTCCTCGATGTTCGTAAAGTTTTTCAGTACCCCTTTTCCTATAAAGAAGTCTATGAGGTCAGGCGTTTTTGCCATGTCGGAGGGCCAATAAGTCGGTTTCCCCGTCGAAAAGAAGTCAACCGCAAATTGCATGCCGGTTTCGTAGAGAAGTCTGCCTTTAGGTGAAATGCATCTCAAACCCCAAAAGGTGTGTTTAGCATTAAAATCGCCACCAATAACAAATTTCGGTCCAAGTGAGTCAAATAGACGTATTAAGTCATTCTTTTCTAGCGTGTACCGCGGAGGGCAATAAATGGACGTGATGTTGTAATACATGTTTTTATTTTTTTCTCGAACTGAAGTTATTTACATTGCATAGAGTTCTATCGGTGAATTCAAAGGGTGCTCAATACAGTCTTTAATTAAGAGCGACGATCCGCCCCTAGCCCTTTCGGATGGGTGGTATGCATGATAAGCATAGTATCCTCTAATTTTAACCCGAGATTCCTTTGTCAGATGGGTTTCAGAAATCAAGCATATGTCAATGTTCTGTTTGCGTAGGAATACTTCCAGTTCGTCTATTCTTTGCAGAAGGCCGTTTGCGTTCCATGTTAAGATTTTAAGTAACTGGTTCATGTTCATAATTTTGTCCGTGGCTTGCGAGCATTATGCTCGAAGTTGTTAAGTTTTTCGAATATGAGCTTATTTGTCTTGCTTTGCTCCTCGAGTTTTGCGAGAATTATAGAGAAAACTTGTTGCATTGGATCTAGCGCAGGCCTATTTTTCTTATTTGCTTGCGATGCGGCTTCCGCGTACGTTTGCGTATAAGCAAATGGCGGTTTATCCTGGACTTTTTCCGTTTTCTCCTTTGCGGGTTTGCTTTCTTTTACTAGTAACTTTTCCGGTTTATTTTTAATTGGTTTCGGTTGCGGACGAATGTTCTTTTTAAGCATATCGCGCCTTTTTTGTAGCTCTTTCTTCGCAGCCTCGATAGTTCGCTGGGTGCTTCCCCTTACAATTTTTGCAAGTCGCTGCGGTTTGCTTATTTAAATGACACTTATTCAAGAGATGTGTACCGGCACATTTTACGCATCGTGGCTCTTTTTGGCAGTATGCCTGTGTATGGTTGAAACCTTGACATCGTTTGCACTGAGGGATTGATCTTGTGCTTTTACGCATCGGTTCGATTTTGATCACAATATTTAAAATCGTTTTAATACAGTAAATTTCCTTTATATTCTCGGTTTTATCGAAACTGAGCATAAAAAGCGGAAGACTACGCTTAACCAGTGTTTCCTGATCTTCTTCCGTTTTTTGCTTTTTCTTCTTGATAATATTTACAGCGTCAAGAATTTTAAAGCCTTTCGCTTGAAGATCGTCCATAACGTCTTCTTTAGTGCATGAAGGATGGAGTCCTCTTGCTATAACTCGCAATGGTCTTTCCGACTTATTTTCATATGTGTACCACTAAATTTTCTCGGAATTAAGTTTCCGAGAAAATGCTCGGTAATCGTTGGGGTCATCGACGTTTATTTTTCACACGTTGTTGCGAAGTGAGGTGACCTTAAACTTCGAGGTCAACGTTCCTTTTAGGAGGCAATACAGCTTGTTGTAGTCCATAATCCCGATGGACTTAATTTCGTTGCCTCTTGCAAGCGCTTGTTTTCTTTTGGTGGCTCGATTTCAGGTGAAGAACCGCCTCTTCGTTTTTTGCTGGGTCTTTTTTTTGAGACCCAAGCCGTTTCCCGCGTAAACTCTTCTTCGTCTGTGTGATATTCCCGAACAGGTGAGCGAGTCGAACCACTTTCGCGTTCTTTTGGGGGGTTTAGATTCCTCAGAGCCTTGTTTTCTTCCCGAAGTAAATCTACCTCTTTCCTAAGCTCTTTGTAGAGTAGCTCCATTTCATTAAGCTTCATACGGAGTTCGTTGTTTTCCTCCTCGAAGCTTTTGGATTTCGCTGAGTCCTGTTTTTCACGCGCTAGCGCTTCCGGCGGACTTCTTTTCCCGGAGACATTCGATCTTGGTGGTGGCGATCGAGATACCCTTGCACTTTTTGTGAAGGGGTTGCATAATTGCAATAAATGGCTCTCCCCAGAATCCATAGAGCCGACCTCCGAAGAGGGTGGATTTTCCAGTAAACCTGGAGTGCCACCTGGGGTATTAAATCTCTTTGTTTTGTTCATTGCATAATTTGTATACTTCTTTAACCTCGGTATACGGAGGGTGGATTTTAGTCGCCTCTTACGACAGGCATTCCTACAAGCGCAAGCCGTGAAAGTGTTGAATCTCATTAAAAATTGTGCATAAAAATTGGCAATATTTCACTCATAACCTACCAACATCAAGGTCATTCAAACTAATTTTGTATACCCTAGAGCAGCGGTTCCCAATCTTCTTGGGAAAGTGCCGCGGAGCACTTTTCAGGAGAGAAATTCGTCCCGGAGCACTACGGCTATATACAGCTATTTGTGAGTTGATTTCTCGTTTTCACGCCGATAGATCCAAAAGTGGCATTAATGAACAAATCATAAACTAAACGCAACGAATACGATGCCAAAGTTCGGATGCACTACGACCTGTAAGATCTATTTTGCTCGCCTAGTGAACAAGAGTTCGCCAAACGCTTCTTCTCGCCAGACAGTCCACCCGTTCATTACCTTCGAAGCCTTCGTGTTGGGGATCCAATTATTTCTTTGCGGACACAAGGTCTTCGAGAAGGTTGAGCTTTAACCATATCATATAGAACTTAAGGGCCATTTGATCTGCCTGGCTATCTGGTTGTTTCGGAACAGTCAGTTTTTTCCATGGTGGAGTTGTCAACCCCACGCAGAGCCCCCACCCTGGAGGGTCAGGTCTTTTGTTGCGCTCCTCGGACAAGAGGGGTCGGGTATACCGATCATTACTGGCCTGAAGCTCCGAATAGGTCCGAGTAGCACAAATAAGGTGTTCACCAAGTATTCTGACCTAACTGGAACTGTAGACGCCACCGTTGATTCGATCGTGAGAGTTCTTCCGCCGCCGTCTGGGTGCAAGGGAGAGTGCCTTAGTATGAACACCCACCCCCCGCTCTCTCGTCAGCTGCCACCAACAACCTTCCTCAGGGTTCGCACTCTATCTTCTGTTGAGGTACTAGGCACCCAGCGTTCACGTGAGAGTAGGAGTTGGTAGACAGAGGTTGGATTGAGACAAACCTGTGGACGCTTGTGTCCTCTTGAATGCACATAACTACAATATTATCATTGCATATGAAACTAATAGTAGCATCAGTTCTGTTAGGAGCTTTGAGTGTGAAAGTCTTTCTTTTTGCTAAGTACCCACTCTCTAATTAAAATCCGCCAAAATTCCCAAACGCTATCGGTCGCCTAATGTTGAAGACAATAGGTCTTCAAACATTAAATTGCGTAAAATGGGTTCTGGAGATAAAAACTCTAGAACAAATTACTTCGCGCCTCTGCAATGCTTGCCGGATTCTGATACTGAAGACATTGATTGTGATGAAATCTTAACTCAACCTAAATCGATTGAATAAGCAAACATCCCTTCGGTCTGTGTTCTGCAAAAAACAATTAGTGAAATCCATGCCCTACTTCGCGAAAACAAAATTGATAATTACTTTGTGAAGAAAATGAGCATTGGAATTAAGATAAACCGTTTTTTTTTTTTTACGAGGCTAGGTGAAAATCTTTCATGAGACACCATGAGGATCTACCGCACGTGCTCATGGTAGTGTGAGATTCTTACTCACTAAAAACACCTCCCCTTTTCGTGTTGACTACGACTAAGTACGTAAAAGCCTTATCAAGTAGTTTAAGTTTCGATAGTAATAATTCGCGTTGTGCAGGTGGCTTTCCAGTAAAAGCACCTACTAATACCGTCATTATATGCGGCTATTCCTTATTGCGCTAAATCGAACGGTTTCGTTCTTTGTAGTCGGCGCACAAGGTTTGTCACGTCCAGAATTTGGAGTACGGCAATGTCCGTGAAAGCGAACACGGAGTTTGCGAGCAAAAGTTGTTATTTCATCTTCGACGGTAGCTAGACCGAGGTCTCTATGGATATCGTCGTTTCTAATGTACCACGGCGCATTAACAATTGTTCTAAGCACCTTATTTTGAAAGGTTTGTAAAATGTTTCTATTGCTGGTTTTAGTACAACCCCACAGTTGTATACCATACGTCCATACAAGTTTTAAGACTTGCTTATATAAGAGCAATTTGTTATACATGCTTAATTTGGAATATCTTCCAAGCAGCCAATACATTTCTCTAAATCTAATTTCGAGCTCGTCGCGTTTCTTTTTAACGTGCGGCTTCCATTTGAGTTTCGCATCTAGTGTCATTCCTAGATATTTTGCTTCGTTTGCATACGGTATTTGTACCGAGTTAATGAAAACGGGTGAGTTGTTAATTTTCTTGTTAGTAAAGTTAACATGTGTAGATTTGGTTTCGTTGAGAACAATGCGCCAAACCTTTGTCCACTCGCAAATTGTATCCAAAGCAGTTGCTGACTCGACTGAATTTTCTATTGCCAGAATAGCCGTATCGTCCGCGAATGTAGCAACAACGGTGCCTTCTTCTTGCGGTATATCTCGAGTATAGAGCAAGAACAAGACTGGACCAAGAACACTTCCGTGTGAAACTCCGGCAGCGATTTCCTTGAATTCCGAGTATTCGGCTCCATGCTTGACACGGAAAAGTCTGTTCTCCAAGTACGACTCTAAGATTTTGTACAACTCTTCCGGAAGAACCTGTCTTAGTTTATAATTCAAGCCTTCGTGCCACACCTTGTCGAAGGCTTGAGAAACGTCAAGAAAAGCACTAGAACATATCTTCTTCTCTTCTATGGCCTTCTCAATTTCGTTGGTTATTCTATAAACCTGGTCAATTGTGGAATGCTTGATTCTGAACCCGAATTGATGATCAGGAATCAAACGTCTTTCTTCAATTACCGGTTTTAACCGTTTCAATAAGAGTTTTTCAAAAACCTTTGATATTATCGGCAGGAGCGATATCGGTCTGTACGACTTTTTGTCGTTTGGCGGTTTTCCCGGTTTTGAAACCATTATAACTTCGGCGACTTTCCATTGCCTTGGAACGTATAATAGTCTTAGCGAAGCATTTATAAGGTAAACGAGTTTTATTAAAGCTTTATTTGGCAACTCCTTGAGGACCTGTCGGGTTATTAGGTCATATCCAGGAGCCTTGTTATTCTTTTGATTTTTTATTACCTCGCAAAGTTCGGCTAATGACACGCTTCTTATTTTAAAGTTGTCTGGAGTCATAATCGTATTATTAAGAGTTTCTATTAATGCTTGCCCGGGAAATGGTTTAAACGTTTCTTCCAGGTGCTCGGCAAATAAGTCTGCTTTCTCTTTGTCTCCTTTTGCCCATTCGCCATTACTTTTCCTTATTGGTAGTGATTGCCTTTGGGGTTTTTTGATACCTTTATAGCTTTCCAAAGAGAGTAATTCGAACTTTTTTCAGCAGTCAAGCCTTCGAGATATGTATGTAGAAATCTCGTGATTTTTAAAATCCCGTATCGTTTTTTTGAGCTTATTGCATAGGAAGTTCGAATGGGTTTTGTTCTGGGGAGCGCGAGTCTATTGCCATCTTTTGCGTGCTCTCCTCTTTGCCAGCATCAATTCTTTTATTTCCGGCGGATATTTAACTTCGCTATTTCCGACTACTTTCCTTTTATATGGAGTGTTGTTCCACGCGGCGCTTTGTAGGACTTCAATAAATCTGCCGACTTCATCTTCTATTTCGCACGGTGTTCTAAGCGACGCATTCAGGACTATATTTTCTTCACAAGCTTTCCTAAAGCCATCCCAGTTAGTTTTGTTGCTAGTTAATCTGGGCGCTCCTTCTTTTCTCATTAGACGTTCGCTTATTGTCAGTATGACTGGTGAATGATCTGAGGAGAGATCAAAGCATTCCTCGATGTTCGTAAAGTTTTTCAGTACCCCTTTTCCTATAAAGAAGTCTATGAGGTCAGGCGTTTTTGCCATGTCGGAGGGCCAATAAGTCGGTTTCCCCGTCGAAAAGAAGTCAACCGCAAATTGCATGCCGGTTTCGTAGAGAAGTCTGCCTTTAGGTGAAATGCATCTCAAACCCCAAAAGGTGTGTTTAGCATTAAAATCGCCACCAATAACAAATTTCGGTCCAAGTGAGTCAAATAGACGTATTGTAGCGTGTACCGCGGAGGGCAATAAATGGACGCGATGTTGTAATACATGTTTTTATTTTTTTCTCGAACTGAAGTTATTTACATTGCATAGAGTTCTATCGGTGAATTCAAAGGGTGCTCAATACAGTCTTTAATTAAGAGCGACGATCCGCCCCTAGCCCTTTCGGATGAGTGGTATGCATGATAAGCATAGTATCCTCTAATTTTAACCCGAGATTCCTTTGTCAGATGGGTTTCAGAAATCAAGCATATGTCAATGTTCTGTTTGCGTAGGAATACTTCCAGTTCGTCTATTCTTGGCAGAAGGCCGTTTGCGTTCCATGTTAAGATTTTAAGTAACTGGTTCATGTTCATAATTTTGTCCGTGGCTTGCGAGCATTATGCTCGAGGTTGTTAAGTTTTTCGAATATGAGCTTATTTGTCTTGCTTTGCTCCTCGAGTTTTGCGAGAATTATAGAGAAAACTTGTTGCATTGGATCTAGCGCAGGCCTATTTTGCTTATTTGCTTGCGATGCGGCTTCCGCGTACGTTTGCGTATAAGCAAATGGCGGTTTATCCTGGACTTTTTCCGTTTTCTCCTTTGCGGGTTTGCTTTCTTTTACTAGTAACTTTTCCGGTTTATTTTTAATTGGTTTCGGTTGCGGACGAATGTTCTTTTTAAGCGTATCGCGCCTTTTTTGTAGCTCTTTCTTCGCAGCCTCGATAGTTCGCTGGGTGCTTCCCCTTACAATTTTTGCAAGTCGCTGCGGTTTGCTTATTTAAATGACACTTATTCGAGAGATGTGTACCGGCACATTTTACGCATCGTGGCTCTTTTTGGCAGTATGCCTGTGTATGGTTGAAACCTTGACATCGTTTGCACTGAGGGATTGATCTTGTGCTTTTACGCATCGGTTCGATTTTGATCACAATATTTAAAATCGTTTTAATACAGTACATTTCCTTTATATTCTCGGTTTTATCGAAACTGAGCATAAAAAGCGGAAGACTACGCTTAACTAGTGTTTCCTGATCTTCTTCCGTTTTTTGCTTTTTCTTCTTGATAATATTTACAGCGTCAAGAATTTTAAAGCCTTTCGCTTGAAGATCGTCCATAACGTCTTCTTTAGTGCATGAAGGATGGAGTCCTCTTGCTATAACTCGCAATGGTCTTTCCGACTTATTTTCATATGTGTACCACTAAATTTTCTCGGAATTAAGTTTCCGAGAAAATGCTCGGTAATCGTTGGGGTCATCGACGTTTATTTTTCACACGTTGTTGCGAAGTGAGGTGACCTTAAACTTCGAGGTCAACGTTCCTTTTAGGAGGCAATACAGCTTGTTGTAGTCCATAATCCCGATGGACTTAATTTCGTTGCCTCTTGCAAGCGCTTGTTTTCTTTTGGTGGCTCGATTTCAGGTGAAGAACCGGCTCTTCGTTTTTTGCTGGGTCTTTTTTTTGAGACCCAAGCCGTTTCCCGCGTAAACTCTTCTTCGTCTGTGTGATATTCCCGAACAGGTGAGCGAGTCGAACCACTTTCGCGTTCTTTTGGGGGGTTTAGATTCCTCAGAGCCTTGTTTTCTTCCCGAAGTAAATCTACCTCTTTCCTAAGCTCTTTGTAGAGTAGCTCCATTTCATTAAGCTTCATACGGAGTTCGTTGTTTTCCTCCTCGAAGCTTTTGGATTTCGCTGAGTCCTGTTTTTCACGCGCTAGCGCTTCCGGCGGACTTCTTTTCCCGGAGACATTCGATCTTGGTGGTGGCGATCGAGATACCCTTGCACTTTTTGTGAAGGGGTTGCATAATTGCAATAAATGGCTCTCCCCAGAATCCATAGAGCCGACCTCCGAAGAGGGTGGATTTTCCAGTAAACCTGGAGTGCCACCTGGGGTATTAAATCTCTTTGTTTTGTTCATTGCATAATTTGTATACTTCTTAAACCTCGGTACACGGAGGGTGGATTTTAGTCGCCTCTTACGACAGGCATTCCTACAAGCGCAAGCCGTGAAAGTGTTGAATCTCATTAAAAATTGTGCACAAAAATTGGCAATTTTTCACTCATAACCTACCAACATCAAGGTCATTCAAACTAATTTTGTATACCCTAGAGCAGCGGTTCCCAATCTTCTTTGGCTGCGGAGCACTTTTCAGGAGAGAAATTCGTCCCGGAGCACTACGGCTATATACAGCTATTTGTGAGTTGATTTCTCGTTTTCACGCAGATAGATTCAAAAGTGGCATTAATGAACAAATCATAAACTAAACGCAACGAATACGATGCCAAAGTTCAGATGCACTACGACCTGTTAGATCTATTTTGCTCGCCTAGTGAACAAGAGTTCGCCAAACGCTTCTTCTCGCCAGACAGTCCGCCCGTTCATTACCTTCGAAGCCTTCGTGTTGGGGATCCAATTATTTCTTTGCGGACACAAGGTCTTCGAGAAGGTTGAGCTTTAACCATATAATATAGAACTTAAGGGCCATTAGATCTGCCTGGCTATCTGAGTTCCCATCCACGCTGGAATTTGAGACCTTAGACCCCAGCCCCAGTATTGCCATTTCCTAATTTGGAGCCATCTGTGGACCAGATTTACGAATAAGGCAAGGTAACTTTACTTTTCCATTGATGCGGTCACCTATGATCAGTTTTATGAAAAAAACGAAATCTTCTAAGCGTTTTATCAGGGATTTAGAAAATTGAATCACTTTGGATGTGTTCCAGGATCCTCAGATGGCCTGTAAGGTCGCCGGTTGTGAATTACGATATCTGAAGCAGTCTCAGAGCACTCACTTACGAAAAGCATTTATAGATAAACTAAACGGTACTACGATTCGGTTTCAATCTATTGCAACGTTAAAAAAATACGCAGAATATTAACAGCAATTGCAATACAACTGTGATCGTTTCAAGTGGACACCGTTATAACTAGAACACTGCACTACGACTTGATTCTTTTTTGACTTTCCACTGATTACGATTTCAAAAAAGTCCAAGTTGGCTATTTGTTTTTATTGATTTCTTGTTAAAAGACATTAGTATTCGATTGCTGCGAACAAACTGGAGAAAGTTCCAAGACTTCTCAGAAAGCCCAAATTAGCTAGTCTGATGGGATTTTTTATCTTTTTTATCTTTCCGCGGAGCACTTGGACATACTTTGCGGAGCACCAACTGCTCCGCGGAGCACAGTTTGGGAAACCCGGGCCTAGAGGAATTACCTATTGATCAGCTCAAAGTGTCATTCGGTCTAAAGTGTCAGAATATTAAATTAATTAAAAAACAATATGAACGTTTCATTGACCTGTTTTATCTCGTATTTTTTGAGATTGGATCCATAAGACTCGCTGAGCTTAAGAAAAATATTAGATCTGTTTTTAAAACACAAGTGAAATGGGACTTTGAAAGAAGACAACACAACCGAAAAGACAACTCAACGGGGAGAAGAATTGTCGTATTAAGACTCATCGCGCTATCTGCTCTGAGTGCCATAAGACAAGTGAATGCACATCCAACAACATTAAATGCGCCAATTCCAAGGGAAAACACAAATCGAATGACCTGACATTCGTTTGTCGCCAAAGCTTTTTTGAAATGAGGGAAAAGCTGTCGGCCAATAACAAAACTCAACGTGTTAGAAGGGCACATCCTACTTTTGAAGCTAACATCATGGACTTTCCTTCACTCCCAACTCATCGAAATGCATCAGTCAACTTGGCACCCGCGGCCACAAACAGCTGCAACTCATCTAATGCTTGGACAAAATCAAGCAACAACAATGCAGCACAGTATAACGGCGAACTCTTATCTTTGGAAGAAATTAATGCACTCACTGCAGAGATGATCACTCTACTCGGTAATTGTACTACTAAGTGTACAAACAGAGTGGAGCTGAGAGCAAAGCTGCGAAATTTCCCCGAGCAAAGAGCAAAGAGCACGAGAGGCGAGCAAGGATGAAGACTAGCCAGAGTGAGGAGCAAAGAGCAACGAGCAAAGAGCAAAGTAGAAGCAAAAGTTCGTTGTTTTCCATTTGAATATTTTTCTTTTGTGAATAAGAATGGATCCTAATATTTTAAATGTATACTTTACTGAAAACCCTTCCTTAAATATGTGGTATTTCTTGACACGCGGAAACAGAAGTGAAGGAATTCATGTAATTAACCAATCGCAAGGTGTCCACGGTGAATTTCACGCCTCGCAGTAACTTTAACGGAGTTTGGGATGCTGAACTAGAAAAATGGCATTCAAATTAAAGTTGCGGCATGAGGACCTCTGGAATAGGCGATATTGCCTAGAAATACACCTAAAATCAAAGCGATGATAGCGGAGAAATCAAATATGTTTGAAATCGCCGCTTTGCTCTCTTGTCGACGCTTTGCTCGACTTTCAATCGATGCTCCACTCTGTGCGCTACCCTTTCATTAAACGTGTTTGATTTCATCGCTTTGCTCTTTGCTCTCTGCTCCACTCTGTTTGTACACTAAGGCTGAACAATTCAACACCATCACTCAGCTTGCAATTAAGTATTTGTATAAATCTAAGTAATGAATAATAGCAGCTTAAACATGATACATATGTTGGAATGCTAGAAGCATTCGAGGAAAAATAATTGAATTCTTTACTTTTCTTAGCACATATAATATTGATATAGGATTAGTATCAGAAACTTGGTTAAATGCAAACGAAAGTTTATCTAACTCAAAATACAAATGTTATCATTTGGACAGCGAAGAGAGAAGAGGCAGCGGTGTTGCCGTAGTATTAAAACGTTCAATCTATATTCTATATACATACATATATAAAACTCTTTGTCCTGACTGACTGACTGACTGACTGACTGACCCAGAGATAGGCGCACAGCCCAAACCGCTGGTGCTAGAAACATGAAATTTGGACAGTAGTTTCCTTTTGTGGAGTAGACACCCACTAAGAAGGGATTTTTCGAAACTCAGCTTTTACAGCGTGTTACAGGGTGTTAAAGTTTGTATGAAAAAAAAATTTAAATTGGAGTTTGGAATTTAAATTTGGTGGGTATATTCTAGAACAGAAATAATTTAACACGTGTTTTACCGTTTTTCAGAATTATAACTGTGGGCCAAGATACAGGGCGTTATAGTTTTGCCATTTATAGTAATACGTTTTTGTTGTTTTTGTTTTGCCCAGTTGTACAAGGGTAGTTTTTTTTTTTTTTTTTTCATTTTTCTTTGTGCTGCCTTTCTGCACTCATCACAATATTTTCATACATATGTGCGTACCTATATATTTGATGGAAGAATTTTTTTGTTGTTGTTGGACAGAGCATGAAAGTGGACAATGTGAATCTGAGAAGTGACTATTTCTCCCATAGCGCCCTCAGGGTGAATTCACCTGATAGCCTGATCATCTCCGAGCCAGAAAGAAATAACAGGGAAGTTGTTTACAGGGACGCCTTAAAGAATTAATATGAGAAATTACAAGTCTATACCTAATCATCAATGGCTTGAAACGCGGGAAAGGATATAGGGTATAATGTGACGTCCTTCCACGCGGGCGTAGTCGCGGGTATCGGCTAGTACAACATAAAGTACTTCCTATTACTAGTACGAAAGTAATCGAAATTATTGGAATCGAAGTTCCCTTTTTTAATGGCCCTTCAATAAAAATTTTAAGTGCTTATTTTCCGGGCGAGTCAACCCCGCCTTAATAACGTATTGACCTCCGCAATGACATACGAAGGCTCCTTAATACTAATGATATTTTTTTAGTAGGAGGTGATTTAAATTGCAGGCATAGACGTTGGGGTTGTCTTAGGGCTAACGCGTGGGGAAACATACTTGCAAATTTAAATGCAAGACATCCTTTCGATAACTTTACCCATCAAATCGTTCTTATATTTCATTGAATAGAAATATGAACCCATCAACGTTAGATTTATTTCTAACAAATACCTCCTTTCTAACAAATACCTTCGACCTCTTTACTTAATGAGTTTAGTTCTGATCATCTTCCGGTGAAGTTCAGCGTAGTCCTTAATCCAGTAGGTACTATGCACAAATCAAGTATTTGACTTCAAAAAATGCAAATTGGAATTTGTTTAAAAGACTAAATTAGAAAGTGTCCCAAATTGTAATACTAGTCAATCCCAAATTGACCAATAGGTAAGCACGTTTACCACTGCCATCCTAGAAAGCGTTGAACAGTCAGTACCCAAAAAAACATTTTCAAGAAACAGATCGTATATTCTCCCGCACTTTATTCTGCAAATGATAAAAGTAAGGAACACTTATAGATCCAGATGGAGGCGAACGATAAATGATTTCTACCTCGCAAAATGGAAAAGAATAAATGGTCTACTTAAAGACGCAATTAGAAACCAATCGTGGAACGAAAGACTCAAAAGCTTAGAGGAGGGTTGCAAACCCATCTGGAATATCGTTAAAAAATAAAGAAAAAGCCTCTTACATTCCCTCACTTAAGGTTGGAAACTTCATTTTGCTTTCTTGTGCCGAAAAAGCTAACGCATTAGCAAATAACTTCTTAAGCAACCATTCTATTGCTAATAACATTACTCCTCCCATTCACTCTGAATCCTCTGGTGAGCAATCAGGGCTCTTCTTAATTCGTCTTCCTTATTAAGTGGTGTTAACTTATTATCCTTTAGCGAACTGAAAGATATTTTAATCAATCTTAAACGTAGAAAATCATCGGGTTTTGATGGGGTCAAAAACTTGTGCATTAAAAACCTTCCCGATTCTACCATAGAATACTTGCAGCGTCTATTTAATGACTGTCTCAGGATGGGTTACTTCCCTAACAACTGGAAAGTCGCTAAGATTATTCCTATTTTGAAACCAGGCAAAGCTCCAAATTTGCCATGTTGCTACAGTCCAATAAGCCTTCTTAGCTCTCTAAGTAAGTGCTTAGAAAAGATAATAACGAATAAAGTTGTTTCTTTTGTTGATAATAGTGGGATCTTACCTAAAGAGCAATTTGGTTTCAGGGCTTTACATAGTACTACTCACTAAGTGCATCGTATAACAAACTATATCAAAAACAACCTTTCAGGGGGCAGAAGCACTGGCATGGTATTATTAAATGTTGAAAAAGCATTTAATACTGTCTGGCACAATCGCTTGTTACATAAGTTATTGAGTTTTAATTTATCTTGTTAAAATCATTCAGTCATTCCTATCTTTCCCAAGTTTTAATGTTTCCATAAACCAAATCCTCTCAGATAACCAATTTATTAATGCAGGAGTTGTACTTGGGGTAATTTTATTTAATATGTATACCTCTGATTTCCCCAACCTAATAGACTATATTGCCTTATTTGCTTATGACACCTGTATTTATTCCTCAGATGCAACTGGTTTCAATATCGAAACTAATCTGCAATCCGCTTTAAATACTGTCCAAGCTTAATATAGCAACTGGAAAATCAGGTGTTCAGGTTGAGTGGAAAAATAGTCCAAAGTATCTTGGCATATACTTAGATAAACGCTTTACCTTTAATCTTCATGTTCAAGAAGTCATAAATAAAGTAAATGTTACGATAAGGATCATTTACCCATTCATCTGCAGGAATTCAAAATTAAACAACGAAAATAAATTATTAATATTTAAGGCTATTTTCCAAGGAATAATATTCTATGGGTCGCCGGTCTGGGGCAAGTGCGCAAAAAGTTATCTGCGCAGACTTTAAATTACGCAAAATAAGTTATTGAAAATGATTTTAAACCTGCCTCGGTTTTTTTCTACTGAACAACTTCACACAACTTCACTTCACAACATTCCACCCATCCAAAAGGTCCACAGTTCTAGAACCCCTTTGCTTTGTTGAGGAGATACCAACTATATCTAGTCGGTATTTAGTAGCCTCCCCAATAAGCTCAAGGTTTTTTCCTGTGAGCGAAGAAATGTTCCATGTGCCTATCCTAAGTCGATGCTGTTGTCGAAAGGCCGAAAGCGCATCTCCCCTTTGACCCCTGTAATGGTTTGCGAGACCATTGCCAGAAAGCTCGTAGCCGTTTCGGGTTGAACCCGGCCGGCTGCCGAGCGGGACAAGCCGACCACCAGACGCTCGCATACTGCCACCCTCTAGGCCTAGCTGCGAAGGGCGCCCTGGCAATATCCGAGGCCCGTTTTCTCCTTTTTGTCATCATTGGGGTTTGCGCTTCGTTAGCCATGACTGGGTTGTACAGATAGATCAACTTAAGCTATTCCATCTGCATTTTCAAGCCATGTTGCCCGCCCCCCCCACAGCGAGGAGGTCAGCTGGATGAGGGGGCTGATTGAAAACCTTATAGATTTATTTCTTATATCAATTTATTTAGAAAAAAAAGGCCTGAGACATAATTGACATCAGGCTCACAACAATCACATTCCTCATCATTTTCAAGAATGCAATTCAATTTTTTTCAGCCGCTAACAGAACATATTCGTTTTTTTATTGATGACGCATTTTTTACCTCCCATGTGGTAGGGGAAGTATTGTTATCGGTCCGATCAAAATGTTTCGAGATATGAACAGGGTTTGGCATTACTATACACTAGAAGTCGTTTGCACCCATTTTCGAAATGATGTCTGTGTTTGTGCGTGTGTGTGACAATATTTTCCGCCTTCGATATCTAGAGAACGAAATAACGTAGGATCATGTGGTTGGCCGGCAAAAATCCTCATCCTAACTCTCCTAGTGGGTGCCAGCTGGTAATAACCTCCACAGTAGTCTTGTGCGATGTCAAGATGGGGTTAGCTAAGGTCAAGAAGCATTGTAATGGATTCTTAACTCCTCAATAGTTTAATTCTTTACACATGCCTCTTGACCATCGGATCGAGGTACCTGATTTCAGTGGTGGTGTGAGCGTTTAACGCACAAATCCGTGCCCAAGAATGCAAGGCTGGGGGTTAAACCAATCTCTCCCGAGCTCCTTCAGACGCATAGGCGAGGTCTGTCGTATTTAGCCTTATCCTGGTACAACGGCTCTGCCGGGATCGACCCTTTTTTCCGTCCTACTCGTGGGAACCAAATCGAATTTAAAAATGAAACAAATAATAGAAAGCAAATATGATGAGTGTCCCAAAGCCATCCACCTCTGCCTCCGTGACTGCTGCTAAGGGTGCCAGTTCGAGTACCCAGAAGCAAAAGACGCGAAGTAAATTCACCAGCCTTCAGCATAGGCATTATAACGAGAAGGCTGTCTACATTCTCGGTAAGATTGCCAAGAATGAAGCGGCCGGAACAGTCACTGAACGTGACCAGGAGGACAAACTGAGATACCAGGCCGTTGTTGAAGACTACAACAACCGCCAGGCCACCAAGGCCTGCGGAGAAATTTACCTGATATAAGTATAACCACGTCGTCGGCATACGCAACCACCTTGAATCCCTCCCTACCGAGTCGCACTAAAATTTTGTTTATTGCCATAACCCATAGCAAAGGGAAGATAACTCCTCCTTGTGGGGTGCCCCTACTAACCGTCTTAGTTGTGCAACTGTTTCCTAGTGTTGCCGGAATGATTCGAGTTTTTAGCATGGAAACTATCCATTGACTTAGAAAATCCTCTACACCTAGCTCGGTGAGAGCCTCTTAAATGACTTCAATATGGATGTTGTTAAAAGCTTCTTCTATGTCAAGAAAGGTAGCAAGAGTGTATTCTTTATAGTGGAGAGTCTTTTCCACCGTACGCACCACTTCATAAAGAGCAGTCTCAGTAGTCCGACCCTTAAGGTAAGCGTGCTGGGAGTTCGACAGTGGAGGGCTCTTCAGGGTTTCACGGATATGAAAATCTAGGATTCGTTCTAGAGTCTTTAGCACAAAGGAGGACAAGCTTATAGGTCTATAATCCTTCGCGGATTCGTGGCCTCGCCGGCTAACCTTTCGGATAAAGTCAACCTTGACACGTCTTCAGGAAGAGGGGATGTGGTTTAGATTGACGCAGCTCCTTTAAATTGGTAATAGCCAGGGAATTGCTATGTCTTGCAGATTCTGTAGCATAATAGGCATAATGCTATCCGGGCCAGGTGACATAAAAGGAGAGAAGCTGTTAATCGACCACGAGATTTCATCCTCTGTGATAATTTTTGTGATCCTATTCCATGCTGCGGAACTCTAGTGGAACTGGCTTGTTCGGCGCTATCGTCACCGCAGCCTGGAAAGTGTGTACTCATAAGAAGTTCCAGAGACTCTGCAGTAGAGACTGTCCAGTCTCCGTCAGACCTTTTCAGGAAGGACGGGTTACTGTGTCCTTTGGACAGAATTCTACTTAGCCTGGCAGATTCTTTGAGGGTTTCGATAGATTGACAGGCACTGTAAAATCCTGGAAACCGTTCCAGGAGTTTTGGTCGGGTCTTCGACCGATTACATGACACCCACCCTCAATTTTAGGAAATTATTCCTTACTAAATTCCCTACCAGAGAAGAATGGAAGAATGGAAATGTTCTTAATGACCATGATATTGGTATATAAGTTAAATTATTTTTAAATAAAAAGTTCTTAAAAAAAATTATTTTCTTCGAGGAGAAGCCTCTTTCTTTATTAATGTCTGAATTACAACTGAAGATCTAACTACAAAATTACTTAACACCTAAAAGCAGCGGTACTTGCAGATAGGAAGAATGGGATAATGGGAGAGGAATGTGTCATAAGACACGGCAGGTGTCGGCTCCAGACGTCAAGTCAGCGACATGAATCTGGAGCATGATCGGTCTGTTGGAATGGAATGGATGGGATGCTCGTGGTTGGGTGTCTGGTATCGAGTTTGGGGAACGTGTGCGAAGTGTTGCACGAATTCTGCTGATGTCGTTAACTCTTCCCTTCTTTAAACCGAACGTCCTCGTTTGGCATCATCTAGAAGAAGGGTATTTGGCTAATCCTGGATGGTTTTGTCGGTTGTTGAGGTTCTGGGATGTTACTGGAAACATTTGGCAATGATGTTGATGGTGTCTCTGCCATTGTTATCGTCTCTTTGCCTGGGTCGAGTACCGTGGTAACCTGGATCTTTGTGGAACGTTTGGGCCAAAAGAATTTTGCTAATATGGCTAGAGTAAGTATGATAACGGCTGCTGTCAGTCCTAGACTTGTCATCAGATTAATTTGGTGTTTAGAGTCCAATTTGCTGGTCTGCTTTGTAATAAATTTGGTACGCAATCCGTATTACTTAAATTTACAATTTCGTTACTCTTACAAATAGTTAAATCATTGAAGGTTTTACAATTACCTTTAATTCCATAAAAATCGTTTTCGCATTTAAGTACATTATTAAAATCAATTTTGGTTACAATAGATCTCCTTTTTATAGGATTAACTAGTATTTTCTTACATTCTTCCTTTCTTGTGGATGGCACACTTACAATATAAATTATAGTGGTAGTATTGGAAGCTATTTTAATATTGGCAAATTCAAATGCCTCTTCCATATTTACGTATGGTACATTATTCTTTTCAAAAAAAAACCTTAAAAAAACCTAAACTTAATTAATTTAAGGCTCTTTTCTTGCTTACTATGGGTTTAATGCGATTAAATCGGTTGAGGATATCGTTCATTTCGTAGGAAAGGTGAGGGTAGATGGGATTATCGGTTATTACGTTCTGGATTTTTCCTTGTATGTCCTCTATTACTTCTTGGTATGCCTCAAGGTCGATTGTATGGACAAGCTTGAACGTTCCGGTTTGTAGCTTTGCTACGCCAGCTTCTAGTGCTATAAGTTGTGCATTCGTATAATCCAGTATTTGCACTTCTGCATTGGCAGAACACAGCAGAAGTCTGCAAGGATTTCAAAGTTAGTTTCGTATGTGGGATTTATGGACAGTTCTACCACTTTCTGTTATGACAGTAGTATTCCTATTTTCTTTCACGATTTCTTCCTTGAATCTACTAGAAAGATTGGTACCTAATCTTTTATTTACCTTCACATAAATAACCTGCCCTGGAATATATTACTTGATCTCTGTTTTTCTTTTATTATGGTAAGTTAAGTCTGATTTTTGTTTCTTTTTAAGCTTGCCTATGTTGGATTGTCTAGTTCTTTCGTAATCATCAGGATTAAAGGTTACCGTGCGACCAAAAAATGAATCAACCGGTCTTTTTCCAGTTGTTGAATGGATACTGTGGTTGTATTCGTTAACTGATCTTTCCAAAAGTTCTTCGAAATTGCGCTCATCTCTCAATCTCTCAATTTGTCCATTTGCTTCGCTACAATAGGGTGGAACACTATAGACATCAATGCCTAGTTCGTCTTTCATCATAAAGATTATTGATACTGAATTTACCGCGGGTTCATTATCTAGAACTATTGACTTCGGGACGCTGAAGAAGAAAAGGATGTCTCTTAACGGTCTCCTAATATCCTCTACTGCTCTACTCTTTAAAATTTTAAACTGGGCGTACTTAGTAAATTTGTCTAATGCGGTTAGGACAAGTTTCTTTTCTGCATGAAAAAGGTCAATATGAATAATCTGTCCGGGGAATGCAGGAATGGGTGTCTCATTAATTTTGGGTTGATTGGGGTGTCTTTCATATTTGCTTCTTTTACAGGTTGAACAGAGTTTTGTGAGTCTTTTGATCTTCTTCGCCATGCTGGGGAAATAGTATTTTTCCATAATCTGGTTCTTATTCTCGTCCGGACCGCGATGAGCTATATTGTGGGCCTCAATAATGACCTCTTCTTGTCGGTCTGTGGACGGAATGTCTTCGACAACAGATTGGGTGTACCTTATCCTGTAGTTTGAGAAGTGCAAGGGGTATAATTCCTGAATTATGCCCATTACTCTCTCCGGTGCTGACAGACCGTTTACTACTCCTGGATCCAAGAATCGTTCGCAGATTCCGATAAGGTTTTCTCTAGTGTATTCTGACTCTATGACAACATGTCTTCGGAAACCAGCGAAAGGAGTTTGTAATTCTTGGCTACTTGTCTCGCCTAGTTGAAGAATCACCTGGTTCCGGAATACATTAATGGGCACTTCCATGGAGGGAATTAGATTTTGTGAGGAGCTCTCACTACTATGTTGTGTCGAGGTTAGTGAATTGATTTGGGAATCTTGGGGAGGACGTGAAAGAGCGTCCGCAACGACGTTACATCTACCGGGTTTATACTGGAGTGTATAATCGTATTCCTCCAGGATGGCCTTCCAACGTTTCTTCTTACTGTTATTGTTCTTATTGCTAAGAGCAAACGTAAGCGGTTGGTGGTCGGTGAAAATCTTCACACGAGCTGAACCGTATAGGTAATTCCGCAGTGAATTGAGAGCCCAAATTATAGCCAGCATTTCTTTTTCATTCGTGGCCTGGAGATGAAGGTTATTGGTTATTGTGATAAGACCGCGCCAATAGCAAAGTTTGATGCGTCGGTGGTAAGCTCGAACTCCTTGTCGAAATTGGTTTCCTTCGAAACTAGCGAGTCTTCAATTTTATTGAATGCCTCGGTGGCCTCGGGGTCGCACAGTGTAACGAGTGTATGGAGAAAGGGGACAAAAATTATAACTTGAAGTATATTGTTTTTTTTTAATTGGTTTTTCTTATACTATTTTCACAAAACAGGCTTAAGACTAATGAATTAAGCTAATTTTGGAAATTTCACCAATTTCTGAAAATTTCATTAAAAAAAAAAAATCTTCACTATCTGATTCCATAAGTGTTTTCTTTGAATAATCTGAGTTTTGAAAATTAATATTATATGTTTTCGACCTATTATTGTCACACATACATTCTGTTATATAGTAATAAATTTTTTTTTACTTGTGTTTTTTATGGCTTTTATAGCCACTTCCCAAACCTTAAAACAAGATTTATGGGTTACTTTAGGGGTAGGTACGGAAAAAAAATGCATGAGCTGAATCGGCGCGTTTCGGCAGCTAAAACTTATATTAATACAAAGTACACTATTTAAACTTTCTACACAAAAATAATGAAGGAGGTATTTTGCCTTAATTTTTTTAAAAGCCTACCTAAAGTTGTAGTATCACTTAATAACGCAGCTCTTTTAGGAAAAACACGCTAACTTACCCATTTTTGAAAAAATTAATATAGTTTATTCAACTAATGAAAAAAGAAGGTTTACTTTACACTTAAGCTTAACGACTTGGAAACTCAAATGACAATGGCAACTGAAATGCAGAAATTCCAGTGCGATCATGTTGACATTCAAAATAACAGCTTTTTATTTACTGGAAAAACCAATGCCTTATCTTAACTAACGGAATTTTCGAAATCCTAGCTTATTTGCTAATTTGATAAAAATATGTTAACATAAAAAAAATAAAAAATTTTTTTGATTTTTGTCCTCTAGTCGTTACACTGTGGGTCGAAGTGAATCAGTTTCTTTTTGGAAAGATTTTTCGAAACACGCCCATCCTCGCCTCTCAGTAGGGTTGACAAAGGTTTAGCCAGGTTTGCATAGTCCTTTACAAAACGGCGGTAATAGCCAGAAAGGCCAAGGAACGAACGTAAATCTTTAAGTGTTTTGGGTTGTGGGAATTGTACGATTGCTCTCACTTTCTCTGGATTAGACTTGATTCCATCTCTGGATACAATGAATCCTAGGAACTCTACTTCTTCTTTAAAGAAACCATATTTGTCCAGCTGGACCTTCATGTTAGCTTCTTCAATGGTTTGGAAGATCTGTCTTAGATGTTCGGCATGTTCTTTCTCACTTTTGCTGTAAACAATTATGTCGTTGATGTATATGCGACATATTTTTCCGTTGAACTGATGCAGTATATCATTGATCGTGCGTTGGAATGTCGATGGCGCGTTTTTGAGGCCGATTGGCAATCGGGTGAACTCGAATTTTCCATCGTTCACAGAGAAAGCCGTTTTCACGATATCGGACTCCTTTAAAGGGATTTGGTGGAATCCACTCTTAAGGTCAAGCACCGTGAAGTTTGAGTTCTCTCCAAGTTGGGAGAGTACCTCGTTAATCTCAGGGATCGGATAGCGATTCGGAACCGTTACTGAATTTAACTTCTTATAGTCTATGACCAATCTATACTGTTTGTTTCCCTCGGAGTCAGGTTTTTTTGACACAATCCAAACAGGGGCATTAAAAGGTGACCGTGAAGGTCGTATAATACCGTCTTCGAGAAGCTTGGAAATTTGTTTTTCCAGCTCGTCCTTAAGCGACATCGGATATGGGTAGAATTTGGAAAAGACGGGCGAGTCTGTGGTGTTACGTATCTCGCCAACTACTCTCGTCGTGAAGGTAAGCTTTTCGTCCGGTTCGGCAGATAAGTTAGGGAATTCTCTGACTAGTGATTGTATAATTTCTTTCTGTGTTTCTGGTAGGGAACTAATCTTGGTATGCAGTGAGTTGACTGACTGTATTTCCATTTGCTTAATTCTGATTTTAGATCCGCCGCGAATGGACATGTAACCTTCTTTTACGTAAATGACTGCTGACAACTCTTTCAAACTGCCGTTGCCCAAAATCGCATCGAAAGATCTCAAGGTGGGGAGAATGAAGAATTTTAAATTAGGTTCTTTTAGGTCGAAAAGGGTTACTTCGGTATGATGGGTGATTTTGATGCTACCGCCCACAGAGTTTGCATAGAAGGATTCATTATTAGGTATGGGGTTCTCGACAAGCGAGGGTTGGATATAATTTCGATTTGAACCGGTATCTATTAAAATTTTCATAATTTTGCCGCTCTTCGTTTTAACCTCGAAGTAGGGCAGCGAAGAGCCCGTTAACCTAAAAAATTCAGATCATCAAAGTCCTCAATCAAACTTGCCTCAGCATTACTTATATCATTTGCTTGTTTCAAGGGCTGGAGACATTCTTCTAGGGTTTGCTCGTGCTCGTTCATCGCGGATTCCGTGGCCTGACCATAATCGTAGTAGTCTGTGTCTATGTGGAAGTTTGCCTGCCACTTATTCTGGTGAAATTGTTTCGACCTTTGTGCTCCTTGTTGAGGCATTAGCGTCGGACCTCTTGGCGCGAATCGATTTACCTGTTGAGACCTTGGTGCATACTGCTGCGGAGCACGCTGCTGTGGTGCTGGGTTCGGTCCCCTTGGTTGGTACCTAGCATGGAAGCTCTGACCTTGGCCGGTTGGTTCCGATTTAACAATGGGATTTACCGGGAACGCGGGTGTTTGTCTCGGCACGAACGGAGGTCTATATTCTTGATTCCTTAGCTGTGGTATAAAGGGCTGGCTGCGATATGCAGGAATAGGTTGACTGTGGTAGGGATTACCTGCTGGCACGACACGAGGTAATTGGGGTTGAAATTTCTTGGTTGCCTGGTGGTTATGCGCATAGTTTGCCCTATAATTCTGTTTCTCCAATTTCAGACACAGGTTCAACGCGTGAGGCGGATCCAGCGGCTCCCTCATAGCGAGTAAGCGCGGTAGATCGCCTCGGAGTCCCCGGATAAAGGTATCTAGGGCCTTGTCCCGATACGTCTGGGTCAGAAGACGCATGGCGTCGGGACTCGGGTCAAGGCAAGATATCCTGTTGAGAATTAGTGAAAGATGGGAGTATACCATATGGTAGAAATCCTGTATGGACCTGTTGCCTTGTGTGAGGGACGCCATTTGGAATTCCAACGTGGTTATGTCCCTCTTATCGGCATAATGCATCGTCAAACACCGGGATATCGACTTCCAGTCGAGTGGTGTGTTGTATGATTCCAACGCTATGTCAGCGTTGCCAATAATTTTGTTGCGTATCACGCTTAAGATTCCGTAGTACTTTGGTGTACCCTTCAACGGTTCGTAAATATCAAGAATGCGCTCAACACTCTTCTTCCAGGAGATAAACTCTCCTGGGTCACCGGAAAGCTGCCTAAGGCAGCGGACTATATCCGGGATCTTATCCATGTCGTCGAGTCTATTTCTAAACTCGCGATCTATGGTCTGGTCTGTGCCAGCGAAGTGATCAGAGTTGGGGTTGAGCACGCTCTGGACAAGCGAAGGGCCTTTGGATTCTAAAACACGATTTACGATGGCCGAAATGAGTGCGTCCAATGGGGGAGTTGATGCGACTTCCCTGTTTGCGTCCGTGTGGGACGTTGTCGACTGGAACGAGTTGTTCCTACTCGTAGAAGCGAGCTCGACAATAGGGATCTGAGACGGAGGATTTGGCGGTCTCGCCGGATTTGATGGTTGGGGATTTGGTTCAAAAAAGTGCTCATCCACCCGAATGGTGGATGCACCCGAACGAAGGTCTGGCATGATCGAAAGAATGTATTTAATTAAACTATTGCGGTTCGCTTTGAATGGAGCTATTTCGGGATTATGTTAAGGGTTTCACTAGTTTAACCTACACTTATAAGTTTTACTTTAATTTTAATTTTACTTTAATTTTAATTTTTTCTTCTTTTAGTTCTTTATCTTAAGAAATTTGCCACTTTAATATTTAATTTTAATTTTTTTTTAATTCTTTATTTCTCTTCTGAGTTTTTCACTATTTTAATATTTTATATTTTTTTTCCTTTTAATTCTTTATCTTAAGAAATTTACTATTTTAATATTTAATTTGTTAATTCTTTACTTTTCTTCTGAGTTTTGCACTATTTTAGTATTTTCTTTATTTATTTCTAATTCTTCATCTTAAGAAACTTACTATTTTAATATTTAATGTTTTAATTCTTTGTTAAAAAAAACTATAGCTTAACTCTATCTTACATTAACAGCAACATTCCCTCGCGGTGGTTCGGATTCCTCACTTTTGTCCGTCGGGTCGGCGGTGACTCGGGATCCTCGGTCACTCTCAGCACGGTCGCTGGCGTCTAGGGCACTGGCTGGCGTGAGATCTGCGCTGTGCGACGGCAGGGTGTCGACGTCGCTGGACCGATGTCGAACGGGTGCGCGCACTTCACTGTACCGTTTTTTGTCCAAATTAATGGATTTAGTTCCGGGTCACTGGGCTGCTTGAGGCACTGGACAGCGCGGAAAGTATTCGCAAGGGCTAACCGGGTCGCGGGGCTTCTTGCGGCACTGGGCGCGGGGCACACTTGGATACGGTGTACGAGGTACGTGTCGCGGGGCTACGTGACGCACTGGGCAACGCACACGGGTACAGATTCACTACACTCACTTTACAACACAGGTCCCTGCTCGGGCGCCAGTTAAATTATTTTTAAATAAAAAGTTCTTAAAAAAAAATTATTTTCTTCGAGGAGAAGCCTGTTTCTTTATCAATGTCTGAATTACAACTGAACTTAAGATCTAACTACAAAATTACTTAACACCTAAAAGCAGCGGCACTTGCGGATAGGAAGAATTGGATAATGGGAGAGGAATGTGTCAGGTGTCGGCTCCAGACGTCAAGTCAGCGACATGAATCTGGAGCATGATCGGTCTGTAGGAATGGAATGTGTGGATGGGATGCTCGTGGTTGGGTGTCTGGTATCGAGTTTGGGGAACGTGTGCGAAGTGTTGCACGAATTCTGCTGATGTCGTTAACTTATACACGGACGGGTCGAAGATGGATTGCGGAGTCGGCGCAGGTATATTCTCTGACCAACTGAATATATCAAAGTCTCTTCGTCTTCCAGACTCTGCTAGTGTTTTTCAGCAGAGTCTTCTTTATTTTTCACTTCACTCACTAGCATAGAAGAAATCAACACGAATGTAAGATAATGTATTCAATAAAGACCAAAAAAGTCTCTGTAGGTGGGAAGTAAAAAAAAAAATCTTTGCGAAAAATTTTCAAAATTGTGAAAAGACCGCTATAATTTCAACAGGAGCTCATCCAACAATTTAAAAAAACAAAAACAGTTGCGAATAAACTTAGATTTGGACGACCAAGGAAAAAATGCTCAGCGTTTGGAGAAGAGATTCATCAGGACTCTAACCAAATATTCCAAAACAAGGCTTGTAAAATACCTAGGAATTTAGGAAACAGTGTTTACATTAATGTCTGTGCACAAAGAATCGAAAATGTATTAAAAAGAAATGCGTTTACAGTAGTAGCCTCTTATCAGGAAGATAAACAAAAACATAACTTCTAATCAGAAGGCCATTTTGGAGTACGCTGTTCGTCTCGTTGATAGGGACAATTTGTTTTGGAATAAGGTCCTATTAAATGAAGAAAGCCTGTTTAACACTTTTGGATCAGATCGTATGGTGTGGAGAAAGGGTAATACTGAAAAGCATGCAAATAATTTAATCTCAACTGTTTTACGCGCAGGAGGAAATGCTATGGTATGAGGATGTATGGCTTTCTTCGGCGAGGGAAATCTTATTTTCATCGGTGATAGAATAGATAAGTTTGCTTATTTAAATATTTGAAAGGAAAATCTGATATTCAGTGTAAATAAGTTAGGTCTGGGCAACCAAAATGCCGAATTTATAATAATAGCTATTCTGTAATGATCCAAAATAGGTAATGGTGGAGTTTCTGGATTTAAAAAAAAAAAATCGTTAGCATTCTAAATGTAAAAAAATTCGAATGGGGAGCCAGTCTTATACTTCCCACCTCGTAATGCATTGTATCTCGTCGCATTGATTTAATATTATTTATTTTTGCATGAAATAATTTGATAATAAATTTAATGAAAAAGAGAACATTTCTTCAATTTCCTCAGCAATTATTCCACAAAGAGTTGTTGTGCGAACTTGATAAAAACGTTTCTTAAATTTCCTCAGCATCCGCTAGACCGATTATGCTCAAAATCTAATCAGCTCTAAGTTTCATGCTGACAAATAAAACAAAATTAGGTGGGAAGTAAAAACTGCATGATCCTACGTTGTTCCGTTCTCCAGATATCGAAGGCGAAGAATGTGATCACACACAAACGCAAACACTTACACGCACACGGTGATGAAGAAGCTAAAGGGCAGCAGGTCCCCACAAGAATCCTGCCCCATAATGCTGAGGACAATAGTCGAGCATCTATTCCCTCATAGACCATCTACTTTGCGCACCATCACAAGGGAAATCAACGCAGAACACATCCCGCCAATCACATCGGAGGAAATCCATGAAGCATGCAGAAGAATAGGCGACAACAAAGCGCCCGGACTCGATGGCATCCCGAACAGGGCATTTTTATAGCAACGATGCAAAAGTGCCTTGAGAATGGTGTCGTCCCAGAACCATGGAAACTCCAACATCTGGTGTTGCTACCATAAGGAGAAAAGCCACCCGGAGAGCCATCGTCATATCGGCCAATATGTCTGCTAGATACAATGGGAAAAATCCTGGAATGTATCATATACGGTAGACTGATGACGGCGTAAAATACTATGACGTTACCGCGGGTGTCCACAAGAATCGGTCCTTGGGCCTCTTCTGTGGAACATAATGTATGACGGAGTTCTACTATTTACGCTACCACAAGGAGTGAGGGTGATCGGCTTCGCTCATGATATTGCCGTGATTACCGCGGTAAAACACATCGACAAGAAGAAAGCTCTCGTCCAACATACAGGCTCTGCGCAATTAGAACAATAAGCGGTTTCAGAACAATCTCGGACGAAGCAGCCTGGAAAGGGTTCCATCGACATCCTCGCCAACGAGATACAAAGAATTTACCTTAGGTGAGTCGCAAACAGGCAAGAACCCATCATTACTAGGACGGTTAAAGCGGAAGAGAGAGCAACATCTGTAGAATTGTAGCAAACCGGAAGGGATAGCACGACAAAAGGCAGATGGCCCCACAAACTGATCCCGACTTTCGAGGACTGGACAAAAAGACCACGTGGGGACTGCAACTACCACCTTACACAGTTCCTTTTCGGGCACGGCGGCTATCGAAAATATCTTCACAGGTTTGGACACGATAGCTTGCCCTTTTGCCCAGAATGGCCAGATTTAGAGGAAGACGCGAAGCACGCAATGTTCCACTGCAGGCGCTTCGACGAAACAAGCATAAGACTGCCAAAACCGCAGCTTTTATTAAGCCAAATGACGAGGTCAGATAACGACTGGCTGGAGATATTGTCCTACATAACGAGGGTGCAGATTGAATTGAGAACGCTGGAAAGATTAAGAATGGCCGAAACGGCACACGTGAACAACATAGCATAAGTTGCTTATCAGCCCCGCGAAGTAATACTTAACGGCAGTCCCGCGGGGAGAGTGGTGCTGGGTGTGGATTAGTTCATTCTCGGAATCGAGTAGCACGGGCCGCTAGTATATTTAGAAGATTACCACATCCCTTGGCGCAACCAAAAAAAAAAAAAAAAAACTCCCAGACATTATTTCATTGCAATGTATCGTAATATGAAGTCCTGTTCATATCTTGAAACATTTCGTTTGAACCAATTGCAATGCTTCCCCTACCTATGTAGGTGCGAGGTAAAAAAAAGCCGGAAACCGTTTAAATAACGAATGCGCAAAGATCGGGCCAGAAACCATTTCAAACCTGATTCATTACATGAGGAAACGGCTAAGAGATGTTTTAAAAAGTAAGGAGGGATCCACCTCTTACTAATTTATATTTTTTATTAAAATATATTAAGAATTAAAAAAAAAGTATTTGCTGTACGGAGAGCACCTTCGTTTTTAGCTGTTTTTAATAAAATGCTATTATTTTCAATGGTACACCATTGCCACCCCGTTACCTCGCTCCAGAGGTTCTCAAATGGACCAAAGTCCGAAATAAGAATAGCCACTTTGATTTTACTTGAACCAACCTTTTGTTACCTTTGCCAAATCGTTGAAGCATGACATTCTTTAGTACGTCTACACTATTTTCTTTGGTCTTCATACTTCATGTGGTAATGTTTATCGAGGCAATGCGCGTCTGACTTGTATTTTCAGCATTGGCATTCTTCTCAGAGATTCAGTATGTACATACAAACATATTTAATTTATTTCTTAGCTTTAGTCCAAAAGCGGCTTCTTTTCAGTTTGAAAATGTGCGTTGCTATTTTCTGACAATAGTCCTTAAATATTTCCGTGATCTCATCCAGAACAAGAAATAATATTCGGGAAGAGAGAACTCTTTCCTGAGGAGTTGGACTGCAGACAATCTTTTTACTGCTTACATTTCCCAAAAGTCGAGTTGATAACACGTGATCAGTCCAATCAAGTTGCAGAGCCCGGTGTTGAGTTGAGCTCCTTGTAGACTATTAATAATCGCATCGACGGTTACTTAATGCTTGTTAAATGCGCCCTCGATGTCGCGAAAGGATAAATTCCTTATGATGAAGAGATCTTTCTATCGTTGATATTATCCCATGGAGGGCCGTGTCATATACGCATGCCGTGATTTTGATATGTAGTACGTCTCTGTTTTCAGCAGAGAAGACGATAAACTAATGGGTCTGTAGTGTGGCTTACTTTTTCTTTTTTAGAAATGAATGGAAACACGTACCACTCACTAAGTTTAAGGTACATAACCTTGCTTAAGGCAGTTTGTGAAAACTCGTTTGTGCCGAATATTATACATTCCGGGTGCCTTAAATGGAGGAAAATATCGATTTGCCGATGCTATCTCTCGTTTGTCAATTATCTGTTCAGTTTTTATTACATCCAGACCTACCGTGGTCTCCAGAATTGATAGACTATCTCCGGAGTCCGACTTACATTCAAGGAAGAGTGGTCATTAAAATATCCAGCGTTTACTCATGAGAGAAGAGTTTAGCTATTATTTTTGCCATAGCTGTATGTGGACTTTGTATTTTAGATAATTTTTCTTTTTCATAGTTTTGCAAGTAAACCCAAAGCTGTAATTTAATTTGCGGTTATACAACTCAGACGTCCGTTGTAGATTACTATCAAATTGCATAGAAGTATTTTCGTATTCAACGGTAGTATACCGTACAGAAACTGAGTACAAACCAATACTTATGTTTTAATCCTATTACAGCGATATCCAATAAAAAAGACTTTGCTGAGCTCAAAAGTAATTAATACAGGATTATTGAAGCAAATAATGACTAATACCTCGCTTAGTTTTTAAGCATTTGCCTGTGGTGAACTTAATTGGATTTCGCTCTGTGCACGATTAACTTATAAAAGGTGATGTGCTTCACTTTCTTACACTTATGGTGGTTCGAATTTGTTGTCGTTATATCCGTTATACCTGTCAGAGCGTTGTACCTGGGAGTCTTCAAATATTATTTTGTTAAGAACAGTGCAGTCTAAATTATGACACAAGTGCCTTGTATATTACAATAATTTCTTTTTTCGTGCGCTTCTTAAATTATATTCGAAAATGGAGCTCTACAATTTTCCAAAATATGAAAAATACAGCGACAAGAGAAATATTTCTTTGGCTGAAAGTGTTCCAGCTGAAATATACCACATGATCGACCCGTATTGGTATCAATATCCGCCAATGGAACCGATGTGGTTCGGTATAATCGGTTTTGTCATATCCGTGCTGGGAGTAATGTCAATAACGGGAAATTTCATTGTTATTTATATTTTTACGTCAGCCAAATCCCTTCGAACTCCATCGAACCTCTTTGTTGTTAACCTGGCAGTGTCCGATTTTATGATGATGTTTACAATGTTTCCGCCAGTGGTCCTGAATGGATTTTACGGAACGTGGATTTTGGGACCGTTCTTATGTGAACTGTATGGGCTATTTGGTTCTTTGTTCGGCTGCGCTTCGATATGGTCGATGACAATGATAGCTTTTGACAGATACAATGTCATTGTTAAGGGTATTTCCAAGACTCCTTTGACATTAAAAGGTGCAGTGCTTCGCATATTATTTATATGGGCTTTTTGTGGTGTATGGGCTTTAGTGCCATTATTCGGATGGAATCGGTACGTTCCCGAAGGAAATATGACCGCTTGTGGGACTGACTATTTTGCGAAAGATTGGTATAACAGATCGTATATAATTGTTTATTCAATATGGGCTTACATGACGCCATTAACACTAATTATTTTCTCATATTATCATATATTGAAGGTAAGTAATATGACTATAGCTAATAAGTTTTATCATTGTTCTTTTTTTGTATGCACTTTTGTAGTAAAATAAATAAATAGCTGGCGCGACAGTTTGGGATGAGCCAAGGTCCAGCTTTTCGCAACCATTCAGGTTGTGCGTACTGCTTTTATCGCACGAATGGAAGGGACTTGAGAAGTTCTTTCATGACAGATTATACTCTCGGAGGCTTGTCATTCCCCGATGAAAGGTAGTGCCGCGAAAAATGTTCGATGTTCCTTGCTGGGGCTTGAACCCACGCCGCTCGGTCAGCAGTCCAACGCACTACCCACTGAGCCACGGCGATTACCAAAGTAAACATTAGCAACCCGTTAAAGAAGATCTTACTCCTCTTCTTCGCTAATACTTTCAAGTTTCAACTGCTGCTTAATGGAACTGAGAGCGATCTGTGCTATACATGAAATTCTTCGGGAATTATGAACGCAACAAGTCTGTTTTTGACGATATTGGCAGTGGCTCATTTCAATGTGTTGTTTTATTTTTTGCCTTCCCGTTCCATTAATTTTTATTATTACATAGAAGCTATGATGGTCGTATTGGTCGCGTTCGCCGATCCAGGCAAAGTGCTTCATATGTCGCCAATCGAATCGAATTGGTTGAGTGGCAGAAGATTTTTTTTTTATTATTTTTTTGTTCTTTTCTCAGTATGAGCTCAACCTATGAATCAAATAAAACAGATTACGCCTTGCGCACGTTTTGAATTTTGCAGTGTCGAGTGACGTCACATGCGCGCAAAACGAAATTATGTATAACTAGCGGCCCTCCCCGGCTTTGCACGGGTAAAATTAATTTATTTGATTATTGTTATTGGGTATGTTCCGCTTTATTATAGCCATTTTTTAATTAACAAAAATATAATAACGTAAAACAGCTACGGCTACGAAGCTATCAAGCGCTCGCTGAAGTTCAGTTCAGATGGATCCAAGCGAAAAGCAGATGGTTTGTCCTTAAGTCTCACAATGCGAACCGTTTCTCCCCACGGTTGCGCTGTAACATCCAATCCATAAGCACAATGAAAAGGAGAGGTGACAAAAAGCACTCCTGAGGAAGACCAACGCTCGCAGTGGAAGAGGTCGATGTAACGCCGTTTATCCGAACACAGCTCCTACAGTTTGTGTATAGAGATCGAATGGCCTCCAAATGAGAACCGTTAATCCCACACTCCTCCAGAATTTATCACGAGGGACCCGATCATTACTCTCGTGACACACTCCCAGGCCTTTAATGAAAAGCCGTTTTACTTCCTCTTCCCCCATGGCCTTGTGCATTTCTGGCCAGATTTCATAAACCTCAGCACATTTGATAGCAAAAGTCACCTGCTCTACAATGCTGTAGGACTATTCTCCGTCCTACTCAGTCTGCCATCCAATCCCTGTTCAAGATTGATCAGCTTTGAAAAATGCTCACCACATCTACGCAAGATATCCTTCTCATCGGAAAAAAATAAACCATATTTGGATTTAACTCCTTCAATGATATTAAACTGCCATCGTCTAAGACGACGTATGTCCTGCCAGAACTCCTTGTTTGCACATATGTGATCTCGATCCAATGTAAAAAGCATTCTTGTGTAAATCCGCACCTACGCAACTGAAAGTTTCTGATCTCCGTTTCCCCTCTACGTGCGCCAATACACCGCACCGATCGTCATCACAATACGCATTCCTACATACGTACATACATACTTCTATTTGCTTTCGAAACCTTTTAATTCTTCCTCCGCTACGGATCCAATACATAATGTACTTCCACAGAACCAAAGATACGAACAAAGAAAAAATAAAAATAAAACTACCCTTGTACAACTGGGCAAAACAAAAACAACATACGAACGATCACGATCACGAACCGATGTGTTGTTGGCTACAGTAGCGTATTCTATAAATGGTCAAACTTTAAAACCTCAATATCTCAATAACTATACAACATATGTGCATACTATATGGCCTATGTTAATTTTATACCTATAAGCTATAATATTGTGAAAGTTTTATGTCAATCGCATTAGTAGTATTTGCGTTAATCCCGAAAGCATTTTGATGCCAGCAATCAAACTTTTCCTCTTTATTATATTAGTAGGATATCAGATTATTGTTTGGGGTTATTTTCCAATTATAATAACACTAGGTGGTACCCGCGACTACGTCCGCGTGGAAAAAAGTCACATTATACCCTATGTGATTGCCCGGGTTTCAGGAAATTGATAATTAAGTATAGACTTTCAATTCCTTATATTACCCACCTTGTTAATAACATTCCTGGTTTTTCTTTCTGACCAGGTCGTCAGGTGAACCGATTCTGAGCACGCTATGAGACAAACAATCACTCCTCAGATCCAACCATCCACTTTCAAATTCTGCTCTTGTACTTTATTGATGGTCATGGCGTAGAAAACCTTAACGGAAAATTGAAGACGTTTGAATTCAAAGCGGTATCAGGGGAATGTGGGGAATGTGGGGAATGAAGACGGTTTCTCCCTAATTGACGCCTGTGAAAATGCTGGCTTCGATTACGTGTCTGTGGAGAGTCTCCAACTGAAGCCATTGTACAATATCGGGAGATTTAGATTACGCAACAGTAATCTCATCTTAAATCTGAATCGGAATTTCACATTCAACCCAATCGGCCGTATTTTATTCATGCGCCTTTGCAAATGCACTCGAATCCCTCTTAGTCGAACCTCTTTAAATTCAAAATTTCCTCTAACTCGAATTCGTTCGTCCTATTTTTCCATTCCCTTTAGTTTTTCTTCGTAAAGTCATACTCCAAGTCGAATTAATTCCAAGTCGAAAGTCCTAACTCCAATACATTCTTTAAATACATACATATGTACATACTCATATGTACTTTGAAAGAAGAAACAAAAACAAAAATCACCCTTTCGCATCTCGCAATATTATACACACATCAAACACACACAATCTTATACACAGGCTGACGCGTCGCATCGGTGCGCTATTCTTACATCTACCTAAAAAAAAGATTCCTACAAAAAAATGCCACGAGAGAAAAGTAAACAATTGCCATACCAACCAGCAAATCATCACCCTCTCCTCACGAACGAAAAAAAAACAACGCAGAATAAAAAGGAATGAAAAACTACAAACAAAACAAAAACAACACACGATCACGAACCGATGTGTCTCACTTTACTGAAGGCGACGATCATTAAGGGGCAAAGAAAGAAATAAAAAAGCAACAAAAAAAAAGGAAAAACTACCCTTGAGCAGAAGCAACACACGATCACGATTTGCGATCGATCCGATGTGCTGCTGGTTGAATGGCGCAGGTCAATGGTTTTCTAGGGACACAAATAAATGGCTGTTTCATAAGGAAGTATGCATTTAAAAATTAAGCCTATGTCCTATTTGAATATACAGACTATTTACTCACGAAGTTTCATGCAAATTAGTTTAGCAGTTTAGGCGATACGCGGCCGCAAACATACAAACATCCAAACTTTCACAATTATAATATTAGTAGGAGGAAGGATAGGATAGGATAGGATAGGATAGGATAGGATAGGAAGGATAGGATAGGAAGTAGGATAGGATAGGATAGGATAGGATAGGATAGGATAGGATAGGATAGGATAGGATAGGATAGGATAGGAAGTAGGATAGGATAGGATAGGATAGGATAGGATAGGATAGGATAGGATAGGATAGGATAGGAATGATAGGATAGGATAGGATAGGATGTACAAAACGAATTTAGTGCTGAAAACGTCATTGAAATTAGTATAAGGGATATAAGGGATTGTGTTGACATCATTGTAAGCATTTTTAACTATAATACAATTTTGAAGTGGATGTACATATGTATTGGAAGAACATATTCAAATGAAGGTGAAGCCACTAAAGAAATTCGAAATTTATATGGAGTGGGTGGTTTTAGTGAATCCAAGTGTCGCCGTTGGTTTGCAATGTAATTTTGACCAAGGAGAAAAACCTAAAGGATGAGCTCCTGAAGTCCACCGTCGGAAGAAATTCCAGTGTTCTAGTAAGAAATTTGCAAGAGAACAAAACGTAAGCCATATTCATTCATCGACGTCTACATAACAAAGACGGGGAAAGTCATAAAATTGGAAAAAGGGGTACCACACCACCTAGCGCAGAATAATCTTCAGCAAAGAATCAATGCTTGCACTGCGCTTATATCGCGTCATCATCAAGAGCAATAACATTAAACGTCGTCACCAATGGCTAAGTTCAGAAGATAGACCAGCACAACATCCCAGAGATGGACTTCACCCACTTAAGGTGTTACTGTCTGTATGGTGAAATGCTAAGAGAACAATCCATTTTGAGCTATTGCCTAATAAACAGCCCCAGCGCAAAAGTCTACTGCTAACAGCTGTGTAGATTAAAGTCGGCACTAGTGCAGAAATGGAAAGGTCTGACGCCCGCCCTTGTACAGCTAAGACCACGTTCATACAGTTCCTGACTGCCGAGTAAATGCTGAAGCAGATACATACGTCTTACTCTTGGGTCAGTCATATTTACGAAGGTGCTCTTTCAAAAACAACAAATGAAATGATGATTCACATGACAGCTTATGAATCCATATTCATTGTTGTAAATAAAGATGAACTAGATTTGAGAAGCAATTATTTAAAAAATCTTCTTAACATAGCCCACAAAATTAACAACTATTTTTTAGATCTCGCATATACATATGTACTTTAGGATTCGGAAACTAAACCGAGAAATATGTGAGAATTCATTATCAAAAAAGCGAAAATATTGAAAAATTACAACCTAATGTTGGCTGTTTTGATTAAATTAATTTGTTGTTATAACTACTTAGTATTTCACCAAACAAAATACTTTTCAAAAAGGAAAACGACTAAGAAACAGACTTGCTCTAATGAAATCAAATATTTCCTATACAATATTTATTTCCGCTGCGCGTTAGTGACGTCATGCGCAGAACGAAAAAAAAAATTGCACCTGCGATGTAGTAATCTTTTATATTTCATTCATGAGCTCAACCCCCAAAAAGCAAATATCTCTTGGTTTTTTAGTTTTAAAAGTTAGTATATTCTAAAACCAGAAAAAGTAGTACATGGGTAACCAGTTCACTGTGGAAATCTGACGCGAGTGCTCAATTACCGCGTAATCACCGTCTATTGTCACCGTGTGTCAATCGTTCAAATTTCAAGATCGGGTCGTTCTAGTATTGGTTTCAAAAATGATTCGGTCTTTTCAATCAATCCATTTCATTCCAATACAATCAAAAATCCCAATCAGAAGGCCTTCGTTCATTTTAGTATTGGATAGAGACAAACAGATTGTGTAGAGTGAATACAGAAATGATAAAAGTAAATATTATATAATTTTAAGTTATTCTTTCTATATCGGAAATGTATGCCAAATACATTGATATATTCGTAAATATATACTCGTATAATTACTTTCTTTCAGGCGGTTCGAGTACATGAAGCGGCCATGAGAGATCAAGCAAAGAAAATGAATGTCCAATCTCTTCGAAATAGCGACGATAAAGCAAAATCCGTCGAAATAAAGTTGGCCAAAGTAGCTCTGTGTACAATAGCTTTATGGTTCATAGCTTGGACTCCTTATTCGGTAATCAACTATGCAGGAATATTTAACACACTCAATTTGTCACCACTGAGTACGATTTGTGGATCAGTATTTGCCAAAGCAAATTCAGTTTACAATCCTATTGTTTATGGCTTAAGGTAAACGTACACGAATTCATTAATTAACCGTTTATTTACCTCTGTTTCATTTTAGCCATCCGAAGTACAAGCAGGTTCTGAGAGAAAAAATTCCATGTCTATCGTGTTCTGATCCGCAAAGCAGTGCTAGCGATGCCAAGACCCAGGGCACTGCTGAATGCAGTGAAACCGCTGCATAGACATGATATTTTCCACATTCTTGTTGTTATGTAACAATTATGTTCTGTGTCTAGAAAGAAGCTAATAAACGAAAACGATGTGATCAAATTCGTATTGTTCATTTAAGACGCGTATTCTAATGGTTCGAAATGTTTTGCTGCACGAAATTAATACACATGCTAAAACTGTTTCAAATAATCTCATAATAATTAAAAAAAGGAAAAATGCTAAAACGATTTCAACTGGCAAGGCTTAAACATAATGAGTGCAAGAACTAGGTAACTCGATTTTTTAATTTTTAGATGGCTAAGTGCATGGCTGGATCTGCGTCCCATTAGTCTGTCATCCTTCCTACTAAAAACACTGGAAAGGCTGTTAGACTCCCACTTACGCTGCAGCATAGATAACAAACTCCTGTCAGCGTCCCAACATGCTTATTGTAAAGGCAGATCTGTTGAAACTGCTCTGCACTCATTGGTACATACCATCGAAAAATCCCTCAGCGTTAAGGAGTTCACCATGGTTGCTTTTTTATATATCAAAGGCGCCTTCAATAACGTCAAACCAGAAGCGATCACCGACGCACTCATGGACCTGGGAGTTGATGCCTCGCTCAAAATTTTAATTGAAAGACCGCTCACAGGCGGAACAATTATTACCAAGCTGGGCAATGCTGCTCGACCTGGAACGGGCTGGATGCGTGGTGGTTGCCTATGCAGATGATGTTGCGATAGCTGTCTCTGGCAAATTCCCTAGCACTCTTAGTGAACTTCTTCAAAACACCCTCTGTATCCTCTCAAGATGGGCTGCTAAATGCGGTCTGGGGGTCAATCCCGAAAAGACCGAACTAGTCCTCTTCACCAGGAAGTACAAGATTCCTCCAATAGATCTCTAAACGGCATCCGCCTGTGCTCTACAAACAAAGCCAAGTTTCTGCGTCTCATTCTGGACAGTAAATTAGACTGGAAAGCCAACACTATTGAACGCGTTAAAAAAGCCACCGTAGCGCTTTACTGCTGAAAAAAGCGATTGGTAAGAATTGGGGTTTGCAACCTCATACCACGCACTGGCTTTACGTGTCCGTTGTCAGACCCATACTCATGTATGGTGTGGTCGTCTGGTGGACGGCCCTCGATAGAGCCTTACTACGTAATCTATTGGGGAAAGTGCACAGATCAGCATGCATTTGCATTAGCGGAGCACTAAGAACCACCCCATCCGCGGCACTTGACGTGCTCTTACATCTACTCCCTCTAGATATTTTTGGCAAACAGTCAGCTGCTCGATCCCTCCGTCCAAGTTGAATTTCAACCTCAACTTCCGGACGTCCATTACATCCCGAAAGGAGTGGGAGAGCGGCGACGCCAGAGGCGACCATTCCGTTCATCTCTACACCGACAGTTCCAAAACCGAGAACGGAGTGGGAGGTGGTGTTTTCTCCGACATGCTTAACCTGAGCATCTCCTTCCGTCTCCCGGACCACTGTAGCGTTTTTCAGGCGGAAATCATGGCGATCAATGAAGCCTTATCCTGGATCAAGCAAAATGTGATATCCTTCAGGGATATTACAATTTTTACCGACAGCCAGGCTGCTATAAAATCCCTGAAATCGGTAACATGTACATCAAAGGCTACTTCGGACTGTCGCTCATCTCTCATGGAGATGGCAGAACATTTTAACATTCACCTATGCTGGGTACCCGGTCATAGGGACATCCCAGGGAGTTGTAAGGCCGATGAACTCGCCAAACGTGGTAATACTCTAGACATTCTTCCGGAACGAAGGAATCTGATTATTCCACTCGCTACATGTAAACTTCTATTAGCGCACGATGCGATCAGCAAGACTAACCAAAGATGGAGCAACGGCACCACGTGCCGCATCTCCAGGGACATCTGGCCTACGCTAAATCTCACCCGTTCTATCAGTTTGATCTTGCTCAATAGGTCGCTCATCAGCACAGTTATTGGTGTTCTCACTGGCCATTGCCCCATTGGTCTTCATGCCAGAAGGATGGGCCTCTTCTCAAATGACTTTTGCAGGAGCTGTAGGGATGAGGAGGAGGAGGAGGAGGAAACGATCCTCCACTTTCTCTGCAACTGTCCTGCCCTATCCCAAAGAAGGAAGCTCCATCTGGGAGCCTATCATTTCGACAACTTGGTTGAAATCTCACATACTGACGTCAAAAGTATCCTCAACTTCATCAAGAGCTCCAAATGGTTCCAATGAAGTGGCGCGGTTTCAGGGTATTGATCCGTGTGGTACCACAAAGGACCTTCTTGGCCTACGTGTGTCTGTGCTTCGCACAGACAGCCACCCCACCTACCTACCTACCTAAGTGCATAGCTACCTGGATTTGACCTATTTTTATGAATTTCAAATATTTTTTTAAGCGACAATATTATACAATAATAAATTTATAGTACCTTTTTATTCAACGAAAACCAGTAGCAAAGGATAAAATCCTGCGGTCATGCCGAAATTAGCAGGTGAATCATATAAATCGAGTTACCTAGTTCTTGCATTCAGATGAAGATTTAATATCACATTTTAAAAACCACAAGCAAAATACATACAGTGGCGAGCAAAACTGGATACATAATGAATGAAAATTCATGAATCTTCTACAGTTCGGGGTGAGCCTGGGCCTCAACTAACAAGCCCCTCCAGTTAGCCCAGTTAGCCCGGTCCTTAGCTAACTGCTTCCAGTTGCGCACACCAAGTTGATTGAGGTCCCTTTCCACCTGCGCGCGCCACCTTAGGCGAGGTCATCCTCTACTGCGTTGACCCTCCGGGTTAGACTCGAAGACTCTGCGAGCCGGAGCATTTGTGTCCATTCGCTCAAGATGACCCAGCTATCTGAGCCGATGGATACGTATCTTCTTGACTAGGGCGATGTCGCTGTATAACGCGTAAAGTTCATCATTGAATCTTCTCCTCCAGAACCCGTCAATGCAAACGGGACCGAATATCTTACGAAGAATTTCTTTCTCTCAAAGCAACCAAGGATATCTTCATCCACTTTCGATAGAGTTTATGCCTCAGCGCCATAACGCAGGACAGGGATGATTAAGAGTTTCCTTAGTTTTTCGGGATAGGACCTTACGACTAAATTGCCTTCTTAGCCCGAAGAAGCAGCGATTGGCAAGAGTTATTCTTCGCTTGATTTCTGCGCTGGTGTTGTTATCGGATGTGATAGCGGAGGCGAGGTCAACGAAGTCCCTTATTACTGTATTACTGTATTAGGGGCCCTAATAGACCTAAGAGGTTTATTGTGGTGGCCCATGTGGTTTAACCAGAGGTTATATTAAGGCTTTAGATAAACCTCAGTATAGCCTTAGGTTCAATTTTCCGGATTTCCGCTGGGTTGACCGAGGCCCGCGTCAAGTAGAGTAGTCTTTTCCCTGCGGCTCCTGGATATACGCACAAAATATATTCAGCGGTCTCTTTTTGCTCTCAGCAGAGCCGACAAATATCTATATCTGATACTTTCATTTTATGCAGATAGTATCTGAGTGAACAATATCAATTCTTAACTCGTCTTTGGTGAGATCAGTTAAGTCTTGGCCTTGTATAGGTTGGAGATGATAAACTTTTTCGCTTCTCTAAGCCCCCGGAGGTTAGCCCAGTAGTCAGCGCGTTTGTTGATCTCCCATTGTGTGATCTTGGAGTACTCACTGTTAGGTGGTACCCCAAAACAAGGTTCGGGACAAACGAGTGGGCGGCAAGCGCCTCTTCTCGCTAGGCAGACAGCCCGTTCAATACCTTCGAAGCCTCCATGTCCTGGGATCCTGGCTAAGGTGACTTTATTTACCGATGCAAGGCTTTCAAGGAGGTAAAGACAGTCCCAGACAAGCTTGGACCCTACCGTATAGGATTTAAGGGCTAACAGTGCTGCTTGACTGTCTGAAAAGATGTAGATGCGGGTTTCTTGGGTTCTTCTCCGCAGGCATTCTCTTGCACACAATTCAATAGCATGGACTTCCGCTTGAAATACTGTAGGTGACTTTCCAAGCGCTGTCACGCGTTGGAAGCTACGACCGTAAACCCCAGCACCTGTGCTGCTGTTTTCCAATTTTGACCCATCTGTATACCATATTTCGGAATTTGATAGCGTAGTAGGGCCTTCATTTCTTCATTCGCTGAGGGCGCCTATAACAACTTCGAAACTTCTGTAAAAACGATATCTCTTTAGCATGGTATCTGGAATCTTAAGAATTAGGTCACGATGAATGTATTTTAGTATTCTCCGATGACCTATAAAGTCGCCTACTTTAAAGTCCAGTATCAGAGGCAGCCTTAGAGTACTAAGTATAGCTTCTTTTTGTATTGCCAGATGTAGCGGTGTGAGGTTAAGCATTGCACCTATAGCTGCCGTTGGGCACGTTTTCATAGCCCCGTTGATGCCTACGCAGACTAAGCCATAGAATTTACCCATCTTTTCCTGCGTTCTGGATTGTAGAGTTTTTGGCCACCATACTAATGACGCGTTGGTGATCATTGGTTTGATTATGGCGTTGTACGACCAATAAGCAATTTTGGGGTTCAGTCCTCAAGTTTTGCCGTACAGGCGTTGGCACATGAACATTGTCCTAGTCGCCTTGTTGGTAACCATGTTTAGGTGCGAGTTCCAGGTAAGCGTTTTGTCAAGTTTTACTCCAAGATACCTTGCTTCGCTGGACAGATCAATAGGGGTGTTTTCCAATGAGATTTGTTTGAGGTTGTGTTTCCTCTTTCTGGAAAAGGGTACAAGGACAGTTTTTTCGGGATTTATGGTCAGGCCCTTCGTCCTACACCACCTCGAAGTTAGGTTAAGGGCATTTTGCATCATATCTGATATGAAGTCATCGAATTTGCCCCTAAAGTTAATAACGACATCGTCCGCATATCCTTGTACTCTGTAGCCGGCTTTTGTTAGAGATTCTAGGAGTTCGTCTATGACCAAATTCCAGAGCAGGGGGGAAAATACTCCCCCATGCGGGCATCCTCTGGTGGCAATTATTGTTTTAAGCGATCTTCCACATTCCTAAGTCTCTTACTACGTCGAAGTTATAGCTGTCCACTGTGACGTTCTGTCCAAGAAGTCGATGTTGGGTGTCCCTTCTTGATGACAGCATATATTTTGTTTTTCCCTCATTGACTGCTAGCTCATCTTCGCCGCTTCCGTCTCAATACTCGCAAAGGCGGCAGTGACATCACGCTGGGTTCTTCCGATTATGTCAATATCGTCGGCGTATGCGAGTAATTGGACGAACTTTTGAAAGATTGTACCTCTGGTGTTGGCCCGTGAGTTTTGCACAATTCTTTCAAGTATGATGTTAAAGAAGTAGCATGACAGCGCGTCACCTTGTCTTAATCCTTTTTCGACATCAGAGGTCTCGGTGAGGTCTTGACCGACCATGATGGAACAGCGTGCATTCTCCATTGTTATCCTGCACAGACGGACGAGTTTGGCAGGGATGCCAAAACGACTGTATAGCATAGGCGGCCTTAAAATCGATGAAGAGGTGGTGGGTATTGATTTGGACTTCTTGGGTTTTCTCCAGGATCTGCCGAAGTGTGAAAATTTGATCGATTGTGGACTTTTCTGGCCCAAAACCGCACTGATAGGAACCGATCACGTTGTTGACGGTTTAAGGCGTTCACCCAATATGGCAGATAAGATCTTATATGCGACATTTAAGAAACTAAATCCTATGTAATTGGCGCAATTGAGGGGGTCTCCTTTCTTGTGGATCGGGCAAACGGTGCTGAGATTCCATACATCAGGCATACATTCGTCTGACCAAATTGTGGAAATGAGTTGGTGTATGCTCTCTACAAATTTATTTCCAGCTGCTTCAAAGAGTTCGGCCGGTAAGCCGTCAGAGCCAGCTGTCTTATTGGATTTCAGTTTGGATACTGCTTTCCTTACTTCATTTTGGTCAGGTGGACGGAAGTTTTGGCTGTTATCGTCCAGGTTGAATGGTTCATTCTGCCTGACAGCGGGATTTGATTCGTCGTCGCCGTTAAACAGTCTGCAGAAGTAGTTCTTTCAAATTCTCAGCACCTACTGTGATTCTACTACAATATTTCCTTGTTCATCTGTACAGGTTTCTGTTCGGGCCTTGTTGTCGTGACATGTTCTTTTTACCATTTGATAAAACTTCCGAAAATCATTCTTGGAGTAACACCTCTGTATGCTCTCGATCATGTGTTTCTCATGCTCTATTTTAGGTGGATTTCATAGAAATACCACCTATTGCAGAGGTCCTCATGACGCGACTTTCAAAAAATTTTAATGCCATTTGTCTTCGCTATCATACCAAAGACTAACCTCATACTCCGTTAAAAATTATATATATATATATGTATATATATATGCAATATAACGGATTCTTGTGGACACGATTGAGGCCGCAATTATGAACCGATTTGAATAAAATTTGGTATACACATTCGTATGCCGGATACCTCGGCTAAGTTCGTAGATGGGCATAATCGGCCCAGAGGGGGGCGGCTTACGCCCCTTTTTATGTCTCAAACGGTACAATTCACAACTTAAATAAATCCCAACTTCCGGTTTTGATTTTTTAGTAATATAGTAGATAACAGTGAACAGAATCCGCCTGCTACCAATTTGGGCGCCATCTTGGATCCGCCATCTTGAAATTCTTCAAAATTTATTGGATTTCGTTGAAATTGAAAATCCTTACAAATCTCGAGGTAATTAGTACAAATTCGTTTTTAAAATGGAAATTTTTGTCCGCCATTTTGTTCCCACCATCAGAATAGATGACATAAGAAATCCACCTATCTCTTGCGGCGCTTGCCGGAAGGTTCTTTTTTTCTTTCAGATAAGCTGGTGTTCCGACCGTCTCTTCTGCTCGTAGACCTCGCGAGCAGCCCTCGTCCTTCTCTGCAGCGCCGCTTTGTATGCATCTTGTTTTTCGGCGTGCTCTTCCCGGCATTCTTCGTCAAACCAGGGGTTTCTTGGTGGTGGCCTTTTGAAACCCAGCACATCAGTTGCGGCTTCCTTGATGGCTTGTTGGCAGCGTTTCCACTGGTTTTCGGCATTTGGTGCTAGCGGCATTGGTCTTCGCGAGAGATTACGGGATACACGATTGGCAAAGGCTCTGGCGGTCTATTGCGAATGCAGCTTTTCGACATCATACCTTCTCACAGTAATTCTTCGTTGTTGAGGCGTTTGGGATATCGCATTCGTACCTTGGCTACAACAATGTAGTGGTCCGAGTCAATGTTGGCTGCTCGGAGAGCTCGGACATCCAGAATACTGGAAGCGTGCCTTTTGTCGATTGCAACATGATCAATTTGGTTGACGGTGCGTTGATCAGGAGACCGCCATGTCCTTTTATGGATATTGAGGTGTAGAAATCGCGTACTAGCTATAGTGACATTACGTCCCGAAGCAAAATCAATTAGCCTAAGTCCGTTTTCAGACGTGACGTCATGTAGGCTGTATTTACCGATCGTGCTACCAAAGAGTTCATTGAAAACCTTAATCATTCTCGACGCAGCATAAAGTTTTTTTTTTCTCCCGTGGGTAGGTGAAAATCTTGCATAGACACTATGAGGACCGCAGACGCGTGCTCATAGTAGTGTGAGATTCTTACTCACTAAAAAACACCTCCCTTCGATATAAACTTGTAAGTTACTGCAACTAAGTAAGAACTTATCAAGCAATTTTTTTATCACGAAATAGAGACGTTTGGCAAGTGCCTCTCCAATGAAAGTTCCTGCATGTTCCGCTATTTAGGCGCGGTTAATTTTTATCGTGCTAAGTCAAAAGGTTTGGTCCTTTGTAGACGGCGCAATACATTTCTTTCGTCCAGAAGTTGTAGGACTGTATTATTTACGTGTTCGCTTATTCGATTTTTGTGCTTTCGCGCGAAGTTTTTAATTTCATTTTCGACTGTAGGAATTCCGAGATCTCTATGTATATCATCATTTCTTACGTACCACGGTGCATTGACAATTTCTCTTAGCACTTTATTTTCAAAAGTTTGTAAAATATTGGCGTTTGTTTTTTTTGGTACAACCCCAGAGTTGTATACCATATGTCCACACCGGCTTTAGCACTTGCTTATATAACAGCAGCTTGTTCTCAGTATTGAGCTTGGAATGTTTCCCAAGTTACCAATACATTTCTCTAAATTTGTTATCGAGTTCTTTACGTTTCTTTTTCACATGCGACTTCCATTTTAATTTAGCGTCGTGTGTCATTCCGAGGTATTTAGCCTCGTTTGCGAAGGGAATACGAACCGAGTTTATAAGGATAGGTAAACTGTTCGTTTTCTTGTAAGTTTACATGTACAGATTTGGTTTCGTTGAGGGCGATCCGCCAAGCCTTTGTCCATTCGTTTACACTATTCACAGCGTTTTGTAGTTTAACTGTTGTTTCTTTTATCGTTTTGCCAATTGCTAAAATAGCAGTGTCATCGGCAAACGTAGCTAGAACGGTGTCTTCTTCTTGCGGTATATCACGGGTATACAGAAGATACAGAAGCAGGCCAAGGACACTTCCTTGGGGTACGCCGGCTGTAATTTCTTTAAATTGCGAATATTCGTTTCCGTGTCTGACACGGAAGAGTCTATTCCCGAGATATGTTGTCAGTATATTATATAGGCGCACAGGCAGAACCTGACGTAATTTAAACTTCAAGCCTTTATGCCATACCTTATCAAAGGCTTTCGAGACATCAAGAAATACGCTTGAGCAGATCTTCTTTTCTTCAAGAGCTTTTTCTATTACGTCAGTGATTCTATGCACCTGATCAATAGTTGAGTGTTTGGTTCTGAACCCAAACTGGTGATCAGGGATAAGATTCTGTTCCTCGATGATCGGCTGTAGGCGCTTGAGCAATATTCTCTCGAAGATTTTAGAAATTATTGGGAGCAGCGAAATGGGTCTATAAGATTTTTTGTCACTCGGCGGTTTTCCTGGTTCAAGAATCATTATGACTTCCGCAATTTTCCATTGGCTTGGGGCAGCATAAATGAAGCAGTCGATAATTTGCTAAACAAATAATGTTGCGGAGAACATTATTTGCTGGGCGAAAGTGCAGTATCGGCAATTTCATTCTTTGCGGTCGAAAGTGATAGTAGGGAAAAATAAAATTTCAGTTGTTCATCAATCGCCTAATAAATAAGTATTAAAATACGAGAAAAAATATTGTATTTTTTATTTATTCTCTGAAGAGAATAATACACATATAACTGGCGCAGTCAAAGGAGTATAATTCTAAAGAAGTATAAAGAGTATAATTCTAAAGAATTATACAGAACCAACCAACCGATAATCGCAATAAAACAAAGAAAAAAAAAGTATCTAGAGTGCCTAGAGTGATAATAACAGTGAAAAGAAAGCAACGGAAGCAATACAAAAAAAAATAAAATAAAATAAGTGAATAAGTGATCTGTATGCAAAGAAATTGATGAAACAGAGTAAAAACAAACTGTTCGATCAAAATCGAAATCTAAACAGTGACAGTGATAGTGAACCAGAATATATGGATAATATGGCTAATCCACAGGAAATTGCACTGTTGATGCAAACTCTACAACAACAGCAAAACGAAATTGTCCAGTTACAGCAACAACTGAACCAATATAACAACGGAAAGTAAACCAAGCTAATCCGCAACAACAACAGAATGAAGACCAAATTGACCCAAATGGAAATATGTTTCAACTATCAACGGATCAAGTTCTGAATCATTTTCGTCATTTGAAACCATTTAATGGCAGAGATGACTTCACTTTAATGCAGTTCATCAGATCCGTAAATAACGCAGTCGACTTATGCAGCAATGAACGGCTAAAACAATATGCAATCAAAATGGTACTGAACGAGAAAATCCAGGGCGAAGCAAAACGATGTGTACAACGACTTGGCGAAAACTTAACCTGGGAAGAAGCACAATCGGAGCTGAAGCTGCATTTTCGACCTCGAAAGGATTACGCAGAACTTATCAACGAATGCCGGAACTTTAAGGTAGGAAATCTAAGAGAATTATTTGAAAATGTGAAATCTGTTAATTATCAGTTAAACGAGTTGTACAATTTTGAATACGAAAATGATAAACCAACAATTTATTCGCCAAATAATAATGATAAATATCTTGTAGGCATTGTGATGGAAAAATTAGATAGTTTAGTTCGTGGAAATGTGAACAAAAATAATACCTTGATAGAAATATATAATAAATTCGCGAAGCTCAAAATACTCGATGATGAAAGGGCTATCTGTATGACTTATCGAAAACAAAAAACCTTTTTTCAAAATAGAGAACTCAGTCATGAAACGAATAGGCAGACAAATAGAGCAATAAATAGCGAAACATTCAGGAATAATAGAAGACAATATAACGACAGTAACAGTTACATCAATTTCCAATAGAATAGGTATCAAAATAATAACAATCAAGAGAATAATACAAGAAATTATACTGACAGTAATAGTTTTATTCGTACTAATGCATGTAATGAACAGCCGCAAATAAAAACAATCAGTTTCGAGGTACTAACCAATTAAATAATTCAGGTAGATCCCGCAATCAGAATAACTCTTCTTAATTGAGGCGAAATATGAGTAATGATAATAGTTCTAACGCTTACAAACGTTTTGAACCTATGGCGATAGAAGACTTTGAAAAACGTGAAAATTTTCCAATAGGGCCTCATACACGAAACTACCGGTAGTAACTCTTACTATAGGCAGTCAAAAAATTAGGTGCTTGCTGGATACCGGCTCAGAAACAAGCATTATAAAACCCAACTTCCTACAAAATTACCCCGAAATACAACTATCAGATCCTATATTTTACTCTACAATTAATGGCATGAATTTAGTTGACCACAAAGTTGTCACCCCACTCCCAAGAGAATTTTCTGCTAAAGGAACAGTGGCATGGAAAGTGCTTACACTGAATGGTAGGAAATATGACGCAATTGTTTGTCAAGATCTATTGTCGTCATTAAATGCAAAAGTAAATCTAGGAGAAAGACAATTAGAAATAAACGGTAACAAAATCCTTTTTGAAGATGGTTCCTCCTACGAAGTAAATGAAATTACTGCCCTAGAAATTAACGAGGGATCTACTATCAATTATCCAAATTTCGACCATTTAAATTATCACGAAGGTAAATTAATTAAAAACTTGATGCACAGTTATCAAGATTTATGGAAGGTGACGACCTAACCTGTTCACAGGAAGTGCAACACGAAATTGTCACTAACACAAATAGACCCATATACTCCAAAATATATCGTTATCCACAAATCCATGAGCAAGAGATAGAGAGACAGATCTCAGAAATGCTTTCGCAAGGAATCATAAGAGAGAGTTGTTCCCCATACAATTCTCCTCTTTGGATCGTTCCAAAGAAATCAGATAATTCCGGGAAAAAGAAATGGCGGATAGTTATCGACTACCGAAATCTCAATGATGTTACGGAGGACGATAAGTTCCCAATTCCCAATATCGAAAATACATTGGACAAATTGAGAAGAGCCCAATCTTTCACCACCTTGGATTTGGCGAAAGGATTCCATCAAATCCCCGTCAAACCAGAGGATCAAGAGAAAACTGCTTTCTCTACTTCAAACGGACATTATGAGTATGTCAGGATGCCGTTCGGACTTAAAAATGCCCCGGCAACCTTCCAAAGATTTATGAACTTAATCTTTAAGGATTACATCAATAAAATCTGTATCGTTTACCTTGATTTCTAATATTCGAAGAAATTTTGATAGATTAAGAAAAGCACAATTAAAAATGCAAAAAGACAAATGTAATTTTCTCCTCAGGGAAACGGAATATTTAGGTCATATTTTAACACCTGAAGGTGTACGGCCAAACCCCGTAAAAGTCGAGGTTATCCAAAACTTAGCATTGCCAAAAACACAAAGACAAATTAAATCTTTTTTAGGAGTCACTGGATACTATAGGAAATTCATTAAGAATTATGCAAAGATTGCACATCCTTTAACAAAATATCTTTAAAAAAATGCTCGAATAAACACAAATGACCCTAGTTTTATTGCCGCTTTCGAAAAATTAAAAGATCTGATAACCAATCATCCAATTCTTAGATACCCCGATTTTAAAAAAAAAATTTAAACTTGTGACAGATGCAAGCAATGTTGCTATCGGCGCAGTTTTGGCACAAGATGGTCACCCTATTTCATATGCCTCTAGGACCCTTAACAGTCATGTGCTAAATTATTCTACCATTGATAAAGGATTGCTGGCTGTTGTGTGGGGTGTCAGGTACTTTAGACCCTATTTGTTTGGAAGGGAATTTGAATTACACACAGATCATCAGCCAATCAAATGGCTTCATACCAAATATGCTGGCAAAGATATAAACCCTCGACTCCAGAGGTGGCTGTTACAATTAGGGGAATACAACATAAAGATCGATTATATTAAGGGCAAAGAAAAAGTTATTGCAGACTTTGTAAGCCGTATAAATATTGAAAATAAGGAAATAAACGCTATTTCATAAACCGATGATGAAACAGATCAAGATTCAGGAAGTGTTGCAAATTTGAACACAAATAATGACGTCTTCAAGGAGGTATCGGAGGAAAAGATTGAAAAGTTAAATAACATTGAAGCAAATAAGGAAGATAATGCATCCGAAGATATACAAACTACCTGTACAAGTGGAGGGTTTTCCACCTGCTCCTCGGAAAAATGTGAATCGATTATTCTATCACAGCAATTTCCTTGGATGAGTTTTTGGGGCGCGATCGTTCCGATTGCCAAAAAGCGCGCTACGAATTTACTAGACAATTACGACAAATGACCAACGATGAAGAGGAGGTAGAGAAAAAAGAAACTCACGCAACAATCTGAATGCAAGTGACAATTTTTATTTTTGCTACAGCGAGCTTAAGTTTAAAACAAAAAATAATTATAAAAAAATATGGCCGCAGAATTTTACGTGGCGGTAAATTTAAATTTTATTATTTGATCCAAAAGTTTAACAAGTGTTTTAATAGATGTCGTATTGATATGCTATAATTATAGTAGGATGATTGGTGTCTTTGCTAGGCTCCAACATTCCGCCCTCATTGAAACGATTCTGTTTTAACAAGGTAAAAGGGCAAGTTTATGGATGGGTCGAACAAAAACTCCTTTGGCGGTGCGAACCTCGGCTACTCGTACCCTTCCGTCTCTCCCAGGAACAACTTTCACGACCCTACCCATCAACCACTTCTGAGGGGGTAAGTTGTCATCATGCACGATCACAAGAGCATCGACTGGTAAATTTGGTTGTGATGCTGACCATCTCGACCGCTGTTGAAGCTCCTTCACATACTCGTTAGACCAACGACTCCAGAAATGTGATTTGATGTTTTGTATGCGACGCCAATACTGCAGTAGATTTGTATCTGGGGCGTCATCTGCTGGTTCAGCGATTGCTTTAAGCGAAGACCCAATTAGCAAGTGAGCTGGTGTGAGCGCTTCAAAATCGTTCGGATCACTGGTGAGAGGTGTAATGGGCCTCGAGTTCATCACAGCTTCAATCTCACAGAGGGCCGTAGTCAGTTCCTCGAAGGACAGCTTTGTATTATTGAGTGAGCGATATAAGTGTCCTTTCGCGACCTTTACCGCCGCCTCCCAGATTCCACCGAAATGCGGAGCCCTAGGGGGAATAAAATGAAAATTAATTTGATCTATGCTACAAAATTTAACAATAGATTCGTAATTGGGCTTGTGAAATAACATTCGGACAGTTTAGATTGTGCCCCTACAAAATTAGTTGCGTTGTCGCAAAAGATGTCGGATGGTAGTCCTCGACGACTAATCATTCGCTTTAAGGCCGCAATAAAAGCATCTGAAGAAAGGTCCGAAACTGGTTCAAGGTGGACTGCTTTCGACGAGAAGCAGACGAAAACTGCTACATACGATATGTATGGAACTTTGCCACGAATTCGATGATACGTGTAGATTGGACCACAGAAATCCACACCACAGCGTAAAAATGGGCGGCTTACGTTGACTCGTTGCGGCGGAAGATCTCCCATGACCTGTTGTAAGAGTTTGGGTCTATAATGCGAGCAATGAATGCATCCACGAACTATTTTTCTTGAAAAATCTCTTGAGTTGACGATCCAAAACTGGTGCTTTCGGTCCAGCGAAAATATGCAGGTGTCGAGCAATGCAATATGAAAAATGCGAGTCCTTTGGTAACAGCATGGGATGTTTTTATTCCTCGGGGATCCCTGCGTTCTTTAAACGTCCTCCAACTCTAAGGATAGGAAGTCCAGAGGAGTTGTCTAAAAATAACCCTAGCCATTTGAGTGAATCCTTGACATTTTCTCCTTTTTCTATGAGTTCAATTTCCTCCGGAAAAAATGACGTTTGGATAATCCAGATGATTCTATATAACGCCGCTTGAAGTTCGTCAGGTCCTAAACTCAAAGAGTTGCTTGTTATTCGATCTTTGAGTCGCATTTTGAACCGCAAAAGGTAGCCAAACGTACGAAGGAGATTTACATATGAAATATGTCTGTCGATAATTTGTAACAAAGGATTAATAATCTGCTTACTGTTTATCAGAACAGTTTTACGCTTCTCTAGTGCAAGTAGTTGTGGCGATAATGAAACGTTTGGGCTTGTCGGCCAATTCTCTGGTGACTCTAACAAAAAAGCTGGTCCAGAAAACCAAATTGGTGTTACAAGTTCTTCCACTGTGAAACTATGTCAGCAGGGTTAACATTTGTCGGCACATGTTTCAGAACTACATCCGCTGTCTTCTCCTATTCTATTTCCCACAAAAGTACTTAGGCTGGATGAGTGCGTTGAAATCCAATATAGGACAACTGAAGAGTCTGTCCAAAAATAGACTTCTGGATTAAAGTCTTCAAATAAAGATTTTACCTCTGTCCACAATCTTGCGAGAATATGGGCACTACACAACTCGAGACGAGGAATTTGTTTAACTTTCGTCGGAGCCACTCTTGATTTTCCCGCCAGCAGATTCACTGAAAAGGTGCCGGTTGTATCCAAACTGCGTATGTAGATGCAGCATCCGTAGGCTTTGATGGAAGCATCACAGAACCCATGGATCTGCACTTTTGTTCTATTTGGAGCCAATACGAACCGAGGGACTGAGATATTTTGCAGGGATTGTAGGTCAGCCATAAATTGGCGCCATTCGGTGTCGCTGTGCTGGGGAATTGCTTCATCCCAACCGATTTTCTCCATCCAGAGCCCTTGCAAAATTATTTTGGCCTTTACGATTATAGGATTCAGAAGACCCATCGGATCAAACAATGAAGAGGCCAACGACAAAATAGATCGTTTTGTAAATGACGAATATGTACGACTCGGTTTGTATGAAAAGCAAAATCTATCAGTTGATGAATTCCAGGTAATTCCCAGAGTACTCGTCAGATTCGTGTCGTTCAACCTCAGCTCCTTACTTGTTTGAGTTGAGAGAACTGATTGGTGGTTACTGTGCCATTTTGAAAGTTCAAAACCAGCTAATTTTAATATGGCTGAAATTTCTTCCAGCAGCTGCCGTAATGTAGCTAAATCGTCGGCGCCTGCTAGCATATCATCGACATAAAAAGCTAGAAGTAGCACGCGAGCTCCTAGTTTGAATGGATATTTGTACTTATCTGCAAGATATTTAAGGCAACGAATGGCAAGGAAGGGAGCCGATGTGGTACCGTAAGTCACGGTGTTTAAAACAAAGGTTTCGATAGGGGCCCCTTCATCTTCTCTCCATAAGATGTACTGGTATCGTCGATGTGAAGGATGTATAAGTACTTGTCGATACATTTTTACTATATCAGCAGTTAATGCAAACTTGTATAACCGGAAACGAAGAAGTATTAAGAACAGCTCATCTTGAATGGTAGGACCAGCCATCAAAATTTCATTAAGTGATACTTGTGATGACGTGCGACAAGATGCGTCAAATACCACCCTTAGTTTTGTTGAGGTGCTGTTTGGACGCAAAACACCTTGATGGGGTAGATAATAATGAGGTTCATCTAATTTTGGATTTTTTATTAGTGTCATATGACCAAGACTTCGATATTCACGAAGAAAATTAACATAAGAAGTCTTTAACGAAGAATCCTTGTTCAGTCTACGTTCAAGGGAGAGAAAACGACGAAAAGCTATGTTGTACGAGTCATCAAGCAACTTCGGATCCTTTTTGAATGGTAGCTTTACCATCTTGCAGATGGAGCGAGCACTTTTCGGAGTTGCTCAATCCCGAACAGGGCACTGAGGATGGCAGACCCATAGTTTTGAGTAGGGCGGAGAATAGTCCCACCGTAGAGGAGGTGACTTTGGCGATTAAAGCGCTAAAAGTCGGCAAATCTGCTGGTGTGGATGAAATCCGGCCAGAGTGCTCAAGGCTTTGGGTAAAGAGGGAGTGGAATGGCTCTCTCGTGTCATTAAAGTGGCCTGGGAATGCGGTGAAACACCTAGTGATTGGCAAACTGGGGTGATTGTTCCTCTTTTTAAAAAAGGGGATAAGAGGGATTGCTCCAATTATAGTGGTATATCTCTTTTAAGTCTTCCCGGAAAAGTCTTTGCAAAGGTGTTGGAAACGCGTTCCAGAGCTGTGGTCGAGTCCCGGTTGGGCGATGAGCAGTGCGGCGTTCGTCCAGGTTGTGCTTCCACAACCGACCAGCTGTTCACTCTCAGAATGGTACTTGAGAAGGCCTGGGAGTATGCCAAACCTATCTACAGTTGTTTTGTGGATTTGGAGAAAGCATATGATCGGGTCCCTCGAGGTAAACTCTGGAGTGTATTGCAGGAGTACGGGATTGACGGTTCTCTTCTGATGGTCATTCAATCTCTGTACACTAACTGTAAGAGCTGTGTTCGGGTGAACGGCGTTAAGTCGACACCTTTCACTGTGGGCGTTGGACTTCGCCAGGAGTGCGTTTTGTCACCTCTCGCAGCCTTGGTGAAGAACGTTTCGAATTGGGAGACTTAAGGATAAGTCATTTGCTTTTTGCTGATGACTTGGTCATCCTTACGTCCACCCAGACCGAACTAGATAGGTTCGTCGCCGTCTGTGTTGAAGCTGGGATGAAGGTAAACGTGAACAAATCAGAGGTAATGGTAATTTCCAGAACACCTGTTCAATGCACTCTGCATGTTAGTGGAGTTCCATTGAAACAGGTGGAGAAGTTTAAGTATCTCGGGGTCCTATTCACGAGTGATGGTAGAAGCAATACTGAATTATCCTGTAGGATTGGTCAGGCTGGAGCAATTTTGAGACAGCTTGGTCAATCTGTTATCAGGAGGGCCGAACTTGGCATCGAAGCTAAGTTGTCGGTCTTTAATTCAGTGTTTGTTCCGACCCTCACCTATGGTCATGAGGTTTGGGTAATGACCGAAAGAATAAGATCGCGGATACAAGCTGCCGAAATGAGATTTCTTCGTTGTATTACTGGGGTGATTTGGCGAGATCGGGTAAGGAACACCAGAGTACGCGAGGCACTCAATGTCGAGCAGCTACTTCTTCGAACGGAGAGGTCCATACTTCGATGGTTTGGGCACGTCAAACGCATGTCCCCAACTCGGTTTCCAAGACGTGCCATGGAATTCGTGCCATCGGGCAGGTGTCCCCTGGGTAGGCCTAGGATGAGATGGTTGGACCAAGTCCGAAATCTGACCTCTACCCGTATGGGGATTGCCCCTGATGAGTTAGAGTCGATGGCGGAAGATCGGCAATTGTGGAGGGTCCACTTTAGCTCCCTAAACCCGCGACCCTCATAGTGGATAAGCGGGCCATTGAAAAATGATGATGATGATGATGAGCTTTACCATTAGTCTACCGCACGGCAACACCTCTAACGTTCTGTTAAACTCAGCCTCACACTGTTCTTGTTCCTCAGTCCATTTTGATTTCCGTCTTGTGACCGATTCGAGTTCCCAGAACTTTTCTACATACTCATTGAGCTGAACATCTGTTGAGCTCACACAACTGTTTTGCCTGTTATTGGTCGAAATTGATTTGTATCTACCAGATACGATCCATCCTAAATGCGTTTTCTGCAGTGAAGGAAATCCTACTCCGAGTTTGATTTGACCTATTTGTAACAAGTCGAAAAATGATTCAGCTCCTACCAACATATCTATAGGCGCCGGGCGATTGAATTGTTCATCAGCAAACTCAATGTTTTTTGGAAGATTCCAGTCAGCAGTATTTAGAGCGGCATCGGGTTGATACCCTGTGATAGAAGGAGCAACAAGAATCTCTAAAGGAAGCTCGAATGTTGTAAAACGTGACCTTATACATGTTTGAGTCAACGAACTAATTTTAGTCTCTGTACAGCCTATTCCAACAATGTCGACGTTCTTTCTTTGCGTTGGTTAACGTAATGCCCTAGCGAAATCTTCCTTGATAAAGTTGACCTGCGAGCCAGAGTCCAGGAGTAACCTTCCTAACTGAAAACTATCCCCAGCGTCCTTAACTAACACGAGAGCAGTTGCCAAAATAACCTGCGCGGATTCACATCCTACTTCTTTTCCCAACGCAGATTTTGTGGCTGCTGAAGAGACTTGTGATGATGAAGGATCTTCCGTGGACGATGAAGGTGCTTCCTGTGCTGTTAACCGCTGGGTGGGCCAATGAAGTAATGAATGATGAGGTTGCTGACAAGTCTTGCACTTGTATGCTGATGGACATCTTTTCCTAGACAATTAAGACACAGCCCCAATTTTTTAACATTGCCAAAACGATCAGATGCCGACAATTTGTAGAACTGCGAACAGCTACTTATGGTATGCGAACTATCCCTGCAAAAACAACATAATCTTTGCGCCATGATGAGTGAAGATTGTGGTCGATGATCCAATTGCGCTCTTGGCCTATTGAAGACTTTCTTGCTGGGTTCACTATGAAGAAGTTTACTTTCACGAGCTTCCAAATACTGACAACGTTTTCCCAAGATTTCAGCGCATCCTACCCAAGTCGGAAGTTTATTGTACTCCAACTGCTCATCCCACTTTGCTTGAGTCTCCAAATCAACCTTACTCATTGCGATATGGATAATGATAGCATTACACATGTCGGATTCAGAACCTAAGGATTGGAGTGAGTTGTAAAGCGCTGAAACATTGTCCAGTAGACTTCGTAGTTGTGTAGCCGACGCTTTCGAAACCTTCGGCAGTTCAAAAAGTTGAGCGATGTTTTCAAGGAAAATAAGACAATCGTTATCATAACGTTCTTTTAATCGTTTTAGCACCTTATCATAATTTTCCTCTGTGACTTGAAAAGCTTTGACCGTTCCAAGCGCTTGGTCAGTAAGGCAAGTCAATAGATGATTAAATTTTTCAGTTTTTGATAGACTGGCATTACTATCGACGAGAGTTGTAAAAGTGTTAATAAAGTTTTTATACTCTGAGTATTTGCCACTGAAACGGGGTAAGCGCAACTTTAGTAGATGGTTTGCTGCTTGGGGTGCAGACCAAGTTGTTTCAAATGTGCTATTTCGCCTTTCGTTTCCTAACTTCGCCAAAATTATTGTTTTGGTGGTGACATACAATTCTTCTAATTCACTACGCGTACAATCTTCAGGGCAAATGATTTCGATTTGCGTTTGATATGCCAAAAGTTGTTTGAAATATGACTCTACTATGCCCAAGCGGCACTCCAGCTCGGGTTGAGAAAGTGATGTTGTTTGAACGAGATGTTTTATTCGAGTTATGCTCCCTTTGGTTGATGACCCTGACTGTTTCAAATTTTCTATTGCTTGCATCTTGACGTCTATATTTAACCACAATTAGTATGAGATATTAATCCACAAAGGATCCGAAAAGCGAGAAAACGACGAAGTGCAACTTATATCCAAAAGTGGTTGAGGATCGACAGCGCTAAGCGAAATGACGTAAATGCAATATTTAGAATATGTAGAAAAGATGATGGATGTTCAGCAATTATGTTGACGGCGATAGAAAGATCCACAGCCTATGGAGATCATACAAATACGATCTAGAATGATGATCCGGTACGGATACCCGGAGACGACAACCGAAACAGCGAGCGATACACGTGCAGCGTGCAGGAATAGCAAGTAGCAAGAGCTTTTACCAATTTTCGCAACACATGAGGGGTCTGGGCGAATGTTTTGATAGAATCAAAAGAAATTCTTTTTATTGAACTATGGATTATGGATTTATTGTATTTCTCTGGTTTTGTGAATGGAATGAGGTAGAATTCAACGAGCGATGTTCTTTAATGTAATTTAATTCACGTTCTATTTCACATGCCAATTAGTACATTGTGTAATATAATTTATTTTTCATGCAATCTGGTTCGTGCAAATTCATAAAAATCAATACACATACCTCGTGGGAAGATGTGTATACTTATCATTCCCGATTTTCATACAGCTACTTCCTCTTTTCTTTGCGGTGTCCAATGATGCTCCTGATTCCTGACCTGCTTGCACTCACACGATTCCCGGAACCGACCGATGTCTACGTAACACAATTATTGTCTTTAGTTCTTTTTGTGATAGTTATAAAGTTTCTTTTTTTTTTCACTTTATGACAATTAATAACTTTGCCCCACGTTGGGTGCCAAAATGTACAAGTGGAGGGTTTTCCACCTGCTCCTCGGAAAAATGTGAATCGATTATTCTATCACAGCAATTTCCTTGGATGAGTTTTTGGAGCGCGATCGTTCCGATTGCCAAAAAGCGCGCTACGAATTTACTAGACAATTACGACAAATGACCAACGATGAAGAGGAGGTAGAGAAAAAAGAAACTCACGCTACAACAATCTGAATGCAAGTGACAATTTTTATTTTTGCTACAGCGAGCTTAAGTTTAAAACAAAAAATAATTATAAAAAAATATGGCCGCAGAATTTTACGTGGCGGTAAATTTAAATTTTATTATTTGATCCAAAAGTTTAACAAGTGTTTTAATAGATGTCGTATTGATATGCTATAATTATAGTAGGATGATTGGTGTCTTTGCTAGGCTCCAACACTACCCACTCTCTGGAACAAAATCTGGAGGACCATATTCCTATTCTAGATACTATAGTTAACCGATTTAAAACACAAATATTATTCTTAGAGCGTAAAGAACGAGAATTTGAAAAAAAATTTAAAAATACTCGAATTTATATCGGAAATGTCAGTGTAATTTTAAAGAAATATTTAAGGAAAGATAAAATAGGGATTTATTCCAATCTTAGTGATGGAGAGTACAATAAACTCCAACAGAGAATAATAGAGACATTCCCTAATAGGAAACTATTTAAATTTGTGAAATGTAGTTACATCGCTAGAGATATAGAAGACGACGAAACTTTAAAAAAGCAAATTGCGTTATTCCATAAGTATGAAGTAGGACATTCCGGAATAATTCCAACTTACGAGAGAAAAAAAAAAGTTTCCCAATCTCAAAACTGTAATGCACCAATTAATTAATAATTGCGAAATTTGTTCTTTAGCGAAATACGATAGAAACCCGATAAGAAATAAATTCTTTCTTACAGAAACCCCCTCAACTTTAAACGAAATTGTACATGTTGATGTCTACGTCAATAGCAAACATTCATTTATAGTTTTCATAGACAAATTTTCAAAGCATGGTACAGCCTTGTTTTTAGAAGATAGAAATAGTTTGACAATAGTAGAAAAATTAAAACATTTTATAGCGATCAGTGGAAAAATAAAGAAATTTACTTTTATAACGAGTTCAATCAAAAAACGTTGAAGAATTTTGTAAAGAGGAAAATATCGAATTCCACATCACAAAACCAAACAATCATACAGGTAATTCAGACGTTGATAGGCTTAATAACACTCTGATGGAAAGAATTAGGACATTAAATCTAGAGGATAAACAACTCATCAAAACACAAATGCTTAACGCAGTCATACTTTACAACAACACTTATCACTCCACCATAAAATGCACCCCATCCGAAGTACATGAACGAAAAGTTGACTTTAGTAAAATTAAAGAAAGAATAAATAAAGCAAAGGCTAACACGATAGGAAAGAGAAAAAGAAATCGCGAAAATTATATAGAAACAAGAACTACAGGATTCATTAAAAATTATAAGTCCCTTCGTCACAAAGAAGAGCCCAAATTTAGAAAACTCAAACTTAGAAATATACACGAAAATAACATTTAACGTATCTTTAAATTTGCAGATCAGAACACTTCTCATATGGATACTAATACTAATAACCATACCCATGACCCAAACGGCCCTAACAATTGAAAAAATTACTTCAGAAGTCGGTTATGCAGAGATAAAGATTGATGAAGTAGAAATAGTTACTAAATTTGATATAATACTACATATTATTAACCCAAACGAAATTATAAATTGAATAAATAATTTAGAAAAAAATATAGAAGGTTACCAACAGAAAGAAAGGATTTTTTGAGAACAGAATTATAATCAATGAGGAATAAGATATTAACTCTACTTCCCCATAGATCTAAAAGAGGTTTGATTAATGCTGTAGGAAAGGGATTAAGCTGGCTCTTTGGAACGTTAGACGATGACAACAAACACCACATAGAAACCCAATTAAAAAGTAACTACGACACAAATAACGAGCTCATTGAGACAGTCAATCAGCAGATAAAAATAAATAATAATTTCAATAACTCGTTTACTTTGTTAAAAATCGTTTTACAATCAGATAGAAATCAAATTTTTCAGAAAATTAATGCGAGTGAAAACCTTAGTAAACAAATAATATCACAGGAAGACTTTTTAGAACAATAAATGCGAATTAACATAGTAAAAGAAAAAATAAACTTGATACAAGACAACATAATTTTGGCAAAAGTATTTTGAGCAACAATGAGATCATTAAATATCAAATTGACATTAATAAACTCAGCATCATAAAAGTAGGAATAGCAAAGTTTGAAAACGAAAATATAATTTTTGCAATAAAAATTCCAACATCAATAATGAAAACAGATAAAAAATTATTAATACCAATTGTTAAAGCTAACAACAAGCAAATTGACGAAGCATTGGAATATGTAGTTAAAATCAATAATAAAACGTATACTTTCGAAAATAACTTAAGTCTTCAAGAATTAATATTAAGTAAAAATTGTATTCTTAGAAAAAACTGTAAATTAGTAAGCAAATTAGACGAAGAAATAACAGAACTTAACTTTGACCTTATAATTTTTAATAATATGAAAAATATAACTTTTAAGAGCAACTGCGATGAAGAAAAATTGTTTTAAATGGAAATTATTTTATAAATTTTGCTAACTGTTCAATTGAAATTGGCAACCAGAAATTTAGCAACAGAATGTAAAAATTTATTGAAAGATTTTATATTCCAAACGATGAAATAATAACAACAGACAATGATACATTAACATTTGAAGAGTTCTCAATTCATCAAGAAAGAAATTTAAAAGAAATCCATATTTTGAAAAAACATAGTATCATTAGTTACAGTATAGGGAGTTTAAGTATTGTTCTTATTGTATCAATACATAATTGTAATTTCTGTATATCTACATTGTAAACAGAAAAAAATCAATTTGAAAATTGTAAACAGAATTCAGGAGAATCCTGAGTTAAGGAAGGGTGGAGTTACGTCGGGTAACCTGATGACAGGAAACGTCAGGCCGGAAATAATAAAGTTCATTGAAAACCTTAATCATTCTCGACGCAGCATAAATGAAGCTAAACAAATAATGTTGCGGAGAACATTATTTGCTGGGCGAAAGTGCAGTATCGGCAATTTCATTCTTTGCGGTCGAAAGTGATTGTAGGGAAAAATAAAAGCTCAGTTGTTCATCAATCGCCTAATAAATAAGTATTAAAATACGAGAAAAAATACTGTTTTTTTTATTTCTTCTCTGAAGAGAATAATACACATATAACTCGCACAACCCCCAACCTGGAGGGCCAGGCCCTTAGTTGAACCCCTTGGACTTAAGGGGCCGGGTAATCCGGTCCTCATTGGCCTATAAACCGATTACGCCGGAGTAGCCTATATGAGGTGTTCACTAAGTAGTTTGGCCTAACTGGAACTGTAGACGCCCCCGTTGACTTCATTATAGGAGTTCTTCCGCTGCCATCCAGATGCAAGGGAGAGTGCCTTAGTGTGCAAACCTTCCACAAGGGTTTGCACCCTGCAGTTGAGGTACTAGGCACCCAGCTTCGAGGGGGTGAGAGTAGGAGTTGGTAGACAGAGGTTGGTTTGAGACAAACCTGTGGACACTTGTGTCTTCTTGAATGTACATAACTACTCTTAAAACATAAACATAGGTTTATATTTCAACGACTACTTTTCGAAGTCGTTGATTTTAAAATATTAGTTGTCACTTATTTAGTACTCAAACTGTTGTTTTAGGCTTTTTTGTGAAAGAAAAATAAGGTAGATATTATCTACCTTTAACACAAGTTTTCAAAGGGCAATGGGTAAGGAAAAAGCAGACATTGAAAATGCCGTCTTTTCGTTGTCTAACAATAGCTGCAGCTCAAGAAAAGTTGCAGATCTTGCCAAAACAAGTCAAAGAAGAGTACTTAAGGGTCCTCAAAAGGAAAAATTGTATTCCGTTTAAAATTAGAGGTCAAAGAACTCGGTTGTTATCCCATGCGGTTCTCTTGTCATGGGAAAAATGCTCGAAAAGACCAAGGAGATGAACCCAAAGGCTGTCTCCAGGGTTGTAAATAAAGTCGTCACTGTATGGGCTGCCATCACGCAGCGTGATGTCACTGGTGCGTTTGTGAGTATTGAAACGAAGGCGGCGAAGATGAATTTAGTGGTCAATGAGGGCAAGACGAAGTATATGCTGTCAACAAGAAAGGACACCCAACACCGACGTCTCGGACAGAACGTCGCAATAGACAGTTATAACTTTGAGGTAGTTAAGGACTTTGCCTACCTAGGCTCCGCTATAAATTCATACAATGATACCAGCGCTGAGATTAAACGAAGAATAACTCTTGCCAATCGCTGTTTCTTTGGGCTAGGAAGGCAATTGAGTAGCAAAGCCCTCTCTCGAACAAGTAAGATGATCATGTATACGATCTTAATCGTCACAGTCCTGCTCTACGGTGCAGAAGCATGGACTCTGTCTAAAGCGGATGAGGTTGATCTTGGCTGTTTCGAGAGGAAAATTCTTCGGGTGATTTTTAGTCCCGTCTGCATAGACGAGGGGTGTAGGAGGAGATACAACAACGAACTGTACAGGTTGTACGGCGGCATCGACTTAGCTAGAAGAGTGAAGGTCCAACGACTGAAGTGCCTGGGTCATGTGGAGCGGATGGACACCAATGCTTCGTCTCGGAAAATCTTCGAATCCACACCCGAGGGACGGCGCAGTAGAGGAAGACCGCGACTCAGGTGGCGTACGCAAGTGGAAGGGGACAGCTGGCTAAAGATCGAGATCGCTGGCGACGCTTGTCGGTTGATGCCCAGGTCCACCCCGGACTGTAGCGCCACCTTAAGTTAGTAAGTAAGTAGGTATGGGCTGCCAGACGAGCACTTATACAAATCGGTCTAGTATCGACAATCAAGCCCGGAAAGTCTGCATTACTTGACAAACATGTAAAATTGGGTTTCGTAAAGACTACAAATATTGAACGGTAGAAGACTGGAAGAGAGTTATACGGTCAGACAGGACTAAAGCTAAACGCTACCAGTCTGATGGCAAAGAATAATTGTAACATCGACCAATCGAAAGAGTTCTTAACTTCCACGTAAAGGAGGCAGCTATGCAAAGTGAAAGTAGCCTTATAATTGAGGGGTGTTTTACTTGGTGTCATGTTGAACTACGAAAACTAGAAAAAATCTATGAAATAAAGACGATTCTCAACATCGTAGTTAAGATTTAGCCTTTGCGTAACAATACAAGAATAATCCCACAGTGCAAAGGCTGTCAAGAATTTAATCACACGCAGACGTATTGTCAGAAAGAGCTGCGATGTTTAAAATGCGCCGGAAGTCACCTCTCAAACAAACCTCTGCAACGTGAAGTAATTGCAAAGGAAAACACCTGGCTAACTATCGAGGGAGCGAAGTAGCCCAAGAGCTACAAAAAAGACGTGATCAATTGTTAAAGCTCTACAATCAGCACTCGAAACCGAGAAGTACGGTAAATCTTAAGAGATCTAAAGACAAAGTAGTAATAGCAATAGACACGCCAGCGGTCTCTGGTCACAAGATCTCTAAGAAAGAAGTGACAAAAGAAAAGCCATCGGAAATATCTCTGCTGAAAAGGTAAACTATCTTAAGTCGATTTAAGTGAATTTTTAACAGTTTACTGCAAAAGATTCCCCTATTCAATACGCGTAGTTGTACCAAACCCTCGTCCTCGTATCTGAATTGTATGCCGAGTTATAGAAAATCAAAATCATCTTAAGTTGATAAAAATGCGTATTAACATTTAATAAATTATCTTAAATACCCATAAGATGATATACTACTTGTAAAAAAAACATCTTATTTCAGTTAAGATATTTTGTTCAAAATATAATTAGCATTTCCTGAAAAGCTAAAGCATCTAATGTCGATATAAGTCTATTTAAGAACTGAAATCGATACTCCACAAAATCTGCTAAAGTATCTTATCTCAACTTAAGATTTCTTAATGAGCAAACACGCTAAAGGTAAATCATCTTAAATTGCATTTTGTCTAATATCTCGCTGATTTTTTAAAATATTGTTTTGAAACGTGGCTAGGAAAAAAGAAGACAACATTTCCCTTCTAGAAAGCCCTTGCCTTAGAGTTAAAAGTTGGAGGCTTTTTTTAAATAAGTTTTTTGATGTTTTTTTGCTCTCCTGAAAAACTATGAAAATCGACTTAAGATAGTTTACCAGCAGAGATATATGAACGCCCAAGCCGCGGAATTAGAGTATGGAAGAATGGAAAGTCCAGTGGATCCTGTATATCACGATTTTTTCTGTTATTCTTACAAAACTTGAGAAACAATGTAAAAGAAAATAAATAAGCTTAGTTTCGAGAGGTTAGGAAAGATCGAAAATAATTGCCAGAAAAAGCGCACCCGAACGAGAACATGGACATGAAACGAATACTCAAATATGAATGTTAGAAATTTTAATACAAGAGGAAGAATTTGACATATGCTTGATCTCAGAAACCCATCTGAAGAAGAAATCGCAAGCAAATATAAGAGGCTACAGCGACTATCACGCTTATCACCCATCGGAAAAGGCGAGAGGCGGATCATCTTTGTACATAAAAGACTCCAACGAGCATTCGGAAGACCTAAAAATAGAGCTTGGAGCTACGCAATTTAGCACGGTACGAGCAAAAAGTAGACAACATTTCCTTTACATCTCATCTATTTACTGTCCACCGAGATTTGCGCTTGAAAAAAGAATTTTCACAGATATATTTAAATCGCTCCGACAGAATTTTGTCATTGGTGGTGATTTTTTTGCGAAACACACATTCTGGGGTTCAAGATGCATCTCAAAAAAATTCGACTGGGGAGCCAGTCCTATACTTCCGACCTCATATTATGTTATATCAAAAACAGTGATATTGTAAGTTATTTAATAATTAAAGAAAACATGCATAGAGAGCGGAAAATTCGAAGACACACTGTTTAATATTGTTCCACAAAGAGTTGTTGCGCGAACTCGAAAAAAATAAAAGGTTTCTTAAATTTCCTCAGCATCCGCTAGACCGATTGTGCTCATCTAATCAGCTCTAAGTTTTACGCTGACAAATAAAACAAAAAAAACCGCATGGTCCTACGTTGTTTCGTTCTCCAGATATCGTAGGAGGAAAATATTGTCACACACACACACACACACACACACATACACACACACACACACGCACACACATCATTCCGAAAATGGATGCAAACGGTTTCTAGTATATAGTAATGTCAAGCCCTGTTCATATCTCGAAACATTTTGATCGGACCGATTACAATACTTCCCTTACCAAGGTGGGAAGTAAAAAGGTAGAGCGCTCTATGAAGCGGGTATGGAGCACAAGTGTGATTTCCATACGACGGGAAAACCGACATGCTGATGCCACGAAAGTACCTGATCTAATCGATTTCTTCATTATAAAAGGAATACCCCCCAATTACTTAAAAGTTGACGAAAGCTTTGACCTTTCCTCTGACCATTCTCCAGTCATTCTGATGATAAGCGAAAATCTAAATAAAAAAGACGAACTAGCGAGACTAACTGGCAGAAATACTAATTGGAAAAACTTCAGGAAAGAAATTGAAGAGAACTTTGAACTAAGAATACCATCGTGCAGTGTGCCGGGTGAAATAATACTCCTCACGAAAAAAAAAAGCCCACAAATTGTGGCCTAAATGAAATTCTAATTATCGAATCGCCAATTAAGAAGATTCACTTCTTTTTTTCAATATATAAAAAGAAAAGTCCTGACTCACTCACTGACTCATCAACGCCCAGCCCAAACCCTTGGACCTAGAAAGCTGAAATTTTGCACAGAGGTTCGTTTTGTGATATATGCAAGGAATAAGAAAGGACATTTCGAAATTCAGCTTCTATAGGGTGTTACAGGGTGTTGAAGTTTGTATGAAAAACAAAATTTAAATTGGATTTTGAATTTGAAATTTGGTGATTATATTCTAGAACAGAAATAATTAAACACGTATTTTACCGTTTTCCAAAATTATAACTGTGCGCCAAGATATAGGGCGTTAAAGTTTGGCCTATTATAGTAATGCGCAACTGTAGTCGGCGGCATTGCCGTTGCCATTGCTTCCTCAGGTTCTGCAGCTACCTTGGTAAAAGAACGTGACGGGTCACTCTACCTTTTCAAAGCATCTCAACCTAATTCATTCTGAGTCTACACTTTTTAACATCTCTAAGGAGAGTGATTTGACTCAGGTGCTTCGAGAAGCCAAAGTTATAGTGTGGGATGAGTGTATCATGGCTCATTGAAATGAATTGAGTATCGAAATAGGATGCTCCGACAGTGCTTTTGTGTGGTGGCTTCAGACAGACCAAGTATGTTTTGCCAAGGGGGGCACAGCAAATGAGGTGAAGGCTTGTCTCAAGTCATCAATCTGATAGCCTAATGTCGAAATCCTCTCCTTGAAAGTTAACATCTTCGCCGTGACTTGAGGGAAGTATTTCTTGATATACATATATAATGGAAAGAGAAGGAAAGAATAAATGTACCGAGTAATCAATACGATGTTATGGAAGATCTAATTGGTTTTTCTGACAGAAAATATGTAATGTACCTAATTGTTCATCGTGCTGGAGGGGATTGCGTTTCATAAGTGAGGGAAAGAGCTATTTTCACTCAAATACACGACTCAGCCAACAGCACCAATAATTTTCTGCTTAAGAAGTAGGTGGTGTGGATCTGAGGAATGACTCTTTGTCCCTTAGCAGACTCAGAGTCAATTGACTTGATAGCCTGGTCATCCTCGAGCTAGAAAGAAAAACCAGGAATATTGTTTACAGGCAGGTCTTGCAAAGTTAATGTGAGGAATTGAAAGTCTATAATTACTCATCAATGTTTTGAAACCCGGAAAAGAACATAGGGTATAACATGACATCTTTCTACGCGAACGTAGTCGCAGGTATCAGCTAGTCAAGAATGAAAATGAAAGAAACTGACAATTTTCGGTCACCCATAAAGTCGGCAATACGAAATAGGCAAATTGGTCGCCCAGACTTTGCATACCCACTAGGCGCATTTCTGTAAAAATTTATAGCACTTTCTCCTTCTCTCCACTTCATACCTATCTTTTTTCTCTCTCATGTAACGAAATTTGCTTAAACGTGACGCGTCCTTGAAATTTCACTCTCAATTCTCGTCCAATTATCGAACCGCCGCCTAAGAAGTTTAACTTCAAAAAAAAAAAACCAAAAAAAGCTCCTGGTTACGACCTAATAACCGGAGAAGTTTTAAAAATGCTGCGCTTAGATTAGGATAGGTCCCGAGCCAATGGAAAATTGCGGAAGTCATAATGATACAATAGACCCATTTCGCTGCTCCCAATTATTTCTGAATTCAATGTCAAACTAGCTGTGAATAGTGTAAATGAATGGACAAAGGCATGGTGGGTCGCTCTCAACGAAACTAAATCTATCCAGTAGGTAGGTAGGTAGGGTGGCTGTCTGTGCGAAGCACCACCACCAGGAGAGGTTTAGGTTAAGCATATCGGAGAAAACACCACCTCCCACTCCGTTTTTGGTTTTGGAACCATCGGTGTAGAGATGAACGGAATGGTCGCCGCTCTCCCACTCCTCTCGGGAAGGAATGGAAGTCCGGAAGTCCGGAAGTTGAGGTTGAAATTCAACTTGGACGGTGTATAGTTGGTGTTTTCCGTAATGAAAGATAGGGAATCTAGGATCGAGGAATGGCCATTATGGTTATTTGACCATTGAGAGGAGGCTTGTAGTCTAATGGCTGCACAAGCAGCTGACTGTTTGCCAAAAATATCTAGAGGTAGTAGATGTAGGAGCACGTCAAGTGCCGCAGATGGGGTGGTTCTTAGTGCTCCGCTAATGCAAATGCATGCTGATCTTTGCACTTTCCCCAAAAGATTGCGGTATAAGGCTCTATCTAGGGCCGTCCACCAGACGATCACACCATACATGAGTATAGGTCTGACAACGGACACGTAAAGAAAGTGCGTGGTATGAGGTTGCAATCCCCACTTCTTACCAATCGCTTTTTTGCAGCAGTAAAGCGCTACGGTGGCTTTTTTAACGCGTTCAATAGTGTTGGCTTTCCAGTCTAATTTACTGTCCAGAATGAGACCCAGAAACTTGGCTTTGTTTGTAAAGCACAGGTGGATGCCGTTTAGAGAAGGAGGGTTTATTGGAGGAATCTTGTACTTCCTGGTGAAGAGAACTAGTTCGGTCTTTCCGGGTTTTACCCCCAGACCGCATTTAGCTGCCCATTTTGAGAGGATACAGAGGGCGTTTTGAAGAAGTTCACTAAGAGTGCTAGGGAAATTGCCGGAGACAGCTATCGCAACGTCATCTGCATAGGCAGTCACCACGCATCCAGCCCGTTCTAGGTCAAGCAGCAGCCTATTGACCGCTACAATCCAGAGAAAGGGGGACAGAACACCACCTTGTGGCGTACCGCAGCTCACGGATCTGCGGGCCGAAGCATTGCCCAGCTTGGTACTATTTGTTCTGCCTGTAAGCAGTTTTCCAATTAAAAGTCTGAGCGAGGCATCGACTCCCAGGTCCATGAGTGCGTCGGTGATCGCTTCTGGTTTGACGTTATTGAAGGCGCCTTCGATATCCAAAAAAGCAACCATGGTGAACTCCTTAACGCTGAGTGATTTTTCGATGGTATATACCAATGAGTGCAGAGCAGTTTCAACAGACCTGCCTTTGCAATAAGGATGTTGGGACGCTGAAAGTAGTTTGTTATTAGTGTTTTAAGTAGGAAGGATAACAGACTGATGGGACGCAGATCCTTGGGGTTAACGTGTGAGGTCTTGCCTGCCTTGGGTATGAAGACGACATCGACTTCAGTCCACATCTTTGGAATGTGGACAAGGTACAGGCAGCCTTTAAGGATGATGTCTAGCCAGGGGAGGATTACATCCAAAGATTGCTGAATTTCAGCGGGAATAATGCCGTCCGGTCCTGGAGACTTGAATGCTGTGTGTAATAATAGTGTTGGAGTTTTTGCATGACGAGCTGCTCGTTAGGAGTTCCGGTTCATGCCGTACAACTGAGGAGCTACCAGGGAAGTGGGTATCTAGAAGTAAGTCTACTGTCTCCTTACTGTCCACTTTCCTTCTGAATTCCTTAGGTAGCTAGAAGCAGGGGGATTGGAGGAGAGGATTTTCCGAAGTCGCGAGGCTTCCGAGGTGTTGTCTATGTTGCCACAGAAAACTTTCCACTAGGCTCGCTGTTCCTTCCTCAATGATTTTTTGTATAGTGCAAGAGATTCTTTGTAGTAGTCCCAGTCAACTATACTTTTGGAGCTTTTGACTTTATTGCAATTTTGTCTGCACTAAGCGACGCATTCCACTAAGGTGGTTTTTTCTTGCCACGTGGTTTGCGTAGTGGGCAGGCCACCGACATTGCGCTGTTGAGGGCCCCGGTAAGGGTTTCAACGATAGAATCGACTTCTACAGTGCTCCTAGGACTGCTCGGCAGAGATGGAGGAAGCTTGCAGTTCAGCACGTTCCTGTAAAGAGACCAATTGGTTTTGCGATAGCTTCTAAAAGCTTTTTGGTCTGAAGGATGGTCCAAGAGACTGAATTGGAGATACCGGTGATCAGAGAAGGAGTGTTCCTCCGACACCATCCAATCCTTGACCAAGTCAGAAATTGAGTTGGAGACAAGGGTAATATCTAAAACCTCTTGCCTGTTGCGGATAATAAAGGTAGGAGTGCTTCCTCTATAACATAGTGTAAGGTTAGTACTTTGTATAAAATCAAAAAGTGACTCACCTCGGTCGTTTATGTCGGAGCTACCCCATATTGTATGATGCGCATTTGCATCGCATCCCATAATAATGCTAGCCTTATGTCTCTCCGCTTCCAAGATTGTCCGAAGGCAATGGTCCCGCCTGGTCATGGGCAAGCTACGCCGAGGTTAACGAGTAGTTCCTGGTGTCAAGTTCCAGGTTGACCACGATCGTATCGGGATTACTGTAATTGGAAAGCAGAAAGATATTAAGATTGGTCTTCGCAAGGAGGCAGGCTCTTGGTTTACCTAGGTTCCTTGCGAAGAAGAGTTTATAATTGGGAGATGAAGAATAAGTGCGGCAGTTGCCGTTTTGGAGTGGTGGAGGTTAATCTGGAGTACACGCAGCATTGCTACGGTCAGATACCTCCACCACCGTGGTGTTGGCTTCCTCTGTGTCTGACGACAACAGGTCATCTTCAAGAAGAGGGGAGCCAAGAGGACAGCTATCCATCTCCGTGTCCGTCAGTGAGTCACTGACCTCATGGAGAGATAAATTAGCCATGTCAGAAGGGATGGCGTCCGTACAGGACGTTGCTGATGTGGTCGCAACATCATCAGGGGCCATGGATGGGATCTTCTCCGTTTCGTTGGCGTCATTTTTGTGGACTTTTAGGGTAATAGCCATGAAACCATAGCTGATCACCCCTCCAGTGCTAGTGATGGACGGCAGCGACTCGTCATTTACGATAATGACGACCCCTCTGGTAAGACCTTTAGGCTCATCAAGCCTGCCGATCTTCCAATTGTCGGTGGGAAGGTCAGGGTTGCTAGTCCTGAGAATACTTAGGATTTCCCTAGGGTCCGATGGTTCGGACGGGATCCTGGCGTATGATCTAGGTCGGTTCGGGATTTGCTCCCTAGCAACACCCTCAATCATAGCGCCAGGCCAAACCTTTCCTAAGCGTGCGATGCCGATCTTATATAGCTCCGCTGACCTTTGATCGGCACAGCAAACTAGCTTGACATGGCCTTGCTGCCAGCCGCCGTCACGGCATACGGGGGAGGGGCCGAGGTGGTCCTTCATGACCTGGAGGAACTTGGTAGCTAGAGAACTCTCTACCATCCTCCACCTCTCTGGTGTTATGCTGCCGTCCGCGTCACTCCGGTCGATAACCGCAAGAGTGATCGGGTCCTTGAGCACCTGGGCATAAGGCTTGGCTGCTGTTGTGGGCGCTGCAACCTTCTTCCTCTTTGCTTCCGTGAGGGGCTCCTCCTGCGATCTTTGTCGCTTGGACGTGGAGTCCCTTGAGGCGTTGGAGAGGTAAGCCTGCTTGTTAGCCCAGGCGAGAGAGGTCTTCTGCCTTTCCGACCTATCTTCCTCAGGGACCTTCTCAATCCTCCTGATCAGCCTGAAAGCTGTTCGGCGGTCGAAATAGGTACGTTTAGCGACCTCGCGCGAGCTCGAAGCTGAACGGTCGGTCGAGTCCTTGTTGGACAAAGGGGGACTAGCCCCAGGTACCATGCGATCTTTGGTTACGCTCTGACCAGGCTTGGCAGCCAATGTCGTTGCGGCCGGAAAATCGCCAGCAGTGAACACGCTGGCACGAGCAGCGATTTGACGTCAAAGCGACAGAGATTGTTGGACGAATTCGTCTCGGAATCGAAAAGGGCCAAGGTACACAACACCGGCTCCTCTCCCAGGCCCTCCAACGCCCCATCCAAGTCCTACAGCGAGGTCCTTAAAGACAAGTTCGTGCTGGCGGTTATCGACAGAAGCGATGTCGATGGAACGATTGCTCCTGAAAAATTGAGAATGATCCCAGCTAAACTGGCAACAGTTCCCTCTTCCTATCTATCGCGACGGCGGGTGGCATCAAGGCCACGTAAAGCTGATCGCTTGTGCCGATCGGAGATCTTGCGATCTTTATAATTTGGCCATAGGCAAGCTTGGTGACGTTTGGCCGGGTGAAAAACTCGAGGTTTTTGCGAGGAAGGAGATCCCGAGCAGACCTAGAACTCGCACCTGGATCCCAGCCGAGCCCTCTAATACAGAGTTCGAAAAAAAACTGTACACTAAACGTACCGTACCTACCTAAAAAGAACACAAACTCTACGTCCTCTTATAAAGTTTGTGTACGCGTACACAAACTCTATCGGGCGAGTCGAAACTTTATAAGAGGACGTAGTGTTTGTGAACTATTCGTTGGGTATTCTGTTTGTGTTCTTTTCTGAGAAGTGTACCGTACAGAACACTAAGGTTCGGTACGTTAGTGTTTTTTTTTCGAACTCTGCTCTAATATGGATGAAATACTCCAGATCATCCAAGTCAGTAACCTGTTACTTCCCAGTAGCAACTGGAAAGCCGCCAAGCTGGAGGAACAACGGGGTCTTTATAGATACACGCTTATTGTGATCAATAAAGAATCCCTTGCTCCTTTGGCAGCGACTACCGGCTTGATTAGCTACAGGTTTGACGCTATTACCCTTTAGGGGTTAGGTGGGTTTCGAGGTCTCAAAAAAGGGTATTTTTACTGATTTTTTTTGATTATATCAAATGAAATATTTCATTCAAACAATTTACCATATCAAAGATACATACAGGGTTTTTCAATAAGAGCCCTACAAAAGTTTTTTTAAATAAAACAAAAACGGGTTTGGATATCAATGAAATTCTTTATTCCTGTGAAAGTACGTTCGATGCCATTATGTATGGAACTCGATTTCGGCCGATACTGCTGCAATTTCACGTTCGATATTCGTACGAAGTTCATCAATCGTCGCTGGCTTGTTGGCATAGACCATAGACTTGACGTAGCCCCACAGGAAATAGTCTAACGGCGTCAAATCGCACGACCGAGGCGGCCAAGCGACTGGACCATTTCGTGAGATAACACGTTCTCCAAACTTGGTTTCCAATATATTGATTGTGACATTCGCTGTGTGGCTTGTGGCGCCGTCCTGTTGGAACCACATGTCCTCCAAGTCCATATCATCCAATTGGGGCCAAAAATATTCGGTTATCATTGAACGGTAGCGATCCCCATTCACAGTAACGTGCCGGTCTTGATCATCACGGAAGAAGTACGGCCCAATGACGCCGCCGGCCCATAAACCACACCAAACCGTAATTTTTTCGGGATGCAATGATGACTCATGGAGTACGTGTGGATTGCTGCCTGACCAATACCGCATATTTTGTTTGTTGACGAAGCCATCCAGCCAGAAATTATGACGACCATAAATTGGACGTAGCGCTCTTAACGTTGAGGCCACTGACTCCGAATTTCGGTAGTAAATTTTAATAATTTCGACTCGTTGTTGGCTCGTATATCTTTCCATCATGAAATGGCAAACCTTACTGAAGAGAAATGTCAAAAAACCGCAAGAAAAATATGGCGTCGTTTGCTGTCCCTGTCGCTCTACTTTTGTAGCGTCCCTATTGAAAAACCCTTTATTTAACAAATACTGTGTGAAATTTTTATTTTAAAAGTTGGAAAATACAGCCAGTGGGACCTCATTTCTCTTGACCTCTCAAAAAACAGGTCTCCCGGCGTAGTTAGGATAACTCATGACTGGTTCATCCGAAATTAAAAAAACAATTTTTTTCTGTTAGTAGATATATAAAACTTGAACGAAGGAAAAAACAAAAACTTGAAATTAGAATTTTTGGCGGAGTTGTGAACAAAAAAACCCATTTTTTGGTCAAATTTTCACTGCATATTGCCTCATAAAATAAGTTGTGATAAAAAAAAATAAAAATCCTTCGTTCAGGTCCTAGATAATATTATTTTGAAGAAGTGTGCAAAATTGCAAAAATTAGATCGGTTCATAACTTTTTGAGAAATCTTGACTACCGACTTCGAAAATAAAGTTTCGCGAAAAACGCCATTGAAGTGCGACGCGCCAGGCTGACTTGGCCTGATGGCGGAACTTCCGAAGGGTCTATCTCTTAGAACTTTACTCTGATCGATTTAAAAGTTTGGGAGAATATTCTAAACATATTGTACTAAAGGGTGGTTAAATTTCAAGGGCCGATGTTGAATGTGAACCACACCTAAACGTCAAGTTTTTTTCTGCATTCCTTTGTCATTTCTCAATTTCAGACTAACTCAATTTGAACCATGGAAAGATACACAATCGAGCAACGCGTTAAAGTTATTCAGGCTTATTATGAAAATGGGCGTTCAAATCAAAATGCGTATCGAAGAAAATCATCTTCAGTGATGAGGCACATTTTCACCTCAGTGGATTCGTCAATAAGCAGAATTGCCGCATTTGGGCGAATGATAATCCAAGAGTGATTGTCGAAAAATCAATGCACCCACAAAGAGTGACTGTTTGGTGCGGTTTATGGGCTGGCGGCATCATCGGGCCGTATTTTTTCCAAAATGAGGCCTGTCAGGCAGTTACTGTGAATGGTGTTCGCTATCGTGAAATGATAACGAACTTTTTATGGCCCGAATTGGAAGATATGAATGTGGACGATATGTGGTTTCAACAGGACGGTACCACTTGGCACACAGCTAACGAAACAATGGCTCTTTTGCGCGCAAAATTCAATGGCCGTGTTATCTCACGTGGTGGCGATGTCAATTGACCGCCAAGATCATGTGATTTGACACCGTTGGATTTTTTTCTTTGGGGTTATTTGAAAGAAAAGGTGTACGCCGATAAGCCAGCAACAATTCAAGAGCTAAAGGATGAGATAATTCGGCACATTAACGGCATAGAACCTCAATTATGCTTCAGCGTCATCAAAAATTTGGACCATCGGATGGAGGTGTGCCGCCGAGGTCGCGGCGGCCATTTGGCCTATATTTTGTTCGATACATAATTGAACCATACCAATATTATCATAATAAAAAGAAATGACAATAATTTCCTAAATAATTTGTGTTTTATTCAAAATCAACATCGGCCCTTAAAATTTAACCACCCTTTATTTAATAAAATTAAAAAAACAAAATACACCCTTAAGGTGTATAAGAACGATGAGCTTGACCTGGGTAAAATGCCCCCCCATCCTCTTGACTCGACCCCTGAGTCCATAGACCCCGGAGCATCTATCTTCTTTCCATCTTTGGAGAGTGATGACTCCCTACCGTCGACCTCATCTCTTCCACCTTCAGTCATTAACGACACTTTGTCGGACATGGAGGTGGAAGACTGCCATGACACGGAGCTTTGAGGGAGGATGAGCTTCTAGCCTCGTCCTCCGACTCGGAAGCTTTCATCATTACCGTGGTGGAGACCACTCTGCCTGATTGTAGCTCCAATGCCGCAGTTAGTTCAGATTAATCTCCACCACTCTATCACGGCATCTACCGGCCTACTCCTCCGTCTCTCCAGGAACCTTGGGTTGTTAACAACTTGGTATGTCCACTGAAGACTCCTGCATACAATATCCTGTATACGCAGGACAAAAGTAAACCTAGATCTTGTGCACTGGTTGAACGTAGCCTAACATTAACTTTACTCCCCAATTACAGCGATCGAGAAACCACCGCAGCTAAACATCCAAAGGAGCTTACTTTGTGGTTTCGGCGTATCTCGCCCATGATCACATGGACTCTCTTTTTGAGAATAACCTGGAAAGACTGGTCGCAGATGCGGGGAGGCAGAAAATCTGAATTATCATTTGCTGTGACGCAAACGCCCATTACACAGCATGGGGTAGTTCCGACATAAATAACAGAGGTGAGTTACTTTTTGACTATATTCTAAGTACAAACCTTATTCTGTGCAATATAGGTAATGAACCCACTTTCATAACCAAAAACGGACAAGAGGTATTAGGCATAACCCTCGCCTCCCATAACATCTTTCAAATGATAACGAGATGGAAGGTGACAGACGAACACTCTTTTTCTGATCACCGATGCATTCAATTCAATCTAAATGATGCTCCTTCTAACCCATCAGTTTTCAGAAACTATCGTTAAACTTATTGGCTCAAATACAATGAAACCCTAAAAGAACTGGTATCTCTGAACCCCGATAGACCCCCTTCGAATACGCAAGAACTAGACGATATGGTTGCGCGCAAGTTGTAAGCTGCGCCGATCCCAACGGATCAAGCACACCTCTAACCAACTCCCTAGCTCTGATTACTCGGGACAAACTCCTTTGGGCGCTACACAGCTTCAAACCGTACAAATCGGCAGGACCTGGCGAACTACAAAAGTCATCGGATATCATCCTACCTTCGTTAGAGTTGATTCTGAAAAGTTGTAGTGATCTGGTATACATACCAAAATCATGGAGAGAAGGTAAAGTGGTTTTCATACCCAAGGCTGGCAAATGTTCTCATGTAAGCCCAAAAGACCTCAGACCCATATCATCTCTCCTTTTAAAAACTCTTGAACGATTGATTGATATCCATTTACGCGAAGGTATCGACTAACATCTGCTGTCTGCGGCTCAACATGCATATTGCAAAGGTAAATCTGTGGAAACGGCTTTACACACTTTAGTGCGTAAAATCGAATACTCCCTGCATCATAAGGAGTACACAATGGTAGCATTTCTGGATATAGAGGGCGCTTTTAACAACGTCAGCACATCAGCGATCATGAATGCACTGTCAGGTCTGTCGGTAGATAGTACGCTTTGCGAGTTAATTAACATTCTACTCACCAGGTGAATTATAAACTCAAAGCTGGATGGCTCATCTGCCAGAAGATCTGTCAGCAGAGGCACTCCACAGGATGGGGTCCTGTCCCCTCTTCTTTGGAATTTGGTGGTAAATGAACTACTGATAATCCTGTAAGCGGGGGGCTGCGAAGTGATCGCCTATGCTGATGCCGTTGCTATAGCCGTCTCGGGAAAGCACCTTGACACTTTAAAAGAACTCCTCCAAAGTGCTCTAAACAAGCTAACCAAATGCTCGGTGTGACTTGGGTGTGAACCCCCACAAAACTGAGCTGGTACTCTTCACTAGGAGGTATAAGATCCTATATATCGACCCTCCTACCATTGGTGGTACAAGCTTACATTTCTCCAACGAAGCAAAATACTTGGGTCTTATTTTGGACAGGCAATTAAGCTGGAAACCAAACATTCAAAAGAGAATAAAGAAAGCTACAGTACCCCTTTTATCTTGCAAGAAAGCCGTCGGAAATAAATGGGGTCTGCAATCCCGCATAACACACTGGCTCTATATTTCGGTAATAAGACCGATACTTACGTACGGGGTGATGGTGTGGTGGACCGCCTTGGATATAGCCACAAACCGCGATAACCTAAGCAAAGTCCAACGAACTGCTTGCTTGTGTATCAGTGGAGCTCTTCGCACGACTCTCTCTGCAGCACTGGACATTTTGTTTCACTTATCACCCCTAGACATTTTCGGCAAACAAATGGCAGCTTGTGCAGCCATCCGCCTCAAAGCAACCTCAAAGTGGTCTAATAAAGACTATCGCCACGCCTCCATTTTGAAAAATCCGCTCCCACACCACTCCCAGGCTAAGGTTTGACAGAACTTCAAGGTAACCATCCCTCCCAGGTCATTCTGGGGCGATGTATTTTCAGAAGATAAGTCGATTCATTTTTACACCGACGGTTCAAAAACTAGCAATGGGGTGGGTGGTGGTGTTTTCTCCGACAGGCTGAACCTCAGCCTAGCGTTCCGTCTTCCGAATCATTGTAGCCTGTTCCAGGCGGAAATCATGACGATCAGAGAAGTCTTATCTTGGCTGAAGAAAAACGTGATATCAGTCACGGATATCCGCATCTTTTCGGACAGCCAAGCGGCACTGAAGTCCTTGGAATCAGTCGCTCTAAATTCAATAACAGCCCTAGATGGCCGATCGTCTCTTATAGAGATGGCGGAGCAGTTCAATATCCACCTTTGTTGGGTGCCAGGGCACAGTGACATTCCAGGGAACTGCAAAGCTGATGAACTCGCCAGATATGGAACAACATTACCTATCGCTACTTGCAAAGTTGAACTAAAGCTAGATGCTATCGAAAGAATAAATCTTAGGTGGACAAGTGGTATAACATGTCTAGCGACAAAGCAGATTTAACCCAAGCTGGATCTGAAATGCTCTAAGCATTTGATTCCTCTTAATAGATTGCATATTAGCACTATAATAGGTGTTATTACTGGGCAATATGCAAGCATGCTAATAGGCTTGGCATTTACGCAAACGACTTCTGTAGAAGCTGTATGGACGAGGAGGAGGAGGATACCATTCTCCATCTTCTTTGCACCAGGTCTCTCCCGGAGAAGGAAACTCCACTTGGGAGCTTTCTTCCCTACAAACTTAGGCGACCTAATTAACATTGATTTCAGTAGCCTTCTACGCTTCATAAGAAGCTCCAATTGGTTTCAATGGGTAGGCTGTGAAGTTCTTTCCCGTAATTATTTTATTTGAATTGTATGACTTATGGCATCGTTATACGAGGTTGTAAAAGTGATTTTTATTTTAGGAAAGGTCATTAATGGAGTTTTATGATGCAACAACGATTTTATGAGTTTTTCCCGGTGTGTAGGATCAGTGTGCGATCATTGCTCGAATTCGACAGACGCGTGTTTAATTTTTTTTCTACTGCTAATAATTGTCAAGTGTGTGTTCATTTTTATTTTAAAATGCCGAAAGCAAGTCAACTGAATCCGGGAAAGCGTGTGAAAATACAGCTTTTATTTGAAAAAGGGAAAAATCAAATTCAAATTGCAAAAGAAGTAAAGTGCAGACGGTGTTCAGTCCAAAGCGCAATTAAACGGTACAAGCAGATTGGTTCGCACAAAAATAGCGAAAAATCCGGGAGGAAAAGATTATCACGAGTCGGAAGGACCGATTTTTAATACGACCTTCTCTTAAAACTCAGAGCAAAACCTCTTCTGAGCTTGCTGCTGAGTTGTTGAAGGATCAAAGGAAAAAAATGTCTTCCAGAACCGTTAGATAAGGACTTGGGGAAGCTGGACGTCAAGGATGCAAAGCGAGAAAGAAGCCGCGGTTCTCGGAAAAAACGAGAAGGCACGCTTGGAGTAGACAAAAAAACATGTACTTTTTACGGATGAAGATTAGTCCAATATTTTGCGGTCAGGCGATTTTAACTTTGAGCTACGTTTCATTTATGAATCACTTTTAATTTTGACATCAAAAAATGTAACCAATTTGTATGTTCTCTAGACAAATTTATCTTCTTAAAATAATGCTTTTTTCCCCAATTTTCGGATATTTGGCAACCCTGGTGTGACTTTTGTGAGGCAAAGGATTGACGAAGAGTACAACTCAGAATGCGTGGTACCTACTGTCAAGCACGGTGGAGGCAGTATAATGATCTGGGAATGCACGTGGGTGACGGTCGGATGGACTCCTCCAAGTTCGAAAATGTGTTGGAAAATGGACTTAAACTTTCTTTTTCCAACATTTTCGGGGATACCAACATGGAAAATGTCAAATTCTAAAAGGGTAACGCATCCTGCCTGAGGTGGTTTAAAGACACTAGCATAGACCTGCTTGAATAGCCCGCGCAGTGGGCTATTCTGAAGCGTAGGATCCTGCAGCACACAATTACATCAAAAGAAACACTTAAAAATGTGTTACACCAAGAATGGAGCGATATTTCTTCGGAAGAGTGCCGCAAACTAGTCAGCTCTATGCCCACCAAAGTCGCTGCAGTCATAAAGGCCAAAGGTGATCCCAACGAAATATTAATGTTATCTAATAAAATGAATTATTAATCATATCTGCTTACTTTGATTTTATTTTTTCTTATTTTTTTGGAATATATTGATAGTTTTAAGGGGTGCCTAATACATTTGGCCAAGGCTGTTTATGATCTTTTACGAACTACATCTCACATTTAAAGATGCCCCAAATCTGCCTTCTGAACGAAGACGCTTGGCGAAAATTCTTAGTTGCCTGTAATGCTAGGAAAAATGTTTTTTAGAGGGTTCGAATATTTTACTCAATCGCATTTTCTTCTTCTTTATAAAGGGTGTTGTTCTCGTTGGCTAACTGACAAGAGAATACTTCTTCCCGGTCTGTCATGAGATAACTTTGTGATAAAGTAAACAAGGTATCGAAAAAGTGGATAATGGATGTTTTTATGGTTAAGCACGGATACATATCGGTTCGTAATTGCATGTTGTTTTGTTTTGCCTAGTTTTACAAAAACTGTTGCTGTTTTTCATTCATTGTTTTTGGGTGAAAGAGTGATGATTTGATGTTTAACATGGTAAAAATTCAGATCTACGAGAGTAAACAAAAATGAAAACCGTATGCATCTGTATATACATATGTATATCCGACGATTATCAAAATTCAATTTATCTATATAGTATATCACAGCGATATTTTCAAATTAAACAAGGAGATGATTATTCCATAAGGTAGTGTGCTAGGGCCTCTTTCATACCTTCTGTTTACCAAGGATTTGCTAGATAGTGGTGAAAAAACCGTGGCTACATTTGCAGACGATATTGTTATCCTTGCTGTAGGAGAAAATGTTAAAGAAACGACAAGAATACAGTAAATAATATATCAAAATGGACCAAAAAGTGGCAAATTAAACTAAAAAACCTAAAGTCGGTCACTATCAACTTTACGAAAAATGTTCAGCATATCCGAGTAATCATAAATGATAATGAAGTAGAATATGCAAACACAGCTACATTTCTAGGGATGATCCTAGATGCAAAACTGCTCTGGAAAACGCATATGAAGAAAAAAGGAGAAGAACTGAATATGCTCTACAATAAAATGTATTGGCTTATCGGGAAATATTCTTGTCTGTCCAACTACAATAAATGCTTCATAAGAAAATATAAAAGCCAGTATAGACTAACGGGCTCCAGCTGTGGGCATACACATGCAAAACAAATTTTAAAAAATGCACCATCTATGTATATAAAACTCTTTGTCCTGACTGACTGACCTGAGATAGGCGCACAGCCCAAACCGCTGGTGCTAGAAACATGAAATTTGGACAGTAGTTTCCTTTTGTGGAGTAGACACCCACTAAGAAGGGATTTTTCGAAAATCGGCTTTTACAGGGTGTTACAGAGTGTTCAAGTTTGTATGAAAAAAAAATTTAAATTGGAGTTTGGAATTGAAATTTGGTGGGTATATTCTAGAACAGAAATAATTAAACACGTGTTTATAGTAATGCGCAACCTTAGTCAACAGCACACATCGTGTTGTGATCGTGTGTTGTTTTTTTTTCCCCCAGTTGTACAAGGGTAGTTTTTTTTTTTTTCATTTTTCTTTGTGCTGCCTTTCTGCACTCATCACGATATCTATATACATACATATGTGCGTACGTATATATTTGATGGAAGAATTTTTTGTTGTTGTTGGATTTACTTGAAATCGAACACAAATATTGAGATTTGATACGCCAGAAACATCAATAAGGTACAGGGACAGAGCTTGAAAGTGGACAATGTGGATCTGAGGAGTGACTATTTCTCCCATAGCGCCCTCAGGGACAATTCACCAGATAGCCTGCTCATCTCCGAGCCAGAAAGAAATAACAGGGAAGTTGTTTACAGGGACGCCTTAAAGAATTAATATGAGAAATTGCAAGTCTATCATCAATGGCTTGAAACGCGGGGAAGGATATAGGGTATAATGTGACGTCCTTCTACGCGGGCGTAGTCGCGGGTATCGGCTAGTAGTACATAAGAAGCGCTGATCTGCATAGAGATCTTACAGTCGAAATAATTGAATAGGAAGTAGAAAAAGTAGCCAATAGACATAGACTTAAGCTTTTCAACCACGTCAATGTAGAAATGACAGAATTATGAAATACTGACAATCTGACTAGGAGATTAAGTAAAACCTTTCGAACTAGCTAGTTAGCCCAAAAAAAAATTTGATTGGGGAGCCAGTCCTATACTTCCCACCGCAGACATAACGATCGAGTTGAATAAATATTATTTATTTCTATTTTTCTTTTTGCATAAAATAATTGGATAATCAATTTAATGTCAAAGAAAAAAGAAAACAACAACAATTTCCCCACAAAGACAACAACAACAAGTTCGAGAGTTGTTGCGCGAACTTGATAAAAAAAATTTCTTCAATTTCCTCAGCATCCGCTAGACCGATTATGCTCAAAATCTAATCAGCTCTAAGTTTCACGCTGACAAATAAAACAAAACTAGGTGGGAAGTAAAAACTGCATGATCGTACGTTGTTTTGTTCTCCAGATATCCACAAAGAGTTCTTGCGCGAACTCGAAAAGACATTTCTTAAATTTACTCAGCATCCGTCAGACCGATTGTGCTCAAGAGCTTATTAGCTCTAAGTTTTACGTTGGCAAATAAAACGAAAAAAACCGCATGATCCTACGTTGTTTCGTTCTCTAGATATCGAAGGCGGAACATTTTGTCACACACACACACAGAGACATCATTTCGAAAATGGGTGCAAACGATTTCTAGTGTATAGTAATGGCAAGCCCTGTTCATATCTCATTTTGACATTTTGATTGGAACGATTACAGTACTTCCCACCTAGGTGGGAAGTAAAAAAAGAAAAAGTCTAATTACTCTGATTTGCCAAAAAAAGCCTGAACTCGCTTCTAAAACGACGTGCATCATTCAGTTTTCTTAGATTACGCGGTAGTTAATTCCAGAGGCAAGAGAATCGGGGGAGAATTAAGCAAGCAGATCTGTTGGATGTTGGAAACTGGATTTTGTTATAGAGATACGTTGGATGCCTTGCTTTAATAATGCTAAAAAGAAAGATCAGTGTACAAAACTTCATATAGGCCTGAAAAGACATTTTCAACAGGTTTTTCGCCAGATGTGAGACATGTTCATATCTTTTGAGACTATAGACATAACGTATAGTACTGTTAAACACTACTTAAGGCTTCCTTTTACTATACTCTGTCCCACAAAAATTATCAGTATACAGACCTTATGGGAGAGCTTTTTTTCAAACACTGGTACCGGTAGACGTTTTCCGGGCACTCTATGAGAGAAATTGCCACTGAAATACAAACCAAACCACTGACTTACACAGATTTTGTTTGTGTATTTCTCCCAAAACTCGAGTACATCCTACCATTCCCAGTCTGCCACACAGCTGAGGGCAGAATGATCGTGTTGTCGTCATCAACTCTAACATCTCGCTGTGTGTGCTGAAAATATGTACATCGAAACAGAGTAACCGTTATCCAGTCAACGCAAATCGTTGCAGCTTTTTCTGTGAATTTTGGCAAAGAGCTCTAAAATTTTGTGCTTTTGAGAACAAATAAATGAATTTGAGTATGGAAGGGTGTTGCCGCTTAATTTTTTGGTTTTTTTTCTATTTTCTTGTTCTGGGAAACCCGTTTAAATGCAGTTAAATTCGGTTTTTCTGCTTAAATGAAGGTTTATTCGCGCGGGATTTCGAAACATTCAATTCAGTCACAGTTCTATAAGTGATCATATTTATTAGATAAAATGCGTTATAGTAATATTGTCGTACATAAAAACACTTGAAAAAATGCCTTTGTACGACATTTGCACTAAGTTTAGACCAAGGTAGAAAAAAAGACTATAAAAACAATCAAAATTCGATGTTTATTGGTAGAGCAATTCAACAACTAAACAAGAGTGCGAGCGCGAGTGGACTGTACCGAAGAAAAGAGCTCATGCATTCGCTATCATGCGATGGATCAGCTCATGATTATGCTTTCGGTATTTATGTACCGTAATTCGGTATATATGTATGTTCAAAGATTTTACGTAATACATGTTTAGGGTAATTTATGAATGTTAAGTTTTATGTGCACATACAATTAGGATAAAGAAAAATTCAAGTTACAATTTTAATTAGAAATATAAGTTTAGAAGTGTATAGAAATTGATTAAGTCATATTATTGAAATTAAGTAGGATAGTTTTTGAAACAAAATTGGGCTTAACACTGCCGCCGCACAAGGACAACTGTCCTTAATTAAATCCGCAGGTCATCTGTGATCATGGTTGATTTTTCGGCGTCAGGTAGTGGGAGTAGAGCAAGTTTGGTGATTGGTCTCTTCAGCAGTTTGTCTTTCAATTTTACCGTCGCTACTCTTATAATACCGTCGTTGCCTGGATGAACTTCGGTGACCCTAGCTAATGGCCACCTGGATGGAAATAAGCGTTCGTCCTTGACTAGCACCATATCGTTTTCTCGAAGGTTTCTTGACAACTTCTGCCATTTAGGGCGCTGCTGAAGTCGGGTGATGTATTCTGCACTCCAACGATACCAAAACTCCTGCTGCAAACGTTGTACCAATTTCCAAGCTGACTGTCGGTTGATGTTTTGGTCGAGCAGTTAACCCTCAGGATGAATTTGCACAGTTGGTTCTCCAATTAAAAAATGACCAGATGTAATGGCTTCGAATTCATTTGGATCGTCGTTGATGGGTGAAAGTGGCCTAAAGTTTAAACAAGATTCGATACAAGCTATTGTAAAAGGGTCATTAGTTCTTCAAACGTGAATCTACGATCTTTCATTATGCGTTTTAAATGGTACTTAGTAGATTTGACTCCGGCCTCCCACAGGCCTCCAAAGTGGGGTGAAGCGGGCGGTATAAAATGCCATGTGGTTCCTCTGTCCTAAAGATGTTCTCTACCCTCCTTGCCGATAGGAAAGGGCTTGCGATGGTTACTGACTAAGATATTTCGTGCGCCGATAAAATTGCTGCCACAATCGCTGTATAGGTCACCAGGGTTGTAAAAGAATGCATTCTTTTTTGAATGCCCTCTTTAATGAATTCACTTTTATGATTGCATTCATTGAATTCATTTTGAGACTTCAAGAAAAAGAGTGCAATCACCATTCATTTACCATTCAAAGGATTGCATTCATTTCTTCTACCATTCAATTGAATGCACTCATTGAATGCACTCACTTAAGAATTCATGAATTCTTTTACACTCATTTGCATTCTTTGCACTCTTTTGCATTCTTTCCATTCTTTTGCACTCTTGCACTCTTTTACATTCTTTGCATTCTTTCGCACTCTTCCATTCTTTTGCACTCTTTTGCATTCTTTGCAAATCAATAAAAATTAATGCAAAGAATGCAAAAGAGTGCAAGAGTGCAAAAGAATGGAAGAGTGCAAAAGAATGCAAAGAATGCAAAAGAGTGCAAGAGTGCAAAAGAATTGAAAGAATGCAAAAGAGTGCAAAGAATGCAAATGAGTGTAAAAGAATTCATGAATTCTTAAGTGAGTGCATTCAATGAGTGCATTCAATTGAATGGTAGAGGAAATGAATGCAATCTTTTCAATGGTAAATTAATGGTGATTGCACTCTTTTTCTTGAAGTCTCAAAATGAATTCAATGAATGCAATCTTAAAACTGAATTCAATGAAAGATTTTTAAAGAGTCCATTCCTAAATGAATGCATTCTTTTACAACCCTGTAGGTCACTACAATGTCCTCTGCGGGCGGTGAAACTTTGAAAAGCAGCGAGAAATGCTTCAGTGGTGTAATCTGTGACAGCCTCAAGGTGTATAGCTTTTGTTGCTAAACAAATAAAAATGCAGATATATGCCTTTGAAATCTTTGGGTTTCTTCCTTTCGACAGCCGAATTTCAATGGGTCCTGCATAATCCGCGCCTGTATGAGAAAACGGCTTGTTTTGGGTCACTCTTTCCTTTGGAAGACTGCCCATTAGCTGAGCAGTGGTGGATTTGTTGTAGCGAAAACAGGTAACACACCTGTGGACATATTTTCGAATAAGATTTTTCGCACCAAGAATCCAATACTTTTGTCGTGAAGTGGCAAGCATTAATTGTATGCCTCCATGCAGGGTCTGTTGATGAATATCTGCAATTACTAGGTAGGTTAAGGGATTAGTTCTGGATAACAGAATAGGATGTTTCATAACCACTGGTAAATCCGAATTGTATGGCACTTGTGGCGAATCTTTAACGGTTTTGACGAGCCTAGCAAACAGTACGGCAGCACATAGTTCAAGCCGCGGAATACAGACCCTTTGGACGGGTGCAACTTTTGTTTTGGCAGTTAACTCCATTCATGCCTTGGGTTCGACAATAAACTACAGCTGCGAACGCGAAGCATCACAAAAACCATGTTGTTTAATATCCGTCGTGTAGAAAAAAGTACTTATCCAACGAGGAATACGAATCTCTTCAAGAAGGGAGAGGTTCTTACGAAAGGATTTCAATTCTGTATCGATATCAGGTGGTAAAGGATCATCCCATCCTACTCCAGATACCCAAAGTCTCTGAAACAAGCTTTTTCCTACAATAATAACAGGTGGGAGCCACCCTAAGGGATCAAAAAGCTTCGAAACGTCGGAGAGGAGAATTCTTTTGGTATGGCGATCAAGAGGGTTTAGTTTTACCTTATAAAAGATCTCATCATTAACGGGGCACCAAAAGACTCCCAATGTTTTGACTGCGCTGGCGTCATCTAGCGTTAGTGGAAGAGCGACTTCTCGATCTTCTGCGGATACAGTGCTTAGAAGCTCGGGCTTATTAGAAGTCCATTTTCGTAGTTTAAAACCACCACGAGCTAAAAGTTGAATAAAGTCTGACTGAAGTTGTATGGCCGAAGGAACGTCGTCTGCTCCGGAAAATACGTCATCTACGTAGGTATTGGTTCTTAAAATTACACAGGCCACGGGAAAGTCTAATTCTTCGTCTTCAGCTAACTGATGCACACATCTTATGGCAAGAAAAGGAGCGCAGCTAGTGCCATATGTAGATTAGATTAGATTGTAAGCAGAGGTGGGATCGAGTCGCCTTATCACTGCGGCCGCCTATGGGCCTATTGTGATTTCCTCCATTTAGAGCTCGCTCATGATGCCTGAATTCGAGATGAATCAAGAGATGTCTTTGAGTGAGCTGGCAGATATATCCTCCGTTTCCACGTAGAATTTGCCTAAAAGACGATGACGTGTTCTGATTAGACTGTTACAGGGACACAAGATGTGTTCTGCTGTTTCTTCGTCTTCGTTGCACATTCTGCATGTGTTGCCTTGTACAATTCCCATAGTCATTAGGTGTTTTTTGACTAGACAGTGTCCCGTTAGGAAGCCTGTAACCTTTCGAACCTGACTCCTGGTTAGTTCTAGGAGTTGTTTCGTTCTGGTATGGGACATGAACATTTTGGCATGAACATTTTGGCTTGCCTGTTACCTTCAGTATTCGTCCAATAATGGTGAGCTTTGTTTTTCAGCCAGCTTTTAATGGAGCACTTTTGTGATGTATTTTTAAAGAAGATACAACATATCGATTCCTACTTACAGGATCTGTCTATAACATCGTTGCCACTAATAAGTATGTATGTAGTAGCCCGTGCAATGCCGGGTTTCACACAGCAACAGTAAAAATTATTATGGACCACACACACAAAGTCGTTTACTTAGGTGTGTACTTTTACAAAACGAAAGTGAAAATAAACCAAACGACTTTAAAATTAATAAACATCGATGTGCATAAAATGGAAACAAAAAAAAAAGGGTTCCTTGTATGTATGCCAAAACAAAATTGCCTAAATAAAGAGAAAAGGGTTCAAATTCCGGCTTATAAGGATAATGGTCACAGTGCAGTGAAATCTCTGTCCAAGATGACTTTACGGCTTCAACTACGTCTTCTGTTATTTTAAACTGTCTTCATCTTACGTGAGTTTTTCGTGATAGCCATCCCCAAACATTTTCCATAATATTCAAGTCAGGTGTGTATGCCAGCCATGCCAAAAGTTCTACATTTTGACCCTCAGCCCAGGCTTTGGTTAACCTTGCAGTGCGTCCCGTTGGAAAAGTCCATCGGTGTCCACTTACAATTCAAACAACTTAGAAAAAGCTCGCACCAGTACGCAATTGTAGGTTGCTGCGTTCATTCGTGAGCTTTGAAAATTCAGTTCCACTGTACAGTAAAATGATATTCGCCCCCATACCATTACACCGCCTCTTTTGCTGTGTCCTCTATCCAATGTTACTTCATATTTTCCTAAATTATGAAAAAAAAAGTTATAGCTGTCGGGTCCATCCAAATTAAACTTTTTTTCATGAGAAAAGGCGACTTTGTGACATTCCCTGTCTTATAGGGTATGTTGCTTCGAAAAACTAAGCCGCTGAGTTCGGGGTGCTTCATTTAGTGGAGGTTTTTTCTTAATTTTCAGATATTTTGAATGAGTGGCTTGGTGAATTATGCAGTGAACAGCTGTTTTGCTGGCTTTTACCCTAGTCTAAACACTGATTTTGCTCAGTTATAGATTTGATAGGCTTCTTGAAGCATGGCCGAGCGGTTTTGATGTGTTGTAGCCATATACACCCGTGGTTTTGTAATTTTTTTCATAATTTTTAATGATTCAGTGGTAGTCGTTCACGACTACGTGACTTCTTCCAATCTTTTCTTCTATATAGCAGCTGATATGACCATGTCCCTTGAGTCTTTTCTTCTTCATTTAGGCAACTTGCTTTTGGCATAATTGTATTATTGATTATCAAATGTCTTGAACTGTTAATTATCTAACTTTTTGCATCCTCTAATTTATTCTTTTAGATGCTACTATTGTAGATTGTTTTTTAATGTGCATTTAAACAAGTGAGACAAAAAAAAAGAGTCGATTTTAGGACCCAAATTGGTTCAAGTGCCATAAAACTAAGAATTTTAAACGTGGATTCAAAAATTCTTTTTGGAGCTTTTCCCTCATATTACCCTCAATAAACTCCTTAATAAGGTTTTTCCGAGTTACCCAAAGTTAGGGAGAAATCGTACAAAGTTTGTCGAAAAAAATGTGAATTTAAACGAATGACACGCTGTGTATTTTTTTCTAAAATCCCGCTAGCACACGGTCCCGTATCATCAGCCGACATAAGTTGTTTTATATTATCACTACTAATATTATAAAAGTGAAACGTTGTCCGATTGTTTATTTGTTTGTTTGTTTGTTTGGATTTTACCTATGCGAAAACTACTAAACCAATCAACCTCAAATTTTGCACACAGAATGGCTGTACATCGGGTCATATAATAGGCTATGTTTTATAACGCTACCTTATTCAAGAGCCGAGCAGTTAACAAAAACGTGGAGCAAGTCAGAGGAAATTCATTGCCTCACACGAAAAGATATTTTCTCGATCGTGAGCCACATCGGTTGATGAGCATACGTGTTGTTTTTGTTTTGCCCAGTTTCACAAGGGTAGTTTTTCATTTCCTTTTCTGCTGTGTTGTTGTTGTTTTTTTTTTTTTTGTTCGTTCTTTGCTTCTATCTATTCGTGTGTACAGGGTAATGATTTGGTGGTTGGTACGGTAGATACCTATATATACATACATACATTGGATATACATCTGTACATTTGTATTTATATATTTACTAGCTGAATAAAACCCGGCGTTGCTCGGGGTTATTACATTTCAATCCAGAAATCGACATCTTCTTCAAACAATTTATGAAAGACTTATCCCGATTATATAATATATCATAATCTTATCTTAAATCTGAATCGGAATTTTATTTTCAACCCAATCGACTGTATTTTATTCTGCCACTTTTGCAAATGTAATCAAATTCTTTAAGTCGAACCGAACCTCCTTTAACTCTAATTTCCCTCTAACTCGAGTTTGTTCACCTATTGTCCCCTGTCAGTTTTCTTTCGAAAAGTCATCCTCCAAGTCAAATTCATTCTAAATCAGAAGTCCTTGGAATTTTAATACATTCGTTAAATAGATACATCCTCCAAATCAAATTCATTCTAAACCAGAAGTCCTTGGAATTTGAATACATTCGTTAAATAGATACATACATATGTACATATGTACATCCTTTGCAGAAAATAAAATCAAAACAAAAAATTCCCCTCCCGCAACTGGCAATGTTATACCTACATCAAGCACACACAATCCCTTACCCAGCCTGTCGCGTCGCGTCGGCGCGCTATTCCTTTATCTACCGAAAAAGAGAATCAATAAAAAAAATTGCCACGAAAAATGTGTAGACAATTGCGCATATGGGTAAAAAATGAATAATCCGGCTGGCTCGAAAAAAAGATGATGTGTCATCATAACAATATCAAAGTTCACTCGCCCACAAATGGAATGATCCAACTGCGCTATGACCTTTTCCCTCATTAACTCAATTCTCCAGAGTTAATTGAATTTGATAACCTGTGTATGCACATATGTACGTACATATGTTAATACATATGTAATGTAATAAATATATAAATAAAGGGTTTTTCAATAGGGATGCTACAAAAGTAGAGCGACAGGGACAGCAAACGACGCCATATTTTTCTTGTGGTTTTTTGACATTTCTCTTCAGTAAGGTTTGCCATTTCATGATAGAAAGATATACGAGCCAACAACGAGTCGAAATTATTAAAATTTACTACCGAAATTCGGAGTCAGTGGCCTCAACGTTAAGAGCGCTACGTCCAATTTATGGTCGTCATAATTTCTGGCTGGATGGCTTCGTCAATAAACAAAATATGCGGTATTGGTCAGGCAGCAATCCACACGTACTCCATGAGTGTGGTTTATGGGCCAGCGGCGTTATTGGGCCGTACTTCTTCCGTGATGATCAAGACCGGCACGTTACTGTGAATGGGGATCGCTACCGTTCAATGATAACCGAATATTTTTGGCCCCAATTGGATGATATGGAATTGGAGGACATGTGGTTCCAACAGGACGGCGCCACAAGCCACACAGCGAATGTCACAATCCATTTATTGGAAACCAAGTTTGGAGAACGTGTTATCTCACGAAATGGTCCAGTCGCTTGGCCGCCTCGGTCGTGCGATTTGACGCCGTTAGACTATTTCCTGTGGGGCTACGTCAAGTCTATGGTCTATGTCAACAAGCCAGCGACGATTGATGAACTTCGTACGAATATCGAACGTGAAATTGCAGCAGTATCGGCTGATTTATGCTTGAAAACCGTCGAAAATTGGGTTCAGCGTCTGGAATTCTGCAAGCGTGCCCGTGGTGGCTATGCAAAAGAAATCGAGTTCCATACATAATGGCATCGAACGTACTTTCACAGGAATAAAGAATTTCATTGATATCCAAAACCGTTTTTGTTTTATTTGAAAAAACTTTTGAAGCGCTCTTATTGAAAAACCCTGTACAAATGTACAGATGTATATCCAATGTATGTATGTATGTATATATAGGTATCTACCGTACCAACCACCAAATCATTACCCTGTACACACGAATAGATAGAAGCAAAGAACGAACAAAAAAAAAACAACAACAACACAGCAGAAAAGGAAATGAAAAACTACCCTTGTGAAACTGGGCAAAACAAAAACAGCACGTACGCTCATCAACCGATGTGGCTCACGATCGAGAAAATATCTTTTCGTGTGCGGCAAGGAATTTCTTCTGACTTGCGCCACGTTTTTGTTAACTGCTCGGCTCTTGAATAAGAAAGCGTTATAAAACATAGCCTTTTATATGACCCGATGTACAACCATTCTGTGTGCAAAATTTGAGGTTGATTGGTTTAGTAGTTTTCGCATAGGTAAAATCCAAACAAACAAACAAACAAACGGACAAAGTTTCACTTTTATAATATTAGTAGTAATTACATTACATATGTATTAACATATGTATGTACATATGTGCATACACAGGTTATGAAATTTCAATTAACTCTGGAGAATTGAGTTAATGAGGGAAAAGGTCATAGCGATCAGTTTGCCCGTTCCATTTGTGGGCGAGTAAACTTTGGTATTGTTATGATGACACATCATCTTTTTTTCGAGCCAGCCGGATTATTCATTTTTTTACCCATATGCGCAATTGTCTACACATTTTTCCTGGCAATTTTTTTTATGGATTCTCTTTTTCGGAAGATAAAGGAATAGCGCGCCGACGCGACGCGACAGTCTGGGTATGGGATTGTGTGTGCTTGATGTAGGTATAACATTGCCAGTTGCGGGAGGGGAATTTTTTGTTTTGATTTTATTTTTTGCAAAGAATGTATGTATGTATCTATTTAACGAATGTAAATTAATTAAATCTAGGTTGTTTTAGATAAAAAAAACTTTATTTTTTCGGACCAAGTGTGTCCCTTCAAATTATCTTACGAACTAACTACAATTGTGCTTATTCTACCTTAAATACTAATCTGCTGCAGGTGCCCATCCATCTGTTGGCGATGTCGTCCCACCCTCGTACTCCTATCGCAATCGACGTACGTGACGGAATGCAGCTAGCTCGAGTGACATAGACGCGATGTCAGCATCTTATCATTCCCATAGAACGTGGGAAATGCATGTTGTTCTTGGGCAAATGTCTCTGTCGTTAACTCTTCCCCCCTCAAATTCGAACGCCCTCGTTCGATGCCCTTGAACTTAGGACATTTGCGGCTTCTACATCTATTATGATTGTTCTGCCGGTTGGTACTGGTGATGTTCGTATTACGTTACTTCGATCTGCAGGTAAAGGGGGTGAGGTAGGTTCAGCATAAGAATTATCTTCGTTTTTTCTTGTATTTCTTATCTTTTTGAAGAGAAGTGCTGCCAGGATTACAACAATAAACGAGAGTCCAAAATTTGTTGTTAGATTTATTTTGCGTTCTTTTTCTGTAATCGCTATTTTAGTGGTTCCGTTTACGTAAAGTTCTTTCAGCATTTCTAACGAAAGAATCTCTTCCTTTTCGGTCAGCGTATTCATAGGCTGGAGGATAGCTGGCATCAGTTGGTGACTTATTGTTTCGCTATTCCTGAATTCTTCTCCTTTAACCTGTATTGTTGAATTGAGATAGTGAATGACGTAGGTACCATTGAGTTCGATTGCTTCTTTGTCGATTATGACTTGTCCGTTGTACTGGTTGAGCAAGAGTATTCCTGGTGAAATTTCCTCTACAGCTGGGATGTGTTGGTTATTGACGGTCGTGCAGGTGGCTTCTTTACCTTGGAGCAGCATTGGGGTGCAAGCAGATGTACTAATGTCTACAATACTATATCTGTTACATATTCTTAAGTTATTATATGTTGTACAAGGTTTATTTAGTCCATATACCTTTTTTTCACATTCAATAACATTTTCAAATCGTATTTTATTTATTATATTATTCTTTCTTATGGACTTAAGGAACAAGAAATTACATACTTCTTTTATCCGTTGTGGGTAAATCAAGAATATAAACTAAATTATTATTATCTGAAGCAATCTTGACATTGATAAATTCTAGTGCTTCGTCTAAATTAACATATGGAAAGTTTTCATTCTTAATTATAGTTTCGGTTACATTGATTTCATTATTTGACAAAATATATGAGTTTACGATACCTGCCTTTGCCCAGTGTATCGCGTATGCAAGGTTAACAATTTCTTCTTTCATTAACTCTAGTTTGTATTTAATTTTAATAATCATATCTATATCAATATTTTCTCTTTCTTCAACAATTTTTAGCAAGTGATTCGTTATATTTGAAATTTCATTTATTCTATTAACTGTAATTTTGTTTATAATAACCTGATTATTATTATTCTGTAGGACATTATTAATTTTTTCAGTGAGAATTTCGTGGTCGTGGTGATCTGGATTTCCAGCGATCCACTTCCATGTACTGCCAATGAAATCAAGAGATTTTTTTATTCTTTTCTGTATTTTTATTCTATTCAAGTAACTTTTTATTCTTTGGGTTTCAAAGGTTAGGATAGGATATAAGGGATGATTGGATTTGATTTGGGATGCTATAGTTTCTTCCAGTCTATTTATAAGTTCTTCATAAGAATTCACATCGATAATATGAACAATTTTAAATGAGCCATTCTGTATTTTAGCTTCTCCTTTCTTGATCTTTATTACTTTCGAGTTAGTATAGTCCAAAATTTGAAATCTCGCACTACTCAGGGGCACGAGCAACCTATTGAGGGAAATTAATTTTTTATTAGAATTTTGCCTTAATTTTTACTAAAAGGAATTATTAACTTTTTCAATTGCGTATGTGGCTTTTATGTACGATTCTGCCACTTTCTGTTAATATTGTAGTTTCTCTGTTTTCCTTTACCTTTTCTTCTTTAAATCTTCCTGAAAGCTTGGATCCTAGTCTCTTGTTTATTTTTACATAGACTATTTGTCCAGGTAAATATTGTTTTATTTCCTGTCGATTTTTGTTATGATACTTCAAATCAGTTTTTTGTTTCTGACGAAGCTTATTGAAGTTTGCTTGCCTTGTCTTCTCATAGTCTTCGGGGCTAAATGTGACACTACGGCCAAAAAAAAGATCTACTGGTTTCTTACCAGTTGTTGAATGAATACTGTGATTGTATTCGCTTACAGATCGTTCTAGGAGTTCCTCGAAGTTTCGATTTGTTCCTTCTGCTTTGAGACATCTCATAATCTCTGTTAATGTTGAGTGAAACCGCTCAACTTGACCATTGGCTTCACTTCTGTAGGGGGGTGTCGTGTAGACGTCAATCCCTAGTTCGTCTTTCATCATAAACTTGATGGATGCAGAGTTCAAAGACGGTTCATTGTCAATAACAACTACCTTAGGTACACCGAATCGAAATAGTAAATCCCTAAGGGGTTTTCTCACATCTTCTATGGATCTGCTTTTTAGCATTATAGTCTGAGCATATTTACTGAATTTGTCTAAAGAAGTAAGGACGTATTTTTTTTCTGTAATATAGATATCGAAGTGAACTGTGTGTCCTGGAAATGTAGGTAAGGGAGTCTCATTAAGTTTAGGTTCATTTGGGTGTCGTTCATACTTATTGCTTTTGCAAACTTTGCAAATTTTTGTTATCCTTTTAATTTTGTTCGTCATGGAGGGAAAGTAGTATTTCTGTAGTATCTGTGCCTTGTTCTCAATTGCGTTTCTATGTGCTCTATAGTGAGTTTCGACAATTATATTTTCTTGGTCGTTTTCACTTGTTATGTCTTCAACTTGCAGTTGAGTGAACCTAACACGATAGTTTTTAAAGTGGAGAGGGTATAGTTCTTGTATTAGTCCCATTATTCTCTCTTGGGTTTTGATACAATTGATTACTGAAGGGTTTAAAAATTTCTTTAAGATCTGAAGGAGATTTGTGGTATCATATTCTGTCTCTGTTACAATATGACGATGGTATCCAGGGAAAACGATTTTAAATTCACGATTAGATGCTTCACCAAGGTTAAGGAAAATTTGATTTTTATAGACGTTAATGGGAGTGTCAACACTTTCGATGAGTTCTTGTGAATAACTCTCATCGCTGTGCATGGTTGGCGTTAAGGAATTAATTAAGCTGTTTTGTGGAGGTCTGGACAGTGCATCAGCAACGACGTTGGTTTTCCCGGGTTTGTATTGGAGTTCGTAGTTGTACTCCTCGAGAATAGCTTTCCAACGTTTCATTTTTGCATTGTTATTTTTGTTGCTTAATGCATAGGTGAGAGGTTGGTGGTCTGTATAAATTTTTACTTTGGCTGAACCGTAAAGGTAATTCCGGAGGGATTTTAAAGCCCAAATAATTGCAAGCATTTCTTTTTCGTTTGCTGCATAATGTTCTTCACTTTTATTTAGGGTTCTTGAAACAAAAGTTATAGGTCGGTCATCTTGAGATAGCACGGCCCCGATGGCGTAATTTGATGCATCGGTAGTCAGTTGGAATTCCTTACTAAAATTTGGATATGTAAGAATGGTTTCTTGTGAAACAAGAGCGTGCTTCAGTTTATTTAGTGATTCCATGGCGTCCTCGTTCAGAGTTATGATTTGCTTACTGGAAACATTCTTAGATACACGGCCTTTCTCTCCTCTTAAAAGGGCGGTAAGAGGTTTTGCAAGTTTTGCGTAGTCTCTTACGAATCGGCGGTAATAGCCGGATAATCCTAAAAAGGATCGAAGGTCTTTAAGAGTTTTGGGGCACGGAAAGTTGAGAATTGCTTCAACCTTTAATGGGTTGGTTTTAATTCCTGCAGAAGAGATAATAAAACCGAGAAATTCTACTTCAGGCTTGTAGAACTCGCACTTATCCAACTGCACTTTCATATTCGCTTCCTCGAGCGTTCTAAATATCTTTTCAATATTTTCCGCATGAGTCTTCTCATCCTGACTGAATATAATTATGTCATCTATGTAGACATAACATATTTTTCCGATATATTCTCGGAGAATGTCATCGAGAGCTCTTTGAAAAATAGCAGGAGCATTTTTCAATCCAAACGGAAGTCTGGTAAATTCATATTTACCATTGTTCACAGAGAATGCAGTTTTCTCAACATCTTCCTCTTTCAAAGGAATTTGGTGGAATCCACTTTTCAGATCTAGAACTGTGAACAAGTTGTTTTTCCCGAGTTGCGACAAGACTTCGTTGATTTCTGGTATTGGATACCGATCTGCTATAGTTACTGTATTGAGCTTCCTGTAGTCGATGACTAGGCGGAATTTTTTTTTACCAGAGGCATCGAGCTTTTTAGGCACTACCCAAACTGGCGAATTATAGGGTGAACGCGAGGGTCTTATTATCCCATTGTCAAGTAGTTCTTGTACTTGTCTCTCTACCTCGTCCTTTAATGACATTGGATAGGGGTAGTATTTAGAGTAAACCGGGTTGTCATTAGTTGTGCGAATTTCCCCTTTTACGGTGGTTGTATATGTTAGTTTTTCATTGGGATCATCAAACAGATTAGGATGGTTTCTCACCAATGAGCTGATCGTGTCTTTTTGGGATGTGGTCATATGGTTTGTCCTTATGTTAATTGTATTAACATCCTGGGAAGGCTGATACTGTATACGAATTTTGAATTTATTTCCGATGGTCATGCAGTCTTGGTGGGTGTGAATAACGGCTGATAGTTCTCTCAAACTGTCGTGTCCAAGAATACCATGGAAGGATTTAAGTGTGGGAAGTAGGAAAAATTTAATTTTGGTTTCTAGGTCAAAGAGATTAAGGAAAGTATGATGGGTAACCTCAATGCTCCCTGCTACAGAATTAGCATAGAAACATTGTTCATTTTGTATTGACGAACTCACTAAAGAAGGTTGGATGTAATTCTTATTAGATCCTGTGTCTATTAAGAATTTGAGCATTTTTCCGCTCTTCGTGCGGCACTCAAAGTATGGCAGCGAAGAGCTTTTTAACCTAAAAAATGAACATCCGTGAAGTCAGCGGTTTTTGATTGGCTGCTTACTTCAGGTGAATCTTGGATGTATTCCTCTAACGTTTGTCCATAGAAATCGTCTTGTGACATCATTACCTCATTATAATTAACTGTTTCCTCTTCAACTGGTTCGATGTGGAAATTTCGTTGTTGGAAGTTGGATGTTTGAGGTTTTTGTTGGGGGTATGCTCTGTTGAATCCTTGGTTTCCATTGTACTGATACCTATTCTGTTGATGTATGTGCCTTGCTTGAGCTGAAGGTCCTTGGGTTTTTGGTTCGGCTTTGATTTGTTGGCTTGGATGAGAGAATCTGGTCTGGTTGGGAGTTTCGTTACGGTGGAAAAAATTTGAATTTGGGTGGAAGCCTTGATTTGGTTGTTGTGGTACTGTACGATAAGGTTGTTGATGGAACATTGGTCGGCTGAACTGACCTTGGGTCTGAGGCATTGTATACCTTTGAGGAGCAACCATTGGATAACGAGGTGGAGGTTTTTTTCCATATCCCTGATTTCCGTAGGCATAATTCGCTCTGAAACTCTGATTTTCCAATTTCAGGCATAGATGTAGGGCCTGTGGGAGATCGACAGGTTCCCTGATGCCTAGTAATCTGGGTAAATCACCTTTAAGACCCCTAATGAAAACGTCAAGGGCCTTGTCCCTGTAGGTTTGCTTCAATAAGTTCATTGCTTCGATACAAATATTCATGCATGATACCTTGTTCAGTATCAGGGATAAATGGCTAAACACCGTTTGGTAGAAATCGGAAATAGTATTGTTACCTTGTGTTAATCCTGCCATTTGATACTCTAAGGTACCTAAATCTCTTTTATCCCCGTAATGCATTATTAGACATTTGGAGATACAGTCCCAATTAAGGGGAGTATTGTAGGACTCTAATGCAGTATCTGCATGGCCTACGACTTTATTCCTTATGACGCTGAGTATTCCGTAATACTTCGGCGTCCCCTTGATTTGTTCGTAGATTTGGAGAACCCTTTCCACACTCTTCTTCCAAGAGCTGAATTCTCTAGGGTTTCCCGAAAATTCCTTTAAGCATCGCACAATGTCTGGAATCTTGTCAAGATCGGCTAGATTTCCACTATGCTCAACATTGATGGGTTGGTCAACACCCGAAAAACCATCGCTGTTTGGGCTTAAAACCTTTTGAACAATATTTTTCCCCTGTCTCTCGAATACCTGACATACTATAGATTCTATCAGACTATCTAACTCTGGAGTGGATCTTATGTCCTGCCTTGTATCATGGAATGATCTACTCGATGCAGAAGAAATGTTTGGGTCGAAACAAGCTGTGTTTATAGGTACGGTCGTTAGTGAGTGGAAAGTTAAGGGTTGAGAAGTTGGAGGTTGAGATATTGGAGGTTGAGATGTTGAAGGTTGGGATATTGAGGGTTGAGATGTTGGGAGACCGGTTGTGTTACCTGATCTTAGATCCGGCATGATGTATGTTTATTCTTTTTACTTACGAAATTTAAAAATATATATTGTTTTATCTATTATCGATCGATATCAGTTAATTTTATTTCTATTAAATTTTTTATTTGCTTCTTTTTTTTTCTTTAGTCTTATGTTCAAAAAATAATTTTTTTCTTTTTTATTTAATAATCTTAAAACTAGCTTACATTAATACGATGAACAGCAATTGTGGCATCTTCTCTGTTTGGTCGAGCGGCTGACAGCAGATCCGTCTCCTTTTTGCCTTATGGACACTAAGGCTACTAAGGGGCCTCGTTTCTCGTACACTGAATTTAGAATTTTTATGCTTTATTTTATTTCTTTCTTGGCTATGTTCACTGAATTTAATTTAAAATTCTTATACTTTATTTTATTTTTTCTTAACTGAATTTTAATTTAGAATTCTTATACTTTATTTTATAACTATGTTCTTTTCCAATATTTTTTTTTTTATATTCTTAATGCACTATGTAATATTTTCTTTTATTAATTTCTTAATCACTTTTCTTTCTATTTATTATTTTATTTTTGATTCACTATTTTATATTTTCTTTTATTGGTTTCTTTATTCTTAAACACTATTTGTATTAAACACTATCTTGTTCGCGAGAGAATTACTTTGCTTCGCGGGGGTTTCGGGCCACAGGCTTTTTTTTTTTCTTTTCGACCGATCGGTAGCACTACTTGAGGGCTTTTTCCGAATTTAAGCTTTAGCACGGAAGAAGAAAAAAAAAAATTTAAATATGATGCAGCTCGAGTGTGCGCTTCTTGAGGGCCTATTCACTTTCACTGACCACTGATTATGCCTGGGCCCCACGTTGGGCGCCAATTAATTAAATCTAGGTTGTTTTAGATAAAAAAAACTTTATTTTTTCGGACCAAGTGTGTCCCTTCAAATTATCTTACGAACTAACTACAATTGTGCTTATTCTACCTTAAATACTAATCTGCTGCAGGTGCCCATCCATCTGTTGGCGATGTCGTCCCACCCTCGTACTCCTATCGCAATCGACGTACGTGACGGAATGCAGCTAGCTCGAGTGACATAGACGCGATGTCAGCATCTTATCATTCCCATAGAACGTGGGAAATGCATGTTGTTCTTGGGCAAATGTCTCTGTCGTTAACTCTTCCCCCCTCAAATTCGAACGCCCTCGTTCGATGCCCTTGAACTTAGGACATTTGCGGCTTCTACATCTATTATGATTGTTCTGCCGGTTGGTACTGGTGATGTTCGTATTACGTTACTTCGATCTGCAGGTAAAGGGGGTGAGGTAGGTTCAGCATAAGAATTATCTTCGTTTTTTCTTGTATTTCTTATCTTTTTGAAGAGAAGTGCTGCCAGGATTACAACAATAAACGAGAGTCCAAAATTTGTTGTTAGATTTATTTTGCGTTCTTTTTCTGTAATCGCTATTTTAGTGGTTCCGTTTACGTAAAGTTCTTTCAGCATTTCTAACGAAAGAATCTCTTCCTTTTCGGTCAGCGTATTCATAGGCTGGAGGATAGCTGGCATCAGTTGGTGACTTATTGTTTCGCTATTCCTGAATTCTTCTCCTTTAACCTGTATTGTTGAATTGAGATAGTGAATGACGTAGGTACCATTGAGTTCGATTGCTTCTTTGTCGATTATGACTTGTCCGTTGTACTGGTTGAGCAAGAGTATTCCTGGTGAAATTTCCTCTACAGCTGGGATGTGTTGGTTATTGACGGTCGTGCAGGTGGCTTCTTTACCTTGGAGCAGCATTGGGGTGCAAGCAGATGTACTAATGTCTACAATACTATATCTGTTACATATTCTTAAGTTATTATATGTTGTACAAGGTTTATTTAGTCCATATACCTTTTTTTCACATTCAATAACATTTTCAAATCGTATTTTATTTATTATATTATTCTTTCTTATGGACTTAAGGAACAAGAAATTACATACTTCTTTTATCCGTTGTGGGTAAATCAAGAATATAAACTAAATTATTATTATCTGAAGCAATCTTGACATTGATAAATTCTAGTGCTTCGTCTAAATTAACATATGGAAAGTTTTCATTCTTAATTATAGTTTCGGTTACATTGATTTCATTATTTGACAAAATATATGAGTTTACGATACCTGCCTTTGCCCAGTGTATCGCGTATGCAAGGTTAACAATTTCTTCTTTCATTAACTCTAGTTTGTATTTAATTTTAATAATCATATCTATATCAATATTTTCTCTTTCTTCAACAATTTTTAGCAAGTGATTCGTTATATTTGAAATTTCATTTATTCTATTAACTGTAATTTTGTTTATAATAACCTGATTATTATTATTCTGTAGGACATTATTAATTTTTTCAGTGAGAATTTCGTGGTCGTGGTGATCTGGATTTCCAGCGATCCACTTCCATGTACTGCCAATGAAATCAAGAGATTTTTTTATTCTTTTCTGTATTTTTATTCTATTCAAGTAACTTTTTATTCTTTGGGTTTCAAAGGTTAGGATAGGATATAAGGGATGATTGGATTTGATTTGGGATGCTATAGTTTCTTCCAGTCTATTTATAAGTTCTTCATAAGAATTCACATCGATAATATGAACAATTTTAAATGAGCCATTCTGTATTTTAGCTTCTCCTTTCTTGATCTTTATTACTTTCGAGTTAGTATAGTCCAAAATTTGAAATCTCGCACTACTCAGGGGCACGAGCAACCTATTGAGGGAAATTAATTTTTTATTAGAATTTTGCCTTAATTTTTACTAAAAGGAATTATTAACTTTTTCAATTGCGTATGTGGCTTTTATGTACGATTCTGCCACTTTCTGTTAATATTGTAGTTTCTCTGTTTTCCTTTACCTTTTCTTCTTTAAATCTTCCTGAAAGCTTGGATCCTAGTCTCTTGTTTATTTTTACATAGACTATTTGTCCAGGTAAATATTGTTTTATTTCCTGTCGATTTTTGTTATGATACTTCAAATCAGTTTTTTGTTTCTGACGAAGCTTATTGAAGTTTGCTTGCCTTGTCTTCTCATAGTCTTCGGGGCTAAATGTGACACTACGGCCAAAAAAAAGATCTACTGGTTTCTTACCAGTTGTTGAATGAATACTGTGATTGTATTCGCTTACAGATCGTTCTAGGAGTTCCTCGAAGTTTCGATTTGTTCCTTCTGCTTTGAGACATCTCATAATCTCTGTTAATGTTGAGTGAAACCGCTCAACTTGACCATTGGCTTCACTTCTGTAGGGGGGTGTCGTGTAGACGTCAATCCCTAGTTCGTCTTTCATCATAAACTTGATGGATGCAGAGTTCAAAGACGGTTCATTGTCAATAACAACTACCTTAGGTACACCGAATCGAAATAGTAAATCCCTAAGGGGTTTTCTCACATCTTCTATGGATCTGCTTTTTAGCATTATAGTCTGAGCATATTTACTGAATTTGTCTAAAGAAGTAAGGACGTATTTTTTTTCTGTAATATAGATATCGAAGTGAACTGTGTGTCCTGGAAATGTAGGTAAGGGAGTCTCATTAAGTTTAGGTTCATTTGGGTGTCGTTCATACTTATTGCTTTTGCAAACTTTGCAAATTTTTGTTATCCTTTTAATTTTGTTCGTCATGGAGGGAAAGTAGTATTTCTGTAGTATCTGTGCCTTGTTCTCAATTGCGTTTCTATGTGCTCTATAGTGAGTTTCGACAATTATATTTTCTTGGTCGTTTTCACTTGTTATGTCTTCAACTTGCAGTTGAGTGAACCTAACACGATAGTTTTTAAAGTGGAGAGGGTATAGTTCTTGTATTAGTCCCATTATTCTCTCTTGGGTTTTGATACAATTGATTACTGAAGGGTTTAAAAATTTCTTTAAGATCTGAAGGAGATTTGTGGTATCATATTCTGTCTCTGTTACAATATGACGATGGTATCCAGGGAAAACGATTTTAAATTCACGATTAGATGCTTCACCAAGGTTAAGGAAAATTTGATTTTTATAGACGTTAATGGGAGTGTCAACACTTTCGATGAGTTCTTGTGAATAACTCTCATCGCTGTGCATGGTTGGCGTTAAGGAATTAATTAAGCTGTTTTGTGGAGGTCTGGACAGTGCATCAGCAACGACGTTGGTTTTCCCGGGTTTGTATTGGAGTTCGTAGTTGTACTCCTCGAGAATAGCTTTCCAACGTTTCATTTTTGCATTGTTATTTTTGTTGCTTAATGCATAGGTGAGAGGTTGGTGGTCTGTATAAATTTTTACTTTGGCTGAACCGTAAAGGTAATTCCGGAGGGATTTTAAAGCCCAAATAATTGCAAGCATTTCTTTTTCGTTTGCTGCATAATGTTCTTCACTTTTATTTAGGGTTCTTGAAACAAAAGTTATAGGTCGGTCATCTTGAGATAGCACGGCCCCGATGGCGTAATTTGATGCATCGGTAGTCAGTTGGAATTCCTTACTAAAATTTGGATATGTAAGAATGGTTTCTTGTGAAACAAGAGCGTGCTTCAGTTTATTTAGTGATTCCATGGCGTCCTCGTTCAGAGTTATGATTTGCTTACTGGAAACATTCTTAGATACACGGCCTTTCTCTCCTCTTAAAAGGGCGGTAAGAGGTTTTGCAAGTTTTGCGTAGTCTCTTACGAATCGGCGGTAATAGCCGGATAATCCTAAAAAGGATCGAAGGTCTTTAAGAGTTTTGGGGCACGGAAAGTTGAGAATTGCTTCAACCTTTAATGGGTTGGTTTTAATTCCTGCAGAAGAGATAATAAAACCGAGAAATTCTACTTCAGGCTTGTAGAACTCGCACTTATCCAACTGCACTTTCATATTCGCTTCCTCGAGCGTTCTAAATATCTTTTCAATATTTTCCGCATGAGTCTTCTCATCCTGACTGAATATAATTATGTCATCTATGTAGACATAACATATTTTTCCGATATATTCTCGGAGAATGTCATCGAGAGCTCTTTGAAAAATAGCAGGAGCATTTTTCAATCCAAACGGAAGTCTGGTAAATTCATATTTACCATTGTTCACAGAGAATGCAGTTTTCTCAACATCTTCCTCTTTCAAAGGAATTTGGTGGAATCCACTTTTCAGATCTAGAACTGTGAACAAGTTGTTTTTCCCGAGTTGCGACAAGACTTCGTTGATTTCTGGTATTGGATACCGATCTGCTATAGTTACTGTATTGAGCTTCCTGTAGTCGATGACTAGGCGGAATTTTTTTTTACCAGAGGCATCGAGCTTTTTAGGCACTACCCAAACTGGCGAATTATAGGGTGAACGCGAGGGTCTTATTATCCCATTGTCAAGTAGTTCTTGTACTTGTCTCTCTACCTCGTCCTTTAATGACATTGGATAGGGGTAGTATTTAGAGTAAACCGGGTTGTCATTAGTTGTGCGAATTTCCCCTTTTACGGTGGTTGTATATGTTAGTTTTTCATTGGGATCATCAAACAGATTAGGATGGTTTCTCACCAATGAGCTGATCGTGTCTTTTTGGGATGTGGTCATATGGTTTGTCCTTATGTTAATTGTATTAACATCCTGGGAAGGCTGATACTGTATACGAATTTTGAATTTATTTCCGATGGTCATGCAGTCTTGGTGGGTGTGAATAACGGCTGATAGTTCTCTCAAACTGTCGTGTCCAAGAATACCATGGAAGGATTTAAGTGTGGGAAGTAGGAAAAATTTAATTTTGGTTTCTAGGTCAAAGAGATTAAGGAAAGTATGATGGGTAACCTCAATGCTCCCTGCTACAGAATTAGCATAGAAACATTGTTCATTTTGTATTGACGAACTCACTAAAGAAGGTTGGATGTAATTCTTATTAGATCCTGTGTCTATTAAGAATTTGAGCATTTTTCCGCTCTTCGTGCGGCACTCAAAGTATGGCAGCGAAGAGCTTTTTAACCTAAAAAATGAACATCCGTGAAGTCAGCGGTTTTTGATTGGCTGCTTACTTCAGGTGAATCTTGGATGTATTCCTCTAACGTTTGTCCATAGAAATCGTCTTGTGACATCATTACCTCATTATAATTAACTGTTTCCTCTTCAACTGGTTCGATGTGGAAATTTCGTTGTTGGAAGTTGGATGTTTGAGGTTTTTGTTGGGGGTATGCTCTGTTGAATCCTTGGTTTCCATTGTACTGATACCTATTCTGTTGATGTATGTGCCTTGCTTGAGCTGAAGGTCCTTGGGTTTTTGGTTCGGCTTTGATTTGTTGGCTTGGATGAGAGAATCTGGTCTGGTTGGGAGTTTCGTTACGGTGGAAAAAATTTGAATTTGGGTGGAAGCCTTGATTTGGTTGTTGTGGTACTGTACGATAAGGTTGTTGATGGAACATTGGTCGGCTGAACTGACCTTGGGTCTGAGGCATTGTATACCTTTGAGGAGCAACCATTGGATAACGAGGTGGAGGTTTTTTTCCATATCCCTGATTTCCGTAGGCATAATTCGCTCTGAAACTCTGATTTTCCAATTTCAGGCATAGATGTAGGGCCTGTGGGAGATCGACAGGTTCCCTGATGCCTAGTAATCTGGGTAAATCACCTTTAAGACCCCTAATGAAAACGTCAAGGGCCTTGTCCCTGTAGGTTTGCTTCAATAAGTTCATTGCTTCGATACAAATATTCATGCATGATACCTTGTTCAGTATCAGGGATAAATGGCTAAACACCGTTTGGTAGAAATCGGAAATAGTATTGTTACCTTGTGTTAATCCTGCCATTTGATACTCTAAGGTACCTAAATCTCTTTTATCCCCGTAATGCATTATTAGACATTTGGAGATACAGTCCCAATTAAGGGGAGTATTGTAGGACTCTAATGCAGTATCTGCATGGCCTACGACTTTATTCCTTATGACGCTGAGTATTCCGTAATACTTCGGCGTCCCCTTGATTTGTTCGTAGATTTGGAGAACCCTTTCCACACTCTTCTTCCAAGAGCTGAATTCTCTAGGGTTTCCCGAAAATTCCTTTAAGCATCGCACAATGTCTGGAATCTTGTCAAGATCGGCTAGATTTCCACTATGCTCAACATTGATGGGTTGGTCAACACCCGAAAAACCATCGCTGTTTGGGCTTAAAACCTTTTGAACAATATTTTTCCCCTGTCTCTCGAATACCTGACATACTATAGATTCTATCAGACTATCTAACTCTGGAGTGGATCTTATGTCCTGCCTTGTATCATGGAATGATCTACTCGATGCAGAAGAAATGTTTGGGTCGAAACAAGCTGTGTTTATAGGTACGGTCGTTAGTGAGTGGAAAGTTAAGGGTTGAGAAGTTGGAGGTTGAGATATTGGAGGTTGAGATGTTGAAGGTTGGGATATTGAGGGTTGAGATGTTGGGAGACCGGTTGTGTTACCTGATCTTAGATCCGGCATGATGTATGTTTATTCTTTTTACTTACGAAATTTAAAAATATATATTGTTTTATCTATTATCGATCGATATCAGTTAATTTTATTTCTATTAAATTTTTTATTTGCTTCTTTTTTTTTCTTTAGTCTTATGTTCAAAAAATAATTTTTTTCTTTTTTATTTAATAATCTTAAAACTAGCTTACATTAATACGATGAACAGCAATTGTGGCATCTTCTCTGTTTGGTCGAGCGGCTGACAGCAGATCCGTCTCCTTTTTGCCTTATGGACACTAAGGCTACTAAGGGGCCTCGTTTCTCGTACACTGAATTTAGAATTTTTATGCTTTATTTTATTTCTTTCTTGGCTATGTTCACTGAATTTAATTTAAAATTCTTATACTTTATTTTATTTTTTCTTAACTGTATTTTAATTTAGAATTCTTATACTTTATTTTATAACTATGTTCTTTTCCAATATTTTTTTTTTTATATTCTTAATGCACTATGTAATATTTTCTTTTATTAATTTCTTAATCACTTTTCTTTCTATTTATTATTTTATTTTTGATTCACTATTTTATATTTTCTTTTATTGGTTTCTTTATTCTTAAACACTATTTGTATTAAACACTATCTTGTTCGCGAGAGAATTACTTTGCTTCGCGGGGGTTTCGGGCCACAGGCTTTTTTTTTTTCTTTTCGACCGATCGGTAGCACTACTTGAGGGCTTTTTCCGAATTTAAGCTTTAGCACGGAAGAAGAAAAAAAAAAATTTAAATATGATGCAGCTCGAGTGTGCGCTTCTTGAGGGCCTATTCACTTTCACTGACCACTGATTATGCCTGGGCCCCACGTTGGGCGCCAATTAATTAAATCTAGGTTGTTTTAGATAAAAAAAACTTTATTTTTTCGGACCAAGTGTGTCCCTTCAAATTATCTTACGAACTAACTACAATTGTGCTTATTCTACCTTAAATACTAATCTGCTGCAGGTGCCCATCCATCTGTTGGCGATGTCGTCCCACGCTCGTACTCCTATCGCAATCGACGTACGTGACGGAATGCAGCTAGCTCGAGTGACATAGACGCGATGTCAGCATCTTATCATTCCCATAGAACGTGGGAAATGCATGTTGTTCTTGGGCAAATGTCTCTGTCGTTAACTTGTATTCAAATTCCAAGGACTTCTGATTTAGAATGAATTTGACTTGGAGGAGGACTTTTCGAAAGAAAACTGACAGGGGACAATAGGTGATCAAACTCGAGTTAGAGGGAAAATCGAGTTAGATGGAAATTAGAGTTAAAGGAGGTTCGGTTCGACTTAAAGAATTTGATTACATTTGCAAAAGTGGCAGAATAAAATACAGTCGATTGGGTTGAATATAAAATTCCGATTCAGATTTAAGATGAGATTATGATATATTATATAATCAGGATAAGTCTTTCATAAATTGTTTGAAGAAGATGTCGATTTCTGGATTGAAATGTAATAACCCCGAGCAACGCCGGGTATTATTCAGCTAGTTATGTATATTTCTAACTGTTTACTACGCATGCTTATATTAATTTGTTTCACTTCATTTCGCGATTTAGAGACTATCAATATTCTTTATTTTTCCTTTTCCTGTGTTTTCAATTTCTGTTTTATCAAATGACCCGTTTGTACAATTACAATAATTTGCCCGTTTTTGCCTCGTCGCTATTTATTGTGTATGGGAGAAGAGCACCGACAGAACAAACAACACATGCGCTTTGGCGGTTCCAATATGACTGTTTATTTGAGTTTTCTTTATCGTGCTATGTACATCAATGTTGAGTATTGCTAACAGGACTATACAGTGTGGTTTACAAGAATTCATAAAAAGGATGGAGGCATACAAGTCTGCATAGACTATAGGCAGATAAATAGCATCACTATCCCCGATAGATACCCTTTACCGAGAATCGATGATCTTCTTCATGCTAAGAAAAGAACACGATTTAAAAGCGCTCTCGATTTACAGTCTGGTTACTATTTAATGTTAAATGTTTCTACTGACATATCTCGATGACCTGGTTATTTGCTCTAGCACGTTTGAAGAGCACAACAACGACCTGAAGCAAATATTCGAGCTCTTAAAAATATTCAAGCTTAAGGTAAATAGAGAGAAAACAAGCTTTTGTTGCTCCAAAGTCAAATATCTTGGTCATCTCATCACAGTTCAAGGCATACAGGTTGGTTTGCAAACTTGCTCATGCTACCGGCGCTTTATCAAAAATGTTGCCGATGTATCCAAAGCCTTAAGCAATCTCACAAAGAAAAACGCTTAGTGGAAGTGGGTAAAAGAAGAGCAGACATCATTTGACACGCTAAAGTCCCTATTAACAAATGCACCAATACTGAGGCAAGCTAGTGACGTAAAATCCTTTCGTCTTAAAACAGATGCTACTAGTTATGCCATTGGGGCAGTTTTAGTCCAGAGGGAGAAAGCCGATAAGTACCCCATCGAATATGCCTCGAGACTCCTTACTGCCGCAGAACGAAACTATTCGGCAACCGAGCGTGAAGCATTGGCTTTAGTCTGGGCAGTCAATAAATTTCGAGGGTACATCGAAGGAGGGGAAGTAACCCTTATTACTGATCACCAACCATTAAAATGACTAATGAGCCTGAAATCGCCAACGGGTAGACTCGCAAGATGGTCTTTGCAATTGCAACCCTATAATTTTCGCATTGGGTATACGCCAGGGAAAACCAATACCGTTGCGTACATGTTATCACGACCCACATGCGATAGCCCAGAGCACAATAAATCGAAATGCGAGCTGTGCGCGTTCGAAGTGGACATGCCTTCAAGAAAAGCTGGTGAAATCAGGATGGGTCAACTACATGATGAGCAACTCAAAATTATCATTGATTCCTTTATAAACAATACTGAAGACATTGCTAGATAGACTTCACGCGGCTACCTGCTCAACGATGGGATATTATACAGATATTCATCAGAATCTGACGCCGAAAACGCCCAACTTGTAATACCATCTCAAGAACGAAAAACAGTATTTAATAGTTACCACAACGACGCAACTGCAGGCCATTATGATGTCGAACGAACAATTCACAGGATCACATTTAGATATTACTGGCCTGGCACGCAAAATATATTACAATGCATATAGGCAATCGCATTCAATGCTTACGATACAAACCCAGCAATTTAAAGCCAACTGGTCTCTTACAAACTATCTCCAGCAACCAAAGACTTGAAATACTAGCTGTAGATCTGTTTGGACCACTACCTGCCACACCAGATGGATATAAATGGATTCTTATAGCCGAAGACCTTGCCAGCAGATGGGTGGAACTATGCCCTAACAGAAGCTACAGCAGAGAAATGTGCAGTTACACTGTTAAATGAAGTGTTCCTTCTTTATGGAACTCCTCGATGATTGCTAACAGATGATTGCAATTCATATCTGTACTAATGCAACAGCTTACCCATTGTTTAGGGATTGAACAGACCCTTACTCCCGTATATCATCCGGAAGCAAATCCTGTCGAACGCAAAAATCGAGATCTGAAGACTCAGCTTAGCATTCTCGTAGGTAATAGTCATGCGACCTGGGCTGACGACTTGCCGTCAATAAAGTACTGCCTCGTATTTAAAATTTGGCCGAGAACCAAGGACAATTGACGATGTTAAACATGATTTGAGAAGCATAGCTCAAGCTGAAAATTTCATTCTGTAAATTACCCCTAAACTTATGCGATTGACTGAACTGATCCAAGATGCAAGAGAAACAGTGGAACGTGCCCAGGACCACAACAAAATCTATTCAGACAAGAAACGACGACCTCAGTCCAAACTGCAAATTGGTGATTTAGTACTCGTCACCACACATGTACTGAGCAAAGCATCGAAACAAATTACTTAAAAGTTTGTACCGAAGCGTGATGGGCCCTATGTAATTATACGACAACTTGGACCGTCTATTGCTTCGAAAGATGACCTCAACATTCCATTGGGGACCTATCATGTGTCCTCCCTAACAAAATACACACAAGAAGATACAGATGCAGAACCAGTTCAAATTTTATGAAGACGAGGACGACCGACGAAGGAAACTTTCCTGCCGCATCACCGAGACGATCTTTGCGCCAGAGGGGAGAGTGTAACACCACACCAATATTATTAAATAATATAATGAATTCCATTGAACAGTAATTTTTCCTTATTTTCATTTATCATTTTCATTTATTCCCTTATGTTTCATTTGTTAAATCATAACCTCAATTTGAATAATTTCCTTTAATAAATTATATAATTATAATTATAATTATAAATTATATATAACCATATACTAAGCTATGTTCTAAACCATATACTAAAACCTATATTATAAACCATGATTAAAAGCTTTCTCTAAGTTAAGTTCTAAGCACATGATTGTAGTAAAGTTAAATTAGATTTTCACACAATAGCTCTGCCAAGCGGGTATAAATAGCCAGCCCAGGTCAGTAGACGGGCACTCTTGGTCAATCGGGAGTTTGAATTGGTACGCTTCGATACGGGTGACATTCCTATTTAAGGTACTAGTTCTGCGCGATCCCTTTTCTTTTCGTTTCGGCTATTGACGCTAAAAAAATCCTTTCAGGAATTGGGCACTTGAACGAGTACTGCAGTTCTCGAACTGCATACTCGTGGGTGTACAGTTTTAAAATACTACACCGCTTCACACCCTAATTTTTTTTTTTTTTTTTTATCGCAAGAGATAATAAAGAATTTGTTTTTGAATTGAAAGTCGTTGTTTTTCTGCACTCAGAAGAGTATGCGGACAGATTTGGGCAACCCACTTTTAATTTCATCTTTTTCTTCTTATTATACCTCTGCTCTTAGAAAGTTGGATATCATCCGTTTTAGTGTTTTCATTTTATGTTTGAAAATGGATAAGGACATTGCTGTGAGGACTTTACTGGCCTGATCCATTTCTGCAGCAATAAATCTAGATCTGGATAACGATATTGATAAGAATATTATGCTGGAACTGGTAGAATGTGCAAAGACTGCATTGGAGTTGCCAAAAAAATTAGGAAATAAAAATTGGATCAAGAGTTGGAGAAAAGAAAGGAAGACACATGGCTCTTATTGTTTTTTGGAAAAAGAACTGCGTCTTAAGATTAATTATTTAAGAATGTCATATACATATATGGGCTGTTCACATATCTTCTTTCTTAAATTCAAAATGATCTCCGTTAGCAGAACACCGTCAGGACACCGAATCAATACCACCCGACGAGGTACTGTCTGCAACTCTAAGATTTTTGGCAACTGGGGAATCCTATGTAAGCAGCAACTACTAGACTAAAATGTCTGCATCAACACTTTGTAATTCAGTGCCTAAAGTGTCAAGTTTGTTGTATAACAAATTAAAAGCCAAGCATATGAAGGTAAAGAATATGTACGTTTTGTACTTTATTTTTGTTTTTATTTAAAATTCTTCATTACTTAATATTTCCACTGCTATCTGCAGAATATCCTGTGATGAAGTGAAATATTGGGTGAGGTTTGGTGAAAAAGCAGTGGAATCGGATTTTCTTATTCTTTCAACACTGCTCTTGATGTTGAGGGAGCATCCTGGTATATGTTGGTGTTGCTGCTGAATTCGGCGGTTAAGGGACTGGGAACCATGTAGTAGCTATCATGGTTCGATACCATGGACGAAGCAGAATGGTTTAAGTTGGTGGTGCTTCTGAATTTTTGAGACGAATGACTGTTGACAACACAGTAAGTTTCCAAGCTCGATCCACGATTGAGCAATCTAAACTTCTGGACATTATCGCGCAGTATATTTTGTGTTTGCCAAGCCGTCTGTTCTTGAAGCTCATCGTCCTTAATTTTATTGATTTCAAATATAACCTCTTTTGCCAGTCAGTCGTACTTCTGCTCTCTCCTGTTAACAATTGCATTTTTTCGTGCAGAACTTTGTCTTTCTAAAAATAAAAAAAAATTAAACTTATAAAATATCGTCATCATCATCATCTTCCAATGGCCCGCTTATCCACTACGAGGGTCGCAGGTTTAGGGAGCCTTAGCGGACTCTCCACATTTGGCGATCTTCCGCCATCGACTCTAGCTCATCTGGGGCTATCCTCATACGGGTAGAGGTGAGATTTCGGACTTGGTCCAGCCATCTCATCCTAGACCTACACAGGGGACGCCTGCCCCATGGCACGAATTTCATGGCACGTCTTGGAAACCGAGTTGGGGACATGCGTTTGACGTGCCCAAACCATCTGAGAATTTTCCTGTTTCTATTTTCTTAATAGCTGTGAAGAATGAGAAAAAATAGAAAACGAATATGCAATAATATGTCAGTTTCCTAATTGCATAGGAGCTCTTGACGGGAAACATATAAATTTTAGAGCACTGAAAAGTGATGGTGCATATTAATTCAATTACAAGGGTTCCCACAGCATTATATTGCTGGCTCTCGTTGACGCGAATTGCCGGTTTATACATATATGTGGACGTTGGATGCAATGGAAGAACCAACGATGCAGGTGTTCTGGCACAAAGTACATTGCAATACGTTTTAGACAACACTTGCAAAAAAAAAAAAAATTGTTGGAAAAAACAGAAAAGTTCCATTTGTAATTGTGACAGACGACGCTTTTCCCCTAAAAAAGCATATTATTAAACCCTATCCCTATCATTGAAATCCAGTTCAGAAAAAAAAGATATTCAACATACGCCTAGCTCGCGCCAGACATAGCACGCCTTCGGTATTCTAAGAAACAGATTTCAAATATTCCGAACCACTATAAATTTGCGCGTTGAAAAAGTAGAAATCATAACGCTTGCTTGCTGTCCGCTTCACAATTTTTTAATGGAAGACAATCGATTCGACCCTCAACAGCAAATACTGTCGCAAAAAGTCCACCAACCACACTCTTCTTAAGGCATGGAAAACACAAAAAACGGAGCAACTGAGGATATACGTCGGGGGTTCGTGCAATATTTCAATAATGAATGACGAGTTGACTTGCAGAACTCTAAACTTTAAACACACCTACCTTCATTTTCTTGATAGCTGGTTCAAAAAAATCTGATTCATCACATCCCACGGGGATGAATTCACCAAGCACATTCCTATTCTGCAAATATAAAAAATAATCAACAATAAAAACTAAATAATTCAATAAAAAACACTACTTACCTCTTCACGATTGCTTTTTGATTGTCTTATCTGCAGGTGTCTTTTTAAAAACGTATGCCCGAATCACAATGCGGCGCTCGCGCGTTGACAGATTGAGTAGAAACAACGGGCTCTTATGGTGCAACAAAAAATGTTACCTCAGGCGTTATATCGGTGTTTGATAGTAAATATCGTAAGCGCCACCTCAACGTTCAAGTAAAGCTACTCTCTACTTCGTCGCGCGTTTGACAGTTCGCAGCTGTGTTGTAACTTTTTCTACTTGGTTTTTATTTACATATTTTTGTTTTAATATTTTCAAGGGTAATGTTCGCAACAATTCTTCTCATCTCTTTATATACCATATATTGAGATACGCATCCTCTCTTTTCACTCTATTAACATAATTTGGTGTTTTAAAGCGTACAAATTTTCATTCATTTCATATAAAATAATAAGTTTTTCGACCGCTTTACACATTCACAGCGATTTTTTTTTCCATATTACGGTTTTTTTTTTTTTTTTTTTCAAAAATACGCTTAAATGAATTCACAACGAACTCGTAAACAACAATAAACATGAGAATGAAAGGAAATGTCAAAAATGAGTGTGTCAACGAAAAGCACAAAAAAAGAAGCACCGATATGACTGCGACTCGAGTAGCCTCTGCGATTCTGTCTTCCCCGGCCACCAAATTCGTCCCTCGCCTAAAAATTCAATCAAACGAGTGACAAACAAACGAATCGCAAGCAAGAATAGCAATGTGTAAAAGCAGTCTTTATTTTTTTACGTCACGGATAAGAGGTAGTGCCGAATAAAAGAGTTTCTACAAAAATAATTTTAAATTTCGTGGGAATTCAAAGATAAGAACGTTTTTCTTTCTGTTACGGATAATATAGCTAATGCCGGTTAATAGAGTTATTAATGAAAAACAAATTACTCAAAAAAAAAATTCCGGTTAATAGAGTGTCCCGGTTAAAAGAGACCCGGGGAATCGAGTTTCGACTGTAATACTTTTGACAGCAAGCGCCAGAATAAATCCTCAATCTCAATGAATCCACCTCACTTAAATCTCAATCTTTTTTCGCCAAATCCCGAATTTATTTTTGGTGGAAACATAGCATAAGCTAAATTTAAAGCTTGGAACGATGTATGTGTTTCGACGTAACCTAATTGAATTTAATTACATCTCTAATTTCTTAACTATAATATTTTTCGCACGAAAGGGACCTACTATTTGTTGCCGACTCCGAACTGCGCATTGAGAAGCTTTTTCATGATAAATTATACTTTCGGAAGATTACCCGACCATAGGTGATGACGCAAAAAATGTTGGGTGAATATGGCCGGAGCTACCCAGGATTGAGAGGGATCGCCAACGTACATAACTCCATTGTAAAGCAACCTAACATCTGCAGCATCGCTCGCTGATACTGCCCTCCTGAATTGCTGATTTGGAAAATCAAGTTGAACTAATAAGCAAGCATGTGCCGGATGATGGCCGTGTAGCAGATTACCATCACCCTTCCATCGAGTTGGCTGTTGTAAAACATTTTGGGTGTTAGGGCAAAAGAATCTTTGGTTATAGCGGCATCTAGATACATATATGTTTGTTAAATTATAGATGTAGATCTAACCAGAACCCAAGATGTTTGACCACACTCCTACTCGTCAGTGGCTGCCCTTGCGGTACCCTGTGTTCAAGTTGTTGAAATGTCCAGCGGAAATCACATTGCCATTCACAAATTAACTGTCTACTGATGTGCATCTTGCAACGCAGTCAGACCAACTAGGTCTTTTCTAAAAGTGAACATAATGTACACAAACTTTTTACACTGACTGTATCTATTAGCATCTCTTTGCTTGATTAAAATCATCAAGCACGTCACCGACTTTACGCTTGTATTTGTATTGTCTATTTTCCACACCAAAAACAAGAACCTTGCTCACTTAATCATTGTCCAGATATAAGAAACATGTGTCGGCAAACGCAAACGCTTAGTTTGCTCCGTTTGCTTTCGATTTCTACTTCTTTGTTAAAGATCTTCGCAAGAGCTGCGTGTGAAGAGTCTTTTGCCTAAAGAGATACTACTCGTATTTATATACATATCTACGTGCATGTGTGTACAGCGAGGGCTTGTGGATCTCATGAGATATTGTTTAATGTATACATATATGCCACAGGCAGATACATAATAGCACTGCTGATCGCTATTCATACATACAAATGTACATAGGTACATACAAACGTGTGTATATAAATTTTTTCTTCACGTTCTCTCTTCGCACTCAGTCCATTGTACTCCATACATATTTTATTGGAGGTCTTTGTGCATTTTGAACCAAAAAATTAAGCGCTGGAATTTTTTGGATTGCTTTTTGATCAGTACTCAGTTTAAATGCACCATTAATCGAATTTTAAAGTAAATTCCCTCCACGAAATATGTTTCAATCGGTGTTCAAAAGTCGTAACGCGAATGAATAGAACTATCTGTAAAACAATAATTATATTCAACCTAAAAATTCGGTACGGTGTTTAATTAAAAGTTTAATGATTGTTTATATTTGGAAAAAAAAAATTGGTGTTATATGTTGTAGAAATTACTTACATACATATGTGTAAATTGGCGTTCAAGTAATGGAATCTGAACGTCAACTTTTAGTGAATACCGAAAGCAATATTCTGAGAACGTATTTTCCTAGCCAAGTAAATGGATTTTTTGACACACAGAGCAGTTTTGCATCAAAAGTTCACAAGGAGAAAAGACATGTACTATGTAAATACCCAGAGAAAACCAACAACACCCCAGACGATAGAAAATACAATGTGGTAATTCTACTTGCTTATTTAATTTGTTTTCCTATTATTATAGTAATTTTTATGAATTGTAATTGTATTCAAATGAAGGACAAAATTATCTACACACATAGCTTAAATACTTTTATTAAATCTTTTTTTCTGACTCGTATGTATGCATGCTTATAAATCTGGAGATGCTAAAAGTTTTGTATCATATTTTCAATGCACACACACGTCTCTGCATAATATATTCTTTCGACCGTAGGTGACATAATTTATTCATCTTCATATGCTCGCATAATCAAATAGATAAATAAGAGAAAGATTTCGGTATTAGGTTGCCAGCGCACAACAGCTATGCTATTTTTTGTACTAAACTAAGTAAAGTAGTAAACTTGCTGCTATTTGGGTTTACAAAACTTTGTGAATTGAAATTTGAAATAACAGCTGTTTATGACATTTTTCAACTGACACAGAAGTAAGACAAACAATTTTTAGACTAACAATCCAGTCCACTACCTCACAATAAGTTGTCTTGTTTTGCTGTCATGTGACAGGCTCTCGTCCAATCAGAACGCTCCGTTTATCTGAAAGTTCAGATCTCTGGGAAATGGAACAATTCATAAACAAATTCAATGGAAAAACAGAAAGAAAAAATTCTGTTTTTGTATAAATGCCAATCTGATGTTGTCTTGTTTTTCAGTCAAGTTTCAGCGTTCCATATTCTAGTCTATCTGAAATTTCAGATATCTGGAAAATGGAGCGCCCATTGCGCCCATTGCAATTTCCACAAACAAATATTTGAGGAAGGAAATTGACATCCATGTATTAATGCAGCTCGTAGAGTTCCCCCGGGAGCAAATATTAGACGGAAGATTTTTCTATCGAAAGTGTTCAATATCTACTCTGCTTCTCTGCTTATCCTCCAGCAATCGACGCCCTTGACAAAATCAGTGTTTTGTAGAGCATTTTGCCTAGCGAGTAAGAAGTTTTAACTCACTAAGTAAGGCTTCTTTAGGAATAATAGTAATAGAAATAGAGCAATGTCCAATGTTCGACCCTAAGTGAATATAACGTTGACGTTCTAATAAGAACAGATGAGACGGCTTTTGTCATGAACTTCGATACACCATACATGACGTCGTATCCTGCGAGAAAACACTGGCAGAGAAACGCTGTCATCTCAGAGGGTGAGATTGCGGTTTTCACGGATGGTTCAAAAAACGCCAACGGAACGACTTCTGAATAGTTCTAGCGTATTCTAAGTGGAGGTTCTGGCTGTGCTTAGAGCTGCAGAATCACTCGGGATGAAATCGATATCTGGAAGGGATTATGCCATTTACATTGATAGTCAGGCCGCACTTAAAGCGCTAGAATCAAATATCGCCAGATCCTCCTTCCTGTGTGGCAATAACCGTAAGTAAGACAAATCAGAGATGGTCCAACAAAAGTGGGCATAGGGTAGCCAAGGCTCTATGGCCTGCTCTGGATCGCAGGAAAACAAGAGATATTCTCAATTTAAGCAGAGCACAACTACAATTAGTCACTGGCATCCTGTCCGGTCATTGTCTTCTCAGAAAGCACGCTAAAAGATTAGGGCTCTCAGCCACAGATGTCTGCAGATAATGCAACGACCTATGCGCCGCTGAAGACATAACACGCATAATGTGTGAATGTCAGGGAATTGCCAGGATTCGCGCGAAACGTCTCGGCTACTATTTCTTTAGTAATCTATAGGATGTAGGTTACAGGCTACAGCTATAGGAACATGGTAAAACTCTGCATGGAAATCAAGTGCTTTCAGGAAATGGTTTAGGTTTTGCCTTTTTGGTTTCACAGGGACCGCGATGGGCCCACTATAATGCGAAGTGTCTTATGGAAGCGCTTACTGCATAACCATACTCTATCTAATCTAATCTAACCTAAGAAGTTTTTAACCCATTTGTTTCGCCACATATGAAGTTTTCGTGACATATCCAGTGACATCTAGAGTGTCATTCATGGAGTTGATGTATACTCCTTAACTTCTTCGAAGATACTGTTGTTAACATTGGAGTTTTGTCGCAACCGTTGTAACCGCGGACATATGATTCTTTATTTTTGGGTAACATACATGTTCATATGTATGTGGTTTTGTCTTCCTTTACTTCAAGGTCAACACGTTTTGTCTCTTTTTTGACAGACGTGAAACCTCAAGCTGAATGCGACGGATGATATCAATATCGTGCCGGTATTGCAGGTGTTGGACAGATTCTTTAAAAATAGTGCATCCCGTGATAACATTTGGTCTTCATATTTCAAGAAATCACATGATGGTACGTCTTCTTGCTGAGATCCGGAAAAGGTTCAGGGAGCTGTTCCTAAACCGAACATTGCAGCATGTGCCAAGCGGTCAGAACTAGATTAATTTTACCGCGATCCTGAATGCAGCCGTCACTCTGTAGAGCTTAAGGGGGTAGACTGAGTTGGGAATGCCAAAAAAAGCTCTTTTTTAGGATTTTTTTTGGCCACACATTAAAATAATTAATAACAAATGTTTTTCACATGAAAGATATGTATTTACAGAAACTATTATAATTTTTTTTATTGCAAAATATTAAAAAATAAGTGGAACACAGCACATTTGAGAAGGCTCGTCACTGGATCAAATCAAAACAAAAAAAAAACAAAAGGGATCATTAGTTAATGACATAATGCTCTGGTTGGACGAAGGGATTTGAAAAATTTTGAATTTTCACAAAACGGCGGATGTTGAAAGTCAAAATTCTTTATTCGACTAAAATTTCACTCGCATTTTCGGCTAAAAAAAAAATAATAGTCAAAAAAATCCTTCATCCATCCGGAGGAGAATTATGTATAGAATAAGTGAGAAAAATTTCAAACCGATCGTCAAAGCCGTTCTCAAGTTACAGTGACCACCAATTTCGAAAACATGGTTTCGAGAAAAACGCGTTTAAAGTTTTGAGTACGAGTAGTTATGCATTAGAGACGGCTCCTTTCAAAGTTATATACGGGTTTTGCAATAAGAGCGCTACAAAAGTTTTTTTAAATAAAACAAAAACGGTTTTGGATATCAATGAAATTCTTTATTCCTGTGAAAGTACGTTCGATGTCATTATGTATGGAACTCGATTTCTTTTGCATGGCCACCACGGGCACGCTTGCAGAAGTCCAGACGCTGAACCCAATTTTCGACGGTTTTCAAGCATAAATCAGCCGATACTGCTGCAATTTCACGTTCGATATTCGTACGAAGTTCATCAAACGTCGCTGGCTTGTTGACATAGACCATAGACTTGACGTAGCCCCACAGGAAATAGTCTAACGGCGTCAAATCGCACGACCGAGGCGGACAAGCGACTGGACCATTTCGTGAGATAACACGTTCTCCAAACTTGGTTTCCAATAAATGGATTGTGACATTCCCTGTGTGGCTTGTGGCGCCGTCCTGTTGGAACCACATGTCCTCCAAGTCCATATCATCCAATTGGGACCAAAAATATTCGGTTATCTTTGAACGGTAGCGATCCCCATTCACAGTAACGTGCCGGTCTTGATCATCACGGAAGAAGTACGGCCCAATGACGCCGCCGGCCCATAAACCACACCAAACCGTAATTTTTGTGGGATGCAATGATGACTCATGGAGTACGTGTGGATTGCTGCCTGACCAATACCGCATATTTTGTTTATTGACGAAGCCATCCAGCCAGAAATGAGCCTCATCGGTGAAGATGATTTTTCGATGAAAATCCGAATCATTTTCAAGTTGTTGCTCAGCCCAATTCACGAACATACGACGCTTCTGGTGATCAAGCGGCTTCAGTTCTTGCGTCAATTTAATCTTGTAAGGATGTAGGCCAAGATCTTTTCGCAAAATTCGCCACAACGACGTCACAGAGATGCCCAACGCTTGAGAACGACGTGTGAGAGACACATTTGGGCTTTCTGCAACTGAAGCCTCAGCGGCAGCAATATTCTCGACACTACGGGCACTTCTTTGTCTCACTGGCACGAGAACATTTTGTACTGTGCCTGTGGATTCAAATTTTTCCACTAGACGCTCAATTGTTGATCTGCTAGGACGATTATGACGACCATAAATTGGACGTAGCGCTCTTTACGTTGAGGCCACTGACTCCGAATTTCGGTAGTAAATTTTAATAATTTCGACTCGTTGTTGGCTCGTATATCTTTCCATTATGCAATGGCAAACCTTACTGAAGAGAAATGTCAAAAAACCGCAAGAAAAATATGGCGTCGTTTGCTGTCCCTGTCGCTCTACTTTTGCAGCGTCCCTATTGCAACACCCTTTACAATATCTCCGTAAAAAACGGCCAATTTGTCTGAAATTTTCATAGAATACTTTTGAAATATTTTACTTTGAGAAAATGTAAAAACAAATTGATTTTTTCAAAATTCTAAATGGGTCTTAAGACGATTAATCGCTAAATTATGTACCTTTAAAATTCGATTGAAATTCTTTGGCCTTTTCCAGGATTAATATCATGATTTGGTCTATTGTCGTTCTACCAGACCGGAAACCACTGTTATTTGCCGATTATTGTGTTGCTAATTTAATTCGGAAAACTTTCGTATCAATAGCGCACTTATTTGTCCTTAAATGAGCTAAATATGGCGGACTTATGGCTGACACTGCACCCAGCAAAAATCTATTGCGACACGAGTACAATTAATCTAATAGATCTACTACCTCCGAGTTTTTTCACTTCGCTGGCGAAAAAACCGATCCGTCTTCATAACTATGAATGTGCTCAGAATCCTCCTCCTCTTTTCAAACAGAAATGGCACTCTGTATATAAAAATATATATTAAGATGGTATCTCAAAGCGCAATGGGTTGTAAGGGTGTCCACCAGCTTGCTCATGCATTTCTTGTTAAACTTGAAGAGATAAAAATAGGTAATAGGTAATGTGATATCCAAAATGGGCCAAGTTCTAACTTCTCAAAATCACTCGTATTGTATATATTTCTCGCACAATTGAAAGGGGCGAACAGTCATGGCCGACTCTGGCCGGCGTTTTCAAACTTGGAGGTTGTGCCGCGGAAATGTATGGTTCATATTGTTCGGGTCGAACCTACGCAACTCGCGCAGTAGTCCAATACACTAACCACTGAACCACAATGGCCACTGTTGTCGTGGATTAGCGACAACCCAATTATAGCCGAGAATTAGCGGCAATGCTAGTGTCACGGATTAGCGGCAGTGCGAACTATTGTGAATCCTTCTATCTGGGCAGAATTACAATCTTTATTCTGCTTATGTAGTATGACTTATAATATAATTATAATAATTCAATTGACTACAGTGTGCGAGTAGATTGGCGCGTCCTCGCGCTTCGGCTGCCCAGGTCAAAAAGAAAGATAAAGAGAAAATAGCATACAATTTGACGGGCATGCAATTCGTAAACGTCATTGTTTCAGGGAGGAAGCTACGGATTTCCAACCCTGTGCAGGGATGTTACACCCCCCTCCCCCCCCTGCGGTGTAACATCCACTCGTGGACCTTTATTGGCGTTTACGTCAAGTACCGCCAGTTTCACAACGGGCCTCTCATAAACTCCACTAGACGTTTGGATGAAGGTGCTTCTAACTCGACCATCCTTCGTTTGAACTACTCGCCCCTTTGGCCAACTGTTCCGTGGGCTGTCTGGGTCTGCAATAAGGACGATGTCACCCATCTCAGTCGGTTTGACGGGTGCAAACCATTTTGTGCGACGGGTAATCGCTGGAAGATACTCTCTTACCCATCGCACCATCGCTCCAAAACTTTTCCGCGTACTGCTGCAAATTGAGCCAATTGCGCCTGAGTACTCTGTCATCAAATACTGCCAGTGGTCTTACTCCATTCGATGTTTCTAGGAGAAAGTGATTAGGCGTAAGTACTTCTTCGCTGTCCTCGTCAATAGGAATATTTGTGAGGGGTCGCGAGTTCACGATATTATCTGCTTCCATCAACATACTTTTCAATAGTTCATCCGAAAGGTTGCCCCGATCCCGGTGGAATGAATCTCCATTTAGTGGTAGTCGACGTGAACGTCTCCATTAATTTCTTCTGATTTACTTTTTCCAGGGCTTCTCTTAACTCTCGTTCGGCGCCACGGAAGTTAATGGCATTATCACTGTAGATCTCGGCTGGGGTTTCACGCCTGGCCATGAAATTTCGAAGAGAGAGAATGTATGAGTCCGCTGACAAAGTATAAGCAACTTCAATATGCACTGCTCTAGTTGTTAGGCAAGTCAAGAGAACTCCCCACCTCCGGAGAACGACATCGGTCCGAAATAGTCAACTCCGACGAATGTGAATGGTCGACAGAATGAAGCCAACCTTGCTGGAAGAAGCTGAGCCATGATTGGCTGACGCGGTTTTGCACGGTAGTTTTTGCAGTGCTGGTAGAACTGCCTCATTTTACCGAAGACGGCTCTCATACGGGGAATGTGAAATTTTTGCCGGAGCTCGTTAACAACGGTTTCATGGTTTCGGTGTTTATATCGACAATGAAGGTTCATGATAATTAAATTAGTAACAGGATTTTCCCGAGGAAGTACTATCGGCTGCTTGAAGTCATCGCTCAATCCTTTGGAGAAGTGAATTCTTCCGTTGGCTCGAATAATGTTGTGGTAATCTAGATACGGACACCGACTAAAGAGTGGGCTGTATCTTTCCATGGGACGGTTAGCTGCCAGATCTGCAATCTCTTCCCGATAAACATCTGCTTGTGCTACTCTCAATAACGCATTTTCGGCCAGTTGAAGTACTTCCGTTGATAGAGGTCCGACTGTTCATGGGTTTGCCCGATTTCGAATCCTTATATTATGGATAAACCGAAAAATAGAGGCCGTACTTCGAAGTTGTCCCTTCCAGCTCGAAACATCGTCGAATCGAAAGATATTGTCTCGAGCTTGGGTGTAAACGTTGATAAATTGTATTTATTATTTTATGTCCGGTGATGAGTTAAGAAAGGCTGGTCCGCTGAACCATCGACTGGATGCATCAAATTTGGGAAGTTGTTGTCAGAAGGCATTGCTTCCAATGCAGTTTTGAACACTTTAACCAACGCATTGCGTTCGTGGAGGAGTTGTTGCAGTTGTTCGATGATATTACGTTTCATCGCACCAAAAATCGCACAACACTGATTGGGTTCATCATTTGAATATCCAAGGAAATAAATCTGAAGGAACTTATGATCTGCATTCAATTGCGGCAACAGAACTCCTGCACGATGGTGGATTTGTCCTTGGATCTGAATAGTGGAAGGGGAATGGGACAATTGATTCACATTGGACATATGGGAAAGTCTGTATGACAACATTTCCTTAAAAAGGGGGTTGTAACCGCGTTCTTCGATGAAAGTCGCTCCAAATGATGTAATTTGGAAACAGCCGTTGTATTGTTGGGAATGTGCGAGAAAATGGCGTGATTGTGGTGTATCTTCATACAGAAGCGACCGCAATGGCTGCGGTGGCGGTGCCAAAATGGATAATTTGATTTTTTTTTCCTGCACAGCACAACCCAGGCGTTTCCGTTGAGAACTTCAATGCATTGCAATGCTGACAGACGACATTCAGTGGCCCAATATTAACGTACGGAAGATCATTGTATGCGAGTGTGGAATCATAGCGAAATGCAGCTCGATTTAAATTGAAAAGTAGCGCACGTGTCCTTCGCTCTTCACGACGATTGAGGTTACGTTGATCTTGATCATCCTTTGCACAACGGGTGGCTCTTACTACACGATCTGCTTCCATATGATCGGCTCTTTCTTCTTACGAAAACGCGCCACGCATGTTAGCTGTTCGTAAACGAGCTTGTTCATTGTGATGTGCACGCTGTTCATCCGTTTCATTCGCACGTAGATAGGCCACCCATCTTGTATTTTTATTGCGGGCTCCAATGTTTGATCGTCCTATTGGTGGCATTATTACACTAACACAGAAAAATCCTGAAAATATCACCACCGTCACTCAATTGCATTAAACACGAATTGGTCGTTGACAAAATACCTTATTGAAATTCGTTCTCAACAAAATGAACGAATAATTTAAATTATCAAATTGCAGAAAAATAATGATGAATAAATGGATGAATAAATGGAATTTGCAGGTACCACCGTCCACCCCTGCAAGTATGCAAATTTGGGGTTTCAGGATTTACCGAATTTTCCGGTCGAAATTTCCAGTTTCCGTAGTGTGTTTACCTGGTTCAATACGTATCCAACAAAGAAATCGCCATGCAAATCAAATGATGTTCAGCTGAGTTATGCGCGTACGAACCGACATCAATTCATTTTTATAGATATACATATGTAGATAACATGAATATTACATACATACAGTAAAATAAATTTTACCGTTTTTTAAACGACCTACCGGTATCCAGATGTTTTGAGAGATAATCTATGACTGATCTCAATTCAAAATGTGTTCTTGAATACTTAGCCAGCCATGAGGTACGTCCTATACTTTATACATATTTGTTTGAGGCTACGGTTATATGTACATATATTGTATTTTGTAGGTGTTTCGAATTCTGCCATCCCTGACAACAATTTTCATGGCTCTGCGTCTGCTATCAGTTTTGACTATAGACCACGAGCTCGTCGCTCGTGCGGTCGAGATCCAAGTAATTTAAGTGAGAAATACTATAAATGACGCAGTGTTTCCAATGAATAAAAATTAAAAACACGTGAAATATTATGAACCGTAGGTTCATATGTATGTATCTATAATATAATACATATATAAATACCTCTCTAATCAAAACAGGTTTTTTAGAATTTAATATTTATATTAAATTCTCAATTATTCAATTTAAAGTAAGTTGTGTGGTTTTTACGATACGAAATGAAAATAAGCTCCGTATTTATTGGCACATATTGCCTTTATAAAACCTAACCTAAGTTGAGTCACTCATGTTTCTTGTAACTTTTCCAGTTTGAGGGTGTATATTCACTTTCGACGGATAGATTCTTCACAAAGATCGGACAAAAGTTATGGTGACTTGTGCGTCATGTATTTCGAAGTTGGTGTCCCTTTTCAATGCTTTAGAAAACTTTCGCGTTTGAAACACGATTTTTGCGTTTCTTTCAAAAGTTTTTCGCCTAAAACTTGTGCTTCGCGAGTGACAGTCCTGGTTATTTAAACACCTGGCTGATATGGTCGATTGGATACAAATTCATCATCCAACAGCTAAAATCCTAATTGAAGTCACCGTACTTCAATATTCACAACTCAAACTGGCTACAACACTCCTACAACAACAACACTAAAGCATTCGCTATTAGCCCCTAGCTCGTCAAGAAACCTACACACAATCCAAACAACCAGAGTGATTTCCAAAATACCCGAAATCTTTTACTTTCTTTAAAGCCTCACAATTATTGTATTGAGATACCTTTTCTTTTAGGAGGTTCAGAGTTGGAAGGTATCGATCTCTTTCACTTGTAATAAAATCTTTGGAAAATAATTCAGCCGGGTAAGAACTATCTAACTGTACAGTTAAACTTGCAATATTTAGTCTTATGGAGAAAGCAAAGAGAAAATCACTGATACTAGCAAGCACCAGGTGGAAATCTGTAACCACTCGTCGGAATGTCAACAAAACCCTGACCTCAACATGATAAACCTAGAACCAACAAACTTCTGCATGCCGATAGAAAGTCCCTGTCACTGTATTCTTGCCACAAAAAGAATGTTAAAGCACCACAAAAAGAAACTGCGTCTAAGCGATGATGACCTATGCACAGGATGCGCTGACGAAGAAATCCATAAGGACACAATTCATTTTCTCTGACACTGTCCAAACCTCCGTCACCGGAAAATACTTTTCCATGGCATCGAAGAACTGTATAATAGCTCGCTATCGGACGTGATAAAGTTCATAAGGGTGACTGGATGGCTTGAACCATAATGTCGCAAGCCCACGCAAGATGCGTGAATTAAAAAAAAAAAAATTGAGTTTGGAGCCAGTCCTATACTTCCCACGTCGTATTACTTTGAATCAAGAAGATACAATTTTGCGACGTATAAAAACACACACATACCGGTCGAGTTGAAATAATATTATTTATTATTTTTATTTTTTTTGCATATTATAATTGGATAATCAATTTAATGAAAAAAAAAAAAACGGAACGGGTTTTCTTTAAGGGAAGTGCGGAATTTTTTAATTTTTTTTTTCCGATGAAGAATGACCTCCTAAACACGAAAATCATAGTCGCTATTTGTGAAATTTGTTATTAACAAAGTTATTAACAATTACAGTTTTTGAAAGGCTCTTTAAATTCGGTGATTTTCGAGCTATACTCACTATCAAATTGCTCTTACACTACGATTTCCACTTAAATACATTACAATGTTGTTATTAGTAATAACAAATTTCACAAAAAGCAATTTTGATTTTCATATTTAAGAGGCCATTCTACATCTGTAAGAAAATAAATTAAAAAAATTCCGCACTTCCCTTAAAGGAAACCTGAGCCAAAAACACATATCTTCAATTTCCTCACCAATTGTTTCACAAAAAGTTGTTGCGCGAACTTGTAAGAAAACATTTCTTCAATTTCCTCAGCACCAGCTGGACCGCTGACAAATAAAATAAAAAAACGTTGTTTCGTTCTCCAGATAGCACACACACAGACATCATTTCGAAAATGGGTGCAAACGATTCCTAGTGTATCGTAATGTAAAGACTTGTTCATACCTCGAAACATTTAGTTCAGACTGATTTCAATAAGTAAAAAAGCGGATCTACATACACGTACGATGATCTACTTCGCCCAAGCACTAATTATTACCAATGCCTTGGCATTGGTCGCGGTCGCCGATCCAGGCAAAGTGTTTCATACGTCGCCAATCGAATTCTATTGGCTGAAAGTGACAGAAGATGTTGCACTTTTTTGGGGTCAAATTGAAAAGAACTGTAAAATTTGTATAATTACTTTTTGTTCTTACATTCGAGTTGCTTTGTAATTGTAATTGATGCAGAATAATGAAACATAATTAAAATTAAGGATTAAATTGTATGAAAGTAACATACTCGCGTTTCAAATAAAAAGATTAATAAGCATCGTAGATGGAATGGCGCCATTTGGATTGAACAAAGTATTGATTACCTGTTAAAAATTCCGAAATCGTCCATATACATACAAGCACGAAACTTGAACAAGCAGGCTCATAAAGTATTTTAAATGCACGTCAGAAAAAGAAATATAACATTTTTCAACTGACAAAGAAGTAAGACAAACCTGGCAATACCAACAAAATTTGTCTGGTTTTTCTCTCACGTGACAGGCTCTCATCCAATCATTATGCTCCGTTTATCTGAATTTTCAGATGTCTAAGAAATGGAACGCTCAACAAACAAATGCAAAAATTATTTCAAATGTCAGCTGTTCTTAATTTGCTTCACATGTTGCAAGAATTTTTTGACTAAGAACCTATTCCTCAACCTCAAAAAAAGTGCAGCATCTCCTGTCACTCTCAGCCAATAGAATTCGACTGGTGATGTATGAAGCACTTTGCCTGGTACGCGATCGGCGAAAGCGACCATTGCCGTGTAATCTGGAAATACGAGCTTGTTAATCGGAAGAATCTCGCTTGTTTTTTTTCACGTTATTTCGATTGGCTAACGTTTGTTTTTTTAAAAACTTTATCAACGCGTGCACCTACATTTTCCAATCCATTAAAAAATCCATCCAATTCACTATGGTCAAACCTTCAATCACTGAATCATCTAAGACTAGTAGCAGACTTATACCCTTATTATAGATACATTCATATTGTAGCTTAAGATAATCCTATTAATTCAAAAAACGGGGCGGGTTTCTTTTAACGCGGCGCGGAATATTTTTTTTTATTTTTTTTCCGATGTGAAATGGCCTCCTAAACACGAAAATCCAAATTGATTCAAATTGTTTAAAATCGTTTATTTCTGGTTGTTTAGCATCATTAAATGAACTTTAAACAATTACTGTGATGTTCTTAAGTGAAAATCGTTGTGTAAGTGCAATTTGACAGTGAATTTACCCCGCAAATCGTCGAGTTTAGAGGGGCTTTGAAAAACTTTATTTGTTAATAACTTTGTTAATAAAAATCTCCGCAAACTGAGACCCGGATTTTCGTTTTTAGGAGGCCATTTCACATCGGAAAAAAAAAAAATATTCCGCGCCGCCGTTAAAAGAAACCTGAGCCCAATTTGTACAGTCCCTTTTAAAACGATGCGGTGGATTTCTCTTATCCCACCATCATGTGAAAAATATTTGATATCTTTAAAACGCCTTTATAGATACATTTTGAGAGCTATAAACGTGATTGTACCCTTTGCAGCTTAAGACCGAATTATACTTCCATTAACTTCCAGTAATTAATTTGGGGAATTCAGAAAACTCTTGAAATATCGAATTTTAAATTGGCGGCTTTAATTTTCGGCATTTTTAATTCCCCGCACTGACATGAGAGCAAAAATCAGCTGTTATATGTTCGTAGTATATAGGCATTTTTCTTGAATTAATATTCCGTCTGTTAATCGTGGAATGTTATAACAAATACTGGAATAACAAAGAAAATTGTTCAAAATTGTTTTGAAAGAGAAATATACATATGTTAGCTACCTAAATGATTTTTTAAAGCATGTCTTTAATATTTCTTTTATAAGAAATGAAAAAACGACATTAATAACGAGACAATACGTTCTTACTTCAACAAAATTATAAGCAGTAAATTGATTCTGCAACGCCAAATGAGGTTTTAGTATTTAAAAATATTGGTAACTCTATTGAAATTTCCTTTTTAATACGATATTTGTAACAATTTCATATTTTGTCTTAATTTGAAGTTTCCGTTAAATTCATATATTTAATGAAAAGGCAATAGTTGTTGAACAAGCTCCCCCACATTCACCAATTTGCCTCCATCGCCCTAACTCACGCACATTTATAAAGAAAATAAGGCAGTATGTGTGACTTATGGCGCCCCTTGGAAAAAGAGCTCGTAGACACTGGATAATGGTCTGGAAAGACGAATATCTCTTTATGATCTCAGTCTCTGACTATGATACACATTTAAGCAAATTAAAGAACAAGTGTGAATTGAACAACATTCTTATATTCTATACCAAGGACAAAAATTAACAATAAATCCTTTCAAACGTAATTTGATTTAAGATGTAAAAATTTTCTTGTCCGTCGTTTTCCAGTACGTTCTCCACTTACTTTTCAAATATGTCTTTAGCTGTGGTCTGAGGAATTAACTCCCTAAATTGATTTTGTACTCTTTATTATGCAAGATAAGATTCCGCACATAGACCCTCGCACTATAAATGGCACCAGTAGTATTATCTTTTCTGCTACACTGGTTATTTAATGGCCGAGAAATTAAAGTTCGATTGTTCCACTCTCATATTTCGAAGCAACTAAGTCTTTTGTCCGTACATATGGCATTGGTGTATCTCCTTTTAAATTGATTTGAAACTACGTACCTACAACTTGTTTTGGATGGGTTTAAGTCCGCAGTTCAACATATAAATGCTACCTCCGTTTTGTCTCCGACCCTTTCCCAAGAAAGAAACTTTCGTTCACTTCCTCTGCAAATATTCGGTTAGAGTCAAACAACAGCCATTAGGTCAACCATTCTTTGACAACCTGTACCTGCAACTTCTAATCCAATCCACTCCTTTGCTGATGATTGTACCCTCAAATCTCTTCGGATGGAGAAGAGAAAAGGCAACGTACATATATTGAGTTTATTAAATTGTGACATTAAAAGCATAATAAAAGAATAAACTGACACTAAATAAATATTTGTGTCTATCTTGGACAAGAAATTAAACTAGAAAGCCAATCTACCAAATAGGTAAGCAAAACTATGTAGTTTAGCTCTCTACTTCTGCAAAAAGACCGTCAGTGGAAGCTTTTAACCCCCAATCGCACTCTGGCCCATATTACTTTATACTGTGATCGTACGGCGACCAACCAATGTTTCGAAAAGTCTTGCACCTCATTCTACTAAAAAAAAAAGCAAAAAAATTTCATGCACGTGCATTGGCAGTGGATTCAGAACTACACCTTTTCCCTTAAACGGATCTCCTTGATTAATTAATTAATCCTTACTGTATGAAATGGTATTTCTAAAGTTATTGACCCCTCCAATTATTCACTTTGATAAAAACTTCCGAGCAATAATTTCTGACGTTGATGGCGATTCAGTATGCTTCAGATAGATCCAGATGCATTCGCAAGTAGTGTCTTTCCCAAAGACCTAAATGTGAGCATCTCCCTCTGCTCACTGTTGCGTATTTCAAGCGAACACGATGGCGAGGAGTCAAAAGAAAGGATACCCCATCAATAAAATTATTCAAGACTAGCTGAGTAATACCCGGCGTTGCTCGAGCTATTACATGTCAATAGACAACTATGTAATGAACATTCCGTTAGTAGAAATCGATATCTTCAAACAGTTTATGAAAGCGTAATCCTCATATAATGATATGTCACAATCGAACCTCTTTTAACTCGAATTTCCCTCTAACTCGCCTTTGTTCACCCTTTTTTGCATTCTCTTCAGTTTTCCTTCGAAAAGTCATCCTCATTTCAACTCCAATACATTCCTTTATTAGAAAATCAAAAATTAAAATCACCCTCTCGCAATTCTCGGGACCATTTGCATTTACATTTACGGACTTTTGGACATTTGCCCACACGCATTTGCGGAGTTTTGACATTTGCAGGTGTTGCTTTGAAGAAACATAGGCAAATAGCAAATTCCTCCGCAAATGCTATGTTATAACGTTGTTTATTTTCCTCGCAATTCTCCTTCATTTGCGTTACTGAATTGGACATCATCGAACTTTAATCACCAGAATTAAATAATTATTTAGATTAAATAGAATTCATTTTCTGACAAAAAGAAAAAAGAAAATAAAAATGGTTCGCGACAGCGAAAGAACAAAACCATTGAATTTTTCAATTAATTTTTATTTTTGTTATGTTCAGAAAATAGAAACAGAAAAAAAAATGTTGTGACGCCGGTCAAACCAATCCTTTCTCTGCATTTGCGCTGCTTCGAGGCCAATTTGCTATGGTCATCCTGTTCGTTGCTGCTCTCAAACAAATACATACCAAACAAATACATGCCAATACCACTGCGAGGGTATATATCTCGAGTTGTTTCATCCCTCCAAATAAAAAAAAAATTACGTTTCTGCAAATGGGTATTCAAATGTGCTATTTGCAAATGTCGGTAAATCGTAATCGAGCAATAAATGCTCTGGGAAAATTTGCAGACATGCCATTTGCGAATATATGCACACATTCAAACATTTACAGCTTCTGGACAAACTCCGCAAATCCTGTGATCGGCCTGCAAATGACATTTCTGAAAATACGCATTTGTGGATGATTTGCAGATATTTGCTTATGTGCAAAGTTTGTGCATATCTTCAAATCGTCTGATCGCAGCTTCAATGTTATACACATCAAGCATACACAATCACATACTCTGGCTGTCGCGTCGCGTCGTCGGTGCGCTGTTCTTATGTCTACCTAAAAAAAAGATTTCATTAAAAAATTTTCCGGGAAAAAAATTTAAACAATTGCGCAAGTGCGTAAAAGAATTATTAATCAGTCTAACTCGAAAAGATGCAGTTTGTTCCGTCGTTAACTTAATCCCCCAAAGTAAGCTCTTTAATTCCCACCATTTTTTAATCGATTTAAGGACCGACTGAGACAGTATTTTAAGGGACAAGCTTTACAGAATCGTGCATAATTTTGAGATCCCTGCCAAACTCGACCATCAAGACAAGAATGGTCGCATCTTCAAGGACGATAATAAACTGAATAAGACCTTTGCTGTCAGAAAAAAATTCGAAAAGGTGACGCGCTATCAAGTGACTTCTTAAATATTGTAATCACTAGCAATATAGTGCATGGCTAAATTAATCGGCTCATATTGATATTGGCCATCCCTTAGACAAGGGTATCCTTTAAAGCTGGGTTGGTATTATGGGGATGTTGGTTGGTTTAATGTTCAACTACGCCCCACACGAAATAACATAGCAGAATAAAATCTGGTGGATTAGGCGACCAAAATCAGAGAAGGCCTGGATCTTCTGGATGCTTTTACTTGTTGAGAAGCAGCCTTCCTCGGTGCACGTGCTGGATTTTCGTTTCGTCTGAAATGGATTGGTCTCTTCTCATAACATAAGACTATGAATTGGTCACTCAGCCATTTGAAGATCTCTTGAAATCGACCTCATCGACGTTCTAGGGTCATGGTGAATACCTTGTTGCACTTTTGGCAACAGCGCATTTAATGCTTTTTACGTTCCGAAACGGGTGAAACATCGCAACCAGACGCTATAAACTCGAGGCGAACCTTGTGAACGAAACGATCGGGCGAATTTCAAAAAGCACGATATTTCAAGATCCATGTGCACCTATGACAACAATCACTTCATTGCTTGTGTAAAACATTTATCTGACATTGTACCGGGAAAAAATTTAAACATCTGCTATCAACCCAATAAACACCACGATTGTAGTATAAGACCTTAATCATCCCAGCCCTACCTTAAGGCGTTTAGACAGGGATGATGGATGAATAGATCCTAGAATTTTCGAACGAAAAATTCTTCGTTGGATATTGCGTCTCGTTTGCGTTGAAAGAGCGAAGGCAAGATGCAAACACAAATTAACAAACAACGCATTTAACGTTTAAAATGGTTACTACATGTGGAGTGAATGGACACCAACACTGCTAGTCGTAGTCTTCAAATCAAACCCGGAGGTACAGCGCAGTAGACAGAGCACTAGTAGAGGAGGACTTCAATCAGCTTTGAGTGCGCAACTAGAGGCAACAAGCTAGGGACCGGGCTATTTGGTGTGACTTGTGGGTTGAAGCCCAGGTTCACCCCGTCACCTAAGTAAGCAAGTAAGCAAGTAACGAAGCCTTGTTCTAGTTGAAATTTCGCACGGACAGCCAAGCGGGAATTAAGACACTGGAATAGTTGTAATTTTCTTTAAGGGTCGCTGTAGATTACAGGTCATTTATCAGAGGGATGACAGAACAATCCAATATTCATCTTTGCTCTGTGCCAACTGAAAACCAAGAAACTACCCTAAGTATCCTGCAAGTATCATGGGAACTGGCACTTTCGTGAACAATCAGAAAAACCAACCATAAATAAAATCAACAATCAGATCTAGCCTAGATAGAAGCGATCCAATGGTTTGATCCTGTGACCGTGATAAAAAAAAACAGTGCTGTTATCATAGGACACTCTCATTTGAGGCTTCACCCCAACATCCAATTGTCCGACAGTCACCCTAACCTAAAAAGACAAACTTTTTTTCTGTAGAAAAGTACGACACCGCCTCTGATAATGGATTTAGCCTAATCGGCTGTCGCATTAAGATATTTCTAAGCAGACATGGAGGTCTTCTGATCAATAAACCTTCAATCAGAATGTGACCACGCCTTTGAATAGCTCGCCAAAGTCTTATGAGCGAATGTTTTATTCTCATTCTTCCGAACATTTCTGCGTTATTTTACCCTAAACGCCTACAATATTTTTTCCAGCTTTCGGTTTACACTCAATCGCTGTTCTTCAGTTCGTGTGATTTAAATTTAGAAAATCTATTTATGTCTTCGATAACTACAACAAATAGTGAATACACATTGCCTACAAAAACGCCTTTTAGTTGATAGCGGTTTGTCTTACAAATTGTTAGCTTTTAAATCTCAAAAACGTGAACCACTGTTCTTTTTTTGTTTTTTGTTCCAAAAAGATGGTTTTAGTTTGTCGCTGTTTTTGTAAAAATGTATAAATGTTAATAATTAGAGGTCTATCAACAAATCAAAGATTATTGTTCAACTTGCATGCAAATCAAACAAGCGTAAGCGAATGCATAGCTACATGTATAGGTTTAGATGTGTGTTCTTAAGTCCTTTGTAAAGGAAACATTTCGAAACTCGCTTAGTTGTGTTTTGTGAATAAAAATAGAATATTTACTGGTGAACAATTTTCTTCAATTCTAATAATTGCAAAAAATCATAAAATCTTTCTTTGTATGCACTTCAAAAGTGCCTAAATAAAATTATAAAAAAAAATATTCAATTAAGATGCATATATGAATCTAATGACACATCTTTTATGAATAGATCTGTATCATATATAAATGTGTAAGTTCAAAGCATTTTAAAAGAGTTGGTCTTTGTCGATCGCCATAAAACGTGCGCGTGAGAAATATTCCATTTTTCTTTAAAGAGAAAAGTGAAGATTTGTGAATGCGTTCCCAGTTTTATTTGTTTGGCATTTTTCTAGTGTTTCGCCATTGTTTCGAATCAAGATTGGCATACGAGGGGAGCCCTCAGTGCATGTAAGAAAGACAGCGGCACGCTTATGGTTGCGAGTGAATGAGAATGGTTCTTGTCAGCACCGCCTTGCACCACCCGCTTAGCACACGAAATCTCGTCAGAAGTAAAAAATTAAGCTAGCTAGTAGAAGAAGAAAGTTTATAATTCCTTAAAGTAAAACAAAGATGGATAAAAAGAGAGTATGAGGAGAAAAATGGAAAAAAGTAGATCCAGATACAACAACCTTTGCATATGGCTTGAAGAAAGGTGGAAAATTAACTCAGACATTTGGTTTATAAGCTGACCTTACTACACTTAGGTACTATTGTACAGCCCATTAATAGGTTTAGTCTCAGTTACCCATCGCCGAATATTCTTCCTTCTTGCCCGCTGACTTAAATCTAACCAAAGCCCTCGTGGCGTCCTCAGAAATGTTGATAGATGTTATAGTGAAATTCTAGAATTTCATGCAAGTAGTGTTCTATTCCCTAAGTGAAAGAGATCCGGGCAGCGATACACAAAATTAGGCGTATCTTCATTACTCATAGATTCATCACTAGGAATGCAGTTCACAGTTGACGATCGTCCATAAAATCATAAACGATCCATTTTTAAATCAAAAAAACAAAAACAATGTACTGAAAACGACACCAACAAAAATCAGTCCCTTTAAAAAAAAAGCAACCGTCATCGCCTACGAAACCATGTATGGCTTCAATAATAAAATTGCTCTCACAACTAAACAAATAATTCGAAATACATCTAAAACAAACATTATTAAATTCATTATTCAAAAGTAATTTTTTAGTCACAGTACAATAAATTGCAGCAATTCAGACTAGAAATCTGATTTTTTTTTTTCACTGTTGTATTAAATGCACTCGCGCGATCGACTGAGTCGGTCTTTGACAGACAAACAAATCATCGTTTTCTATGGCTAAGTATACACACTAAAGGACCGTATTGTGTTTTTATGAGTTTGAATGAGATAAGGTAGAGAAAATACGTCATAAACATACAAAGCCATACGGCTTCGTATGCGGTAGAGGTAGAACAAATTTATTTGTATTATTACATTAATTTGTGTTTAATCAAATTAAACTCGCTTGGACGAGTTCTTCTGGCGGCTTCTACTTGTTGTTTCTTGATCGAAGATTGTGTTCATGTCATTATCAGAATGAGTTATAATTTTTTGTATACGTTTCCTGCTTATTTCGGATACTTCCTCAGCAACTGTCAAAATATGTATGTATGTAGATCGCGATGAATGAGCGCGTTCAATATTCTTGGCAAATGGATTTATTTGCATTCAAACGCATTTATAAAAAAGAACCTTCCGGCAAGCGCCGCAAGAGATAGGTGGATTTCTTATGTCATCTATTCTGATAGTGGGAGCAAAATGGCGGACAAAAATTTCCACTTTAAAAACGAATTTGTACTAATTACCTCGAGATTTGTAAGGATTTTCAATTTCAACGAAATCCAATCAATTTTGAAGAATTTCAAGATGGCGGATCCAAGATGGCGCCCAAATTGGTAGCAGGCGGATTCTGTTCACTGTTATCTACTATATTACTAAAAAATCAAAACCGGAAGTTGGGATTTATTTAAGTTGTGAATTGTACCGTTTGAGACATAAAAAGGGGCGTAACCCGCCCCCCTCTGGACCGATTATGCCCATCTACGAACTTAGCCGAGGTATTCGGCATACGAATGTGTATACCAAATTTTATTCAAATCGGTTCATAATTGCGGCCTCAATCGTGTCCACAAGAATCCGTTATATTGCATATATATATATATATATATATATATACATATATATACATATATATATATAAAATTTTTAACGGAGTATGAGGTTAGTGTTTGGTATGATAGGGAAGACGAATGGCATTCAAATTTTTTGAAAGTCGCGTCATGAGGACCTCTGCAATAGGTGGTATTTCTATGAAATCCACCTAAAATAAATAAATAGCTGGCGCGACAGTTCGGAATGAACCAAGGCCTAGCTTCTCGCAACCATTCATGTTGTGCGTGTTGTATTGTTTGCACGAATGGGAGCAGAGATCAGTAAAGAGATATTCGACTTCCGTCCCTCTATCCCCGCGACACCCATTTGTTTATATTGTTGTAGTTGTAGCGCCATATTGCTTTTCCTCGCTGACAGCTCTTGCCTGTGAATACGTGTAAGGAAAAAGCAACAACAATTTGCACGGTCCCTTTAAAAACGATGCGGTGGATTTCTCTTAAGCCACCATAATGGGAAAATTTGCTGAAATCTTTAAAGCTCGTCTATGAATACATTTTTAGAGCTATACGCGTGATTGTACCCTTTGTAGCTTATGGCCGAATTATACTTCCATTAACTTCCAGTAATTAAACTGCCGAATTTCGAAAACTCTTGAAATATCAAATTTTAAATTGGCGGCTTTAATTTTCGGCATTTTTAATTCCCCACATTGAAATGAGACCAAAAATCAGCTGTTGTATGTTCGTAGAGTATATCCATTTTTCTTGAATTAATATTCCAGTCTGCTTATCGTGGAATGTTATAACAAATACTGGAATAACAAAGAAAATTGTTCAAAATTGTCTTTGAAAGAGAAATATACATATGTTATCTAGCTAAATAATTTTTTTTTAAGTTTGTCTTCAATATTTCTTTTATAAGAAATGAAGAACGGACATTAATAACGAAAAAATATGTTCTAACTTAGACAAAATTATAGGCAGCAACTTAATTCTGCAAGGCCAAATGAGATTTAATATTTAAAAATAATGGTAACCCTATTGAAATTTCATTCTTTAATACGACATTTCTAACAAATTTATGTTTGGTCTCAATTTGAAGTTTCCGTTAAATTCAAATATTTCAGAAAATAGTAATAGTTATTGAACACGCTTCCCCACATTCACCAAAAAATTCGCCAATTTGCCGCCATCTTGCCGCAATCGCCCAAACTCACGCACATTTGTAAAGAAAATGAGACAGTATGGGTAAATATGGGCGATCCATGGAAAAATAGCTTGTAGACATTGGAAAATGGGCTGGAAAGGCGAATATCTCTTTACTGATCTCTGAATGGAAGGGACCTACAATTTATTGCCAACTCTGAACGGCGAAGTGAGAAGCTCTTTAATGACAGATTATACTCCCGGAGACTTGTCATTCCCCGACGAGAGGTGTGCCGCGAAAAATGTTCGGTGTTCCTGGGCTTGAACCCACACCGCTTGGTCAGCAGTCCAACGCACTAACCGCTGGGCCACGGCGACCACAAACGCATTGAACGACCAAAAATTACTAAGAAACTAGTCAACTTCAAATTTAAAATAAGTGTCAAACTCATGTATTCACTTTCTGTTCTTACATTGAAGTTGCTTTGGGAATTGTTATTGTATGCAGAATAATGAAACACGATTAACTCTCAAAATGAATGTACAGAAGCAATATACACGCGATTAAAATAAAAGGTTTAATAAACACCGTAAATAGAATGGGACCATTTAAATAGAACAAAGTGTTGATTACTTGTTAAAAATTTAGAAATCTTCCACATACACTCCAGCAGGGAACTTGCTCATAATGTATTTTCAATGCACATCATGGAAAAAAAAATGTTTAATTGAACAAAATATAAATAAATGAATTGAAAGTACAAAGCTCAGCAAACGAATGCAAAATAACTAAAAATGTCAGCTGATTTATGACATTTCTCAAACTGAGTAAGATATCAGCAAGAATTTTTTGACTAAGAATCTAGTCCCCGACCTCAAAAAAAGTGATTAAATCCTTAATCAATTTTCAGGTTGTCAGCCAATCAGAACTCGTAGATTTGTAAACAAATCTATTTTCCTAGAATATTGAATGCGACCAATGCCATTTTTGGTTATACAGTGAAGTCTTACTTAATTGATCTAATGATTGTTGGGCCAGTTCATATAATTGAAAAGTTCATATATTGGAATTAGAGATAAGCTATAAAGAGATATTCGTCTTTCCAGCCCCTTTTCCAATGCCCACAGGCTGCCTTCCAAGAAAAAAATTAAAAATAAAAAAACTTCTAATATTCTGCAATACTTCTTATATTCTGCGAATTAGCGATGGCGGCAAATCCACGAATTTACCCCGAAAATGGCGGCATATCGACGAGATATTGGAAAGTTGGCTATGTCTGTTCAATAACCATTTTTTTAATATTAAAACTTTCCTCAAAAAGAAAATGTATCAGAATTTGTAAGAGTTATTACGTTAGAAAAAGAAATATTCTTGGAGTTACCAATCCATTTAAACACTTAAGCAAATTTTGCATTCTAAAACCCATTTACAGCGCACAATTTTTCTTCATGCTGGGTGGTATTTTTTCGTTTTAATGTATTTTCTACATCCCTTACGTTACGATAGAAACATTGATTAAAATTTTTTTTTTTCCATTTTTTGGCTTCGCAATCCTTCTCTTCAGTTAAAACAAATGTTTACAACACATAATCTCTATATATTAAAATGAATTGCTGTGCGTTAGCCTCGCTTAAACTCGAGGAAGGGGTCAACCGATTTGGATGATTCTTTTTTTGTTTTATACGTATTACTTCAGGGGTGGTTTAGGAAAATTCGGAAAAACCCAAAGGAAAAGCCGGAAAAACGAAAAAAATCGAAATTAGCGTTTTGTATGGGAATACACTAAATACCACCAATGAGAATTGTGTTTCGAAAATGGGCATCACTACAATGCGCACGGGCTAATCTCAAGAACCACTGAACGGATTTGGATGCGGTTTTCACTGTTATGATCTACATTTCCCGAGGAAGGATAGAACGTATTAAAAATGCTCTGTTACTTATAGGAGCTGAGCATTCAAGGTTTAAGTGGCAGAAAGGGGATTAAGACCAAATTTTATGTTATTAAATTAGGTTCATACAACACTAAATCAACAACGGCTTATTGGATTTAAAAACACAAGAAATTGTTTTTAGTAAATTCCTCTACGACTCTTTTGAGCTATAAATCATCCTTCTGCGTTATCCTGAAGAAGTGGTCAAAACAATTCATAAAATCATCGCACACAATTTTCCATCAGTGGAGATCGTAGCCAACAGCCATGTAGCAGTGGGTGACCTCACTGTGGCACATCGGTTCGTGATCGTATGTTGTTTTTGTTTTGTCCAGTTGTACAAGGGTAGTTTCATTCTCATTTTTCTTTCTTCGTATCTTGGGTTTTTTGGAAATACTTTATGTATTGGATCCGTAGCTGAGGGAGAATAATTTTTTTTTTAATAGAGGCACGTAGGAAACGAATGCGTATTGTGATAACGATCGGTGCCGTATATTTGCGCACGTAGAACGGGAACGGAGAAGAGAAGCTTTCAGTAGCGTAGATGAGGATTTACGCAAAGAATCCTTTTCACATTGGACCGAGATCACAGATTTGCAAAGAAGGAGTTCTGACCATCCGCCGTCTCAGAGACCAATCTTAAGATGGTTTACTTTTTTTTGGATGAGATGGATATGTTGCGCAGATGTGGTGAGCACTTTTTGGAGATGCTCAATGCCGAACAGGGATTGGATGCTAGACTGAGTAGGGCGGAGAATAGTCCCATTGTAGAGCAGGTGACTTTGGCGGTCAAATGTGCTGATGTTTATTAAATCTGGTCAGAAATGCACAAGCCCTTGGGGGAAGAGGGAGTAAAATGTATCTCTCATTAGAGCGGCATGAGAATGCAGTAAAATAACTAGCGACAAACAAACTATGGTGATTGTGCTCTTTTTAAAAAAAGGGGGTTGCTCTATTTATAAGGACATGTTTCTTAAACTCTTTCTGCAAAAATCTTTGCTAAGGTGTTGGAAGAACGTGCCAGAACTGTGGTCGAATACAACTTGGCCGATGAGCAGCGTAGCTTTCGTCCAGGTAGAAGCACAGCCAAAGCGCTCTTCAAAAATATTTCATACCTTTTTGCTGCAAAAAATGTGCGTATGCAATAAATTATGTACCTTGCACTGAATTTATGTACCCAAACGATGTTAGTTTAGTTTTAGAATTTGTTGTTTAAGGCCGTGCTTAAATTAAATATGAATAGAGGAAGACATTTTGAATATCTTTAGGTGGCAGTATGAGATTCACGATAATGTATTTACGTACTCTTCTGCTGTGGGTGTAGTGTATAGTGAATTTTTTGCCGGATTAGTTTAACCTATAAAGAAAGCAAGAATATTTTCGGAATAATATTAGCTGTCGAATCTGATTCGGATGAAGCCAGACCTCGCCCAAGCAAAAGCGTTGATAGCGACGAAGAAAATTTTCCTGATCAGGAATATGCGTATTTGGATGCTAAAATAGGCGAATAGATAAATCCAAAACTGAATAGTAAATCTGAACAAGCGGTCACCTCTAATGAAACTTTGTTTACCAGCAAGGATGCTACAAAATGGTAGAAGCAAAATGCTACTTTCGCCCGTTGTGGGGCCCATACGTCGTTAATGGTGCCTAACCCAATTACCAGAAATGTACCGCCAGCAGATACATTTTTTTGTATTAAGAGCCCATCCATTAGAGACCAAATATGTAGGTTTTTCAACAAAATAGCCGAAGACTTTTATCATAAATGGAACTCCCCAGATCTTACCAAAACAGCTGTTACATGAACTCCGATTACTGATAAAAAGTTGATACCTTTTTTTGCAATTTTGCCTGTAATGGGTTCCCAGAAACTCAACTAACAAAAAGTAAGCGATCTTTGAAAACAGAGTTCTTTAACTATTTTTCGTGCAACCATGTCTGTCAACCGATACCGAAACATCTAACGCTTTATTCGTTTGATAACCAGTTTATAAGAGCCATTCGTCCGAAGATAAATAGATCATAAACTCGAATCTGAGAGCCCATTTCAGGCCTTATGAGAACATTACTGTGGACGAGCAGTTGTTTGGATATGTGTATTAGACCGGAAAATTAGTGATTGTGCGAGTGGGTCGTAAAGGACATAGTTGCTCCCTACGAACATAAGAGCTGGTTTGTTGCTCGCATCTCTATGTGGGGAATAAAAAATGTCGAAAATTTAAGCCGCCAATTCAAAATTAGATATTTCAAGAGTTTTATAAATTCGGCAGATTAATTACTGGAAAGAAATAGAAGGATAATTCGGTCTTTAGCTGCGAGGGGTACAACCAGGTATATAGCCCTAAAAATGTGTCCATTGAAGCGTTTTGAAAAGAACTGTCAGCGTTGGGTGTCGCGGGGATAGAGAGACGGAAGTTGAATCTCTTTATAGCTTATCCCTGATTGGAGTCATGTATAATACGAAATAATTATTTTTTTAAGTAGTTAAAAACTGAAATGAAATTATATTTATTTACTCCAGGTAATGTAAAAGACTTAAAAATAATTAATTTTAAATTTTTCCTCGGTTCGACATTATTAGGATCGTTTTCTTTTTACATAAAAATGAAAACACCTACCGACACCGACCGATGTTGCCTCTCCGATAAAAAATTAGAGCTGTGTTAATCACGACTGATTCGGTCTTTTTGACCCGTTCACAGTAATAATTGCGTTCACACAACTACAAATCAATCATTCACAAAGTCAATACTCTTGCGTGACCGGTTCGGTTCGGTTCTTTTGACTAAACAGTTAAGAGAGAAAGAAAAAAATTGAGTGTAAAAGAGGAACAACAAGAAGGTATGAAATATTTGACAGAAATCGTCCAAATAGAATAAACGTACTCTACACAATCAATACAATCTGTCTGTCTCTATCCAATATTAAAATGAACGAAAGCCTTCTGAATTTGATTTTTGATTGTTTTGAAATGAAGTGGATCAGTTGTACATCTGTCATAGAACGATTGAATGATTGATTGAAAATACCGAATCGTTTTTGAAACCAGTACTTCAATGATTCGGTCTTCAAATTTGAACGATTGACATAGTAGCTCTTTAAATACAAACTGCTGTGCACATGCAGATGCGAATGAAGCAAACGAAAACGTAAAAAAAATATATATAACTGAATTCCAGAACAAAAATTTGGCAGTTCATGGATTGGAATAATTCATGTCACTGAGGGGCCATATAAATGTGACTTCGCTGTATACCAGTCTGCATTTAATATGAAGCGTGGATTGTTGTCTTTGAATTATAGTTACGTTACATATTTTGCCTGTTCCCCATTGTTGAATTCATAACGTCCAAATGGGCTTGATTATACTTTTGTAGAGTCATGTGTTTAGTTTAGAGTCCCTTCGTAGAAGCTTGTATATGTAGTTGTCTACACTTTTCTTTTATTTGATTGAATTTTTTTTTTTCTGTATGGTACTGCCATGTCAACTTGGAGTCCATATGCATGCCTAGATATTTTGCAGCAGAGTCTATGGGAATATTTTAGAGTTGATTTTTATTTCTTCAGTGATCTCATTTGATTTAGTCGAAAACAAAGCTTGGGTTGTCTTTTCTTCGTTGATTTTGCTGCGCCAACGGTCAAACCATTTAATCGTTTCGTTAAAATTTATTTGTAATTGCATGGTCGCAGTTTGTAGGTCTTTATAAGAACATAGTAAGATTGTATTGTCAGCAAATGTTGCAACCAAAAAAGTTCTTTCTCTAGGAGATGAAATGTCTACAGTAAAAATAACAGAGGTCCTAGAACGCTTCCAATGCTCCGGCTCGGAAAATCTTCGAATCCACACCCGAGGGATGGCGCAGTAAAGGAAGACCGCGACTCAGGTGGCGCACGCAAGTGGAAGGGGACCTCAACCAACTTGGCGTGCGAAACTGGAGACAGCTGGCTAAAGATCGAGATCGCTGGCGACGCTTGTTGGTTGAGGCCCAGGTCCACCCCGGACTGTAGCGCCACCTTAAGTAAGTAAGAACGCTTCCTTGGGGAACACCCGCAGATACTGTGTATACCGCTGAGCATTCATACTTGAACCTCACATAGAAGCATCAGTCGGTCAAATAAATTTAAATTATTGTGTAGAAGTGTTCTGGCCCTGCTTAGAAAGACCAGAGCTGCTCGCGAGCTCTACGAGCAGAAGATGAGAGACGAAGAAAGGAGGAAGAAGAAAGAGCATGATGAGCGCGCGATCGAGGAAATAGAGCGATGTTACTGTGGAAATGAGGTTCGGAAGTTTTACCAAAGGGTAAAAAGAACTTGTCAAGGCTACAGAGCCCGAACAGAAGCCTTCAAGGATGAGCAAGGGAACATCGTGGTAGAATCGCAGTCGATGCTGAGAATATGGAGGAACTACTTCTGCAGACTCTTTAAAGGCGACGACGAACCAAATCCCGCTGTCAGGCAGAATGAGGCATTCAACCTGGACGACGAAGACGGGAATTGTTGGTTAGAGGGTGGCCATGGTGCAGTGGTTAGTATCATCGCTTGTCACGCTGAAAGTCCGGGTTCAACTCCTGATGTCGGAAAAACATTTATTTCTTAAATAAATTTTTTTTTTTTTTTTTTTTTTTTTTTTTTTTTTTTTTTTTTTTTTTTTTTGCGAGGTTAGGTGAAAACCATGAGGATCTACCGCACGTGCTCGTGGTAGTGTGAGATTCTTACTCACTAAAAACACCTCCCCTTTTCGTGTTGACTACGACTAAGTACGTAAAAGCCTTATCAAGTAGTTTAAGTTTCGATAATAATAATTCGCGTTGTGCAGGTGGCTTTCCAGTGAAAGCACCTACTAATACCGTCATTATATGCGGCTATTCCTTATTGCGCTAAATCGAACGGTTTCGTTCTTTGTAGTCGGCGCACAAGGTTTGTCACGTCCAGAATTTGGAGTACGGCGTTATTCCAATGTCCATGAAGGCGAACACGGAGTTTGCGAGCAAAATTTGTTATTTCATCTTCGAGGGTAGCTAGACCGAGGTCTCTGTGGATATCGTCGTTTCTAATGTACCACGGCGCATTAACGATTGTTCTGAGCACCTTATTTTGAAAGGTTTGTAAAATATTTCTATTGCTGGTTTTGGTACAACCCCAAAGTTGTATACCATACGTCCATACAGGTTTTAAGACTTGCTTATATAAGAGCAATTTGTTATACATGCTTAATTTGGAATATCTTCCAAGCAGCCAATACATTTCTCTAAATCTAATTTCGAGCTCGTCGCGTTTCTTTTTAACGTGCGGCTTCCATTTGAGTTTCGCATCTAGTGTCATTCCTAGATATTTTGCTTCGTTTGCATACGGTATTTGTACCGAGTTAATGAAAACGGGTAAGTTGTTAATTTTTTTGTTAGTAAAGTTAACATGCGTAGATTTGGTTTCGTTGAGAACAATGCGCCAAACCTTTGTCCACTCGCAAATTGTATCCAAAGCTCGTTGAAGCTTCACAGTTGCTGGCTCGACTGAATTTTCTGTTGCCAGAATAGCCGTATCGTCCGCGAATGTAGCAATAACGGTGCCTTCTTCTTGGGGTATATCGCGAGTATAGAGCAAGAACAAGACTGGACCAAGAACACTTCCTTGTGGAACTCCGGCAGCGATTTCCTTGAATTCCGAGTATTCGGCTCCATGCTTGACACGGAAAAGTCTGTTCTCCAAGTACGACTCTAAGATTTTGTACAACTCTTCCGGAAGTACCTGTCTTAGTTTATAGTTCAAGCCTTCGTGCCACACCTTATCGAAGGCTTGAGAAACGTCAAGAAAAGCGCTAGAACATATCTTTTTCTCTTCTATGGCCTTCTCAATTTCGTTGGTTATTCTATAAACCTGGTCAATTGTGGAATGCTTGATTCTGAACTCGAATTGATGATCAGGAATCAAACGTCTTTCTTCAATTACCGGTTTTAACCGTTTCAATAAGAGTTTTTCAAAAACCTTTCATATTATCGGCAGGAGCGATATCGGTCTGTACGACTTTTTGTCGTTTGGCGGTTTTCCCGGTTTTGAAACCATTATAACTTCGGCGACTTTCCATTGCCTTGGAACGTATAATAGTCTTAGCGAAGCATTTATAAGGTAAAGGAGTTTTATTAACGCTTTATTTGGCAACTCCTTGAGGACCTGTCCGGTTATTAGGTCATATCCAGGAGCCTTGTTATTCTTTAGATTTTTTATTACCTCGCAAAGTTCGGCTAATGACACGCTTCTTATTTTAAAGTTGTCTGGAGTCATAATAGTATTATTAATATTTTCTATTAATGCTTGCCCGGGAAATGGCTTAAACGTTTCTTCCAGATGCTCAGCAAATAAGTCGGCTTTTTCTTTATCGCCTTTTGCCCACTCGCCATTACTTTTTCTTATTGGTAGCGATTGTATTTGGGGTTTTTTGATACCTTTCATAGCTTTCCAAAGAGAGTAATTCGAACTTTTTTCAGCAGACAAGCCTTCGAGATATGTAGAAATCTCGCGATTTTTAAAATCCCGTATCGCTTTCTTGAGCTTATTACATAAGAAGTATGAGTGGGCTTTGTGCTGGGGAGCGCGAGACTGTTGCCATCTTTTGCGTGCTCTCCTCTTTTCTAGCATTAGTTCTCTTATTTCCGATATTTAACTTCCCTATTTCCGACTACTTTCCTTTTATATGGAGTGTTGTTCCACGCGGCGCTTTGTAAGACTTCAATAAATCTGCCGACTTCATCCTCTATTTCGCACGGTGTTCTAAGCGACACATTCAGGGCAATATTTTCTTCACAAGCTTTCCTAAAGCCGTCCCAGTTAGTTTTGTTGCTAGTTAATCTGGGCGCTCCTTCTTAAATAAATAAAAATCGATAAACTGTGAAAGCTGATGGCGACTCTACTGCGAAGGCATAACACTAGCAGTAGAGTGTCTTGGCTTGAAGAGTTGATTGAGCGAACACTGAGTATGACATCAGGGGATTCGAATTAAGCAATGACAAAAACACCACAAATTTCGCCAATGAAAAACTTACGAAACCTGAGTTTCAAACCACTGTACCTCGCTCGCGGTGTGTGTATAACATTATAAGGGTATTCATATCCCCTTGATCCGCGCGTGGATTATAAAAAAAAAAAAGGCCGGAATTGTTGGTTGGTCCGACCGATCTGGACGAAGTGAAGATAGCCATATCTAAGCTTAAGTCCGACAGAGCTGCTGATGCTGACGGTTTAGCTGCCGAGCTGTTCAAAGCGGCAGGCGTTGATAATGCCGCCCGAGCGCGACATTGTGAATTTGCCTTTAAGATCTGGCCTTTCTTCTACTCTTAGTTCTTATTCTTATATGCAGGCCAATAAGTAGGATTCCCCTTTCAGAGGCGTTTAGCGTGAAAGTCTGCTATCGCTTAAAAAAGATTTTTTACTTTTGTTTTCGTCAATCTTAACTCCTTGGACAGGATTCAAGCAGTTACGCCTCCGTCTTGTTTTTTATTTCTCTAGAAAATAAAAATCTCTAAATACCAACTATTAAAATTTTAAGAATTTTAAAATGGTGTGAGTTCTTCTGTTAGCTACCTTTAAAATGCTGTTTTGAGAATATATCGGTGTAAAACCACTTTCCGTTCCATTTTTAAGACCAAAAAGTTAAAAAAAAAACATTTTTTAAAATTTTACGTACAGTTTTAGCCTGTCTTGAAACCACAGCAATAAATAATAGTTCAATCCCACATACATACAGTTCCTTACAAAATTGAGCATACACTTATTAAAAATTCACTTTTTTGCTGCTTCTAACCCCAAAACACTTTTTTTTTGTTTTGAAGTTTGCATTCTTATCTGTAGACATGTCCTTGACTAAACGAGATTTTTCGTTAATAAAATTGAGGTTTTTAACGTTTACGAAAATATGCAAAAAGAAAAAAATATGTTTTCATGAAGGGTATATGCTCAATTTTGTGGGGTACTGTAGGTGTTGACCTTTAAAAACATGCCAAATTGTACAAATAATCAAAATTTTAATTTAGTTGCAATCCCTGCTAACGAAGACTTGCGATAATTCTGGGAATACACCACCGAGTAATATGTCAACTCACTGGAAACAAAATAAATGGATTATCCTCTGCACAACGTGTATTTTATTTCTTTTTGGAATGGTCATATTTTTAAATTTACCAATTGAAAAATCTAGAACTAGTTCATCATTTACATATCAATACGAAAACTTCGACAGCAGCATAGCAAATAAAACGTTCAATATTTCCGACTGGAGTAATCGAGGTAAAGTATGCCTCACTGCATTTGTACCCAAGTAATTTATAACTTTTCATATCTTTTCAGACGATTCCGAATCAAATATTCTCGATGTAAATAGCGAATCAGAAGGCATAACCAGTGATTATGTTAAACTCATGAAAGTTCACAATTTCTCCTTAAATTCTGATGATTTACTCTACGAATCGAAAAGGAATGGAAACAAAAAAGGTATAGCGTAATTCATTAGTTTAATTTTAAAGCTTATGTACAGCTGTGGCAAATAACCACAGATTATTTTTCAGCCTATAGCGTAACCGGAAATTTTCGCAGCAAATCAAATCAGATATGGGACCCTCATCCTGAGTATATATTGACTGTGTTTGGACACCGATTGCATTTAATACTACATCAGGACAATTCTTTCATTACACCTAACACATTTCGTGTAAGAAACATATGATATTGTACGGTAACTCAAAAATAATATTGTCACACAAATTCTATTGACGTTTGTATATGTATAAACACAAATAGGGCTTTAAAAAAACCGCTTTTTATAAGCGGCTTTTTACTTGAATTCCTTTTAACCGGGAACCTATGAGGGGCGTTCGATAACTTTGTGTAATAATATAGAAAACATGATTTTTTCGGGAAGAAATCAATTTTATTTATTAATTTAATCTCCTGTTAACTCGACACACTTATACCCTTTTCCAACCCGACCGACATTAATTCGTTTCTCTAATATTTTTTTAGAGTTTTCCAGTGTAGTTTTTTTTTTTTAAAAAGCCGAATTTCATGAAAAATTTACATCCAGAAAAGGCTCCGCCTATATAAAAAAATGATAATAGGCGTGTTTTATTGAGATTTAAATAAAACGCACTTTTACTTACTTTATTTTTAGCCGCAAAGTTGGTTATTCTGATTATGACATAACCTGTCGCATACACGAAAAACAATTCACAAGTCAAAAAAATTGAATAGACTAATGGACAACGAAACAAAACAAATAAAAATAATAAAATATTTTTAAGTTTCTGAAACAATTAGGAATATGTATGCTGTCTGGCACAAAAAAGAAAAAAATTGTTTAACGTTGACAATTCAACCTTCAGGCAACAATTTTTTTTCTACAAAAGAGTAAAAGCCATCTATATATCACTTTGGATTACTGGCTTATTTATCTTGACTTTTTGATTTGTTATTGCTGTGTGTGGACAAGTTTACTGTGCGAGTTATAGATTTTTCAATAAAACACGCATAATTTATCACAAAAAAGAAAAAAAGGGATAACGCAGGATTTTGAATGCTCTATTTATTTTGTAATTCTTTAGTTGTTTGCCTACGTCACTGAACTTCACCCCTTAAATTATCAAATATCAGGGTTCAAATCGTTTCTTCCGTGATCATATAACTTGTTACGTAAAAACGAGAACTCTGGGGCCAAATTGTCTCGTTTTTACAACTCTTCTCCACGAGTCGGAACTTCCGACAAGAAATAAAACTTGAAAGAAAAATGTCTCGTGAAGACGGAAAATTTTCAGACAGAATCCCGTTTTGGCACTTCCGTCTGCATTTATTTCTAGTCTTCGTTCCAGACAGAAACCCAGACAGATTTTTGACATTTGAACGTTTGGCAGGTAGATTTTCATTCGTTTGGTGATTTTCATTCATTTCAAATATGGCGGACTGGCTTTCGCTTTTTTCAGTTAATTTCTCTATTTCCACCAATGTTATTAAAGCCTTTAAACCAAGAATTACGCATTACGCGCCGTTTCCTTCTCAATGACATTTTAGAATGACGTTTATTGGCAGAATTTGTCCAGCAAAGGAAAAAAAAAACAATGTCAGTCATGAAGTCTGGCTTGTAGTTAGACAAAAATCTTTAACGTGGAGACGGAGTCTTATGCTACGTTTCCACCAAACTAAAATCCGGGATTTAGCTAAATCCTTATTCTTCACTACATCCTGAGGATTTACTATACGATTTGACGTCTATACATGCCAGCTAAATGCGTAATTTAAAATAAATCCCACTTAAATCCTCAGGCGAGACATTCCGAACACTCCTTTTTTTGTCAGCACACTTCGCTTTCGTGTGCTGACATAAACAAATACAAAAATCTGTTAAAAATTCTCGATTTCTTTTTTCCAAACATTGCCTTTTTTATCGCCAATCTTTTCCATCTCCATTGCAAATATTTGGCGATAATTAGATGCAGTTTTCTTCGGTGAAAGGGGATTCTTCTGCTTAATATATCAATTAACACTTCCACTTGATTCTTAAGTTGTACATGGCATGCCAATCGTATTTTTACATCTCTCGCATCCATTTCTATAAAATACTGATGTTTATTGTCAAAAGTAATACAGTCGACACTCAAGTAACCGGGATGGCTGGGACCGAGCACCCACGGACAATCGCAAATCCCGGTTAGATTTTTATGCATATGATTTAAAAAAAAAAAAACGCTTGATTTTTTATTTTGATCCCTCTTTATTTATTTTACATCACGGATAGAATAGAGTTATTAATGAAAAACAAATTACTAAAAAAAAACAATTCCGGTTAATAGAGTGTCCCGGTTAAAAGAGACCCGGGTAATCGAGTTTCGACTGTAATGCCTTGGACAGTTAACGTCGGAATAAATTCTTAATCTCGGTGGATCCTTACTTACTTACTTACTTAGGGTGGCGCTAAAGACCGGTGTGGTCACTCCAGCCAGCTTGATCCTTAGCCAGCTGCCTCCAGTTTCGCACTCCAAGCTGGCTGAGGTCCCCTTCCACTTGCGTGCGCCACCTGAGTCGCGGTCTTCCCCTATTGCGCCGTCCCTCGGGTTTGGATTCAAAGATTTTCCGGACCGGAGCGTTGGTGTCCATCCGCTCTACATGACTCAGCCACCTCAGTCGTTGGAGCTTTACTCTTCTGGCTAGGTCGATGCCGCTGTACAGCCCGTACAGTTCGTCGTTGTATCTCCTCCTCCACTCCCCGTCTATGCAGACGGGACCAAAAATCACCCGAAGAATTTTCCTCTCGAAGCAGCCAAGAGCAACCTCATCCGCATTTGACAAAGTCCATGCATCTGCGCCGTAGAGCAGGACTGGGATGATTAAGGACTTATAAAGGGTCACCTAAATTGTTCGAGAGAGGGCTTTGCTACTCAATTGCCTTCTTAGCCCAAAGAAACAGCGATTTGCAAGAGTTATTCTGCGTTTAATCTCATCGCTGCTGTCGTTATCTGTACTACCTTAAAGTTATAGCTGTCTATAGTGACGTTCTGTCGGTGTTGGGTGTCCTTTCTTGTTGACAGCATATACTTCGTCTTGCCGTCATTGACCGCTAAACCCATCATCGCCGCCTCCGTCTCAATACTCACAAACGCACCAGTGACATCACGCTGCGTTCTTCCTCCTATGTCAATATCGTCGGCGAATGCGAGTAATTGGACGGACTTTAGAAAGACTGTGCCTCTGGTGTTGGCGCGTGAGTTTTGCACAACTCTTTCAAGAACGACGGTGAAGAAGTCGCATGACAGCGCGTCGCCTTGCCCAAATCCTTTCTTGACATCAAAGGTCTCGGTGAGGTCTTGACCGACCTTGATGAAGCAGCGTGCATTTTCCATCGTCATCCTGCACAGACGTACGAGTTTGGCAGGGATGCCAAAACTAGACATGGCTCTGTATAGCTTGTCTCTATAGATGCTGTCATACGCGGCCTTAAAATCGATGAAGAGGTGGTGGGTACCGATTTGAAGTTCCTGGGTTTTTTCCAAGATCTGCCGCAGTGTGAATATTTGGTCGGTGGTGGACTTTCCTGGCCTGAAACCACACTGACATGGACCGATCACGTTGTTGACGAACGGCTTCAGGCATTCACACAACACGGGAGATAAGATCTTGTAAGCGATGTTAAGAAGATGTCTCCTTTCTTGAGGATCGGGCAAACAATGCTGAGGTTCATTCATCGGGCATACTTTCCTCCGACCATATTTTACAAATGAGTTGCTGCATGCTCCTTACAAGTCATCGCCTGCAAGGACCTCTTGAGAGATTGAGAGAGACTCGATCGGAAAAGGATCTGGTGATCTGTTGCGATTGCAGCCGTCCGATGTCAAACTTCCTCACAGTATTTCCTTGTCTTGGCGGTGTTCGGGATATCCGTAGTCATAACTTGGCTACAACAAGGTAGTGGTCCGAGTCAATGTTGGCCCCTCGGAACGTTCGGACATCCATAATACTGGAGGAGTGCCTTGCATCGATCCGCCTCACTTAAATCTCAATCTTTTTTCGCTAAATTCCGGATTTATTTGTGGTGGAAACATATCATTACGTGACAAATTATGCCAACACGAAAGAACCTATTTGACCCCACTACTGACAGCACATTTTCAGTTTATTTTGAATTTTAAACGATTTATTTCTGCTTCTTTTATCCAAAGTCGATCTACTTCAATTTTTTTTTCCAGTTATCCGAAGTCCGTTTAAATGAAAAACTCTGTTAACCTTCGCATTCATGCAAAGTTTTTTTTTATCTAAACACATAGTATCTACCCGGGCAGATAAAAAATATTCCATACATTTTTACTGCAAAAAATGTGCGTATGCAATAAATTTGTGTACCTGCACTGAATTTGTGTACCTAAACGATATTAGTTTGTGTACAGTCTCATACAGTGTTTAGTGCACACTGCACAGTGAATTTTTTTTCCGGATTAGTTTGACTTGTGAAGAAAAGCATGAACATCTGCTGAATCTGATTTAGATGAAGCCGGGCCTGACCCAAATGAAAGCGATGATAGCGATGAAGAATATTTATCTGATCAGGAAGATGTGAATTTGGATGCTGAAACAGGCGAAGATATAAATCCAGAACTAAATAGTGACTGTGAATCTGATGATAAGAGTGATCATAAGGAACAACCGGGCACCTCTAATGAAACTTTTTTTTACCAGCAAAGATGGTATAAAATGATATAAGCAAAATATTGGGACCGAATTACCGCAATCGATATCGAGTGAGTGGTACTCGTGATCGAATGATAGATTAACCTCATTGGGAGCGGTAATGCCAAATCCTCACATTTCGATGACGAGTTACTCTTTAACGAGTGTGGTAATTCGGCCTCTGCTTTCGCCCGTAGTGGGGTTCGTAATATGATTCGTGATTACCAGAAATCAGAATATGTTTTTTGTATTATGAGCCCATCCATTAGAGACCAAATTTGTGGGTTTTCCAACAAAAACGCCGAAGATTTTTATTATAAATGGATCTCCGAAGATCCTACCAAAAGGGCTGTTACATGTACTCCAATTACTGATAAAAAGTTGATAGCTTTTTTTTTGCTAATTTTGCCTGTGATGGGTTCCCAGAAGTTAAACCGATGAAAAGTAAGTGAGCTTTCGAAACGAAATTATTTTCCTCTTTATCGTGCTGTTCCTGTCTGTCAACCAATTCCAAAACGCTTTATTCATTTTGACAACCAGTTAACAAGAGCCACTCGCCAGTCTGAAGACAAGGCAGCACCGAGAAGGGATGATTTCAAAATCATCAACTTGAATCCGAGAGCCCATTTCAGGTCTTATGAAAATATTACTGTGGACGAGTAGTTGTTTGGATATAAACATATAAGTTCACGCAATATGTGCCATCAAAACCAGCAAAATATGGTACAAAGGTCTGGTGGGCTTGCGATGCCTTTGGCGCAGAATGGCCAATTTTACCCCGGAAAAGCAGGGATTGCGTGATTGGATTAGGAAGGATCTAGTTCCTGCCTACAAAAATAACTATAATTTCCGGCACACTATATTAGGAAAAGTAGTTAATATCCACATAGATTCCTATACCTACCCCGGTAGATACTATGTGAAGAACTGCTCTAAAAACATTTTTTTTTAAATTTTCTGCAATAAATCGAAAATTTGATAATTGTGTCGAAAGCGTTTCCAGATTTGACGAAAACTCGCTGAGTTATTAGCAAATGAAAATTGATTTATCTACCCGGGTAGATACTATGAATGCGAAGGTTAATTAAAATTTAAGTTAGGGTTTTTTTCTCATTTCATTTAAGCGGGTTCGACTGTTCTAGGCTTTTTAAAGTACCAGTTCAAGTGTACTGAGATACAAATACTAGTCCCGGTACTGGTACTGATACTCGCAATTTTACAGGTCTGAACTTGTGTTATGCTTTGGTATAAATTTGTAACCAAACCTAAACGCATTTGTTCATCTTTTTTAAAATCAAAAATGTAAAGTAATATATATATATTCCTATTTTTGCCCTAGGTAATACGTATTTTAAACAATCGAACGGAAATTCAAGATGAGAAAGACCATTATTTAGGGTGCTACTATAAGGGTTTTGTTCAGGGCGATGATCAGTCAGCAGTGGCGGTGTCGTTATGCAACGGAATGGTATAGCCAAGTTGATTAGCATTAAAATTTAAATTGTTTTATTTTTATTTTCCTTAGACAGGTCATATTAAAACTCGTTTTGGATCACTTTTAATTCAACCCGTGAATAATTCAACTTCTAATGAGAATAATATTTTGCACAAGGTTTGGAGACATTCAAAAGGTCATGTTACATTTCTCGTGTCTGGTAAGATAAGAAATAATTAAAAAAAATAAATGCAAATATTTAATTATGCATACCTACAGATAGTCTAAAGAAAAACATTAATAACATGGAAGACAAATTATTCGCCAAATTAGTAAGAAAAAAGCGGAATTATGTGGATAAACATTTATTTACCATGGAAGTGTTGGTAGCAGTGGACAAAACGATGAGTGAGTTTCATAATGGAGACTTAAAATCCTACATCCTTACCCTAATTTCAATTGTAAGTACCTCCGTATGCAAACAAAAACTTGATCATCTCTACTAAAAATTCCATTAATTGATTGCATTTTTCTTAGGTTTCCAATATATTTTCGGACGCAAGCATTGGCAATTCCATTTACATTTCGGTTCCTAACATTTTAATTCTTAAGGACGATATTGCGGCAACACCTGCTCAAAAAAGTAAGCTCCTACATGGCTTTTTGTTTTTAATTGGTAAATATATGAAATTATTTGCTAGACATTTCTGCGTCTCAACTGTTAAAACATTTTTGCTCATTTTTGAAGAAGAAAGGTATTCATTATGACACTGCTATAATGCTCACTAGGTAAGATTAAATAAGAAAAAAATGAATTATACGATAGTGGAAATACAGTTTGATTTTATTCCACTTTAAAGAGATCAAATTTGCCGAAATGAAGGTGAAACCAAATGCGATACACTAGGCCTTGCAGAACTTGGCACGGTTTGTAAGAGATACTCTTGTTCAATAGTACAAGATAATGGACTACCAGCCGCCTTTACGATTGCACATGAGCTTGGACATATGTGAGTATGTGGATTGTCTTCCCATTAACATAAAAAATAAAGGTTATACATAATTATATGTAAGATTTGTGTCGTTTGAAATGGGGAAGAGGGATTTTTCACAAAATGTGATCAAAAATAAATAAGTGCACATTTTTTGTCGTTAATTTAAATAATAGATTTATTATCTTACAAGATTGATACAAAAATATATATAATTGCGTATTGTGCTAAAACGGTTGCCTTGCTTATTCTGAATATCGTTTTTCCACTTGTCTCAATTTTCTATGAAACATTTGTTCGTTTTTTTACACGTATTACGCTCTGTCTTTATGCCCCAATCACAATGTGGCGCTCGCGCTTTTGATCGACTAACGATAATATTTGTCAAACGCGCGATTTCTAATTTTTGCAACACACAATGCGGCTTCAGGCGGTCGGGCGTTCAGTACTAAAGAATATGCCTCAAACCATCCATACATGAATTCGCCGAAAAAAGAAGATTCGAAATGTGCTCCTTCTACAATATTTTTATTGTTTGATTTAGAAACAAAAATGCAAGAAATTACTTTGCAACGAAAATATGTAAATAAAAACCAAGTAGAAAAAATTACAACACAGCTGCTAACTTTCAAACGCGCGACGAAGTAGGGAGTATTTCTACTTGGGCGTTGAGGTGGCGCTTACGATAATTACGATCAAAAACCGATATTACATTTTGTGCTGCACCATAAGAGCCCGTTGTTTCTACTCAATCTGTCAACGCCCGACCGCGCTTGGTTTCGTTAGTCGGTTAACGGGTGAAATCAAAAACGTCAAAAAACTGTGCACTGTTGCGGCAAAACAACAGGCTTTGGTCGCGTTAAATATTCTATACTCTGTCCCACAAAAATCGTCAGTACACACCTTACGGGGGAGCTTTTTTTTTCAAACACTGGTGCCGGTATATGTTTTCCGGGCACTCAATAAGAGAAACTGCCACTGAAATACAAACCAAACCACTGACTTACACAGATTTTGTTTGTGTAATTCTCCCAAAAATTCGAGTAAATCCCATCATAACCAGTCTGCCACACAGTTGAGGGCAGAATGATCGTGTTGTCGTCATCAACTCTCGCTGTATGTGCTGAAAATATATACATCGAAACAGAGTTACCGTTATTCAGTCAACGCAAATCGTTGCAGCTTTTTCTGTGTGTGAATGCGCGATCTGGGCTTCATCTGTGACACTGAACTTAACTTCCGTTCTCACATCGACAGTATTATTAATTGAGCTAACTCAGCACTTGGCTTTGTCAAACGTTGGTCGAAAAAATTTAATGGTTCATTCTGCCTGACAGCGGGATTGGATTCGTCGTCGCCGATGAACAGTTTGCAGAAGTAGTTCTTCCATGTCCTCAGCATCGACTGCGATTCTACTACAATGTTCCCTTGTTCATCCTTGCAGGCTTCTGTTCGGGCTCTGTAGCCTTGACAGATTCTTTTTACCCTTTGGTAAAAACAGTGCAGGAGTTCCTTGCTTTGATCGCAATGTGGTCAATTGATCAGGAGATCTTCATGTTCCTTTGTGGATATCGAGGTGTGGGAACCGCGTACTAGCTACTACAACGTTCCGCCCTGCAGCAAAGTCGACCAGCCTAAATCCGTTATCGGAGGTGGTGTCGTGTAGGCTGTTCTTTCCGACAGTACTAACAAATATGCCCTCTTTTCCTAGCTTTGCGATAAAATCGCCTAGGACAATCTTAATGTCATAGCTAGGGCACTGCTCGTATGTCTTGTACAAGAGCTCGTAGAACCTGTCTTTGGTGTCGTCGCCTTTCTCCTCTGTGGGGGCATGCGCACATATCAGGGTAATGTTGGCGAATTTAGCCTTGATGCGACAAATCCACATCCAAATAAGTGCTTTTGTTGCCGGAAGCAATCGTCGTAATAGATGTCGTAGTCTCCGAGGCTTGGGTTCGTTTCGTAACTAATATGTTTTTCTATGTCAGGGCAGATACCGCGGCGCACAAACCCCAACCCGGAGGACCAGGTCCATTGTAAAAAAAAAACCGTAGGACGAGGGGCCGGTATAACCGATGTCGGTAACCCACTTCGGGGATGTGAGCGCCGCCACCGTCTCTTTTCCAAGACTCCAACCGATTCTTGGAAATCCTTATCGGCCTCAGCTCCAAATATGTTGAAGTAGCACAGATAAGGTGTTGCTCCCGATCCGGAAGTTATACACGCCACCGTTGACTCCATATAGGAACTTCTTCCGCTGTCGTGTTTATTTTTTGAATTGAATTTGAATTTGATTTTATTTTTTGATTATTGCACTTAATAATAAAATAAATCAATATATAGCATGGCATCGCTTCTCGGCCTTATGGCTAAGCTCAAAGTTTAGTATCTGTCGTGTTTATACTGCTGCAATTTTTTTTCTGGTCAACACTCGCGCTTATAAGTTTAGCAAGTTGAGTCCGGGTGGACAGCAACCAGTACCTAGCACAATTGACGTGTAGTAACAATTACAACACTGGGCATCGCTTAGTTGATACGAATCAGAGTCCCCTATTACTACAAAACCCAGTCACTCTATTAACATGAATTTTTTTTGAGTAATTTGTTTATCATTTATGATGTGCTCGGTCCCAGCCATCCCGGTTAATCGAGTTTCGACTATATTACTTTTGACAATAAACATCAGTATTTTTAAAGGCCAAGCCTAGTAGCATGCTTGCCTATTAGATAGTGTCCAGTAATGACACCTATTATAGTGCTAATATGCAATCTATTAAGAGAAATCAACTACCTAGAGTGTTTCAGATCCAGCTTGGGCCCAATCTGCTTTGTCGCTAGACATGTTATTCCACTTGTCCATCTAAGATTTGTTCTTTCGATAGCATCTAGCTTTAATTTGTGTTTGCAAGTAGCGATCAGTATACTTAAACTGCCCTTATCAGGCCCTATAGGTTATTTTGTTCCATATCTGGCGAGTTCATCAGCCTTACAGTTCCCTGCAATGTCACTGTGCCCTGGCACCCAACAAATGTGGGTATTGAACTGCTCCGCCATCTCGGCAATCTAGGGCTGTTATTGAATTTAGAGGGACTGATTCCAAGGACTTCAGTGCCGCTTGGCTGTCCGAAAAGATGCGGATATCCGTGGCTGATATCACGTTTTTCTTCAGCCAAGTTAAGACTTCTCTGATCGCCATGATTTCCGCCTGGAACAGGCCACAATGATTCGGAAGACGGAACGCTAGGCTGAGGTTCAGCCTGTCGGAGAAAACACCACCACCCACCCCATTGCTAGTTTTTGAACCGTTGCACAGTGTTCCGCGTAGTACATATTAATTGGACAAAATTATTTTTTTGACTATTTCATGCTATTCTTATGAGTTAAGTATATTGTAATAATAAAATCATGTTTAAAGTGCTTTATTTACGTTTTATGACTACTTTATAGCGTAAAGGAAAAAAACAAAAAAATTTAAAAAATTGACATTTTATTGATGGCTTTGCATCATTGCTGCTGTTATGAGGTAAGTCTTCTGATTCAAAGGTTTAATCTGATTCAATATTTCGTTGCTGAGGTGATTGGGGGGACAGCAGGGCCGACTAACAGAGCCAAAACTTCCGCTATCGGGTTAACCTACAAAAAAACGCATTACTTTTCTTGCGCACGTTTGCGCACTCTGATTTTTTCACGGCTTTTAATTAAGAAGTCAAGCTCTGTATAAAAATAAAAATTGACTCGGGGCAAGGTGGGGCTCATATTTAAAAGTCTATGCAAAAAAAAAAAAAATACCTTGAAAAACTTTACATCTTTATAATTAAAAAAATCTTTAAAAACAGTTAAATTGACTTCCAAATCTTATTAGAATTATCTACTCACTTTGGTTATTTGAATCCATACCAATTTGGTTTGATTTTTCACACAAAAAAATTAAAAATGAATTAAAGACAAATTGATCACTAATTGTGCACTTGACCTGTGATGTAACACACTCTACTTTGACTTGCTCTAAATTCATTTTTACGCTCTTAAATAAAGAGAAAATGTTGTTTACTTACATCTCAGTTATCCGTTATCAGAATTGCATTAGCAAGTAGTCTCAATTTTGTCACACATTTTTTGAATTTTGTCCACTTATTCGTGTGAAATGGAACACTGTGCGTCTGTGTAAAAATTAATTGACTTATCTTCTGAGAATACATCGCCCAAGAATGACCTGGGAGGGATGGCTACCTTGAAGCTCTTGTTAAACCTTAGCCTGGGAGTAGTGTAGTCTATGTTTTGGGGAGAAATTTTGAGATTTTTCAAAATGGAGGCGTGGCCATAGTCTTTATTAGACCACTGTGAGGTTGCTTTGAGGCGGATGGCTGCCCTAGCTGCCATTTGTCTGCCGAAAATGTCTAGGGGTGATAAGTGAAACAGAATGTCCAGTGCTGCAGAGGGAGTCGTGCGAAGAGCTCCACTGATACACAAGCAAGCTGTTCGTTGGACTTTGCTTAGGTTATCGCGGTTTGTGGCTATATCCACCACACCATCACCCCGTACGTTAGTATCGGTCTTATTACCGAAATATAGAGCCAGTGTGTTATGCAGGGTTGCAGACCCCATTTATATCCTATGGCTTTCTTGCAAGAGAAAAGGGCTACTGTAGCTTTCTTTATTCTTTCTTGAATGTTTGGTTTTCAGCTTAATTTCCTGTCCAAAATAAGACCCAAGTATTTTGCTTCGTTGGAGAAATTTAAGCTTGTACCACCAATGGTAGGAGGATCGATATATGGGATCTTATACTTCTTAGTGAAGAGTACCAGCTCAGTTTTGTGGGGGTTCACACCCAAATCACACCGATCTGCCAATTTGGTTAGCTTGTTTGGAGGAGTTCTTTTAAGGTGTCAAGGTGCTTTCCCGAGACGGCTATAGCAACGTCATCAGCATAGGCGATCACTTCGCAGCCCCCCGCTTCCAGGATTATCAGTAGTTCATTTACCACCAAATTCCAAAGAAGAGGGTTCAGGACCCCATCCTGTGGAGTGCCTCTGCTGACAGATCTTCTGGCAGATGAGCCATCCAGCTTTGAGTTTATAATTCACCTGGTGAGTAGAATGTTAATTAACTCGCAAAGCGTACTATCTACCGACAGACCTGACAGTGCATTTATGATCGCTGATGTGCTGACGTTGTTAAAAGCGCCCTCTATATCCAGAAACGCTACCATTGTGTACTCCTTATGATGCAGGGAGTATTCGATTTTACGCACTAACGTGTGTAAAGCCGTTTCCACTGATTTACCTTTCCAATATGCATGTTGAGCCGCAGACAGAAGATGTGAGTCGATACTTTCGCGTAAATGGATATCAATCAATCGTTCAAAAGTTTTTAGGAGGAAAGATGGTAGACTTATGGGTCTGAGGTCTTTTGGGCTTACATGGGAGAATTTGCCAGCCTTGGGTATGAAAACCACTTTAGCTTCTCTCCAATGATTTTGGTATGTATACCAGATCCATACAACTCCATAGGCCGGCAGATGCCGTGATAGAGTGGTGGAAAATTTTTTTTAACTAAATTCAGCATTGGAGCTCCAATCAGGCAGAGTGGTCTCCACCAAGGTAATATTGGAAGCTTCCGAGTCGGAGGACGAGGCTAGAAGCTCATCCTCCCTCAGTCTTCCACCTCCATGTCCTACAAAGTTTCTTTAGTGACTGAAGGTGGAAGAGATGAGGTTGACGGTAGGGAGTCATCATTCTCCAAAGATAGAAAGGAGAAATGTTTGCATTGGAGATGGAAAAGATTGATGATAAAAAAGGCAATGTTTGGAAAAAGAAATCGAGAATTTTTAACAGAGTTTTGTATTTGTTAATGTCAGCACCCGAAGGCGACGTGTGCTGACAAAAAAAGGATTGTTCGGAATGTCTCGCCTGAGGATTTAAGTGGGATTTATTTTAAATTACGGATTTAGCTGGGGTTTATAGACGTCAAATCCTCAGGATTTAGTGAGGATTTAGGAGGATTTAGCTAAATCCCGGATTTAAGTTTGGTGGAAACATAGCAAAAGAGACGAAGAAAATTATGAGATTTGTGTTTAAATCAAAGAAATCAATTTTACCAAGTGAAAATGTGTCTACCCTAAGTTGTTTTGTGAATATACAATAGTTCCGTGCCATGTCTTTTCTTCTCTCCAAACGGAATATTTCACGTTACGATATTTTGACATTTGCTGTGCAAATACCATTTATTTCAAATGAGTTTTTGCATCAGATAATTAATTAAATTTAGGAAAAGTACAGAAACGTCAAGAAAAAATTTGAAATTTTTCGCTGCGAAATTTGTTATCCTTGGAATTCAAAATTGGACAAAATGTTGAGATATTTTTCTTGCGACGAAAGTGTCCTATTAAATATGCGCTTAAAATAATTTCAATTCCCTAAACATGGCACAGAAAACAAAACAAAAACTGAAAATAGTACTACAAGTGTAATTTTTAATCATACAGATGCTGTTTTCAGTAGCTCTCAAACTTCAGCAAAAATAAAAAATAGACGACACGATAGGGGTGGGATAACATGATGCAAACTACCGACGATAGCTTTTCGAAGTAACGTCCATACGACAATCGTCTCAAAAGTTACGTGATGAGAGCCCTGGAAATCGATAAATGGCAGATGAGCTTCGATTTGCAACTTTTGGGTCCTTTTCAGTATTTCAAGTAAAACGAAAATTTGGTCAATTATCAATTTTTCAACCGCACTGGTACTTCCCTACCAATTTTCCATCCTATGGTTTCAGACTATGTTCAGGAGAGGAATCCCTCTGTGATAAGTGGAAATGAATTGCCTTCCTCGGGCAGGCTTTCCTCGGACCATAAGCTGATTGTATGTACCCTGCCAAGTCATCTCCTGCAGCCTTGAATAGCTCAGCTCCTAGGGCTAGTATGATTTAAACCTAACTGCGGCTACTTCAATTTCGTTGTTTATGCATTAGCTTATCTGAATTTGAATTTATTTTTGCCACTGCAAGAATCTGCAACTAAAAGCGCTCTAAGACTAAGGCAGTCAAATATTGAACAAATATCTGGGCACATAATATTTCGAATATTATGTCGACTCCGACTATGCGATTCCATCTCTTGGTCACAGTAGTGTACGAGGAGACTTCTGACAAACTAGCGAGGAAAGGCACAGCCCTTGGCCGAAGAAACCAGATGATACAATTGTAGTATTCCACACTACAGACGCCACGCAATCCATCTCCCATCCTCCTTCTCTACCGCGATACAATGCAACTCCATATGGCATCATAGCGTCAGACTACGTTCATAGCACAACTGTCCAGGCCCCAGCCACTTGTATTCACTACACCACACTGCACGCAGCTTTTTCGGCTGCTGACGATCATATACACCGACCGATTGACCCGAAACACAGACCAAGCATAGACGACTTGAGTGCAAGGGGTAACGAACATAAATCAGGTCATGTATTGACTCTAGCAAATGCAATGGGAAATTAAAATAAATTAGGTCAATGAGTGTTGGTATTGATAGTCCGGGAGGAATGATCGTAAACTAAAACGATATGGGTAATGCAAAGGAAAAGTGCTGTGGATGCATGTTGGTGTGCTAGCTATTGCATAAAGAAATGAGGAGTGGGGATGGAAATGTCCTTAATCACTACTATAAAACAAAAATAAAAGTGAAATCACTACTAATATTATAAAAGTGAAACGTTGTCCGTTTGTTTGTTTGTTTGGATTTTACCTATGCGAAAACTACTAAACCAATCAACCTCAAATTTTGCACACAGAATGGTTGTACATCGGGTCATATAAAAGGCTATGTTTTATAACGCTATCTTATTCAAGAGCCGAGCAGTTAACAAAAACGTGGAGCAAGTCAGAAGAAATTCCTTGCCGCACACGAAAAGATATTTTCTCGATCGTGAGCCACATCGGTTGATGAGCGTACGTGTTGTTTTTGTTTTGCCCAGTTTCATAAGGGTAGTTTTTCATTTCCTTTTCTGCTGTGTTGTTGTTGTTTTTTTTTTGTTCGTTCTTTGCTTCTATCTATTCGTGTGTACAGGGTTATGATTTGGTGGTTGGTACGGTAGATACCTATATATACATACATTGGATATACATCTGTGCATTTGTATTTACGTACATATTTATTTATTACATTACATATGTATTAACATATGCACGTATGTACATACACAGGTTATCAAATTCAATTAACTCTGGAGAATTGAGTTAATGAGGGAAAAGGTCATAGCGCAGTTGGATCAGTTTGCCCGTTCCATTTGTGGGCGAGTGAACTTTGGTATTGTTATGATGACACATCATTTTTTTTCGAGCCAGCCGGATTATTCATTTTTTTACACATATGCGCAATTGTCTACAGATTTTTCGTGGCAATTTTTTTTATGGATTCTCTTTTTTGGAAGATAAAGGAATAGCGCGCCGACGTGACGCGACAGGCTGGGTATGGGATTGTGTGTGCTTGATGTAGATATAACATTGCCAGTTGCGGGAGGGGAATTTTTGTTTTGATTTTGTTTTTTGCAAAGGATGTATGTATGTATGTATGTATGTATCTATTTAACGAATGTATTCAAATTCCAAGGACTTTTGATTTAGAATGAATTTGACTTGGAGGATGACTTTTCGAAAGAAAACTGACGGGGGACAATAGGTGAACAAACTCGAGTAAGAGGGAAATTCGAGTTAGAGGGAAACTCGAGTTAGAGGGAAATTCGAGTTAGAGGAAAACTCGAGTTAGAGGGAAATTCGAATCAGAGGGAAATTCGAATTAGAGGGAAATTCGTGTTAAAGAAGGTTCGGTTCGACTTAAAGAATTTGATTTCATTTGCGAAAGTGGCAGAATAAAATACAGTCGATTGGATTGAATATAAAATTCCGATTCAGATTTAAGATGAGATTATGATATTTTATATAATCATGATTAGTCTTTCATAAATTGTTTGAAGAAGATATCGATTTCTCAATTGAAATGTAATAACCCGAGCAACGCCGGGTATTAATCAGCTAGTAAAATTATAAAAGTGAAACGTTGTCCGTTTGTTTGTTTGTTTGGAATTTACCTATGCGGAAACTACTAAACCAATGAACCTCAAATTTTGCACACAGAATGGTTGTACCTCGGGTCATATAATGGGCTATGTTTTATAACGCTATCTTATTTAAGAGCCGTTAACAAAAACGTGGAGCAAGTCAGAAGAAATTCCTTGCCGCACACGAAAAGATATTTTCTTGATCGTGAGACACATCGGTTGATGAGCGTGCGTGTTGTTTTGCCCAGGTTTACAAGGGTAGTTTTTCATTTCCTTTTCTTCTGTGTTGTTGTTTTTTTTTTCTTTGTTCGTAACTTTGCTTCTATCTATTGGTGTGCACAGGGTAATGATTTGGTGGTTGGTACGGTAGATACCTATATATATGTAGGGTCGGTTGGGGTAAATGGGGACATTTTTTGCATTTTTTAAAGACACATTTTTTCCAGAATGGTAAAAAATATTAATTTTTGTTTTGTTTCAACTTTCGAAAACGGATATTATATATTAAGATACGAGTTATTCTATTTATGATGTCTAAATAAAGGTATTAGAACCCAAAAGTGATCTAGGGCAGTGTTTACATTTACCCCTTCCATGTTTACATTTCCCCCATAGTTTTTAAAAATACAGGGGTAAATGGGAACAACTAATTTCTGTCCTGTAAGTGCTAGGAGCTCGCATATGGGGTAAAAGCAAACAGACATGAATTTCACTTGATAGAGATTTTTTCCACGACTAAAATTTCTAACGAAATCCGAACAACAACTCAAAGGAATTACATACACCGGTGTCGCGACGTTTCAAATTCTGATTTTTTTCTTGTCTGGGTTGCTACAATTTATTTTAAAATGTGAAAATAACGGCCGTTTACATTTACCCCATGTTTACATTTACCCCAACCGACCCTATATACATTGGATATACATCTGTACATTTGTATTTATGTATATATTTATTACATTCCACATGTATTAACATATGTACGTATGTACATACACAGGTTATCAAATACAATTAACTCTGGAGAATTGAATTAATGAGGGCGAGTGAACTTTGGTATTGTTATGATGACACATCATCTTTTTTTCGAGCCAGCCGGATTATTAATTTTTTTACGCATGTGCGCAATTGTCTACACATTTTTCCTGGCAATTTTTTTTTATGGATTCTCTTTTTCGGTAGATAAAGGAATAGCGCGCCGAATTTGACTTGGTGGATGACTATTCGAAAGAAAACTGACGGGGGACAATAGGTGAACAAACTCGAGTTAGAGGGAAATTCGAGTTAGAGGGAAATTAGAGTTAAAGGAGGTTCGGTTCGACTTAAAGAATTTGATTACATTTGCAAAAGTGGCAGAATAAAATACAGTCGATTGGGTTGAATATAAAATTCCGGTTCAGATTTAAGATGAGATTATGATATATGTATTATATAATCAGGATAAGTCTTTCATTAATTGCTTGAAGAAGATATCGATTTCTGGATTGAAATGTAATAACCCCGAGCAACGCCGGGTATTATTCAGCTAGTATAAGTATAAAAGGGGATGAATCGAAAGGTTCAGCAGAGCATTTTAAAAGGGGTCGCAGCCACTCTAAAGACAGCGGGCCCAATAATAATAAATCACTACTCACTACTAATATTATAAAAGTGAAACGTTGTCCGAGTTAAGGATTCCTCCCCGAAGGCATCCAAAAAAAAAAACGCGAACGGAAAGGCCGCGCCTTCCCCCAACTGTCCGACTTATGTACATATTGAAATCAAACGAGAACAAGAAATTACAACAAGTCAAATTTATTCGATCTGAACTGTACAGTAGCTCAACGAGAACTAAACTCTTATTCTACCTTAATTCCTAATGCTACCTTATACCAAGTGCGCATGCAAGGGTAATTGTTGCGTCAGCAATCGCTCCGTGGGAATCCGCGATAGGCTCCGATCCCAATGGATCGTGTTGCAGCATGTGGCGATATGCCATGCGCGCACAAGTGCATCGCCCTGGGAAGTGCGTAAGGTGAGCCTCTCCCTTGCCGCCGGCCGGGATGGCGTCGTGTTAACTACCCTCCCCTTAAAAATCTACGTCCCGTAGATCTCAATGTTGTGGAGAGGTACTGGGAGGATGTAAGCCAGGACCAGGCATCTGATTTGCTGGTATGTCGAGCTTCGGATTGATCCTGCGCCAAATGATGAGGCCTGTAGCAGCTATTAGCAGAAGAGTACAGCATCAACAGCTGAGGAGAACTTAGACTTGTTGGTGAGTGTACCAAGGAGCCTGATGTTGCCCATGTTAATGTCGTGCACGTATTCGATGTCGATTCTATGCGTTACCGCGGTGATGTTCGTGAGGACCGGGGGTAGTGCCTGGAGCGATGTAGCGACCAGACTCAAAAAGGTCCTGTTGTTAAGTTGCACCGTCTCGTTGTTCATCTGAATTACGTAGATACCGGATAAGTTCTTGGTGGTACCCCCAGCGACCAGCTGGCCTTCGAAATTGATGACGAATAGCGTGTCCTCCTTTATCAATTCGATTACTTCCGCAGTGTTGGAGTAAAATGTACAAGCTGCGTGATCTCCCTTCAGCAAACGGGCGATCCGTCCTTAGCTACTTAGCCATCTTCAGCTACTTTCTCCAAGACTTTCTCCTCGCATACGGTCAGGTTGCTTATGGAGAGGCAGTTGGATAGCACGCCGCACGTCTCCTCATGGTTCACCAGCATCTTTTCGTAGCGTAGATCGACCTGCTTCCCGTGCACAACCGATGGTCTTGTTAGGATTAAGTTATACTCCACTTTGCTCAGCTTCGGCATGGAGAGGACATATAGAAGCATGATGTCGTTCGTGTAGACTGAAGGCGTCTCATATTGGAGTGCTTTGACTTCATTTGCGTATGGCAGCGTTTCTATTCCCGTGATTACCTATTTGATTTCTTGCGGCTCAAGAGGTTGGTGTTGATAATTCCGCTTCTCTTCATTTGGCAGGCACGCACTATCTCACTGATTTCTTCCTTAATAACCATTATCTCATTGAGGATGTCCTGTTCGAATTTTTCCCTGTTTGATGATGCTATCTGGTTGTTGGAGCTGCTTATTACCGAATTGATTTTTTTGGTAATGCCTTCGGTTATCCCAAGAACTCTCTCGTTGATTTTAAACTGCTGGTTGCTATTTTCAGCCAGGTCTTCCTCGTTACGCAGGACCCTATCCCAATCAGCCGCATCAGGATTACCGGCCAGCCATTTCCAGACAGATCCAATCCAGTTAATAGACCTGGTTTTTCTTACTGCTGCTCTAACCTTCAACAGGCTAAGTCGTTCGTTGATCTGAACTAAATGATACTCGGCAATAACTCTCCTTTCTCGTTCACTGATCTCGGTCTTTACAACTAAGGTCATCTTCTCCAGCGGCTCCTCGAGCTTCAGTAGGTTAATGACATAAATAAGCTTAAAGGGACCGTCGACGACCCACCCTTTTCCTTCCTTGATGGACTCTATTGGAGACTGGTATTCGAAGATGTGGGGGACCCTTGCACGGCCATTGCTAATAATAATCTGTGTGCTATATTAATACATCTTATACAATGATAATTATTCTATACTAAATTATGTAAATTTGAATAAAAAAGTTAAGGCTCATTTGACAAAATATCTTAACCTATACGTGCAAAATGGAATTAATCCTAGTAACATGGAATTGAAAAAATATACATACTCGTATATGCATAAAGCTCAGATCAGACGATTTGCAGATGTGCGCAAAATTTCCTCATAAGCAAATGTCTGCAAACCATCGGCAAATGCCCATTTGCAGAAAACTCATTTGCAGGCCGATCACACGATTTGCCGAATTTGTCCCAAAGCTGGAAATTTTTGGGTGTGCGCAAATGTGAGCAAATGACATATCTGGAAATTTTTTCAGAGCATTTATTGTCCGATCACACGATTTGCCGACATATGCAAATAGCACATTTGCAGACCCATTTGATGAAATGTCAATTTCATTTATTTGGAGGGATGAAACAACTCGAGATACCCTCGCAGTGGATTTGGCTGTGTATGTATTTGTTTGAGAGCAGCAGCGAACAGGATGACCGTAGCAAATTGGCCTCGAAGCAGCGCAATTTCTGGAGAAAGGATAAGGTTGGCCGGAGCGATAAGGAAGGATTTTGAGCAAAACTTTAATTTTTTTTTGTTTCTATTTTCTGAACATAGCAAAAATATAAATGTCGCGAATCATTTTTAATTTTTTTTTCTTTTTGTCTGAAAATGAATTCTATTTAATCAAATGATTTATTTAATACTCTGGTGATTAAAGTTTGGTGATTTCCAATTCAGTAGCGCAAATATTGGAGAATTGCTTGAAAAAAATCCACATCGTATCACAGCATTTGCAGGAAAAATTTGCCATTTGCCTACGTTCTTCAAATCAACATGAGCAAATCTCAGAAGTCTGCAAATGAGAGTGGGCAAATGTCCAAAATTGAGCAAATGTGTGCAAATGGTCCCAAAAGGGAGATCACACGATTTGCGGATGACGTGTGCAAAGGTTTGCGGACGACGTGTGCAAATCGTTGGCAAATGACATATGTGAAAACATTTGCGGACAAAAATTTGCTGATCACACGATTTGCGGACGTTTGGGACACGTTTTCCTGCAAAATTTCCGCACATCTGCAAATCGTCTGATCGTAGCTTAACAAATAATTGAATGAATTACATTCGAATGAATGAATAATTAGTTTTTTTATCCTTACAATATTCCTTGGTCTACTAACAAATCCTGCGAATAATCTGTTAGGGCTATGATCGATATTTCTAGAGATACAATGAAATTCTCTTTCATGAATTTTCTTGCGTTACCCTACGTTTAACTTCTCTACAACTAAGCTTGAAATTATGAGTGATACAAATTCTATATTGTTTTACTGCTACAATTGTTTCTATGTTTTAATAAAGAAATAATAAAGATCCGAAAACAAAGGGTTTTGTAACAGTTTCTCATGACAAAATTTATCAAGTTAAATGCAAAATTGGACAATTGTTCTGGTTATAATTTCAATTATCTCTCGCAAATTTCTGATTTGACCTAGAATTTTCCCTTGTGGTTGTACCGCACGTAAATACATATTATACATATTAATTAACTTTTTTTTATAATTTTTTCCTTTTTTTAAAAATATTTCGTGCTTGTGCCATTAGATTGTGCCTAAGTGTCATATATTTGTGTTTTTTTTTTAATTTAAGTACTTTTGATATGGGTCTTATGGACCCTTCTCCCACTTGACGTCTTAACCGTTACCATATTGTTTCTTGCTACCGTTTCCATGAGAAACGGCATTCTCCCTACCCTCGTGTATATAACGTCGCCGCTTTCGTACTGCTTTGGGCTTGACCTCGTTGCATTGCGTCTAATATTTGTCTCTCTTTGCTTCATCTTAATCAGACCCCTTAGATCTTCGCTGACTTTGGACCAAAGTTTGCGAGGCTTTGGTAATTAATTCTCTGAAATTTCTGAGAGAAAAATACATCGACAAGTTTTCTCTTTGTAACCGAATGCACGTTGTTGTAACTCTGGATTTATTGGGTGTCGTCGTACTTGTTGGCCGTGCAGACTTCGCAGATGCTTGTGTATTTCTTGATTAGGCTGTTCATACGAGGGAAGCGATTCTTTTGAAGCAGCTGCTCCCTATTTTCCCTCGGGTTTCTATGAGCCCTTTTATGTTCATTGACTCTAAGTTGGAAAATGTAGTCGTCGTTTCTGACGTCCTGGACTATCCTTTGTGTAATCTGGATCTCAAAGCTAACGAAATTTTCGAGGCAAGTTTCCTGCAAGAGAGCCAAGTGAGATTCAGGCATCTTAATGCCGTTTACAAAATTGGGTTTCAACTTCGCCTTGAGGATGGCTACCAGGTTCTCTTTGTCTGGTTCCGTTCTGGCGACGTAATGTCTAGAGAACCCCGGGGTTGGTTCCTCGTGAATTTCCAAACCCTTGCCTTGACGATAATCTAGTTGCGAAACATATTGATGGGGGCTTCCACATGTGGAATGAGATCAGTACTATCCTGTTGTGCGCTGTGCGCCGTCTGCAAGGAGGAGTGACCTTTACTTGCCGTTTCGGTCTCCAAACCCTTCTCGGAATTCTCGCTAGCCGTTGCTGTTAGAAAGCCGTCTTTTGCCTTTTCAGAACTTTTTTCCTCCTTGGACGGAGCCGAGTTGGATAAGTGATTGACCCGAGTCCTTAGTCTAGAGAGGGCGTCTGCCACAAAATTTGATTTACCAGGTCTATAAACCAATTCCTAGTTATATTTCTCAATGCGAGCCTTCCACCGCTTCAACTTCGCATTATAGTTTATATTTCCCAGAGCAAAGGTCAGAGGTTGGTGATCGGTAAGATTTTTTACAGATTACAGATTTTCTTCGCCCCATAAACGTACTAACGGGGATTGTCCAAGGCCCAAACTATGGCTAACATCTCCTTCTTGTTCGTGGCGTAACTTTCCTCGGTTTTATTGAGGGATCGAGATATGTACGCATCTTCTTCAAGCGTGACGGGGGTGCGCTTCGATTGGTTGGCTTTCACTTGCGCGTTTTCTCCCCTGGTTAGGTTAGTCAACGGCTTCGCCACCTTCGCGTAATCACGGATAAATTTCCTATAGTAGGAGGTCAGTCCCAGGCAGCTCTTCAATTCTTTTAGATTCTCTGGCAGTAGGATCTTCTGAATGGCCGTGACCTTTTTCGGGTCCGCGGGAATCCCATCGGGAGTGATGGTGTACCCCAAGAACTCAACCTACGTTTTCAGGAATTGTGTTTTCTCCAAGTTCACCTTGAGATATACTTGTCGCAATCTGGCGAGAATAATAACTTCACCTTCCCTAAGCTGGCAAGCGTGGAGTTAAAGTCCGAAATCGGATAAACACCGGGGACAGTCACGAGGTTTAACTTCTTGAAATCGATAATCATGCGGTACTGTTTTTCCCCTGATGGTTTGGGTTTCTTTGGAACCACCCAGATTGGCGAATTGTACGGGCTCTTAGAGGGGCGAATGATGCCTTCCGCCAGCAGTTCTTTTATTTCCTTATCCACCTCGTTTCGCATGCAGGCGATATAGGGATAGCTTTTCGTGTATACCGGTGCGTCCGTGTTGGTTTGAATTTCTGCCTTTACTGCAGTCTGAATCAGCTCACTGGCGTTTACCGGCCCAAACACGATACTGTACTTGCTTACCAAATTCGAGAGTTCCGACGGAACGCTTTCGGGGAAGTTACCATCAGGTATTGACCTCTTCGGACAGCTTGTTTCTTAAAGGGATTTTTATGTTTGGAGTTAGGTTTAGCGATTTTCCTTTCGGTCAATGACGGCTTTCATTTCCTTCAGCGTGTCATCGCCAATGATAGCTTCAAAAGATCGTAGGCTGGGCAAGACATAGAATGTATGAAGTTAATCGTCCTTAAAAAACCTCCACCTGATACATTCCGTGATTTCGACCTTGCCACCAGCGGACTGAACGTAAAATGGATTAGCCAGGCGGCTCGTGGGCTATTTTATGGATGAACTAACAAAATTCTTATTAGCCCCCGTGTCAACGAGAAATTTTGTTTCAGCCCCATCCTTTGCTCTAAGCTCTATATATGTATGGTACGCTGGACAGGCGTCCAGCATAAAATTTATCTCGTCCTCAGTCGCGTCGTCCGCGGCAGCTCTATACTCTTCTTCCTATTGAACATCAACTGCTTCGATGTTATATAACCTGTGATGCTTGTGGGGGTAATTGTCTGATTTCGGCCGTCGCCTTAAAGCGGTGCGGTTAATGTAATTGGCCTGTCGAGATTGGACTGATCTGTCCACCTCCATTCTCTCACTGGGTTTTATCGACAGGATAACCTTATTTGTGACAGGCCTAAACTTATTTGTGTAATTCGGAATAAAACCCCTTTGCGGTGGACCTGGTCTTGAGTCGGACCTAAAAGATTTGTTAACGGGGGCAGGTACCGTGTTTGGTTCCGTTTGCGCATTTAGCGAGTGGTTGCGATTGTTTAGGTTTTGTATCTCCAAACACGCGGAATACGCTTCAGGAAGGGTTTTCGGCTTTTGGTTAATAAGCATCCTGGACAGATCGCCGTTGAGGCCACGGATGAATATGTCTAGGGCCCTGTTTCGGTAGGTTTTCACCAGGGCGTTAACCGTTTCCTGACCGAAGGCCTCGGTCTTGAGCTTGTTAATCATCAGCGACAACTGGTGGTTAACAGCGGCATTAAATTCATCTAGCCTACTTCCTCTTTGGATGAACTGGTTCAGCTGGTGTTCCAGCGTACGCATGTCGCGCTTGTCGGCATAATAGAGACAAGCACTGCTTAATCTCCTGCCAGTCACTGTCGAAGATATTATACGACACGAGGGCAGCATCCGCGGGGCCTCTAACCTTTTCGCGAACATGCTGCAGGACGGCCCTGTATATGGGTTTCGACCTCACGATGTCGAAGTCCCGTAGGATTCCCTCCACAGCGTGTACCCATGACACGTACTGTGTAGGGTTTCCATTGAAAACTTGCAGTTTTTTGACACAGTCGGGCAGCCGACTGATATCTGTGCACGAACTCATTCTGCCGAGAGTTAAGTATCGCGGGCCGTCTAGCCTCCGTCGCACCAAGCTCTATGGGTTGCCCCCGCAGGTCTTCCAACTTAACCCGAGACTCAAATGCTCTGAGCTGGGCTATGATGGTATTTACCGCGCCAGTCAGCTCAGAGATTGACTTCGTCATTGATTCCATGGTTTTAACTTTACCCTTTGCTTGCAATTAATATATGAAGGAAACTCTCACCTGGTAGCAAGGCTTGTATTGCCTTTAGATTCTTGTCATAGCACGTCTATACCTTTTAAGCCCAGGCACACACTCACTAAGCACTTTTAATTATTTCTTTTTTATGTACATATATCCACTGGTTATCAAATTCAATTAAACGCTAGAAAGACGTTTGTTTTAACGATGACTTCATTGTTCGCTCTCTTTTGCTTGGAACGAAAGTCGGAAGAGCCAACTCTGGAGAATTGAGTTAATGAGGGAAAAGGTCGTAGCGCGGTTGGATCGGTTTGGCCGTTTTATTTGTGGGTGAGTGAACTTGAGTATTGTTATGATGAAACAGCATCTTTTCGAGCCAGACTTATCTGGGTGCACGGTAGTGCACCGCCAAGTTCACTACAGGCATCCTTTACCGCTAGCACTTCGCCGAAATTTCAGTGCCTTATAACTCAGCTCCCTTAGTAGCTGGAAGTCTGCTTTTCTGGGCAAGAGGAGAGGAGCGCCATATGACAACATATTCCAAGTTTGTACCTATTATAGTTTCCGAGGTATTTGATTAGGAAAATCGCTAAATTGTTATAATTTCGTAGCTGACTCACTGGATGGAGTTCTTTTTGGTATTGTATTTTTTTCATACAAATCGTTTAAACTTTGAAGTTCGAGGTAAAAACAGACGATTGAAAATGATGACACGATTGAAATGATGAAATGGTGTCTGATGACACGCAGTCTTGGAACCCGAGTTGGAGTTCCGTTCGAAACGGTAGTTGGTCGACATTGAGTTCCTTGTATTTATATTCTGATGTTCTTAACTCGATAAACGAACGAATATCTCGAAGAAATCTCATTTCGGTAGCTTATTCTTTCGGTCATTACCCAAATCTCATGACGATAGGTGAGGGTCAGATCAAACACACAAAATTTAAATAACTGAAATTGTAATACATAACTAAAAATTGTTATAACTAAATTGTGAATAACTCAGTACTGCTCCTTCCATCACTCGTGAATATGACCACAAAATACTTAAACTTCTGAACCGGTTTCGATAGGACTCTACTAATATGCAGTCTGCATTGAACAGGCTTTCAAGACATTACCATTACTTCTGATTTCTTCACGTTTACCGAGCTTCAACACAGACGACTACGAAGCTATCAAGCGCTCACTGAAGTTCGATCCAGATAGATCGAAGTAAGTCATCAGCGAAAAGCAGATGGCTTATCCTTAAATATCACAATGCTAACCGTTCCTCATCACGGTTGCGCTGTAACATCCAATCCATGTACACAATGAAAAGGAGAGCTAACAAAAGCCCCCCTCGCGGAGGCAAACGCCCGCAGTAAAAGATGTTTATGTAACGCCATTCATCCACACATCTCCTACAGATTGTGTAGAGAGATCAAATGGCCTTCAAATGAGAACCGTCAATTCCATACTCCTGCAGTACATTTCAGAGTTTACTTCGAGGGAGCTAATCGCTACTCCCATGGCACACTCCCAGGCCATCTCAAGTAACGTTCTTAGAATGAATAGCGGTTTGGATGTGTTTCTACCTGGACAAAAGCTGCACTGCTCATCTTCCAAGTTGGATTCGACCACAGTTCGGGCACGCGCTTCTAACACCTTAGCAAAGACTTTTGCAGAAAGTGTTTAAAGAGACATGACCTTATACCATTCTCATACCATTTTTTTTAAAAAGATCACAATCACCTTACTTTGATTATCGCTAGTTGTTTTACCGCAGTCCCATGCCACTCTAATGAGAGAGCCATTTTAGTCACCTGCTCTACAGTGGAATTATTCTCCGCCCTACACAGTCTGCCATCCAATTCCTGTTCGGGATTGAGCAGATCCGAAAAGTTCTCGCTTCATCTGCGCAAGATATCCTTCTCATCGGAAAAAAAGTAAACCATCTTTGGATTTGACTCCTTCAATAATATTTAACTTCCTTCGTGTGAGACGGCGGCGGAAGGCCTGCTAGAACTCCTTCTTTGCAAATCTGTGACCTCGGCCCAGTGTGAAAGTATTCTTTTCGTAAATCCTCATCTACGCAACTGAAAGTTCTTCTATTTACTTCAAAAAAAGTTTGTTCTTCCTCAGCTACGGATCCATTACATAATGTATTTCCACAAAACCAAAAATACGAACAGAGAAAAATGAAATTAAAACTGACCTTGTACAACAGGGCAAAACAAAAATAAAATATGTACGATCAGGAATCGATGTGCTACAGTAGCGTATTCTATATAGGGCCAAACTTTAAAATCTCAATAACTATGCAACATATGTACATACTCTACAGCCTGTGACAAACTTTATACATACCTATCAGCTATCATGTCTGCTCCACTGTTTTATGTCAATCGGATTAGTAGTACATATGCACACACACACACACACACAAAATTTAATTTGCCATATAAACTGATCGTGTTCATTCCTACAGTACATTTGCTTTCCATCTCTTCGCTGAGCGCGCATACACACACTATGACGTTACCCACTGCTGCATGGTTGTTGACTGCGGTCGCCACTGATGGAAAATTGTTGGGGATGATTTTGGCAATGATTTCTTGAGTTGTTTTGAGTATAGCTCAGCTTCAGGATAAGGCAGAAGGATGATTTATAGCTCAAGTGAATCATAGACAAATTTACTAAAAACATTTTTTTTTTGTTTTTAAATCCAATAAGCCATTGTTGAGTTAGAGCTGTGTAGGTATATTTTTATAACATAAAATTTGGGTTTTTTTTTCCCTTTCTGCTTCTTAAACCTCGAATGCTTGGGAATTCGTTTTATACTATGTAGTGATGTTCACCGTTAAAGTCCGTTCTAAATATAGGTGAAAGAATTTTTGAAATCGGATGAGTAGTTTCGAAGATTACTTCCTACATACAAACTACAAACTTAACCTCTTTATAATATTAGTATGATGATAATATCTATGGTAGTACATTTACACCGAAATTTCAAATTTGACGATGAATGCTGGGAATTCCCTCGCAATACATGTTCGACTATCCCACTCTACCTCAAGCAGATGGGGGATTCACTTACCTATGTAATATCGACATACATCACACCAGGAAACAACTGGTATACATAAACTGACTTATTTGGATTTAGGTAAAACATACCTTTCAGGAGCGATGATTGTATTTGTTCGAGGGCGGTTACGATCAGAGTAAATTTGCTTACAGTGGGTAGGGACACTCTCTACACATATGCGTTTCTATTATTCCAGAGCAAAACGCAGAACAAAAACGTACAATAAGCAAAAGCAGGACAAAAGTATTGACTTTTATCCTTCATTGCGATCGCTTACAATAGATTGTAGATTGTAATTAGGGGTTGGACCTTGTCACCTTATCAGTTATCACTGCGGCCATCGATGGCTATCGTGATTTCCTCCAAATAAAACTCGACCTGATACCTGAATTCGAGATTAATCCAAAGATGTCTTTGAGTGAGGTGGCAAATATATCCTCCGTTTCGAGGTAGATTTTGCCTAACTGGCGATGACATGTTCTAATTAAACAGTTACAGTGACACAAAATGTGCTTGCTGATTCTTAGTCTTCGTTGCACATTCTGCATGTCTTGTCTTGTACTATTCCCATAGTCATTAGGTGTTATTCACTCGACAGTGTCATATTAAGACTCAAAGATTGACCAGCATCGAAAACAAGCGATTGAGAAGTAAGATGGCTGCAGTCACTACAAAAAGAAGTGAGATCCCATCAAAAACATTACTGTTAAAAAAAGGCCAAGTTCTTATTTAAAATGTTAGCCATAAAAAGTAATAAGATACCAGCGGCCAAGTTCTTGCAGAACTTTACTAGAGAAGTTAAGCAGATCAATAAATTAGAGCTTTATGCGTGGAATTGAGTGAATGTATCTATAACAACTTTAAACTTGGCCGCGTAAAGTAATACTGTGTATACATATGCACACGTTATGACTTTAAATCAATAAATTGCCGGCGCACACAACCGTCCAACCTCCAACGCATTAGCCACTATTACTTTGCTTTATGATAAAATGCGCGCTATTAAACACCACCTGTATATCTTGTATTTCTAGCCGTTGGAGCGATAAACAATTCTGAAAATTGTCGACCGCGGCCAAGTTTAGAGTTGTTATAGATACATTCACTCAATTCCACGCATAAAGCTCTTATTTACTGATCTGCTTAACTTCTCTAGTAAAGTTCTGCAAGAACTTGGCCGCTGGTATCTCATTACTTTTTATGGCTAACATTTTAAATAAGAACTTGGCCTTTTTTCAACAGTAATGTTTTTGATGGGATTATTAATTTTCTTACGTACATGCGCAATTGTCTACATATTTTTTCCTAGCAATTTTTTTAATGGATTCTCTTTTCGGTAGATAAAGGAACAGGGCGCCGATGCGACGCGTCAAGCTGATTATGGGGTTGTGTGTGCTTGATGTACATATGTAGGTATAACATAGCCAGTTGCGAGAGGGGAATTTTTGTTTTGATTTTGTTTTTTTGCAAAGTATGTATGTATTCCAACTAGAAGAGAAGAGAATGAATTTGAATGGTGGATGACTGACGGGAATGCAAAAATAGGGTGAACAAAATCGAGTTAGAGGTAAATTCGATTTAAAGGAGGTTCGGTTCGACTTAAAGCGATTTGAATACATAGGCACGCCGGGTATTATTCAGCTAGTAAGTTATAAAATCGAAAATACTTGTTTTAATTTGCACTCTCTCTTGTTCTCTTCCCTTGGCTTTACGAGGAAGCACAGAACATTAAGATATTACATAATTTAACCTCCAATTTGTCATCTGAAGAAAAGATAGGCCTAAGGTTCTAGGGTAGAACTAGAATAAGTGCCACAAAGGGTTTACATAGACCTTAGCGAGATGAAAATGATAATTATAGTCTTCATCGGCCCACAAACCTCACCAAAACTAGCCTATCTGAATTTAATTATATTTCTTTACGGTTAGAACAGTGGAAGACAGTATTTGTATATACATATTTACATATATGTAAATAAATTTAATGAAAAATTTCAGATTAAATATGCCACACGATGACGACACCAGATGCTCCAATTTTCAATCAGAAGGCAAAAACACAATGCACATAATGTCAAGTACAATGGGCGACAACATCCATCCATGGTCGTGGTCCGATTGCTCGAGGCATTACGTGTCCGAGTTTTTAGAGTATGTTAAAGCACAACCTTATTATTCGAATTATCTTAGAAATAGCATTACAAATTAAATCTTTTTAAAAGAAAGGAAGATACAACGTGCTTGGAAGACACAGCCCAGGTAACAGTACCAAATTTCAACAAAAAATTACCCGGGGAGTTGTATTCTCTAGATCAGCAGTGTAAACTTATTCATGGAAACCATTCAAAATACTGTGTAATTGAAGGCGTATGTGCATATATGGAATTACGCATTGTTTGATCTTAAATATTTATTGATATAATTTGTTTTTAGGAATGTACTCGTTTATGGTGTAAAGCAGAGAAACACCTTTCTGACTGCAGGTCTAGTAACTTGCCATGGGCTGATGGCACACCCTGTCGAAATAGCAATCATTGGTGTCAAAAAGGAAAATGCATGCCGCGCGAAGGCACAACACGCCAAGTTATAAATGGCGGTTGGGGACGTTGGAGTTCTTTTACTCCTTGCAGTATGACTTGCGGTGGTGGTGTACAAGAATCTCAAAGGGAATGCAACAGTCCACTCCCACAAAGTGGAGGAAAATACTGTGGTGGAAGTAGAAAAAAATATCGATCGTGCAATACTCAAAGCTGTCCTCCAGGCTCACTAGATTCCAGGGAGCAACAATGCTATGATATGAACGGAAATAACTTTGGTCTAAAAGGCATAAGTTCTTCTGTAAAATGGATACCAAAATATGGCTGTAAGAGAAGAAAGTCAAAGAATATCTTACACATTTTAAATTTTAACTTTTATCTATAGTGACAGGCAAAGATAAATGTAAATTATATTGCCGATGGGATGCGACAAACGCCTATTTTCAACTGGGTGACAAGGTTAAAGATGGTACTACTTGCTCCTTTGATAGCTTTGATAAGTGTGTTAATGGAATCTGTCGACCAGCAGGATGTGATAATGAATTGAATTCAATAGCGACATTAGGTACGATTAAACGAGTAAACTTGTTATAAGGATTAGAATTTTTTTCTTTGTAGACAAATGCGGAGTGTGTGAAGGAAGAAATAATACGTGCGAGGAATATTCAGGCAATTTTTACAGGTCAGATCTATCCAATAAAACTAATTCCTTGTATTATTATGTGACAACGATTCCAAAAGGTGAGAAAATGCTTCTATCAGTTCAAATAGTTGTTTCAGTTGTAAATAACTTATGTTATTCGTTGTTGAATACAAATTGTAACTAATTTTATAATTTGTAAGGTTCGTCGAATATTGTTATCACGCAACCCGGTTATCATACCCAAAATTATATTGGTAAGGCTGCCGTCTAATAGAAAATTAAATTAAACTAATATATTTAAAATTATGTTAGTCCTTCGAAATGCTAGTGGAAGCTCCCTACTGAATGGAGATCGAGTCATAAATACATATAGACATGTTTTCTTTTATGCCGGTGTGTCATTTGAGTACAATGGATCAACTAGTCCTGTTGAAAGGGTCAATACAACGTATTCAAGAAAATTAAAGAGAGATTTAATTGTCGAAGTATATCTAATGGAATTAAATTGTTTTGTCTTCTATACATTTTGTATGTTCACTTTCAGATTATTTCACTTAATTTAGAGACGATTAAAAACGATTCGATACTATTGTCGTATTCTTACACTGCGGATAAACCAAATTATGTAGACAGAATGGAATTGTACCAATGGGAATTGAAAGATTGGAGTTCATGTGATGCACTTTGTCAAGGAACTTCCTTTCAAATGCCAGCATGTATTAACACAGACTCGTCACTTATAGTCCCACCGCCGTTTTGTGATTCTTCAACGAAACCTAGAGCTCAATATCGATCGTGTAATATGGATTGCTATTTAACGTAAGTAAAAAAAAAAATAAGGAATATATGTATATATGTACATAGCATGTGTGTATATATGCACATAACATGTGTGTATATATGTACATAATACATACTTACTTTTGTATTTCATAAAATAGAGCATACGATTTATAATATGTAATAACCTGACTAGATCTTTTCGAGTTTTCACCTCTCGTTGCGCACCACCTTATTCACAAATTGGAGATATTTGTATTTCCAGCCCATTTTCCAATATCAACAAGCTGCTTTCCCAGAAAATGCTTGCATTTACCCAATTGTCTTTTTTTTTTCCTAACAAATATGCGTAAATTCAGTTATCCACACCAAAATGGCGGTTAATCGAAAAACATATTATGTATGTTCCAAAATCTGGACATAGGTAGGAAAAAATCTAGGTATTCACCACGAAATAGCGGCAAATCGAGGACGGTGTGGGAGAGCTTGTTTAACAACTACTGTCTTTTTTAAAATATTCGAATTTAACGGAATCTTTATACTAAACGACAAATGTGGAGTTCCTATACAGTGATGGACAAAAAAATAAATACAGTCAACGGTTTTGGCAAATTTTGATTAGAATCCTAGTTTTTTGTAAATGTAATTATTGCAAATACTAATTTATTTAATACTAGCTGAATAATACCCGGTGTTGCTCTGGCTATTACATGTCAACCGAGAAATCGATATCTTCTTCAAACAATTTATGAAAGACTAATCCTGATCATATAAAATATCACAATTTCATCTTAAATCTGGATCGGAATTTTATATTCTACCCAATCGACCGTATTTTATTCTGCCACTTTGCAAAGGTAATCAAATTCTTTAAGTCGAACCGAACCTCCTTTAACTCGAATCTCCCTCTAACTCGAGTTTGTTCACCTACAGTTAGCAGTAGGCACAAAAATTACATAAAACTTAAACATTTCTAAAATTATTCACATTTTTATTAATTCAAGTTACTTATTAGTAAGAATTGTCTGTTGTTTAACAATAAAAAGTAGTAAAAGGTCACATAACGAAGGAAAAAATAAAATAAAGTCATGTATGTATTGTCCCCCGTCAGTTTTCTTTTGAAAAGTCATCGTCCAAGTCAAGTTCATTCTAAATCAAAAGCCCTTGGACTTTGAATACATTCGTTAAATACATATAGGCATACATACATACATACTTTGCAAAAAACAAAATCAAAACAAAAATTCCTCTCCTGCAACTGGCAATGTTATACCTACATCAAGCACACACAATCGCCTGTCGCGTTGCGTCGGCGCGCTGTTCCTTTATTTACCGAAAAAGACAATCCATTAAAAAAATTGCCAGGAAAAATGTGTAGACAATTGCTCATATGCGTAAAAAAATTAATAATCCGTCAGGCTTGAAAAAAAAGATGCTGTTGTACAACTGAGTAAAACAAAAACAACACACGAACACGAAACGATCTATGCCTCTGACTACGGTTGCGCATTACTATAAATGACCAAACTTTAACGCCCTGTATCTTGGCCCACAGTCATAATTTTAAAAAACGGTAAAACACCTGTTCAATTATTTTTGTTGTAGAATATACCCACCAAATTTCAATTCGAAAATCCAATTTAAATTTTTTTTTTTCATGAAATCTGTAACACCCTGTAGAAGCCGAATTTCGAAATAAACTTCCTTGTTCCTTGTATACTATATGCATGTTGGGATCTCGATATGAGACTGCTATCCAGGTTTGATCTTATGCTTATATCAGTCAGCCTTTCTAGTTTCTTCCCTTGCTTCGTTAGAAACCTAGCTTTTGCCCAGGTATGCCAGAAACCAAGGGCTCGTCCCTCCTGTAGACCTGGAGTCGCAGTGACTCCAGCCCATATAAGATACAGAAGTCCTTCCACCCAGCCTTGATGACCCTCCAATTGTTCGGCCTGATGGGAACCAAGTGCTTGGTCTGGGTAAGGCAGGGATTTCGGCCTCTCGCACGGTTTTTAACTTTGTCCCAGGCCAAAGGTCACCAATCTTGGCTATGGCCGACTGTATATAGTCGGCCGAGTCCGTGAAGGGCGGCGGAGCTAACGAAGGATTAGCGAGGTAGTGCGAGAGGATGTCCGAGGAAACCTTTAACGCTCCTCCACCTCTCGTTGCTAATCCTGCCCTCCTCATCGCCCTGGTCAATGATGCCGAAGGTCAGGTGCCCCTTTGCAACTGTGCTGTAAGGCCTAGACACAGATGCCACCGTCTTGGCCTTCCTTGGGGCTTTCAAGAGGTCCTCCTGTGAACTAGGCCTCTTATTGGCTAGATCTCTCCTGCCTTCCGAGTGGGAGGTCTTCCCGTATCGAGCTGACTCCTTTGCCTACCACTCGTAGATGGCCTTCCCTTATCGGGCTGCCTATTGTCGCCAGGGGCCCTCCTTTATCGGATTGCAACCGCCCTTTGACTGTTGGCCTCCCCCTAGCAGTTTGACCTTTTCCGCTGGAACTGGGGTGTCATTCAGTAGCAGGTTGACTTCGAGCAGGTCTCTAGGCCATTTAGCCGACTCTTTCTCCTTTTCATCCCAGTTCGCCTCTCCTTTTAAAAGATGACGGTCTAGGATGAACTTTGCGGTTCTCCGCTTCTTATACAAGAAAGCACTGGGAGTGTGCTTCTCTTATGTGCCACGACCCGCTCTGGCAGGGCGCGCACTGACATTGGCCACAACGGTTGACGCATCCGAAACAGTTGCGTCAGAGTCAGTGTCGGTTGTGACAGCTGTCTTGGTCTTATCCTTGTCCGTTCCTATTTCCCTCGTCAGTTCCTAAGTCAGAGGATTAACCTCGAAATCGTTTGCTTTGTCGTTACCGTTAGATCCGTCCATTTTCTTTTTTGTTCGCTATTTGTTCCCACGAGTGAGCCGGTAAGAAAAAGGTCCATCCACAGCAGAACCCGTTTTGTTGGAATAAGGCACTAATCTGCAGAATGATGCATGTTACGCAAAATAACTTTGAAACCTCTGTCTTCTTTTGACTTGTACGTGTAGTACCTAGTGTCTTTTTGTTTTAGCATTTTTAATACTATCCTATAGTTTGTTGAGTCAAGGGCTTGTATTCGAATTTCGTTGTTAGCGAGGGTTTTTAATTCATAATTTTGTTCAGCTACTTCTGTTAGTGCCTTAGTGAGTGTTTTAATGTCTTCTAACCCTTGTACATACATATATTGGGGGTGGTTTTATAATTGTAGGGTTTTGTGTCTGTTTTGTCGATTCTGGGTTGCTTTTGGTTTTAGTGCGGGTGATTGTGTCTTCATTTTCGTCTTCGTCTTCAGTGGCCAAGATTTTATTCAAATCTATTAGTGAAACTCCCTTCCTGGTGTTTGCTTAGCCAGTAGTTAAGTGTGGACTGGGTTTTTTGTTTTAAGCTTTTTTGTTTTAGTTGTATTATCTGTGGACTTATTTGGCGTTCTGGTTTGTTTCTGGCTTCCAATATTTTGTTGTGGATTTCCTTTCCTTGAACTGGTTGATGGTTGATGAGTGGATGATCGGTCTTCAATGTTTTCGAAGGAATTTAAAGTATCAACATTACTGTTTTTGTTTATAACTGCGGTGCTTATAACACTTCTTGCATTTTATATATGCTATGAGAAATTTACCAAAGGTTACCAAAGCCAAGTTTTTTAGCACACACAAAAAATTCAAATTCAGTGGCAAAATGATGAAAACGTCAAGCGAAAACACGTTTATTTTCGGTTGTTTTTGATAGCGACGAAGAATATTTTTCTGATCAGGAAGATGCGAAGTTGGATGCTGAAAAAGGCGAAGAGATAAAGCTAGAAGTGAATAGTGACTGTAAATCTGATGATGAGAATGAGAGTGATCATGACAAACAAACGGCCACCTCTTATGAAAGAAAATACTGTTCTCGTCCATAGCAGAGCCCATAATATAATTCGTGAATAGTCGTTAATGGGGCCTAACCCAATTACCAGAAATCTATTGCCAGTAGATACATTTTTGAAGTGAAATTTCTTAGGCGAAACTTCTTGGACGAGAATTGAGAGTGAAATTCCAAGTACGCGTCACGTCTAAGCAAATTTCGTTACATGGGGGAGAAAAAAGATAGGTATAAAGTGGAGAGAAGAAGAAAGAGCTATACATTTTTGCAGAAATGCGCCTAGTGGATATGCAAAGTCTGGAAGACCAATTTGCCTGTTCGTGTTGCCTACTTTATGGGTGACGTAAATTTTGCATCAAATGATTGTTTACCACTAACTTTCTTCGCGAAAAATTTGGTTTGTACATAAATAACAATTCCAACGAATCAACAACAAAATCCGGAACTACAATAGATGGATTTTTTCACGTTATCTGAAATCTGCCATTCCCCGACGAGAAGTGGTGCCGCGAAAAATGTTTGGTGTTTTCCTGGCTGGGGCTCGAACCCACGCCGCTCGGTCAGCAGTCCAACACACTAACCACTGAGCCACGGCGCCCACGTATATTACATTATGTATGTAAATAAATAAATAGCAGACGCTACAGCTCGGGATGACCCAAGGCCTAGCTTCTCGCAACCATTCATGTTGTGCGTGTTACATTTTTCGCACGAATGGAAGGGACCTACAATTTATTGCCGACTCCGAACGGCGAATTGAGAAGCTCTTTCATGTCAAATTATACTGCCGGAGGCTTGTCAAAGCACACATGACGGGTCACTCTACTTTCTTAAAGCTTCTCAACCTAAGCCAAAGTTATAGTGTGGGATGAGTGTATCATGGCTCATAGAAAGGTATAGAGGATCAAAATAGGACGCTTCGACAGTGCTTTTGGCTGGTGGCTTCAGACAGACCTAGCTTGTTGTACCACGGGGAACACAGCAAATGAAATGAAGGGATGTCTTAAGTCATCCATCTGATAGCCTAATGTCAAAGACCTATCCTTGAGAGTGAACATATACTCGTGTCCATCTTCGATACGACTTGAGGACAGAGGAGTTTTCTAACTTATTTCTTGATATTGGTGATGGAAAGAGTAAGGATGAATTAATATGCACAGCAACCCCTGCGATGTTATGGGAGATATGACTAGTTTAACTGACAGAATATTATGTTCCTAAACATTCATCAGTTTGGAGCTATTTACACTGAAATAAAGGACTCAAGCAACAACATCAACAATTTTTTGCTGAAGAAGTTGCAAACTGAGAATGTGAAGTCTGAATCTATGAACTCGAAAGTAAAACTGGAGGACACTTTCTATCCACCAGGGAACCCACCTCACATCCTCAACCTCAAAGTTGTTGCCCAATCTTAACCCTCTGAAACTGTGCAGATGAAGACTTTGCACCAACACGTAATTGAGGGCAGGATTGTCACAAGGAAAAACTGTCTTCATCACCGGATTCTTCTGATCCCATTAGACTTTGAGTTCAAACAGGGAAAAAATGTCTTCATCACCGGATTCTTATGATCCCATTAGACTTTGAGTTCAAACGTCTCCAATTTTCCGTTGAGTTTTAATATCCCATGAACATCAATAAGGTACAGCGACAGAGCTTGAAAGTGGACAATGTGGATCTGAGGAGTGACTGTTTCTCCCATAGCGTGCTTAGAGCCAATTCACCTGATAGCCTCGTTATCCCCCAGCCAGAAAGAAAACCCAGGAAAGTTGTTTACAGCGACGCCTTAAAGAATTAATATAAGAAATTGAAAGTTTATACCTATTCAACAATGGCTTATAACCCGGCGAAGGATATCATACTAATATTATAAAGAGGTAAAGTTTGTAGTTTGTATGTAGGAAGTAATCTTCGAAACTACTCATCCGATTTCAAAAAATCTTTCACCAATATTTAGAACGGACTTTAACGGTGAACATCACTACATAGTATAAAAGGAATTCCCAAGCATTCGAGGTTTAAGTAGCAGAAAGGGAAAAAAAAAAAACAAATTTTATGTTATAAAAATATACCTACACAGCTCTAACTCAACCAGAGCTCGAAAATAACTCTTAACCCTTATTTTCATTTGGTTTCTCAATAAGAGATATTGCATTGGGCACTGACATTTAGGTCTTGCTCCGAGATATATTCATATATACTCACTTTTTCGCTCTTCGCTTGAGAGCTATTTTTTAATTTCAAATATATCACTCCTCTGTTGACTTTTTTTATAAAAATTAAATGGAAATTATCAACCTAAAACCTCTTTCGTCGAGAATAAATCAAAAGTCATCAATGTATAGAATTCAATTGTTGTGTTCATTTCAGATATATTATCAGTATAGAAGAACTTTCTTAGACAAGTGTTCACGGACGACTAATCAAATCACTAATCGGCAATTCCGATGCACTGCTTGCTAACTAAGCGACAATGATAAAGGAGATTTTTTTTTTTCTCTCAGTAATATCTGTCATTGATTGATCGAACCTAAAAAAAAGTAAAATAAAGGTTTCTCTCCGACGAAGAGCAAAAAAAGTACGGTGATGCAAATCGGTTATTTAGTGACCTTATTTCAAAATCTCAACAACAGAGAGTAATTTAAAAACCTTTGAAAAGGTTGAGAGTTATTTTCGAGCTCTGAACTCAACAATGGCTCATTGGATTTAAAAACAAAAAAAAATGTTTTTAGTAAATTTGTCTATGATTCATTTGAGCTATAAATCATCCTTCTGCCTTATCCTGAAGCTGAGCTATACTCAAAACAATTCAAGAAATCATTGCCAAAATTATCCCCAACAATTTTCCATCAGTGGCGACCGCGGCCAACAACCATGCAGCAGTGGGTGACGTCATAGTGTGTGTATGCGCGCTCAGCGAAGAGATGGAAAGCAAATGTACTGTAGGAATGAACACGATCAGTTTATATGGCAAATTAAATTTTGTGTGTGTGTGTGTGTGCATATGTACTACTAATCCGATTGACATAAAACAGTGGAGCAGACATGATAGCTGATAGGTATGTATAAAGTTTGTCACAGGCTGTAGAGTATGTACATATGTTGCATAGTTATTGAGATTTTAAAGTTTGGCCCTATATAGAATACGCTACTGTAGCACATCGATTCGTTATCGTACATACATATGTTGTTTTTGTTTTGCCCTGTTGGACAAGGTCAGTTTTAATTTCATTTTTCTCTGTTCGTATTTTTGGTTTTGTGGAAATACATTATGTAATGGATCCGTAGCTGAGGAAGAACAAACTTTTTTTTGAAGTAAATAGAAGAACTTTCAGTTGCGTAGATGAGGATTTACGAAAAGAATACTTTCACACTGGACCGAGGTCACAGATTTGCAAAGAAGGAGTTCTAGCAGGCCTTGCGCCGCCGTCTCACACGAAGAAAGTTAAATATTATTGAAGGAGTCAAATCCAAAGATGGTTTACTTTTTTTCCGATGAGAAGGATATCTTGCGCAGATGAAGCGAGAACTTTTCGGATCTGCTCAATCCCGAACAGGAATTGGATGGCAAACTGTGTAGAGCGGAGAATAATTCCACTGTAGAGCAGGTGAATAAAATGGCTCTCTTATTAGAGTGGCATGGGACTGCGGTAAAACAACTAGCGATAATCAAAGTAAGGTGATCTTTTTAAAAAAAATGGTATAAGAGTAGTTGCTCTAATTATAAGGTCATGTCTCTTTAAACACTTTCTGCTAAGGTGTTGGAAGCGCGTGCCCGAACTGTGGTCGAATCCAACTTGGAAGATGAGCAGTGCAGCTTTTGTCCAGGTAGAAATACATCCAAACCGCCATTCATTCTAAGAACGGTACTTGAGAGGGCCTGGGAGTGTGCCATGGGAGTAGCGATTAGCTCCCTCGAAGTAAACTCTGGAGTGTACTGCAGGAGTATGGAATTGACGGTTCTCATTTGAAGGCCATTTGATCTCTCTACACAATCTGTAGGAGATGTGTGGATGAATGGCGTTACATAAACATCTTTTACTGCGGGCGTTTGCCTCCGCGAGGGGGGCTTTTGTTAGCTCTCCTTTTCATTGTGTACATGGATTGGATGTTACAGCGCAACCGTGATGAGGAACGGTTAGCATTGTGATACTTAAGGATAAGCCATCTGCTTTTCGCTGATGACTTACTTCGAACTATCTGGACCGAACTTCAGTGAGCGCTTGATAGCTTCGTAGTCGTCTGTGTTGAAGCTCGGTAAACGTGAAGAAATCAGAAGTAATGGTAATGTCTTGAAAGCCTGTTCAATGCACACTGCATATAAGTAGAGTCCTATCGAAACCGGTTCAGAAGTTTAAGTATTTTGGGGTCATATTCATGAGTGATGGAAGGAGCAGTACTGAGTTATCCACAATTTAGTTCTAACAATTTTCAGTTATGTATTACAATTTCAGTTATTAAAATTTTGTGTGTTTGATCTGACCCTCACCTATCGTCATGAGATTTGGGTAATGACCGAAAGAATAAGCTACCGAAATGAGATTTCTTCGAGATATTCGTTCGTTTATCGAGTTAAGAACATCAGAATATACAAGGAACTCAATGTCGACCAACTACCGTTTCGAACGGAACGGTCCATACTTCAATGGTTTGGGCACGTCAAACGCATGCTCCAACTTGGGTTCAAAGACTGCGTGTCATCAGATAGACGTCCCCTGCGTAGACTCAGGACGGTATGATGTTTTACGTTATTATGTTTTTGTAAAATAATGCCAAAAAACAATAATCAAATAACTTAATTTTTCCCGTACGAAGTCGGGGCGGGCTGCTAGTATTGAATAAACAGAATATTTTTTATGCAAATTTTGTATTGTTCTATTTCTTTTGAGATGCTCTCTCTCCCTCTCTCTCTCTATGTCTTTCAAACTAAAGCTCTCTTATTCTTTATTTTTTAAGAAGTTTCACTTCTATCACGTGTACGGTGCTGCACGCTCAATTTTTTTTTTGTATTATATTATGCAAAAATACAAAAGCCAAAATATTTATCATAAATGGAACTCCAAAGATCCTATCAAAACGGCTTTTACACGGACTCTGATTACTAATAAAAAGTTTTTTTTTTTTTTTATTTCCCAAGAATATTTCATACATCTGTCTGTTCGTAGTATTTTAGATTGTTGTCGTTGGATTATGTTTGTGTTCGATTTCTTTGCTGTGCCCTAGATTTGAGCTCCATAAGTCCAGATTGGTTTAATGATAGCCTTATATAAGAGGATTTTGTTGTTTAAAGATAATGGTGAGTCTCGTTTAAGAAGCCAGTATAGTTGTCTAAATTTGTTCTTCATCTGATTTCTCTTCTGTTGTATATGGTGCTTCCAGATTAGCTTGCTGTGTAAGTACATAGATTCCTAGGTAGTAGTAGTAGTAGTAGTTTTTTATTCACAATTAACAAAATTATAATATACAGTGTTATAGTACAATCTTAATTCTGATTAGCTAACAAAATAGCAAAATAGCTAAACACATATACCATAAGTATAGTTATATACATTAAAGAAGAGATTAATATGTGACTATGTTACTTATTGTTAATTGGAATATAAAAGATACATTCTGTAGTTAAAAGTAAACTAGTTTCGAATGCATCGAATATGAAAATTATAAAAATACATTTCTAAAAGGTGTTAAGATGGAGGAAAACGATTACCGAAAGAAAACAAAATTCACGTACATACATCAAAATTTTTGTGTTTTTATGAAGGCATAGCAAACTATTAAAATTGTTATTAAAATTATGCGGCTAATTAAGTTGTTTATTTCATTTAAGTTGAAGTTAAAAAGCCATTTCTTAATCTGCTTATTGTAGAAGTTGAAATTTCTTGTTTGTCTAAGCTCAACCGGCAGTACATTATACAATCTAGGTGCAACAGAGGAGTACGAATTTAAAAAGTGATTGGTATAGAAAGATGGAATTGTGGCTAGGAAGTAATTGCAGCTACGAAGTTCATTCTTAAAAAAAATATCATTAAAACTTTATAAAAGTACAGATGCTTAAGAGGAAGGATTTTTGAGTTGATAAAAAGCATAAATCTACTTACAAGGCGACGTTTTCTCCAGATGATCCTAATTATCTGTTTTTGGACAATAAGTAAGGGTTGGATTTTATTAGTGTGAGTACCTCCCCAGCAAACTATGCCATACTGTAGCTTGGATTGTACTAAACCATAATAGACTGATTCTTAGAGTTTCTTAGAACAAAATTGCCTCAAATGGTACATAATTCTCGTTGTTTTTAATAAGTAAGATCTAAGTGTTGCGGTATGATTACTCCAATTCATTTTGCTATCTATTTCTAGACCTAGATATTTAAAAACGTCAGTTCTTTCTATGTAAAAACATTGAGATGAACATTTTTGATTACTGTGGTATAAACTTGGGGATGCTTAGCAAGTATCAGGGCTAAGCAATATATGCTGACAACTTGCACTATGGAAAATCATGGAAGGAAACTCGATTATACTTGAGGACAAATTAAAAAACATGATCGTAGTTTTGTCGCTTATTACCAATTTATGCATATAAAACCAATGTCTTAGCTGTTCTAAATCATGATTTATATCTGCAATTAAATCTAAGGCAGAGCTGTTGGAATAAGAACAGGCAATATCATCGGCAAAAACCTGTTCTTAATCCTTTGAAGTTGAAGCTGAAGATGGAATTGATGTACAGTAGAAAAAGAATAGGGCCAAGTAGTGAGCCTTGAGGTACACCAATTTTAACCCTTTAACCACTGAAATCGAAATACCAGGTGTTTTGTTATAAGAATTTTGGTTCTAGTATGATTTTAGTCTGTAAAACACGGATGTGAAGTTTGTTTGTCAAAAAAGTTTTACCTGAAAGCACCTGTTGAAAAAGGTGAAAGACCGTCTGTGGACTAGAGCAGTGGGTTAGATGAAAAAAAAAACCTGCTGAAAAATTCAATTACAAAAAATCGTTTTAATTCCTAAACAGGTAAATACTAATAGACAATGAATCATTCGTCTACGTGATATTTTGTGAAACAGTTTTTTGCTTTGGAAAAGCACAAATGGATGTTACATTTGGTACAAAATCGATTCCCATTCAGGAAAATGATTTACTTCATCGAATCTCACACTTGCCACTGGATGGACTGCCACTATGGATGTAATGTCACTATAGCTAGTACGCGATTTCCACACCTCTATATCCATAAGGGGTCATGGCAGTCTCCTGATCAACGCACCGTCGACCAAATTGATCAACTTGCAATCGATAAAAGGCACGCCTCCAGTATTCTGGATGTCCGAGCTTTCCGAGCAACCAACATTGACTGGGACCACTACCTTGTTGTAGCCAAGGTACGAATGCGGATATATTAAACGCCTCAACAACGAAAAACTACTGTGAGAAGGTATGATGTCGAAAATCTACATTCGCAACAGACCGTCACAGCCTTTCCCGATCGTGTATCCAATGCCGCCAGCACCAAATGCCGAAAATCAGTGGAAACGCTGCCAACAAGCCATCAAGGAAGCCGCAACTGATGTGCTGGGTTTCAAAAGACCACCATCAAGAAAACTCTGGTTTGACGAAGAAAGCGGAGCTGCAAAGAAGGACGAGCGCTGCTCGCAAGCTCTACGAGCAGAAGAGACGGGAAGAACACCAGCTTCTCCCCAAGAAAAAAAAAGAGCACGAGAAATACACGATCAAGAGCATAGAGAGGTGTTACTCCAGGAATGATGTTCAGAAGTTTTATCAAATGGTAAAAAATAACATGTCACTGCAACAAGGCCCGAACAGCAACCTGTAGAGATTTACAAGGAAATTTCTTCCGCTTCGTCGTGACATTTTCTAATTGATTCAGGTAAAACAACGAAGAAAAGACTGCCAAAATAACACGAAGGTAAAATTACTTTGGGGGAAATGTTTTTCAGCTAAGCCACTAAGACCGTCTACAGACGGTTTTCATAAAAACTCGATTCTAACAAGCATTTTTTTTCACAAATCAAACTAGCAACAAATTACCAAAATACAACTTCAAACAACTTACCAAATAAATTCCCGAGCCGATTGAGCCGTTGGAAAGTTTTTTTTTAATATTTTAATTTGCACAAAAATCACAAACAACAGACGGTGTCTGTCAAACTTTTTAAATGAGAACGTTCAAACTGGCACCATTCGACAGGCAATTTCAATCGACGTAAAACGCTTTTGGCGGTTAGAGCGCGAACAATTCTGAGTTTGAATAGAATTGGATTAGAGTGATGCCCTTCTGTAGACGGTCTTAGTGGTTTAAGGGTTAATATCTAAAGAATGGGTATAATTGTTAGATAATTTTAAAACTTGTTTTCGGTTATTGAGGTAGGAACGAAACCATCTGAGCATAAAGCCTCTAAATCTCGCTTTCTCTAGTTTTGATGATAAAATAACATGATCTACTGTATTAAAGCCTTTGTGATATCGATAAAAAGAGCAGCAGTAAACTTCTTGTTATTTCAGCTATTGTAATTAAAGCAACAGAACTTAAGGAGTGCATCTTCAGCGGACTTTCCTGCTATAAAACCGAATTGATTGTACTTGGCTACCGTGTCGATGCAGATGTCTTTGTTGTTAATTTTAAGTGGTTGAGGTGTAAATTTTGTTTTTGTAGTAAATATAACTTGGACCGTTTTGTCTTCGTTTACTTTTATGCGCCATTCCTTGAACCATTTGGATGTGTTGTCTAGGATAGTTTGTAGCTCCATAGTAGCTGTTTGTAAGCATTTGTAAGAGCAAAGCAATATGGTGTCATCAGCAAAAGTAGCTATCATTAGATTAGATTAGATTAGATTCATTTTTATTTAGCATATTTTTGCTATTTAAATTCATAAAATTATAATTAACAATTTGAACTTAACCTAATTAAATATGTATATACATTTGTATTCAGGTATGTGAAAAGTTACTTTTTATATATTCAATTGCATTTTTTTTAAATCTCTGGAAGGTAATTTCGTTTTTTTACGTCAGATGGTAGTGTGTTAAATAGTATACAATACTATTTTGTGTAAAATTTTGAAGATACGATGGCATTCTAAAATCTTCGCGGTTTCTCAAGTTATATGGCTGAGAGTCCCTCACATATCTCAGATGTTTCTTTAAATAATTTGGCAACATATCGTTTTTGATTTTAAATATAAGACATAAAACATTTAAAAGGATTCTTTGTTTGACATTTAACCACATTAAAGTATTAAGCATTAGTCTGATTGGTGTATAATGACTACATTTTAAAATTATTCGCATTGCCCTATTTTGCAACCGCTGAAGCTTGTTTAACATATAATCACGACACAGATACAAAATTGATGAACAGTATTCAAAGTGCGGTTTAATCATTATATTATATATATTTATAGAGCTTATTGAGGAGACTCTGTTTCGAATTCTATTAAAGAAACCTACTTTTTTCGACACTTTTCTAATAATATAATCTACGTGTACATTAAATGCTAGTTTATAGTCGATAACTACTCCTAAGTATTTAATTTCTTCTACTTGCTCTATTGGTTCATTTTCTATACGTAGGTTTACAATAATCTTATGTTTGAGTACCATACACTTAGATTTGACGACATTCAGTTTAAGTTTATTTGCTATAAGCCACCTGCTCAGTCTGACTAGATCCTCTTGTAACTTTTGCACACATTCATCCGCGTTTTTACCCGATATGAAAATTAGGGCGTCGTCTGCAAAAAGTGCTATTTGGGAGTGCTTAAGTTCTTGTCCAATGTCGTTGATTTAGATGACAAACAGCAATGCTCCCAGAACGGATCCTTGTGGTACTCCGAGCGTAGTTCCAATGCTGTTAGACATCGCTTTATTCACCTTGGTTTTTTGAGATCGGTTGCTCAGAAATTATTCAAACCACTTCAGCTCACTACCCCTTATACCATAGCCTTGGAGTTTCAGTAACAGGATATTTCTGTCAATGGTTTCGAAGGCTCTTTTAAAATCAAGGAACACGGCCACCACGTAGTTCTTTTGGGCGATCTCCTCTTCCCAGCTGATTAAGACGTTGTTCAACGCTGACTCGCATGAGTGCTTTCTTCGAAATCCAGACTGACTTTCCAGAAACAGTTTATTACATTCGAAATACTCCTCAACTTGAAGTTTTACTAGTTTTTCGAGGACCTTCTCGTATATTGGAAGCGAGTTAATAGGTCGGAAGTTCTCACAGTTCACAGCACCTTTGACTTTTTCGATTGTGGTAATAACTGATTCCTTCCATGTCTCGGGAAATGATCCGCGCATCATCGATTGATTTATTAACACCTCCAGCTGCGGGCCGATAATAGTGATAGCATCTAAAAGCATTTTTGCATTAAGGAAGTGTACGTCCCTTTTTTGATTCAACGATTTTAATACTGTTTTTATGTTGTGGATACTAATAGGCTTAAATCGAAATGAAGTGTTAGTACTCTCGGGTCTTGGAATGTATTGTATATAGGGTATCGAGTCATTAATATCGCATATGCTTTTTACAAAGTACTTATTAAATTCCTCAGCCAAATTTTTATCACCGTAGATACATGTTCCGTTGAAGTAAATATCTTTTATCGAGGGTTTCTTTTCGTTTAGGACTTTCGACTTTATGGTTCTCCACATTGATTTTTGGTCATGCGCATTTGCAATACTATTCTTTATGGTGTTGTTCTTCGCTTTCGTCATTTCTGATTTATAGCGATTTCTTATGACTTGTCACAAAATGCACGTTCCGATGAGCCGGGCGATCTATACGCTCCGGCTAGATAAAAGGATTGATTATTCTTATTAGTGATTTTTACCACAAGCCAATATACATGTCTAGGTAGTGTCTTCCTTTTTATTACGCGTACTTCGTAGTCCTTTTTAATGTAAATGCATAGCCCACCTGTGTGTCTAGATTCACTGTTACACCGAATCAGTCTGTACTCGTCTAGAAGGACCTCATTATCATCAATATCCTCTGTAATGTGAGTCTCAGACATTACTAAAAAATCAAATTTTTTTCCAATGAAATTTTGTTCGACCTCAGGAAAATTGTTGGTAAGTCCTTGTATATTGCAGTATACTCCATTTATCTGATGTGGTTGCTATATAACAAACTTGCTTCTTTCAGACTGTATGAGTCTTTTGTAAACCGAGCAGTTTGCATCACGACTGTCGTGTTTTGAGTCAAGATTTAGGGCAAATTTTTCGTTGTAACGCGAACAGTTAATGCACTTAGATTCGTTGGAATTACATTCTCTGGTGTCGTGACTGTCGCCACATTTTGCGCATTTAATGTCGTTCTTGCAATTCTTTGCGATATGGTAAAATCCACAGCATTTGAAACACCTACTTATATTAAGATGCTCGAATACGCGACACTTTTCCCATCCAATGTTTATTTTACGATTTTCCAGTATATATTTATAGTCACAGTCATCTAATTCAATGATTGCATAATATGCATCTCTATTCTTGTTTTTGAAATCTTTTACGCACGTTACCGCTCCACTAAGATTGTTTTGCTTTCTTACTGCTTCTTCTAATTCCACCTTGCTCAATTTTTCACTCATATCTGTCATCATTAGCTGCGGGCGCTTCTTGTTGAAAATGTTTACCTCGTATTTCTCCCCTAGCTTTTGTTTTACTTCGCTCTCTATCTTCTGAGCAGTTTCTTCACCTCTGCAATTGATTGTTATTGCACCTTCTTTTCTGTCTGAGACGCTCTCAACTTTGAGAGAGAGAGAAGCCGGGTTTATTTTTTGTTTTATGTCTTTCTTTGTCTTCGAGTTTTCTTGTTTACTTTTTGGCTTGATGTAAATTGCCTGCTTTAACTGTTCCGCGTAGTTTAATTTTGTTTCGATTTTCTTTGTTTCACTCATTCTCTTTACTCCAACTTGAATATCGATTTTTATCTCTTTCACACTGTCTGCCACCAATTGGTTGTCTATAGCCATCTTCTTCGCGTTGTCGCAGATTTTTTTGCTTTCTGTTTTGAATGACTCAGTGAAATAACTCATTTTTTTATTTCCTGTACACTCCTTTCGCAGGTTTCCTGAGCAGTCTTCATAGCATTGAGCCGGACAGTGTATCTATCTTCGATCGCTTCCAGAAGGTTTTTAATTTCCAATTCATTTCTCTTTAGTGCTTCCTCGAACTCCAGCTTGTATTCCTTCAAGTACATTCCATTTGTCTTCACTATTCCCTGAATGTCTTTTAAAACCAGATCAACGTTATGTATGTATAGGATGCAATCATCGTATATAAATTTGATGTATGTGTTAGTGTTTAGAACATTACTGCTGTATGGGTCTATACCGCTACTTTTTGTTGCAATGTGGAAAACTTTACCGCATACCCCGGCGCATTTAACACCGGACTCGCCTCTAATAGCAATTTTGTATTTGTGACAATCTTGCATTTTGCTGATTATTCTCCCAGATTTCAGTCACAATAGCGATTCCCTCGCCCTATTTATGTGACCCGATAAGTGGACCGAATTAATATCAACAAAGTTCGTTAAAATTTAAGTTCAAACTCGGAGCGAAATATTCTAACTTGTCTCTTGATGTTGTCTGTGTTGGGAGAAGAATGTCTCTGGTATAGAAGTTGTACAGTAATGGTCCTAATACACTTCCTTGAGGGACCCCAGCTCATGTTGGATATAGTTTTGAGGTATCGTCTTTATACTTCACATAGAAATGTTGATCAGTTAAGTAGCTTTTAATCATCAGGTAGAAGTCCGCTGGTAGTAAATTTTCTAGTTTTTGCAGTAGACCAGCATGCCATACGGTGTCAAAGGCCTTAGCGATGTCAAGGAATACGCAGAATCTTTTCTCCTAATAAAAAGTTGATTTTGCAATTCTGCCTGTGTTGATGAAACCCAACTAATAAAAAGCAAGCTTTGGAAACCGCTCTGTCAACCGATTCCATAACATCTTACGCTTTATTCGTTTTGATTACCAGTTGATAAAAACCATTCGCCAGTCCGAAGATAAAGCAGAAGATAAGGAGATCATCAACTCGAATCTGAGAGTCCATTTCAACCCTTATGAGAACATTACTGTGGTCGAGTAGTTGTTTGGATATATGTATATAAGTTCACTCAATATATGTCATCAAAAAAAGCAAAATATGGTATAAAGATTAGTGGGCTAACGATGCCTCAACCTTTTAGGTGGATTTCATAGAAATACCAGCTATTGCAGAGGTCCTCATGACGCGACTTTAAAAAATTTTGAATGCCAAATTTTGAATGCCAACACTAACCTCATACTCCGTTAAAAATTTTATATATATATACATATATATATATGTATATATGTATATATATATGTATATATGTATATATATATATATATATATATAAATATATATGCAATATAACGGATTCTTGTGGACACGATTGAGGCCGCAATTATGAACCGATTTGAATAAAATTTGGTATACACGTTCGTATGCCGAATACCTCGGCTAAGTTCGTATATGGGTATAATCGGTCCAGAGGGGGGCGGGTTACGCCCCTTTTTATGTCTCAAACGGTACAATTTGCAACTCAAATAAATCCCAACTTCCGGTTTTGATTTTTTAGTAATATAGTAGATAACAGTGAACAGAATCCGCCTGCTACCAATTTGGGCGCCATCTTGGATCCGCCATCTTGAAATTCTTCAAAATTTATTGGATTTCGTTGAAATTGAAAATCCTTACAAATCTCGAGGTAATTAGTACAAATTCGTTTTTGAAGTGGAGATTTTTGTCCGCCATTTTGTTCCCACCATCAGTATAGATGACATACGAAATCCACCTACCTCTTGCGGCGCTTCCCGCAGATGCCGTAGGAAATCTGCGAGCGGTTTGTGAAGGACATAGTTGCTCCCTACGAAAATACCGATGATTTCCTTCACACTATATTAGGAAAAGTATTTAATATTCACATAGATTCCTATATCTAGCCCGGTAGATACTATTAACTTACGTACATAAAAAGACAAACAAGAAGAGAACATGTGAAAAACTGCTCTAAAAGCATTTTTTTACATTTTTAGCAATAAATCGAAAATTTGATAACTGAGTCGGAAGCGCTTCCTGATTTGATAAAAACTCGCTGAGTTATTAGCTAATGAAAATCGAGTTATCTACCCGGATAGATACTATGAATGCGAAGGTTAAAATCGATATGGAGGTAGTGGGTATCGATTTGGACTTCTTGAATTTTCTCCAGGATCTGACGAAATGTGAAAATTTGATCAATTGCGGACTTTCCTGGCCAAAAACCGCACTGACAGGGGTCAATCAGGTTCTTGACATAAGGTTTCACACAACACAGCAGACAAGATCTTGTACGAGATGTTGGGGAGGCCGATACTCCTCTAATTGGCTCAGTTAAGGGGATCTCATTTTTATGGATGGGCCAAACGATGTTGGGATTGCATTCATCACACATACACTCATATGACCAAATCTAAGAAATGAGTTGGTGTACGCTCTCTACCAGATCACACAATGTGAATCTGCATCTGCGTCGTCGTGTATCGTGAATTGAAACATTTTTAACTTTAGGCGGCGATGCAAATATGACTTTTATAATTTTGTACACAAGGCTCTTGTTCGCCAATACGGATGTCGAGAAATTTATAGAGGTTGTGCGGCTAAATGAGAGGCGGAGGTTGCCTTTGACGGAAGCGCGGAAAATTTTTAATTTATTTTTTTTTTTCGTACGCAGAATGGCCTTCTAAACACGAAAATCAAAGTATAGCGACCTTGACCATTAATCCGGCTTTGAACAATTATTGTGATGTTCTCAAGTGCAAATCATAGTGTAATTGCAATTTGATAATGAATATCAGTGGCGACGCGTGAGTAAAATGTGTAGGCGTTCAGTTGATAAAAGTACAATCAACAGCTTTTCCACTAAAATTCTAACCAACTTTAAGATGATTTTCCTTTCCACAGCTTCACTCAAAATAAAAACTCAAAGTAAACTCAATCCATCCCATATCCTATTTAAATTTCCCATTTCGTTCATATTCTCTCAGCACGAATAGAACGTAAAGGCAACATAATTACTCATGGTTTTGTTTTTACTACACTCAACACACAACGACCACACATACTCTCATCTCCTACAGTACCTACATGTGCCCTATACCTATAAATTTTCCATTTCCGCTTTGTTTTAATTTTTTTATTTCCTTGTGCGCGATGATAATAATGATGACGAAGATGATAAGTATCTTATGCGCCGAAGCACTGACTGGTGGAAAATATTTTCGGCAGCGTTGATGTGGCAAGAGATGAGTTTTACCATTGTATATGAAACTAATAGTAGTGGTGGCGGCGTGGCGCTGTTCAATTCAAGAAAACAAAGCACAGAGAAATAATAAGTCGAAGAGAATTCTCTTGTCGATGGTTTTTTCCTTGTGGTTTCTTCTTTCGCCTCTTTTTCGTGAACGAATACTCTGTCCCACAAAAATTGTCAGTACAGGGAAGATAGGACGTTTGCATCTCACTCTGGTTGCAAGAGCTTACATAAATCTGTCACTCTTTAAAGCTCTTTCAGGGTTACCGGAGTATACATGACAAATCGCCAGAAATCGGAGATAACAACCGTATGGTTACCATCTGCTGATTTAAAAACAAAATAATTTGTTGACGAAAAAAAAAAAAAATTGTTTACAAAATGAACACCGACATGATATTGGTGAAATTTTAATATTTTGTAGAAGGAATTTTTTCAAGTATTTTGATTCATCGCAATATCACTATAATGCACTTAATCTAATAAATATGATTAGTTATAGAACTGTGACTGAATGGAATGTTTCAAAATCCCGCGCGAATACACCTTTATTACAAAGCACAAAAACCGAAAAAAAAATTTAACCGCATTTAAACGAGCTTCCCAGAACAACAAGAACATGAAAAAAAAAAAATTAAGCGGCAACACCCTCGCATACTCAAATTCATTTATTTGTTCTCAAAAGCACAAAATTTCAAAGCTCTTTGACAAAATCCACAGAAAAAGCTGCAACGATTTGCGTTGACTGGATAACGGTAACTCTGTTTCGATGTACACATTTTCAGCACACACAACGAGAGTTGATGACGACAACACGATCATTCTGCCCTCAGCTGTGTGGCAGACTGGTTATGGTGGGACGTACTCGAATTTTGCGAGAATTACGCAAACAAAATCTGTGTAAGTCAGTGGTTTGGTTTGTATTTCAGTGGCAATTTCTCTCATTGAGTGCCCGGAAAACATCTACCGGCACCAGTGTTTGAAAAAAGCTCCCCCATAAGGTCTGTACTGACAATTTTTGTGGGACAGAGTATAGTCTGGATTGATGTTTTGTGTGGCCTTTTTTCATACCCACGCATATCGTACATACTCAGCCCTATCGTGAATAATTTTTCCCGAGGATTTTTTTCCCTTTTCGAAAACTAGGTATCGTCAAAACATTCGAAAAGGGAAAAAAAATTCCCGGGAAAAAAAATAGCTATCGTGAATACTATTCTGAGGGAAAATTGACAGTCATTGTCATTTCCCAAGAATTATTCCGTTTCAATTTTTCTGGGGAACTTTGCGTGATTTCCAAGTAACCATGTAAGATTTTCATTGTTTTTATTTATTTAGTTTCTAAATACAGATTTTAACCCTTAATTAAGGCCAAACACAACAAATACGAAACAATTGGAAATAATAATAGGTGAAATGAAAAAATATCCAGACATTGCAACTGGATTTATCAAAAGGAATGTGCTAAGCTTTACCATGGGAGGAACAGCGAATGATTTTTTCGTTTGCGGCAAAAAGTCGGTGAGCACATTCAACAAGTACCTATGTGAACATTGACTTGTACATTCGATAATATTGGTGAAATCTATAAGAGCCGTTCCTAAAATTTAGAAAAAAAAAACAGTAAAGAATTAATTACTTGTCTTACAATGTTTCATGCAGTTCTAAAGGGTTAGATTTATCTCTGTGTTCTTCTGACGGATCTTTGCTGAGTCCTCTCGTATTTCTCGTTTTCTGCTAACATAAATGCTAAAATTCTCATCATAATAATATTTTTTTTAAATATTTATTTCCATTTTTTAAACAAAATTACATTCGTTTCACATAAGTTCTTGTTTGTAATCAATGTGTAGTTGTCAAAATATTCGAATACAATTTCGAAAATAATTTTTGACATTCTTGTGGTGGTGAGGCTGATTCCCAGGGAAAAGGATTTCGAGGGAAATTCACGATAGGTAGATTTAGTTCCCGGGAACAAAAAAAATTCCCGGGAAAAATATTTCCCTCGGAATTCCCGATAGGGCTGAATACATGCATATGTATGTGTGCATGGGTGGCTGTGCCAATGTCCGTAGCAATGATTTGGATTACTTCTTTTTGTGAATGTGTTGTCTCGGGCAGTTGTCAGTTTTCTGAAAATTGCTTAGGCATAAATATAAATATTGTATGGCAAACGGCAAAATCTCGAAAAATAAAACGAAGATGAGAAATACAACTGAGAAAAATAAAGAGAACCCACAATTGGGATGAAGAGAAAAGAAGTGAACAGAAAAAAGAAAATATTAAGCTGCAGTTGCCTATCACGGTGGTCGCCGTGGGTCGGTGGTTAGTGCGTTGGACTGCTGACCGAGCGGCGTGGGTTCAAGCCCCAGCCAGGAACACCGAACATTTTTCGCGGCACCACCTCTCGTCGGGGAATGACAAGCCTCCGGGAGTATAATCTGTCATGAAAGAGCTTATCACTTCGCCGTTCGGAAGTAAACTGTAGGTCCGTTCCATTTGTGGCAAATATGTAACACACACAACATGAATGGTTGTGAGAAGCTAGGCCTTGGCTCATCCCGAGCTGTCGCGCCAGCTATTTATTTATAGTTGCCTATCACTAGAGGCGCTACAATCGCGTTCCGATGATGGTACTACTATTAGTTTCTAATACAATGGTTTTATTAAGCTTTCCTCCTTGTGAATAATGATCAGCATCAGATCATCTCCTGCCACCGACCGTCCACGTCTTTAAGAGCTTTTTATTTTTCTTGAATTTGGAGTTCCAGTTACGCTATCTTGGTATTATATTATCTTTGAAATAACAAACTGGTAAGCAATGGGAGTTTTTCTAAGCAGTAAAAACACAAAACACTTAGATGCAAATTTGGCTGCTGCCTACACTCTCTTTGCTATAACCGCAGGCCGCGCGGCAAAGTTGTGGCACCGCTGCAAGACTCAGACGCCGATGCACATTCTGTTTAGCCCTTTAAGTTTAAAAATGGATATCTTCTCGTCGTCAAGGTCGGCTGGACTGATTTGTTGGTCTTCTTCATCCAAGTTAAGTGGTTCGTTCAGCGGCATCTACCTCCTGCAGTAACAATATACCCCACTGGCTTTTGTGGAAAAGAATGCAAATCTACCCACACGTCCGACCTTCTTAAAAGATGACATAAAAAGAAAATTCTTCTTCTACCTATTCAACTGAGACCTAAGATCATTCACGATTCTCTGGTGAAATAAATTAAATGTTACAAAAACTATGTTGGAAGATTACGCCCTTTACCACATAATATTTAAATTTATCTCGAAGCAATTTTCAGAAAACTGACAACTGCCCAAGACAACATATTCGAAAAAAGAAGTAATCCATATCATTGCTACGGGCATTGGCACAGCCACCCAAATTGATGCCGTATGTGTAACGTACGTCAACACCCATGCATACATATGCATGTATTATGTACGTCGTACGATATGATACAGGGGCCACTTTCCAATAGGCCACTATAGCCATTTTTTTTCCTTATGTGAAATAACCTCAGAAACACGAAAATAATAGTTATTTTGCGAAGACGCTTTTATTAACAAAGTTATAAACAATTAAAGTCTCCGATGGATCAGTAAGTTTCGGACCGGCACGAAACTAAACTTATTTGTGTACGCACAGTTTCGTGCCAGTCCGATCCGAAACTGTTTTTTTTATTTCGTACCATTTCACACGATTTCGTGAACGGATTTTGTGTAATTAAGTGCCGTATCGTACATTTTCGTGCCGAGTTTCGTGCCGACTTTCGTACCGAGTTTCGTACCGGATTTCGTACCGATTTTCGTAATGACTTTCGTGCCGAAATGAAATTAAAACTGTATGACTGTAACTTAATTTGTTTTATTTTCCATCAAAGAAATGTTAATAACACAAAATATGAATATGAATGAAAGGTAGGAATTCATAAAAAACAATTCATAAGTAAATATAACAAAGAAAAAAAGTCAAGAAATTGAAAGCAAAAACACATCAAAAAAATTAAGTTATTTATTTTTATTATTATATAGAATAATGAAAACTAAAACGAATACGCGCGGAAATAAAAGTTCGCGTTACAATTAAAGCAAAGACACAAAACCGGAATTTCCCACGCCACCCCATCTAATTACTATTATTACTAATGAGTTTTTTATGAAATGTCCGAACTAGGAATTTAAAACAGGAAGTAAATCATTAAAGGGTAAAGGGTTTTTCCCAACGTCGATATCGGTTGACAATATTTTATGGCAGAACCAATCATAATATATTCTTCACTTCCTTGTCTCCATCAAATAAATATGTGGAGCCAGAATCCGAAGGTCCATCTCCCCCTTCGGCCGTCTCTCCACCACTCTCTTCCAACACGAATGTAGAACAATCTACATAGCTCTGTGTTTCACTGCAACCCGCAGACATTTAAGGTCAACGTGCATCGGTATCTCTTTCGTCTTCCCTCTAATTTCCCTAATGCCCACGCTTTAAGGTTTAAGGGTAGTCATAACCTTTTAAGCGCGCGTAAATTATAAAAAAAGAAAAAACATTAAACGGTTCCTTTTTTATACGGTGATAATTTATTCGTAAATTACATGCATTTCCGGAGAACGGTTTTTAGCATTCTATAATAATGCGATGAAGGTACCCCTAGCGCAGTAAGCGAGCGGCTAGAAGATATTTCTACATATATACAGCCTTGGCCAAATGTATTAGGCACCCCTTAAAATTATCAATATATTCCAAAAAAATAAAATTAAACAAAATCAAAGTAAGCAGATATGATTAATAATTCATTTTATTAGATAAAATTAATATTTCGTTTGGACCGCCTTTGGCCTTTATGACTTGAGCGACTCTGGTGGGCATAGAGCATAGTTTGCGGCACTTTTCCGAAGAAATATCGCTCCGTTCTGGGTGTAACACATTTTTAAGTGCTTCTTTTGATGTGATTGAGTGCTGCAGGATCCTACGCTTCAAAATAGCCCATAGATGTTATGTACGGTTGAGCTCCGGGGGCTGCGCAGGCCACTCAAGCAGGTCTATGCTATTGTCTTTAAACCATCTCATGCTTAAGGCTGATTTGTGGCAGGAGGCATTGCCCTGTTAGAATTTGACGTTTTCCATGTTGGTATCCACGAAAATTTTGGAAAAATATATTTTAAGCCCATTTTCCAACACATTTTTGAGCTTGCAGGAGTCCATCTGACCGTCGCCCACAGGCTTTTCGCCCACACCGCTGGCGGCTATGCATCTCTAGATCATTATACTGCCTCCACTGTGCTTGACAGAAGGTACCACGCATTCTGGGTTGTACTCTTCGTCAATCCTTCACCTCGCAAAAGTCACACCAGGGTTGCCAAAAATCCGAAAATTGGGGAAAAAAGGATTATTTTAAAACGATGATCCATAAATGAAACGTATCTCAGAGTTAGACTCATCTGAGCACAAAATATTGGACCAATTTTCTTCCGTAAAATATACTTTTTTTTTCGCACATTTCATGCATGCCTTCTTGTTTTTACCGAGAGCCACGGCTTTTTTTTTTTTATTTGCGTCCAGCTTCCCTAAGACTTCATCTAACGGTTCTGGAAGACATTTTTTTTCTTTGACCCTTCAACAACTCAGCAGCAAGCTCAGAAGAAGTTTTGCTCCGAACTTTTAGAGAAGGTCGTATTAAAAATCGGCGCTCCCGACGCGTGGTAATCTTTTTCCACCCGGATTTTTCGCGATTTGTGTGCTAACCAGTCTGCCTGTACCGTTTAATTGCGCGTTGGACTGAACAACGTGTCCATTTTACTTCTTTTGCTATTTGAATTTGATTTTTCCATTCTTCAAATACAAGCTGTATTTTGACACGTTTTCCCGAATTCAGTTCACTTGCTTTCTGCGTTTTATAATAAAAGTGAACACACACTTCACAATTAATAGCAATAGAGAAAAAATTAAGCACGCGTCTGTCGGTTTCGAGCAATGATCGCGGGCTGATCCCATATGGGGAAAGAACCCATAAAGTCGTTGTGCATTAACCCTTCAGTGTATACCTGAAAAAAAATCACACCAACGTATACGTGGGGCCTGACAGGCCCGGAAACAAAATTCTATGAAAACAAAGCTTAAATTTATTCAAAACAAATCAATTCATAAAAATTAAGAATAAAACATACAAATTATGTGTATTTGACTTAATTTGAACAAGTGGGGCAAGAATAATGCGCATGTTGAAGGCAAATACATTTGTCGCATTTGCCGCAGAAGTATCGACTCTTCCTTCTCTTGGAGCAGAATGCACAGGCCTATTAGGCCCGAAGCTCGATTTAGCGAAAATGTACTGAGTTTATTACAGTTATTTTTATGTTCGAGGATACATTTCGACGTTGTAGGAAGGTAGATAAAAGATTATTTTATTTCAAAGATTGGTTTTAATTTTATACCTACTTTAGTTTTCACTTGGGCCTGTCAGGCCCCACGTATGCATTGCAGGGTTAATGACCTTTCTTAAAATATAAATTATTTTTCTACCTCGTGTTATGATGCCATAAGTCACACCATTCAAATAAATGAATTACGGGAAAGGACTTCGCAGCAAAGAAAAAAAGAAAGGGGTGCCTAATACATTTGGCCAAGGCTGTATATTGTACAGCTGACGCAATCCAAATGAAACCGTTGGCTGATCTCGATTAATTTTTTCTTATCTCCAAATTCTTCTTGTAGAAGAGATATGGCCTGATCGTAACAGGCGTCAGAGGGAGTAAATCAAGCGATAATCTTCTGTGCACTGCCCGATAAAACAGATTGCTAGTATGTAATTAAACATGTTAAACCCGGTTAGCGAAATATTTATCATGCACCGCCGCGCGAAAAATTTTCCCAGAAGGGAATCCAATATTGATAATCATCTGAAAATGTCTTTAAAGGCAATGCCGGAAATTTTATAATTAGAAGTGATTTTGGCCCCTCTTGGACAGACGTTTTTGCAATCGTGCGATTGCTCCGGTGGCAACGTCGTCTTACTTTGCGATCTTTTCGGGGCTTTTATCCTCTATATTTTTTGCACTTACATATATCAAGGTAAATTGTCGTTAGCTGTTGTTAGTCTCTGTTAAAGCCCTGAGAGCTCTTCTTCGACATTTTCTAATTTGGTGCGCATATATATACATACATGTTACATATATGGTACATACATGTTTGATTTTTTTTTTTGTATTTATTTATTAACAACATATTTTTCATTAAGATTGCAATCCCATAACTTGTGAAAACTTAAAGAAATTAGAAGAAATTCAAGAGTGCTACGAAATGTAAGTTAAGCAAAGTACAATTTTTAGTTAGGTAAAGCAAGTAGATCAGTGTAATATAATTTCCTCGTGGAAAGACGTCACATTATACCCTACATCCTTCCCCGCGTTTCAAGCCGTTAATGAGTAGGTACATATAAACTTTCAATTTCTCATATTAATTTTTCAAGGCGTCCCCGTAGACAACATTCCTGGCAACGGCAGTATTTCTTTCCCCCCTGTAGCCCGCAACACAAGATCAACAATGTACACACAAATATACATGTGCAAATGATTTCCTGCCAAATAGGTAGGATTATGTATCGTAGAATATTTGTGTTCAAGTAAATGCGACTACAACAAAAAATATTTCCATCAAATACATACATACATGAATAGATACCGTGCTGAGTGAAGAAAAGCAGAACAAAGAAAAATGAAAAAACTACCCTTGTACAACTGGGCAAAACAAAAACAACACACGATCACGAAACGATATGTGCCGCTGACTACGGTTGCGCATTACTATAAATAGCAAAACTTTGACGCCCTGTAGCTTGGCATAATTTTGAAAAACGGTAAAACACGTGTTTAATTATTTCTGTTCTAGAATATATCCACCAAATTTCAATTCCAAAGTCCAATTTAAATTTTTTTTTTCATACAAACTTTAACACCCTGTTAAAGTTGAGTTTCGAAAAATCCGTTCTTAGTGGTTGTCTACGCAACAAAAGTAAACTACTGTCCAAATTCCAAGTTTCTAGCACCAGCGGTTTGGGCTGTGCGCCTATCTCTGGGTCAGTCAGTCAGTCAGTCAGTCAGGACAAAGAGTTTTAAATATATAGAAAAGAGTTTTATATATATAGATAGACTTTCATGAAAAATACTACATTGATCAAAGAAGTTGGTATGGTTGTGTTGACATGCCGTGAAGAGAGTATGTAAATCTATATATATAAAACTCTTTGTCCTGACTGACTGACTGACTGACTGACCCAGAGATAGGCGCACAGCCCAAACGGTTGGTGCTAGAAACTTGGAATTTGGACAGTAGTTTCCTTTTGTGGAGTAGACACCCACTAAGAAGGGAATTTTTTGGAAACTCAGCTTTTACAGGGTGTTACAGGGTGTTCAAGTTTGTATGAAAAAAAAAATTTAAATTGGACTTTGGAATTGAAATTTGGTGGATATATTCTAGAACAGAAATAATTAAACACGTGTTTTACCGTTTTTCAAAGTTATGACTGTGGGCCAAGATACAGGGGGTCAAAGTTTTGCTATTTATAGTAATGCGCAACCGTAGTCAGCGGCACATATCGTTTCGTGATCGCGTGTTGTTTTTGTTTTGCCCAGTTGTACAAGGGTAGTTTTTTCATTTTTCTTTGTGCTGCTTTTCTTCACTCAGCACGGTGTATGTTCATGCATGTATGGATTTGATGGAAATATTTTTTGTTGTAGTCGCATTTTCTTGAACACAAATATTCTACGATACATAATCCTACCTATTTGGCAGGAAAACATTAACACCTGTAAGTACATACACATGAATATTTGTGTGTATATTCTTGATCTTGTGTTGTGGGCTACAACTAGGGGGGAAAGAAATACTGCCGTCGCCAGGAATGTTGTTTACGGGGACGCATTGAAAAATTAATATAAGAAATTGAAAGTTTATTCCTACTCATTAACGGCTGAAACGCGGGGAAGGATATATGGTATAATGTGACGTATTTCCACGCGGGCGTAGTCGCGAGTATCGGCTAGTATGTAATAAATTGGCTAATGGGTACTCGTACAGCAATCTAATTTTCAACAATATTGTTATTTTTAATCTACAAGAAAAAGTGTGTCATCTTAAGCACAATTTGCGTTCGCAAATACTTGCTTCACTTGTTTCAGTTTTAGCTTTTTGAGTTTATTGAAAAAAATATGGATTTAATATTGGATGTTGAACCTATTTTTTTTTATCCATAACTGTGTGTACATACATACTACAGTGAAAGTCGTTTATAACAACCTCGCTTATAACGACACGTCAGATAAAGGGACCAATTTTCAAAAAGAAAGCAGTTCTTGTCGTCGCTCATGACGGAGTGAGAGAAAATGAAAGAAAACACAAACACATGTGCATCTGAATAATCCTTTTTCATTCTTGTGATTTTACTTTTGACAACTCTAACGGTTTATTGTTGCGCCGACGGTCGTTTTATATTGCGTTGCTCTGTATCTGTTGAATATTATTGCAGTTTATTTAACACGGCGCCGTCTGGAAAAAGCAACAACAATTTGCAAGGTCCCTTTAAAAACGATGTGGTGGATGGACATTAACGGACTTAGAAATCTGAACTTAAGACTAACATAATACAATTGACATAATGACTTATATTTCAAAACACTAGGTTAATGGGTCTTTTTCTTTTGAGCCTTGTATCTGTTAGGGTTTCTGCGTCAGGTAAAGTGTATATGTCTCTATTACAGTGTCTTATAATTTTAGTTAGGTGCTTGGTGCTGATTTTAGGTGGATTTCATAGAAATATTAGGTGGATTTCATAGAAATACCACCTATTGCAGAGGTCCTCATGACGCGACTTTAAAAAATTTTGAATGCCATTCGTCTTCGCTATCATAGTAAACACTAACCTCATACTCCGTTAAAAATTTTATATATATATGCAATATAACGGATTCTTGTGGACACGATTGAGGGCGCAATTATGAACCGATTTGAATAAAATTTGGTATACACATTCGTATGCCGGATACCTCGGCTAAGTTCGTAGATGGGCATAATCGGCCCAGAGGGGGGCGGGTTACGCCCCTTTTTATGTCTCAAACGGTACAATTCACAACTCAAACAAATCCCAACCTCCGGTTTTGATTTTTTAGTAATATAGTAGATAACAGTGGACAGAATCCGCCTGCTACCAATTTGGGCGCCATCTTGGATCCGCCATCTTGAAATTCTTCAAAATTTATTGGATTTCGTTGAAATTGAAAATCCTTACAAAATTCGAGGTAATTAGTACAAATTCGTTGTTAAAGTGGAAATTTTTGTCCGCCATTTTGTTCCCACCATCAGAATAGATGACATAAGAAATCCACCTACCTCTTGCGGCGCTTGCCGGAAGGTTCTTTTTTCGTATCTATTCGTCAACTGTGTTGATTTGTAAGTCACGATGGGTGTCTTTATTACAAATATGATATACCATTCAGCGTTGGTAATCGTCCTAAGAATTTTGTTTTGTTCTCTTTGAATAATGTCCAGATTTGTTTTCTTTGAGGTACCCCATATTTGGATGCCGTATGTCCATATCGGTTTTATTACACTTTTGTATATTTGTAGTTTATTATTTAAGGAGACATGTGACTGGGGACGTAAGAGCCAATAGAGTTGTCTGAACTTATGTTTAATTTGTGAACATGTCAATTTGCTGTTCAGGTGGATCACCAGATATTTGGCAACTGGTTGGATGGATATTTGTTTGTTGTTTATTGTCAGAGGTAAGGGGGTATATTTTGTTTTAGTTATGTACATGACTTGTATCGTTTTTTCCTCGTTGAAGTTGATGTTCCATTTGGAGAACCAGTCTATTGTTTTGTCAAGTATAACGACAATAAAACTGCTTAGTTCAAACTTTACTCTTAGAACAACTTTATTATTTAATATTTCTTATATCTTTTGAATCTACGTCTTCATTCTATAACCGCTGCTGTCATTATGCCGCCGTAGTCATACCGATCCTGCCGTTCATCTCTCTCTCCCCCTATTTTTCCTCTCTAAAGGCAGCACTGCCAGGCTACCCATCGCAACACCTTCGTTACACTTTTGTTACAGTTTCGGCCATCCTGTCTTCCTCGACGCCCTCGTCGAGTTCTCTATCGAACACTATCCAACGCTTCATCTTACCGGCTGACCATGCTGTTGAATAGGATTTTTGGTATCTCTGAGCAAACGGCATGTCGGCTGCTTGATAACGATCGTGAGGAGGTACGGCTATCACCACGTACGGTTTCTTATACAAAATGCTCGTTTTCACGAATGATCTCTACTTTTGCCTGCCCTTGTTTACGCATGCCACAAGTAGGATTATTTAGAACATCTTTTCCGATTAATACAGGTCTTGCTAAGTACTTGTCTTCGACTACAACTGCGCGAACTGGAAAAAGAGCATCATCTATCTGGATCTGGCATGTGATGCTTCCTATGGCCTGGCAGCTTCCGCCTCCAAACCCATGCAAGGTAGCCTTCCACCTCTCCATTGTACAGTTTATATCTGTTGCTACTGTCTTTGACAGGACAGTTTGTTCACTACCCGAATCCAGTAGAGCCGCATATTGCTTTCCATGTATAAAAACATCTTTAGGGTAACAGTCTGGTTCTGTTTCGTTGCAAATGACATTAACACGATAATTTTTGTCTTTCACGTTCTCTGCCTTAGTTGTTGTACACGAATTACTGTCTCCACTGTTCGACCACTGCCTCTTCATGGATTGCAGACAAAGTCTTGCGTAGTGCCCTGCTTGATTGCAATTATAGCAAGTTAAGATTGTTTTCAGCATCGTAGGCCGTTGAGATTGCCACTTTATATGTTCACTAGCTGAAGGCTGTTTCGATGTGTCTAGAGTACTTATTACACGAGAATTTGTGCGGATGCCGTCATACCACTTGATTTTTTCTACTAGTTCCGCAATATCCTTAAAATTGCCTGCAGCTAAATTCGAGCCATTTGTCGATCATTCAGCCCCGTAAGGATAAATTGAATTATGGTTTTGTCTGTCAGTTCAATCTTTTTGCTCACCATGTTCATCTCGAAGCACTTGTTTTCAATTGTTTCGGTTGGTTTTATAATCCTCCTCATTAACTGTTGGTGAATTTCCACCTCGCTGCAGCGATGCAGAAAGTTCATTTTAAGCCCCGACGCTAACTGAGTCCAGGATACCGTCGCTTCCCGAGTCATGTACCACCAGTATCTTGCAGGACCTTGCATTTTCGATGCCGCTGCCATCAGTAGCCCCCTCTCATTCTAAACATATATGTTCGCCAATCCTTCCACACAGCTCACCCAGCATTCAGCTGACATTGAAGATAATTCACCCGGTGAGAAGGTTGGTAGTACATCCGCAATTTCTCTGATCGTGCAGTTTACCCTCGGGTTATCCGGGATAGTGCTCCTCGCTGCTTGCGATGATTGCAAAAACTTTAATTTGTCGGCTAGTTCATGCTCTTTGATGAACAGGATTCTTTCCTTTTCAAGAAGATCCTTTTCCCGCTTAATTATTTCCCACTCTCTTGCCCTCAACTCTTCATCGGTAGTTGTAAAGGGTTTTTCAATAGGGACGCTACAAAAGTAGAGCGACAGGGACAGCAAACGACGCCATATTTTTCTTGCGGTTTTTTGACATTTCTCTTCAGTAAGGTTTGCCATTTCATGATGGAAAGATATAAGAGCCAACAACGAGTCGAAATTATTAAAATTTACTACCGAAATTCGGAGTCAGTGGCCTCAACGTTAAGAGCGCTACGTCCAATTTATGGTCGTCATAATTTCTGGCTGGATGGCTTCGTCAACAAACAAAATATGCGGTATTGGTCAGGCAGCAATCCACACGTACTCCATGAGTCATCATTGCATCCCGAAAAAGTTACGGTTTGGTGTGGTTTATGGGCCGGCGGCGTCATTGGGCCGTACTTCTTCCGTGATGATCAAGACCGGCACGTTACTGTGAATGGGGATCGCTACCGTTCAATGATAACCGAATATTTTTGGCCCCAATTGGATGATATGGACTTGGAGGACATGTGGTTCCAACAGGACGGCGCCACAAGCCACACAGCGAATGTCACAATCAATATATTGGAAACCAAGTTTGGAGAACGTGTTATCTCACGAAATGGTCCAGTCGCTTGGCCGCCTCGGTCGTGCGATTTGACGCCGTTAGACTATTTCCTGTGGGGCTACGTCAAGTCTATGGTCTATGCCAACAAGCCAGCGACGATTGATGAACTTCGTACGAATATCGAACGTGAAATTGCAGTAGTATCGGCCGATTTATGCTTGAAAACCGTCGAAAATTGGGTTCAGCGTCTGGACTTCTGCAAGCGTGCCCGTGGTGGCCATGCAAAAGAAATCGAGTTCCATACATAATGGCATCGAACGTACTTTCACAGGAATAAAGAATTTCATTGATATCCAAAACCGTTTTTGTTTTATTTAAAAAAACTTTTGTAGCGCTCTTATTGCAAAACCCTGTACATTCGTCGGAGGCGATCGTAATATTCTGGCCTTCTTCACTGATTGTGCCCGTTGTTTCAGTCACTGGATTCAAACCCTCGCTGGAATGAGGCTCCATTTGAAGCGGTCCACTTTCTCCTTGCTCTTTATCATGTTGGAATATTCTCTTGATGAGAACTCTTTTAGCCCCGCCGATCGGTAGGCCTCTATTTTTCAGCTCCGCATGGAGCTGCTTGATGCTCGTATCTTCCATGCCTGTCGATCTAGAACCAAAATAATTGGCCATGTTAATCGCTTGGTTATACTTATAAAGCACATACATATTTAATTCACTCGACCTTCCCATATTACAATAATTTTATAAACAGATCGAGAGAATTATTAGTACGATTTAAATCCTCTTTCATACAAACAACATATTACTCTAAGATGATTGCAATGCGCGGAAACACTCGGGTCATAAATTGACAACTTTATTATTCTACTGCTTTATTATTCTACTGCTCATACCAAAACGAGAGTCATGTTCTTTTCACATTTGTCCAAAATCAAATAAAGATAACATCTGCTCTTTCGTACCTATACCGAAAACGCAAAATTATATCTTGTACCCAACAACAGTACATATTCCCTTTTAAATCTTAATCAGATTACACGCCTTGTCCAACCATACATCTTGACCAAACCAAATATAGAAAACCATACGCTTTTTTGTATATATTTCTGGAAGATGACGTCCAGAGTTTAACAGAACAGTGCCATCTGCAAATGTCGCTATCATGGCCGTTTCTGTGAGAGGGGTAGGGATATCTGCTGTGTAGAGTAAGTAGAGGAGGGTCCCTAAGATACTACCTTGGGGTACTGCAGCTTTAATGGGATGGATGTGGGAGCATTTGTCAGTGACTCGTACATAAAAACAGCGATTTCGTAGGTAACTTTCTATAAGTAAGAAATAGTCCTTCGGAACGAGGTAACGGAGTTTAGATAAAAGCCCCTTATGACAAACCGAATCAAAAGCTTTTGCCACGTCAAGATGTTAGATGTTAGATGTTAGAAATTGGGGTGTGTGTTTGTTTGTGTGCACTACGACCTATTTAGATCTATTGTGCTCCCCCATGCTCATATTGGCCGATATATCTCGACCTAGAGAACCTCCTCCAATCCAATCTCTTTGAGAAATCGGAGTATCTGGATTGGGTCCAACGAAGGGAGGTCCATTTCAAGGAAAGTGTACGCTCCCAGGTGAACTCTTCTTTTGTGGATCAATGCTCCACAGTCCATAAGGAGGTGTGACGGAGTCTCCTCGGCATCGCTGCAAAATCTGCAGTTTCCGTTTGCTTCTATTCCTATTTTCCTGAGATGCTCCCTGAGTCTGCAATGGCCCGTTAGGAAGCCCGTTAGAATGCGAAGCTGGTTTTTGCTAGTACCTCCTCCTCCTTCGGTCGTAGTTCCCGAGGAGTTCCTTCGCCTGCCTTAGTCCCGGGAGTGTTTCCCATAGCATCCTTCTTTTGCACTCTTCCTCTCTTCTCAGTTCCTCTTGGATTCGATGCGGTCCCAGCCCGCAGAATGGTTCGGGTCCAACAAATGGTGTTTCTGACCCTTTCCTTGCCAGTTCATCGGCTGCCTCATTTCCCTCTATTCCTACATGACCTGGCACCCAGTAGAGGGTGACTTTATTGTTCCGGCCAAGTCTGTTTATCTTTTCTAGACACTCATAGACCAGTTTGGACCTGAATTCGTAGGAACTCAGCGCCTTGATAGCAGCCTGGCTGTCTGATAAAATCGCGATATTTTGCTCGTGATATCTTCTATTGAGGCTTATTTGTACACATCTTTCGATCGCGTATACCTCTGCTTGAAAAATGCTGGGCGATGTTCCCATTGGCTCCGAGAACTTGGTTCGGGGCCCGTATACTCCCGCCCCGGTGCCCGTGTTTGTTTTGGAGCCGTCAGTGTACCATTTGATGGCGTTGTGCTCAAATTGGTACACCCTGTCGTTCCATTCTCTTTTACTGCTCAGTTCTATGTTGAAATTCTTTTCAAAGCAGTATTTCTTGATTGTGTCGTCTCTAGGCCAGTCTAATAGTGGGACTGTTTTGGAGAGGGAGTCTCGCTCTTTGCTTGCGATGCTTTTGCCCCTCCCCACTCCTTCTTTAACAATTCTTAGGATTGTTTCCTTTGCGACCCTTTCCAGCACAATGTGAAGGGGGGTGAGCCCCAGAATCACCTCTATTGCAGCGGTGGGACAGCTTCTCATTGCTCCTGTGATGCAGATGCATGCCAATCTCTGCAGTTTTTCCAGGGCTCTCTTTGCTGTGCTTAGCTTGGTTCGTCCTGCCCAGGCTACTGCCCCATATGTTATGATGGGTCTGACCATCATGATGTACATCCACCTCAGCATAGCTGGTTTACATCCCCAGGATTTTCCTGAGATACGCCTGCATATCATGAGTGCTCGGTTGGCTTTGCACACTACCGACTCCATGTGGGCCTTCCATAGAAGTTTACTATCCATTGTTATGCCTAGATATTTGACCTCTTGTTGAATGTCAATTGTGGTTCCACCTAGTAAGATCGGTTGCATGTGTCTGAGTTGCCTTCTCCTAGTGAATGGTACTATCGTGGTTTTTGTGGGATTAATTTTGAGTCCCACTGATACACACCATTCTTGAGTTACTCGTAATCCTCTTTGGATTATACTGCTGAGGGTGTCTTCAAATTTTCCCATAGCTATGATCACTACATCGTCCGCATAGCCTTGGCAGTCTATGCCGATTCCCTCTAGCTTTTGCAGGAGCTCGTCAACCACCAGACTCCACATTAATGGGGATAAAACTTCTCCCTATGGACACCCTCTGGTTGTGTTTACTGTGATGGCCTTAAGCCCCACCACAGTTTCGGCTGTCCTGGTTCTCAGCGTTCAGTGCGTGAGATGCACCCAGTTGGAAATTGTGCGGTTTACTCCTTTCCTTTCAAGGGCCTTTCCGATTGCCTCATGCGAGGTATTGTCGAAGGCTCCTTCGATGTCTAGGAAAGCACAGATGACTGTTTCTTTGTGGTCCAATGCATCCTTGATTAGACTAGTTAGCTGGTATAGTTGCCACGTCAAAGTAGACTGCTACGGCGAATTTTTTTTCGTCAATGCTGGTTGATATTTTGTTTGCCACTCTATGTATTTGTTCGATAGTTGAGTGTTGTCTTCTGAATCCAAATTTGTGATTGGAATTGGCGTTAGATTTATTCAAATATGGTTGTAATCTCTTCAGGAGAAGTTTTTCAAAGATTTTCGATAGGAGGGGAAGTAGGCTGATGAGTTTATATGATGTTGTCATAGTAGCGTCCTTTCCTGGTCTCGGAATGGCTATTACTTCAGCTACTTTCCATAATTTTTGGGAAGTAAGTATTTTAGTCGAATAATGCTGTTAAAAAGGTTTCAGAGAAAGATGAAGGCTAGTTGAGGAAGTTCTTTTAGTAGTTTACCAGTCAGGAGGTCGTATCCAGGTGCTTTTTTACTCTTTGTTTCATTTTTGACCCAGAGTTCAATTTCTTTTGATGTTGATCTGGCAATGTGATCGGTGTCTGTTTTATTATTTGATGGAAAAGTTGTTTCATCTTTGTCGCCATCAGTGTTGGTAAAGGTGGTCTCGAAATATTGGGCAAGGATTGTTGCCTTGTCCAGATAGTCTCTGCTAGAGACTCTCTAGCCCATGTGCTGTCTGGTTTCTTAATAGGGGGGTGGTGCTGGATTCTGTTATTTCTGTCCTTCCATAAGGAGTAGTTACTTTCTGAAGTTGGTGTTAACTTTTTCAGGTAATTAGAGAGGTTTCTTTCCTGTATATCTTTTAATTTGAGCTTTAGGACTTTAGTTACCTTGTTTAAATTTTTTTGTCAGTAGGTGCTCTTGTCAACTGGCATCTTTTTCTCAATTTTCTCTTTGCTTGTATAAGCGTTTTAATGTAAGTGCTCGTTGAGGCGTTGTCGGACTTATGTTAAAAAAACGGTGTTGTTCCAAAAACTGCTTCGTTGACTGTATCGTTAAAATATATTATCGCCCTTTCTACATAGTCTTGTGTTTTGAGGGCAATGCTAGGTGGTAGGGAGTTATGTATGTATTGTCGGAAGGATTCCCAGTCCGTTCTTACATTGTACAGCTTGCTAGATGTCTGTACTTTTACGGGAGTTGTAGAGTACTCGATATGTATGGGTGTGTGGTCTGAAGAGAGGTCGAGAAGAGATTTTAGTTTTATATTGACTGGATTAATTTTTTTGATAATACAAAAGTCAATAAGATCAGGTTTCTTTGTCATATCTGTGGGCCAGTAAATTGGTTCTCCCGTGCTTATGTGTTTTCACCTGTTTGTTTTGATTGTGTCAAGTAAGTTCTTGCCTTTCTTGGTCGTTAGCCTGGAACCCCAATCCGTGTGCTTTGCATTAAAGTAACCTGCCACTAAGAAGCGGTTTCCTAGCGATTTTAGATAGGAGTCATATTGTGGGGTAGTGATTTTATGCTTTGGTGGGCTGTAAATTGATGATATGACCATCGATCATATCATCTTCAAGTAGAATTGAGGTGGATTGAATGTATTCAGTTTTGAAATCATTAAGACCAGTATATTTTATTTGGTTGTTGATTATAATCAACAACAGTAATTATTATTGCAGATCCTCCATGTCCCATTCCATCCGGGTGATTTGTATTTAAGGTTGAGTATCCAGCGAAGTTTACTTGCTTTTTCTCAGTCAGGTGGGTTTCACCAATAAGCATAATGCCAATTTTGTTATCGTTTAAGTATTGTTTAAGTGCTAAATAGTGTTAAAGGAGTCCGTTGGCGTTCCAAGCGACGATTTTAATGTGGTTATGGTATACTACCAACTTGTCTAGAGATAATTAGGGTTAAGATGTTTAGCATGTTACTCATTTGCGTGATTAATTGTTTCATCATCTCCATCAGTTCTTTAATGTCAGAAGAATGTTAATTTTAAACCGTTTGCGGTTCAGGATGAATTGGTGATTTTGATTGTTGAAAGGATGATGTTTGTTTTTGTTGAGTTATCGATATCGGTAGTTTTGATTGTATGGAAGGTTGTGATAAGTTTCTTGAAGCTGCGTCTGCGTAAGTTTGTTGTGTTTATGAAGTTTTGGTCTGGCTCTCCTTGCCATTTAGTGATGTTTTAGGTTCATTTAGTATGTTGGCATGTTCTCTTGGGCGTAGAGGGGGGAAACGTTGGATCTTAAGTGCTTCATAGGCTTCGCAACCTTTATAATTAATTTTTCTCCACAAAGAGCAGATTTAGGATTTTTGTGATCTTTAGTAAGTGTGCATTCTGTAGTCTTGTGCTTTCCAGCACATTTCACGCAGACTGGAACCATTGTGCAGAAATTTTTTGAGTGTCCATACCTTTGGCAATTGACACATTGTGATATCGTCCTTTTATAGTGGGGAGTTGCAAAGGAGATCTTGCAGTTTAACAGACTCGTTATTTGGTATATGTCCTTATTATTGTTCTTATAGAGAAGAGAGGAAGAGGGCTTTTAGTGCCTTTTTGTAGAATTTTATATATATTCAGAATTTTATATACAAGCTCCTCCTCGGTTGACGGATGCAATCCTCTCAAAATAACTTTAAAGCGACTTTCCTCTTTTGGTTTGTATGTGAAGTATTTTATTCCTTTTTGTCTCAACATTTGCACGATCTTTGTGTAAAAAGTGGACTCTGCTGCTTGAACTTATATTTGACAAGACTTTTAGTTCATACTTAAGTATGTGCTTTAGTTAGTGTTTTGATGCATTCGACTTCTTGAACGTAGATTGGTGGTGGTTTCTTTGTTTTTTGAGTGGACTCCATTTTGTTTTCTTTTATTTGATCAATTCGGTTTCCTTCGTCGATGTCATCATAAACCTTTGGGCTTCTTGCAACGGGTGTTGTTTGGATTTGGCTCATGCTCGTTGTCGCTGTCAAGGCGGTAGTAGTGGAGACAAATGTTGTAACGACGCTGGTTGATGTTGCGGTTGTTGTTGTCATTGTTGTGACAGGATTATTTTGGACGTTAAAATCCGGGAATGCATTTAGATCGCGCCCATTCGGGGGTTTTGCTTCTGGTGGGAAAAGGGTATAGCTAAGACCGAATTATCCTTCCATTAACTTCTAGCAATTAATCTGCCGAATTCAGAAAACTCTTGAAATATAGACTTTTAATTTGTCGGCTTAAATTTTCGACATTTTTAATTCCCCACATCCAAATGCGAGCAACAAATCAGCTGTTATGTTCGTAAAGTATAGTCAGTTTTTTTGAATTAATATTCCAGTCTGCTAATCATGGAATGTTATAACAAATACTGGAATCACAATGAAAATATTCAAAATTGTCTTTGAAATTAAAATATAAATTTTTTTTTCTATAATCCACACGCGGATCAAGGGGATATGAATACCCTTTTAATGTTATACACACACCGCGAGCGAGGTACAGTGGTTTGAAACCCAGGTATCATTAAGTTTTCATTGGCGCCTAAGGGTGGTATCCAGGCTAGCTGAGGACATTTGTGGTTTTTGTCATTGCTATAATTCACAGGAATTTTTTCGAATCTCCTGATGTCATAATCAGTTTCAGCTGACTTCAGCCATATTATAAGCAGTAAATTGATTCTGCAAGGCCAAAATGAGATTTAGTGTTTAAAAATATTGGTAACTCTGTTGATACCGTCTTTAATACGGTATTTCTAACGAATTCATGTTTGGTCTCGATTTGAAGTTTTTCAAGTATTTAAAAAAAAGACTTTAGTTATTGAATAAGCTCCCCCACAATCACAAAAAATTCGTCAATTTGCCGTTATCTTGCTGCAATCGCCCAAACTCACGCGAACTTAAAGAAAATGAGACAATATGGGTAAATATGGGCGATCCATGGAAAAACAGCTTGTGGACACTGGAAAATGGTACGACTGGTAGGACGAATATTTCTTTATAATGGGCGCGTTCCATTTCCCAGTTATCTGAAATTTCAGACGAACGTAGCGTTCATTTGTTTACCATTTTGTTTGTCTTTCGTTTAGTCTAAGTCCCATTGCCCTACGACGGTTTCCTTCGTCGATGTCATCGTAAACCTTTGGGCTTCTTGCAACGGGTGTTGTTTGGATTTGGCTCATGCTCGTTGTCGCTGTCAAGCCGGTAGTAGTGGAGACAAATGTTGTAACGACGCTGGTTGATGTTGCGGTTTTGTTGTCATTGTTGTGACAGGATTATTATGGACGTTAAAATCCGGGAATGCATTTAGATCGCGCCCATTCGGGGGCGATCTTAGAACACTCATGGTTTTGCTTCTGGTGGGAAAAGGGTATAGGTGAGAACGAATTATCCTTCCATTAACTTCTAGCAATTAATCTGCCGAATTCAGAAAACTCTTGAAATATAGACTTTTAATTTGTCGGCTTAAATTTTCGACATTTTTAATTCCCCACATCCAAATGCGAGCAACAAATCAGCTGTTATGTTCGTAAAGTATAGTCAGTTTTTTTGAATTAATATTCCAGTCTGCTAATCATGGAATGTTATAACAAATACTGGAATCACAATGAAAATATTCAAAATTGTCTTTGAAAGGAAAATATAAATTTTTTTTTTTATAATCCACACGCGGATCAAGGGGATATGAATACCCTTTGAATGTTATACACACACCGCGAGCGAGGTACAGTGGTTGGAAACCCAGGTATCATTAAGTTTTCATTGGCGCCTAAGGGTGGTATCCAGGCTAGCTGAGGACATTTGTGGTTTTTGTCATTGCTATAATTCACAGGAATTTTCAGCTGACTTCAGCCATATTATAAGCAGTAAATTGATTCTGCAAGGCCAAAATGAGATTTAGTGTTTAAAAATATTGGTAACTCTGTTGATACCGTCTTTAATACGGTATTTCTAACGAATTCATGTTTGGTCTCGATTTGAAGTTTTTCAAGTATTTAAAAAAAAGACTATAGTTATTGAATAAGCTCCCCCACAATCACAAAAAATTCGTCAATTTGCCGTTATCTTGCTGCAATCGCCCAAACTCACGCGAACTTAAAGAAAATGAGACAATATGGGTAAATATGGGCGATCCATGGAAAAACAGCTTATGGACACTGGAAAATGGTACGACTGGTTGGACGAATATTTCTTTATAATGGGCGCGTTCCATTTCCCAGTTATCTGAAATTTCAGACGAACGTAGCGTTCATTTGTTTACCATTTTGTTTGTCTTTCGTTTAGTCTAAGTCCCATTGCCCTACGACAAAAAATTGTCCTAAAATTTAAAAAAAAAATCAAATGAGTTAAAGTTTATATGGACACAAAATGCATTTGCAAAACAACTTATGTCGCTCTTGGGCGCCAATCGATCAAAACGAAATAAGAATATATTTTTTTGAAATAGCTTAAGTCATGAGATAAGCCTTTATTACTTGTGGAAATCGAAAGAAATGATCGCTTACGTCGGCATAAGTGATTTTAAACTTACGCAATATCGATTCATTTGACTGCTAATATCGATATAAGCCACCTTAAAAAATAAATAAGAGCCAAAAAATACCAAATAACGTTTTTTTAAAACATCTTATTGTCGATCTTAAACCATTTTTTTTAAAAAGCTTAAGTTTAAAAAACATCTTATGATTTGCTATGTAATAATTTTCAACAAAAAAGAAATATGCATTTTAACATTTTAAGGGTATTACAAACATGTGTCCTGAAAAAAATTCATTGGTCTAGCAACAGAACTTTTTGAGTAATCACCAAAATATTCTTCAAAAACCTGTTCGCAATTCGATCATACTGAAAAATTATAAAAACTGACTTATGTAAGCTGTTTTCACCTATTCACAAAAATATGCATATTTTTGTTATATTAAACATCTTAAGAGTCCCTATTGAGTAATTATTATGCAAACAGTTAGAATTCATAAACAAATTCAATGGGATAGCAGGAAGAAAAAATGCAATTATTGCATAAATGTCAATCAGCTGTTGTCTTGTTTTTCAGTCAAGTTTCAGCGTTCCATATCTAGTCTGTCTGAATTTTCAAATATCTGAAGAAGAAGTAAACGAACAAATCTTTCCACCTTATTATATTCGTATGTATGTATGTATAGATTATTGAAAACGTAGATACACATAACCAAATTTAAATTCACTCTTTATCACGCTCAATAGTTAACACAAATTTTAATTTTTTTTCCCCAGCCTTAATACAACTAGCGTTTCCGAATGCTCGGCTACATGTGGTATGCTAGGACAGAGAGAAAAAAATTACTATTGCATACAAACGTACATTAACACTAGCAGTTCCAACATTGTAGATTTGTCATACTGTGAGCCAAAGTTCGAGATTAATTTTTTTGAAGAATGTCGAGAAGGATGCTGGAACTATACTGATTGGTCACCGGTAAGGATTTAAAAAAGTGCATACATACTTACATATGTATTAGACATCTGCACTGAATGTCTTGAAACCAGTTCCAAGACATTCAGTTTTTCTTCGGGTACCTTATTCACTCTACTCACATCTTGAAAAAGAAAATTAATGAATGCTCTGATATTTGATTAGTGAGTGAGTATTTCACCCATTGGCAACAAAACATTTAGTTCAGAGTACTCATATAGAATGGGTACACTGCACTGAGTACACTGAGTAGAATGAGTGCATTCATTCAAACTGGGTGCACTCAGTACTTCACTTATAATTGTGGAACTTCTATACGACTTCGATTTTTTCTGCGATATTGTCAGTTTTTTCTTTTCGTAATACATAACATTTATGTTTCACTAAATTTGAGATGCTCTTGATATTAAATTTAAACACACTAAAACACTGCCTGCAGGCCACTAAATTTGGAATTTTATCACAATTTTCATTTTCAATTTCTCCAAACATATCCCAAACTTTACTTCTCCCTCTTTTATTGGTAATTTTGAAGTCACCGCTTACAATTTTGTCTTTAATGGCTTAACTATTTAGCAACGTGATATTACTTGCCATCGAAATATCCGAATCGTTTGTCGAATCCTTGTTTACAATTTGCAAGTCAACCGTCACCGTGTTAAGTCGTGTTTTCATTTCGCTCCGCGAGTTCACTTTATTAGTAATTTCCCTTGCTCAATTAGTTTTTTCTGACCTTCTCCACACTCGTTCAATTGTGCAGTTTTCGCTGACGCGCGCTCAAAAAAAATGTTTGACCTACTTCAACACCCGTTCAATTGTGCAGTTTTCGCCGACGCGCCCTTATAAATTATTGACCTAAAGACCGTACGCAAAGTGCTAACGTTTCCAAACCCATTTACCGTGCTGTGATTCATTAATTTTTTTGCCATGTCTTGCGGAAACAATAACTGCCCAATCGTCGATAGCAATGCTGACTGGGTTGCTTGTAGGGGCATCTGCGGCAAGTCTTTCCGTGCCATATGTGTCGGCCTAAATAAAAGAAACACTGTGTTCGTTAAAGAGTTCTCCGACAACCTTCTGTTTTTTTGCGATGAATGCAAAAATATTTCCCTCTCTCACGTGCTTCTCGCGATTAAATGTCTCAGTCACTCAAACGAAATGTGCCAAGAAATTCTCACCAAAAAAGTCATGGACAAACTGTCAAGAATTGAAAGCAGTGTAAAATGTGTTGACGAACTGGGTTATTCGGTTCAAACCTTAACCGACCTAATTAAATCCAGATTGATCAATATCGACAAACAAATCGCCGGTCTGATCAAACTGGATTCAACAAGGTCCAGGAGCGACGAAACTAATATGCGCCACCTGAATTCCGTATTATGCGACGTCAAAGCTAGTTGTTCTGCGCAGATCATCTCCAACAACAAATCGTGCGAGTCCTTTAAGTCCCTTCGTGAGGACATAGACATTCATTTACAATCTATTTCAAACCGCCATCCATCTCCTATGCAGACCGATCCTATTCTCGAAGTCATTTTCGGTAGGATCAACGACGTCGGCGTCGTTCTAACTGAAGCGCGTTCAACAATCTGCGATGTTATGAACTGCATCGTAGCCCTTTGCAGCAAAATGGATCACCTACCTGTTCATACCCAGCTCCACCAAAATGCCCACTACAACACATCCATTCTGGCTGAACTACTGGAAACCGAAGTTGACGCTTTATCACCTCCACCTCCTGGTTTGTTGGATCCAGATCAGCCTGCAATAACATCCATGGACCCTGCAGCTAAAATTCCTAAAGCCTCAACATCAACATCAACTCCTCCCACCACCGCCCCACGCAAGCTCATCAAACATTTCGGTACAACATGGACAACTTCTGAGTGGCAACAAAGGCTGGATAGACTAAAATCAGAGAATCAGATAGTCACCACCCTTCTCATCAAAGGCGCTCCTCATAATGCTGATGTGTCCTGGTTCTCGAATTTTTTCGAAAAGAAATATGGTATCACCATCAGCCAATGCGAAATGTTTCTGCCATCTCACCACAAAACCAACCGTACCTTTAAATTCAACCTCCCGGCCTGATACGAATGGCTATTCCGCAACCCCGCCGGTGCCAATTTTAACCTTGGTAATATGCGCATCTGCAAATGGACAGACAAACTCATCAAGAAGCAGTCCCGCAAAAAAAACAACATGCCTATGGTAGACTCTAAAATTAACTCTAAGTCCATTCCCGCTCCTCTTGCTGATCCTCCTTTTAACTCTGTTCCTTCTCAGTCGATTAAAACACTTACCTCTTCTAAGACCGACCCCACTCGCACAGTAGGACCAGATCCTAACTGGACTTTCAAAGCAGGTACTGCCCCACCCAAGCCAAAAAAATGCATATTGAAAAAAAACGCAAATATGACTCTAACTGGAGTTTCAAAACCAACATTTTCCCTAATTTTACCCCCTCATTCACACGAAACCAATCCCATAACCAACTTCCTAATACACTAATACCCTCTGCCACTCCCAAGCCCCCACGCCGTCGCGTTTCTGACATCCAACGACACACCTCCTATAAACTCCTCCAGTGCCCCTTTTCTTGATCCCCTTTTTCCTCCCACTGTCAAACTAACTCAGCAAACCATTGACACAACCCAAAGACGTTATGCACTCTCTAGGCTTAGAGAAAGAAAGACTTACGAAAACATTCGTCTCCTTCTTGCTTACCTACATGACAAATCTGACTCGGTCTGCTATGAAGGAAAAACTAAAACTAGCGTCATGGTTTCCATACAGCAAGAGGGCCTCCCTACCGACCTTACCAGTCTTCGGAACCTTTATATCACGTACCACGAAATTTTTAACATGTCCCCCAAAAAAGTGACTGACGACCTTATTGCGTTTGGCAACTTCTTTCACTCTAAACGTGTCTCACACCTCCAACGCTCCCGAGTCGACCATGATAAATTTTTTCGTCCATAACTTGCCTTCCTTGCCTGCAATTCATCCACCCCAACTCACAGCCCCTCACCTCAACACTCCTCTTACTTTTTACTACCAAAATGTAAGAGGTCTTCGCTCGAAAACCCATGCTGGTCTGCGTTAATCTCATGCCCTTCCCTTCGATATCTATGCTCTGACCGAGACCAACCTGATCCCTAACATTAAGAATCACGTTCATCATCGTGAAACACATTAAAAGTGGCTATTCCCTTCCACGTATCCACCCTAACGATCACTCCCCGTGTCGAGGTGTCCTTCTGGCCATCCACAGCAGTCTTGATTCCTCTCCCATCACCCTATCTACTTCTCTAAACTCGACATTGTCATCATCATCATCTTCCAATGGCCCGCTTATCCACTATGAGGGTCGCGGGTTTAGGGAGCTCAAGTGGACTCTCCACATTTGCCGATCTTCCGCCATTGACTCTAACTCATCAGGGGCTATCCCCATACGGGTAGAGGTGAGATTTCGGACTTGGTCCAGCCATCTCATCCTAGGCCTGCCCAGGGGACGCCTACCCGATGGCACGGATTCCATGGCACGTCTTGGAAAACGAGTTGGGGACATGCGTTTGACGTGCCCAAACCATCGAAGTATGGATCTCTCCGTTCGAAGAAGTAGCTGCTCGACATTGAGTGCCTCGCGTACTCTGGTGTTCCTAACCCGATCTCGTCGAGTCACCCCAGCAATACAACGAAGAAATCTCATTTCGGCAGCTTGTATCCGCGATCTTATTCTTTCGGTCATTACCCAAACCTCATGACCATAGGTGAGGGTCGGAACAAACACTGAATTAAAGACCGACAACTTAACTTCGATGCCAAGTTCGGCCCTCCTGATAACAGATTGACCAAGCTGTCTCAAAATTGCTCCAGCCTGACCAATCCTACAGGATAACTCAGTATTGCTCCTACCATCACTCGTGAATAGGACCCCGAGATACTTAAACTTCTCCACCTGTTTCAATGGGACTCCACTAACATGCAGAGTGCATTGAACAGGTGTTCTGGAAATTACCATTACCTCTGATTTGTTCACGTTTACCTTCATCCCAGTTTTAACACAGACGGCGACGAACCTATCTAGTGCGCGCTGAAGTTCGGTCTGGGTGGACGTAAGGATGACCAAGTCATCAGCAAAAAGCAGATGACTTATCCTTAAGTCTCCCAATTCGAAACGTTCCTCACCAAGGCTGCGCTGTAACATCCAATCCATATACACTATGAAAAGGAGAGGTGACAGAACGCACCCCTGGCGAAGTCCAACGCCCACAGTGAAAGGTGTCGTCTTAACGCCGTTCACCCGAACACAGCTCTTACAGTTAGTGTACAGAGATTGAATGGCCCTCAGAAGAGAACCGTCAAACCCGTACTCCTGCAGTACACTCCAGAGTTTACCTCGAGGGACCCGATCATATGCTCTCTCCAAATCCACAAAACAACTGTAGATAGGTTTGGCATACTCCCAGGCCTTCTCAAGTACCATTCTGAGAGTGAACAGCTGGTCGGTTGTGCTTCTACCTGGACTGCTCATCGCCCAACCGGGACTCGACCACAGCTCTGGAACGCGTTTCCAACACCTTTGCAAAGACTTTTCCGGGGAGACTTAAAAGAGATATACCCCTATAATTGGAGCAATCCCTCTTATCCCCTTTTTTAAAAAGAGGAACAATCACCCCAGTTTGCCAATCACTAGGTGTTTCACCGCATTCCCAGGCCACTTTAATGACACGAGAGAGCCATTCCACTCCCTCTTTACCCAAAGCCTTGAGCATTTCTGGCCGGATTTCATCCACACCAGCAGATTTGCCGACTTTTAGCGCTTTAATCGTCAAAGTCACCTCCTCTACAGTGGGACTATTCTCCACCCTACTCAAAACCATGGGTCTGCCATCCTCAGTGCCCTGTTCGGGATTGAGCAACTCCGAAAAGTGCTCGCTCCATCTGCGCAAGATGTCCTTCTCATCGGAAAGAAGTACACCATCTTTGGATTTGACTCCTTCGATGATATTAAACTTCCTTCCTCTGAGACGGCGGATGGTCTGCCAGAACACCTTGTTTGCAGATCTGTGATCACAGTCCAATTTCTCACCGAACTCCTTCCAAGACTGCTCCTTAGCTGCTTTAAAAGCCAGCTTGCAAGTTCTTCGCGCCTCCATGTACCGGTTCTGAGAAGCTGAATCCCCCAAGTGTATCCACACCTTGAAGGCTTCCTTCTTCTCTCTGATGGCTTCTTGAACTCCGGGTGTTTTAAACCACGCAGTTCTTTTCTCACCACCAGCCGCCACACCGAGCCGCTTCACTCCGCAAACACCTCCTGCAGAGGCAATGACTGCTGTTGAAAACAACCGCCATTCTTCCTCTACATTTGTCGGAACAGTTGGAATTTGTTCAAACCTTTCGGATACCCGTCGTGCAAACTCCTCCCGTATCTCATCGTTCTGTAAACTCTCCCACCGTATGCGTGTCACCAGCCTTGGTTTACGCTTTGGTAGGACAGGTACTTTATCGTTGAGATACAATTTGCACAACACTAGGTGATGATCAGTTGACAGTTCAGCCCCTCTCACAACACGAACGTCACAAACCATCCTTTTAACACACGATGGTACCACGAAAAAGTCTATCAGCGATTTCTGCTGAAGACTCCGACGGTACCATGTGTATTTATGGATGTTTTTGTGCGGAAAGAAGGTGTTCATAATGGACATGCCATTTGCACAGCAAAAGTCCAACAACTTCTCTCCGTTCGCATTCTGATCCGGGTCACCGTTCCTCCCAATCACACTTCCCCATGTCGTTACGTCCACACCCACGTGAGCCTTGAAGTCCTCCATCAGGAGATAAGAATCCATATCTGCCACCTGTTCTAAGGCGGCATCTACTTCATCCAAGAAAGCTGCATACTCCGACTCCAGATTCGGCGCATATACCTGCACCAGAGCCAGGGTTGACCTTTCAAGCTTAAGCTTTAAGATCGCAACTCTCCCTCCCAATGGTATCCACTCCAGTACTCTGCCTGCCAGCCTGGGACTCGTGAGTATCCCCACTCCCGCCTGAGCATTGAAGGTGCTACTCCTGACATGAAGAGTTTCCACCCATCCAAAAGGTCCACAGTTCTAGAACCTCTTTGCTTTGTTGAGGAGATACCAACTATATCTAGTCGATATTTAGTAGCCTCCCCAATAAGCTCAAGGTCTTTTCCTGTGAGTGAAGAAATGTTCCATGTGCCTATCCTAAGTCGATGCCGTTGTCGAAATGCCGAAAGTCCACTTATGCCCCCGTCGGAGCATAGCGCATCTCCTCTTTGACCCCCGTAATGGTTTGCGAGACCATTGCCGGGAAGCTCGTAGCCGTTTCGGGTTGAACCCGGCCGGCTGCCGAGCGGGACAAACCGACCACCAGACGCTCGCATGCTGCCACCCCCTAGGTCTGGCTCCGAAGGGCGCCCTGACTTAGCAGGCTTAGCAATATCCGAGGCTAGTTTCGTTCGTTTCGTCATCATCGGGGGTTTGCGCTTCGTTAGCCATATCTGGGGAGTACGGGTAGATCAGCTATTCAGCTACTCCACCCGCACTTCCCAGACATATTGCCCGCCCCCCACCGCGAGGAGGTCAGCTGCACGAGGGGGCAACTCGACATTGTTTCAATTAAAATAACTCTTCCCCTCCGGTCCCTTTATGTTATGTGCTGCTACATTCTACCAGCCCAGCCTATCGAATCCTACCAACATGCTATTGATGCGATCGACCAAATAATTGACTTATCCGATTCCATTGATGATATTCTTATTTTTGGCGACTTTAATCTTCCTCACCTGCAGTGGTCACCATCTGATGATCAATCTTTTTTCGTTGCCTCAAACCCCAGCTCAGCTAAGGACTGCCTCTTCTTAGATCGCTTAACAGATTCAAGGCTATGTCAAGTCAGTGGCGTTCCTAACTACATGGGTAGACAATTAGATCTTATTTTCACCACAGACTCATCTAACTCCTCAGTTTCGCTTTGTCCTCAATCTCTTTCAACCATTGATAACTACCACCCTCCTCTTCTTCTCTAATTTTTTCTTAACTCTCCTATTATGTCCACTCCACCCACAATTCTTTTATCTCACGACTTCCATAAAGCAAATTTCCCGAAAATCAGTGACTAACTCAGCAGATGTTCCCTTGACTTTCACAACGTAACTGTAAATGATGCCCTTTCCATTTTTTACAGTGAAATATTCAAGTCATTTTCTCTCCATGTTCCTGTTTCTCGCCGCAAAACATCATCTACTTACCCTCCTTGGTATAATCGAAGACTTCGTTCATTACGAAACAAGAGAAACAAGTTATGGGGTGTTTTCCTTCGCACAAGATCCTTTTCCGACTATTCCAACTATCTCGGTACTTATCTTCATTTTACAGAACTTTACAACTCCCTTTATCAGCAATATCTTAGCAATGCGCAAGCCAATCTGATTAAAGACCCTAAGTCTTTTTTCCAATTTGTAAATTACAAAAGAAAGTCTGATGGTTATCCTCCCTCCCTCTCTTTCAACAGCAAATCATCAACCGACCCTATTACAATAGCCAACTTCTTTGCGTCCTTCTTTAAACAATCCTTTTCCAGCGAATCTTTTTTACCTGATACCTCATATTTCAATTACCTCCCTAACTTTTTCACTGGCCCTCTTCTCTCCCACGTCATGGACCCGTCTGTTATCGAACGTAAGTTACATGAACTTAATGACGAATTCACACCCGGCCCTGATGGCCTTCCCGCCATATTTCTTAAGAAATGTTACTCGATTCTTTCCCCCGTCCTTTCAAATCTCTTCCGTCTATCCCTCTCACAAGGAGAATTCCCTCAGGTTTGGAAAACCTCCTTCATAACCCCGATGCACAAAAAAGGATCAAATAACGAAATAACCAATTATCGTCCCATCGCTAAACTTTCCCATATACCCAAACTTTTTGAAAGCATTTTGTACGAAGCCTTAAGCTTCCAGTGCAAATCCCTCATTTCCCCAGACAACATGGTTTCCTGAAGGGTAGGTCGACTACCACAAATCTCGTCGAATTTGTGTCCTTTGCCCTCTCAGCACTAGAGAACGGTAACGAAGTCGATTTCATCGCAACCGATTTCAGCAAGGCTTTCGACAAAATCTCTCATAGATTAATAATTTTCAAGCTTTCTGCCATCGGCTTTGAACCCATACTGTTAAAATGGATATCCTCTTACCTGGATAACCGTTTTTACAGTGTCCGCTTTAGGTCCGCCCATTCAACCCCGTTTTTGGCCACGTCTGGTGTTCCACAAGGCAGCCACCTCGATCCCCTTCTGGTTATATTAACTATTAATGATCTTGATAGGATCATCAAACATTCGTCCATCTCCCTTTATGCCGACGATACTAAATTTTTCAAAACAATTTCTTCACCCCAAGACTCCATCCTCCTTCAAGAAGACCTTAATAGTTTTTCGATCTGGTGCCTAAAAAACTGCTTAGAACTTAATATCGCCAAATGTCAATCCATCAACTTCTCACGTAAGCGAAACCAATCTCCTTTCCGTCTTTACCTTCTGCTTAACCAACCCATCTCTCCCGTTCAATCTCTTCGCGACCTCGGCATTTTGTGTGACAGGGAACTCAACTTCCGATCACATATAGATGAGATAATCCTTAAAGCCAACTCTGTTCTTGGTTTTGTAAAACGATGGTCCAAAGAATTCACCAACCCATACGTAACCAGATCCCTCTACATTACCTTTGTTCGCCCTCTGTTAGAGTATGCAAGTCAGGTATGGTCTCCATATCATCGTGTCCATATTACGAAAATCGAGAGCATCCAACGCCGTTTTCTTCGATTTGTTCTTCGAGGTCTGCCCTGGAACGACGCTTTTACTCTACCGCCATATCAAAGTCGCCTCAATCTCATTAACTTGAATACCCTCGAGGAACGCAGAGATGCAGCTGACATCCTCTTCATTCACCGATTCATTTCTGGACACGTTGATTGTGCGTCCCTCATCAATTCCATTTCCTTCCAATCCAACACTCGTAATCTACGACACCCTCGCCTCTTCTATCTACCGCCCCACCACACCTCTTATGGCTTGAATGAACCTATCTCCCGTATGCTACGACAGATTAACGCAAACCTTACCATCTTTGATTTCAACCATACATCCCCTTACCTGAAGTCCCTTCTGCTTCACCACCACATCTAACTTTTAAGTTTTAGTTTTAAGATTTCTGTTTAACTTTAGATTAAGAATGAATAGCTTGTATTAAGCCAAATAAATGGGGTCTCTCGTCCCCACCAAAATTAAATGTTAGTGATATGCAGTTATTTCGAATCAAAAATTAACTTACATCATTTATTTTCAGTTCAGTTCAGTTCGAACCTCCAAGCCGTCAAGTCGTGTTTGCCCCTCTCCGACTGTGATTTAATTTTAACCTCCAACGTCTGCAATTGCCTATTTTCTCATTTCGCCTCAACTTTTGCAATTCGCGCACTTTTTTTATATTTCGCCTCTTTTCTGTGTCACCGTGTCACCGCGTCCCTATTCTAATTTTTGTATTAGCGCAAATTTTTTTTGCCGTCGCAAATTTGTGTCATAGTGTTACTTGTTACCGAATTTTCAACAATCATGCCCACCTGTGGTTCATCGAATTGCTCCAATTCTACAAGCAATGACACAATAAAATGCAATGGAATTTGCAACAAAGTATTCCACCCAATTTGCATTGGACTAAGCAGAAACGCCAAAGCACATATACGAGAATTCGCCAACGTATTTTGCTTTCTTTGCGAGGAATGCAAAACAATAACGTTATCACACCTAATGCTAGCGATTAAATGTAACAACCAGCAGCTTTCCGATCTCTCTGACTCCGTCGCTGAACTCAGAAACGAGTTTCATCAACGAGCTACAAAGACGACCAACCTCCTATCAGATATTGCAGATACATTCAACACGGCCATCGAAACATGTGCTACGGAGGGCAGAATATCGTCTCAGCGGCTTAACGATACTCTGCGGAAAAACGCTGCAAGCTGCGAGCACATTTCTTCGCTCATCAACCCCATTCATACTGTGATCGATAAAATCGCCAACAAAAAGGTCAACGATATCCCGAAGTGCTCTTTCCCTCACCAATTCTGCAATCCATCCACGATGATTTGTCGCTCTTATCTAAGCACTCTCCGGTCATCCCTCCAGCTTAAAATCCTTGGATGCAAGACTGGCAAACCATGAGGAGCGGGTAGCAGAAATTCAGCCGATGCTGAATTCTCTCGACGACAAGTCGACAGAAACCCGGCATGTAATTAGCAGACTGATCGAGGAAATAAAACTAGTCTCCAGCAAATTAGATGACACTGCTTTTCCCGACAAGCCAACCAGCGTGAACTCCCTTCATGACGAGTTACATATTGCCCCAAACTTCATCGACCTCACCAACAGTGCTACTCACTTCCCGAGCACATCATCCCACCAAGAATCAGGTGGTGGGATTTTAGGTTGTATCCCTTCGTCAACCGCAACCACGGAGTCTATTGCACCCACCAGCGACCACATACCACCCCCATCTTTAAAACCCACAGCCGCCAAGCCGTCTAACGAACCTGATAACCAAATTGTACGTTTCGGAACTTTGTGGTCTCAACTCGAGTGGGACAACCGTCTTCGTAAGCTTAACAGCAGCAACAAAATGAATTACGATGACTTCACTGCGTACATCCTTAAGGGAGCTCCACATAATGCTGACTTTTCCTGGGTGCGTAATTTCTTCCGTCAGAGGCTTGCCATCAATGAAATCAAAGGTTTCAAAATTAAGTATTATAGTTTTAAAGTTTACATCCCCTCTAAATACGATTGGCTTTTTGTAACTCATTCCAACGTCCCCTTCACCTTAGGTGAAATTAAGATGACCAAATGTAGGACAAACTCACGGTCACTAACAAATGTGAATAGGTCCGAACCCAAATTAAAATCTTCCGATAAGCCCAAAACCCCAACAATTTCTCCTCCCACTCATATTCCTTCTAACTCTGACCCAAACTGGCAGTTCAAAGTTGGAATTTTTCCTAATTTTTCCCCACAGTTCCTTGCACCAACCCCCGTTTCTCGACCTATTATCACAAGCCATAATGCTACCAAAGCCCCCTCTTACCTGCCGAAACGAGTGTCTTTTAATCTTGCACCCGTTCCCCTCCCTTCACCAAGCCAGACTCCAACATCTAACGGCACCCCTCCGTCTCCTGATGCCAATGCTAACTACCCTAACTTCATTCACTCCCATACTCTCAATCCTCAAGCCCCATCCACATCATCAACCGCTCTGCACAGTCCTAACAAACCACCATCCTTTTTAGATCCACTGCTCCCCCCAACAGTTAAACTCACTAAGCAATTAGCAGACGTCAGTGTTGATGGCCAATATGTTTTATCACGTTTGAGAGATCGCAGAATCTATGAAAATGTCCGTCTGTATCTTGCCTACCTTCATGATAAACCAGACTCTATCTGCATAGATGGCATAACGAAAACCAATATCATGGTCTCAATCCATCAAGAAGGCCTTCCAATCGACCCTAAAGAGCTGAAGCAAATATTCGTTCGCTATCATGAAAGCTTTAATATTTCAGCAAATGATGTAGCTAATGATCTTGCCACTTTTGCCTCCCATGTCAGCTCAAAACGTCTATCCCACCTGCAAAGAAGTCGCTCCAATTTTAAAAACTACTATCGTTCCTAACCTTCCCCCCAATACAGCTGCTCGTCGACCTAACCCATTAAGACCCTCTTTCAAGTGCTTATCCCTTTACTACCAGAATGTAAGAGGGCTGCGCACTAAAACCTCCACTGTTTTTCTAAACTCCCAAAATCTCCCCTACGATATATTCGCCTTAACCGAAACTAATCTATCCTCTGATTTCAATAACAACGAGCTGTTTACTTCAGACTTTAATATCTTTCGGGATGATAGTCTTGAGAAAGAGGACAATTCCTGCGGCCGCGGTGTTCTACTGGCAATACACAACTCTTTCGACTCAACACTTTTTAAAACGTCACACACTGCTGATTTTGAGTTTATCTGTGTAAAAACGACTATATCCAAACGCAACCTATAGATAATGTGCTGCTACATACGACCGTCTCAACCAATACAGGGTTACCAGCTTGCCGTAGACGCAATCGACTCTCTCTGTGAAGCTGTGGATCCATCCGATGATGTCTTGACCATTATCCGTCACTTTTTCATACGAGAATGATTCTAAAGCCCTTCACTATGAAAATTCGTTCTATTTTAATTTTCGCAAAGCAGATTTCATAAAACTAAATTCTCTGCTTAGCAACGTTAACTTCAGCCCCATCCTAGATAATATTACTACCGTCACAATCGACAATGCCATTGCCCTTTTCTACACCGAAATTCTCACCTGCCTCATAAAATCAGTCCCTTATTTGCCTCAGAGGAACCCCTCGTCATCACCGCCCTGGTACAATAAAGAACTTCGCTCACTCCGTAATCACAGAAAAAAATTGTGGCTAACTTACCTTATTTCTCGATCTGATTCTGACTATTCTAACTACCAGCGCGCATATACCCATTTCTCTGAACTTTGTGAATTCCTTTACCTTGATTATCTCACCCGAATGCAATCTAATCCTAAGCGTTTCTTCCACTTCATAAACGCTAAAAGGAAATCTGATAGCTATCCATCCACTTTAAACTTTCTTAATACATCGTCAGCAGACTCTAAGATTGTTGCAAACTTGTTTGCTCATTTCTTTAGCCAATCGTTTACCGACCAAGTCTCGGATCCAGATTACGACTACTTTTCTTATATGAACAACTGCGCCCATACGTCTTTAGCCTCTATTCATATAACCTTGCCACTGGTTAAAGAGAAGATAAATAAACTAAAGGACGACTACTCCCCCGGTCCCGATGGCTTACCGGCCATAGTCTTAAAAAAAGGTGCAAACTACCTGGCCCAACCCCTCACTGCCCTTTTCCAAAAATCTATCTCACAGGGGATTTTTCCTCAATTGTGGAAAAACTCATATAACTACCGCCCCATCGCCAAACTGTCTTGTTGTCCAAGCTCTTCGAAAGCATTGTCTACGACTCAATGTTTTTCCACTGCAAGTCCATCTTTTCCCCAAACCAACATGGCTTTCTTAAGGGTAGGTCAACAACCACTAACCTAACCGAATTCGTTTCAGGTACTCTGTGCGCCTTAGAAGAAGGCAAAGAAGTCGACGTTGTTACCACCGACTTCAGCAAGGCGTTCGACAAAATCTCGCACAGTATAATCCTTCTAAAACTTAAGGCTCTTGGTTTTCCACCACGGTTTATAACATGGATCAAATCGTACTTGGAAAACCGCCAGTACAAAATCCTCTTTAGATCTTCCGTTTCTGACCCTATTAAAGCCACCTCAGGAGGCCCCCAAGGTAGCCATCTTGGTCCATTGATCTTCATCTTGACAATTAATGATGTCGATTGTATCATCAAAGACTCCTTTATATCTGTTTATGCTGACGACATGAAAATTTACAGGCACATATCATCTCCCGCTGACCCCCGGTCACTTCAAGATGGCTTAAACAGATTTTCAACCTGGTGCCAAAAAAACTGTTTACAGCTTAATGTGAGTAAATGCCAAGCTATCACATACTCCCGTAAGCGCTTCCCACCACCTCCCAGACTATACTTTATCTGCAAAGAACCTGTGCCCCTAGTCACCTCATTACGTGACTTGGTTGTTATCTGCGATCGGGAACTCAATTTTCGGTCCCACATTGATAGCATTATTCGTAGAGCCAATTCTGTGCTTGGTTTTGTAAAGCGTTGGTCCAAGGAGTTTTCAAACCCGTATGTCACGAAATCCCTGTACATCACTTTCGTAAGGCCTCTGCTTGAATACGCTAGCCAAGTATGGTCCCCTCATTATGATATCCATATCAAGAGAATTGAAGCCGTTCAGCGCAGGTTTATTCGCTTTGCCCTACGTGGTCTTCCCTGGGTAGACACCCACAACCTGCCACCCTATAGAGACCGCTTGAAACTGATCAACCTGGAATCCCTTGAAAAACGTCGCGATGTTGCCGATGTTCTATTCGTTCATCAGCTATTAGCCGGCAACATAGATTGTCCATCGTTGCTTCAAATAATTTCTCTTAACACCAATCCCCGCAACCTCTTTCGTCTTGTCCCCCACCGTACCAACTATGGTTTGCATGAGCCCATGTCCAGAATGCTACATAAAGCGAATAACATGCATGATGACGCTTTCATTTTCCACTGCAGCAGAATAACACTGCGAAATGCCCTTTACACCCCCTCTACCTCCTCTTAACCCACTCTCATCTACCCTTCCATCTCTTTTCATAGTCTTAAGCTTTTAATTGTTAGTTAACAAGATCTAACAAAAAAAAAAAAAATTTTACAACTTCCTTCCCTTACCTTAACTGCCTGTTTTTCTTAGATTTAAGTACCAGCTTGTATTAAGTTGATAAATAAATAAATAAATAAATAAATAAAAGTAATCGATCCGATCAAAATGATTCGAGATTTTTTGTTTCGAGGGCTTGACATTACTATACACTAGAAATCGTTTCCACCCATTTTCGAAATGATGTATGTGTGTGTGTGTGCGTGTCTGTGTGTGTGTATGTGACAATATTTTCCGCCTTCGATATCTAGAGAACGAAACAACGTAGGATTATGCGGTTTTTTTCGTTTTATTTTTCAACGTTAAACTTAGAGCTGACTAAATTTTGATAAGACTAAATCCGTCTGGCAGATGCTTAGGAAATTTAAAAAATGCCTTTTCGAGTTCGCGCAACAACTCTTTGTGGATATCTGGAGAACGAAACAACGTACAATCATGCAGTTTTTACTTCCCACCTAGTTTTGTTTTATTTATCAGCGTGAAACTTAGAGCTGATTATATTTTGAGCACAATCGGTCTTGTGGATGCTGAGTAAATTGAAGAAATGTTTTCTTTGACATTAAATTGATTATCCAATTATTTTATGCAAAAACAAAAATAAAAATAAATAATATTAATTCAACTCGATCGTTATGTGTGCGGTGGGAAGTATAGGACTAGCTCCCCAGTCGAATTTTTTTGTTCGCAATTAAATTAAAAAAAAAAAACCTGCAGTACATTGTTTTTTTTTTGGAATATAAATTTAGGTTCACTTACGAGCTAACTAGTTACGTAACCAATGTACATACATATATGTATATATTTATTTCTATTTTCACAAAACGATTGTTAGTTTATCAAATTCTTTTTGTTCTATAGTCGCTGTATTGGTGGTATTCCTACATTCATCTATTTTATTTGAATCTTTTTTTATACATATTCTACCTTATACGTTTTGTATTTCCTGTATAATAATAATATTAGCTAAGTTATAATTATTATGTAGATCAGAGTGTAATGGTAAACGTTGTGTTCATCCAGTGACGATAGTATTTCTTCTTTTTTTAAATGACTTATGCGTTGGGAAATAAGTTTGATTTCGTCTCTACTTGAAAATCTCATCATCATCATCATCTTCCAATGGCCCGCTTATCCACTATGAGGGTCAAGGGGTTTAGGGAGCTTAAGTGGACTCTCCAGGTAGAGGTGAGATTTCGGACTTGGTCCAGCCATCTCATCCTAGGCCTACCCAGGGGATGCCTACCCGATGGCACGGATTCCATGGCACGTCTTGGAAACCGAGTTGGGGACATGCGTTTGACGTGCCCAAACTATCGAAGTATGGACCTCTGCGTTCCAAGAAGTAGCTGCGCGACATTGAGTGCCTCGCGTACTCTGGTGTTCCTTAACCGATCTCGGCGAGTCACCTCAGCAATACAACGAAGAAATCTCATTTCGGCAGCTTGTATCCGCGATCTTATTCTTTCGTTCATTACCCAAACCTCATGACCATAGGTGAGGGTCGGAACAAACACCGAATTTAAGACCGACAACTTAGTTTCGATGCCAAGTTCGGCCACCCTGATAACAGATTGACCAAGCTGTCTCAAAATTGCTCCAGCCTGACCAATCCTACAGGATAATTCAGTATTGCTCCTACCATCACTCGTGAATAGGACCCCGAGATATTTAAACTTCTCCACCGGTTTCAATGGGACTCCACTAACATGCAGAGTGCATTGAACAGGTGTTCTGGAAATTACCATTACTTCTGATTTGTTCGCGTTCACCTTCATCCCAGCTTCAACACAGACGGCGACGAACCTATCTAGTGCGCGCTGAAGTTCGGTCTGGGTGGACGTAAGGATGACCAAGTTATCCGCAAAAAGCAGATAACTTATCCTTAAGTCTCCTAATTCGAACCGTTCCTCACCAAGGCTGCGCTGTAACATCCAATCCATATACACTATGAAAAGGAGAGGTGACAGAACACACCCCTGGCGAAGTCCAACGCCCAAAAAAATCTTACGATTGTTATTTTTTGGGTGAAATTGTGAAAATTCAAAGAGTTATTGAGGAATTTTGATATATTTAGAGGAGGAATGTAAAAATTGGAGATTTTTGAGGAATGTTCGGTAGACTATCATATCCTTATTTTTTAGGTAACGTTTCCCTAGTATTTCGATCATGGCAGTGTTTTGGAGAGTATATGAGTATGTGACGTTTTCATCGCAAATTTCGTCCACGAAGTAACTCTCGAGGGATGAAAAAAGCCATTTATTTAGTTGTGATAGTTAAATCCATACTGTTGAGTGGTTTGATTGTTTCTCTTCGCATGATGAAATAGGAGCAATCGCATTTTTTTTTAGCTTTTTAGCAGTTCTATTTCACACTGAAAATTGTTATTAGTATCGGATAAGGGATTATTAAGAGGGTATATGAATTTGTTGTTGTGTGATCTACAGAGATTTTAATCTGCATATAATCGCATATGGAGTAGACGTGTTTCTCAAAACAGCATAATTTCAGTTAAAATCGATTTTCATTCATTAGACCGCTGTAAATTTGCTTATCAACAAACAGTCTGAAGTTCTAAGGAACGTTTAAAAAAACTTTAATTGACTTTTTATGTAAATTTTAATTTAAAAATCTGGTCTTACGTGAAAAATGACAAAATTTGAAAATCACTCAATTGTTTGGCTTAATTTTACTGCACACCTACAGACGTATAACACCACGATGTTAAATTTTAATACAAAAACTACACGGCAAACTACAATAAAACAACAACTGAAGCAGCGGGTGGACTCACTATCACCATCCCCATCACCATGACGCCTGAATGTTTCTCTAGCCTGAACAAGAAGATCACGGAGTTAGTTCGAAACACCATCACTAGTATGGAAGAGAGGCTCTCGTCCCGAATCGCCTCTATTGAAAATACTATACACGAAAAGCTAACTCTTATTAACATGGAAGTGGAAGATTTAAAAAGCCGCGTTTCTGCACTCGATGAGTGTCCGAGGAGAGTTAGGCACTTGGAACTGGAAGTTGGGGCAATTAAGAATTAACTTCTCCAAGAACTAATGCAGCTGAGACACCCCGAACATGAAATGAATGCAGAACTCTCACAAATGAAGGCACATATTGAAGCACTGCATGTAAAAAATCTATCGACCGATGCCGTTTTGGTGGGAATACCTTTCTTTCCAGACAAAAATCTTTAAACTACATTTAACAACATTTGCACTGCTATAAGATGTCAACCACCCGCCATTAACCGTATATTTCGAATAAAACCAAAGTCGGACTCGCTGATAATAACTAAGTTTTTCTCAACCTACGATAAGATGTCTGCACTCAAAGCCATGTCGGCATTTAGAAAAGCACACTCGCGACAAATCTGCTTACGGGATGCTGGACTCTACTCCAATAAATTAATTTATTTGTACGAGAGCCTAACACGAACACCTCTAAATCGAATTATTATGCGACAGGCGACAAAACTTAAACGCACAAAACAAATTTTTTCGGCGTTCTCAACTCGAGGACTTGTTTACATTAAAACCAGATCGACCTCAAACAGCGTGCAAATTGACAGCCTGGAAATGCTATGACAAGTTAGCTTCCAAACTCCAGTGGCTCTCAAGTCACATTCTAGGTCAGGATATTCTCAAACTTTTAATTTAAAATTATTATTATTTAATTTAAAAATTTTAGCAAGTTTATTTTATAAATTATACAGTAATTAATACTTTACTGTTTCTGCTGTATGTACACATAGGTAGCATTGATGTTATGTGCAAGTTGCTCGGTTGTCGCTCCCTGATATTTTAATTTTTACTTCCCACCTAGGTAGAGGAAGTATTGTAATCGGTACGATCAAATTGTTTCGAGATATGAACAGGGCTTGACATTACTATACACTAGAAATCGTTTGCACCCATTTTCGAAATGATGTCTGTGTGTGTGTGTGTGACAATATTTTCCGCCTCCGATATTTAGAGAACACAACAACGTAGGATCCTGCGGTTTTTTTTGTTTTATTTGTCACAGTAAAACTTAGAGCTGACTAGGTTTTGACACAATCGGTCCAGCAGATGCTGAGGAAATTTAAGAAATGTTTTCTTTTCGAGATCGCGCAACAACTCTTTGTGGATATCTGGAGAACGAAACAACGTAGGACCATGCGGTTTGCTAGCATGAAACGTAAAATTGATTAGATTTTGAGCATAATCGGTCTAGCGGATGCTGTGGAAATTGAAGAAATGTTTTCTATCAAGTTTGCGCAACAGCTCTTTGTGGAGCAATTATCCCCAGCCGATTTTTTTTTTTTTTGCGTTCTTCTCATTTCATGATTATGAACGGTGAACTTAACGAAACTGAAAGTGATTTTTCTTCGTCTTACAAGAAAATAGTCGGTTTTTTTAGTAAAACACGGTTGATGTTAAACGTTTTTTGCAAAAGGTACACTGGTCTATCTGTCTGTCACATTAATGCCCAAAGTTTGATTAGACACATTGATGAATTTAAAAATATTTTTTGCGGCAGAAAGGTCGATGTGTTATGTGTTTCGGAAACGTGGCTCTTTCCAATCATAAGTAACAAAGCGATTGATATATGTGGTTACAAAACATATCGCGCGGATAAAATTGGTAGAAGAGGTGGCGGCGTAGCTATATTTGTAAGAAACGGTATTTATTGCAAACCCCTGTGCTCGTCGGGGGCTAATGATCAGTTCGAATACCTCTTCATTAAACTTTTGTGTGGTTTCGACAAATGCCTAGTAGGAGTTATTTATAAGCCACCAGATTTTAACGACTACTCTAATGTCACTGACCTTCTTGAAAGGATCTCCTTACAGTACAAATATATAATATTGTGTAGAGTTTTTAAATAATATTAGGAGTCTATAACTGTTTCCAGTAAACGAATCGTCGTCAACACACTTTAGTAGCAGGACCTCCACCTTATTAGATAAATAATAAAATAGAGATGATGTCCCTGGTTTCTCAAGACATGATCTAATTATTGTTTTTTTCGACCTAAACTTTAGTAGGGATAGCGAACTGAAAACCATAACTTATAGAGACTTCAAGTCTATTGATCTAAGCTCGCTGAGAAGAGACAACTTAACCATAGATTGGCGAAGCATCTATTACATATCTTCTATTGATGTACAGGTGGATATCTTTACATCCAATATCAATAATCTTTTCGATAAACATGTTCCGATCATTACTCGCACCCTTCGAAACAAAAGTGCGAATGGTTTTCCCGTCACATTGAATTGCTTATCAAAAGCAGAGATAGAGCGTATAAAAGATGGAGAAAATTTAAAATTCCCGAATTCCACGAAGAATATAAGATAGCAAGAAATATAGTTAAGAAATAAATTAGAAAATCTAAGATGATATTTTTTGTGTCTAAGTTCAGACCTGATTTGAATAGGAGAAATATGTGGAAGAACATAAAAGACTTAGGTATTGGGATAAAAAAATTGTCTATTTCTGAATTAAGTAGGACAGACTGTAATAATTTGAATGCCAAGTTTGCTGCTACTTCAAAAGCTTCGGAGGTGCAGATCGGTGGAGCTGACGAAGTCAGTAGACCTGATGAAATAATTAATGCTATAGCCTCACTTGCCACTTCCAACAGTTTTTGTTTCCATAGAATTAGCGACCTTGATGTTTTAAAAGTTGTTCGTGCTATTAAATCAAGTGCAATAGGCTTGGACGGTATGCATCCTTAATTCCTAAAAATCATCATTTGTGAGGTGCTGCCAACAACAACATACATCTTTAACAACGTCTTAACCTACTCAATTTATCCGATGTCGTGGAAAGCATCTAAAATTATTCCTATTTTAAAAACCTCAACTACTAGGAATAAAAAGTATCGCCCTATCGCTATACTTCCTTTTTTATTAATTACTTTCTTACTTACTTAAGGTGGCGCTACAGACAGGGGTGGTCCTGAGCCTCAACCAACAAGCGTCGCCAATCAGCTCGATCTTTAGCCAGCTACCTCCAGTTTCGCACGCCAAGTTGGTTGAGGTCCCCTTCCACTTGCGTACGCCACCTGAGTCGCGGTCTTCCTCTACTGCGCAGTCCCTCAGGTGTGGATTCGAAGATTTTCCGGGTCGGAGCGTTGGTGTCCATCCGCTCTACATGACCCAGCCACCTCCGTCGTTGGAGCTTTACTCTTCTGGCTAGGTCGATGCCGCCATACAGCCCATACAGTTCGACGTTGTATCTCCTTCTCCATTCACCGTCTATGCAGACGGGACCGAAAATCACCCGCAGAAGTTTCCTCTCGAAACAGCCAAGAGCGACCGCATCCACATTTGACAAAGTCCATGCCTCTGCGCCGTAGAGCAGGACTGGGAGGATTAAGGACTTATACAGGGTCACCTTAGTTATTCGAGAGAGGGCTTTGCTACTCAATTGCCTTCTTAGGCCAAAGAAACAGAGTTATTCTTCGTTTAATCTCAGCGCTGGTGTCGTTGTCTGAATTTATAGCTGAGCTTAAGTAGACAAAGTCCTTAACTACCTCAAAGTTATTGCTGTCTATAGTGACGTTCTGTTCGAGACGTCGGTGTTGGATGTCCTTTCTTGTTGGCAGCATATACTTTGTCTTGCCCTCATTGACCGCTGAACCCATCTTCGCCGCCTCCGTCTCGATACTCACAAACGCTGGGTGGCTGGGTGTTGTAGTAATAAGGTAGACTCTGATTGATATCAACTTGGCGATGCCCAGTGTTGTAACTGTTACTACACATCAATTGTGCTTATTTTACCTCCTCGTGGTAGCCACTGGGTACTGGTTGTTGTCCACCCGGACTCAACTTGCAAACTTGATGGTAACGGATGAGGCCTACAGGGGCCAACGGCAGAGCTCACATCCCCGAAGTGGGTTACCGACATCGGTTATGCCGGCCCCTCGTCCCAGGGGTTATAACAATGGACCTGGTTCTCCAGGTTGGGGGTTGTGCGCCGGGGTAACTGCCCTGTCACTTAAAAAAAATAGTTACGAAGCAACGACAAGCCTCGGATACGGACGGATTCACTGATGACAACCCATGCAAACGAATTAATGGTAACGAATTTCGGAATGTTAGGTGCCTTAACAGACCACGTGCAGCCGAACAATTAGCGGAGGCCCTCAACTGCTGCAAAGCAGATATAACCGCAATCCAAGAAGTGTGGTGGGATGGGCTGGGCAAAAAGACGATGGAAAACTGCGATGTATACTACGGCGATCGGTACCGACAACAAAGGCGGCGCTTATTTGGATGTGTATTTGTCTTTGGAGCCAGACTTAGGCAAGAAGACTTAAGCTTCAGGTATGTATGCGAACGCCTCACGACAATCCGCATCAAGGCTAAATTCGGCAACATTAGCCTGATATGCGCTCATGCCCCCACAGAGGAGAAAGACGACGACACCAAAGACAGGTTCTACGAGCTCTTGGACAATACACAAGAGCAGTGCCCTAGCTATGACATTAAGATTGTCCTAGCCGATTTTAACGCAAAGCTAGGGAGTACTGTCGGAAAGCACAGTTTACCAAAGGGTAAAAAGAACCTGTCAAGGTTACAGAGCCCGAACCGAGGCCTGCAAGGATGAACAAGGGAACATCGTAGAAGAATCGCAATCGATGCTGAGGATATGGAAGAACTACTTCTGCAGACTGTTTAACGGCGACGACGAATCAAATCCCGCTGTCAGGCAGAATGAACCATTCAACCTGGACGACAAAGACCAACAATTCCGTCCACCCGACCTGGACGAGGTAAAGAAAGCCATATCGAAGCTTAAGTCCAACAAAGCTGCTGGAGCTGACGGCCTAGCTGCCGAGCTGTTCAAAGCAGCAGGCGATGATTTGGTAAGGAGCATGCACCAACACATCTGTAAAATATGGTCGGAGGAAAGTATGCCCGATGAATGGAACCTCAGCATTGTTTACCCGAGCCTCAAGAAAGGAGACCCTCTGAACTGCGCCAACTACAGAGGCATCAGGTTTCTCAACATCGCTTACAAGATCTTATCTGCCGTGTTGTGTGAACGCCTGAAGCCGTTCGTCAACAACCTGATCGGTCCATATCAGTGTGGTTTCAGGCCAGGAAAGTCCACCACCGACCAAATATTCACACTGCGGCAGATCTTGGAAAAAACCCAGGAACTTCAAATCGATACCCACCACCTCTTCATCGATTTTAAGGCCGCGTATGACAGCATCTATAGAGACAAGCTATACAGAGCCATGTCTAGTTTTGGCATCCCTGCCAAACTCGTCCGTCTGTGCAGGATGACGATGGAGAATGCACGCTGCTCCATCAAGGTCGGTCAAGACCTCACCGAGACCTTTGATGTCAAAAAAGGATTTAGGCAAGGCGACGGCTGTCATGCGACTTCTTCAGCATCGTTCTTGAAAGAGCTGTACAAAACTCACGCGCCAACACCAGAGGCACAATCTTTCAAAAGTCAGTCCAATTACTCGCATACGCCGACGATATTGACATAATCGGAAGAACGCAGATTTAATCATTCCTCAGTGATTTTAGCCTTTTCTCACCCCACCAGTCTGGCTTTAGATCACAACACAGTACTAATACTTCTGCTTTGCTAAACCTAGTAGATAATCTTCGCTGTGAAATGAACTAGTAAAAAGTTACCTTAGTGGACGTTCTCAAGCAGTATATGCTAATAATACACGTTCAAACTTTCTTTCAAACAAGACTGGCGTTCCACAAGTTTCGATAATGGGACCACTTCTGTTCACCATGTATAACAATGACATCCCCGAAGTGCTAAAACATTGTAAAATACAAATGCACACAGATGATATTCAGCTGCACCTAAGCTATCTTTTAGGACTGGTGGAGGACGCAACTGACTGTTTGAATGGAGATCTCTCTTCCATAGTAAAATGGTCGCACACTAACAAGCTAATGTTAAATCCTAGCAAAAATCAAGACATTATAATTAATAGATCGTCGGTTGATTCTTCTGGTCTACCACAAATCTGTATAGATGGATTAGCATTAGAGTATGTCTCTAGCGTGAAGAATCTAGGGGTGACGTTTAATCAGAGACTTACATGGGAAGATCACATCACACACACAGTCTCAAATATTTATGGGATGCTACGACCCTTGAACCAAACTGCGACCTGTCTTAACTTAAACACCAAAACGATGCTGGTGAAGACATTGCTATTACCAGTTCTCTTCTATGCACATCAAGTCTTTTGTGACTTAGATATTGACAGTAATCGCAAGTTTTCAACTTACGTCGAAGAGATCATATATCAAGTCGTGTAAGAGACTTTCTTGGAATTGATCTACAAAAGTTTCTCGATTACAAGACATTGACTTTTCTATTCAAACTCAAGACTAACAGAACACCAGAGTACCTTTTTCAACGACTTCAATTTGCTTCCTCAACCAGAAGCGCAATTCTTGTTATTCCAACTTTTAACTTTAATATAACAAAAAAACAACTTTTCGTTTACGCCATAAGACTTTGAAACTCACTTCCAGTTTATATTGGAAGAACTACAGGCCTGGGCGACTTCCAAAGACAGCTTAAAGAACATTTATGCACATAATCATAAAGATTTAATGTATCAATTTAGGGTATTAAAGCGCTTTATCTTTTTTGTTCTATTTTCTTCTCCGTTTTCTCTTGTTTTTCTTCTTTTCTTTTTTTTCCATATTATGTACAAATGTATATTTAATAATCAATATAGGTTAGGTTAGGTTAGGTTATGGGGGAAGTGCCCAGTCCAATGACTGAGCGTTCACGGGGGCCTACTGGGCCATTGTGTTCCCCTTTGTGTTGTGGGCCATGTTGGATACTAGGTGGGTGGTCTGTCAAACCACCCTGTACTCTTAATAAAATGGAGTATGCTCGTTATTGGTACTTCTGTTAGGTCACTCAGTTATCCAAACAGCCTGTTTCCCATGTGTCGAAGTCGGCAGTTTTGGAGGTTGAGACACTCGCAGAGTAAGTGCTTGATGGTTTCTGTCTCTTCCGCATCCTGACAGCTCCTGCAGTAGTCAGGGGAGTCGATGCCGAGTCTCCTGGCCATGATACCTATGGCACAATGTCCCGTCAGTACTCCTACAAGGATGCGAGTATCTTTTTTGTTCATAGCCAGAAGACGATTTGTTTTGTTCTGGTCTATTCTCTGCCATAAGCTGCGGGATATAATGCAGTCGCCTCTGGCGGACCAAGAGGTATTGATCATCTCCCTTATCTTGTGTTCAACGTTACTTTTCAGTACACCGATAGGGATGTTTATCGATGTGTGGGTGTTCTCTCTTTCCAGAGCAGATCCCTGCCGAGCAAGTTCGCCTGCTTTCTCGTTACCCTCGAAATCGCTGTGTCCGGGGACCCAGCAGATGTTGACCTCGTGGGTAACGGCTATTTTATTTAGGATTTTACGACAGGCAGTCACCGCTTTCGATTTGGTACTGGCATTATCTAGAGCCTTGATAGCTGCTTGGCTGTCGACGAGGATGGTGATCTTAGTTGGGTTCAGTCTCCTGTCATCTATTGTTCTAGCTGCTCTATCAATGGCAAATATTTCGGCTTGGAAGACACTACAGTCATCCGGCAGTCTGTAAGAATCGTTTATATTTAGCGCACTGCTGTACACCCCTGCTCCAGTGCCTTCCTCCATCTTCGAACCATCAGTAGAGATTTGGATAGCTTGCACTCCCGTAAGGGTATGCTTCCTAATCTTGTCTACTGGGTATAAGGGTGGAATAGTTTTTGTCGAAGTCTAAATGTGGTGTGATGTAGTCCGTTTTCTTTTCAAGATCACCATGTCCGTATAGGTGAAGTATCGCCCCGTGACCGTAGGAGCTGTGCTTCCAAGAGCCGGACTCTCTTAGCCTGAGCGCTGCTTTTGCCGCTGTGCTCTTTATGAAATGGTCTAGTGGGGGTAAATTCAACATAACTTCCAGACCTAATTGGGGTGTTGATCTCATAGCTCCTGTTACTCCTAGACAAGCTAGTCTCTGTACCTTTGTGAGGTTTGTGAGATATGTAGACTTCTCAGTTGCTTTCCACCATGCTATCGCGCCGTAGGTAAGTATAGGTCTGACGATCGCTGTGTACATCCAGTGTACTACGTGCGGCCGCATTCCCCACCGTTTACCGAAGGTTTTTTTGCATGAGTAAAAAGCACACATTGCTTTTTTATTCTTTACTCAGTGCTGCGTTTCCATGTAAGCTTTGAGTCTAGGATGGTACCGAAATACTTAGCTTCTAGGGAAAGCGACAAAGGAATTCCATTTACTTTGGGGAGATTAAAGTTTTCTATTTTCCTCTTTTTGGTAAAGAGGACTAACTTGGTTTTCTGGGGGTTTATTCCTAGTCCGTTTAGTCTGGCCCACGAGGATAAGTCTTTTAGCGTAGATTCCATAACTTCGCTGATGGTGGGTAAATGTTTGCCTCTTATCAGGATCACGACGTCATCTGCGTACGCTATTACTTTGGTGCCTTTCATCTTGAGAGTTGTAAGGATGTTGTTGATAACTAGTAGCCATAAAAGGGGTGAAATATCACCACCTTGCGGGGTTCCTCTTGTAACAGTCTTCCTAAGAGTACTCTCACCGATTTGCGAGTTAATTACTCTGCTGTTGAGCATTGACTCCATCCATCTAGTCAGTTCTGGTTTAACTCCTAGGCCCTCCAGTGCAGCTGTGATGGAGCCTATTTTAACGTTATTAAAAGCGCCCTCTATGTCTAAGAAGGTGGCTAGAGTATATTCTTTGTAGTACATATTCTTCTCGATGCAGGTGACGACCTCATGTAAAGCTGTCTCTACTGACTTGCCTTTAAGGTATGCATGCTGACTGTCACATAGATTGTGTCTGTCTAGGAGATGCCTTACGGGCAGGTCGATTAGCCTTTCTAGTGTCTTCAGGAAGAAGGAAGAGAGACTAATCGGTCTGAAGTCTTTTGCAGTGGAGTGATTGGGTTTTCCTGCTTTCGGGATGAAGATGACTTTTACTTCCCTCCATTGGACCGGTACGTATCCTAGCTTTATGCAGCTTTTAAAGATGACTGTTAGCCATGTGGAGATTGTATCGAGAGCATACTGCAGCATAGCTGGCATGATTTCATCTGGCCCTGCAGATTTGTAGGGTTTGAATGATTTCACAGCCCATGCTATTTTGCTTTCTGTGACGATATCGTCGATGTTCTCATTGTATGGAATGGTGTGCGGGATGAACTCATTCTGTTCGGGGTCTTTACATCCTGGGAAGTGAGTATCCATTAAGAGTTGAAGCGATTCTTGACTCGACACGGTCCAGGAGTTATCATCTCTTCTGAGATACCCTGGGACCGTGGGGTCCTTAGACAAGACCTTACGTCTGGCAGCTTCACTAGTGTTCTCAATGGATTCGCAAAAGGTATTCCAAGATTCTCTTTTTACTCTTCTTAAGTCTCTGGTGTATGCATTTAGGGCGGATCTGTAGAGGGTCCAGTCCTCTTGTGCATTGCTTTTTCTTGCTTTACTAAACAACTTTCTAACCTCCGTTCTACACCTTTTGAGCTCGCAGGTCCACCAGGATGCCCTAGTGGGTTTGCGATTGAGAGAGAGAGGACAGTGTTTATTACAACCTTTTTTCAAGTTGCATGTAAGAAATTCAACGGCGGAGTCAATAGAGATAAAATCCGAAAAATTGTCCGTTTCAGGACACGGTATTCGGTTTTTGACCCATATTGCGTACTCGGCCCAATTTGTTCTAGTTGGATTTCTAAAGGTTCTGAGTTTTATAGTGTGAATGTCAATTGTAAAGAGTATTCTAAAATGGTCTGAGAAAGAGTTTTTAGGTGAGACTCTCCAATTATCTACCCTAATATTATCACTGTCACTACTGAGAGTTAGGTCAATATGCTAAATGCGATTTTTTTTTCTTTTTTCACTCTGAACTATTGAAAAATGTAACCTTATCTTAATGTAACACATTTCAAAGATACATTGTATCTAAGTGTAACAGAATTTTTATATTTATAAATACAAATACAAATATAAACGGTCAAATTGTTGAAGAGCAAGATTTCTGAACACACAGCAAGCATAAATAACTTTCAGGATGCATTTAGCTCTCTTGCCGATGACTCCGCTACCCCGAGGACTTTCATCAAACAAATTATGGAAGACTTGAAACCATTGCCCAGCAAGACAGGTGCTACTGATCTTCCGTGTGTCAGTAATCCTTCCAACAACAACTCTCTTCGAAACGAGCTCATCAATGCAAATGCCGTTGCCGTATCCATCGACTTCTCAGAAAGCAGCATCAACCCCGCGGATAACTCCAGCCCACCTCCCAACTCAAAGTTAAAATCCGCTCTCGACTCCGAAAGCGTGATGTTAGCCCCATTCCGTCGACCACCACAACTGATAAAGCTGCTGTTGCTAATCGGCGAGTGCCACCACTATCCCTAATACCTGCTAATAACACAATTAAACGGTTCGGTACCTTGTGGTCGCAATCCGAATGGGACAATCGACTCCTGAAACTCAGCACCAACAGATCAGATAACTATGAATTTATGGCCTACATCGTAAAGGGTGCCCCGCATAATGCCGATGTTTCCTGGTTGCGCAACTTCTTCCGCCAGCGCCTTGCCATCACCGAGGTTAAAGGTTTTAAAATTAAGCCTCACTGCTTTTAAATGCATATCCCCACGAAATAAGAGCGGCTGTTTGAAACCTCCTCTAACGCCCTCTTCGCCTTAGACAAAATACAGATTACCAAATTGACAGCGACTTCTACATCTCGCAAAAATAAACACATTAATAAGTCTAAGCATAATAATAATACACACCCTCCTTCCTCAACTAGTAAATCACTTAGCTCCAAATCCTCCTCCACCTTCCTCCCTCCCAACGCGGATCCAAACTGGAAATTCAAAATGGGAATTTTCGATAATTTTTCCTGTCAACTTCACTAATCTACTTCCAATCCTCTTTCTACAATAATACTTCTACACCAACTCCTTCAAAATCCGTTCCCAATCCTACCAAACGTACTTCCAAAACCCCCACTAACCCAACTAAACGAGTGTCTTTTAACCTTGCACCCGTTCCTCGCCCTTCACCAAGCCAGACCCAAATCTCTAACAGCACTTCTCCATCTTCTGATGCCAATGTTAACTACCCTAACTTCATTCCCTCCCATACTCTCAATCCTGACCCATCCACATTTTCAGCTGCTCTGCACAGTCCCAAAACACTCTCATCTTTTTTAGATCCACTGCTCCCGCTCACAGTTAAGCTCACTAAGCAATTAAAAGATGTCAGTGTCGATGGCCAATATATTTTATTACGTTTGACAGATCGCAAAATCTATGAAAATGTCTGCCTTTATCTAGCCTACCTTCATGATAAACCAGACTCTATCTGCATAGATGACATAACGAAAACCAATATCATGGTCTCGATCCATCAAAAGGCCTTTTAATCCACCCTAAAGAGTTGCAACAAATATTCGTTCGCTATCATGAAAGCTTCAATATTTCGCCGAACGAGGGTAGCTAAAGATCTTTTCACTTTTGCCTCCCATGTCAGTTCAAAACGTCTCTCACACCTGCAAAGAGCTCTCAATCCTGACCCATCCACATTTTCAGCTGCTCTGCACAGTCCCAAAACACTCTCATCTTTTTTAGATCCACTGCTCCCGCTCACAGTTAAGCTCACTAAGCAATTAAAAGATGTCAGTGTCGATGGCCAATATATTTTATTACGTTTGACAGATCGCAAAATCTATGAAAATGTCTGCCTTTATCTAGCCTACCTTCATGATAAACCAGACTCTATCTGCATAGATGACATAACGAAAACCAATATCATGGTCTCGATCCATCAAAAGGCCTTTTAATCCACCCTAAAGAGTTGCAACAAATATTCGTTCGCTATCATGAAAGCTTCAATATTTCGCCGAACGAGGGTAGCCAAAGATCTTTTCACTTTTGCCTCCCATGTCAGTTCAAAACGTCTCTCACACCTGCAAAGAGCTCGCCCCATTTTAAAAACTACTATTGTTCTTAACCTACCCTACAATTCAGCTGCTCATGAACTTAACCGAATAAGACCGTCATTCAAGTGTTCATGCCTTTATTACCAGAATGAAGGAGGACTGCGCACTTAAACCTCTACAGTTTTTCTGAATTCCTAAAATCTCCCCTATGATGTATTTGCCTTAACCGAAACTAATTTATCCTTCGATTTCGATGAGTTGTTTACTTTAGACTTCAATATCTTTCGGGATGATGGTCTTGAGAAGGAGGACAATTCCTGCGACCGCGGGGTTCTACTGGTAACTGGTTTGCTGGACAAACCTTGAAGCTGTTGAAGGGAGTCCGCGTGAAATGATAGTAGAGATTACAATTCCATTCGTTAAAAGTATCTTAATTCTTAACATTAAATTACTTTAAATTATTTAACGCAAAGCAGTATCGGCTTGTCCGCAGGAAGTTTTTTACAGAAATATAAAGAGTGTGCATTTCAGAAGGGTTTCTACGAAATGATTTATAAATTAACTAAACTGTTTTCTAATAGATTTGTACGCCTTGGTTCAGGCGAAATCTGCCATAATTCGCGTGGTAGTCCATTGAAGATCCTGGGCATTACGTATGCCAGCTGCTGTCGTCCATATGAGTTGTGTATACGTGGTACTTCAAGGTATCCCTGTGCTCTGTGTCTAGTATTGAAGTCGTGTTGTATTGGTTGCTTGAACCGTTGATACAGTTCATTTATCATATTAAAAAGAAAAATGTTATTGACCGTTAGTAGACCTAGATAGTTACTTGCATTTTGCGAATTTTCTATATACATACATTGCCCCGTATTTAGCTTTCAGGAGAATTTTAAAAAACCATTTTTATAGCCGCTGTACGTTTTCAATTAAATATCGTGATGTGTTACCCCATGCTACTATCCCATACTGTATCACTGATTCGACCAGAGAAAAGTATGCTTGCTTCAGAACCGAAAATGAGGTGTAATTACTGAGGTGGTGTATGGCAAACAAAGATTGTCGCAAGCGTTTGCAGGTTCTTTCTTTGTGCGAGTCCCATTTGAAGTTATAGTTAATTTCAACACCTAGATATCTGTAGGAGCTAACGTTTTCAATTAGTTCATTGCACAGGTCATTTAGGTCAATATCACGCTTATGATAGTTTTTATGAAGACAATCTGTATTGTGAATTTTTAGCTCAATTTTGGTTCTAGGTATTTGCGGTGATCTTATGTGCATAACTTTGGTCTTCTTGGAGTTGACCACCAGTCGAATCTCATGACACCATCTACTTATTTTATCAAATTCTGATTGTGCAATTTGCTTAGCACTATTTAAATCTTGATGACCCACTAAAATTGCCGTATCGTCAGTAAACCGTATATAACCAATGCTCTTTTTGAGCACGAATATCATGTCATTTACATATGTTACAAAAAGAATTGGTCCCAATTTCGATCCTTGCGGAACTCCGTACTCAGTGTTTTGGCGGTTACTCAGATTTGATGCTGTTTTTACTTTGAAGTTTCTATCAGAGAGATAGCTTTTGAACCATTGTAGGACTGGGCCACGAATACCAACTTTTTCTAGCATTTGCAATCATTTAGCTTGGCAAAGAGTATCGAAAGCTTATTTGAAATCAATGAAAATTACCAGTGTATGATAGTTTTTGTTTAAGTTTACGTTTATCGCATTAGAAAATTCTACAGGAAGTTTATTGACGCTCTTGTTTTTAAAGAAACCATATTGACTCTTGTTTATTAGTTTATATTTTTGTAAGTATTCTTGTAGTTTTTTTAGCCATTATCTCCTCCATCACCTTATCCTTTAGATATTGGTCGATAGTTAAGAACGTCTGGTTTTTTCCCGGTTTTGTATTTTGGACGAACTATCGCTACTTTAAGCTCGTTCGGAAACTGACCCTGCTCTAAGGATATATTGACTAAATGCGTCAAAATGGGGGCTATACAGTACGAGTTTGATTTGAGGTGTCTTGCCCTTATGGTGTCAATCCCTGCCGCTTTATGCGATTCATCTGTTTAAAAATATCTAGGATTTCATGTGCTGAAACAGTGCCAAAGTACATCGATTGGCTTGTGTTTCTTTCCTCGCAATAGTATGTTTTTCGTTCGCACTTGTAAACAATCGTCTGAACCTCATTTACAAAACATGCGGCGAATCTGTCTGCTATAATTTGTGTATTTTCTGGTTTAAAGTTGTTCCTTATTGTATCATCTGGCTGGTTTGTTGTCTTCCCCAAAACATTGTTTATTAGTTTCCAAGTCTTCTTAGGATCTCGATGGAACTCAATAAATTTGTTTTTATAATGTTCAGCTTTAATTTTTGGATTTGTTTGTTAGCATAGTTACGAAAAACTCTATACTCCGCTTCTTATCTTGTACAGGTTCTGTTGTTATTCCATTTTTTTGTATAGCTTATCTCTTTCGTTACAAATGTTCATGATTTTTCTCGTTATCCAGGGATGATTTGTTTCTCGTCTTTTCTTTTTAATTTTTGTCTTTGCAAAGGCATATGCTGGTCTAAAAATTTCAACCAGTTACAAATAGAGTTCGTTAACATCCGTTATACAATTAAGAATGTTCCAGTTGACCAGTGATATATATTCTGATATCTTGTTTTCGGGATAAATAATCAGCAACTCATATATTATTCTCGTCCACAAAAATTATCGTAAGAACGAAGTATCCAACTACCGCCTCATCGCCAAACTGTCTGGTATACCCATGCTCTTCGAAAGCATTATCTATGATTCAATGTTTTTCCAATGCAAGCTTATCTTTTCCCCAAACCAAGACGACTTTCTTAAGGGTAGGTCAACAACCACTAAACTAACAAAATTCGTTTCAGGAACTCTGTGTGAAGAAGGCAAAGGAGTCGACGTTGTTAAATGTACTTTTCATCAGACGAAGAAAAAGCGCTTTTATTTATTGCTTTAGTGGATTTTAGTTGCGAAAAACACGCGACAGCGAAACTCAAAAAATCGTTGCAAAATCGCCGTCGCGGCGTCAAATGATCGCGTTGGTGTGGGCCCTCTCATGTAATTTGAGCGCAATCACCGAGATTCATCGCCGTCGCGGCGGCAGCAATTAAATCGCGTTGGTGTGGGGGTACCTTAACACTTTTCATTTCCACTGGAGCAGAATAACTCTGCAAAATACCCTTTACAGTCGCTCTACCTCCTCTTAATCCAGTTTCATCTACCCTCCAATCTCTTTTCATAATTTTAAGTTAGTTACTAAAAATCAATAAAAAAAAAAAACAAAAAAACTTGCTCTAATTATTGAATAACTCCCTTCTGCTTTAAGTACTTGCTTGTATTAAGCTAAATAATAAATAAATACAATAGTTCATATGGACTATACATATGTACATATGTAGTGCTGTGTGGGGTGGTATTGTGTACGAACATAGAATATGGTAGCCATGAATCCCAGGTTTGTGGATCTTGGTTTACGTAGTGTCTGAGATACTCACCTAAAGTCCTGTGACTGCGTTCTAATGCGCCATTTGTCTGGGAATGATATGGGGTTGTTTGCATTTTTCTTATCATAAGAAGTTTGCATATTTCTTTAAATAATTTGCTTAAAAAGTTTGTGCCCTGATCCGCTAAGATTGAGTAGGGAATGCCGAATTGACATATTAAACGTTCGACCATCATACGGGCTACTGTTGAGGCCTCCGCATGGGGTATTGGTATTGCTTCAGTGAACTTGGTTAGGTCATCCTGAAATGTTAAAATGTATTTATTGTATTCATGGCTGACCGGGAGTGGGCCTACAATGTCCAGAACTATACGCTCGAAAGGGGTTGAACTCGTAGTGGTGATTTTTGGATTAGTTGTTAGTTTATTTTTTTTAGCATGATTCGCATTTACGAATATATTCAATAGTATCTTTACTGATAAAGGTGGGCGCCGTGGCTCAGTGGTTAGTGCGTTGGACTGCTGACCGAGGGGCGTGGGTTCAAGCCCCAGCCAGGAAAACACCAAACATTTTTCGCGGCACCACCTCTCGTCGGGGAATGACAAGCCTCCGGGAGTATAATCTGTCATGAAAGAGCTTCTCACCTCGCCGTTTGGAGTCGGCAATAAATTGTAGGTCCCTTCCATTCATGCGAAAAATGTAACACGCACAGCATGAATGGTTGCGAGAAGCTAGGCCTTGGCTCATCCCGAGCTGTCGCGTCAGCTATTTATTTATTATCTTTACTGATGGTGGGTCAGTAGTATGCGCTCGAGTTATCCCTTGGTGTCCACCGAGGGTGAATCATGATTTTCGAGTAGTACCTTTTTTATGTCCTCAGCCTGAGGCTCAGGGTTTTTCGAAAACTTTCTGTTATCCATGTAAATATGAATATTAATTTGTTCTTGTTTAAAACTTTCATGTATTATATTCGTAATTTCGTACTGGGATTGACTACTAATCGATAGAAAGTGATTGAATAAATTATTTTCATGGTTTCATTGTCTGTAGCGGTTCATATTGGAATTGATAGAGTGGCTGTATAATAAGTGTCATTGTCGTCGGCGCCACCCACCAAATAAATATAACGACTCGTTGAACGAATGTTTATTTCTAAAGAAAGGGTTTTACATTTCATAATTATTACATTTTGATTTCACTCACTCAATTTGGCGGGCAGCCTCGCTTGGTGGCGGACGACTTCTAACAGAACGAAGAAAAAAAACTCTTTCCATGAGGCACGTCGCAAAAAGGACGGAAATATCACTTTGACAGCTAAAGAGACAGATAGCGCGGGGTCCGTCCACCGAGTGAGGTCGTCCGCCATGAGTAACGCCAATGTTACACTGTTCCATTTATTTATTTATTGACACCCCACCCCCCGTGAGGCGCCCGAGTCTCGGCTAGAAGCCTCACTCACATCTAATACTGCTAACTTGACTGCGGGTCTCCGAAGTATCCCAGCAGCCGTCTTTACCTCAGCGGAGCGAACCTGTCCAGCCACGCCTGGAAACACCTTCGAGATTCTACCTCGGCTCCATTGACTCCTCGGCAAACCGGCATCGCACACTAGCACCAGACTCCCGACCTTTAGCGGTGGCACCTTTGTAAACCACTTACATCTCCTAGTGAGTACCGGGAGGTATTCAAGAATCCACCTCTTCCAGAAGCGGTTTTTTAGCTGCTGACTCACCTTCCATTGCTTGCGAAGGCAGAGCGCGCGTTCTTCCACGGGCCCAGGAGTTTGCGTCGAATTCGGGACTCCCAGAAGAAAATGGTTAGGAGTGAGGGGCTCCTCGTCCTCGACTGAGACTGGCAGATGTGTCAGCGGCCGGCTGTTGACGATGTTCTCTGCCTCAATCAGCGCGCTCTGCAGAAGTTCAATCTTCGGCGCCGTTTCCTTAAATGCCTGGGACAAGGCGCGCTTGATGGACTGGACAAGACGTTCCCAACATCCTCCAGCGTGCGGGTTCAGTGGACAATCAAACACCCACTCAATTCCAGTCGACGAGAGCTCGGTCTTGATGGCCTCCTTATCAAAGATGTCGTTTGTCAGCAGTTCCTTGCTGACTCCGAGGAAGTTCGTCCCATTGTCTCTCCTGATGCGCAGTGGGACACCACGCCGGTTGATGAAGTTGCGGATACAAAGGATACACGCATCCGTTGATAAGTCAGCCGCTATCTCCACGTGCACAGCTCTTACCGTCAGACAGGTAAAGAGGGCGATCCAGCGCTTCTCCTTTTGACGACGTACGGTAATATTAACTGGGCCGAAATAATCTAGGCCGGTGTACGTGAATGGCCTGTCGAAAGGTGTGAGTCGATCCTCCGGCAACTGTCCCATTAGCGGCGGTAGTGGCTTAGCTCTTCGGAGACGGCATAACTGGCACTCGTTTTTACATATCTTCACCACAGAGCGAAGACTAGGCACCCAGAATCGCCGCCGCACTTCATTTATGATGGTATCATCATTCTGGTGGCGGAGCCGATAATGGTATTCATTCACCAGCAATCTTGTAACAATATGATTCTGCGGCAAAATGAGGGGTCGTCTGGTCTCGTAGGGCACCGTCGTGGCAGCGTCGATTCGTCCTAGAACACGGAGGAATCCGAATTCATCTAGATACGGCGTCATTGTGAAAAGCTGGCTTCTCTTGTCCACTGTCAAACCTTGGCGATATATCAGGTTTTCGGCTTCCTTCAGCTCGGCTACAGATAGTTCTCCACGTTCCGTGGGCTTGCGCTGACACGTGTTGACGAATCGGATAACCCAGCTTACGGTTCTCCTCAACTTTAGGAAGCTCGAGAGTCTCGTTGCGTCGATGATCGGCTCAATAGGTTGACTCACGCTCAGTATATATTTTGATCGCAGCTCTTCCTTACGGCCATGATCGGTTATGTCCTCTGGTTGCTGGGGCCAGTCCGTTTCCGATAGCTTAAGAAAGGGAGGCCCATTCACCCATTTGTTTTCCGTTTGGAATTGCGGCGAGTAATTGGGACGAGTGGCTTCGTCTGCTGGGTTGAGTTTAGACGGAACCCATCGCCACTGACTCACTCGGCTTCCGTCTAATATCTCGGCGATCCGGAAGGCTACGAACTCTCTGTGGCGGCGAGGGTCTGACCGGAGTCAGTGAAGGACGGTTTTGGGGTCGCTCCAAAAGACATTGTCGACGAATCGCAAGTCGTGGTGACGGACGATTGAACTATGCAGCCTTATCCCCAGGACAGCGGCTGACAGCTCAAGCCGGGGTATAGAAATGAGTTTCTGTGGACTTCCCTTAGTTTTGCCACACACGAATGAGACCTCTACTTCGTCCTCGTGTTCAATCCGAAGATACGTGGCGGCACTAAAGGTTGTCTGCTACTTCGCTGGCATCTACGAAGGTATGGAGGCCTATTTTCTTGGCTTCAGCTAAACGACGGCACCTTGGGAACTTTAACTACATCAGGTTTGGTAGCTCCGACTTCCACTGCTTCCATCGCATAAAATACTCATCAGGGATTAGCTCGTCCCATTCTACGCCAAAGCGCCAGACTGACCGTAAAAGCAACTTTATCGGGAGAACAAAGTTCGCAATCATTCCAAAGGGGTCGAGTATTGACATCGCAATACTTAAAAACTGTCGCTTCGTCGGGCACTTGTCGTTGACCATAATATCTTCGCTAACACGTGCGAAGTTGAGGCGAAATACGAAGACATCTTCCGCGCTGTTCCAACACATCCCAAGGATCTTTTTTTTCATCATCACTGGCTCGATGTTCATGTCGACCGTAAGGGTTCGGTTGTCTGCTACTTCGGAATCAGATACCGCTTTCAGTAGTTCCTTGGAGTTTGAGGCGAAATTTTGCAATTCGAATCCGCCTTGCCGATGGATGTCGATGACGGCCTTGGTCACTTCAATGGCTTCCGACCCGCTTTGGAAACTGTCGACGTAGTCGTCCACGTAGTGGTGGCTTATGATGGCTTTGACAGCTCTCGGTCGGTCCTCCAAGAACCTTGAGGCGTTAAGGTTCTTGACGTAATTGGCAAAGCAGGGAGAACAGCTGGCGCCAAATGTCATGGCTTTCATCAAACAGACGTCTAACGGTTGATTTTCATCTTCTCGCCACAAGTTGTATCAACACTTGGTGGATCATTTGCTTTATGTCTCCCGCCACTGCTACGGCTCCTACTCGAAAATTGTACAACACTGCCACTAACGGGACGTGGTCGTCAGGTCCCTTTAACAGAAAGGAGGTTAGAGAGAAGCCATTCACCTCCGCCACCGCATCGAACACCAAACGAACTTTCCCAGGTTTGTTCGCTCTCAACGAAACCAAATCTGTCCATGTAAACTTCACTTACAAGAAAACGAACAGTTTACCTATCCTTATAAACTCGGTTCGTATTCCCTTCGCAAACGAGGCTAAATACCTCGGAATGACACTCGACGCTAAATTAAAATGGAAGTCGCATGTGAAAAAGAAACGTAACGAACTCGATAACAAGTTCAGAGAAATGTATTGGTTACTTGGGAAACATTCCAAGCTTAATACTGAGAACAAGCTGCTGATATAAAGGGTGGTTAAATTTTAGGGGCCGATGTTGATTTTGAATAAAACACAAATTATTTAGGAAATTATTGTCATTTCTTTTTATTATGATAATATTGGTATGGTTCAATTATGTATGGAACAAAATATCGGCCAAATGGCCGCCGCGACCTCGGCGGCACACCTCCATCCGATGGTCCAAATTTTCGATGACGCTGAAGCATAATTGAGGTTCTATGCCGTTAATGTGCCGAATTATCTAGTCCTTTAGCTATTGAATTGTTGCTGGCTTATCGACGTACACCTTTTCTTTCAAATAACCCCAAAGAAAAAAATCCAACGTTGTCAAATCACATGATCTTGGCGGCCAATTGACATCGCCACCACGTGAGATAACACGGCCATTGAATTTTGCGCGCAAAAGAGCCTTGAAATGGTCAAGAGGCTTTAGCTCTTGAGTCAATTGCACCTTGTAAGCGTGTAAATGCAAGTTTTTATGCATAATGTTCATCAACGACGAGCGTGGGAGGTGCAATTGTTGGGCACGACGACGAGTTGAGGTGGACGGCTCTTCAGCCACACTATCGCGAACAGCAGCAATATTTTCTGCAGTACGAGCTGTACGAGATGCACTGGTGTTTTCACATCTCCTACAGACTCGGTTTGCTCAAATTTTTGCACGATTTTTCCGATTGTACGCACATGTGGACGATTAAATTGACCGAAAAAATCACGAAGTGCACGATATGCATTTTGATTTGAACGCCCATTTTCATAATAAGCCTGAATAACTTTAACGCGTTGCCGATTGTGTATCTTTCCATGGTTCAAATTGAGTTAGTCTGAAATTGAGAAATGACAAATGAAATACAGAAAAAAACTTGACATTTAGGTGTGGTTCACATTCAACATCGGCCCTTAAAATTTAACCACCCTTTATAAGCAAGTGCTAAAGCCGGTGTGGACGTATGGTATACAACTCTGGGTTGTACCAAAAAAACAAACGCCAATATTTTACAAACTTTTGAAAATAAAGTGCTAAGAGAAATTGTCAATGCACCGTGGTACGTAAGAAATGATGATATACATAGAGATCTCGGAATTCCTACAGTCGAAAATGAAATTAAAAACTTCGCGCGAAAGCACAAAAATCGAATAAGCGAACACGTAAATAATACAGTCCTACAACTTCTGGACGAAAGAAATGTATTGCGCCGTCTACAAAGGACCAAACCTTTTGACTTAGCACGATAAAAATTAACCGCGCCTAAATAGCGGTACATGCAGGAACTTTCATTGGAGAGGCACTTGCCAAACGTCTCTATTTCGTGATAAAAAAATTGCTTGATAAGTTCTTACTTAGTTGCAGTAACTAACAAGTTTATATCGAAGGGAGGTGTTTTTTAGTGAGTAAGAATCTCACACTATTATTAGCACGCGTCTGCGGTCCTCATAGTGTCTATGCAAGATTTTCACCTACCCCCGGGAAAAAAAAAAGTTTGTTGGGGTTTGAAACTCCAAAGTGAGGAAGATACCAAGTCCTGGGTGTGCGTACATCTGCTTCTTCTTTCGTCAACTTTTTCGCATACCCCTTTTGGAAGTAACTGGCAACTGTCTGCTTATAAGTAACGGCAAATTCCGGATCCTTTCTTATCTTGATTTCAAGACTGAGTAACCTCTTCTTGGCGAGTTGATAGCTATCGGGCAGTTCAAGATCATCCTCCTTCCACAGCAACCCCGTCTGGTACCGATCATCAACCCTCACCGTTGTACTGGCTAGCAACTGCAACGCTCTTTGGTCTCTGACGGATATAAGCTTCTCGTTTGGCCTTCTGACTCCAAAGTTCTCGATACAGAAGTATTCGTCTACAAGCCGGTCCAATCGTTGAGTCTGTTCTGGAGACTGGCTGCTACAGAGCACGATCTCTCCTCGGGCGTCTTCTTGCTCCGACGCCGACCTACCATAAGCGACCCAACCAAGCTTGGTGAGTGTAACAACGGGTCCTTCTTTTGAACAATTGATAGTGTTCATCGGTGCTCCATGATGGCTGTTGTCCAGTCCAATCAGCAATTCTGGCTTGGCATTGCTGTAGTCGGCCAAGCAGACGTCAGGTCTCGCCTGCAATTGGAGCTTCGAGGCGACGAAAGTCTGGGTGGGCAAGCACAACTCTTCCACTGTTTGCACTCCACGTATTTTGAATTTATCGGCTCCTTCCTGGTCGGCAGTTATCTCAACGTCAACTGCAAACGACTTCTTGTGTTGTGTTTCTTGCCCGAGCCAACGCAAGTTCAGGTCCTTAGGCTTTCCGTTCAAACGGAGGCGCTTGGCTAGGTTATGGCTCATAATGGTGACGGAGGACCCTTCATCCAACAGAGCGAATGTTCGCACCATTGCATCGCCATTAAACAACCTAACGGGCAAAACTCTGAAGAGGATTCTTGCTTCCGCGACGTCCTGGCAGTTCAAGATGAGCCTTTGCCCTTCCGAACATTGATTCTGCTTGTTAACCGGTGTTGGCCCTTTCGTAGATTCCGCTTCATGAAGAGACTCGTGGTGCATTTTCCGACAGTCAGCAACTGTTCATGGTCGTCTGGCACGGCAAGTTTGCATGCCATGTCCGTATTTTAAACATCCGAAGCAAAGCTTGTTACGCTTTACAAAATCCCACTTGGCTCGAGTGTCTAAGGCGATATAACTGCTACATTCTGTTAAGGCATGCTGTCCTATTCTGCAGTAACGACACTTACTTTTCTCAACTCTTATCATCTCCGTTGTATGCAGCACATTTCCCGATCTAGGCCTCACGGTTTGTGATGATGAAGGCAATGATGTCGTTTCAATGCAAACAAAGCGGGCTACTCGGCTTAACCAGTCATTAAAGTGCTTGATGGTCGCAAAAGGCTGACAGCACACGCTGCATTGTGCCCATTCTAACTTCTTGCTCATTGGCAGTTTCCCAATTAACTCATCCAATAAGGTGGGGTTGGCCATATGTTGATGCATCCCGCTCGCTTCCAGGAACACACACAAATTTTGTACCTTGGTGGCGAATGGTACAATTAACTCCTGCTTCCCTTCCGGAATCGGCGAGAGTTCCCTGACCTTCTTAAGTTGGCTTTGGATTAAGCACTCTGGACGCCCAAAACGGAACTCCAAATTAGCCATGACTTGTTCAACGTTGTTGGGGTGGATGAGTAGCGACTCGACCACGTCTCTTGCCTCTCCTTTCACGCTCTTCTGTAGTCGGAACATGTTCTCCACTTTACTATAACCAAACATATTCGTGGACTCTGTGAAAGCCGTCGAAAACATTGGCCAATCTTCTGGCCGTCCATGGAACTCAGGCAGATCGTGTAACTTATGGTGAGATCCACTTACTGATGACGGTGTAGACTGCTGAGTTGGTTGCGGCTGCAGAAAGGCTGATCGAGGAGCGTACTGTTGATGCTCAAAATTCTGTAGAGCATTCAGTGGTAACAGGAACGTTGGAACTGTGCCCGAGGTCACTGAACTGCATGGCGTAGTATGCACTGGGATTGCATGAGCAGAATTAATAGACGATGGGATTGTTGCTGGCCAATGATCTGGCATTTGAGAATTATACGGCATGTGTGGCATCATGGTGGGTCTATGGCTGGTTGTAGCGGTATCTGCAACTGTAATTGGAGCAGTCGTCATGGCAGACGTAACTGTTGTAACGGCAGCTGCAACTGTGGCAATAACGGGAGCACCAGACGTAACGGCAATACTGGAACCAGAGTGACCGGCGGTGTGTTCTGCTCCTGGTGCCTGATGCTCGAACAATAATTGTTCCAGGCGCGGCTTGTATGGCGGCTTCTAGCTGCGCACGCAACTGTAGCAGCTGATCATCCATTGTTCCCTCGTTGCTCTTATTCCCTATGAATGTCCTTTCGACTTCTTCGTCCGAACTCTCTTCTGAATCTGGCTCGTCACGTTTCGATGCTTGTCTCGTCATCCGTTTTGTGTTTGGCATTATTTGCACCGTTCAACGAGTTCTTGTTGTTCGCTGGCGATGGAAATATCATGAACGGTTGGGCTACTGCAATGGAATGAGTGGCTGGCAATTCACTGTCTGTGGGCTGAACGGCGACTGAAATATTCGGCTGGCTGTGTGGCAAAAATCCCGCTGGCTGCGGGCTGAACGGCAAATAACACTTGGCTGGCTATGTGGCAAAAATCCCGCTGGCTGCGGGCTGAACGGCAAATAATACTCGGCTGGCTGTGTGGCAAATAATCCGCTGGCTGCGGGGCAAATTCCCGCTGACTGCGGGCTGAACGGCAAATAATCCGCTGGCTGCGGGTTGGATGGCAAATAATTCCGCTGGCTGCGGGCTGGATGGCAAATAATTCCGCTGGCTGCGGGCTGGATGGCAAATAATCTTCCGCTGGCTGCGGGAACCAGCAAATTGAAAATAAAAATGTTGTCGGCGCCACCCACCAAATAAATATAACGACTCTTTGAACGAATGTTTATTTCTAAAGGAAGGGTTTTACATTTCATAATTATTACATTTTGATTTCACTTACTCAATTTGGCGGGCAACCTCGCTTGGTGGCGGACGACTTCTAACAGAACGAAGAAGACTCTTTCCATGAGGCACATCGCAAAAAGGACGGAAATGTCACTTTGACAGCTAAAGAGACAGATAGCGCGGGGTCCGTCCACCGAGTGAGGTCGTCCGCCATGAGTAACGCCAATGTTACACTGTTCCATTTTTTTATTTATTGACAGTCATGTTGTTGAAAAAATTGTATAGCTTAGCCAATGTTTGGCTTTTTAAAATTGGGTATTCGTTTTTGTAGTGATTTTTCATCTGGGGGTTCTGTAAAAGGAACTTTGTTGTTTGAGAGTATAGATTCCGTTTTACTCATTATGCTGCAACTAGGAGTGTGCTTGGAAACGTTGAAAATTACTGTTTTTTTTTGGTGATGCCCTTGGTATTTTTGTCAAGTGCTCGTTCTTGGTTTCTAGTTGTCACTTTCAGCGTTGTCCCTTTTTTGTACCTTGCTATCTTAAAAAGGGATCTTTAAAAGGGATCATTTGTTGGCTTCATTGCTTAAGGATAATTCAATTTTTATTGCCTTTTACAAAATTATGTTCATCCTCAGGCTTACCTTTTCCTGAGTTTTCAATTGCAGGCTTATAGTTTGCTGTGAACTGTTGGTCCTCAATCTTATTATATCGCTTGGGTTTATTGTCTGCCAAGTCTTTATTTATTTTTTCATGCTTGGGCTTATTGTTTTCCAAGTCTTTATTTATTTTCTCATGCTTGGGCTTATTGTTTTCCAAGTCTTCATTTATTTTTTCATGCTTGAACTTATTGTTTGCCAAGTCTTCATATATTTTGTTATGCTTGGGCTTATTGTTTGGCAAGTCTTTATTTAATTTTTCATGCTTAGGCTTATTAACTGCCAAGTCTTTATTTATTTTTTTATGCTTGGGCTTATTGTTTTCCAAGTTTGGCGAGTTCCTGATGTTGGCTCTGTATTCCTTTTTCTTGGAAACGGACGTGATCCCGCAGTGTTACAAGCGTCTTATTGGCTAGGAATGTCTTCTTTTCTGTCTAACTTTTCTTCTTCCTCTCGACGAAGCGTTGTTGTCCCTGTGGTTGCTACTGGATGGTTGGGGATAGCGGTTTTGCAAGTGAGACTTTTGAAGTCTGCACTCGTTTTCTAAACGGTTATTTCTTTTGCAATAGTTGCAATAGTGAACTTCCCTTTTGGCAACGAAATTGGATAAAGGCTAATTTCTGAAACCGTTTTTTTTTCAGAGTTACCCAGGATTCCGCAAGTCCTGCAGGTGGGTCTTGGAGAAAAGTTGGGCCTAGGTTGCGTTCTGTACGGAGGGTGTCGTTCTAGTCGAGGGGCATGAGCATCGGCGTAGGCAATTTATCTCTCTAGATCAGTTTCACCATAACCCGTCCTCGAATATCTGTTTTGTCAGTTTTTTCATTTTACGCGGTTAAGAAGGCTCTAACGGCATCATCGTGGGTGCTCGAGAATGTGACGGTATGAAGGAAAGTCAACAGTTTGTTAATTCTGTCGCCGAATTCTTTCACGCTTTCTTCGTGGTTTTAGGAGCAGGCGAGAAGGTCGTTTTGCGCAGAGAATCTGGATGTAGTTTCTTTGACACTATTTTCCAGTTCTCTTACTAAACTATTCTATGTAGTTATCGATTTAAACTGAATAAGTTTAAAAGGAACATCTCATGCTCATTGGCCAGAATTGCTCCGAAGAGGATGTTTCCACAGGAAATGAATTTATGCAATTCTGAGGAATCGCCGTTAAATATAGGGACGATATTAAAAACGAAATTTATTCCTGCTTTGGATTCCATGACTTCTGTTTCGTAACTATGGAAGGGTAAGAACTCAAACAGTTCTACTATGTTTTTCTTTCCTCGAGTTAGAATGGTAAACAGGTAATAACTTTAGATTTTGCGCGTAATATTTTTAAAAATAATGGTTTATTTTGCGAGAAATATATGTATATAATATTATAATACATACTTTGTAATTTCTTAAAAATGTTACTGTTGAAGACATCAAAAAAAAAAAAACCGACGAAATACATGACGAGTATTATATATTTCTTCACATAATAAGGCAATGACCTATGTATGTATATTGCACATGAGTACATTATTGTTTATTTGCACTTTTCCATTTTTGCACTTTTTATTGTAATTAGCTGGATTTATGTATAAAGGAAGCTTAAATAAAGAATTTTAATCATTACGTTGTGATCAATCGAACCAAGGCTTTTTCTAACCTAATGTGAGGCTGCATTAGGCGATTGATCTAAAATCTAAAGTGACATAGATTTTCATGGTCCTTCGAGTCGAATTAGCCGGAACCGTACATGTACGAATGTCGTATAGTGTAGTGAGTGTTGGTACGAGACCAATATAGTAATTATTTAGAAAAGTGTAGAGTGACTCCGACGTGATTTGGCTTCTTGCTTCCCCCATCAGTGGTAAGGGGCATTTGGTAATCACAAATAACACTAGTCTAAACACTAGTGAGAAACCAAGACTTTTTATTTCAAGTGAGTCTGCTTGGGCCTTCATAATTCACACAATTCGAACGGGTATTCTAGTTAATATATTAGAAATACCACTGAGAGTCATGGTACAGAACCCTGATTTATCCACCAACCACAGTAAAAGAACTAAACAATAAGTGAAATTAATGATATATCGTTAACCCAACGCGAATTTCGGAAATAGTCCATCGACTTTGGAATAACTTTAAGAAGGATGGAGAATCCCGGTACTCGGTGGAGTACTTCAATACTAGACTGGAGCAGTTGGAAAAGCAATTAAATAACGGATATTTAGAAGACCTAAGGAAGACAAACCCACAACATGACTACTTTCCAAAAAAATATTTTCGTCAGTTTGAATCCAGATAACTTGATATCAAGAGTGCTTTAAAGACGAAACGAGATGCGTTAAAAAAGAAGCAACTTCCGTCAATACTGTCATATATCATGTCCAGTATTCCAGAATCACGTTTAGCCCCCACAGTTCAAATCCAGCGGGGGCAGTTGAACCATCAAGGAGCACAGCATCGAAACGAAAGGAGGAGCCGGCTGGAAAGATGAAGTACTCACCAGAATTTATGAAGTTAAATTTCGTCAAGAACAATTTCATACGTGTAATTGATAGCTTAAATTTGAGTCAAAATGCAGTGTACCTTAGATTCAAGCTGAATCCATTACAGGAATGCTGGGCAAGATTGCAAATAATGGACGAGGAAATCATGCTATCACTGGAAGAAGCTGATTGCGAACAGGAGTATGTGTCCAGCAACGATTTTATTGCTGGACACATACTCATACATATATTATTGGTTCGGTGGACAGCACAGGACAAAAAGATCAACAGCAGCCTGCTCGAAAAGGTACAGAGGGGATCAGAAATCTGCATAACGGGTGCTTTGAAAACTGCTGCACTGGAGGTAATGCTCCATCCGCTTCCTGTTGATATCCTTGGGAAGCTAATGGCAGTCAAAGCAGCATTAAGGCTCAGAGAATTCTCCAAGAAACCATACTATTCCTAGTAAAACGGACTACGTTGTCCCCTATATTGACATCAACGTCAGGAACAAGACAAGGATTCCTAGCAGAAACTCTTAAGAATTTGGTACAGATTTGAACGATTCCGCGCTAGAACTATTTACAGATGGATCCAAGACAGCGGGTGGTACGGGGGCTGGAGTCTTCTCCAATGCACCTGGCATAGCCATCACCACGCGACTGCCAGATCACTTTAGTGTGTTTCAAAGCGAAAATTACGGCAGTCTGCGAAGCTGCAGCTTGGCTTTCAATTAATACGATAGATTGTAGCGCTATTGTACTATACATAGATAGTCAAGCAGCTATTAAAGCCTGGAATCGCCGACAATACGATCAAAGCGGGAAAATAAATGCCGCAGATCTCTCAACGAGATTGCAGATAGGTGCGACGTAACCCTGTGCTGGGTCCCAAGATACAGGGACGTTCCAAGCAACTGCAGAGCGGACGAGCTGGCAAAAGAGGGTGCCGGAAGGCATCTCCCCGAAAACCTGGGGGAACCCCCTGCGCCTATCGAATCGGTGAAGTTCCTCCTTGACACAGATGCCAAGAAACTGGCAAGCCATAGGTGGAACAACATCAGCACTTGTCTTCTGTCAAAACAAATCTGGCCTAACCTGGATTTAAAGAAGACAAAGAGACTTTTATCCACAAACCGGAAAAATCTAGGTTCACTGATAGGGGTCCTTACCGGACATTGTTTGATAGGCAGGCATGTAGTTATACTGGGGGTCCCCTCCAACGATTTTTGTAGAAGCTGCAGGAACGAGGAGGAAGAGGAAACTACTACCCACCTACTGTGTACATGTCCTGCTCTTGCGACGCTTAAAAGAAGAACCCTTGGGGAATACTTCTATGATGATCTTAGCGATCTAGCCGAACTCGGCATCCAGAAGATAAGAAACTTCATCTCTGGGACGAAATCATTCAAATCTTAGGGTTAACACTGCTACGGTTGCCCACCTTAGTTGTAGTTTTGCTACATATTCTGGTTCACTGGTCCCGGTAAGACGATAAGCCGATTTTCTTCTCTGTTGTATCACAATGGGCCAATCTGGTCTAAGTGTGTCCCTGCCTGAGCGGGGACAGCAACCTAACCTAACCTAACCTAACGAGTTTATTGATTTGGAGCAGATGTATGAAGATGTATACATTCAAATCAAAGAGGCAGAACAGCTCCGGTAGCTCCACAAACTGGAATACATCGGAAAATCAAATTTCCAAGCATAAGCATACCAATTTTCTGCGGAAGGTATGAGGAATGGACACTGTTTTGGGAACTATTTGAGAGATTGGTTCGCCAGAACAGATCCTTGAGCGATATCGAACAAATTCAGTATTTGAAGGGCAACTTGAAGTTAGAAGCAGTGAGGATTGTCAATCACTTGACACCAACGTCAAGCAACGTCAATCCAAAGTTGGTGTTATATCCAGTTGGTATATTCAAAGCTCGACCCTGAATCAAGAAAATTATACTTACAATCAAAAGGAATTTCAACAGAAATTCCAAAGTTAAGTGAATTTTTTGATTTCATCGAGGGCAGTCGCTAATTCAACCGAGAACACCGGTCTTTACTTACTTAAGGTGGCGCTACAGACCGGCGTGGTCCTGGGCATCAACCAACAAGTCTCTCCAGCCAGCTCGATCTTTAGCCAGCTGCCTCCAGTTTCGCACGCCAAGTTGGTTGAGGTCCCCTTCCACTTGCGTGCGCCACCTGAGTCGCGGTCTTCCTCTACTGCGCTGACCCTCGGGTGTGGATTCGAAGATTTTCCGAGCTGGAGCATTGGTGTCCATCCGCTCAACATGACCCAGCCACCTCAGTCGTTGGACCTTCACTCTTTTGGCTAAGTCGATGTCGCTGTACAGCCCGTACAGTTCGTCGTTGTATCTCCTCCTCCACTCCCCGTCTATGCAGACGGGACCAAAAATCACCCGAAGAATTTTCCTCTCGAAACAGCCAAGAGCAACTTCATCCGCTTTAGATAGAGTCCATGCCTCTGCGCCGTAGAGCAGGACTGGGACGATTAAGGACTTATAAAGGGTCACCTTAGTTGTTCGGGAGAGGGCTTTGCTACTCAATTGCCTTCTTAGCCCAAAGAAGCAACGATTGGCAAGAGTTATTCTTCGTTTAATCTCAGCCCCGGTGTCATCTACCTCAAAGTTATAGCTGTCTATAGTGACGTTCTGTCCGAGACGTCGGTGTTGGGTGTCCTTTCTTGTTGACAGCATATACTTCGTCTTGCCCTCATTGACCGCTAAGCCCATCTTCGCCGCCTCCGTCTCGATACTCACAAACGCACCAGTGACATCACGCTGCATTCTTCCGATTATGTCAATATCGTCGGCATATGCAGGTAATTGGACGGACTTTTGAAAGATTGTGCCTCTGGTGTTGGCGCGTGAGTTTTGCACAACTCTTTCAAGAACGATGTTGAAGAAGTCGCATGACAGCGCGTCGCCTTGTCTAAATCCTTTTTTGACATCAAAGGTCTCGGTGAGGTCTTGACCGACCTTGATGGAGCAGCGTGCATTCTCCATCGTTATCCTGCACAGACGGACGAGTTTGGCAGGGATGTCAAAACTAGACATGGCTCTGTATAGCTCGTCTCTATAGATGCTGTCATACGCGGCCTTAAAATCGATGAAGAGGTGGTGGGTATCGATTTGAAGTTCCTGGGTTTTTTCCAAGATCTGCCGCAGTGTGAATATTTGATCGATGGTGGACTTTCCTGGCCTGAAACCACACTGATATGGACCGATCAGGTTGTTGACGAACGGCTTCAGGCGTTCACACAACACGGCTGATAAGATCTTCTAAGCGATGTTAAGAAGACTAATGCCTCTGTAGTTGGCGCAGTTTAGAGGGTCTCCTTTCTTGAGTATCGGGCAAACAATGCTGAGGTTCCATTCATCGGGCATACTTTCTTCCGACCATATTTTACAGATGAGTTGGTGCATGCTCCTTACCAAGTCATCGCCTGCTGCTTTGAACAGCTCGGCAGTTAGGCCGTCAGCCCCAGCAGCTTTGTTGGACTTAAGCTTCGAAATGGCTTTCTTCACCTCGTCCAGGTCGGGTGGACGGAATTGTTGGTCTTCGTCGTCCAGGTTGAATGGTTCATTCTGCCTGACAGCGGGATTTGATTCTTCATCGCCGTTAAACAGTCTGCAGAAGTAGTTCTTCCATATCCTCAGAATCGACTGCGATTCTACTACGATGTTCCCTTGTTCATCCCTGCAGGCCTCGGTTCGGGCTCTGTAACCTTGACAGGTTCTTTTTACCCTTTGGTAAAACTTCCGAACCTCATTCCTGCTATAACATCCCTCTATCTCCTCGATCGCGCGCTTCTCATGCTCTTTCTTTTTCCTTCTGAAAAGCTTGTGTTCGTCTCTTCTCTTCTGCCCGTAGAGCTCGCGGGCAGCTCTGGTCTTTCTATGCAGCGCCGCTTTGTAAGCCTCTTGTTTCGCTGCATGTGCTTGCCGGCACTCGTCGTCAAACCAGGGATTTCGCTGTGGTGGCCGTGTGAAACCCAGCACATCAGAGGCGGCATCTCTGATCGCTTTTTGGCAATGTTGCCACTGGTCTTCAATACTTGATGCTGGCGGCATAGGACCTCTTGAGAGATTGAGAGAGACTCGATCGGAAAAGGATTTGGCGATCTCTTGCGATTGCAGCCGTCCGACGTCAAATTTTCTCACAGTATTCCCTTGTCTTGGCGGTGTTCGGGATATCCGCAGTCGTACCTTGGCTACAACAAGGTAGTGGTCCGAGTCAATGTTGGCCCCTCGGAATGTTCGGACATCCATGATACTGGAGGAGTGCCTTGCGTCGATCGCAATGTGGTCAATCTGGTTGACGGTTGATTGATCAGGAGATCTCCATGTTCCTTTGTGGATATCGAGATGTGGGAACCGCGTACTAGCTACGACAACGTTCCGCCCCGCAGCAAAGTCGACCAGCCTAAATCCGTTATCGGAGGTGGTGTCGTGTAGGCTGTGCTTTCCGACAGTACTACCAAAGATGCCCTCTCTTCCTAGCTTTGCGTTAAAATCGCCCAGGACAATCTTAATGTCATAGCTAGGGCACTGCTCGTATGTCTTGTCCAAGAGCTCGTAGAACCTGTCTTTGGTGTCGTCGTCTTTCTCCTCTGTGGGGGCATGCGCGCATATCAGGCTAATGTTGGCGAATTTAGCCTTGATGCGGATTGTCGTGAGGCGTTCGCTTACATACCTGAAGCTTAAGACTTCTTGCCTAAGTCTGGCTCCAACGACAAATCCACATCCAAATAAGCGCTGCTTTTGTTGTCGGTAGCAATCGCCGTAGTATACATCGCAGTTTTCCATCCTCTTTTTGCCCGGCCCATCCCACCGCACTTCTTGGATTGCGGTTATATCTGCTTTGCAGCAGTTGAGGGCCTCCGCTATTCCACGTGCAGATCCGAAATTCGTTGTCCTTAATTCGTTTGCATGGGTTGTCATCAGTGAATCCGTCCGTATCCGAGGCTTGTTGTCGCTTCGTAACTACATGTTTTTTCCGTGACAGGGCAGTTACCCCGGTGCACAACCCCCAACTTGGAGGACCAGGTCCATTGTTTTAACCCCTGGGACGAGGGGCCGGTTTAACCGATGTCGGTAATCCACTTCGGGGATGTGAGCGCTGCCGTTGGCCCCTGTAGGGCTCATCCGCCACCATCTCTTTTCCAAGATCCCAACCAGTTCCTGGAAATCCTTATCGGCCTCAGCTCCAAATATGTCGAAGTAGCCCAGATAAGGTATTGCTCCCGATCCGGAAGTTATAGACGCCACCGTTGATTCCATCTAGGGAATTCTTCCGCTGTCGTGTTTATAGTGCTGCAATTTTTGTCTTTTGGTCAACACTCGCGCTTATAAGTTTAGCAAGTTAAGTCCGGGTGGACAACAACCAGTACCCAGTGGCTACCGAGGGGTTACGAGGAGGTAAAATAAGCACAATTGATGTGTAGTAACAGTTACAACATTGGGCATCGCCAAGTTGATACCAATCAGAGCCTACCCTATTACTACAACACCCAGCCACCGAGAACACCGGTCGCAAGTGTTTAAAACAACATCCACAAAAAACCATTTGACTATAGTCACACAGTCGAAATGCGCTATTTGTAACGAGTATTATACAAGTGCAAAATGTTTCTAAGTAGTATGAAGCCGAAAGAGTGAATGGAAGTGGTCTGTTTGCGAGATGGACATACCGCAAGGGAATACTCAACGAAGAAGGGTTGCGCACAATAGCATAATTTTTTACTTCATTTCCCTCGAGGTGAGAATTCAGCCGTCTTGGAAGAACAACAAGGGAAGAAGAACCATCAACAACCCGAATCGCCACAGAATGTCAAAGTAACAGGATAATACTATTGTACTAGCCACAGCCATGGTGAATATATGCGTTGGAGGATAAGTTAAAATCGTACGAGCTTTAATTGATCAAGAATCTCAATAATGCTTCGTGACAGAGAAGTTAGCGCCTCAAATTTGGTCAAGTGTTAGTCCAGAATAAATGGAATCACCGGTCATGCAACACAAATGTCACTTCACCATTCACTCAATTCACGATGAAAAGGTCAACATGGAGGTAGAAGCTGTGGTAATCCATACTATCACATCAGGACTGCCACTACAACCATTCACGCCCAACCAGTGCCCACACATTCGAGGTTTGAAGTTGGCGGATCCATGGTACGGACAACCAAAGGATATTGAATTGCTGATTGGATCAGACATTTTGCCCCACTTTCTGACGCATGGACTAATCACGGGGCCAGCTAATACTCCAATGGCATAAAACACAAGGTCTGGTTGGATACTATCTGGACCAGTCATCACCACCTCAACTCCAAGGAAGCAAGCACGTACTAATATCCTGACATCATGTATCAGTGTGTGCAGTGAAGACGAAGGCTTGCAGACATTTTGGGAGCTAGAAGAAGTACTAACTACAACGGTCAGTTTTGCGGAAGACGAAATGTGCGAAAATCACTACCAAATGACGCACAAACGAGATGAAACAGGACGATATATTGTCAAATTGCCACTACTAAAAGATCGCAAAGTTTGGGTGATTCACGCAAAATGGCATTAAAGCGATTCTTTATGTTGGAGCAAAGATTCGTCGAAAATGAGGAGCTCCGGCGCGAATATTCCAAATTCATTCAGGAATATATTAGTCTTGGACATATGGGGGAAATACAGGAGGGGTATACAGGAAAAACGTACTGCCTCCAACATCATGCAGTGATGAAAAACTACAGCACTACTACTAACCTGAGGGTGGTATTCGACGCCTCGGCGAAAACGGCATCTAGTGAATCGGTAAATAGCATTATGATGACAGGTCTCACGATTTAAAAGGATCTGTTTTTCCTGCTACTTTAATGGAGGTCATTCCAAATCGTGTTTACAGCTGACATCGAAAAAACATATCGACAGATTTTAGCCAATGAGGAGGATCAAAATTTGCAGCGCATCTTGTGGAGAGGAACTCATCATGTGGAAAGGAACTCATCCTCAAAACCGTTACATACCGCAGGAGCAGCGTTTTTGGCAATTAAAACTTTATGCCAGCTTGCTAAGAATGAATAAACGAGGTATCCACGGGCTAACAAACTAGATGAACTTACCAGAGTTGTAACAATCAGGACAGAAAAAGGACCATTGAAGCGACCAATAGCCAAGGTATGTTTGCTACCAATAAAAGATAATGTCATAAAACCCGAGCCGTCACCATCCAGTAGACCGGGAAGGAATCTGAGAGATAAAAAACAAAAGTCAACCACTCCGTCAGCAAATATTTTCATTGCACTTGTGACTTTATCGCTTTCTTGGAGCTGCGAAAATGCAACGAGGAGTGCTACGCATGAGCGTTCGATTCCTAATCGAAGACATTTTACGTGATCAAACCAAAATAAACAAGACGCGAGATCAAATAATTAACTTATGCAACAAGGCGAAATCAGTGACAATAGATAGTCAATACGATGAATTGCGTCGTCACATTGAAGAAGAATGGAACAATGTATTCTCGATTTTCAACAGACTTCAAGTGACACCATTGCGGAGATAAAAGGACTACTAGGAGCTGTTCTCAACTCATTATTCTGAGTTAATGATGAAGTATACCATAACATCGACGCCCACGCAGTAATCAGAAAGAACTGGGCTCTCATCACGTAAGACAATATCGTTTCGACGATAGTTTGGCATCACGTAACATGTAAAAAGAACTATCGTCTGGGCGATATCGATTGAACGCTTGCTTCACATAACGTGAAAACTGTCGGTTACTATCTTTTCGACGATTGTTTTTAGACGATAGCAAAATCGGTATCGTTTCGGTATGGTTTGTGAATCAAAGAGGCAAAGAAAATAATGAGATTTGTGTTTAAACCGAAGAAATCAATTTTAACAAGTGAAAATATGTCTACCCTAAGTTGTTTTGGAAATAAAGTTCCGTGAAATTGATTAAAATTTCCATTTGTATCTGAGTAGCGACCGTTCTTTTCTCCCAACGGAATATTTCTTGTTATTCCATTTCTATTTATTTCAAATGAGTTTTTGTTTCAGAGAATTAATTTAATTTATGAAGAGTACAAATAAAGAAATCTTCGAAAGCTTCTCTAACGTCAAGAAAAAATTTGAAATTTTTTGCTGCAAAATTTGTTTTCCTTGGAATCCAATCTAACAAAAATTGCTCAAAATGCTGCGATATTTTTCTAGCAACAATGTTTTTTCTCGCAATGAGAATTGTCGAAGGGAATATGCGCTTAACATTTTTTAATTTCCCTAAACACGGCACAAAAAACAAAAACAAAAATCGAGAATAATAGCACAAATGTCATTTTTCACAACAAATATATCAATAAAATAAACGATAGACAGACGATAGCGTTTCGAACTATCGTCCAGACGACAATGGTCTCAAAAGTTACGTGATGAGAACCCTGAACTAAAATACAAAAAAAAAACACTAAGACAACAATCTCCAGTGTGAGCGAGACAAAAGCAAGGATTAGCAAAAAAATCAACAACTTTACAAAGAAGCTGAATGCTGGTCTGGAAGAGATCAACAAGATGGAATCTTGGTACACATTGATGTACGAAAACAAAACAAAAACGAACACCTATCTAATTGCACTCAGTTACATGCGAGAAATCGAAATAAAGTACTATAAGCTACTAAATGCGTATCTTAAACGTAGTCATTTGTTTGAATACTTGTCGCTCAAGAGCGTGGAGGAAATCACAAATAATTGTTCAGAGAAACTTGGCTCAGAGATGAAGGTACTACCAGATGCAATAGACAAACTCGAGATGTCTACAACTTCAAGAGATTTTGGTTACAGGATACTTTAAATCAGTAATTTTACAAATGAAGCCGTCATCCTGCTGAACAAGGATCTACTGGAGGTATCAACACAACTGGAAGATCATCAAACAACACCAGTATTGGACAATTGGATTTAGCTCATTTTTGTAGTTGCTGTGATCATCACCTGTATATTGGCTGTAATGCTTAAGCCAACATTGAGTTAAGAGAACACAGGAACATACCAGATCACAGGTTTGAAATTAATTGGCAACCAACTACGGAGGAGGCAAAATTTTGACGACATCAACAAAAAAAAGAACCTTCCGGCAAGCGCCGCAAGAGGTAGGTGGATTTCTTATATCATCTATTCTGATGGTGGGAACAAAATGGCAGACAAAAGTTTCCACTTTAAAAAGAACTTTCCGGCAAAAGCCGCAAGAGGTAGGTGGATTTCTTATGTCATCTATTCTGATGGTGGGAACAAAATGGCGGACAAAAATTTCCAATTTAAAAACGAATTTGTTCTAATTACCTCGAGATTTGTAAGGGTTTTCAATTTCAACAAAATCGAATCAATTTTGAAAAATTTTAAGATGGCGGATCCATGATGGCGCCTAAATTGGTAGCAGGCGGATTCTGTTCACTGTTATCTACTATATTACTAAAAAATCTAAACCGGAAGTTGGGATTTATTTGAGTTGTGAATTGTACCGTTTGAGACATAAAAAGGGGCGTAACCCGCCCCCGTCTGGACCGATTATGCCCATCTACGAACTTAGCCGAGGTATTCGGCATACAAACGTGTATACCAAATTTTATTCAAATCGGTTCATAATTGCGGCCTCAATCGTGTCCACAAGAATCCGTTATATTGCATATATATAAAGGGTGGTTAAATTTTAAGGGCCGATGTTGAATGTGAACCACACCTAAACGTCAAGTTTTTTTTCTGCATTTCATTTGTCATTTCTCAATTTCAACCATGGAAAGATACACAATCGAGCAACGCGTTAAAGTTATTCAGGCTTATTATGAAAATGGGCGTTCAAATCAAAATGCATATCGTGCACTTCGTGATTTTTTCGGTCAATTTAATCGTCCGAATGTGCGTACAATCGGAAAAATCGTGCAAAAATTTGAGCAAACCGGGTCTGTAGGAGATGTGAAAACACCAGTGCATGCTCGTACAGCTCGTACTGCAGAAACTATTGCTGCTGTTCGCGATAGTGTGGCTGAAGAGCCGTCCACCTCAACTCGTCGTCGTGCCCAACAATTGCACCGCTCACGCTCGTCGTTGATGAACATTATGCATAAAGACTTGCATTTACACGCTTACAAGGTGCAATTGACTCAAGAACTAAAGCCTCTTGACCATTTCAAGCGTCGTCAATGGTCAGAATGGTGGCAAGAAATGGCAACAGTGGATGATCAATTTTCGAAGAAAATCATCTTCAGTGATGAGGCACATTTTCACCTCAGTGGATTCGTCAATAAGCAGAATTGCCGCATTTGGGCGAATGATAATCCAAGAGTGATTGTCGAAAAACCAATGCACCCACCAAGAGTGACTGTTTGGTGCGGTTTATGGGCTGGCGACATCATCGGGCCGTATTTTTTCCAAAATGAGGCCGGTCAGGCAGTTACTGTGAATGGTGTTCGCTATCGTGAAATGATAACGAACTTTTTATGGCCCGAATTGGAAGATATGAATGTGGACGATATGTGGTTTCAACAGGACGGTGCCATTTGCCACACAGCTAACGAAACAATGGCTCTTTTGCGCGCAAAATTCAATGGCCGTGTTATCTCACGTGGTGGCGATGTCAATTGGCCGCCAGGATCATGTGATTTGACACCGTTGGATTTTTTTCTATGGGGTTATTTGAAAGGTGTACGGTGTACGTCGATAAGCCAGCAACAATTCAAGAGCTAAAGCATGAGATAATTCGGCACATTAACGGCATAGAACCTCAATTATGCTTCAGCGTCATCGAAAATTTGGACCATCGGATGGAGGTGTGCCGCCGAGATCGCGGCGGCCATTTGGCCGATATTTTGTTCCATACATAATTGAACCATACCAATATTATCATAATAAAAAGAAATGACAATAATTTCCTAAATAATTTGTGTTTTATTCAAAATCAACATCGGCCCTTAAGATTTAACCACCCTTTATATATATATATACAGTGGCGACAAAATAAATAGCACATGTAGGCCTCCTTTTTTCCTTTTCAAAATTTGCGAATTTCCATATTAAGAATGTCAATAAAGTTTATGTAATTAAATACTCCATTGCAATATTAACTAATATAAAGCAAATGAAATACCTTATGTCAGTTAAAAAAATAGTTAACCTCAGTTTTTTACAGCCAAAATAAATAGCACACTTCGATCAAATCTATTAAATTCCTTACAAAATCTTGTAAAGCCTGACAAAATGTTGGTTAATATTGTTTAACAATGTTAGTAGTTAGTTGGATAGCCCTCATTTTTATGTTCGACAACACACCGACGACTTATTGACGGTACTAGGGCTTGACAACGTTCTAAGGGTATAGCATTTCAGGGCCACTGAATTTGTATCCAAAATTGGTTCAAATTTCCAGCTGAAGTTCTATCAACTTTGTTGTCAACATCATTCCGCAAGGACTCAATCAAGTTGAGGTCAGGGGACTGCGCAGGTCAACCTAAACCATCAAGTTTTTGGGCCAGTAACCACTGCCTCATAGCTTCATCAGTGTGGTTCGGGTCATTATCGTGCTGAAACCCTATTTCTAGCGGCAATCCCTCGAAAAATAATTAACTGCTACTGTTTCTGTTAGCACAGTAAAAAATCACCTACGCGAAAAAAAATGATTTAGCCAAGTTGATAGACAGAAACCACTAATATCAAGGGGTAATCTATTACGCCGGCTACAGAGAACAGAGAACATGCAAATAAACCACCGGCTGATGGACACATTTTATGTGGATCGACGAATCCAAGTTTAGTCTCTTTAATAGGATGCATAAGAAGCGATATCGATTGAACGCTTGCTTCACATAACGTGAAAACTGTCGGTTACTATCTTTTCGACGATTGTTTTTAGACGATAGCAAAATCGGTATCGTTTCGGTATGGTTTGTGAATCAAAGAGGCAAAGAAAATAATGAGATTTGTGTTTAAACCGAAGAAATCAATTTTAACAAGTGAAAATATGTCTACCCTAAGTTGTTTTGGAAATAAAGTTCCGTGAAATTGATTAAAATTTCCATTTGTATCTGAGTAGCGACCGTTCTTTTCTCCCAACGGAATATTTCTTGTTATTCCATTTCTATTTATTTCAAATGAGTTTTTGTTTCAGAGAATTAATTTAATTTATGAAGAGTACAAATAAAGAAATCTTCGAAAGCTTCTCTAACGTCAAGAAAAAATTTGAAATTTTTTGCTGCAAAATTTGTTTTCCTTGGATTCCAATCTAACAAAAATTGCTCAAAATGATGCGATATTTTTCTAGCAACAATGTTTTTTTTCGCAATGAGAATTGTCGAAGGGAATATGCGCTTAACATTTTTTAATTTCCCTAAACACGGCACAAAAAACAAAAACAAAAATCGAGAATAATAGCACAAATGTCATTTTTCACAACAAATATATCAATAAAATAAACGATAGACAGACGATAGCGTTTCGAACTATCGTCCAGACGACAATGGTCTCAAAAGTTACGTGATGAGAACCCTGAACTAAAATACAAAAAAAAAACACTAAGACAACAATCTCCAGTGTGAGCGAGACAAAAGCAAGGATTAGCAAAAAAATCAACAACTTTACAAAGAAGCTGAATGCTGGTCTGGAAGAGATCAACAAGATGGAATCTTGGTACACATTGATGTACGAAAACAAAACAAAAACGAACACCTATCTAATTGCACTCAGTTACATGCGAGAAATCGAAATAAAGTACTATAAGCTACTAAATGCGTATCTTAAACGTAGTCATTTGTTTGAATACTTGTCGCTCAAGAGCGTGGAGGAAATCACAAATAATTGTTCAGAGAAACTTGGCTCAGAGATGAAGGTACTACCAGATGCAATAGACAAACTCGAGATGTCTACAACTTCAAGAGATTTTGGTTACAGGATACTTTAAATCAGTAATTTTACAAATGAAGCCGTCATCCTGCTGAACAAGGATCTACTGGAGGTATCAACACAACTGGAAGATCATCAAACAACACCAGTATTGGACAATTGGATTTAGCTCATTTTAGGTGGATTTCATAGAAATACCACCTATTGCAGAGGTCCTCATGACGCGACTTTAAAAAATTTTGAATGCCATTCGTCTTCGCTATGATAGTAAACACTAACCTCATACTCCGTTAAAAATTTTATATATATATGCAATATAACGGATTCTTGTGGACACGATTGAGGGCGCAATTATGAACCGATTTTAATAAAATTTGGTATACACGTTCGTATGCCGAATACCTCGGCTAAGTTCGTAGATGGGCATAATCGGTCCAGAGGGGGGCGGGTTACGCCCCTTTTTATGTCTCAAACGGTACAATTCACAACTCAAATAAATCCCAACCTCCGGTTTTGATTTTTTAGTAATATAGTAGATAACAGTGAACAGAATCCGCCTGCTACCAATTTGGGCGCCATCTTGGATCCGCCATCTTGAAATTCTTCAAAATTGATTGGATTTCGTTGAAATTGAAAATCCTTACAAATTTCGAGGTAATTAGTACAAATTCGTTATTAGAGTGGAAATTTTTGTCCGCCATTTTGTTCCCACCATCAGAATAGATGACATAAGAAATCCACCTACCTCTTGCGGCGCTTGCCGGAAGGTTCTTTTTGTAGTTGCTGTGATCATCACCTGTATATTGGCTGTAATGCTTAAGCCAACATTGAGTTAAGAGAACACAGGAACATACCAGATCACAGGTTTGAAATTAATTGGCAACCAACTACGGAGGAGGCAAAATTTTGACGACATCAACAAAAAAAAGAACCTTCCGGCAAGCGCCGCAAGAGGTAGGTGGATTTCTTATGTCATCTATTCTGATGGTGGGAACAAAATGGCAGACAAAAGTTTCCACTTTAAAAAGAACTTTCCGGCAAAAGCCGCAAGAGGTAGGTGGATTTCTTATGTCATCTATTCTGATGGTGGGAACAAAATGGCGGACAAAAATTTCCAATTTAAAAACGAATTTGTTCTAATTACCTCGAGATTTGTAAGGGTTTTCAATTTCAACAAAATCGAATCAATTTTGAAAAATTTTAAGATGGCGGATCCATGATGGCGCCTAAATTGGTAGCAGGCGGATTCTGTTCACTGTTATCTACTATATTACTAAAAAATCTAAACCGGAAGTTGGGATTTATTTGAGTTGTGAATTGTACCGTTTGAGACATAAAAAGGGGCGTAACCCGCCCCCGTCTGGACCGATTATGCCCATCTACGAACTTAGCCGAGGTATTCGGCATACAAACGTGTATACCAAATTTTATTCAAATCGGTTCATAATTGCGGCCTCAATCGTGTCCACAAGAATCCGTTATATTGCATATATATAAAGGGTGGTTAAATTTTAAGGGCCGATGTTGAATGTGAACCACACCTAAACGTCAAGTTTTTTTTCTGCATTTCATTTGTCATTTCTCAATTTCAACCATGGAAAGATACACAATCGAGCAACGCGTTAAAGTTATTCAGGCTTATTATGAAAATGGGCGTTCAAATCAAAATGCATATCGTGCACTTCGTGATTTTTTCGGTCAATTTAATCGTCCGAATGTGCGTACAATCGGAAAAATAGTGCAAAAATTTGAGCAAACCGGATCTGTAGGAGATGTGAAAACACCAGTGCATGCTCGTACAGCTCGTACTGCAGAAACTATTGCTGCTGTTCGCGATAGTGTGGCTGAAGAGCCGTCCACCTCAACTCGTCGTCGTGCCCAACAATTGCACCGCTCACGCTCGTCGTTGATGAACATTATGCATAAAGACTTGCATTTACATGCTTACAAGGTGCAATTGACTCAAGAACTAAAGCCTCTTGACCATTTCAAGCGTCGTCAATGGTCAGAATGGTGGCAAGAAATGGCAACAGTGGATGATCAATTTTCGAAGAAAATCATCTTCAGTGATGAGGCACATTTTCACCTCAGTGGATTCGTCAATAAGCAGAATTGCCGCATTTGGGCGAATGATAATCCAAGAGTGATTGTCGAAAAACCAATGCACCCACCAAGAGTGACTGTTTATGCGAACCGATTATGCCCATCTACGAACACAAGAATCCGTTAAATTGCATATATATATAAAATTTTTAACGGAGTATGAGATTAGTGTTTACTCTGATAGCGAAGATGAATGGCATTCAAATTTTTTGAATGTCGCGTCATGACGACCTCTGCAATATTTAGGTGGTATTTCTATGAAATCCATCTAAAAATCCACCTAATATTTCTATGAAATCCACCTAAAACCGACAATATACATGATAACCATATTTCTTCACATAATAAGGCAATGACCTATGTATGTAGCTATATTGCACATGAACTATTTTTACTGATTCCGAGTAGACACCGGCCCCACACCGCAGTTTATCTTTGATCCGTCGGTATAGATGACCGTGTCGAAGTTCTTTACCACTTCGTTTTTCTTGCACTGTGGTGGGGAATCCCACGTGGAAGTTTTTCGTAAAGTTAAGTTTGGGTTTGATGTAGTCGGTTGGAAACGTGACCATGCCATTTGATAGCGAGTCCAGGATGTTGCTGTGGCCGTAGGGCCGTGCGGTCCAACATCCAGATTCTTTGAGTTTGTCTGCGCTGCATCGTGCGGTGTTTTTTGTGTATAAGTCTAGAGGCAAAAGATGCAGGAGCACAGCAAGGGCCTCCGTTGGGGCCGACCTCAATGCTCCCGTGGTGCCTATACTCGCTGTATAGGCGATGTACACTGTGTACATCCACAAGGTCATCTTTGGTTCCTTCCTTACTCTGTGTTCAATGTTTTGCTTCCAGTTAAGCTTTGGATCAAGCATGATACCCAGATACCTAGCGCTGCAGGATAGTGGGAGTGGTAGACCATTAAGACAGGGAAGGGCATCATTTCAGTTTTGCTCGGGTTTACACAAAGGCCACACTCTGTTGCCCAGGTGTTTACCTTGTCTAAAGCTGCCTCCATGATTTCTCTTATCACAGAGGGAAACATCCCTGGCAGTAAATAGCCCCAGCCAGGAAAACACCAAAAATTTTTCGCGGCACCACCTCTCGTCGAGGAATGACAAGCCTCCGGGAGTACAATTTGTCATGAAAGAGCTTCTCACCTCGCCGTTCGGACTCGGCAATAAATTGTAGGTCCCTTCCATTCATGCGAAAAATGTAACACGCACAGCATGAATGGTTGCGAGAAGCTAGGCCTTGGCTCATCCCGAGCTGTCGCGCCAGCTATTTATTTATTTTTTTAAATATTAAACATGGTTGTAAGTAGATATATAAATAAGTAAATTCATTCGATAATTATACGGCATAATAAATGAAGTATTCGTAAGTAGATAGATAAAATTAAACTAAATTCATTCAATAATTATAGAGCATAATACATATCTTAAGCAATTTTTAATCTTCCAGATCTTAGTTGCTTGAAATCCCGTGGTTTGTCATTTTTATCTCGTTTCTCATTTATATTTTCTTCGTTATTTGTGCATGTTAGATTATAATCTTTTCTATAAATTAATTGACGTCTATTTCTTCTATACAGCCGACCATCTAAAGATTTTACTAAGTATGATCTTGGTTCATTACAGAATTTGCATATAGTACCATTTGTCCACAACATTTCATTAGGATTGACTTTGAAAAGAACTTTATCTCCTACCTTCAAACTACGTAACTGTGAAGCAGTTTTGTCATACCTACTTCTTGAGCATTCCTGATTAATTTAAGGCTTGGTCTATATTTATCTATGTCTATGGTTGATGGTTTAAGCTGTTTGATTTGACTTGATATTTTTAATCTTAATGTTCTACCCATAAGCCATTGGGCCGGGGTTAAACCCAAACTGTTTGGTGTATTTCGTAGGTTCAGAAAAGCGATGTATGGGTCAGTATTCGATAGTTTGCACTTTTTAATCATCTTTTTAATCGTTTGAATTGACCTTTCTGCTAAGCCATTTGCCTGCGGAAAGTGTTGACCACTTGTCTTGTGGCTGACATCCCAGTCTTTGAAAAATGATTTCATTTCAGCAGAAACAAAAAAAGGTCCGTTGTCCGACACTATGACTCTTGGAATACCAAATTTTGCAAACATCTCTTTTAGTTTTTTAACGATGGACGAAGTGACGCATTTTGTAAGCTTGCAGTAGTCAATATATTTGGAATAATAATCAACAGTCAGTAGAAAAAATTCGTTTTCAATTTATAAGATATCCATATCTATGGTATCCCAGGGTAATTTAGGAATATCGTGTGGTTGAAGGGGTTCTTTGGGATTATTGTTTCTGTAACGTTGACAAATTTCACAACAGTCCACAAATTTCGTTATGTCTTGAGTAATTCCGGGCCAATAAATAGACGCTCTTGCCCGGCCTTTCATGTTCTCTATTCCTGCATTACCCTCATGCACGAGCAACATGAACTTCTCTCGCAAATTATTTGGAATAATGGACATTATTGACATTATTGCACAACAAATCTTGGAAGTAAATTTCATGCCGAACAGACCAAAATGGAAGTACTGATTTGTCAATATGTCGTCTATGTTTAGGCCATTTATCGTTCGTATACTTTTTTAACAATTGTAATGTCTTGTCGTTAACCGTATTTTCTTGTATTTCTTTAAGTCTCTCTTCAGATATCGAGAGAGAAGCTGAAATGATGCCAACATGGACATACAGTTCTCTTTCACTGTCTAGAGTTTCCGTCTCTGGAAGTGGGACACTTGATAATGTATCTGCAATCTGCATTAATTTACCTGGCTTGAAAATAACTTGTAGGTCATATATTTGAAGGCAGAGCATCATTCTCTGGAGACGTGGTGGAATCTTTGCGAGTGGTTTTTTAAAAAGGGATATCAGAGGCTTATGATCAGTCTCTACGGAGACTGTTTGACCGTATACATACATATATACTGATGAAACTTGTTACAACCAAAAACAATTGCATATAGTTCTTTTTTTATTTGCGCATGTTTTTGTCGTCAGTCTGTTAAAGTTTTTGATGCATAAGCTATCGGCTTCTCATTTTGTTTCAGTACTGCACCTACAGCAAATTGAGAAGCATCTACCGACAGAACAATTGCAGTATCTGGGTCAAAATAAGATACAATTGAAGGGGATGCTACAGCTCTTTTCAATTGATTAAAATAATTTTCATAATTGTCATCCCACTTCCACGAAACGTTCTTTTTTAATAAATTTCTTAGTATCTGTTGGTTTTCAGACAAATTTGATATAAATAGATTTAGGTAGGTAAGCATACCTAAAAATCTTTGCACATCTTTCATGCATTTTGGATGTGGCATTTCCAGTATAGCTTTATTTTTAGACTGATCCGGCGAAACGCCATTTTTGTTAAATATATGTCCGAAATATTTTACTTCTGGAACACCTCGTTGACTTTTCTCTTTATTAAATTTAACCCCAGCTGTTTGTGCTCTATCCAGAACTGCAAAAAGGCGCTCGTCATGTTCTTCTTTATTTTTACCGTAGATTAAGATATCTTCAATGTAAATACAAACTTCAATACCATCAAATATATCCGCCATGGAATATTTCTGGGGAAGGGAAGTCTTTGAAAGAAAACCTACCAAATAGTGTATTAAACGTACAAATTCGGACACTTTTGTGATCCAGCGGAATCATCCAAAAACCTTCGTTGGCATCCAACACGGAATAAATGGTTGCACACATAAGACGATTTTTTATTTGTTCAAGGGTTGGGAACGGGTAATGACAGCGTTTAATTGCCAAATTTAACTTTCGGGGGTCTAAACAAACGCGAAGTTTTTTATTTTTCTTTTCTATTAAAATTAAAGAACTGACCCACTCAGTAGCACCTGTCGTTTTTTGGATCACACCTGCCGCTTCCATTTTATTTAGTTCCGCCTTCAACACCTTATGTAATTTGAATGGAATCCTACGTGGGAGATCAATACTCGGCGTAGCATTATCCTCTAGTTCCAAACGACATTCCTTTTCAACACAACCTAAACCATCAAATAGACTCTTATATTTTTGAAAAACATTCAAATAACTATCGGTAACTTGATCAACGTACAAGTGATGTGCTAACGATGATGTGTCATTTAAATTGCAAATAACAAACCCAAGACGAATAAAATCAGATAAGCCAATGATAGTGTTTGCTTCCAATATTGTAACAATAAACTCTAAGACAAGATTCTGGTTTGTTTTCATGCACTTAACATGCAGATTACATTTCCCGATTACCGGTATTTTCCCACCACTAAACGTACTCAATATACAATAACTTTACAGTCCTTGATTTTGTGATCACTTGAATTATTTTTTAATATTTCAAATGTAATCAAATTAACCTGCGCACCTGTATCTAGCTGACACTATAGAATCCTATCTTAAAATTTAAATTCCTCTATCCAAACATTTTGCTTATTATTAAAATTAACTTTATTGATTATTATGGCACCCAAAAAAAAATTTCCGCCTTTTAGGTGGATTTCATAGAAATACCACCTATTGCAGAGGTCCTCATGACGCGACTTTCAAAAAATTTAAATGCCATTTGTCTTCGCTATCATAGTAAACACTAACCTCATACTCCGTTAAAAATTTTATATATATATATGCAATATAACAGATTCTTGTGGACACGATTGAGGCCGCAATTATGAACCGATTTGAATAAAATTTGGTACACACGTTCGTATGCCGAATACCTCGGCTAAGTTCGTAGATGGGCATAATCGGTCCAGAGGGGGGCGGGTTACGCCCCTTTTTATGCCTCAAACAGTACAATTCACAACTCAGATAATCCCAACTTCCGGTTTTGATTTTTTAGTAAAATAGTAGATAACAGCGAACAGAATCCGCCATCTTGAAATTCTTCAAAATTGATTGGATTTCATTGAAATTGAAAATCCTTACGAATCTCGATGTAATTAGTACAAATTCGTTTTTAAAGTGGACATTTTTGTTCCCATCATCAGAATAGATTTTTTTTTTTTGCGATGGTAGGTGAAAATCTTTCATGAGACACCATGAGGATCTACCGCACGTGCTCATGGTAGTGTGAGATTCTTACTCACTAAAAACACCTCCCCTTTTCGTGTTGACTACGACTAAGTACGTAAAAGCCTTATCAAGTAGTTTAAGTTTCGATAATAATAATTCGCGTTGTGCAGGTGGCTTTCCAGTAAAAGCACCTACTAATACCGTCATTATATGCGGCTATTCCTTATTGCGCTAAATCGAACGGTTTCGATCTTTGTAGTCGGCGCACAAGGTTTGTCACGTCCAGAATTTGGAGTACGGCGTTATTGCAATGTCCATGAAGGCGAACACGGAGTTTGCGAGCAAAATTTGTTATTTCATCTTCGACGGTAGCTAGACCGAGGTCTCTATGGATATCGTCGTTTCTAATGTACCACGGCACATTAATGATTGTTCTAAGCACCTTGTTTTGAAAGGTTTGTAACATGTTTCTATTGCTGGTTTTACTACAACCCCAAAGTTGTATACCATAGGTCCATACAGGTTTTAAGACTTGCAATTTGTTATGCATGCTTAATTTGGAATATCTTCCAAGCAGCCAATACATTTCTCTAAATCCAATTTCGAGCTCGTCGCGTTTCTTTTTAACGTGCGGCTTCCATTTGAGTTTCGCATCTAGTGTCATTCCTAGATATTTTGCTTCGTTTGCATACGGTATTTGTACCGAGTTAATGAAAACGGGTAAGTTGTTAATTTTTTTGTTAGTAAAGTTAACATGCGTAGATTTGGTTTCATTGAGAACAATGCGCCAAACCTTTGTCCACTCGCAAATTGTATCCAAAGCTCGTTGAAGCTTCACAGTTGCTGATTCGACTGAATTTTCTGTTGCCAGAATAGCCGTATCGTCCGCGAATGTAGCAACAACGGTGCCTTCTTCTTGGGGTATATCGCGAGTATAGAGCAAGAACAAGACTGGACCAAGAACACTTCCTTGTGGAACACCGGCAGCGATTTCCTTGAATTCCGAGTATTCGGCTCCATGCTTGATACGGAAAAGTCTGTTCTCCAAGTACGACTCTAAGATTTTGTACAACTCTTCCGGAAGTACCTGTCTTAGTTTATAGTTCAAGCCTTCGTGCCACACCTTGTCGAAGGCTTGAGAAACGTCAAGAAAAGCGCTAGAACATATCTTTTTCTCTTCTATGGCCTGCTCAATTTCGTTGGTTATTCTATAAACCTGATCAATTGTGGAATGCTTGATTCTGAACCCGAATTGATGATCAGGAATCAAACGTCTTTCTTCAATTACCGGTTTTAACCGTTTCAATAAGAGTTTTTCAAAAACCTTTGATATTATCGGCAGCAGCGATATCGGTCTGTACGACTTTTTGTCGTTTGGCGGTTTTCCCGGTTTTGAAACCATTATAACTTCGGCGACTTTCCATTGCCTTGGAACGTATAATAGTCTTAGCGAAGCATTTATAAGGTAAACGAGTTTTATCAAAGCTTTCTTTGGCAATTCCTTGAGGACCTGTCCGGTTATTAGATCATATCCAGGAGCCTTGTTATTTTTTAGATTTTTTTATTACCTCGCAAAGTTCCGCTAGTGACACGCTTCTTATTTTAAAGTTGTCTGGAGTCATAATCGTATTATAAAGAGTTTCTCTTAATGCTTGCCCGGGAAATGGTTTAAACGTTTCTTCTAGGTGCTCGGCAAATAAGTCTGCTTTCTCTTTGTCTTCTTTTGCCCATTCGCCATTACTTTTCCTTATTGGTAGTGATTGCATTTGGGGTTTTTTGATACCTTTCATAGCTTTCCAAAGAGAGTAATTCGAACTTTTTTCAGCAGACAAGCCTTCGAGATATGTAGAAATCTCGCGATCTTTAAAATCCCGTATCGCTTTTTTGAGCTTATTGCATAGGAAGTTCGAATGGGTTTTGTGCTGGGGAGCGCGAGACTGTTGCCATCTTTTGCGTGCTCTCCTCTTTGCCAGCATCAGTTCTTTTATTTCCGGCGGATATTTAATTTCGCTATTTCCGACTACTTTTCTTTTATATGGAGTGTTGTTCCACGCGGCGCTTTGTAAGACTTCAATAAATCTGCCGACTTCATCCTCTATTTCGCACGGTGTTCTAAGCGACACATTCAGGACCACATTTTTTTCACAAGCTTTTCTAAAGCCGTCCCAGTTAATTTTGTTGCTAGTTAATCTGGGCGCGCCTTCCTTCTTCATTAGACGTTCACTTATTGTCAATATGACTGGTGAATGATCTGAGGAGAGATCAAAGCATTCCTCGATGTTCGTAAAGTTTTTCACTACCCCTTTTGCAATAAAGAAATCTATGAGGTCAGGGGTTTTTGCTGTGTCGGAGGGCCAATAAGTCGGTTTCCCCGTCGAAAAGAAGTCAACAGCAAATTGCATGCCGGTTTCGTAGAGAAGTCTGCCTTTAGGTGAAATGCATCTCAAACCCCAAAAGGTGTGTTTCACATTGAAATCGCCACCAATAATAAATTTCGGTCCAAGTGAGTTGAATAGACGTATTAAGTCATTCTTTTCTAGCGTGTATCGCGGAGGACAATAAATGGACGCGATGTTGTAATACATATTTTTAGTTTTTACTCGAACTGAAGTTATTTGCATTGCATCGAGTTCTATCGGTGAATTCAAAGAGTGCTCAATACAGTCTTTAATTAAGAGCGACGATCCGCCCCTAGCCCTTTCGGATGGGTGGTATGCATAATAAGCATAGTATCCTCTAATTTTAACCCGAGATTCCTTTGTCAGATGGGTTTCAGAAATCAAGCATATGTCAATGTTCTGTTTGCGTAGGAATACTTCCAGTTCGTCTATTCTTTGCAGAAGGCCGTTTGCGTTCCATGTTAAAATTTTAAGTAACTGGTTCATGTTCATAATTTTGTCCGTGGCTTGCGAGCATTATGCTCGAGGTTGTTAAGTTTTTCGAATATGAGCTTATTTGTCTTGCTTTGCTCCTCGAGTTTTGCGAGAATTATAGAGAAAACTTGTTGCATTGGATCTAGCGCAGGCCTATTTTGCTTATTTGCTTGCGATGCGGCTTGCGCGTACGTTTGCGTATCAGCAGATGGCGGTTTATCCTGGACTTTTTCCGTTTTCTCCTTTGCGGGCTTGCTTTCATTTTCTAGTAACTTTTCCGGTTTATTTTTATTCGGTTTAGATTGTGGACGCATGTTCTTTTTAAGCGTATCGCGCCTTTTTTGTAGCTCTTTGGCTACTTCGCAGCCTCGATAGTTCGCTGGGTGCTTCCCCTTACAATTGACATCGTTTGCACTGAGGGATTGATCTTGTGCTTTTACGCATCGGTTCGATTTTGGTCACAATATTTAAAATCGTTTTAATACTGTAAATTTCCTTTATATTCTCGGTTTTATCGAAACTGAGCATAAAAAGCGGAAGACCAGGCTTAACCAGTGTTTCCTGATCTTCTTCCGTTTTTTGCTTTTCCTTCTTGATAATATTTACAGCGTCAAGAATTTTAAAGCCTTTCGCTTGAAGATCGTCCACAACGTCTTCTTTAGTGCACGAAGGATGGAGTCCTCTTGCTATAACTCGCAATGGTCTTTCCGACTTTTTTTCATACGTGTACCACTGAATTTTCTCGGAATTAAGTTTCCGAGAAAATGCTCGGTAATCGTTGGGGTCATCGACGTTTATTTTCCACACGTTGTTGCGAAGTGAGGTGACCTTAAACTTCGAGGTCAACGTTCCTTTAAGGAGGCAATACAGCTTGTTATAGTCCATAATCCCGATGACGTTTATTGGAGGCGGTGGACTTAATTTCGTTGTCTCTTGCAAGCGCTTGTTTTCTTTTGGTGGCTCGATTTCAGGTGAAGAACCGGCTCTTCGTTTCTTGCTGGATCTTTTCTTTGAGACCCACGCCGTTTCCCGCGTTAGCTCTTCTTCGTCCGTGTGATATTCACGAACAGGTGAGCGAGACGAACTACTTTCATTTTCTTTTGGAGGGTTTAGGTTTCTCAGAGTCTTGTTCCCTTCTCGAAGTAAATCTACCTCTTTCCTAAGCTCTTTGTAGAGTAGCTCCATTTCATTAAGCTTCATACGGAGTTCGTTGTTTTCCTCCTCGAAGCTTTTGGATTTCGCTGAGTCCTGTTTTTCACGCGCTAGCGCTTCCGGCGGACTTCTTTTCCCGGAGACATTCGATCTTGGTGGTGGCGATCGAGATACCCTTGCACTTTTTGTGAAGGGGTTGCATAATTGCAATAAATGGCTCTCCCCAGAATCCATAGAGCCGACCTCCGAAGAGGGTGGATTTTCCAGTAAACCTGGAGTGCCACCTGGGGTATTAAATATCTTTGTTTTGTTCATTGCATAATTGTATACTTCTTTAACCTCGGTATACGGAGGGTGGATTTTAGTCGCCTCTTACGACAGGCATGCCTACCTCGGGTATATTCTAACCCCTACCCGAAGGGGGTGTCAGAATAGATGACATAAGAAATCCACCTACCTCTTGCGGCGCTTGCCAGAAGGTTCTTTTTTCTTCTTCCACAGTTGAGGCACTATCACTGTCGTAACTGCTATGACATTCCGCTTGTAAAGTTTTGACGTACTTCCTCATAAAACACATGTTGACACAAAATGATTAAATTTACCACATTTTTGCACACTAGCTGAATAATACCCGGCGTTGCTCGGGCTATTACATTTCAATCGAGAAATCGATATCTTCTTCAAACAATTTATGAAAGACTAATCCTGATTATATAAAATATCACAATCTCATCTTATATCTGAAACTGAATTTTTTATTCAACCTAATCGACTGTATTTTATTCTGTACTTTTGCAAATGTAATCAAATTCTTTAAGTCGAAACGAACCTCCTTTAACTCGAATTTCCCTCTAACTCGAGTTTGTTCACCTATTGTCCCCCGTCAGTTTTCTTTCGAAAAGTCATCCTCCAAGTCAAATTCATTCCAAATCAAAAGTCCTTGGAATTTGAATACATTCGTTAAAAAGATACAAGTTAAACTATTTGTAACTCAGTTTGACTAAAAAAATATTTTACTTGAGGCGAACCTCCTTATTCGACAGACAAATTAAAAGTGAACTTAAATCTAACATCAAGAACTTATCATCTAACTTATTTTGCGGTGTCGTGTCAGCAATTCTGGTCGGATTCCACGAACGGCGATGCAGCTGCACATGCAGGTGTTTGGTGTCTATGGGAATGTTGTCTATTGCTACTGCAGGTTTTTCGGTGTCTATGGGAATGTTGCCTGTTGATCTTTAACTCCTCCCTGCTTAAATTCAAACATCCTCGTTTGATATCAGAAAAATGGTATTTGACTAATTCTCGACGGTCTTGATGTTGGTAATTGATTATTATCGATGTTTTCTTTTTGTTTAATTTCTATTGGTATTGGTGTTTTGGCTGGATCTGAATCTGGTATGGTGTTGACAATCGTATGTTGTTTTCGTTTTGTCCAACATGCTCGTCCTATGACAACTGCGATGACTAACAATGTTGTTGTTGATAATCCAAAGCTTGTCGTCAGAAATTTTTTTGTTTCTGAAGTCCATCAGCTTGATGCTCTCGGTGTTATTGATGTGTAATTCTTTCAGCATCTCTAGCGATAATATTTCTTCAAAATTCTCTGCAACAGACGAAGGTTGTGCCACTGCTGGCAATGGTTTGTATCGAGAAGTAAAGTTGGCTACATATGTTCTATTGTCGATGGTCACGGTTGAATTGTTAATTTTTATAAGGAATGTGCCTGATAGGTTTGTAGTTTCACTAGCAAAAATTGTACCATTATATTGATTTAGTAGTTGTAGTAGTAGTGGGGAGATTTCCTCTATAGTTGGTGTGTGTTGGCTATTAACTCTGGTGCAGTTTGATGTTGTACTCCTAAGTAAGTTCGCTATGCACTTGTCTTTGCTTAAATCTATGAGATTATTGTATGGACATATGGATAAATTGTTATAAGTTTTACAATTAAATTTAATACCGAAAATCTTTTCTGAACATTTTAATATATTTTCGTATTCTATTTTATTAATTAATTTTCCTTTTTTCATTGGTTTAACTAAAATAGTATTACATTTTTCTTGAGTAATACTGGGTAGACTAATAATGTACATAATAATTTTTTTATTAACTGCAATTTTTATCTCTGCAAAATCTAAAGCTTCGTCTATAGTGTTATAAAATATATCTTCTTTTTCTAGTATTGATTTTATTTCGTTAATTTCTAACATGGATAGTATGAATGAATTTATTATGTTGTTCTTTCCCCAATGTATAGCATACTCAATGTTTAACAATTCTTCTTTGATTAATCTTATTGGGTACTTAATGCGATGCTGTCTTTAATTGTATTCTTTGACTTAAGTTTGTTCAGTATTTCATTTGTTATATTAGTTATTGTGTTAACTCTTTCAATTTTTTGTTTGTTTACAATTACTTGTTTGTTATTATTCTTTAAAATATTATTTGTTTTCTCTTTTAGTATTCTGAAGTCGTCATGGTCTGGATTCCCAGCAATCCATTTCCATGCGCTTCCCAGAAAGTTTAATGACCGCTGGTATCTTTTAGGTTTTAATCGGAACAGGATGATCTGTAGTTGATTGATTACTTGAAGTAGAAAGGGATAGGTGGGATAGGTGTTGCTAATATTATTCTGTCCTGTTGCCGCAATTTCTCTGACTATATTCTCATAGAGTTCCAGGTCTTTGTCGTGGATAATTCTAATCGTACCGGTTTGTAATTTCGCGGAACCAGTATTCAAAGAGACTATCTGGGAACTAGAGTAGTCTAGGATCTGCACTTCTGCTGTGCAAAATGCTGTATAAAATCTAGTTCGGAGAGAAGAATTAAAGAGTCGCGTTAATTTTTAATATGAATTTATGCACTAACTTTCCAGATCTTGTTTTCACGGTCGTCTTGAAATTTTCTAATTCTATTTCTTTGCTATAACGGTTTGTCAATTTTGAGCCTACCCTTTTGTTTAGTTTTACATAAATTCGGTCACGTGGGTTATAATCTTTAATTTCCTGTTTCTTTTTATTATGATATCTAAGGTCTCCTTCCTGCTTTTGCTTAAGTTTTTCAATGTTACTTTGCCTGGTTTTTTCGTAATCTTCTGGACCGAAAGGGACTGTTCTGCCAAAAAATAACTCTACTGTTTCTTTTTCGTTGAGGTATGAAATGAGTGGTTGTATTCATTAGTTGCTTTTTCGAGTAACTCCTCAAAATTATTGTTGTAGGCGTTAGGCTTAATGCAACTCATGATTTCGGCTAAGGTGGAATGAAATCTCTCCACTTGGCCGTTTATGGAACTTTTATAGGGGGGTGTCGTGTAGACTTGTATATTTAACTCGTCTTTTAACATGAACATTAAGCTATCTGAATTGATCGGCTTTTCATTATCTACAACTATGTATTCGGGGACGCCAAAACGAAATATAATATCCCGGAGTCGTTGTCTGATGTCTTCTATTGCTTTGGACTTAATGTGTTTGGTTATGGCAAATTTCGTAAATTTATCGATCGCTGTTAAAACTAAGTGTTTTTCCGTTGAAAATATGTCGATGTGTACTATGTGTCCTGGGTAGATTGGTATTGGCGATTTCCCTAATTTTGGATCGTTCGGATGGCGTTCATATTTGCTCTTCTTACACACTGAACACAATTTAGTGACCTGTTTAATTTTTTTAGCCATCTGGGGGAAATATTTAGTTTGTATAATTTGATTCCTATTTTCTTCCGGACCACGATGTGCTCTATTGTGGGTTTCTATGATTATTTCGTTCTGTCGCTCTTCTAATGGAATGTCTTCAACTTCTTTTCGAGAGAATCTAATCTTGTTACTATTGAAATAAAGAGGGTAGATTTCCTTGATCAGGCCCATGACTCTTTCTGTAGTCAATATTCCGTTAAGAATAGTCGGATTGAGAAATCTTTTAAAAATTCCGATCAGATTTTCTTTAGTGTAATAGGGCTCTATTATAATGTGTTTAGTAAATTTTGGGAAAGGTGTTTCGACTTCGTGACTTGACGTATTTCCGGTTTTTAGAATGAGCTGATTTCTAAAGACATTTATTGGAACTTCGGTTAATTGAACGAGGTTATGTGACGAGCTTTCTCCACTATGTATAGTTGATGTTAACGCAAGAACATTTGAGGGTGAGGGATTTGATTGCTGGGGACGTGACAGAGCATCTGCCACGATATTTGATTTTCCTGGGGTGTAATTAAGCTCATAATTATACTCCTCTAGAATCGCTTTCCATCTCTTCGTTTTTGTATTTATATTTTTATTACTAAGAGCGAAGGTTAAAGGTTGATGATCCGTATATATAATTACTTTCTTCGATCCGTAAAGGAAATTCCGAAGTGAACCTAAGGCTCATATTATGGAGCGCATTTCTTTTTCATTCGTCGCGTATGTTTCTTCTGTCTTATTTAAACTTCTAGACAAAAACATAATTGGTTTTCCTTCTTGGCTCAATACTGCTCCTAGTGCGAAATTCGAAGCATCGGTTGTTAATTCGAAATGTTTGTTGAAATCGGGATAGGATAACATAACATCTTTGGAAATAAGGGAATTTTTTACATTTGCAAATGCTTGCAAAGCAGCTTCGTCTTAATGGATTGATTTTAATTTTGACTGGGATTTGGACACTCGTCCGTCCTCCCCTCTGAGAAGGGCTGTCAGGGGTTTCGCTATTTTTGCGTAATCACAAATATACCGTCTGTAATACCTTGACATGCTAAGGAACGATCGGAGGTCTCTTAAAGTTTTTGGGATGGGGAATTCAGCGATAGCATTAACTTTTGCGGGGTTGGTTTTTATGCCTGATTTAGATACTATAAAGCCGTGAAATTCGACTTCGGTCTTTATAAAGTCGCACTTATCCATTTGGATCTTTACGTTAGCTTCTTGTAAAATTTTAAATATGATTTTAAGGTCTTCAAAATGTTGGTCTTCGGTTTCGCTGAAAATAATTATGTCATCGATGTACACGTAGCAGCGAATGCCAATATGTTCTCGTAAGATATCATCAATGACGTGTTGGAAAATTGATGGGGCATTTTTCAGCCCAAAGGGAAGCCTAACAAATTCAAATTTTCCATTATTAATGGAAAAGGCTGTCTTTTCTATATCAGAATCTTTTAAAAGTATTTGGTGGAAACCGCTCTTTAGATCGATGACTGTAAAGTGACTACATTTTCCCAAATTGTACAGAACATTATTGATTTCTGGTATTGGATATTTATCTGGTATTGTGACTAAGTTTAATTTGCGATAGTCGACGACTAAACGGTATTTTTTTATTCCTGAAGCATCTAGTTTTTTCGGGACAATTATTATGGGAGAGTTATATGGGGACTTCGATGGTCGAATTATTCCATCGTCCAAAAGGTCTTTCATGATTTTATCTACTTCGTCTTTTAGTGCTCTTGGATAAGGGTAGGGCCTAGTGTACACGGGTTCCGCACAGGTTGTCCTTATTTCTCCCTTTACCGCTGTTATGTAGGTTACATTTTTCTCCGGTTCACTAAATAAGGTAGAATATGTGTGTGTGATTTGTTTTTCTTGCTGAGGATTTAGATGTGAAGTACGGAAATGTATGCTATTGACGGCTTGAGTTTTATGTTGTTTAAGGGGAAAACAGTATCTTTCTTTTAAGGTAAAATAGTTTTTATCGGTATGAATGACGGCTCCTAGTTCTTTAGGGGTATCGTTACCGATAATACCGTCAAAGGAATCGAGTCCGTTCAGTATAAAAAATTTAATTTTTCCAATTTCACTTCCCATAATTTCTTTAATTTTACCACTAACGGAATTTGCGTAAAAGGGTTTTTGATTAGGTATGGGTTTTTTTACGTAGCAAGCTTGCACATAATTTTTGTTAGATCCTGTATCAAGTAAAAATTTTAATAGTTTTCCACTCTTCGCTTTGAATTCATAATACGGGAGGGAGCGAAGAGTCATCTAGGCTAAAAAAATTAAGTTCTTTTAACTTGTCGCACATTTTTAAAACTTCTTCAGATTCTGGTTGAGGGTCATAAAATGTTTCGTCAGGTATCGGTTCACTTTCTATTATCTGATCATGGCTATCTGTCTCATCTTGAGTTGTGTTAACGTGAAAATTGCGTTGTGCGTAATTTGCTGTAGGGCGTTGTTGTGATATTTGTGCAAACTGAGTCCTGGTTTGCGAACTCTGTGGGTTTTCTCTGGGTTCAAAGTTCACCAGTTTTTGAGTAAATGAGGGATGTGGCCTAGGTGTAAAAGATGGTCTGGGGCCTTCTGGTAAATTATTGAAATTGTTTCTAAATTGTGGAACATATGGCTGGCTGTAGGCTTGTGATCGGTATGGACTATTTTGGGTATTGGGCAGAGAGTAACCCGGTTGAGGATTTGCTCTAAACTGATATTGACCAGGTTTTTGGCCATTAGAATTTAGACGATCGAAACTCGGTTGCTGTTGTTGAAATGTTGGTCTATAACCTGCTACATGTGGTTGTTGTTACCTGCGCTGGGGATGCGGAGGCAAAGGTGCCTGTACCCTTCTTAGAGTACCTTGCGCATTCATAGCATAGTTTGATCTAAAATTTTGGTTGTCTATCTTCAGACAAAGATGCAGGGCCTGCGGTAGGTCGACTGGCTCTCTCATTCCTAGCAATCTGGATAGGTCTCCTTTAAGACCTCGTATAAAGATGTCCAATGCCTTGTCCCTGTACGTCTGGGTAAACAAGGCTAGTGTTTCGCCACTTAATTCCGTACATGATATTCTATTATGTATAAGCGATAAATGAGAGCTAACTATTTGAGAAAACTCTTGTGCCGTTGAATTCCCTTGAATTAAAGAGGTCATCTGGTAGAGTACCAGAGTACCAGAGGTTTTTTTTTTTTGCGCTGGGAGGTGGTAATCTTCAAAAGACGAAACTGAGCCCGTACTCAGTAACAGTGTGGGATTTTTACCCACTAACCCCTTCTCCCTTCTTCCCCTTATCCCTGAGGTACGGCCATCTTGGCATTTCATCACAGGTGGGGGAGAAGCCAGCCTTTCCAATTATTGCACCTAGTCGTTAGACTAATCAGCAATTTGTCTTTCGTATACATAAATATGTATTCAATGAATTGTGTTAATTATGTTAATCGCCTGTGGACGGTTAACTATTGTTTTATTTATTTAATTACTTAATTTTAATTTTTTATTTTTTTTTTTTTGGTTAACTAGCTAGTTCGAAAGGTTTTACTCTTCTTAATCTTCTAGTCAGATTGTCAGTATTTAATAATTCTGTCATTTCTACGTTAACGTGGCTGAAAAGCCTAAGTCTATGTCTATTGGCTACTTTCTTTACTTCCTCTTCAATCATTTCAACTTTAAGGTCTCTATGTAGATCAGCGTTTCTTATGTACCAAGGTGCATTTACTATATTACGTAGTACTTTACTTTGGAATGTTTGTATTATTTGTAAATTTGTTTTGCATGTGCATGCCCACAACTGAAGCCCGTAGGTCCATACTGGTTTTAATATTTGCTTATAAAGCAGTAATTTATTGTAGTTGGACAGACAAGAGTATTTCCCGATTAGCCAATACATTTTATTGTAGCGCATATTTAGTTCTTCTCTTTTTTTCTTCACATGCGTTTTCCAGCGCAGTTTTGCATCTAGGGTCATCCCAAGATATTTGGCTGTGTTTGCATATTCTACTTCATTACCATTTATGAGTACTGGGATATGCTGAACATTTTTATTCGTAAAGTTGATATGAACAGACTTTAGGTCATTTAGTTTAATTTGCCACTTTTTGGTCCATTTCGATATATTATTTACAGCCTTCTGCAGCTTTTTTGTCGCTTCTTCAACATTTTCGCCAACAGCAAGGATAGCAGTATCATCTGCAAATGTTGCCACGGTTGTTCCATCACTATCTGGCAGATCGCTAGTAAACAGAAGGTATAAAAGAGGCCCTAGCACACTACCTTGTGGTACTCCAGCTTCTATTTCCCTCAACGTGGAGTATTCATTTTCTTGTTTAATTCTAAAATATCGCTGTGATATATAAGATTCTAAAATTTCTGCGTATTGCTTAGGAAGATGTTTTTGCAATTTATGGATCAGTCCCTTGTGCCATACTTTATCGAAAGCTTGTGCTATATCGAGAAATATAGTAGAGCATATCTTTTTTTCTTCAAATGCTTTTTCGATTTTATCAGTTATTCTATGCACTTGATCAATCGTGGAGTGATTATTTCTAAATCCGAATTGATGGTTTGGGATTAGAGATTTTTCTTCGATTATTTTATGCAGACGTTTAATTATCATCTTTTCAAATAGTTTGGACAACATAGGTAGAATTGATATCGGGCGATAGGAGGTGACTTCACTAGGTGGTTTGCCTGGTTTCGGTATCATAATTACTTCTGCAACTTTCCACATGCTAGGTACATGCCTTATCCTGAATGCAGCATTTATAATCTGCGCTAGTTTCTTCAAGCCTTTTTTTGGGAATTGTTTAAGGATTTCTCCCGTTATTAAATCAAATCCCGGGGCTTTTTTTGTATTAATCCCTTCTTTTATTTCTTTGGCAATTTCTTTCGCAGTAACTGGTAGAATATGTCTTTCCTCTTGACACACTTCTTCCGTTTCTTGGCAGTCTTTGTCTTCATACGTTTGGAAGACGCCTTCCAGGTACTCAGCAAATAGATTCGCTTTTTCTTTGTTACTTTTTGCCCAGTTACCATCTTTGTTTTTAACCGGTGGGATGTGTGCTATTGGCCTTTTCATTTTCTTCGTTGCCTTCCAAAGTGAGTATTCGGTACTAGCGTCATTCGTAAGACTGGAGAGATAGGTTTTAAGAGACTCATTTTTATGTTCTCTCACCGATCTTTTGAGTTTACCGACTAGATTATTGAGTACTGTTTTGTCGCATGGCGCCCTTGTTTGTTGCCAACGTTTTCTAGCTCTTCTCTTCTCCGCAATAATTTCACATATTTTGTTTGGATAAGAGTTTTGTTGGAATTTGATTTTAGTTATGGGTGTTGCAGCCCATGCAGCTTTTTGGATGTTAACTGTAAGTGTTTGTACTGCCTCTTCCAATTGATCTTTTGTTTCAATAGTTTCTAAGAGATGAGTACTATCCTCAAGTTTCTGTCGGAAGTAGTTCCAATCAGTCAGCTTATTAGTTAGTCTTGGTCTATCCTCTTTGTTAATGATTTTGTCGCCAAGTGTCAAAAGTATTGTGGAATGATCTGAGTCAAGATCTGGCCCTTCTTCTACTTTTATACTGTTCGACGAGATATTTTTTGTTACAAAAAAGTCGACAAGATCTGGGGTTTTATTCCTATCTGTTGGCCAATAGGTAGGTTTTCCCGTTGAGTGATATTTGCCGCCAGTTTCTTTTATCACTTCATATAGTTCTCTTCCTCTAGTATTTGTCAATCTAGATCCCCAGTACTTGTTTTTGGCATTAAAATCTCCACCTGCGATATATCTACTGTGAAATATGCGGAAGAGACTTCTAAAATCATTTTTTTTTAGATTATAGCTGGGAGAGCAATAAATTGATGCAACTGATATTTGCCCAATTTTCGTTTTTATATTTATAGATATTCCTTGAATCGCACATGATTGGAATTTAGCTTCTATATGGTGATCGATCGTCTGTTTTATTATAACTGCAGCCCCGCATTTAGCCGAATTATGGGGATGTGGTGAGTGATATAGTTCGTACCCTTGCAGTTTGAAATTTGTCTGGGTCTTAAAGTGTGTCTCTGAGACAAGACATATATCTATTTGGTTCATGTCGAGAATTACTTGAATTTCTTCTTTACGATTCTCGATACCATTAGCATTCCATTCTAGAATTTTTATGTTATCCATCATGTTTGTCTTTTGTGTGCAGCCTTTTTATTGCTGCTTTTCCTCTCAAGGAATAATATTCTTTCTAGTATAGCTTTATTACTTTTTTCCATATTTTCCATTCTGTTTAGGATTTTTTGCATGAAAGTTTCCATACTAACATTTGATTTTACTTCTGTTGTGTTTATTGTTTTTTCTGCGTTTTTTAATGCAGCCTGAGCATATGTCATTTCTGTACCCGTCCCTGTCTTTGGTCTTACGTCCTTTTTGATATTTTTTTGGGTTTTGGGTACTTCTATTGGTGTTCTCGGTTGCACGTCCTTTATTCTTTTAGGTTCGTCCTTTTTTGAGTTTGGTTGTGTTTGTTTATATTTTTTATTTTTTGCCAGTTGAATCTGTTTTGCAACCAAGCAGCCTCTATAGTTGGCTGGATGCTTTTCGTTGCAGTTGGCACACTTTGCTGGTTCCTCTTTTTTCTTCATACAGTCTTTCGTATGGTGATTTCCTGCACACTTAACGCATCTTGGGTGAGAGCTGCAGTACTTGTGTGTATGTCCATACTTTTGGCAGTTCTTGCACTGCGGGACTAATTTTGATTTCCTCATAGCATGAATCTCTACCTTCATTCCAAGGATATCTTTAATTTCGTATATCTTTTTGATGTTTTCATCGTGCTCAAAAGAAAGCATAAACACTGGAAGCGGTACTTTGCTTTTAAATTTTAGCATATTGACAGCTTCCAGTATCTTAAAGTTTTTCCTTTTTAGATCTGCTACTATATTCTCTGGTGAGCAAGAAAAGTGTAATTTTTTTACAATAACCTTAATTGGTCTTGTTAGTTTGCTTTCATAAGAGTACCATTGCACCCTTTTTTGGTTAAGTAATTTTGTAAGTTTCCTATAGGACTCCTCTTCAGCTACATTAATTTTAATGTCATTACTATTTAATAACGCTGTATTAGCTTTAATTTTATTTTCCTCCATTAACCTAACTAAGCTTTCATACTTAGTTATTTGCAGTGCAATAATTGGTGGAGGTTTGGCTGACTTTTGAGTTATATTTTCTTTGTTTGAGACATATTCCGTAACTTGGTAGGTTTCTTTCGGAGATGAGATTTTTGGTGATGAACTCATTTTCCTTTTTTTATTTTTGTTACCGTTTTTAAGTTTCCCTTCTGTCTCCTTAAGTAGCTCTTCTTCATCAGTTGAAAACTCTACAACTTTAGCTTTTTCTATATTTTCACTGTTGATCTGTTGTTTCAACATTTGCAACTCTTGCTTTAAACTATCAATTTCTTTAATTAATGTCTCGCTTAGTTGCTTAAATCCATCTCTTTCTTCGCAGGCTTTAGAATATTTAGCCTTTAGGTTTTTGTTTTCGTCTATTGTATGAGATGGGGGTGTTCTCTCTACCCTCTTACCTTTTCCAAAAGGGTTATCGATGAGCAACAAATGGTCCCCCCCAGAATCCGTGGGACCGACCTCCGAGAAGGGTGGATTTACCAGTTTACATGGCGTACCACCTGGGGTATTAAAATCTTTTGTTTTGTTCATTGCATACATTTTTTAAATAACTTTTGTGAAAAGTTTAAACGATTTGGATTTCAGTCGCCTTTTACGACAGGCATACCTTACCTCGGGTATATTCTATTCAAGCCCCTATCCCGAAGTGGTTAAAAGAGTACCAGAGGTCATCTGGTAAGATCTCTCTTGTCCGCGTAATGCATTGTGAGGCATTTGGATATTGCCTTCCAATCGAGAGGTGTATTATAAGATTCTAGCGCCGCGTCGGCGTTTCCTATTACTTTATTCCTGATCACACTCAATATTCCAAAATATTTTGGGATTCCCTTTAATGGTTCATAGAGGTTGAGAATCCTGTCAACGCTTTTGCGCCACGAACTGAACTCTCTTGGATTTCCATTAAAATTTCTTAAACATTTGACCACATCGGGGATCTTATCCATGTCCCTAAAATTGTTGCTATGTTCAATACCAATGGTCTGGTCTTCACCAGGAAATTTATTCGAATTTGGATTTAATACGTTCTCGATTATATCCTTTCCTAGACTCTCAAAGATTCGGCATAAAATAGAGGAAATAAGGGACTCTAATTCAGGAGTTGCTCTAGCATTTTGAATTTGGTCAGAGTGCGAACCACATGATGAAAAAGAGGTGTTGTGATTCGTTCTACTAGGGAGCTGGGATGCTGGATAGGTTGTAGTGGTTTCGGTTCGTGAAGAACTGCTAGGATTAGTCCTAGTAGAAGGCTGAGCTGGGGGATCAGAGGGTGCTTCTGTGGATTTGCCTGAACGTGTGTCTGGCATTTTTCTTGCAACTATTTTTCACTTTTGAATTTAAATTTTCTTATACAGTTCTTTTTGTTACTTAATTTTTTAATTTACTTAAATGTTTCTTTTGGTTACTACTTTTCCTATTTACTTCTATCCTTCTTCTTAGGTTTTATAAATTGAAATTTTAATATTTATTTTTACTTAAACTTTCTTATTCGTTTTTTTCTTTTTATTTGTAATTTACAATACTAACACTTCTTTTCACTTAATTTTTCTTAACTATAATTTTCTAGTTTTATAATTTGCAATATTTATTTTCGCTTAAATTTTCTTTTCTTAATATTTATGACTTACAACACTAATAGGATCATCGCAGGTGGTGCCGGTTCTATTCTTGTGGGCTATTATTTTGTCCGTCCGCGATTTTTACTTGTAAACGGTGACTCTAGGCCCGAACTTCACTATTTCACTGAATAGTTTCTCAGACAGTTTTCTAGGTTGCGCAAAGATTAACCGTTTGCCGTCACAAGTGGTACCTCTGGGGATTTACTTTACTGAACTAGTTTTGGTGGTGTCCTGTTTTCAAACCGAATGTTCTTAGGATTCACGTTTTCTACGCAAACTTTTTTAGGTTCCGCGTTTTTACACTTTGTTCTTTCTGGATTCGTGTTTTAGCACTTCGCAAAACTTTCTTAGGATTCGCGTTATAAACACTTCGCAAAACTTTCTTAGGATTCGCGTTATAAACACTTTGCAAATTTTCTATGTTCAGCACTGCGATGTCCCTGCTCGGGCGCCAGTTAAACTATTTGTATCTCAGTTTGACTAAAAACATATTTTACTTGAGGCGAACCTCTTTATTCGACAGACAAATTAAAAGTGAACTTAAATCTAACATCAAGAACTTATCATCTTACTTATTTTGCGGTGTCTGTGCAGACATCGCGTCAGCAATTCTGGTCGGATTCCACGAACGGCGATGCAGCTGCACATGCAGGTGTTTGGTGTCTATGGGAATGTTGTCTGTTGCTACCGCAGGTGTTTGGTGTCTATGGGAATGTTGCTTGTTGATATTTAACTTACATACATACATACATCCTTGGCAAAAAACAAAATCAAAACAATAATTCCCCTCCCGCAAATGGCAATGTTATACCTACATCAAGCACAGACAATTCCATACCCAGCCTGTCGCGTCGCGTCGGCGCGCTATTCCTTTATCTACCGAAAAGGAGAATCCATAAAAAAAATTGCCAGGAAAAATGTGTAGACAATTGCGCATATGCGTAAAAAAATTAATAATCCGGTTGGCTCGAAAAAAGATGACGTGTCATCATAACAATACCAAAATTCACTCGCCCACAAATGGAACGGGCAAACAGATCCAACTGTGCTATGACCTTTTCCCTCATTAACTCAATTCTCCAGAGTTAATTGAATTCGATAACCTGGGTATGTACATACGTACATATGTTACAAATGTATTTTCTGAACACACCAAAAATAAAAATGAATCGAAAATTTCAATGGTTTTGTTCTTTCGCTGTCGCGAATCATTTTTATTTTCTTTTTTCTTTTTGTCAGAAAATTAATTTCATTTAATCTAATGATTTATTTAAAACCCTGGTATCCTGTTCGCTCGATAATGTCCAATTCAGTAGCCCAAATGAAGGAGAATTGCGACGAAAAACACCCACATTACAACACGGCATTTGCGAAGAAATTTGCCATTTGCCCATGTTTCTTCAAAGCAACGTCTGCAAATATCAGAAGTAGGCAAATGCGAGTGAGCAAATGTCCAAAAGTCCGTAAATGTGTGCAAATGGGCCCAAAAGGAACCATCATCAGACGATTTGCGGATGACGTGTGCAAACGTTTGCGGACGACGTCGGCAAATCAGGGGCAAATATCATATGTGAAAACATTTGCGGACAAAAATTTCCTGATCACGCGATTTGCGGACGTTCGGGACACATTTTTCTGCAAAATTTGCACACATCTGCAAATCGTCTGATCGTAGCTTAAGTGCAAATCGTGTGAGTGACCTGCAAATTACATTTCTGCAAACATTTGCGGATGTTTTTCAGACATTTGCCTATGTGGAAATTTTGCGCACATCTGCAAATCGTCTGATCGAAGCTTTATTCTACATACATATGTACGTATTTCTGCAAAGTCCAACCATTATTTTTACTTTACTATTGTGGCAAATTAGTGAGCTCTTTTCTAATTGTTACCTTAGGGAGATTTTCCAGGGTCTTAAACGGACCATGCGGTGAACGCGGCACAAACTAATTCTTATTTTTTTTTATTGGTTTTCAGTGCTCTCAAACCTGTGGGACAGGACAACAAATTAGACGCGTGGCATGTTATCTAAACGGAACTCAAGTGGACGACGCATTATGTAACCTTCGAAAGTGGTCTAATTATAACGACGGAATACGTAAATGCAACTTAAAACCTTGCACCGATTGGTCGAACTATGACGAAACCGAGGTACGTCTTAATAATAATTGCTTTCTGGATTTTATGGTTCCTAATTGCTTTCATATTTTACAGAATAGAAGTCATCATTATTGGGTTGCAGAAGAGTGGGGAAACTGTAATGACAATTGTGAAAAGAATAGATCTGTTGAATGTGCTCTTGGTTATGGATGTGCAAAGGAGAAAAAACCTATTGAGAAGAAAAAATGCTGCGCCATAAAATACATTGCAACTTGGTCTCCCGTAAGTTCTAATATCCGATTCTTACTTCGGGAAGAGTTTCCATTAACGACCGCGCTGAAATTTTTTTTTAATTTTTTTTCCTATATAAAATCCTATATAAAAGCCTCCTATAATCGAAAATCAGGGTCGCTGTGTACGGAGATTGTTATTAACAAAGTTATTAATAATTAAAGTTTTTGAAAGTCCCTCTAAATTCCTCGATTTTCGAGGTATATTCACTGTTAAATTGCACTTAAACCACGATTTCCACTTAAGAACATCACAATAATTGCATAAAATTCGTTTAATGATGTTAAACAATTTGAAATATACATAGAAAAAATAACCAAACTGTTTTGAAGTGACAGCAAAAAAAAAAAATTAATTTCCGCGCATTCGTTAATGGAAACCTCAGCCAAAAAATTTCAAAAATTTATTCAGAAAATTGAAAATACAAGTTTATTTTTGATAATCGATATTGTCCCCTTCATTGACTGAAATGCACTTATGCCAGCGCTTGATCCAAATGAGGGAGCCAAATGAGCCAATTACTGTTCTTGGTCAAAAACTCACAAATAAGGATGGCAATATGCTCCTTGTTGCAAAGTTGATTCCAATTTTAAAATCGGAAAAAATCGAAATCACACGAGGTAGATGTACTCTTGACAGCGTAGCTATTACAAATGTCAAACTATGACGCTAAAATTTGGAGGGAATATTAATGACAGATGGTGGTCCCCGTGGCTCGGTGGTTAGTGCGTTGGACTGCTGAGTGAGCGGCGTGGGTTCAAGCCCCAGCCATGTCGACCGAACATTTTTCCGCGGCACCAACTCTCGTCGAGGAATGACAATCCTCCAGAAGTATAATCTGTCATGAAAGAGCTTCTCAATTCGCCGTTCGGAGTCGGCAATAAATTGTAGGTCCCTTTCATTTGTGCGAAAAATGCAACACGCACAAAGTTAGGCCTTGACTCATCCCGAGCTGTCGAGCCAGCTATTTATTTATTTTTTTTTATTAATGACAGATGTGTCAACCTTAAAAAAAAACTCAAATCAGATGACTGAAAGGTAGTATATAAGTGGACCAACGCACTGACCGCTGAGCCACGCCGACTATCGGCATTTGGCTATAGTTCTAATTTCTTAACCACTGGCTGCATTAATATTATTATTATTACAGTTGTTGACAACTATCTGCATTTATTACACGGTAAGGATCTCTTTAAGACGCATTTTGATCTCTTGGGGAGTTCTCCTTTGATATGTTTTGTATAGTCTTGAAGCTTCGTCTCTCACAGTCTATTTCCTTAGACTTTTAAAACTCAATGTAGTTAAGATACATGGCGCCAATCAACAGCCTTAAGCCCTTATGATATGCTCATATTTTTGGCGCGGTTTTTTTTTTCATTGATTTTTATTAGGTATTACCGCAATGCTTTCACCATTGAGCCACTGATAAGTTTCCATCTGCGTTGTTTTAGACAATAGCAGATCAGTTTTAGGTAAATTTCGAAGAAATACCGCTTATTGCAGAGGTACGAAGCGATTTAAAAAAAATTATATGCGACTTTTCCAATTCATCCCAAGCACCAAAACCATAGTCCGTTAAAAAATGTGTAAATAGGCACAGTAAACTTTTCCGCACAAAGCAAAAACCAAACAAAAAGTGAAGATAAATAAGCCAGTAATCCAAAGTGAAGATAAAAAGTTGAAGTATCTTAAATATAGACGGTTTTTACTTTGGTATAACAGAATTTGTTCCTGAAAGTTGTTGAATTGGGTCAGACAGTATACATTTCCATATATGTGACAGCTTATGTCACAACCAACTACAGTGAAAAACTCATTACTGAGTTGAGTATAATGCTCAATAAAACACGCCTAATGTTTCCGCAGCGGAAAGGAACTTTAATAGTTGTGCCTGAAGGTAGGCAATTCTCTAGGGGCGTTAAGACGTCGCTAGCGAGGGGCAATGATGCCAGTCTCGCACTTCTGCTTGCCGGTTGTCGCACTTAATTCAACGAGTGTTGGTTGCGGCATTTGGTTCCGCGGTCAATAAAAGAAGGGATGTTATATGTACGTACATCCCAAAACTATGAAATCCATAAAAGGCAGAGATCCGTACAGAGGAGGGAGGAAATCGACGACCACCACGCTGGATGTCAGTGATCGCCTTAAAATACCTCGAAAATTTCCCCGCATTGCCTTTAATGACTTTTTTTACTTTTATAATTAATGCGTTTATTTCTTTTCTTTAGTGGGAGAACTTATCCCGCACTATTGTGGTAAAACGTCTTCACACTATACACTACAAAGTTTTATATGGCACTCCGTGCCATGTTGCCTTTTCCACTGCTTTATTTGGAATCTTTGTTGCAGCCACCCAGTAAAAAAATACAATAATAAAAAATGCAATAAACACTGAACTGTCATTTAGTCAACTGAAGTCAGAGTGCGGCGACAAGAACCACACCCCATCCGGCGAGCTTAGCCGCGCATCGCAAGCGTGTCATGCTCCTCGCACTTGACATTCCTTCCCTTCCAATTTCCGTTTCCATTCTAACATCCCATCAACATCTTCTCTTCCTTCCATTTTCAAATTCCAACGTCTAACTCCCATTCACAGCTATATTACAAATAGCGCCCGCAACGTTTGGCTAAGTTATGGGCCGCCGCACAGTGGTTTCATATGCATGGGATTACCGGTCATAATTATAATAAATAATAAACTGTAAGGTAACTTTTATTGGAATGTCGGTTGCTTGAAATTGCTTCAAAGCAGAAGTGATATCTTGGTCTTTTGTAGGCAAGCTAGCAATACGCCTTCGTTTTGCTTGGGACGAGCATTCTAAGAACGGATTTTTTGGCCTTCCTTGAGATATATTAGTATCACCGGGCTTACTTACATCAGTGAAGTCTTCTGTACTGTCAAGCCAGTCACTGTACTTTGTTAGAAAAGAGTTTTCATTCCGTGAGCATTTATTCCATCTCGTTAAAAATGATTGGCATAGCGAATATATCCTCTTAAGTAAAAGTTCCGTGTGTTCCATGTTGTAGGTTTGTTTAAAGATTTCAAACGTTTCCTTATGCTTAGTAGCACCTCTGACCTTCTTTACTGTACGCCATATATAAAATATATGACGGATTTTGATTATTTTACTTGACCCTTAAAACAAAAATATTGTTCTATATATAGTGAAATTTCAAGAATTTTAGCACATTTTCGCAAAAAATGACACTGTGCTCTTAAAGAAGAAGAAATCACCTATGTAAGTAATTATGCAAACTAAATTAGGCGAAAGTACACGAATCAAAACGTTTGGCCTGTCAAAACTTCACTTAAGAAAAAAAAGAACCTAATTGAAGCACTTTTCAAACGATTTTACTTTACCTTATTTTACTAACTTTACTAACGATTTTAATATTATTATGCACATCAATAAGGAGGATGAGTAAGTTTACAATTACCTACATACCTTGGTCTTCAATATCTATTACTATAATTGCACAGCCTATATCTTAAAAAAAAAACAAAAGTTAATTTAATCGCAGTGAAATAAATCCGCAACAAAACATTCAACTTTAGCGACTGATCAGAATAGTAATTCGACTGTTGTCAGCTTGAACTGTTAGCAGAGATATCATTTGCCACAAAATATTTCGGTACTTTTAACTTTTGCATTTTACCTTTTGGCCTATGGGGGAAACCACTGTGCGCCGCCTACAAAGTGGCCCACAAACGTTATATGTTTTCAAATGGTTGCTACTCCTTGCGCCCACCTTGTTGTCTTAGTCTCCAGTTATTTCATGTTACCTTTTGTCCACAGTTGTTCTTGTAGCCGGCATGGGAGGATTCGTAAGTCTTCAAGTGGATAGTCTCCGACATGCCGTCTTGGATTGCGACGAGTTTTTCAATGCCGACTACAACAACAATTGAAAAGTGTTTGTTCGAAGTCTCTGTTTTGTCTTTCTAAAAAAAAACTCTTCATTGGTAGTGGCCTTGTTCTATACATTGTCGTAACATGCCAAAATGCCGTTTCTAAATGTATGAGAAAGATTTTTTTGTGTGATTTTCTCACGACTCTAGTTTGGAATCTTGATTTCATTAAAAACTTCTTCCCAAAGGACTGCTTTCTTTCTTCTTCGTGATTGGTCGTACAGAAATTAATAATTTAATTTCTGCAACAGTCCAAATCTTAGATTCAAAATCATACCTAAAACAATCCAAATTATGATAAGCTTTTCTTTTTCTATTCCTACTCAAAATTTGCTGCAAGTTTTGCAAAACAAAGGCAGTCATTTGATGTTTCTGAACGCAAGTGATACCAATACAGCTGCAGTAGTAATGCAGTGTTTTTACATTTATGGACGCAAACTCTGCACAGCTGCGGTATTTTTACAATTATGAACTTACCCAAAAGCTACAGCGGTGTATGTAATCGACACACAGAATATCGTCCGTCCGTAGTCTTTGCATCAAAGATGTTCCCTAAAGGTCACTAGGGTGCTCACCCTACGATTCCGCCGATGACAGCCACCACCTCAAGCACCCCGAATGATTATAGCCAAAAAAACAGACACATAAAAATCGAAATAAAAACGTTTTTCTTTTCAACTCAGAGCGCATTATTAATTTATTTTAGGTTTTCTCTTATGTATTGCATTTTTCATTACATTTTGTTTTTTTTTGTTTTCATATTTATTTTTTACATTTTGCTTTTGGTTTTTCATATTTACTACATTTCGTTTTTTTGGTTTTTCATTTTTATTACATCTTTGCGTTACTTTCTTTTTGTTCTTATTTATTTATTTATTCACATACCTATTTACTCGTCCTATTTATTTTTTTTATACATTCATATTTACATACTCGTCCATTCACATACATATATCATATATCTTCGTGTTAATTTATTTATTAATGTTTGCTAGACATTCGCATTATATACGTAGTGAAAAGTCTTACAAAAACAACATAATACAGACAAACATATTCTTATGTGCATACGAATATCGAATATTTGCATCGTGAATAACACATTCGTTGATCAACACATTTATAAAAATAAAAATAGTGTGCATCACACATTCAAAATTAACTTTTTTTTGCATTTTTTCTGCATTGGTTGCACTGGTTTTCGTGGGTGAAATGTCTAAAATGAGTTTATCTGAAAAGAAATTAGTAAACCGTAGTATTAAAAGAAACACAACATATGATAATAATAGAGTACTCACTCGCTCTAGTAGTAGACAGCACACGCAAGAATCAGACACAATGTCGTTCACTGAACGCACTCCGCCTGGTAATTAACCCCCCAACAGGTTATAGATTCCCGATATGAACTCCCCGTCAGTTCCGGAGCCCCGATGTCCGAAAGCCGTTCCACGAGTTCGACAGAGTCCATCCGGGCACCATCATACAGTAGTCTTAGCGAACTTGGGGAAGGGTCTCTAGCAGCGCAAAACGACAGTCTCCAGACGATCGTAGACCAAATAGAGACACAGACTCCACCTGATCCCTCACATGTCAAGAAAACCAGCAAGACTCAAAATGAAAATATTTAGATCCCTTCAGATTTAAAAGCTTGACCGTAGTTAATGCATTCGCCTCCTACCAGCAATCCATTAGGGAAGATATTTCTTAAAGTCTGAAGACGGAAATGAGAAATAGTCTTTTAGATTTCATGAATGAAATTAATTTAGTTACCCGTCCGACCCCTCCACCAGAAGAGACAGTAAATTTCAATTTCAATTTCAATTTATTGCTAATTTCTTGAAGTGTACATTAAGATATAATCTTTTATAGTACTTAGCTTATTCATACTTAGAACAGTTAATTTGAAACTATAAAAAACAAGAATTCATATCAGAGAGATTCAAAAATGGAATGAATGTTCATAAAATATATTACATTATAGAAAAAAAAATAACAGAATAATATGTAAAAAAAAAAATAAAGAAGAAAAGTAGACAAATAGAAAGAAACATAATCGAAAGATAAAAGGCAGAGAATAATATGTAAAAAAAAAAGATAAAGAAGAAAAGTAGAAAAATAGAAAAAAACATAATCGAAAGATAAAAGGCAGAGGGTAAGAGGCAGTCACAATTAGAGACAGAAACAGATGTAAAAGGATATGTAGGAGTTTAATGTTAGGTAGCAAAGTGTTGAAAGACTGCATTTTTAAAGATAGAAGCATTTGTAATACCCTTGATGCGCAAGGGTAGCGAATTCCAAAGTTTAATAGTGTGAACAAAAAACAGCAAGAAGATGCAATTTCTAGCATTGATATATTGTTGCAGGGTGCACCCTAGTAAGTTCCTGCGAAGCCCATATATATAGCGCACAGCGTCGTTAAAAGCTACTTGGAGCTTGCGCTGAGATAAGGAGTCAAGACTGCAGTACACAACTTCGGCATAGGTAATAATTGGTATTACCAGAGTAGGCGCCGCCTTGTCTCTGTTGGAGTAAAACTAGCAGTTACCCACAATTTCCGGAGGCATCCGTAGATGCGACCGATTGCAGCGTTGACATGATTGTAACCAGTTAAGGTACGATTTATTTTAATTTAATTTATTACAAAACCTAGGCTGGTAAGAGACTCAACCAAAGTTAGTTTGCTATCGCAGATCCATAGGTCAGGTACAACAGTAAGGTCAAATGGCTTGTTGGAAATAGGTATCACCTGTGACTTTGCAGGGTTTACAAGCAATCCATTAGACACCGACCAGTGATAGATTTAAGCTAAATCTTGATTTAGTAAGGATGCATGTTCGGAAATATTGCACATCGGACGGGCCAGATGGAGCTGAACGTCATCTGCATAAAGATGCACTAAAGCATGCAAGCATACTGATGGCAAGTTGTTAATGAACATGCCAAACAGAATGGGGCCGAGAATATATCCCTGAGGTACACCTTGCTCTATGGGCTTCAATGTAGACAATCTGTCTCCAATAGCGACTCTTTGTTCCTGTCGGAAAGAAAACTTTTTAAGAGTTTTAAGGGTCTCTCCACAAAACCAAAAGAATGCTGCAGCTTCCACCAAAGGATTTCATGGTTAACCTTGTCGAAGCCCTTAGAGAAATCAAGCAGGCAAAGAAGTGTTACATTGCCCCTATCGAAATCACGTCTTATATCATCTAGGACATTGACCATAGCAGTAGAACTACTGTGATTAGATTTAAAACCTGATTGAAAGGGGCTAAGCAAATTATTTAGAGATAAGTGGCTCTGTATCTGCTTCGCTATGAGTTTCTCAAAGACCTTGGACAAGCATGGTAAGATACTGATAGGTCTGTAGTCATTTAAAGAAATTGCATTGATCTTCTTGGGAACAGGAATTACTCTAGCAATTTTCCAGGATTGCGGAAAAATTGAGGTTGTGATGCAGTGGTTAATAATGTGGGTTAGATGAGTGATAATAAAAGGTAATATAAGCTTGATGAATCGGATTGTCACTCCATCCTCACCAGCAGAATAAGATCGTATGGCTGCAACACACTCAATCACATCGCTCTCCCCTACTGCTACAAAGTCCGTAAGTCTGGGCACAGAGATACCTTCATCAGCCACCGAGACTAGGTGGTTCACTGCCTCAACCCTACCCAAGAAATGGTTATTCAGTTCGACGGCGTCAAATTCACACTTAGTGCAACTTTTACTCCCAGTTATTCCAATATTACGAAGTTTTCCCCATAGTTTTTTGGGCGGCAGTGACGTACTTAAGTTAGAGGCGAAGTAATTACTCTTGGCTCTCCTAACGATATAAGTTGCATAGTTTCTCGACACTTTGTATGCACGCCAGTTAACAGAAGAAGGATTATGTTTCCATTTACCATAAAGCTTATTACGACTTTTAATGATAGCAACGACTTCCGAGGTAAACCAAGGACAGCTTTTATTGCGAATTCTTACTGTTTTGGTAGGTACGCATTGGTTATACAAGTGGGAAACAGAGGTTTGAAAAAAGTTTAGTTTATCGTTGACATTGGCACTTAGTCTACAACATTCCCACGGGATTGCAAGGGTATCGTCATCCAATTCATTGAGGTCAATCGAGTTAAAATCTTTGTACGAAAATGACGAAGAGGTAGCAGAACATGTAAAGCGAATATTGTACGTACAAGAAAGGAGGTCATGGTCAGAGATATATTCTAAGGAGAGCTGGTCGAACAAGAGTATAAAAGAAGGATCAGATACAATAATGAGGTCAAGCAGACTAGGAACAGAGTTATTACCAAAACGCGTTGGGTAGTGATTAACTATTTCGAGCCCTAAGGAAGAAACGCAGTTCTTGAATTGGAAAGCATGAGAATTAGTTCTTAGCAAATCTGTATTGAAATCTCCACAAATAATAATGTGCTCATACCTATATTGCCGAAAATTCCGAAAGAGATGAGAAAAAAGGATCGGGCGGGCAGCTTCTATTTGGATTATACACACATGAGACTAAGCATTTAGTACAGCTATCATGGATTTCAGCGATTAAGTACTCAATACTTGAGTCAACAGACTTACTGACTTTTCTGCAGTTAAGAACAGACTTGCAATAAATTGCCACCCCTCCTCCGACAGTATTCGTTATTCTGTCATTTCTGAACAAGCTATAAGTTGGGATATTGTAAAGACTATCTGCGAAATCAGGCTTAAACCAGGTTTCACTCACACATATAACATCAATACAGGAATTTGCAAACAAGTAACGTACATAAGTAATCTAATTTATTTATATTAAGGCTGCGAGCATTCAGGTGACAAACTTTTAATCCATCAGAACGCCTAGATAGAACATTTACCATAGCAAGAGTGGAGCTTTCACTCACACTACGTTCACTACTGGATAAAAAACGATTATCCATAGTCAGACCAAAAAATGTTGCTACCATCGAAAAAATGCATTCTTATGGGAAAACGATACATACAATTAGTGGAAACAAAAGGAAATATTTAAGGGAAAAGTGAACAATATATTGTAGAAACATTACACAAAAAGGGGAATAGGGAAAATAAGAGAATAAAATTAAAATAAAAAAATAAAAGTAAATAATAGGAGAAAAGATAATGACTTGATTAATAGATAAACAATTAATAAATTAGAGTGCAATGACTTTACGATTCGTGCGTCGCAGCAGCAGCAAGCAGATCTTCGGAGCTTTCGATTCGAAAGCTTTTTTCAGTAGTGGACTTCTTGATGTAAACAGATCCGGACTTCGCGTATACAGAAAACAGCTGTCTTTTCCGCTTCATATTGATAGCATTTTGTAGAAGAAGCCGGGATTTCTTCGTTAAGCTCTCGTTCAAGTAACAGCTGTTGTCTAGTTCAATGCCCACGTCACGGATGCAAAGCTCTTTGTTGTTTAGTTTGCGGTAAATAGCCGCTGATTTGAGTAATTCATTCCTCTCATAACAACTGTTGAATTTTAACACAATTGACGATGAAGCAGTGTGTTGTATTGTGTGGTTGCGCTTCTGTATGCGAAAAATATTTTTCAGGAGAGGGGGCTTGCAGTTAATCGTAAGACAAATGCGGTTGAACAGATGTTTCAAGTTCTCATCAGGGCTCTCAGGTATTCCAAAGAGAATTGCATCACAGGCGACCTCTTTTTTCTCCAAAGTGTTGACTTGTCGCTGAAGAGCGAGTACCTCTTCACTATGCATGTGCGAAACTGCATTATGGTGAAAATTGAATTGTGGATTGCTGCAAAGCGCTGCCCCCAGCTGTCTTTCATCTTCTCAATTTTTGTGATAAATTCAGTACGAAGCTTCGCTATTTCTTCCATAACTCCAAGTCGGAACAACTCAATTTGTTCATATAGATTTTCTTCCAAGACCTTACGGATTAAAGTTGCGTTGTCATCATTTGGAGACTTAGACGATGGAGAATTCAGCTGAGAAGGCGTAGAGAGTTGGCCTTTTTGAAGAGTGGATTTGGAGCGAAGATTCGGTTGATAAACCTTCTACAAATTCTCAGGTAGTGCGTAGGCAAATTCTTCAGCAGTAGCAAGCAGTTCCTATTGCACAGTCGCTTTTAGATCCGACATCTAAGCAATACAATCCACCTGAGAATGCTAGACAAAAACAAGAGTTCAGTTCCCATCGCGGCATAAAAGGGCCTATTAAGGTAGATAAATGGGGAATAAATTTTATAGGTATATCTGAAACGCTCACCGTAGAAGCTTTTATTTTCAGGCTAAAAACTCTCCAAAGACAGTATGACTGTTCGGAAATTTAGCGAGATTTTCATCTCCTACTATCCGGAACCGCCTATGAATGGTTTTGGCGGTTCCAACGCTCGAATTATAGGCCAGACTGGCCAATGCTCAGAGACGCCCTGCTGCACCAGTTCCATAATTCGAAATCAGATTTCAAAATCATGCACGATATCATGTATCGAAGACATGGGGCCTAGGAGTCCATTGACGACTTCTTCTCAGCCATCTCAAAACTGAAATCTCAACTAAGAGATTGAGCTGGTTAGAATGCTGAAAAGGTATCTGAAAGAGAAAATAAACAAATTGGTTTACCCCATGCCTTTTTTTACCTTAGACCAGCTGCGCTATGCATGAAAGCATGCTGAGAATGCGTTTCCAAGCCAGGAAACTCATAGGCAACATACAATAGACAGCCAGCAAAATATATGGCAAACGAGCTAGGGATAAATATGGAGGAATCGTATTGTCAAGACGAACAAATTTCGGCCTTCCAATATATAAGCACACGCCCCAAACAATTAAGAAAGTATCAGTAGTGTGCTGGAACTGCAGGATAGAAGGCCACTCCTCCATGGATTGCCCATCTAGTGTACGTAATGTTTTTTGTTATAGATGTGGTCAAGAAGGTGTAATCAGCCCTAAATGCAGCCGCTGCAATCCGGAAAACCGGAAGGCGAATGCGATGCTGTCGGGGGAGTCGCGTTCGACCCAAACCCCCGAGTTCAAGTAGATAGTAAGATACAATTATTGTCAAGAGATGGCGAAAAAAGCCATTGCACTACAGAAGAATCAGAAATCAAAATATTAAAAAGAGACAAAGTAAGCGAAAGTTTAGAAACTAAACGTATGAGCGTAAGAAAGCCGCTGCACATATGGATAAAAGAGTATAACATAGCCAGGGACAAAATATTTAGAGACAACAAGCCAGTCTCAATACCGATCGCTACGTGCAAACTCAAATTAAAGCTAGATGCTATCGAAAGAACAAATCTTAGGTGGACAAGTGGTATAACATGTCTAGCGACAAAGCAGATTTGGCCCAAGCTGGATCTGAAACGCTCTAAGTATTTGATTTCTCTTAATAGATTGCATATCAGCACTATAATAGGTGTCATTACTGGACGCTGTCTAATAGGCAAGCATGCTACTAGGCTTGGCCTTTACGCAAATGACTTCTGTAGAAGCTGTATGGACGAGGAGGAGGAGACGATTCTCCATCTTCTTTGCACCTGTCCAGCTCTCTCCCGCAAAAGGAAACTTCACTTGGGAGCTTTCTTCTTTACAAACTTAGGCGACCTAATTAACATTGATGTCAGTAGCCTTCTACGCTTCATAAGAAGCTCTAATTGGTTTCAATGAGTAGGCAGGAGATCTTTTCGAGATCCTGGTGGTATCACAACGGACCCCTCATGGGTCTAAGTGTGTTGGCTTTGGCTGGCAGCCACTTCAACCTAACCTAACCTAAGCCAGTCTCAAACAAAATCTTAAAAGCTAGAAAGAGGTATCAGATAAGCAAGGAGGTTAGAAAGAGCATAGCGTCGACCATAATAGACACTGCCACAGATCCGAGACCTTACGCGATGGTCAAGATTGGGAAAGAGGAAGTGCAATGTATGTCTCTTAGACAGTGGCGCTAGCGTCAGCAGGAACTGTCAAAACCTAGTTAAGACGCTGGCTCTGCCAGTATCCGCCTTCCTGTCACAAGTCAAAACAGCCGATGGGAAAAATCAGTCCATTGTAGGCAAGGTTCACACTCCGGTAACGTTTTAACGTTTTACCTGGTACCAAACCTGGACGAGGAGGTGTCCCTGGGAGTGGACTTCTGGAAGGCATTCAACTTAGTACCTGAAATAATAAGCTCAATCCGTGTCTCGGGTGCCTCAGATGACTCACTAACTGTCAGCTCGAGTTGGAGGTGGTCAGGCGGAAGTTCCTTAGCTTCACCCAGCATGGGCTTGGAAGGACGGCGGTGAAAGAGCATGTCATCGACACCGGAGAAGCGACCCCTGTAAAGCAGCGTCACTACCCTGTGTTTCCAGCAATACAAGCTCTTTTATATGAAGAGGTAGATCGGATGAGAAGCTTAGGAGTAATCGAGGAGAGAGAGAGTTCTTGGAGTTCACCCGTGGTCCTTATACGGAAGCCAGGCAAAAACCGACTTTGCCTGGGTTCTCGTAAGGTCAACGCGTTGACCAAAGAGGACGCTTACCCCCTCCCACATATCGAAGGGCTTCTAAGTCGGCTACAGGGTACTCACTACATCAGTAGCGTAGACTTAAAAGATGCTTTTTGGCAAATACCGCTGGAGGCGCAGAGTAGGGAAAAGACTGCATTTACGGTGCAGGGAAGACCCTTGTACCAGTTCACGGTCATGCCCTTTGGGTTGTGTAATGGAGCTCAAAGGAAGTGGCGTTTAATGAACAAGGTTGTCCCCTCACGACTAAGGGATCACGTCTTCGTGTACCTCGAAGTTGCTCAGTGTTTGCGCAAAGTGAATCTCACCATCAACTTGAGGAAATCCAGATTCTGCTTTAAGGAAATAAAGTATCTGGGGTTCATAGTTGGTGGTGGGATTCTTACAACTGATCCTGCAAAGGTTGAGGCAATCGTGGATTTCCCGATTCCCAAAAGCCCGAAACAGGTCCGCAGGCTGCTTGGTCTCGCAGGTTGGCACAGGAGGTTTTTAAGGGACTTCTCCAGCCTGAATGACCCCCCCCCCTCAAAACTGAGAAGATTGAAATGACGGATGAGGCAACTGAGGCATTTGAGAGGCTAAAAGGTGCTTTAACCACCGCTCCTGTCCTCACACACCCGGACTTTTCGAAGCCCTTTTTCATCCAGTGTGTTGCTTCGAAATAAGAGCGGTGTTGTTTCAAAATATTCGAGACAATGAGGAGTCTCCCATCTCGTTCTTCTCGCAAAAGTTGAATGCCTGCCAGAGGAACAACAGCGTGACTGAGAAGGAATGTTTGGCAGCGGTCATGGCGGTACAAAAGTTCAGGGCATACGTCGAAGGGATGAACTTCACTGTAATAACCGACCACTCTAGTCTACGCTGGCTTATGAGCCTGAAAGACCTGAGTGGGAGACTGGCTAGGTGGAGCCTAAAGTTACAAGCATTTACCTTCGACGTGGAGCACAGAAAAGGCGCCTTGAATGTGGTAACCCACACCCTATCGCGCGTACATGCGGACAGCATCGAATTAGCTGATATCGCGCCTTTGGTCGACCTGGACTCGGAAGAGTTCCGATCGGAAGAGTATCAGGCCCTGATTGCGACTATCCAAAGCCATTCGGAAGAGCTCCCCGATTTAAAAATTGAGGAGAACTATGTGTACAAACGCTAATTTCCTAAAACGGTGGATGAATCCACAGTGGACCATAATTGGCAACTATGGATTCCATCTGGTCTAACCGAGGAGTTGATCGCTCGTGCACATAGTCCTCCCCAAGCAGCTCATGGTGGCATTGCAAAAACATTGCATAGGGTAAGCTCTTCGGAACGAATATGATGGAAGCAGCTATGAGTTAGCACAGAGGTTGAACGCGGTAGATGATGCCGAACTATTTACTCTCTCCCGACCAAACAAGTTGCAATGCCTGCGTCATAAAGTAAAGGAGAGCCTCTTAAAGGCAAACGAGAGAAACGCGAGGTTATACAACATAAGATCGAGGGAGGTGCGATTCCTACCCGGGCAAAAGGTGTTTCGGCGAAATTTTGTCCTTAGTGACACATCCAAATACCTCGCGTCAAAACTTTGCCCGAAATATTTAAAGTGTAGGATCGTGAAACCAGTCGGGAAAAGTATGTACGAGCTCGAAAACTTGGCGGGAAAGAAAATAGGCATCTTCCGCGCTAAGGACCTAAAACAATAGACCAAGTCCCAAAGGCTAAGTAGTAGCTAAGTATCTGTGATATCTTCGTTTCCGTATGTGCCCCATGGTCATTATGTCCTTAAAACGAATATATAAATATACGTTAATTTATTTACCGAATTGTTTATTACATGTTAAATTATTTATTAATTCTTAATTTATTTATCTATTATTCTTGTAGTATTTGTCAGATGGATTATTTATTCATTTATTTTTGTAGATTATTTATTAACTTATTTTGTAGATTATTTATTAAGATATTTTTTTTTAATTATTATAATTTTTATTATTGTAATTATAATTATTTATTAATTATAATTTATTGATCTAGGTTAAGTAGATTATTTATTTCACTTAGTATAACCACATTATTTATTTCACTAGGTATAAGTAGATTATTTATTTCATTAGATATACATATGTTAGCTTAGTTATTTATGTATCATCGCTTACTCTAAAATTGATTACTAACATTAGAGCTAAGTATTGATCTTTACGTATCTACTAATTGGTATGTATTTAAACTCGACTCATGCGCACTCACCATGTTGCTAGCGAACAAAACCGTACCGAACATCGACACAGATCCTTGTCATCAGGTAGGGAATGAATTGGTCCAAGGAAAAGAAATATGTAGAAGCATTGGTATGGGATTAACCACATTGTGTATGCCCGGCCTGATCAGAGGTAATCTCAGGGTCGTGGGTTCTTCCCCACGGTCTCTGGATACACAACAGCTGCTTTTCTCCGGCTTTGTCTTTTGTAAATCGCCCAATTCCGGAGCTTTGTTGCAGCCACCCAGTAAAAAAATAATAATAATAAAAAAATGAAATAAACACTGAACTGTCATTCAATCAAATGCCACGAAGTGACATGGTCAGCTGAAGTCAGAGTGTGGGGACTAGAACCACACCCCATCCGGCGAGCTCAGCCGCGCATCGCAAGCGTGCTCCTCGCACTTGACATTCCTTCCCTTCCAATTTCCGTTCCCATCCTAACATCCCATGTACATTCTCTTTTCCTTCCATTTTCAAATTCCAACATTCAACTCCCATCCACAGCTATATTACAAACAGCAAAATTCATTAACAATACTGTACCCGATACATCTTGAATTTTTTTTTTATTTTTTGTAAAATTCGAAGGGATCATTGCAGTGAAATGCTTGCGATTTTTTTTTGTTCATTTATATTATGCTATTTTTATTTGATTTTTACGATCGCGTTAATACATGCCGCATTGAGTTTAAAATTATTGAAATACTAGTGTATTTAACCAAAGATAATGTAATATCAAGATAGCGCAACTGGCACTTAAAATTGGAGAAAAATAAAAAGCTCTTGCTGATGCGGGCGGTAGGGGACAGGAGATGATCTGATCATTATTCACAGAGAGGAAAGCTTTTTCCCTTTTTTTCAGATTGTTCAATCGAAAGATTTAGCAAAATTCATCCCTTGCCACATCAACGTTGCCGAAAATGATTTCCACCAGTCAGTGCATCATTATCATCATCCCGCAGAAGGAAATAAAAAAATCAAAGCAAACAAAAAGAAAACGACAGTATGACCATGTGCAATAAACGTAATATTCCACTTCTGTTAATTCTTCTCCCTTTTTGGTTTAATCATTGTATATGAAACTAATAGTAGTGGCAGCCGGCGAAGAAAAAAGTTACCACAGTGCGTTCAGTGGTGGCGCTGTTCAATTCAAGAAAACAAAGCAAATAGCAAAAAATTCCTTGGGGTTTCTTCTTTCGCCTCTTTTTCGTGAACGAATTTGGATTGATGTTTTGTGTGGCCTTTTTTCATACCCACGCATATCGTATGTACATAATACATTCATATGTGTGCATGGGTATTTACGCACGTCACACGTATGGCATCAATTCGGGTGGCTGTGCCAATGTCCGCAACAATGATTTGGATTACTTCTTTTTGGGAATATGTTGTTTCGGGCAGTTGTCAGTTTTCTGAAAATTGCTTAGACATAAATATAAATATTGTATGGTAAAGGGCGAAACCTGTGAATGTCGCTCTCTAGCTTTTAATTTTTTTCATAAAAGAATTGTAAATGATTTTATGCCTCAGTTGAATAGGTAGAAGAGGAATTTTCTTCTTATTTCATCTTTTAGGAGGGTGGACATGTGGGTAGATTTGCATTCTTTTCCACATCAGCCAGTGGGGTAGATTGCTGCTGCAGGAGGAAGATTCCGCTGTCAGGCAGAGTGATCGAGTTAATCTGGATGTTGAAGACCAACAACTCCGTTCACCCGTCCTGGACGACGGGAAGATATCCATTTCTAAGCTTAAGTCCAACAAAGCTGTTAAAACTGACGAACTTCCGGCCGAGTTCTTTAAAGCTGCTGGAGATGACCTGGTAGAGAGCGTACACCAAATATAGATGAGTGTATGTGTGATGAATGCAATCTGAGCACCGTTTGCCCCATCTACAAAAAAGGAGACCCCCTCAGTTGAGCCAATTACAGGAGTATCGATCTCCCCAACATCTCGTACAAGATCTTGTCTGGTGTGATGTGTGAAACTATTGTACACATGTATGTATGTATATATATGAAACCAGGAAAGTATACGATTGATCATATTTTCACACATCGCCAAATCCTGGAGAAAACCTAAGAAGTCCACATCGATACCCACCACCCCTATATCGATTTAAAGGCCGCCTATGAAATATGTATACATATGAATGCATAAAGTTAAGCTTTGTGCAGTAGTTCTTCCGCAAGATAACTCCTAACGATGAAAAGATTTTGGTATTAAAAAAAACCAAAACAATTTTTCTCAACAACCGCTAAGAGTTCTTTTTTCTTACTCTCCCTTTCCCCTTTCCCGTATTTCTGTAAACCAAGCATATAAATGCATATATACTTTTCCAGCCTGTTCTTTTGTTTTATTTCGCACAAAAAAAAAAAAGAATTTCCCGAAAACCACCAAAAGTTTTTTTTTCTTACCCTCCCTTTTCCCTCCCGTATTCCAACAATCCGTGTATATTCCATTTCAGTCTTTTTTTTTATGTGCACAAAAAAAAAGAGTACAAATCATATGTTTTTTGTTTTCTAGAGCGCAGTGCTGCCGTTTCTCCTGGCCTGTCAGGAGACTACTGTTATTTCGATCAAAAAAAGTCCAATCTACTGCCTTCTGTTACCACAACATATTTTCCCCAATTCCCCTGTTCCTTTGAATTTATGAATTTGTTTCTTCCTTCTGTTTTAAAGTTTAGATTTTTGTTAAATACAGTTCACAGCTGAACATTTTTATTCAGTAATTTGTCATTTGGTAATTTTTGAATAATACGATTGATGCTGTCCCTGTCTATTCTTATCGTTTTTTTTTTTTTTAAACAAATCAAAATGTAATTTGCTTGTTTTCTATTCATGTATACGTTCATGGGCTCTGAAATATCTTTTCTTTTAATAGGGCAGGCTCATTATCAGCAAGAAAGGTAAAAAGCGATCATATATGGAATCTCCTGTTATTTTTGCCTCCTAAACAGGGAATCTCCTGTTTTTCTCGAATACCAAAACGGCAGCACTGGCTAAAGGCAACCCATTTCTGTGTGTAAGAGATTGGATTTTGTGGAATACCTAAAAGCACACATCTGTTTTTGTGTTTGTATTGTTAGAAGTCATTACCAAAAATAAAACGAAGATGAGAAATACAACTGAGAAAATTAAAGAGAACCCACAATTGGGATAAAGAGAAAAGAAGTGAACAGAAAAAAGAAAATATTAAGCTGCAGTTGCCTATCACGAGAGGCGCTACAATCGCGTTCCGATGATGGTACTACTATTAGTTTCATATACAATGGTTTAATGTAGCAAAAGTAAAAAAAATGTTTTTGTTTAACTGCAACTAAACATTACTTGTTTTAGTTCTCTCCCCAACATACACATTTATTAAAAATATATTGAAATATACTGCAGTGGAAAATAAATATTTAACTTTTCGGAGTCAAATATTCTTACGCTGATGGTAACACTGAAAACGAGTTTTGGTTCATATTTTTCCCTTCCTTTTTTTGTTTTGCGAAAATTGTATTCATATTCAAAAGGAAAAAAACAACAAATACGTTAAAGCTCTGTGAGTGATGAACTTTTAAGAGCAAAAAGATACTGAAAAGCTTGGGGTCGTGTTATAGGACCCACCATACAAAACTTCCGTACAAAAATTTTTAATGGCGTGCACTATCTTGGTATTATATGATATTTGATTTAGCATATTTTATTTATCAATTTCCAAGCGCAAAAATGAAGCTTTTGATTTTTTTCCTCTTAATATGCATTGTAAATATCACATTTGTACCAAATTTTCTAGGCCTGTTGGAAATGGGTGATAGGTTTTTGATGATATCTCAGTCAACGAGTGAGCTACCAAATTGACGATTTTCTGAAATAATTGTGACTCGTGTAGCCTGGTTGATGATGTATGATGTTCAAAGTAGATGAAGCAGCCGGAAGTCCCTAAGTCCAGGCTGTGAAGTTTAGAAAACGGGTTAGGTCTCGTATCCCTTTACCCGAGATGTCGTTGAGCTCGTAAAAAAATGTTTGTGCACAGGCAGTCTGGCCTTCGCTTGTGCCGAACATTTGCAGAAGAAGTGGGAGAGAGTTGCCGCTACTGCGGCATTGTCTCCAATTGGACAAAGCCCTGTGGTTATCGCCGTTATTCTGGCGATATCTGGACGGGTTCTATTCAGGAGAGCTTTTGTCCTAAGCTAAGCTTTGCCTGGCCAGTTTATCTGCACGCTCGTTTCTTTTATGTCACTGCACCCGGAAACTTATGGCCCAAGCGGGCAAGATCAGTAGTTTCACCTGAAAGACGCTGGCAAAATCCGGCAAGATAGTGATATTTTCAGTGATTCCGAGTAGACACCGGCACCCAAATCGCAGTTGGTCTTAAATAGATCCGCCGGTGTAGATGACCGTGTCGAACTTCTTCACCGCTTCATATTTCTTCCACTGTTCTCTGGTGGGGAATCCCACGTGGAATTTTTTCCTAATATTAGTTAGTTTAGCCGTAACCATGCTGTTTGATTACGAGACATATTGCTGTGGCCATAGTGCCTAGTAGTCCAGCACCCAGATTCTTTGACTCTGACTGCACTTCATAGTGCGTTATTTTTAATGCGTAAGTAAGGGCATCCGTCGGGGCCGACCTCAATGCACTCGTTATGCCTATACTTGCTGTCCTTTGTAGCCTTTTGAGTTTCGTAGCATTGTAGCCTTTGTTCAACGCGAGTTAACATACCCGTGACCCGTAGGTGAGTATAGGACGCACTATAGCTATGTAAAAAAAATTAACTATTTTTTCATTCATACAAATAATGACCACGATTGAGGCCGCAATTCTGAAGCAATTTGAATAAAATTTGGTACACATGTTGGTATGGCGAATGGTACGGCTACGTTCATAGATGGCCTTAATCGGTCGAAAAAAGGAGATAAGTAACTCCCCTTTTTATTTCTGAAAAAATACAACTTGCAATTGAAAGAAATCCACTTACATATGTACCTTTTTCGGCTGGTGCCGGAAGGTCTTTTTTATTATCTGATTTATTTTCGCTGGTTTTGGGATTTCCACGAGTATAACAAGAGAGAAAAATCCGGATCTTTTAAGTCCGAAGATCAATTATCATGAGGGGCTACATACATACATACATTAGTATCACCTAAGCGTTTTTTTGCAAATGCCGCATGGTATTTGTAAGAATAAAGCCTTTCTGATTCTTTGACCAGGAGGAACAAATTTACAACAGGGCACTGTCCACTCGGGTTCTATCTGCATAACTATCAGATACACACATATGCCAATACTGCTGTGAGCAAAACCCTAAGGAAAGTACTAAATACTTAATATCGTATTGTCTATGTACCTTTCTGATTCTAATTTAAATACTTGTTGGACTTGAGCCAAAAAAAATACATTTTGTGTGCAATAATTATTTTTTTTTTTAGTGTTCTGTGGAATGTGGGGTTGGAACCCGAAAAAAGGAATTTTATTGTGCCAGAGTCTACAAGTCTGAAAAGAAAGGTTCCCGTCGTACTAGAGTTCAAATTGATTCCAAGTATTGCAGTAGACTTAGAGTACCCACACCTAAGCGATCAAAGAAAAGCTGTAAAATAAGCTGTAAATGGGTAGTCGACAATTGGTCAACATGCCCAAACGATTGTAGAAGCGAATTTCAAATGAGATCTGTTAACTGCGCAACTCTTAACGGTCGACAAATATCAAGCAAGTATTGTGAGTCCAGTAAGAAACCACTTACTAAAAAAATGTGTACGCATTGCGTTCGTCGAGAAAACAAAATTACAAAGGTATATTTAATTAATTAACTTAATATTTCCATAACTAATTAGGAAATCTTTAATAGTGCAATTGCGAAGGTTTTAGAAGGCGTCGCGTAGTTTGCAGTGATGTGTATGGCAAAAGAATTCCATGCCCCACCAAGCAAAAAATAGTTAAAGAAAAATGTCGACCGCCGGACGAGTGCCTGCCAAAATCTTGTGCCGATATCAAGAGGTCTAACAAAGTTTCAGATGATAGAGAATATACGATTTTTATTACACATAAACCAAAGAAAATTTATTGTCACAACATGAGTGGAAGACCAAAGGAATACATCGCTCTTAATCCATCAGAAAATTATTCAATTTATTATGATAACAAAACAAAGAATCCTGATTTGTGTCCACCAGAATCAAGAAGTATGGAATATAAGGATAATACGTTACGATACGGACGCACGCATTTTCGAAAAATCGCCATTAATATTACAAACTTGCGTGTTATTGAAAATGACTTCACGTTCGCTGAGAGCGTAGGTGACCCACAACCCTTTGGGTCTGCCGGCGATTGCTATAATCGCAATGGAGAATGTCCGCAAGGCGATTTTTCGATAAATTTGAATAAAACAGGTTTCAGCATACGCCCCGGAACAAGATGGGATTTGTTTGGCAACAGCGTTATTATGAAGATATCAAATAATGTAAGTTTTAAAAATAAGTAAGGTAAGGTTAAAGGTGGAGCGGCTTGATGTTGGGCCCCGCTTCCCTTATCTCGCTGCGACAACTCTTCTCTCGGGGTTACTGAGGATAGGTCTCTTGCGGCCTCGGTTATCGCTAGAATTTCTGCTTGAAACACACTGGCGTGGTTTAGAAGTTTTATCGAACGGGCAATGGCAGGTTCTTCTGAGTATGGGTGAATTCAATAATGCAGTGTTGCGGCAGTGTTGCAGCAACAAAAAAGCAACGAGTTCAAAAACGCGGCATTTTTTGCAACACCAACGCAACCAATCGTCAAAACAGAGTACAGTAGAATCTAGATTATCCGAATCAAATAAAACCAGGGGTATCACTACGTAGTATAAAAGGAAGTCCCAAATCCTGTATGCACAGGATTTAAAAACAATAGAACATTTTTTTAGCAAATTCGTTTAAGATTTATTTGAGCTGTAAATCATCCGTCTGCGTTAGCCTGAAACTGAGCTATGCTCAAAACAATGCATGAAACCATCGCCAACAATTTTCTATCAGTGGAGACCGCAGCCATGCATCAGTGGGTGACGTCAAAGTGTGTGTATACGCGCTCAGCCAATAGAAAGATGTAAAGGAAATGTTCTGCATGAATGAACACGATCGCTTTATGCGGAAAATTTTATTTTTGTGGTTTGTGTATATGTACTACTATCCGATTGACATAAAATCTTCACAACATGATAGCCAACATACATCAATACATACATACATACATACATACATATATTGTATACTTATAGACATTTAAAAGTTTCGCCATTTATAGAATACGCTAATGTAGCCAGAAGCACATCGGTTCGCGATCGTATGTTGTTTTTGTTTTGTCCAATTGTACAAGGGTAGTTTTATTTAAATTTTTCTTTGTTACTATCTTTGGTTTTGTGGAAATACATTATGTATTGGATTCGTACCTGAGGAAGAATTAACTTTTTTTTTAAGTAAATAGAAGTGTGCCGGAATGCGTATTGTGATAACGTCGGTGCGGTGTATTCGTGCACGTAGAGGGGGAACTGAGATGAGAAACTTTCAGTTGCGTAGGCGAGGATTCACGAAAAGAATGCTTTTCACATTCGATCGAGATCACAGATTTGCAAGCAAGGAGTTCTAGCAGGCGGTCTGATATTTCACACGGATTAGGTTCCGCAACCCTAAATTGTCTGATACAGGTTAAGCCTTTCACATATATTTATTTAAAGGCCATCAGACGAACGAATTTTAATATAATTGAAGGAGTTAAATCCAAAGATGGTTTTCTTTTTTCCGATGAGAACGATATCTTGCGCAGATGTAGCGAGCACTTTTCGGAGCTGCTCAATCCCGAACAGGGATTGGATGGCAAACTGAGTACGACGGAGAATAGTTCCACTGTAGAGCAGGTGACTAAAATGGCTCTCTCATTAGAGTGGCATGGGAATGCGGTAAGAAAAGGGATAAGAGTGGTTGCTCTAATTATAACGTCATGTCTCTTTTTAATTCTTTCTGCAAAAGTCTTTCCTAAGGTGTTGGAAGCGCGTGTGACAGAGCTGTGGTCGAATCCAACTTGGCCGATGAGCAGTGCAGCTTTTGTCCAAGTAGAAACACAGCCAAACCGCTATTTATTCTAAGAACGGTACTTGAGAGGGCCTTGGAGTATGCAATGGGAGTAGTGATCAGCTTCCTCGAAGTAAACTCTGGAGCGTACTGCAGGAAATGGAATTGACGGTTCTCATTTGAAGGCCATTCGATTTCGATACACAAACTGTAAGAGATGTGTTCGGGTGAATGGCGTTACATAGACATCTTTTACTGCTAGCGTTGGAATACGCGAGGGGAGATTTTTGAAAGCTCTCCTTTTCATTGTGTACATAAATTGGATGTTACAGCGCAACCTTGGCGAGGAACGGTTCGCATTGTGATACTTAAGAGGGGGCCGCTTTACAATAGGCCACTATCACAAATAACCGGAATTAAATTTTTTTTGACATAAAATTGCTTTAGAAACGTGAAAATAGAAGTTATTTTGCGAGGACGCTATTATTAACAAAGAGCTGAAGCAAATATTCGTTCACTATCATGAAAGCTTTAATATTTCAGCAAATGATGTAGCTAATGATCTTGCCACTTTTGCCTCCCATGTCAGCTCAAAACGTCTATCCCACCTGCAAAGAACTCGCTCCAATTTTAAAAACTACTATCGTTCCTAACCTTCCCCCCAATACAGCTGCTCGTCGACCTAGCCCATTAAGACCCTCTTTCAAGTGCTTATCCCTTTACTACCAGAATGTAAGAGGGCTGCGCACTAAAACCTCCACTGTTTTTCTAAACTCCCAAAATCTCCCCTACGATATATTCTCCTTAACCGAAACTAATCTATCCTCTGATTTCAATAACAACGAGCTGTTTACTTCAGACTTTAATATCTTTCGGGATGATAGTCTTGAGAAAGAGGACAATTCTTGCGGCCGCGGTGTTCTACTGGCAATACACAACTCTTTCGACTCAACACTTTTTAAAACGTCACACACCGCTGATTTTGAGTTTATCTGTGTAAAAACGACTATATCCAAACGCAACCTATACATAATGTGCTGCTACATACGACCGTCTCAACCAATACAGGGTTACCAGCTTGCCGTAGACGCAATCGACTCTCTCTGTGAAGCTGTGGATCCATCCGATGATGTCTTGATTTTAGGTGATTTTAACCTTCCATATCTTCAATGGATTGAGTCCGATGACATGTCCCACTTTATTGCCTCAAATCCCACGTCAGAAAAAGAGGTCCTTTTTATCGATTGTCTCTCCGACTCCGGCCTTTACCAAATTAGTAACATCACTAATAATCTTGGTAGACAACTGGACTTAATCTTTACATCCGATGTCGACAACTGCGTCGTCACAGCGAGTAATCATCTCCTATCCACATTAGATAGCTTTCATCCACCATTATCCCTCACTTTTTCATACGAGAATGATTCTAAAGCCCTTCACTATGAAAATTCGTTCTGCTTAGCAACGTTAACTTCAGCCCCATCCTAGACAATATTACTACAGTTACAATCGACAATGCCATTGCCCTTTTCTACACCGAAATTCTCACCTGCCTCATTAAATCAGTCCCTTATTTGCCTCAGAGGAACCCCTCGTCATCACCACCCTGGTACAATAAAGAACTTCGCTCACTCCGTAATCACAGAAACAAATTGTGGCTTACTTACCTTATTTCTCGATCTGATTCTGACTATTCTAACTACCAGCGCGCATATACCCATTTCTCTGAACTTTGTGAATTCCTTTACCTTGATTATCTCACCCGAATGCAATCTAACCTGATTTCTAATCCTAAGCGTTTCTTCCACTTCATAAACGCTAAAAGGAAATCTGATAGCTATCCATCCACTTTAAACTTTCTTAATACATCGGCAGCAGACCCTAAGATTGTTGCAAACTTGTTTGCTCATTTCTTTAGCCAATCGTTTACCGACCAAGTCTCGGATCCAGATTACGACTACTTTTCTTATATGAACAACTGCGCCCATACGTCTTTAGCCTCTATTCATATAACCTTGCCACTGGTTAAAGAGAAGATAAATAAACTAAAGGACGACTACTCCCCCGGTCCCGATGGCTTACCGGCCATAGTCTTAAAAAAATGTGCAAACTACCTGGCCCAACCCCTCACTGCCCTTTTCCAAAAATCTATCTCACAGGGGATTTTTACTCAATTGTGGAAAAACTCATATATTATCCCCATCCACAAAAATGGTCGTAAGAACGAAGTATCTAACTACCGCCCCATCGCCAAACTGTCTTGTATACCCAAGCTCTTCGAAAGCATTGTCTACGACTCAATGTTTTTCCACTGCAAGTCCATCTTTTCCCCAAACCAACACGGCTTTCTTAAGGATAGGTCAACAACCACTAACCTAACCGAATTCGTTTCAGGTACTCTGTGCGCCTTAGAAGAAGGCAAAGAAGTCGACGTTGTTACCACCGACTTCAGCAAGGCGTTCGACAAAATCTCGCACAGTATAATCCTTCTAAAACTTAAGGCTCTTGGTTTTCCACCACGGTTTATAACATGGATCAAATCGTACTTGGAAAACCGCCAGTACAAAATCCTCTTTAGATCTTCCGTTTCTGACCCTATTAAAGCCACCTCAGGAGTCCCCCAAGGTAGCCATCTTGGTCCATTGATCTTCATCTTGACAATTAATGATGTCGATTGTATCATCAAAGACTCCTTTATATCTGTTTATGCTGACGACATGAAAATTTACAGGCACATATCATCTCCCGCTGACCCCCGGTCACTTCAAGATGACTTAAACAGATTTTCAACCTGGTGCCAAAAAAACTGTTTGCAGCTTAATGTGAGTAAATGCCAAGCTATCACATACTCCCGTAAGCGCTTCCCACCACCTCCCAGACTATACTTTATCTGCAATGAACCTGTGCCCCTAGTCACCTCATTACGTGACTTGGGTGTTATCTGCGATCGGGAACTCAATTTTCGGTCCCACATTGATAGCATTATTCGTAGAGCCAACTCTGCGCTTGGTTTTGTAAAGCGTTGGTCCAAGGAGTTTTCAAACCCGTATGTCACGAAATCCCTGTATATCACTTTCGTAAGGCCTCTGCTTGAATACGCTAGCCAAGTATGGTCCCCTCATTATGATATCCATATCAAGAGAATTGAAGCCGTTCAGCGCAGGTTCATTCGCTTTGCCCTACGTGGCCTTCCCTCACCCACAACCTGCCACCCTATAGAGACCGCTTGAAACTGATCAACCTGGAATCTCTTGAAAAACGTCGCGATGTTCTATTCGTTCATCAGCTATTAGCCGGCGACATAGATTGTCCATCGTTGCTTCAAATAATTTCTCTTAACACCAATCCCCGCAACCTCTTTCGTCTTGTCCCCCACCGTACCAACTATGGTTTGCATGAGCCCATGTCCAGAATGCTACATAAAGCGAATAACATGCATGATGACGCTTTCAATTTCCACTGCAGCAGAATAACACTGCGAAATGCCCTTTACACCCCCTCTACATCCTCTTAACCCACTCTCATCTACCCTTCCATCTCTTTTCATAGTCTTAAGCTTTTAATTGTTAGTTAATAAGATCTAAAAAAAAAAAAAAAAAATTGTACAACTTCCTGCCCTTACCTTAACTGCCTGTTTTTCTTAGATTTAAGTACCAGCTTGTATTAAGTTGATAAATAAATAAATATTGCAAAGTGGCTTGAACCACGTATCAGTACAGGTACAAAGTTATAAACAATTAAAGTCTCCGACGGACCAGTGAGACAAACACTTTTTCGAGTACAAAAAACGTGAATAATTTGCTGGTTTAACTTTCTATTTGCTTAATAACATAACTACAAAAGCAAGAAACGCTTAACATCATAAAAAAATCAGCGAATCACAACTGAAAGCAATACTATAATAAATGTTAGTAATCGTTAAAGTGACGTCTTCTGAACAACCGAAAATATACATCAGTAATGAAAATCTCGTAAGTAATTAAAAGTATCTGAAAGTATGCAATGGTTCGTCGGATCATCTTGAAATATAATTCCGGTTATTTGTGATAGTGGCCTATTGTTAAGCACAGCCCTTAAGGATAAGCCATCTGCTTTTCGCTGATGACTTACTAATTCGAATCATCTAAACCGAACTTTAGCGAGCGCTTGACAGCTTCGTAGCCATCTGTGTTGAAGCTCGGTAAACGTGAACAGATCAGAAGTAATGGTAATGTCTCGAACGCCTGTTCAATACACTCTGCATGTTAGTAGAGTCTTTTCGAAACCGGTTCAGAAGTTTAAGTATTTTGGGGCATATTCACGAGTGATGGAAGGAGCAGTACTGAGTTATCCACAATTGAGTTATTACAATTATTAGTTATTACAATTTTGTGTGTTTGATCTGACCCTCAGCTATGGTCATGAGATTTGGGTAATGACCGAAAGAATAAGCTACCGTAAACCGGGGTTACTTTGCGCCAGCGGGTGTATCTTTGCGCCACTGTCATAAAGAGTTTAATATTTGTTTCATGTTTAGACACGTTGAGTATTGCGCGCCGACCTAACTGCAAAATAACACAATGTATATGTGTATTTAAAATCATGTGCAGCTCCGTGTCTACCTTTTGTTTTCAGTGAGCTGTGGTGTTTTGAAGAGAAGTCATTAGATTGTGCCTTTTTTTGTAGTGGAAAATTTGAGGTGTCGAGCTGTCTGTTTCAAAGTATACAAAGTAAGTGTTTATGTACCAGTTAAGATTTCATTTTGTCTTTAAATTTTATTCAAAGTTAACCTTCTTGGTCTTAAAGTATGTTTATAAAATTATTTTTTGTGAAACCATCCAATTTTTCTTCATTTTGGGGCAACTTTGCACCGGAGCAAAATGCCTCCAAAACCAATTTCTAAGAGAGGTACATTATCTGTCCCTGAGCTTAAATCTATATTTGACTAAATGTTACCTACTTTTTTAATAAGTTTTAATTTTTTTTATGAATTTAAATACGTTCTATGTTTTGTTGTTAATCACTACTGCATAACCTGATGAAAACTCTTATTTTTCTTTACTTTAATGCAGCAGTTTTGTTTTTTGTATTATAAAAAAAATATGATTTGTTTTTAATTTATTTTTTCACAGAAATGATATTTGAGGTAAGGTTAATAAGGCGATTGAATATCTTTGCTGCAGCTTTTAAAATACAAGCACAATGATAGAAAATTTCGAATGGAGCAAAGTAACCCCCTCCTTTGGACAACTTTGCGCCACTTTTCAACAAAGTATTTAAGTTCCGTTTTGAAATAAGTATTCCAACACAGATACGTTCCTTAATGCCCTACGTATAAGATCTCTATAAAAGAATCAAAATTTGTTCCTATTTTTTATGAATAATTCAACGATTTTTTGAAAAACTCAAAAAATCGGTGCAAAGTAACCCCGGTTTACGGTACCCAAATGAGATTTCTTCAAGATATTCATTCATTCTATCGAGTTAAGAACATCAGAATATACAAGGAACTCAATGTCGAGCAACTACCTTTTCAAACGGAGCGGTCCATACTTCTATGGTTTGAGTACTTTAAACGCAACATATCAAAAAACAATAATCAAATAATTTAATTGTTCCCGTACGAAGTCGGGGCGGACCGCTAGTTCCGTATAATCGAAAATCCAGATAATCGGTTTCAAAGTCAAATCGAATAATAATAATAATTAAATTTTAATCATTTTTTACTCTCAATTATATTCACTTTGCCGTTAAGAGATAACACTACTCTTTTTCGCTTAGACATTATAGATTTCTAACGCAAAACGCAAACAAAAATAACAGACAACCTATCAGCCCTCAACTGCCAAAGCTAGCAGTTTGTTGATTTCTCCCTACTCTTTCGCTGTTGCTGCATTATGTTTGTAATAACTTCACTTGCAGTTTCCCAGCCTTCGCGCGTTTCCAGCATATATGTATGTGATTAGGCCTCTTGAGGCCAATTGGGCTCCAATTTCTCTCTAGGATGGTTCTAGCACGCGTGTAGTTTTCGCACTCCATCAGCACATGCTCGGCGTTCTGGCGTTTCCCTTTACAGTGGTGGCAGAATGGGTCATCCACATGCTTGTACTTGTAAAGGTACTCCCGAAAGCATACATGCCCTGATAGGAATTGCGTTAGTTGGTAGCTTACCTCTCCGTGCTTTCTACTAGTCCATTCATCAATGCTAGGGATCAGTTTATACGTCCATCGCCCCTTCGTTGTGATGTTCCACCTATTTTGCCATGCCGCTTTCGTAGCCTCCAAGGCCGTTCGTCTTCCGTCGGGCTCGCCTTCGCACAGTGGCGCAGCCTTCTTCGCTTCTAGATCGATAGGCATGCGGCCTTAAATTACACTTATAGCACCCGCTGACACAGTTCTATAGGCGCGGGTACCAAACTACCTGTTGCGTATAATAGCCAGCTACTTCGAAGATAGAACCCTGTACTTTGACACGGAAGAAGGACCGAAGAAGCATAAGATTACGAGCGGAGTTCCACAAGGGTCAATTTTGGGACCCATTCTATGGAACATAATGTATAATGGCATATTAAAAATACAGAGTGGAGCGGAAATCGTCGGTTATGCTGACGACATTCCAGTGGTAGAAGTGGCAAAAACACTGGGACAAGTGGCGCAAAACTGCAATGAAACAATTGCGAACGTGAAGCATTGGCTACAAAAAACAGGTTTAGAGTTAGCGGACCACAAAACCGAAGCCGTCCTCATAAGCAACCGTAAAAAATTGGAACACCTAATCATACAGGTCGGAGAACACCTCATCGAGTCAACGCCGCACATCAAGTACTTGAGAGTGCTGCTGGATCACAGACTCAGATTCAAGGACCATCTAACGTACGCAGGCGAGAAGGCCTCTCGGGCAGTAGCAGCGCTATGCAGGCTCATGCCAAACATTGGAGGACTAAGGCAGCCGCTATTAAATTAAATGAAACAATAACAAACACTATCGGGCAAACAAATGAGAGCGGGAGTACCTACACGTCGGAGGCGGGAATAAACTCGTCGTAACATGTCTTGTTGCGCCGTCAAATGATTTTTAAATCGGTAATTAGAACCGTGAAGAATAAGTCCGGATAATCGAATATTCGGATAAATCGAGATTCTACTGTAATCTGTGCATCAGTTGTTTTGCTGTTGCTTCGTTTTGTTGCGGTTTAGGTTTTTATTGTTAGCTATTATTATTTACATTTCTATTCAATAACTCTCCGAAAAATGAATTAAAGGAAACATACATATGTATGTATAACAATTTTAATGTTTTATTTACATAACATGCAAATATTTATTTGATTATTTATTTCTGCGATCGTGAAATGGCTGAAAATATATCATCGGAATACTGCCTTGTCATTCTGGAGTAAATTATGATTTTTGAAATAATTTTTCTTTTGAATTCTTCCAGGATTTTAATCACTGTTTCACCATTCGTTTTTTATTCTTCCTTCTCTAAACATGTTTTATTAAGAAATTTTGTTTCGGTTTAAATGTTTCCACAATATTATTCAACACGAAACACTTGATTACTCTTCATGTTTTTTATTGCGAATAGCTTTGCAACACAGCTATTCATAAATGTCAAATAAATCGCGCAGTGCAACAACAACAGTGCTGTAGCAGTGCAACAGTAACACAAAGCCTGTTGTGTTGCCGTAACACTGGACAGTTTTTTTGACGTTTTTGAATTCACCCTATATTCCGGAGCCTACCCTCTCATCCATTTCAGAAGCATCGGTGAAAATGGATGTATTGCCCGGTTTAATGACCCTTTCTTCGTCCCAACTTTTCCTTGCTGGAAAGAGCGTTTGGAAATTCAGTTCGAAGTCAGGGTATGGCGTCATGAAATCAGTTTTTATTTCTAGTCTCGCCCATCTAGAGATACTGGTGTGACCTATTTGGCCCTTTTTTCCAATGGCTAGATGCTTGCAGTCGTAGGACGCGTTTTGCTGCCACTTCTTCTCACTTCTTTAGTTTAGTATGTCGAGCGGTAGGAGTGAAAGTATCGTTTCGATGGTCGTTGTCGGAGTCGTTCTTATGGCGCTCGTTATGTTGTTTGGGCCTGGCCAATTTGTCGGTGAAGGCGTTCCAGTCCGTTCTTTTGCGATTGCGGTATGGTCTAACCGGTTCTGTGGTTCCTTCTATATTAAAGAGGATCATTCTGCGGTCTGAAAACGTGACAATAAGTGGTGTGAATAAAAACTGAGGGAACACTCTGGGCAAACCCTCTTAAGGAAACTGTTTTCTGAAACTTGACGAAATTATTCAACTAGCTGAATAATACCCGGCGTTGCTCGGGGTTATTACATTTCAATCCAGAAATCGACATCTTCTTCAAACAATTTATGAAAGACTTATCCTGATTATATAATATATCATAATCTCATCTTAAATCTGAATCGGAATTTTATATTCAACCCAATCGACTGTATTTTATTCTGCCACTTTTGCAAATGTAATCAAATTCTTTAAGTCGAACCGAACCTCCTTTAACTCTAATTTCCCTCTAACTCGATTTTCCCTCTAACTCGAGTTTGTTCACCTATTGTCCACTGTCAGTTTTCTTTCGAAAAGTCATCCTCCAAGTCAAATTCATTCTAAATCAGAAGTTTTTGGAATTTGAATACATTCGTTAAATAGATACATACATACATACATACATACATGCATACATACATACATACATCCTTTGCAAAAAATAAAATCAAAACAAAAAATTCCCCACCCGCAACTGGCAATGTTATACCTACATCAAGCACACACAATCCCATACCCAGCCTGTCGCGTCGCGTCGGCGCGCTATTCCTTTATCTACCGAAAAATAGAATCCATAAAAAAAATTGCCAGGAAAAATGTGTAGACAATTGCGCATATGGGTAAAAAAATGAATAATCCGGCTGGCTCGAAAAAAAGATGATGTGTCATCATAACAATACCAAAGTTCACTCGCCCACAAATGGAACGGGCAAACTGATCCAACTGCGCTATGACCTTTTCCCTCATTAACTCAATTCTCCAGAGTTAATTGAATTTGATAACCTGTGTATGCACATATGTACGTACATATGTTAATACATATGTAATGTAATAAATATATAAATACAAATGTACGGATGTATATCCAATGTATGCATGTACATATATATAGGTATCAACCGTACCAATCACCAAATCATTATTCAAACGTACACACGAATAGATAGAAGCAAAGAACGAACAAAAAAAAAAAAACAACAACAACACAGCAGAAAAGGAAATGAAAAACTACCCTTGTGAAACTGGGCAAAACAAAAACAACACGCACGCTCATCAGCCGATGTGGCTCACGATCGAGAAAATATCTTTTCGTGTGCGGCAAGGAATTTCTTCTGACTTGCGCCACGTTTTTGTTAACTGCTCGGCTCTTGAATAAGATAGCGTTATAAGACATAGCCTATTATATGACCCGATGTACAACCATTCTGTGTGCAAAATTTGAGGTTGATTGGTTTAGTAGTTTTCGCAAAGGTAAAATCCAAACAAACAAACAAACAAACAAACGGACAACGTTTCACTTTTATAATATTAGTAGTGATTTAAACCGAGTGTTTTTCCAAAAAGTTGAGTGAACACTCTGACTCAGTTTTTATTCACACCACCCAATGTTGGACACTTTCCAGTCCTTGATTGACAGAGATTCGGAATTTTACATCTATTACTTCTCTCCTGTATCTAGTACTTAAGGTGGGTTCTGACCCTCTATTTTGTATTGAAATATTGTTGCCTGTTATAAACTCAAACAGTGACTCACCTCTCGTGTTGGTGTTGCTGCTGCCTCAGTGTAAATGATGCGCGTTGGCATCACAGCCAATCAACAGGTCCATTTTTTCTTGGCCATCTCCCTGACTAGATCTTAGAGAGCTTCGGTCGGTGGTGGTGTCGGTGAATCGTACGGTAGATAGGCCGAGGTGATGTAAGGGGATTGGCCTCTGGTCTCTCCAACCGTACAGTGGTTTGATCTGGATAGTTTTGGGGGTGTAACAGGAGAAGGTTATTTTGCTGTTTTGCCACTATACAGGCACGATACTAACTGTCTACGTTTAGACCCTTTTCAAATAACAGGTTGTGATCTTAGGAGTTTAGTCCACAGATCTTGCAGCTGTTTAACCATGACTCCTGTATGAGGGCAATGTCAATATTGTTTTTTGACATATATTGTATAAGGTTGGCGCTGACCAGCTTACTATGATGAAGGTTTATCTGGATTAAATTCATCATTTGGGCTCTCTGCCGCCGTCGCCGCACCCTTTTTGTGCGATACTGGTCTAACTTTAACCACATTGAGGCCGATTCTAAACTTGTATCCTTTGCATGGTAGCATCGCCATTAGGCTTCAGAGCAGAACACTGAACAAAGCGCGAGCACGTCGAGCATGCTCTGAACAAAGCGTGCTCAGAACGCTCTGATTTGTTTATGGAACAGAATTGAGCAGGTCGTATCGTTAGCTGCCAAAACACAATAAAAAGAGTTTACTCTCTTTCTCTCTCCTCTCATTTTCCCTTCCATAAATTTAACATTTGCTTTGCTTAGTTTATACTCTGAATGCTCAGTCATCTTATTATGAGCTCGTAGAGCGCACTCTGAGCATGCTCTGAACGAAAAAAGAAAAACACATACTGAGCGCCCTAATGTATCTGAGCTAAAAAAGAAACACGAATCTTTTTTTTTGACAACCATTCACATTTCAGCCATTTTAGGGTGATATTGTCATGGCCGTCGAGTACCCGGTAGCCTTTGATGCACGACAGCTGCCCAAAGAATGGCATTGACACCCAGTTCTTGGTTTCTTGCCTGCCGTCATCGGGAGGGTTGTCGAATCGTTCCTTGCTCTTTTGGTGTCGGCCATCTGCTCAACCCTGCTCACTATCGTTGCCTCTTAGCCTATAGGTAGCTTGAAGACCAATCTGTTGGACTCAGGCTTGATGGAGCTGCCTTTCGACGATTTTATCGAGTTTGGGCGAGCGTTTTCGGATACTAGATTTTTGGCCCAGTCAAGTCTGTTCTGTTCCCTAAGACTGAGTGCATCTTTGTCGCTATAGCGCCTTATTGTTCTTTTGCGTTTATTAGCCTTTTTTCTTCCGGAGAGGATTTTGGCCCGTCGATCCACAACTTTTGATCCTGCGATTCCTTGGTCTTATTGGCCCTAGCATTTGCTGGGCTAAGACTTGGAAGCAGGTTAAACCAGGTTAGTGGTGTTATCAGAAGTGCCTTTCAGAGCACCGTTCCCGGATGGTTTAATCGGCGTGGACTTTTCGGTTTTTTTGGCTTTGGCCATCGCAGTGTCGGCAGTTTTTTGGGATTCTAACGCGCTGGCCCTTTGTTTTGGGGTAGTGGGCTTTTGCGCTATGACGTCATTGGACCTGTCAAAGTTATTGCAGGACTGGTAGTCGTCGTCCTCCAGAATTTCCCTTTCGTACTCCAAACATTCTATAGCCTCCTTCTTATCTGACTCGCCCTTTTTGGCTTCTAAGCCGGCTAGATATTGATGGAATTATTCTTCATTACTATCTTCGGCTCCATTGCTGCACTGAGCAGGCGTATCTTCTGTGACTTCCATGGTATTTTCTGTTTATTATTGTTTTACTTTACTTACTTAAGTGGCGCTACAGTTCGGCGTGAACCTGGGCCTCAACCAACAAGCCTCTCCAGTTAGCCCGGTCCCTAGCTAACTGCCTCCAGTTGCGCACGCCAAGTTGATTGAGGTCCCCTTCTACTTGTGCGCGCCACCTTAGGTGAGGTCTTCCTCTACTGCGTTGTCCCTCCGGGTTAGATTCGAAGACTCTGCGTGCCGGAGCCTTAGTGTCCATTCGCTCTACATGCCCCAGCCATCTTAGCCGATGGATACGTATCTTCTTGACCAGGGCGATGTCGCTGTACAGCTCGTATAGTTCGTGATTAAATCTTCTCCTCCAAAGCCTGTCAACGCACACGGAAACGAATATCTTCCGAAGAATTGTTCACTCGAAGCAACCAAGGATATCTTCATCCGCTTTCGACAGTGCCCATGCTTCAGCGCCATAAAGCAGGACTGGGATGATTAAGGTCTTATACAGAATCTCCTTAGTTCTTCGGGATAGGGCCTTACTACTCAATTGCCTTCTTAGCCCGAAGAAACAGCGATTGGCAAGAGTTATTCTTCGTTTGATTTCCGACGTGGTGTCATTATCGGAGGTAATAGCAGAGCCAAGGTGGACAAAGTCCCTTTTTACCTCGAAGTTATAACTATGAACTGTGACGTTCTGTCCAATTCGTCGGTGTTGGGTGTCCCTTCTTGTTGACAGCAAATACTTAGTTTTGCCCTCCTTTACCGCTAAACCCATTTTGGCCGCTTCTGTCTCTATACTCGCGAAAGCACCGGTGACAGCTCGCTTCGTTCTGCCTATAATGTCAATATCGTCAACGTACACAAGCAGTTGGACAGATTTATGAAAGATTGTGTCTCCGGTGTTGGCTTGAGAGTTTCGCACAATTCACTCAAGTATGATGTTGGAAAAGTAACATGACAGCGCGCCGCCTTGTCTAAAACCTTTTTGGACATCAACGGTTCTGGTAAGATCGTTACCGACCTTGATGGAGCAGCGAGCATTCTTCATCGGCATCATGCACAGACGGTCGAGTTTAGCAGGGATGCCAAAACTAGACATGACTCTATACAGCTCGTCTCTATAAATGCTGTCATAGGCGGCATTAAAATCGACAAAGTGGTGGTGTGGATCGATTTGGACTTCTTGCGTTTTTTTCAGGATCTGCCGAAGTGTGAACATTTAGTCAATTGTGGACTTTCCTGGCCTAAAACCGCACTGTTAGGGGCCAATCAGGTTGTTGACAAACGGTTTCAGGCGTTCACACAGTATGGCAGATAAAATCTTGTACGCGATGTTGAGGAGGCTGATACCCCTGTAGTTGGCGCAGTTTAGGGGTCTCCTTTTTTGTGGATCGGGCAAACAATGCTGGGATTCCATTCATCAGGCATACACTCATCTGACCAAATTGTTGAAATGAGTTGGTGTACGCTCTCTACCAGGTCATTTCCAGCTGCTATAAATACCTCGGCCGGAAGGCCGTCGGATCCAGTAGCCTTGTTGAATTTTATTGTAGTTTGGATATTGCTTTCCGCACTTCGTTTTGGTCAGGTGGACGGAAATTTTGGCTATCATCGTCTAGGTTGAATGGTCCGTTCTGCTTGACAGCGGGATGTTGGTCTTCGGCGCCGTTATACAGTCTGCAGAAATAGTTTTTCCAAATTCTCAGCACCGACTGTGACTCTACTACGAGGTTTCCTTCTTCATCTCCACAGATTTCCGTACGGGTTCTGCTTCCGTGACACGTTCTCTTTACCTTTTGGTAAACCTTCCGTACGTTATTCCTGGAGTATAAACTCTCAATATCCTTGATCGCGCGCTTCTCATGCTCTTTCTTTTTCTTTTGGAGAAGTCGGTGTTCCTCCCGTCTTTTTGGTCGTAGAGCTCACGAGCAGCTCTCGTCCTTCTCTGCAGCTCCGCTTTATATGCTTCTTATTTGGTTGCATGCACTTGCCGGCATTCTTCGTCAAACCAGGGGTTTCGGGGTGGCGGTGTAAAACCCAGCACATCAGTTGCGGCGTTTTTGATGGCCTGTTGGCAGCGTTGCCACTGGTCTTCAATATTTGATGCTGGTGACATAGGACTTGTTGAGAGATTTCGGGATACGCGTTCGGCGAATAGTCTGGCAGTCTCCTGAGATTGCAGCCGTTCGACGTTGTATCTTCTCACAGTGATTATATTTTGTTATGGCGCTGGGGATATCCGCATTCGTACCTTGGCTGCAACAAGGTAGTGGTTCGAGTCAATGTTGGCCCCTCGTAACGTTCGGACATCCAGAACACTGGAGGCATGTCTTGCGTCGATCGCAATGTGATCAATTTGATTGACCGTTTGATGATCAGGAGACCGCCACGTCCCCTTGAGAATATTGATGAGGAACCGCATTATGCGGATAAGGCTATCTAAATCCGAATGTCGCCAGGTATCCGGAAACTCCGTTCGGCACCAGGTCGCCTGGAAGACTCGTATTTTCGCGGCTCGTTTTAAAAATTTGTATTAAAAAAGGTGTGTGTATGTATAGGTGGAATCTGTAACAACGAATCAAACAACTCTTTATTAGAGTCGAAAAAATTAAGTAACTTTATTTAACGCAAACTTAGAGTACTTTGAGATTTTGAGGATTTTTCCAGGGATTTAAATTTCTCTTTGAAAATATTGTCTTCTTATTCCGCATAAAGCCATGCATTCACGTAGGCTGTGTTCCGCAGTTTTTTCGTTTTTCAAAGACAGACGACATTCAGTTTCCAAAAAAAATCTACTTGGGAGCTAGTCCTATACTTCCCACCTCGTATTGCGTTATATCAAAAAGATAAATACATATTATTATTTTCTTATTTCTAATTTTTTTTTCTTGCATAAAATAATTAGATAATTCAAGAAAACATTTCTTTAATTTCCGCAGTATCCGCTGGACCGTTTATGCTCAAAATTTGATCAGTAGTGCTTAACACACGATTGATTCGATCTTTTTGACCAATTCAGAATAATAGCCGGAGAGTCAGCGCCAAAAAAACTGTTTGAATTTACTAAACCTGGTTTTTTGCCAGTTGATTACAGTAGTTGTGTACACAAACATACTGCGGTCAGTCAAGCGAACTGTAGAACAGGTGTCTCGGAACCGTTATCAAACCTGTCATGATTTCGGTGGTAATAAAATTAATTTACTAAGGCTGGAAATTGTTATACGAATTGCATATTGCATATAAATAACAGTTATGTCAGTCAGTCAGTTGAATGTCGGGACGGAGCTGGTCAGTCAGCCTTAATGTATGTGCAATAAACAAATAACGTGCAATTCATTTACTAAACTTGAAAATTCTTTGAAGTGTACTAAATTATATATTAATCATAAATTAGATGGTCACTCAACCATATTGTGGGACAAAGCCCGTCAGTTAGCAAAAAATGTTTGCACTTACAACATGCGTCTTAATTGTGTAAATCCACAATTTTTTTGATAAACATTGTACGATTTCTCTCTTACTTTGGATAATAAGCTCAAACTTAATAAGATAATTATTGAGGGTAATATGAAGATAAAATTTCAGGAAGAATATTGAATCCGCGTAAAAAATGGTTAGTTTTATCGCACTTTGACCAATTTAGGTCCTAAAATCGATCTTGTTTTTGTGTCAATGGTTTAAATTAACTTAAAGAAAAAACTAGTAGCACCTTAAAAAAGTGAATAAGAGGATGCAAAAACTTAAAAAATTAACAGTTCAAAACATTTCTCAATAACAAAACAATCCCAAAAGCAAGTTGCCTAAGCGAAGCGGAAAAGAGTAAAACTCAAGGCTATAAGGACGATGGTCAAAATGCAGTAAAATCTCCGTGCATGATGACTTTATAGCTCAATTAAGTCTTCTCTAGTTTCCAACTGTCTTCTTAAGTTTTCCATGATATCCATCCCCAAACATTTTCCATTATGTTCAAGTCAGGTGAGTATGGTACCCATGGCACAAGTTTTACAAACTTAGACTGAATGAAGAATGCTGAAATCAGCGGCTTAGTTTTACGAAGCAACATCTCCGATGGGACAGAGAATTGAATTGAATTGAAAAGAAATTGAATAGCACGTTATTTGTTTATTGTACATACATTGGGGCTGACTGACCAGCTCTGTTCCGACATTCAACTGACTGACTGACATATGTAACTGTTATTTATATGCAATATGCAATTCGTATAACAATTTTCAGCCTTAGTAAATTCATTTTATAACCACCGAAATCATGACATGTTTGATAACGGTTCTAAGACACCTGTTCTACAGTTCGCTTGACTGACCGCAGTATGTTTGTGTACACAACTACTGTAATCAACGGCAAAAAACCAGGTTTAGTAAATTCAAACATTTTTTTTGGCGCTGGCTCTTAGACTATAAAGTATTGGTGATTGCAATCACACAACTACAAATCAATTAATCACGAAGTCAATACTTTTGTGTAACTGGTTCGGTTCTTTCAGTTAACCAATTAAGAAAAAACCAAACAAAAATTTAATTGAATAGAGAAACAGCAAAGAAGGTATGAACTACATATTTTACCGAAACCGTTCAGATAGATTAAGCGCTGTATTCACTCTACACTATCAATAATAGTTGTTTTTCTTTTTTTGTTCATAGCAGAGCAGTGAACAGAGCACGAGCATACTCTGAACAGAGGGTGCTCAGAACGCTCTGATTTGTTTATAAAACACACTTAAGCAGTTCGTATCGTTAGCTGTCAAAACTAGGGTTGCAAGTTTAGGGATTTTTTGATCAACGGGGTGAAATCTGGGGTTTTTTTTAAATTCGAACATGAACCGCTCGCTTAGTAGTCCAGCGCACTAACCACAGACTCACGGCGTTCTCAATGACAATACTGATTTCTCATTGTACTTCAGCTGTAACGATTCTTTTATCGTTAGTTGCTCGAAGACCAGATCACGGTTCTTGTACCGTGACTGGAAGCGGTATTGCTAGTGGTACACTAGAACACCAAGAGAAAATGCAGAGATATTGGTTCAGCCCTTCAAGCAGACTCACTTGAAGAAATAAAAGTCTTTGTTGACTGAATAACAAAATCTGACCTTGGCTTTATTTTCGTTTGGGTATTTATACATAAAAAATGCTTACTCCACTAAAACCTTACAGGTGAACCGATAATGCTGACTTGACAAAGGTGAAACGAATTTGCTGATGAAACGAAAATGCTGAGTTGACAAAATACAAGTACAGTGTGGCAAGCAATTAAGTGTGTTATATTTACAGTGTGTTTCGGAAGGAACTTAAAACGTAAAACTAACATTGTATGGAATTATAAACTAAACTAATATGAATTCTTAAAACTAAACATCCTGCCCCGCGCTGATGATTCTGGGTTCATCAGAAAGTATCATCCCTCAGACCATGATGGTGAAACTCGAAGACTCTGTTGTTGTCGTCCTTGGTGCTGGGATGGGCATTGTTGCACGATTTTTGCAGGGTTTTGCTAGATGTTGACGGCAGAGATAAATGATGATTACGAAAGTAAGCAGCAGTCCAGTTGATCCCATTATGGTGTGTCGCAAGTTATGATGCTGTAGTATTGTCGGTAGCTCAGCTTGCTGGACACTAAGTTGATTATGAAGATGTTGTAGTTTCATAATGTGGGTAGTCATATTGGTTGCATACGGATGAATTCTTGATAAATGGTTTACATCGGTGAAGCTTGGAACCTGGCTCAATCTCGTGTATGACACTCGAGTATTGCTGGAGAAGATATTCTGACCTTGAAGGGTGACGAGGTCTTGTTTGACAATACATGTCGAACGCAACTTAAGAATACCAGTTCCGTCTATGCTGATTATTGATGCCTGGCCGTCGCATACAGCATTTAGTAACGTCTTATTTTTTACTGCAAAGATCCATTGGTTCGTATTGAGAATTCTCATCCATAAGGGACTGCAATCGATGGGTTCTAGTTGACATGCGGAAAGCGATGTTATGTTGTTATGAAGATTTAATTCGCACCTGCTGACGTTCGCGCCACGACGATAAATTTGATGAGACTCGGTGCACGGGTATCTCCTACTTCCTATTATAGTGCATGCTGAGATGTCGAGATCTGATAACGGATAGTACTGATCCTGATGAGCGTTCACGGCAAGATGCGAGGATGACGGATGTATTGTTATAAACGTATTGTTAATAACTGCTGGAATTGGAACCATCTTGAACAATGTAAACTCGTCTGGTCCGATCAGTGGCAGATTGACCTTGAATATTGCATAATTAGCTACAACTTGTCCCTCTATTGACCCCAAGTTGTAGAGTTGTAACATATTACTTGTGTCTATTGGAAGTTGCAGTCCGATTGGTAGGTGATTTCTGATTCTAGTTGCCTCTTGCTTTAACTGCTGAGGTGAAATCAGATGGTGACTTATCCTTCTTTGTTGCGTATTTGATAAAACAGTGAGTAAGGACGCTTGAATTGGCTGGATATCAGTGATGAGAAGGGTGGTGTAGATGGACCAAGATGAAAATTGTTGTTGGATCTTCATCTGATACGTGCTGTCAGTCAAATTGTTTATTCGGTTGGTTATTAGATCTAGATGTGTTACTAGCTCCACATGTCTTTTTTCCATCGCTGCTTCGCGACATTAATGGTGGCGTCTAGAACAGATGTGTGGTTCTTTAAGAGTGTTAATACGTGATCCTCATTGGCGTGTATTTTTTCGATATTTTCAGACATTTCTTCAGCATACTGGGAATCAAGTACGCCAAAAAGTGAGTTGGCAATGTTGCCGATCACATCAAGCGCTCCTCTTTTTTTTCTTCTTGGGTTAAGTGTGGCTGTGAGCAGTTCGTCCTCGTCCTTGATTTCTTCGTAGACACGTTGAATCTGGTGGGTTACCTGATGACATAGGCTTTTCAATTGGATTTGTTGACAAATATGGTGTAATATCGTAGTGCAATTCCCCAGCGCCTTGATTTCTCTTTTGTATGGTTTGAGATCATAATAAACAACCAGGTTCCATTCATTTGTAATCAAGTTAACGTTGCCTAGCTTTTCGAAATGAATTCCGGGACTTGTGTTGAAATTAGTCACCTCCACTCCCCTTCCTAGGATTACTGGTATGAACAAGCAAATGAGTAATATTGTAGCCTGCATAGGGTTTGTGAACACTGAATGGTTCCTTCATCGAATGGTTGGTGGCTCCTCTTCCCTTGGTACCACTCCAGAATTCGCATCGTTTTCGGTGGAGTGTACACGTTTTCGGTCCTGGATTAGCGCATCTTGCTGATTCCTTGGTTGAGCCTGTGGTTCCTGTGCCGTGTCGTCTTCCTTAATGAGAGGGGCCAACTTATGTATTGGTCTTCGTAGGACACCGGATTTCGTACGTACGTCTGCTACTCTGACATGGCCGTCTTCACCGTGGTACACCTTGATAATTCTCCCAAGTGGCCACTTCATCACTGGGGTGTTGTCCTCCTTCATAATGACCAGAGCGCCGATTTGAACATTTTTGGACGAGCTCTTCCACTTGTTGCGATGCTGGAGCTCGTTCAGGTATTCTCGAGACCAACGCTTCCAAAACTCCTCTTTAATGTGAGAGACTAGTTTCCATCTGGTACTTAAATTTCCTCGTGATGGCTCTGCATGCGGGTCGACTACAGTTCTTAATGGCTCTCCTATTAGAAAATGTCTGGGTGCTAGTGCAGTAAAATCATTTGGATCATTAGAAAATGCAGTGATTGGCCTTGAATTTAGGATGGCTTCTGCTTCCACACTCACAGTACATAGCTCTTCATATGTCAGTGACGCTGTTGCGATTTTTGTTTGCAGCAATGTTTTTGCAGATTTGACCGCTGCTTCCCATAATCCTCCAAAATGGGGTGCTCGTGGAGGAATAAAATGGAAGTCGATTCCTCTCAAATTGCATGTCGTCGATATTTTGTTTTGGGCCTGATCTGAGTATATGGATGCTTGAAGTTCCGATAACTGATTCCTTGCACCCACGAAGTTGGTAGCGTTGTCACAATAAAGATTTCTGCAGTGCCCTCTGCGACCTATAAACCTCTTCAATGCCCCGATGAAGGCATCTGTTGACAGGTCACTGACAACTTCGATGTGCACGGCCTTTGTGCTAAAACAGCAAAATATGGAGAGATAGCTCTTCTGTGGACGACTTTCTCTTGACCGGTAATGGACCCAGATTGGGCCGCAGAAGTCCACTCCGCAGTTGATGAATGGGCGGGCAGGTTGAACTCTGTGAGTCCAAAATTGCTCTACAGCGAATGGCTGCTCCGGTTTTCCTCTCTAGCGTGACTACAACGGTACTCAGGAATACATAGCTCTCTCGTGCATCGGCGCCAACTGTAGTCAGTGACAAATTGCCTTGCTGTGTGTTGCTTAATGAGGCAGCTTCAGAAGTTGAAGAATTTACAAGGCTGTTTGTTGTTTGAACATTACCTTGCTGCAGATGTAGGAGTGTGTTGTGTTTCCTTTCGCAGATTTTACATCCTCTAGGAAGATGTATGCCCATCCTTTAGACAGTTAAAACAACTCTTAAATCCCTTAACAACTGTTAATCTCTGTGCAGGTGTCATCTGCAAAAATTTGCTGCAGACGAACGGTTGATGCGGTTCCTTGCAACATATGCGACATTTTGTAGGTGCGCGTTCCTTCGCTGTAGTCGTAAGCGATTTTTGGGATAGTCGCTTGATTGTCCCGTCAACAAAGATGGTTACTCAGCGGCTGCAGCAATCTCGGTTGCTGAAGGGATTGCTCCCACGAGGCATGTGCGTTCTTATCCAGCTTCTTCACCAATATGTGCATGAGGATTAGATCCCAAGAAGCAGTGTCAACTTCAAGACCATTTAGGGCCAGCAGACGCTCTTGTGTGGTGTCGTGTAGCGCTCTTAATGCTGAGGTGCTCTCTATGGTCACTGCGGGCTGGGACATCAATTTGTTGAGAACGGCTGTGACAAGCACCCGCTTATTTTCGTACCTGTCGTTTACGATCTTCCATGCCGCGTCATAATTTGATTCCGTTGGTGCTAGATGGCGTATCAATTTTTCAGCGTCGCCAGTTAAACTCATTTTTAGGAAGAAGATCTTCTGACATCTTGCAATCCGTTGGTTATGCACTAGCTCGTTGAAGAGATCGCGGAATTGGCGCCACTGCATATAGTCCCCATCAAACTTTGGCAATGCGATATTTGGCAATTTGAGGGTACTAGAAGGGGCTCCAACATCATTGTTGGTGCTTGGTTGAAGTTGCTGTTGGTTTACCAATGCATATAGCTCAACTAGTCGTTCGTGCATCCCTTCTTCCAGTTCGTAAAATTGTTGAGTGTTGTATCCGTCGAGGGCGGGATCTGGCGACTGCTCGTACACTTGATTGTGTAAGCTCTGGATTTCGTCCCAGTGCCGCTCTATTGATCGGATCTTGACTTGACAGAACTCCTTCGACATGTTAGTCGTGGTGTCTAGGGTCTTCTGTAATGCTCTGTTCAAACCGTCCATAGCGGCTTGTTGCCTGCGTATTAAACCCTCTATGCCGCTATTGTCCGAATGTTTTACAGTGGCCTGTTGTTTGGGGACTGCGCCCTTATGCTGTGCAACTGTGGGCAGAGAATTCGCTGCTGCTATTCCCCTTGCCGAACTAGGTTCCTGCTGAACCCTGGTTGCTTCGTTCTGCAGGCTGTCCAGCCTGGACAGAATATCTACTCGGATGTTCTGGTAACTCTGCAACCCTGTCACGTAGTATCCGCTTGTGAAATATGGATGCGATAGCTCATCTCCAAACCTTTCGCGGATGATGTTGTCTGTGGACTCGAACTCTTCCCACAGCTGATCCAGGTTCATGAGCCGACTCGTGTAGAGTTCCCTTGTTCGTCGGGGCACTGGCTCCTTTCTCAGATTGGTCTGAAGACGTTGTATCTCCGCTGATGTGTCTGCTTGCTTGGAAGCTAGTTCCTCTAAGGTAGCCATGATTCCAGCTATAAAGTTTGATGCGTCGAGATGATGATTTTCGCTACCAGTGTATGGCTCAGGTCCTGTTATGGACCTGTTGATGTTACTTGTTGTAACTGTTGGTACTTGGGTCACCAGTGCTTAGCCCTGGCAAACGCTCTTGTTGTTTGTGATTGCCAAATGCCCCTTACCACTGGCGGGGGGAAGCAAGTAACAATCACGTCGGGGTCACCAAAAATGTAACGATTCTTTTATCGTTAGTTGCTCGAAGACCAGATCACGGTTCTTGTACCGTGACTGGAAGCGGTATTGCTAGTGATACACTAGAACACCAAGAGAAAATGCAGAGATATTGGTTCAGCCCTTCAAGCAGACTCACTTGAAGAAATAAAAGTCTTTGTTGACTGAATAACAAAATCTGACCTTGGCTTTATTTTCGCTTGGGTATTTATAAAGGGTTTTTCAATAGGTACGCTACAAAAGTAGAGCGACAGGGACAGGAAACGACGCCATATTTTTCTTGCGGTTTTTTGACATTTCTCTTCAGTAAGGTTTGCCATTTCATGATGGAAAGATATACGAGCCAACAACGAGTCGAAATTATTAAAATTTACTACCGAAATTCGGAGTCAGTGGCCTCAACGTTAAGAGCGCTACGTCCAATTTATGGTCGTCATAATCGTCCTAGCAGATCAACAATTGAGCGTCTAGTGGAAAAATTTGAATCCACAGGCACAGTACAAAATGTTCCCGTGCCAGTGAGACAAAGAAGTGCCCGTAGTGTCGAGAATATTGCTGCCGCTGAGGCTTCAGTTGCAGAAAGCCCAAATGTGTCTCTCACATGTCGTTCTCAAGCGTTGGGCATCTCTGTGACGTCGTTGTGGCGAATTTTGCGAAAAGATCTTGGCCTACATCCTTACAAGATTAAATTGACGCAAGAACTGAAGCCGCTTGACCACCAGAAGCGTCGGATGTTCGTGAATAGGGCTGAGGAACAACTTGAAAATGATTCGGATTTTCATCGAAAAATCATCTTCAGCGATGAGGCTCATTTCTGGCTGGATGGCTTCGTCAATAAACAAAATATGCGGTATTGATCAGGCAGCAATCCACACGTACTCCATGAGTCATCATTGCATCCCGAAAAAATTACGGTTTGGTGTGGTTTATGGGCCGGCGGCGTCATTGGGCCGTACTTCTTCCGTGATGATCAAGACCGGCACGTTACTGTGAATGGGGATCGCTACCGTTCAATGATAACCGAATATTTTTGGCCCCAATTGGATGATATGGACTTGGAGGACATGTGGTTCCAACAGGACGGCGCCACAAGCCACACAGCGAATGTCACAATCAATTTATTGGAAACCAAGTTTGGAGAACGTGTTATCTCACGAAATGGTCCAGTCGCTTGGCCGCCTCGGTCGTGCGATTTGACGCCGTTAGACTATTTCCTGTGGGGCTACGTCAAGTCTATGGTCTATGCCAACAAGCCAGCGACGATTGATGAACTTCGTACGAATATCGAACGTGAAATTGCAGCAGTATCGGCCGAAATCGAGTTCCATACATAATGGCATCGAACGTACTTTCACAGGAATAAAGAATTTCATTGATATCCAAAACCGTTTTTGTTTTATTTAAAAAAACTTTTGAAGCGCTCTTATTGAAAAACCCTGTACATAAAAAATGCTTACTCTACTAAAACCTTACAGGTGAACCGATAATGCTGACTTGACAAAGGTGAAACGAAAATGCTGACGAAACGAAAATGCTGAGTTGACAAAATACAAGTACAGTGCGGCAAGCAATTAAGTGTGTTTTACAGGGTTTTTCAATAAGAGCCCTACAAAACTTTTTTTAAATAAAGCAAAAACGGTTTTGAATATCAATGAAATTCTTTATTCCTGTGAAAGTACGTTCGATGCCATTATGTATGGAACTCGATTTCTTTTGCATGGCCACCACGGGCACGCTTGCAGAAGTCCAGACGCTGAACCCAATTTTCGACGGTTTTCAAGCATAAATCGGCCGATACTGCTGCAATTTCACGTTCGATATTCTTACGAAGTTCATCAATCGTCGCTGGCTTGTTGGCATAGACCATAGACTTGACGTAGCCCCACAGGAAATAGTCTAACCGCGTCAAATCGCACGAACGAGGCGGCCAAGCGACTGGACCATTTCGTGAGATAACACATTCTCCAAACTTGGTTTCCAATAAATTGATTGTGACATTCGCTGTGTGGCTTGTGGCGCCGTCCTGTTGGAACCACATGTCCTCCAAGTCCATATCATCCAATTGGGGCCAAAAATATTCGGTTCTCATTGAACGGTAGCGATCCCCATTCACAGCAGTAACGTGCCGGTCTTGATCATCACGGAAGAAGTACGGCCCAATGACGCCGCCGGCCCATAAACCACACCAAACCGTAATTTTTTCGGGATGCAATGATGACTCATGGAGTACGTTTGGATTGCTGCCTGACCAATACCGCATATTTTGTTTATTGACGAAGCCATCCAGCCAGAAATTATGACGACCATAAATTGGACGTAGCGCTCTTAACGTTGAGGCCACTGACTCCGAATTTCGGTAGTAAATTTTAATAATTTCGACTCGTTGTTGGCTCGTATATCTTTCCATCATGAAATGGCAAACCTTACTGAAGAGAAATGTCAAAAAACCGCAAGAAAAATATGGCGTCGTTTGCTGTCCCTGTCGCTCTACTTTTGTAGCGTCCCTATTGAAAAACCCTTTATTTACAGTGTGTTTTGGAAGGAACTTAAAACGTAAAACTAACATTGTATGGAATTATAAACTAATATGAATTCTTAAAACTAAACATCAGCCAATAACAATTCACTTTTCCATTATCAGTACAACAACAACAAGGGGTGGGTATAAGCAATTTTTTCAGCAATTCCTGGAAATTTTACACTCTGTGTGCAATGTCGTTTTCGTTGAGTGGTGTTGAAGTATTAAGTCCATGTTAACCATACATCACACGCGCACACTGTTGCATTCGCGAAAGTCCATATTAGGTCTGTTCGCGTACTCCCTAAAACAGCGGATTTTTATAAAAAGTTACGAATTTTTACGAAATCCTGTTCGCATACGCAAAAATTTCGTAGGTTTTCGTAAAAGAGAGTGCTCACGAGAGAGTAAGAAATTTCCCCAGGCTACGAATTTTAGTGCAAGAAATTTCTTTGGGCTGATTTATGAAATCTGTCAAATGTACCAAACAGCTGTTCGTTATTTTTGTGTGTTATTCACATTGTCAGATATTGAAGAATTTTGGAACACCTAGCAATCATGCGAAGATCCAGAGAATCTAAAAAATGTGTTGGAACAATGAATAAATGTTTTCACACTTTCTTATACTCTCCAAATGTGAATTAGAAAATTTTTCCCTGTAAACTTTTCTTAGATTTGACAGTTGAAGTTTGACGTTTAAAATTGTGCAACTTTTCTTGTTTAACGCGTTCGTTTACTTACTTACTTAGGTGGCGCTACAGTTCGGGGTGAACCTGGGCCTCAACCAACAAGCCTCTCCAGTCAGCCCGGTCTTTAGCTAACTGCTTCCAGTTGCGCACTCCAAGTTGGTTGAGGTCCTCTTCCACTTGTGCGCGCCACCTTAGGCGAGGTCTTCCTCTACTGCGTTGACCCTCCGGGTAAGACTCGAAGACTCTGCGAGCCGGAGCATTTGTGTCCATTCGCTCTACATGCACCAGCCATCTGAGCCGATGGATACGTATCTTCTTGACTAGGGCGATGTCTTTGTACAACTCGTAAAGTTCATCGTTGAATCTTCTCCTCCAGAACCCGTCAACGCAAACGGGACCGAATATCTTACGAAGAATCTTTCTCTCAAAGCAACCAAGGATATCTTCATCCGCTTTCGATAGAGTCCATGCCTCAGCGCCATAAAGCAGGACAGGGATGATTAAGGTCTTATAAAGAGTTTTTCGGGATAGGGCCTTACTACTCAATTGCCTTCTTAGCCCAAAGAAACAGCGATTGGCAAGAGTTATTCTTCGCTTGATTTCTGCGCTGGTGTTGTTATCGGATGTGATAGCGGAGCCGAGGTAAACGAAGTCCCTTACTACCTCGAAGTTATAGCTGTCTACCGTGACGTTCTGTCCGAGACGTCGATGTTGGGTGTCCCTTCTTGATGACAGCATATATTTTGTTTTGCCCTCATTGACCGCTAAGCCCATTTTCGCCGCTTCCGTCTCAATACTCGCAAAGGCGCCAGTGACATCACGCTGCATTCTTCCGATTATGTCAATATCATCGGCGTATGCGAGTAATTGGACGGACTTTTGAAAGATTGTTCCTCTGGTATTGGCGCGTAAGTTTTGCACAACTCTTTCAAGTATGATGTTAAAGAAGTCGCATGACAGCGCGTCACCTTGTCTAAATCCTTTTTTGACATCAAAGGTCTCGGTGAGGTCTTGACCGACCATGATGGAGCAGCGTGCATTCTCCATTGTCATCCTGCACAGACGGACGAGTTTGGCAGGGATGCCAAAACTAGACATGGCTCTGTATAGCTCGTCTCTATAAATGCTGTCATAGGCGGCCTTGAAATCGATGAAGAGGTGGTGGGTATCGATTTGGACTTCTTGGGTTTTCTCCAGGATCTGCCGAAGTGTGAAAATTTGATCGATTGTGGATTTTCCTGGCCTAAAACCGCACTGATAGGAACCGATCACGTTGTTGACGAAGGGTTTTAGGCGTTCACACAATATGGCAGATAAGATCTTATATGCGACATTTAAGAGACTAATTCCTCGGTAATTGGCGCAGTTGAGGGGGTCTCCTTTCTTGTGGATCGGGCAAACGGTGCTGAGATTCCATTCATCAGACATACATTCGTCTGACCAAATTGTGGAAATGAGTTGGTGTATGCTCTCTACAAATTCATTTCCAGCTGCTTTAAAGAGTTCGGCCGGTAAGCCGTCAGGTCCAGCTGCCTTATTGGATTTCAGTTTGGAAACTGCTTTCCTTACTTCATTTTGGTCAGGTGGACGGAAGTTTTGGCTGTCATCGTCCAGGTTGAATGGTTCATTCTGCCTGACAACGGGATTTGATTCGTCGTCGCCGTTAAACAGTCTGCAGAAGTAGTCCTTCCAAATTCTCAGCACCGACTGTGACTCTACTACAATATTTCCTTGTTCATCTCTACAGGTTTCAGTTCGGGCCTTGTTGCCGTGACATGTTCTTTTTACCATTTGATAAAACTTCCGAACATCATTCCTGGAGTAACACCTCTCTATGCTCTTGATCGTGTATTTCTCGTGCTCTTTCTTTTTCTTGCGGAGAAGCTGGTGTTCTTCCCGTCTCTTCTGCTCGTAGAGCTCGCGAGCAGCCCTCGTCTTCTTTTGCAGCGCCGCTTTGTATGCATCTTGTTTTGCTGCGTGCACTTGCCGGCATTCTTCGTCAAACCAGGGGTTTCTTGGTGGTGGCCTTTTGAAACCCAGCACATCAGTTGCGGCTTCCTTGATGGCTTGTTGGCAGCGTTTCCACTGGTTTTCGGCATTTGGTGCTGGCGGCATTGGACTTCTTGAGAGATTACGGGATACACGATCGGCAAAGGCTCTGGCGGTCTGTTGCGAATGTAGCTTTTCGACATCATACCTTCTCACAGTAGTTCTCCGTTGTTGTGGCGTTTGGGATATCCGCATTCGTACCTTGGCTACAACAAGGTAGTGGTCCGAGTCAATGTTGGCTGCTCGGAAAGCTCGGACATCCAGAATACTGGAGGCGTGCCTTTTGTCGACTGCAACATGATCAATTTGGTTGACGGTGCGTTGATCAGGAGACCGCCATGTGCCCTTGTGGATATTGAGGTGTGGAAATCGTGTACTAGCTATAGTGACATTACGCCCCGAAGCAAAATCAATTAGCCTAAGTCCGTTTCCAGACGTGACGTCATGTAGGCTATGTTTCCCGATCGTGTTACCAAAGAGGTCTTCCTTCCCTATCTTTGCGTTAAAATCGCCTAACACGATTTTTACGTCATACTTGGGGCATTGCTCGTGTGTTTTGTCGAGGAGCTCGTAGAAACCCTCCTTGGTAGCATCGTCACTTTCTTCTGTCGGGGCGTGAGCGCATATTAGGCTTATGTTTTTGAATTTAGCCTTGATGCGAATTGTTATAAGGCGTTCACTTACATGTCGAAAGCTCAAGACTTCTTGCCTAAGTCTGCCGCCTATAACAAATCCGCATCCGAATAGACGCTGCTTTTGCTCTCTGTAGCAGTCACCGTAGTAAATGTCACAGTTTTTCATCCTCCTTTTGCCCGGCCCATCCCATCGCATTTCCTGGATGGCTGTAATATCTGCTTTATAGCAGTCTAGGGCCTCCGCTAATTGTTCGGCTGCACGCGGTCTGTTCAGAGTCCGAACATTCCACGTGCAGATCCGAAAGTCGTTGTCCTTTTTTCGTTTAGCCGGGTCGTCAACAGTAAATCCTTCCTTATCCGAGGCTGTTGGATGCTTCGTAACAATGTTGTTTTAAATGGTGGAACCGTTAACCCCACGCACAACCCCCAACCTGGAGGGCCAGGCCCTTTGTTAAACCCCTTGGACTTAAGGGGCCGGGTAATCCGGTCCTCATTGGCCTATAATCCGAATACGTCGAAGTAGCCCGAATGAGGTGTTCACTAAGTAGTTCGACCTAACTGGAACTGTAGACGACACCGTTGATTCCATCGTGGGAGTTCTTCCGCTGCCGTCCAGATGCAAGGGAGAGTGCCTTAGTGTGAACACCCTCCCCCCCTCTCTCGTCGGCTACCACCAACAACCTTCCACAGGGATTTGCACCCTATCTCCAGTTGAGGTACTAGGCACCCAGCGTTCACCTCGTGGAGATGAGAGTAGGAGTTGGTAGACAGAGGTTGGTTGAGGACGCTTGTGTCCTCTTGAATGCACATAACTACCATTTTACATAAACATAGGTTTATGGAACGCGTTCGTTTACTTTTTCGTAATTTCTCTCTCTGAGGGAATTTTACCCCCACTCTTAAAAATTTGACAATCTACGAATTTTGGTGCAGAAAGTACCCGAACAGACCTATTCTGTCGACAACTTTTGTTCTTCTTTCCATAGCCGAGTGGAAGGAAAGACTTGCCTATGTTTTGTTTTGCTTTGAATTTGTTTTGTTTCTACTCGTTTTGTTTTCGGATAGGTTTATTCCAGAAACATAAATGGATTGGAATTATTTTTTCGGAAACTTAACTCATTTCTTTTAAAAATTATGAATATAATTAAATATCTTAATTTCCATGTATAAAAATGTCGGGGGTTTATTTTAGAAAAAGTACCAAATCTGGGGGTTTAAGGTTTGTCTGGGGGGACATTTTTTGAACGTCTGGCAACGCTGGTCAAAACACAATAAAAAGAATTTACTCTCTCTCTCTCCTCTCATTTTCCGTTCTATCAATTTGACGTTGGCTGTGCTCAGCTTTTTACTCCGAATGCTCGGTCAATTTATCGTAGAGCGCGCTCTGAGCATGCTCTGACGTGTCTGAGCTAAAAAGAAACAGGAATCTTTTGTTTAACAACTCAGGCTCTGCTGTGAACAAGAAAAGAAAAACGCCTTCTGTTTGTCTCTATCCAATACTAAAATGAACGAAAGCTTTCTGATTGGGATTTTTGATGGTATTGAAAAAAAGTGGATCATTTATACATTGCATTGAATGATTGATTGAAGACCAAACCATTTTCAAAACCAATACTTGTACGATCTTAAAATTTGAACGATTGACACAGTTCTACTAATCAGCTCTAAGTTTTATGCAGAGATAACCTATAAAGAGATATTCAACTTCCATTTCTCTATCCCCGCGACACCCATTTGTTTACATTGTTGTAGTTATAGCGCCATATTGCTTTTCGTCGCTGACAGCTCTTGTCTGTGAGTACGTGTGAGGAAAAGCAATAACAATTTGCATGGTTCCTTTAAGAACGGTGGATTTCTCTTATGCCACAATCATGTGAAAAATGTTTAGTTTTTTTTAAAGCGCTTCTATGGATACATTTTTAAAGAGCTTTTAAGAAATAAACTTTTTTTGCGTTAAAAAATCTACTCCGCTTATTTTGGATTTGCCACGCTTTTTTTCTTAATCTTCTCCAAAATCTTTTATTTCTGGGGTCCGAACTATGGCACTGGCCCATTGAAAGGGAAATTGGATTATTGTGGTTAACGAGTGAAGAGGAAATGCTTTAGTTCGATTGAGTTTTTTTTTATCAATGGCTTTCTCGCCTTATTATAAGTTGATGAAAATCGGGTTATTGGATGATGTAGTGAGTCGAGTGTCGATCGAAGTTGTTCTTATTTACTTTACTTAAATTCACACAACAAAATTTTGTGGCCGAGGAAAAATTAGGATAAGCCGGCGCACATAGAGGTATTTGCCTCGAAAAACCGCTCAAAAATCAATGTTGCAAAGTGTAGAGTCAAGAAATAATTTTTTTCCTAGCTGTAGTTAAATACCCATGGAACAATGTACCGTTGTTTGTTTTCTTTTTAATGCATACACTTCGCCGCAGTATCTGTTGAAAGTCATCGATCGTAAGCTTGCATTGTGAATGATTTGTGTTGATTTGTAAGCTTGCATTGTGAATGATTTGTGTTGATTTGTGTGAAAAATCGCACTGCTAAATAATTAAGTTTTTATTTTTTTTTATATTGTGAAAAAAGTTTTTTGTTATGGAGGAATCAGCTATGAAGCTATTCTTATGATTATTGGAGCTTTAATTTAATAGATATTTTATTTATTTGGAATATATGTAAAAGGGAATGTTATTTCTTTTGTTTTTTCTTTTAATGGACCTTGTGTTATATAATTCGGTGTTATTCGGTAACTTTTTTCGTATCGGCTTATAGAGGAAGATGTCAAGAAGCAGTAACAAAAAAAAAAACTAAATGCTGCCCATAACTGCCCCCTGCTTAAAAAGAAGGTCTAGAAACGTTGATTTCCGGGATTCCTGGCTCATCATCTTTACCAAATTTTGGTGAGACTACAATATCCAATGAAAGTGATGATGAAGAAATAGATGAGAAATGTATTGATAAAGATGAATCCTGGACAGAGTTTACTGAATAACTTAAGCTTAAGCTTAATAACGCATTTAAAGTTGTTTCAGGCAAATATCACTTCAATAGGGCAAACAAAATATTTTGAGCGGTTTTTCGAGGCAAATACCCCTATGTGCGGCGTTTGTACTCTTAACCCTTATGATACCATACATTTGTTCACCTTCTGTCTCCTATGGCGAGTACCCAGGTAGTCATGTGCAAATCTATTGTATTCGGCCGAATTTTATTACCATTACTTTGGTAACCTCTTGTTTCTGCCAAATAAGTGTGTAAAGGTTTCAGCCACTTGTGTGACTAATTTAGTTGAGATGTAAAAAAAATTAATGATTACCCGTGTACTCGGTTTGTGCCTGTCCACATTGGTGCGAGGATGAAAGGGTGAGTTCATAATTGTGAGAATTACGCAGCTGTGCAAAGTTTACGTTCATAAAGGAAAAAGCACTGCATTACTATTGCAGCTGTATAGGTATCACTTGTGTTCCTATACATCAAATGACTGCCGTTTTTTGGCAAGCTTGTAGCAAATTTTGTTTTGATGCACATCTGCGACGATAGCGAAAATGTAAATAGCAAATTTAAAATATAGAAAATGAAAAGCTTATCATAATCTGGATTTTTTTAGGGAAGATTCTGAATCTAAGATGTGGACTGTTGCAGAAATTAGATTAATAATTAGGTATGGGGAACTTCACGCATTGAAATGGAGTTTATATAAGTGCCAGGCAAGCGTTTGGCTTCTTCTTGTTTTGCCTTCGTGCTTTTTGAGTTTGCTTATTCTCGTACATACGCTGCGTCTCAGTCGTTTAAATCCACAATTTTTTTGATGAACTTTGGGTACTTAGGATAAACCTAATTAGAGAATTCATTGAGGGTACAATGGGGATAAAGTTCCAGAAAGAATTTAGAATCGATCCTATTTTTTTGTCTCACTAGGTTAACTTTTCTGCAAAAAACAAAAAGTTATTGCACTAGGCCGCTGTATGCCCTGCAAATAGATTATAGGTTGTAGGTCCCTTTATCAGAAATATTCTTAGACGGCGGGACCTATTTGTTTTTAAATAAGCACTGAAATTGAAAAAATAAAAATGTTTTAATTAAATTATTTTTTTTTGGCTCCCCTCTTTTGAAATTTCACTTTACGCTACTGATATCTGTTTGTATTAAGTGTAGCATATTTTGGTGTAGCAGTTGGAGAAGTTCTCAGAGCGTCCGTAATGCTAATACACGATCCTCGATGAGCTTTCTCTTTCAAAGCTGGGCACCAAAACAAAATGCCACAATGATTAGTCCTACATATTTGGTCAACCGACTCGATGCATATAAAAAGCCGTAGGTTTGTAATAAATTAAGTTCGTGTCTTAAACTTATATGCTAGTTAATAGATAGATCCATAATTAAAAAGCACATTTTCCATTTAAAATAAAATAATTTTATATTATTTATTTTCTTTTATTATTATATTTTAACTGTTTTTTTAGTTTGACCAGTCGTCCATCGACCGAAGAGCATTTTGCGGTGGTTACTGCGGCCGTTGTTCCATTTCTATACACACAGGATTACTTTTGGGAGTATAAATGTAATTTAGCTATTATAAAATCGAACCATTTATAGTAAATAACAGAATTTATTTTACAATTCTTATGAATACTCTCCAACAAGTGAAATCAGTGATATAAACTGCCTAACAATAAAATAAATCTAATTATGTATTAAATAATTAGATGGCATAGAAAGTATTAACAAACATTTTCCACTATATTTTTTGTCTGTCGAGAGTGAGCAAGTATTATTCTCCATTGCCATATCTACCATATATTCCTTAAATTTCACACATTTGTTTATTGTACTTTCATTCCAGTATAATAGAAATAAATTTAAATTAAACAAACAATAAAAAAACTTTTAGCACCTTTATAAACATGAAGAACGAAAAAAATGGACTCTAAAATTATGAACCTGAAATGAATGAATTATTTATTTATACATATATATACATATAAACTGATTAAGGAACATGACCTTGGTTATTAAACCTCGACATATGTATATCGTACTCAATTATATGCAAACTATGCGATTGTTTCCCTAATTTTAATTTTATTATACAGTAATAATAATTTGATGAATTGCCATTGAACAAAATAAGTTAAGAAAGAAATACAAAATAAAACAACGTATAAAAGATTTACATGTTTTCTTTCGTATTTGCTTACATACGAGGTGCGAGATCATTCAATTCAATTGGTATTCCTATGAACTCTTGCTTCCTTTTCTATTTATTTTAGACTAACAAATCCAGTTAAAACATATTAGTGGACTTACGTTTCATACATAAATGAATGATAAAAAATTAAGACCCTTCAACGTACCGTGTGAAAGTCTGAAGCCTTTTCCAATACAGTAATCTGCAAGTGGACCAGGCAGATTAATTATACATGTACATTGTACATATGTACAAATCCTCACACTAAATTGACTCGAAGAAACTACCAAAGAATTTCTAGTCGGGACTCACTACCTTTTCATGAACTTCAAAGATGCATATAATAGCATTAATAATTACGGGTGAATTCGGGATCTCGGTAAAACTAATTCAGCACCCTGTAATTTGTTCAATATCTTGCTGAAACAGTCAGTATCTTGCATCCTTTATACCGTTATAAAAGCTTTTACTTACTTACTTACTTAAGGTGGCGCTATAGACCGGGGTGGTCCTGGGCCTCAACCAACAAGCGTCGCCTGCGATCTCGATCTTTTGCCAGCTGTCTCCAGTTTCGCACGCTAAGTTGATTGAGGTCCCCTTCCACTTGCGTGCGCCACCTGAGTCGCGGTCTTCCTCTACTGGGCTGTCCCTCGAATGTGGATTCGAAGATTTTCCGAGCCGGAGCATTGGTGTCCATTCGCTCTACATGTCCCAGCCACCTCAGTCGTTGGACTTTCACTCTTCTGGCTAGGTCGATGCCGCCGTACAGCCCGTACAGTTCGTCGTTGTATCTCCTCCTCCACTCCCCGTCTATGCAGACGGGAACAAAAATCATCCGAAGAATTTTCCTCTCGAAACAGCCAAGAGCAACCTCATCCGCTTAAGACAGAGTCCATGCCTCTGCGCCGTAGAGCAGGACTGGGACGATTAAGGACTTATAAAGGGTCACCTTAGTTGTTCGAGAGGGGGCTTTGCTACTCAATTGCCTTCTTAGCCCAAAGAAACAGCGATTGGCAAAGAGTTATTCTTCGTTTAATCTCAGCGCCAGTGTCATTGTCTGAATTTATAACGGAGCCTAGGTAGACAAAGTTCTTAACTATCTCAAAGTAAATAAAAGCTTTTACGGTATCCTAATAAGAACAGACAAAAAAATTGTCTTGAAGAAAACCAAGAAAAATTAATATGAAGTATATGCTGTGAGTGGGCGCCGTGGCTCAGTGGTTAGTGCGTTGGACTGCTGACCGAGCGGCGTGGGTTCAAGCCCCAGCCAGGAAAACATCAAACATTTTTCGCGGCACCACCTCTCGTCGGGAAATGACAAGCCTCCGGGAGTATAATCTGTCATGAAAGAGCTTCTCACTTCATCGTTCGGAGTCGGCAATAAACTGTAGGTCCCTTCCATTCGTGCAAACAATACAACACGCACAACATGAATGGTTGCGAGAAGCTAGACCTTGGCTCATTCCGAGCCATATATATGCTGTGAACAAGCAGTAAAGCTACTGTCAACCGGAAAGAACAAAACGAAAAGAGTACATACAGTAGTTAGGGAATTAATCTGCCTCGGGGTAAACATCAACTCCACGAACGACAGACTAGTGAAGATTCGACAAGATGTAGCCTAGAAAATTGCTGTTACTTCGGTTTGGCTAAATAAATGGATTCAAAACTCTTAATTCGAACCACGATATGCATACTCTACAAGACACTGATTCTCCTAGTTCGGAAAAATCGAGAGAAAAATACTTCACTTCCCTATGCGAGAATGGCGATTGTATCAAGCAGGGGGAATAAATCAAAAACCGTACCATATAGACCACACTGACTGGGCCACATCGGGCAAATGAGCAATAATGCTCCAGACAAGATCTTTAAATCACAGCTGTGTCTGGGATCGAAGAGGATGGCGGACCCCTGTGTCTCAGGTACGACCATCTACCGGTCGGGAGCCTATTATGTAAGGAAAGTAATCCCTAATAATAAAGGGTGGTTAAATTTTAAGGGCCGATGTTGAATGTGAACCACACCTAAACGTCAAGTTTTTTTCTGCATTTCATTTGTCATTTCTCAATTTCAGGCTAACTCAATTTGAACCATGGAAAGATACACAATCGAGCAACGCGTTAAAGTTATTCAGGCTTATTATGAAAATGGGCGTTCAAATCAAAATGCATATCGTGCACTTCGTGATTTTTTCGGTCAATTTAATCGTCCAAATGTGCGTACAATCGGAAAAATCGTGCAAAAATTTGAGCAAACCGGGTCTGTAGGAGATGTGAAAACACCAGTGCATGCTCGTACAGCTCGTACTGCAGAAACTATTGCTGCTGTTCGCGATAGTGTGGCTGAAGAGCCGTCCACCTCAACTCGTCGTCGTGCCCAACAATTGCACCGCTCACGCTCGTCGTTGATGAACATTATGCATAAAGACTTGCATTTACACGCTTACAAGGTGCAATTGACTCAAGAACTAAAGCCTCTTGACCATTTCAAGCGTCGTCAATGGTCAGAATGGTGGCAAGAAATGGCAACAGTGGATGATCAATTTTCGAAGAAAATCATCTTCAGTGATGAGGCACATTTTCACCTCAGTGGATTCGTCAATAAGCAGAATTGCCGCATTTGGGCGAATGATAATCCAAGAGTGATTGTCGAAAAACCAATGCACCCACAAAGAGTGACTGTTTGGTGCGGTTTATGGGCTGGCGGCATCATCGGGCCGTATTTTTTCCAAAATGAGGCCGGTCAGGCAGTTACTGTGAATGGTGTTCGCTATCGTGAAATGATAACGAACTTTTTATAGCCCGAATTGGAAGATATGAATGTGGACGATATGTGGTTTCAACAGGACGGTGCCATTTGCCACACAGCTAACGAAACAATGGCTCTTTTGCGCGCAAAATTCAATGGCCGTGTTATCTCACGTGGTGGCGATGTCAATTGGCCGCCAAGATCATGTGATTTGATACCGTTGGATTTTTTTCTATGGGGTTATTTGAAAGGTGTACGGTGTACGTCGATAAGCCAGCAACAATTCAAGAGCTAAAGCAAGAGATAATTCGGCACATTAACGGCATAGAACCTCAATTATGCTTCAGCGTCATCGAAAATTTGGACCATCGGATGGAGGTGTGCCGCCGAGGTCGCGGCGGCCATTTGGCCGATATTTTGTTCCATACATAATTGAACCATACCAATATTATCATAATAAAAAGAAATGACAATAATTTCCTAAATAATTTGTGTTTTATTCAACATCAACATCGGCCCTTAAAATTTAACCACCCTTTATAAAACAAAGTGAATATTCCTTTGTAAGGACCTACACAGCAAACGGCTGAACGGATTCTGATAATTTTTTTTGTTGATTAGGTTTTGATAAGGAGCAGGTTCGTGCATATAAAAATATTTGACTTTGTATGTAAAAGGCTAAGAAATTCAATAATTAAAATTTTAATGAAATTTATTTCAGTTTTTAGAGCTTTAAAATACGCATCTTATCTATCCGGGTAGATAAAAAATATTCCATACATTTTTAATGCAAGAAATGTGCGTATGCAATAAATTATGTACCTTCCACTGAATTTAGTTTGGATTAAGAATTTGTTGTTAAACGCTGTGCTTAAATTAAATATGAATAAAGGTAGAAATTTTGAAATTATTTCGGCGGGAGCTGTTGCCAGGTCATCATACATACCAATGGCGGTATGAGATTCACGAGAATGTATTTACGTACTCTACTGCTGTTTGAATTGTGCATAGTGAATTTTTCTCCGGATTAGTTTGACATAAGAAGAAAGCAAGAATATTTTTGGAATATGTTTGCTGTCGAAGAATATTTTCCAGCAAAGATGGTACAAAATTGTATAAGCAAAATACTGCTTACGCCCATAGAAATCGATATAAATAAACTAAGAAGAACGTGCAAAATGATGAATACCAAGAATGCCCTGAATATGCCCTGAATGCCCTGATAATGGCAGAAGTGCCGCTAACTAGGGGAAAAGCGAAGGTAGTCCTTGCCTCCGCCTATTTCCCGGGAGATGATGAGGAGGTGCCCACGAAAGAGACTGCAGCCCTCATCAAATATTGCCGCAGCAAAAACCTGCAATGGATCATCGGCTGCGACGCAAATTCCCCTCACACAGCCTGGGGCAGCTCAGACATAAATAAAAGAGGTGAGTCACTTTTTGAATTTGTCTGCACTAACAACATGGTGGTCTTAAATAAGGGAAATGTTCCTACGTTTATGAATGCTATCCGGCAAGAGGTACTAGATCTCACTTTGGCAAGCCCAACCAGCCAACCAACCCAGCAACATCATCACCAACTGGCATGTATCCCAGGAGACCTCTATGTCAGATCATAATCATATAAGATTTGACTTGGAGGCATCTCCCGAAAAGTGTCCACACTTTAGGAACCCCAGACATACAAACTGGGAAACCTATCGGCTTCTGCTCGAGGCAGACCTCAACCGCTCCTCGAACCCCATAACAACCATTTCAGAACTGGAATTTGAGGCAGAACACATCCGTACCACAATCACGGCCCCCTATGAAGGCAGTTGTGCCCAGTTAGCAAAGAAAACCAGCCGAGATGTCCTCTGGTGGAACAAACGTCTTGAGCAGCTCAGGCGCGAAACCAGAAGGTTGTTTAATAGAGCCAAAAATAATGGCGAATGGTGCTAATACAGAGAAGCTCTAACATTATTCCACAAGGAGCTGAGAAAATCAAAGCGAAAGAGTTGGAGGACCCATTGTGAAAGAATTGAAAGCTTTCCGACCGCGGCTCGCCTTCAGAAGGCTATAGCCCAAGGTCATTCCAACAACTAAGGTTCCTTGAAGAAACAGAATAGAGAATATACTAGCAGCCCTGAGGAAACCTGTCAATTACTACTCGACACCCACTTCCCAGACTGTATCCCGGATAGCGCTGTCTCCCTGGATATAATGAGGAGATACGTTCTCAATCCCTCCACTTGCATATCTGGTAGAATATTCACGGTCAACTATATCAAGTGGGCTCTATCCACCTTCAGCCCATTTAAATCCCCAGGAGCGGACGGCATCTTTCCCTGCCTCCTACAGCAGGGACAAGACCTGCTGATACCCTCTCTCGCACGGATCTTTAGATCCAGCCTTACACTAGGCTACATACCTAATAGCTGGAAAGAGGTTAAGGTCGTTTTTATACCGAAACCGGCAAAACAGGCGGAACAATCGCCTAAATCTTTCCGCCCCATTAGCCTAAGGTCCTTTCTCCTCAAAACAATGAAGAAAATAGTCGATCCCCACATAAGGGATACGTTCCTAGCTAGTGATCCCCTGCATGCATATCAATTTGCATATCAACCTGGAAAGTCCACTGAAACTGCCATTCACAGCTTAGTATCACAGATTGACAAATCAATGGCTGCAAAAGAAACTGCCCTCTGTGCCTTTATCGATATACAGGGACCTTTTGACAACACTTCCTACGAGACTATCAAGAAGGCTATGCTTAGAAAACAAATCACACCTCTTATCATAAACTGGGTACTTACCATGCTAGAAAGCAGAAAAACACAATAAGAATGTGGAGGGTCGTTTAAAACAATAATTGCCACCAGAGGATGTCCGCAAGGAGGAGTACTTTCCCCCTTGCTCTGGATTTTGGTCATAGACGAACTCCTAGAATCTCTAACAAAAGCCGGCTACAGAGTACAAGGATATGCGGACGATATCGTTATTAACGTTAGGGGCAAATTTGATGACATCTTATCAGATATGATGCAAAATGCCCTTAACCTAACTTCGAGGTGGTGTAGGACGAAGGGGCTGACCATAAATCCCGGAAAAACTGTCCTTGTACCCTTTACCAGAAATAGAAAACACAACCTCAAGCAAATCTCATTGGAAAACACCCTTATTGATCTGTCCAGCGAAGCAAAGTATCTTGGAGTAATACTTGACAAAACGCTTACCTGGAACTCCCACCTAAACATGGTTGCCAACAAGGCGACTAGGGCAATGTTCACGTGCCAACGCCTGTACGGCAAAACTTGGGGACTGAGCCCCAAAATGGTTTATTGGTCGTACAACGCCATAATCAAACCAATGATCACCTACGCGTCATTAGTATGGTGGCCAAAAACCCTGCAATCCACAACGCAGGAAAAGCTGGGTAAACTCTATCGCTTAGCCTGCGTGAGTATCACCGGGGCTATGGGAACGTGCCCAACGGCAGCTATAAGAGCAATGCTTAACCTCACGCCGCTACATCTGGCAATACAAAAAGAAGCTATGCTTAGTGCTCTAAGGCTGCCTCAGATACTGGACTTAAAAGTCGGCGACTTTATAGGTCATCTGAGAATACTAGAATACATTCATCGTGACCCAATTCTTAAGATTCCAGATACTATGCTCAAGAGATATCGTTTCTACAGAAGTTTCGAAGTTGTTATATGCGCCCTCAGCGAATGGAGAAATGAAGGCCCTACTACGCTACCAAATTCCCAAATCTGGTATACAGATGGTTCAAAATTGGAAAACGGCAGCACAGGTGCTGAGGTTTACAGTCCCAGCTTCCAACGCGCGACAGCGATTGGAAAGTCACCTACAGTATTTCAAGCGGAAGTCCACGCTATTGAATTATGTGCAAGAGAATACCTGCGGAGAAGAACTCAAGGAACCCGCATCTACATCTTTTCAGACAGTCAAGCAGCACTGTTAGCCCTTAAATCCTATACGGAAGGATCCAAGCTTGTCTGGGAGTGTCTCAACCTCCTTGAAAGCCTTGCATCGGTAAATAAGGTCACCTTAGCCTAGAATCCAGGACATGAAGGCTTCGAGGGTAATGAACGAGCTGATTGCCTGGCGAGAAGAGGCGCTTGCCGCCCACTCGTTTGTCCCGAACCCTGTTTTGGTGTACCACCCAACAGTCCCTACTTCCAGATAAAACAATGGGAGATCAACAAACACGCTGACTACTGGGCCAACCTCCGGGGCCTTAGACAAGCGAAAAAGTTTATCAATCCCAACCTATATAAGGCTAAGACTTTACTTGATCTCACCAAAGACGAGTTAAGAACCTTAACGAGCTATCTGACAGGACATTGTCCACTCAGATACCATCTGCATAAAATGAAAATATCAGATACAGACATTTGTCGGCTCTGTGAAGAAGAAAAAGTGACCGCTGAACATATTTTGTGCATATGTCCAGGAGCCGCAAAGAAAAGACTACTCCACTTAACAAGGGCCTCGGTCAACCCAGCGGAAATCCAGAAAATTGAACCTAAGGCTATACTGAGGTTTATTAAAAGCCTCAATATAACATCTGGTTAAACCATACGGGCCACCACAATAGACCTCATAGGTCGCAGTGCGCATTTAGGGCCCCTAATACACTAATACAGTAATGCCCTGAATTAAAATATTAACATTATACTAGACTGTTTCGATATTACTGGCCCAATAATCTTACGTATAGTCAATGCGTCCTTTGTTCGTGGTGAGTTCCCTAAAAACCTAAAAGAATCTATCGTTATTCAGATACCCAAAGAATCTGGCACAAACGACTGTGAAAAATGTAGACCCATTAATATGATGCCGATATTAGAAAAAATTGTTGAAAAGTGCGCGTGCGAACAATTTTATAAATATGTAAGTGATAGCAACCTATTAATAGAAAACCAATCAGGATTCCAACATCAACACTCTTGTGACTCTGAAAAAAGAAAGACATTGTGGTAATAAAATAATAACACTTTTTCTTGATTTTTAACGAGCATTTGAAACAATTGACCGCAATAGACTTCTTTTTAAAATGTCAAAATATGGTGTTAACGGTTCTGAGCTATCCTGGTTCAAATCGTACTTGTCCAATAGAATTCAAAAGACCTGTATGAATAGTTCAATGTCTGATGCAATTACTACATGTTTTGATGTTCCCCAAGGAACTATACTTGGCCCCTTATTGTTCTTAGTTTATATTAATGATGTGTGTAAAGTGATAAAAATGTGTAAGATATCTCTGTTTGGTGATGATGCTCTTTTGTTTATAAGTGGTAAAACTATGAGTGAACTTGTTGGGCATATTGACGAAGATCTAAATAACATATGCAGATGGCTGCGGTTGAACAAACTTAAAATTATCGTCAACAAAACTAAGTGCATGGTGGTAAATAGTAATTTTTTTTTTTTTTTTTTACGAGGGTAGGTGAAAATCTTTCATGAGACACAATGAGGATCTATCGCACGTGCCCATGGTAGTGTGAGATTCTTACTCACTAAAAACACCTCCCCTTTTCGGGTTGACTACGACTAAGTACAAAAGAGCCTTATCAAGTAGTTTAACTTTCGCAATAAAAATTCGCGTTGTGTAGGTAGCTTTCCAGTAAAAGCACCTACTAATACCGTCATTATAAGCGGTTATTCCTTATTGCGCTAAATCGAACGGTTTCGTTCTTTGTAGTCGGCGCACAAGGTTTGTCACGTCCAGAATTTGGAGTACGGCGTTATTGCAATGTCCATGAAGGCGAACACGGAGTTTGCGTGCAAAATTTGTTATTTCATCTTCGACGGTGGCTAGACCGAGATCTCTATGGATATCGTCGTTTCTAATGTACCACGGCGCATTAACGATTGTTCTAAGCACCTTATTTTGAAAGGTTTGTAAAATATTTCTATTGCTGGTTTTGGTACAACCCCAAAGTTGTATACCATACGTCCATACAGGTTTTAAGACTTGCTTATATAAGAGCAATTTGTTATACATGCTTAATTTGGAATATCTTCCAAGCAGCCAATACATTTCTCTAAATCTAATTTCGAGTTCGTCGCGTTTCTTTTTAACGTGCGGCTTCCATTTGAATTTCGCATCTAGTGTCATTCCTAGATATTTTGCTTCGTTTGCATACGGTATTTGTACCGAGTTAATGAAAACGGGTAAGTTGTTAATTTTTTTGTTAGTAAAGTTAACATGCGTAGATTTGGTTTCATTGAGAACAATGCGCCAAACCTTTGTCCACTCGCAAATTGTATCCAAAGCTCGTTGAAGCTTCACAGTTGCTGATTCGACTGAATTTTCTGTTGCCAGAATAGCCGTATCGTCCGCGAACATAGCAACAACGGTGCCTTCTTCTTGGGGTATATCTCGAGTATAGAGCAAGAACAAGACTGGACCAAGAATACTTCCTTGTGGAACTCCGGCAGCGATTTCTTTGAATTCCGAGTATTCGGCTCCGTGTTTGACACGGAAAAGTCTGTTCTCCAAGTACGACTCTAAGATTTTGTACAACTCTTCGGGAAGTACCTGTCTTAGTTTATAATTCAAGCCTTCGTGCCACACCTTATCGAAGGCTTGAGAAACGTCAAGAAAAGCACTAGAATATATCTTTTTCGCTTCTATGGCCTTTTCAATTTCGTTGGTTATTCTATAAACCTGGTCAATTGTGGAATGCTTGATTCTGAACCCGAATTGATGATCAGGAATCAAACGTCTTTCTTCAATTACCGGTTTTAACCGTTTTAATAAGAGTTTTTCAAAAACCTTTGAAATTATCGGCAGGAGCGATATCGGTCTGTACGACTTTTTGTCGTTTGGCGGTTTTCCCGGTTTTGAAACCATTATAACTTCGGCGACTTTCCATTGCCTTGGAACGTATAATAGTCTTAGCGATGCATTTATAAGGTAAACGAGTTTTATCAAAGCTTTCTTTGGCAACTCCTTGAGGACCTGTCCGGTTATTAGGTCATATCCAGGAGCCTTGTTATTCTTTAGATTTTTTATTACCTCGCAAAGTTCGGCTAATGACACGCTTCTTATTTTAAAGTTGTCTGGAGTCATAATAGTATTATTAATATTTTCTATTAATGCTTGCCCGGGAAATGGCTTAAACGTTTCTTCCAGATGCTCAGCAAATAAGTCGGCTTTTTCTTTATCGCCTATTGCCCACTCGCCATTACTTTTTCTTATTGGTAGCGATTGTATTTGGGGTTTTTTGATACCTTTCATAGCTTTCCAAAGAGAGTAATTTGAACTTTTTTCAGCAGAAAAGCCTTCGAGATATGTAGAAATCTCGCGATTTTTAAAATCCCGTATCGCTTTTTTGAGCTTATTGCATAGGCAGTTCGAATGGGTTTTGTGTTGGGGAGCGCGGGTCTGTTGCCATCTTTTGCGTGCTCTCCTCTTTGCCAGCATCAGTTCTTTTATTTCCGGCGGATATTTAACTTCGCTATTTCCGACTACTTTCCTTTTATATGAAGTGTTGTTCCACGCGGCGCTTTGTAAGACTTCAATAAATCTGCCGACTTCATCCTCTATTTCGCACGGTGTTCTAAGCGACACATTCAGGACTATATTTTCTTCACAAGCTTTCCTAAAGCCATCCCAGTTAGTTTTGTTGCTAGTTAATCTGGGCGCTCCTTGTTTTCTCATTAGACGTTCGCTTATTGTCAATACGACTGGTGAATGATCGGAGGAGAGATCAAAGCATTCCTCGATGTTCGTAAAGTTTTTCACTACCCCTTTTCCTATAAAGAAGTCTATGAGGTCAGGCGTTTTTGCTATGTCGGAGGGCCAATAAGTCGGTATCCCCGCCGAAAAGAAGTCAACAGCAAATTGCATGCCGGTTTCGTAGAGAAGTCTGCCTTTAGGTGAAATGCATCTCGAACCCCAAAAGGTGTGTTTAGCATTAAAATCGCCACCAATAACAAATTTCGGTCCAAGTGAGTCAAATAGACGTATTAAGTCATTTTTTTCTAGCGTGTATCGCGGAGGGCAATAAATGGACGCGATGTTGTAAAACATGTTTTTAATTTTTACGCGAACTGAAGTTATTTGCATTGCATCGAGTTCTATCGGTGAATTCAAGGAGTGCTCAATACAGTCTTTAATTAAGAGCGACGATCCGCCCCTAGCCCTTTCGGATGGGTGGTATGCGTGATAAGCATAGTATCCTCTAATTTTAATTCGAGGTTCCCTTGTCAGATGGGTTTCAGAAATCAAGCATATGCCAATGTTCTGTTTGCGTAGGAATACTTCCAGTTCGTCGATTCTTTGTAGAAGGCCGTTTGCGTTCCATGTTAAGATTTTAAGTAACTGGTTCATGTTCATAATTTCGTTCGTGGTTTGCGAGCGTTATGCTCGAGGTTGCTAAGTTTTTCGAATATGAGCTTATTTGTCTTGCTTTGCTCCTCGAGTTTCGCGAGAATTATAGAGAAAACTTGTTGCATAGGATCTAACGCAGGCCTATTTTGCTTAGTTGCTTGCGATGCAGCTTGCGCATATGTTTGCGCATCAGCAGATGGCGGTTATTCCTGGACTTTTTTCGTTTTATCCTTCACGGGTTTGTTTTCTTTCACTAGCGATTTCTCCGGTTTATTTTTATTTGGTTTCGGTTGCGGACGCATGTTCTTTTTAAGCGTATCGCGCCTTTTTTGGAGTTCTTTGGCCACTTCGCAACCTCGATAATTCGCTGGGTGCTTTCCCTTGCAATTTGTGCAAGTCGCTGCGATCTGCTTGTTTAAGTGGCACTCATTCGAGAGATGTGTACCGGCACATTTCACGCATCGTGGCTCTTTTTGGCAGTATGTCTGCGTGTGGTTAAAGCCTTGACAGCGTTTGCACTGAGGGATCGATCTTGTGCTTTTACGCATCGGTTCGATTCTGATTACAATATTTAAAATCGTTTTAATATTGTAAATATCTTTTATATTCTCGGTTTTATCGAGACGCATAAAAAGCGGAAGACCACGCTTAACAAGAATTTCCTGATCTTCTTCCGTTTGTTGCTTTTCCTTCTTGATAATATTTACGGCGTCAAGAATTTTAAAGCCTTTCGCCTGAAGATCGTCCATAACGTCTTCTTTAGTGCACGAAGGATGGAGTCCTCTTGCTATAACTCGCAATGGTCTTTCCGACTTATTTTCATACGTGTACCACTGAATTTTCTCGGAATTAAGTTTCCGAGAAAATGCCCGGTAATCGTTGGGGTCATCGACGTTTACTTTCCACACGTTGTTGCGAAGTGAGGTGACCTTAAATTTCGAGGTCAACGTTCCTTTTAGGAGGCAATACAGCTTGTTTTAGTCCATAATCCCGATGACGTTTATTGGAGGCGGTGGACTTAATTTCGTTGTCTCTTGCAAGCGCTTGTTTTATTTTGGTGGCTCGATTTCGGGTGAAGAACCGGCCCTTCGTTTCTTACTGGGTCTTTTCTTTGAGACCCACGCCGTTTCTCGTGTTAGCTCTTCTTCATCCGTGTGATATTCGCGAACAATTGAGCCAGACGGACTACCGTCTTTTGGCGGATTTACGTTTCTCAGAGCTTTATTTTCTTGTCGAAGTAAATCTACCTCTTTCCTAAGCTCTTTGTAGAGTAGCTCCATTTCGTGAAGCTTCTTACGGAGTTCATTGCTTTCCTCCTCGAAGCTTTTGGATTTCGCTGAGTCCTGTTTATCACGCGTTAGCGCTTCCGGCGGACTTCTTTTCCCGGAGACATTCGATCTTGGTGGTGGCGATCGAGATACCCTTGCACTTTTTGTGAAGGGGTTGCATAATTGCAATAAGTGGCTCTCCCCAGAATACATAGAGCCGACCTCCGAAGAGGGTGGATTTTCCAGTAGACCTGAAGTACCACCTGGGGTATTTAATCTCTTTGTTTTGTTCATTGCATTTTGTATACTTCTTTTACCTCGGTATACGGAGGGTGGATTTTAGTCGCCTCTTACGACAGGCATGCCTACCTCAGGTATATTCTAACCCCTACCCGAAGGGGTGCTGGACTGTTTAAAGTGGTTGAACATTAAACAACGAATAACTTTTAACGTGTTAATATCACTTATATTTATAAAATACAAATTTCTGATCTGATATATTTTCGTATGTGACAAAAAATCTGCGAATTTACTGAACGGATTTAAATGCAGTTTCTTCATATAGATTCAGGATACTTCCATCTGATAGTTTCTATATAAATTATTTTAAAATTTTCAACAGAAAGCCTGTAAACAAACAAAAGAAACTGTTTTATTTAAATTAATTGCATTTTCTGGGAAGTTATCTCTATTTTTCTCGACTTTCACCAAACAGATTGTAATCAAAATTGCATATCTGTTTAGAGGTTTTATTAACAAAGCCATTGATATATATATCATCTTTGTACGTTTTCCGTAAGAAAAGTTATAACAAAAAACAAATATTATTAAAGTGCAATCGCGAACACGATCAATGGAGACCATTGCCACTATCAGTGCTCAAGCGGCGTTCATGTTTGTGCGTGTTGGTAGGGTTTTTTTTATTTCGGTCGTCGTGTGTAGGGGGAAATATTCCATGGGCATAGTTTTATTTAAGGGTGGGTTTTTTGTTTTTTTTTCATTGGTATAAGTTAATACAAAGCCTCCCACATTTGTGATAAAACCTAATCCCAGCACCCACGCGCAAACAGCAACATTGAACATGCGCCACATCCACCTGCAGATGCATTTGACACCACAAGTGCATATTCTTTCAATCGACACAACATGACACCATCGTCGTCCACCAGTCACGTACTCCAGTCCACATCCGCCCACACATTTTGCTGACATCAAGAAAACATAGAATAAGTACTGATTTTTGTGAGAAGTTAGTTTAGTTTTAAAATTGTAACGATACAAGAAAGAGGCTTCTCCTCTGAGAATAAAAATATATTTTTTTAATGACAATTCAGTAGCAATTGTTTAACTGGCGCCCGAGCAGGGACCATTTCGAAAAAGTGCATAAATAATTGGTCACGCGAACTAGAAATCCGCCCCATATTAAAGTGCAGTAACCGCAGGAAAAAGTGCATAAATAATTGGTCACGCGAACTAGAAATCCGCCCCATATTAAAGTGCAGTAACCACAGGAAAAAGTGCCTAAATAATTGGTTAAGCGAACTAAAAATCCGCCCATTATAAAAGTGCAGAAATCCGCGAAGAAAATAAAGTGTAGCCGTATGCTTGCGTAAATTAAAAACCTACCAAGCAAAAATCTCCTAAATTCAATTCAGTGTGTACGAGGTTCCAGAGTCACCGCCAGCAGTTAGCAGCTCACCGGCGGACAAAACGGAAAAAACCAAATCACTGAGGGAGATCGAGCCACAAAGAAATGGTCTTTTTCGAAATGGTCAAAGCAGTTTTTATTTTGTAAGTTTTTAGTATAAGAATTTTAAAAAAAAAAAAAATTAAATTATTATAATCCCAATAATTTGGTGAAACATAAAAATAAAATTTGTGAAATAAATATATATACAACATTTTAACGACAATAATTTAGTGGAACGCTAAATAAATTAATAAGAAAACAATATCCTAACTAATAACATAAGCATACAAATTGTAAGCTATCTTCTCTCTCTAATAATTTAAAAAAAAAAACTAACAATGCCAGAAACTAAATCTAATACCAGGCAACAACCTGTTCCTTCAGTAAGCAACCAAACTCTAAACCCCAATACAAATACGAATACAACGAATGTTCTCAATAACTCTTCTCATTCTTTCACTTCCTTTACGGAACAAACTAGAGATGTAGAAACAACACCGGAATTGGATTCCTTAATCACTACAATAGTGCGTCGTATTATCGAAAAACAAGGACCAGCCTTGGTTCAGAATGTACTTAACCCAAATGCCGATCATTTCGCTGGGGAGGATCAACCAATCTGCCCAGAACACAGACACAATTTAGTCGATCTAGACAAGATCCCGGACGTGGTCCGGTGTCTAAGAGATTTTTCCGGCGATACAAGCGAATTTAGCTCTTGGAAAAAGAGTGTAGATCGCGTACTTCAGATTTACGAGCCACTAAAAGGCACAGCTAAGTATTACGGTATATTAAACGTAATAAGAAATAAAATTGTCGGTACCGCCGACACCGCGCTGGAATCTTATAATACCCCCTTAAATTGGACCAGCATATCTCGATGTCTGGTGATGCATTTCGCGGATAAACGCGACATCCGTACCCTAGAGTACCAATTGATTTCCCTAGTTCAAGGGAATAACTCCATTCAGGTATTTTATCAGATGGTTTACAGCCATCTGTCCCTTATTCTAAACAAAATAAGTTGTTTAGACCTTGGATCTGAAGCAATGAGAATGCTTACAAAGTCCTACCGTGACAAGGCCCTTGACACATTCATAAGAGGTCTAAAAGGAGATCTACCCAGACTCCTTGGGATTCGCGAGCCAAGCGACCTCCCCCAAGCGCTTCACCTATGTTTGAGGTTAGAAAACAAGAACCTTAGAGCTAACTATGCTCAGAATGCGCAAAATAATATAAAAAGATTACATTCGCCAATGAATCCACCATTCCATTCACAAAAAAATAACATAACATACCAACAGCAACAGGCTAACTTTAGTAAACCTACTATCAACTACAACCAGAGACCTCCACAGGCGCAACCACGAAATACACAAAACTTCCATATTAGCATAAACCCAAACGAAACAGATGATTACAACTATGGATCAGGCACTGAAACCATTATAGACGAAACTTCAATTGATTATATTCAGCCAGAGACTGAAGAAATGTTAGAAATCTGCGACGAATTACAAGACATTCATTTTTTAGATTAGAAGGCTCTTCGTTGCCTTACTACGAATTTGCAATGAAGAGCGGGAAAATTTTAAAATTTTTATTAGACACCGGCTCAAATAAAAATTACATACAACCAGTATACATTAGGAAGCCAATCCCAAACGAAAATCCCTTTGTTGCTAATTCCATTAGTGGCAAAATCCAAATTACACACCATTCAAACATTGATATTCTCGGACCGCAAATCGGGCCAATCAAATACTTTTTAATCAACGGACTGAAATCATTCGACAGCATAATCGGCAACGATACCCTAAAAGAATTGGGATCCGTCATCCACACCGACAAAAATTATTTTATTCTAAAAGAAAAATATATATTCCCTATAAAACAACTTAGAGCTCAGGCAGTAAATGGCATAGACATACGAACTGAACATCTAACTTCTAACCAAGAAAATAAATTAAAAAATTTATTAACTGATTTTCCAAATTTATTTAGTGCAACAAATAAAAAACTCACTTACATGACAGCCGTTAAAGGTGAGATCAGAACGACCTCCGATACACCCGTTTACTCAAAACCATTTCCATACCCTAGAGCATTAAAAACTGAAGTCGATAACCAAATAAGTGAGCTCCTAGAAAACGGAATAATCCGTCCATCTAGGTCTCCATACAACTCCTCGGTAATAATTGTTTCAAAGAAACTTGATGCGTCTGGAACAACAAATATCGTTTAGTTATTGATTATAGAAAACTAAACTTGGTGACAACACCCGACCGATATCCCATTCTAGAGATAAACGACGTCCTTTATAATTTAGGTAAATGTAACTTTTTCACCATAATACAGTAAATCACAGTGAAAATCATACACCTACATGTTTTTTTACGGAACAGCAAAAAAAAAATATTTTAACTAAAATTTATCATTTTTTTTAATAAAATATTGTTCAAAGCTTAATTTTGAATGAAAGAAACTAAAAAACAACTGAATTCAGATGTTTGCCGGAAAGCACAGCTTAGATATTTAAAGCTACCATTAAAAACATCTCACAATAAAAATCATACACCAAAAGTATTTTTTAATTTCTTAATACAGATGGCCATTTTTTGAGAAGGCAAAACATTTTAGTAGATTAGTATCATCAGTCTCGTGTTATAGTTGGTCACATTAAGTCTTTTAGGAAACTTGGAAAAACCGATTATGGCTCATACAAAGCAAACAACCGTTGAAGAGCGCAAAATTGCAATTTCACAGCACGCGTCGGTAAAAAGCTATAGGGAAATTGCAAAAATTTTGAATAGAAGTCATGCTACTATTTAATGTATTATTCAACGCCACAAGACTGAAGGTATAGTTCAAAATAAGACAAAGAAAAGCAGTAAAAAAATTTTTAATGATTCTGACGAGCGCTGGATTGTCCGAAAAGTGAAGGCTGATCCAAAATTAAGTGCACCCAAGTTAACTACTGAAGTTGAGAAATACTTAGGAAAGAGGGCAAATGCAGAAACAGTCCATCGCGGCCTTCGAAAGAATGGATTAAATGGACGAATAGCCCGTAACAAGCCATTCCTATCAAAAAAGAATATTTCACTTCGAAAACAATTTGCTAAGGAATATGAAAAGAAAGGTTTTGAGTTCTGGAAACACGTTTTATTTAGAGATGAAAGTAAATATAATATATTTATTTGGATCAGATGGACGTGTCAACGTGTGGAGGAAACCAGGTGAAGAGCTTAAAATTCAAAACATGAGACCAACAGTCAAACACGGTGGAGGTCATGTTATGGTTTGGGGGTGCATGTCGGCGGCAGGTGTTGGAAATTTGCACTTTATCGAGGGTAATATGGATAAGTGGATGTATCTGGACATTCTTAAAACAAATGTTCAAGAAAGTATCAGAAAATTGGGAATCAAGGACACATTCCAATTTTACCAGGATAATGACCCAAAGCATACAGCTCATGTTGATCGAGAGTGGCTATTATACAACTGTCCAAGGGTCATTAAAACACCACCCCAGTCACCGGACTTAAATGTGATTGAAAATTTATGGCACATTTTGGAAGTAAATATTCGAAAACACAACATTACCAACAAGGAAATCCTAATGAGTGCACTACGCGAAGAATGGTCCAAAATCAGCAGTGAATACACTGAGAAGCTTGTGCAATCAATGGAAAGACGTTTAAAATGTGTCACCAAACAAAAAGGACTACCAACCAAATATTAAAAACGTAATTTTTTAATCGTAAAACACAATTTTTAATAATGTATGATTTTCACTGTGAGCTTAAAATACTGAAGATATCTTAATTTTAAATTTTTTTTTATATAGGTTTTGAATGAATTAGTTGTCGTTTCGTTTTTTAGGTATAGGATTACTTTGCTAATAAATAAAAAAATTAATTATGAAAAAAGATTTATTTGTTTTGTTTTTATTTATCATTGAAGTATAAAAATACAAGTGTATGATTTTCACTGTGACTCACTGTAGATCTAAAGAGTGGATTTCATCAAATCCCTCTAGCAGAATCTGACATCGAAAAAACCGCGTTTTCGGTAAACAATGGTAAATATGAATTTACTAGGTTACCATTCGGGCTAAGAAACGCCCCATCAATTTTCCAACGCGCTATCGATGATATATTACGTGAACATATCGGAATTCGATGTTATGTGTACATCGACGACATCATTATTTTTAGCCAATCCGAAGAACAGCATTTCGCAGATCTTCATACCATTTTTAAAACCCTAGATGTCGCTAACGTCAAAGTCCAAATGGACAAATGCGAATTTTTGAAATCCGAGGTAGAATTCCTTGGATTCGTAGTTTCAAAATCAGGAATAAAAACTAATCCCGGAAAAGTTAAAGCCATCGCCAACTTTTCAATTCCAAAAACTTTAAAAGATTTACGATCCTTCCTTGGAATGGCGGGATATTATAGACGGTTCATTCGCGATTATGCGAAATTGGCTAAGCCTCTCACGAATTTATTAAGAGGAGAGGAAGGACGAATCTCAAAAACACAATCTAGGTTGAGAAATATCTACTTTGATCAAACCGCTCTTGAAGCTTTTAATAAGATCAAAAACTCACTTATATCCAATGAAGTCATGTTGACTTACCCTGACTTTGACAAAGAATTTGAGCTTACGACGGACGCTTCAAATTATGCGCTCGGAGCTGTCTTAAGTCAAGGAGGAAAACCTATCACATTTCTTTCAAGAAGTTTAAATAAAACCGAAGAAGCGTATGCCACGAACGAGAAGGAGATGCTTTCCATTATATGGGCATTGGGCAGCCTTCGAAATTTCCTTTACGGATCAAAAAAAGTTATTATCTACACAGACCATCAACCATTAACCCACTCTCTTAGCAATAAAAACTACAATACCAAAATGAGACGATGGAAGTCCATTATAGAAGAATACAATTATGAACTTAAATATACACCTGGAAAATCAAACGTAGTGGCAGATGCACTATCTCGCCCTCCACAAACGAATCTTGTAAATTCTCATATTAACTCCATGACACCAACACTCCACAGCGATGAAAGTTCGGCACACACCCTAATTCCATCAGTTGAAGTGCCAATAAACGTATTCCAAAACAAATAATTCTCAAGATAGGCGAAGAAAGCAAACATGAAACAATACGTCCATTTCCTAAATTTTATAGACACATAATCACTGAACAAAATTGCACCACAGAAAATCTAATAGGTATTTTTAGACGATTTCTAAATCCAAAGTTAATCAACGGTCTTTTAGCCCCGGAACGAGTAATGGGAATAATACAAAACTTATACCCTCTATATTTCTCCAATTTCAAAATTAGATACACGCAATCACTGGTCGAAGACATTCCTTCAGAAGATCGACAAAATGAGATCATAGTTGAAACCCACAATAGAGCACACCGCGGTCCTCAAGAAAATAAAAATCAAATAATAGAATCTTACTACTTCCCACAAATGTCTAAAAAGATTAAACAGGTTACCAAGTTATGCTCAACATGTAAAAAAAGTAAATACGAACGTCATCCGAACCACACAAAATTAAGTCACACCCCGATACCTAACTATCCAGGACACACCATACATATAGATATATTTTCAACCGAAAGACATTTGGTCTTAACGGCAGTTGATAAATTTACAAAGTTTGCAATTACAAAAAATATTAAATCCAAGGCAATTGAAGACATCAAGAGGCCACTTAGAGACATTCTTTTTCAATTCGGCGTACCCGAACACATAATAATAGATAACGAAAAATCCTTCAACTCAGAAAGTAAACGTATTCACAACCCCTCCTTATAAAAGTACAATAAACGGACAAGTAGAACGTTTCCATTCTACGTGAGCAGAAATAATGAGATGTATCAAAGCAAACATCCCAGACAACAACTTTGAAGAACTACTCGAAACAGCCACCAACAAGTATAACCATTCCTTCCATACAACCACTAATAAAAGACCGGTAGATCTGTTCTTCGGTAGAACAGTAAATTTTGGACCCGAAGAATATGAAAAGAAGAATAGGAACAAGATCTTAAACACCATAACAAAAAACGACAGGAAATTAAAAATTGCAATCCAGGTGACACGATTTATATCAAAATTAATAAAAGAAAAGACTACAAGTTAACAGCACGCTACCGTAAAGAAATAGTACAAGAAAACCATAAAAACATAGTCAAAACTAGATCAGGCAAAATGGTACATAAAGAGCACATAAGAAACTGACTTCATTATTTATTTACAGACTTTACGTCACACTGACGTTGACATCGACTTTCGGAGAAATCCAAATACTAGACTACTCCGCTGCACACATGGTCATAATAAACGAAGGTCAAGCCAAAATACAAGATGGTAATTTAAAACTTATTCACCTTATCAACATCCAGCAATATGAACATTTTCTGATTGAAATTAATAAACATATACATTCAAATATCCCTAAAACCCATCCTCTATATCCATTACTGGCCCATGAACTTATACAGGTTAATGAAATTTTAAATACAATACAACCAATCAATAACAAAAACAAGAGAGAAAAGAGAGCATTAGATTTCATTGGAACTGCTTGGAAATATATAGCAGGAAACCCTGATCATGAAGATTTTGAGATAATTAAAACACACATAAACAATGGTATAGAAAACAACAATAAACAAGTAATTATAAACAAACAATATAATGAGAGAATAAACAACTTAACACGCATAAGTAATGAATTATCAAATTTTATCAAGCATGATAGTAAAGTAAACAATGAAATAGTTTCAAGCATACAATATAGGTTAAGATTAGTACAAGAAGAACTCATAAATGTCAAATTTGCTATACAATGGGCAAAGAATGCCATAATAAACTCTATGTTATTATTCAAAGATGAACTGAAAATTATAACTGATACATTTAATAAAGAAAAATTACCATTCGCAACTATAGAAGAAGCTTTAGAGCTCCCAAAAATAAATATCCTAACAAATGTAACCTCGTTATTATATGTCATAAGAATACCTTTAACATTAAACAATACATATGAAAAAGTATTACTTAAACCTGTAAAGAGAGCAAATATAGCTATTCAATTACAATATAACAAAATTCTACGATTTAAAAATGAAATTTATGGAATAAAAAATGATTGCAACGAAATTAATAAACTAACAATATGTAAGCAAAACCAGTTAGTAAATATAAGCAACAATACATGTATACCTAGACAACTAAAAAGCATTAAATCCACTTGTTCTACCACCAATAGTCATCATATCCCAATTACCGAAGAACTTGAACCTGGAGTCATCCTACTAAACCAGTTTAGTGGAACTGTCTCAATCAATGAAGCAAAACAACAACTTAATGGCACCTATCTTATCAAATTCAGCAACACCACCATAGAAATAAATGACAGAATCTTCAGAAGCCTAGAAGCACCTCGAATGAGAATCAATCCAGCCAATCTCCAGCCAACACCGTTCGAAAAAGATCATTTCAACATATTATCATTAGAAGCTCTTAGCGAACTTCACATCAATAACACACAAGAAATACACCTCTTAGCCAGTGACACAGAAAAACATCAGTGGCTACTATACGTTACACTAATCATCTTAATTTTTTTCATAATAGCATCAATCAAACTAAGAAGAAGCAAAACAATAGTCATAGAAGAAATCCGAGACGAACCAATCCAGAACAACCGTAAACAAAATCGACAAATAGACCTCGAATCAATTACCGCTAACAGAAGAACGCTGACCTTACCCAACATCTATGCTGGTCCACTTTTCTGAGAATGAGGACATTTACATTTAAGGGTGGAAGAGTTAACACAAAGCCTCCCACATTTGTGATAAAACCTAATCCCAGCACCCACGCGCAAACAGCAACATTGAACATGCGCCACATCCACCTGCAGATGCATTTGACACCACAAGTGCACATTCTTTCAATCGACACAACATGACACCATCGTCGTCCACCAGTCACGTACTCCAGTCCACATCCGCCCACACATTTTGCTGACATCAAGAAAACATAGAATAAGTACTGATTTTTGTGAGAAGTTAGTTTAGTTTTAAAATTGTAACGATACAAGAAAGAGGCTTCTCCTCTGAGAATAAAAATATATTTTTTTAATGACAATTCAGTAGCAATTGTTTAACTTATATTATGCTCTGCTGGCGCGCAATACAAGTCACGTATTGGAATGTGAAAAAAGATTGTCGAACTAGATAATGAGTGTTTACACGATAGGTACATGTGTACATAGTATGTGTATTGTGTAAAAAAAATCACATAAAAGAATGTTCTTTTGGCGATCGCACATGTGGTTACTCATTTATGTATGCCCACACAAATTTGTTCCATTTTTCTGAGTCGATTACATACATATTATATACCTACATACATATCATGTGTATGCGATTCACTTACGCATTATGTGCAATGGATGTGGAATAACGCCATAGCGAGGATAACAAACGTATGTAGGTATGCATGTACTATGCAGGGCGACGCGTGAGTAAAATGTGTAGGCGTTCAGTTCATAAAAGTACAAACAACAGCTTTTCCACTTAAATTCTAACCAACTTTGAGATGATTTTCCTTTTCACAGCTTCACTCAAAATTAAAACTCAAAGTAAACTCAATCCATTCCATATCCTATATAAATTTCTCATTTCGTTCATATTCTCCCAGCACGAATAGAACGTAAACGCAACATAATTACTCATGGTTTTGTTTTTACTACACTCAACACAAAACGACCATACATACTCTTATCTCCTACAGTACCTACATGTGCCCTATACCTATAAACTTTCCATATCCGCATGTAAGGTTGACTTGAGCAAAACTCAACCCTTTTGTATGACTTCGTTCACAGCTAAGATGAACGAATTTGTCGATACGATGTGCGTTAAATTTTTTTTTTTTGGCATATATTTTTGATGGGTACATTTCGTTTCCCACTCAACTGAACGAGTCGAATGAATGGAAGGCATCGCTGCCCCAGGTTAGGGTTTTGTTCTGATATGAATTATGATTTGGCTCAAGTGCATGAGAGGCTGGCACGAATTGGGAAATACACTGAGAAATTGACTGAAGGTATGACTTAGGGTACAAGTGGAAGCACATTTTGTGGGTGGTTGATATTCAGTTAAGAAAATTTTAGAAACAGAAATATTGTTCTCTGAAAGTTATAGGCGTTCATGAACGAAATGAACAATAGGACGCGTCGCCACTGGTACTTTGTATGGATGTTGCTGCCGGTTTTTTAGATGGGGACACAGTTTGAGTGTCACACATATATATGTACAAATGTATATACATATGTATACCTATACATACATATTTGTGGAGCAAATCTTTAAAATGTTAAAAGTTGTACAATTGTGGCACCCGATTATAAGATATGTATGTAAAAATTTACATATGTACATATTTTTATGCGTAATGGGTTTCACAAATTGTCAACATCATTTTACAATATTTGCTACATAAATACATATGTATATGCGACTAAAGTTATTATGTGGATTAGATGATATGTATGACAATCGTTTGATGCCGAAATGACGTCGCGGGCACATAATTGTGTGGTTTTTACACGTCGCCTAATCTTAGCTTGGCTGCAACCAAAAGATCCGTTTACACATCGGTCAAATACATTATGTACGGACAAAATTTCAACGCTTCCAAGAAAAAACAAAAGTACTGTCCACCGCAGAAAATAACTTCCAGCAGTCCCTCAACGCACCAGTTATTCATCATATTCGCCATCTTCCTCATTACAACGCACAAGAAAAAAAAAACAAAAAGCAGACAAAGCGAAAACGACAGTGTGACCTTCGTGCAGTATTAATAATATTTGACGTGTCTTCTTTTTTTTCTTTTTTGTACTAAGCCAAAGTTAACAAAATGCCTTTATCTGCAAGTAGACATTATTTCTTTTAGTTTTTATTTATAGTCTCCCTAACATACAAATTTATTTAAAATATGTATGTACATATGTATATGTATTTACCTGTACTCCTTTTTCTATTAATAGAAGCAAAATTTTGTGTTTGCCTTTTTTAATTTCATTCATTTTCAGGAAAGAAATCGAAGAGAACACTGACTTAAGAATACCACTTAAGACGCCCTATGAACTCGAAATCGAAGTTGATCGCTTCGTCGAAATCGTGCAGTGTGCTGGGTGGAATAATACTTCTCACGAAAAAAAGAAGCACACAAATTGCGGCTTAAAATATCCACCGGAAATAAAAGAAATGATAAGGGAAAAAAGGAAAGCGCGTAAGAAATGGCAACAAAGTCGTGCTCCACAGCATAAAGCTCACTTAAACCGACTGAGTAATCTATTGAAACAGACTATAAACAATTTTAAGAACCGTGCAATAAGGACCTACCTCGAAAACTTAACCGCTGAAAAAGAATCCAATTATTCGCTTTGGAAAGCTATAAAAGGCACCAAAAGACCAAAAATCCCTACGCCGCCAATCAAGAATAGCAATGACGAATAGGCGAAGGGAGACAAAGAAAAAGCGGATATTTTCGCCGCCCATCTGGAAGAAACATTTAAGCCATTCGATGGCCGAGCTCTTATTCGAAATACTGAACGCGAGATAACACCTGACACTTACACAAGAACAAGTGCAACGCTAGCAGAACTCACGCAAGAAATAAAAAAACTAAAACCCAAAAAAGCTCCTGGTTACGACCTCATAACGGGAGAAGTCTTCAAAATGCTGCCTAGAAAAGCCTTAATCAAGCTTCTCTATATTATAAATGCTGCGCTTAGATTAGAATATGTCCCGAGCCAATGGAAAATTGCGAAAGTCATAATGATTCTTAAACCAGGAAAACCGCCGAGTGACAAGAAATCTTATAGACCCATTTCGCTGCTCCCAATAATTTCTAAAATCTTTGAGAGAATATTGCTCAAGCGCTTACAGCCGATCATCAAGGATCAGAATCTTATCCCTGATCACCAGTTTGGGTTCAGAACCAAACACTCAACTATTGGTCAGGTGCATAGAATCACTGACGTAATAGAAAAAACTCTTGAAGAAAAGAAGATCTGCTCAAGCGTATTTCTTGATGTCTCGCAAGCCTTTGATAAGGTGTGGCATGAAGGCTTGAAGTTTAAATTACGTCAGGTTCTGCCTGCACGCCTATATAATATACTGACAACATATCTCGGGAATAGAATCTTCCGTGTCAGACACGGAAACGAATATTCGCAGTTTAAAGAAATTACAGCCGGCGTACCCCAAGGAAGTGTCCTTGGCCCGCTTCTGTATACCCGTGATATACCCCAAGAAGAAGACACCATTCTAGCTACGTTTGCCGATGACACTGCCATTTTAGCAATTGGCAAAACGATCGAAGAAACGACAGATAAACTACAAAACGCTGTGAATAGTGTAAACGAATGGACAAAGGCTTGGCGGATCGCCCTCAACAAAACCAAATCTGTCCATGTAAACTTCATTTTCTTGTAAGTTTAAACAATTTACTTATCCTTATAAACTCGGTTCGTATTCCCTTCGCAAACGAGGCTAAATACCTCGGAATGACACTCGACGCTAAATTAAAATGGAAGTCGCATGTGAAAAAGAAACGTAAAGAACTCGATAACAAATTTAGAGAAATGTATTGGTTACTTGGGAAACATTCCAAGCTCAATACTGAGAACAAGCTGCTGTTATATAAGCAAGTGCTAAAGCCGGTGTGGACATATGGTACACAACTCTGGGGTTGTACCAAAAAAACAAACGCCAATATTTTACAAACTTTTGAAAATAAAGTGCTAAGAGAAATTGTCAATGCACCGTGGTACGTAAGAAATGATGATATACATAGAGATCTTGGAATTCCTACAGTCGAAAATTAAATTAAAAACTTCGCGCGAAAGCACAAAAATCGAATAAGCGAACACGTTAATAATACAGTCCTACAACTTCTGGATGAAAGAAATGTATTGCGCCGTCTACAAAGGATCAAACCTTTTGACTTAGCACGATAAAAATTAACCGCGCCTAAATAGCGGAACATGCAGGGACTTTCATTGGAAAGGCACCTGCCAAACGTCTCTATTTCGTGATAAAAAAATTGCTTGATAAGTCCTTACTTAGTTGCAGTAACTAAAAAGTTTATATCGAAGGGAGGTGTTTTTTAGTGAGTAAGAATCTCACACTACTATGAGCACACGTCTGCGGTCCTCATAGTGTCTATACAAGATTTTCACCTACACCGGAAAAAAAAAAAAAAAAAATTATTTTCCTATGTATGTAGAATTTAAATGTGGAACATAAAAATACTAAACTGGAAAACAAATATTCAACTTTTCAGAATAAGTGAAATATTTTTAAGCTTATGGTCACACTGGAAACGAGTTTCTGTTCATCTCTTTTCTTTCCCTTCTTTTATTTTGCGAAAAGAGTATGTTCAACAGGAAAACAAAAATGAATGCGTTAAAACTCTGAGACAAAATGAACTTTTGAGCAACAAGATTTGGGGTCCCGTTATAGAATCCCCATACAAAATTTCCACTTTTTGTACCAATACCATATACAATAAGTACGTACTATTTAAATATACACAGTCTTCTGAATTTTACTAATTTTTAAACCTTTACCCACTGGTATGAACTTAACACTTATTGAAGATTTTAAATAATATTCAGTGCATATAGTACGTATGTACATACATATTTGGTTGAGTTCGTCAAATTAATAAAATCTATGCAATTATTTTATGTTTTACTTTAACAACAACGCGTTCATTTGAGGTCCATTAATATTTTCATATAAATTATAAACATATGCTTATAATGGGTTTTAATATACTTAACAAAAATATGCACACGGGCATATTAGGGCGAAGCAAGGCGAGCACGGGTCAGCTAGTTTGTATATAAAATGAAGTACAACATGGTGCCTGAATATCTAACGTCAAACATAGTTTACAAAGGAGACGCTCAGCCGTATAACCTCAGAACAAACAACGATTTTAGACTTTAGCTGTACAAGCGGACTCAAAATATGGTTAAGTATCGCGGCCTAAAATTATTTAATGAATTGCCACAAGAAATAAAAAATTAACCTGTTTTAAATACATATAAAAAACTTCTTTTGCAAAACATACGACAATCTGAAGTATAAGAGAGTATCTTACTATAAGAAATGTTAGTTTGCTAGTTACACACTCACAGTGTATATTTATAGTTTTAAAATTTATTTTATTAAATGAATTGTAATAGTAATAATTTACTAAATAAAATATACATACATACATACATAGTATGTGTATGATATATTTCGTGAATCATCGTTAATGAGGCCTAACCCAATTACCAGAAATCTATCGCCACTAGATACATTTTTTTGTATTATGAGCTCATCCATTAGAGACCAAATTTGAAGGTTTTTCAACAGAAAAACATAGTTCTTTATCTCTTTTTCGTGCAACCATGTCTGTCAACCGACTCCAAAACATATTACGCTTTATTCGTTTTGATAACCAGTTTATAAGAACCATTCGCCAGTTCGAAGATAAGGAGATCATCAACTCGAATCTGAGAGCCCATTTCAGTCTTTATGAGAGTCTTTCTTCGTCTCTTGTCGTGGTTAGTCTAATCGCTCTCTGTTCGCCATGTATCATTGCAATAAGAACTCTCCCGCTTTCCAACGAACTGGAAACAAATGCAATGTCAATCGTAACAGTCCGATCGTCCCGCGCGCTGCCGCCTTGAATAAAAAGAGTGCATCGAAAAATTCCGTTACCCAAGACACAAATGCAATCAATTGCAACTCGCGGCGATAAGTGCAGTTCTTCTGCTCTTGCGACTGACATTGTGCATACGGCTGCTGAAGCTGTCGGTTCGATTTCTTTAGCCGATTCTTTTGTTAATGATGTTGTTGTTGTTGCTGACACTGCTCACGATGTAGGCGTTGATGTTGATGTGGTTGCCGTTGTGAATCAATCTAGAGGAGACAAAATTGTGGTTGCATCTGGTTGTAATGCTCCAATAGCTGAAGTCGCTGCGACTGAGTCTTCGGTGGCCTAAGATGTTCTGCTTGTTGATAGCATTCGGAAATCAAATCTTAATAATTGCGATACTTGGAGTGTGGCGAAAAAACAGGAAAAAATGAGACAGAGCGTCATTGTTGGAAACAATATTAATAATTGCGTGGATATAAGCGTTTTTCAGCGATTGAATTGGTTGCATCTTTCTAGTTTCCGGTCTTGTACTACTGCTCAAGCCATTATAAACTTTGTTTCGACATCCGCAAATATTAATTCTGCTGAACTATCTTGCTTCAAGCTCGTTAGAAAAGATGAAAGTGAAGAGCGACACAATTTTGTGAATTTTAAAATTGGTATCCCGACAGAATTTGTCGACATCATTTTTGATGCTGGTTTTTGGCCGAAAGGAGTACGAGTTAGACCATTTCAATACCGTCCAAAAAACTGAGAAGTTCTATCCATAATAATATGCTGACTAATACGTGTATAGAGGATGCTACTGAATACCATTCTTGTAATACAGACGAAACCTTTTCACTGTATTATCAGAATGTTGGTGGACTGCGTACAAAATCAATCGAATCTTACCTTGCTGCTGCTGACTGCACATATGTTGTTATAACACTAACTGAGACATGGTTACATGATGGCATTTTCTCTACTGAGCTGTTTGACTCCGAATTTAACGTATTCAGGAGAGATCGCTGCTTAACTACATCTGGCTTGACACGGGGTGGTGGAACTTTGATTGCGGTGCGAGCTCGATACAGAAGTATAGTTATACCATTGGAATATTCAGCTGGTTCTATTGAACAAATGTGTGTGCGCGTAGAAGTTCCAGTACCTTGGGATGGATGAAGTGAGAACGGCTATATTAGTCTATACATTTTTCTTTCATATATACCGCCCAATGGTGGCTGGGTGTTGTAGTAATAGGGTAGGCTCTGATTGGTATCAACTTGGCGATGCCCAGTGTTGTAACTGTTACTACACATCAATTGTGCTTATTTTACCTCCTCGTAACCCCTCGGTAGCCACTGGGTACTGGTTGTTGTCCACCCGGACTCAACTTGCTAAACTTATAAGCGCGAGTGTTGACCAAAAGACAAAAATTGCAGCACTATAAACACGACAGCGGAAGAATTCCCTAGATGGAATCAACGGTGGCGTCTATAACTTCCGGATCGGGAGCAATACCTTATCTGGGCTACTTCGACATATTTGGAGCTGAGGCCGATAAGGATTTCCAGGAACTGGTTGGGATCTTGGAAAAGAGATGGTGGCGGATGAGCCCTACAGGGGCCAACGGCAGCGCTCACATCCCCGAAGTGGGTTACCGACATCGGTTAAACCGGCCCCTCGTCCCAGGGGTTAAAACTATGGACCTGGTCCTCCAAGTTGGGGGTTGTGCACCGGGGTAACTGCCCTGTCAAGGAAAAAAATATAGTTACGAAGCGACAACAAGCCTCGGATACGGACGGATTCACTGATGACAACCCATGCAAACGAATTAAGGACAACGAATTTCGGATCTGCACGTGGAATGTTAGGTCCCTTAACAGACCACGTGCAGCCGAACAATTAGCGGAGGCCCTCAACTGCTGCAAAGCAGATATAACCGCCATCCAAGAAGTGCGGTGGGATGGGCCGGGCAAAAAGAGGATGGAAAACTGCGATGTATACTACGGCGATTGTTACCGACAACAAAAGCTGCGCTTATTTGGATGTGGATTTGTCGTTGGAGGCAGACTTAGGCAAGAAGTCTTAAGCTTCAGGTATGTAAGCGAACGCCTCACGACAATCCGCATCAAGGCTAAATTCGCATACATTAGTCTGATATGCGCGCATGCCCCCACAGAGGAGAAAGAAGACGACACCAAAGACAGGTTCTACGGGCTCTTGGACAAGACATACGAGCAGTGCCCTAGCTATGACATTAAGATTGTCCTAGGCGATTTTAACGCAAAGCTAGGAAGAGAGGGCATCTTTGGTAGTACTGTCGGAAAGCACAGCCTACACGACACCACCTCCGATAACGGATTTAGGCTGGTCGACTTTGCTGCGGGGCGGAACGTTGTCGTAGCTAGTACGCGGTTCCCACATCTCGATATCCACAAAGGAACATGGAGATCTCCTGATCAATCAACCGTCAACCAGATTGACCACATTGCGATCGACGCAAGGCACTCCTCCAGTATCATGGATGTCCGAACGTTCCGAGGGGCCAACATTGACTCGGACCACTACCTTGTTGTAGCCAAGGTACGACTGCGGATATCCCGAACACCGCCAAGACAAGGGAATACTGTGAGGAAATTTGACGTCGGACGGCTGCAATCGCAAGAGATCACCAAATCCTTTTCCGATCGAGTCTCTCTCAATCTCTCAAGAGGTCCTATGCCGCCAGCATCAAGTATTGAAGACCAGTGGCAACATTGCCAAAAAGCGATCAGAGATGCCGCCTCTGATGTGCTGGGTTTCACACGGCCACCACAACGAAATCCCTGGTTTGACGACGAGTGCCGACAAGCACATGCAGCGAAACAAGAGGCTTACAAAGCGGCGCTGCATAGAAAGACCAGAGTTGCCCGCGAGCTCTACGGGCAGAAGAGAAGAGACGAACACAAGCTTTTCAGAAGGAAAAAAAAGAGCATGAGAAGCGCGCGATCGAGGAGATAGAGGGATGTTATAGCAGTTTTACCAAAGGGTAAAAAGAACCTGTCAAGGTTACAGAGCCCGAACCGAGGCCTGCAGGGATGAACAAGGGAACATCGTAGTAGAATCGCAGTCGATGCTGAGGATATGGAAGAACTACTTCTGCAGACTGTTTAACGGCGATGAAGAATCAAATCCCGCTGTCAGGCAGAATGAACCATTCAACCTGGACGACAAAGACCAACAATTCCGTCCACCCGACCTGGACGAGGTGAAGACAGTCATATCGAAGCTTAAGTCCAACAAAGCTGCTGGGGCTGACGGCCTAACTGCCGAGCTGTTCAAAGCAGCAGGTGATGACTTGGTAAGGAGCATGCACCAACTCATCTGTAAAATATGGTCGGAAGAAAGTATGCCCGATGAATGGAACCTCAGCATTGTTTGCCCGATCCTCAAGAAAGGCGACCCTCTGAACTGCGCCAACTACAGATGCATCAGTCTTCTTAACATCGCTTACAAGATCTTATCTGCCGTGTTGTGTGAACTTCTGAAGCTGTTCGTCAACAACCTGATCGGTCCATATCAGTGTGGTTTCAGGCCAGGAAAGTCCACCATCGGCCAAATATTCACACTGCGGCAGATCTTGGAAAAAACCCAGGAACTTCAAATCGATACCCACCACCTCTTCATCGATTTTAAGGCCGCGTATAACAGCATCTATAGAGACGAGCTATACAGAGCCATGTCTAGTTTTGGCATCCCTGACAAACTCGTCCGTCTGTGCAGGATGACGATGGAGAATGCACGCTGCTCCATCAAGGTCGGTCAAGACCTCACCGAGACCTTTGATGTCAAAAAAGGATTTAGACAAGGCGACGGCTGTCATGCGACTTCTTCAGCATCGTTCTTGAAAGAGTTGTGCAAAACTCACGCGCCAACACCAGAGGCACAATCTTTCAAAAGTCCGTCCAATTACTCGGATACGCCGATGACATTGACATAATCGGAAGAACGCAGCGTGATGTCACTGGTGCGTTTGTGAGTATCGAGACGGAGGCGGCGAAGATGGGCTTAGCGGTCAATGAGGGCAAGACGAAGTATATGCTGTCAACAAGAAAGGACACCCAACACCGACGTCTCGGACAGAACGTCACTATAGACAGCTATAACTTTGAGGTAGTTAAGGACTTTGTCTACCTAGGCTCCACTATAAATTCAGGCAATGACACCGGCGCTGAGATTAAACGAAGAATAACTCTTGCCAATCGCTGTTTCTTTGGGCTAAGAAGGCAATTGAGTAGCAAAGCCCTCTCTCGAACAACTAAGGTGACCCTTTATAAGTCCTTAATCGTCCCAGTCCTGTTCTACGGCGCAGAGGCATGGACTCTATCTAAAGCGGATGAAGTTGCTCTTGGCTGTTTCGAGAGGAAAATTCTTCGGGTGATTTTTGGTCCCGTCTGCATAGACGGGGAGTGGAGGAGGTAAATAAGTATAGTAAGTAAGTATATACCGCCCAATTCTAGTTATGATATTTATTCTTTGCACTTTAAAAATGTATTTAAAATCACTGAAAACTTTAAAGAAAATGATTTTCCATTATTATTAGGTGACTTTAGCTTAGGAAATATCAATTGGGTTTACTCCCAAGAAGAAAGGCGCTTGATAGCCCTTAACTTAAGTTCCAACCTTGAAGCTGATTTCATTGACACTGTTATATCTATTGGTCTCAATCAAATTAATTATGTACGTAATTCAATTAATAGAATTTTAGATTTGGTCTTCACTGATTTTGAATTTAAGGCTGATTTAAGTGAAGTCCTTTGTCCTTTGTTAAATAATTCCATACACCATAAAGCTTTAATAATTGAATTTAATCGTTCTGGTTTAGAACTATCTATGTTTGAAGAAAATGCATATGAATTTAATTTTTCTAAAGCCGATTACATTGCAATCAATCAATCTCTATCGGAAGTAAACTGGTGTCAAATTTTTGCGAAGAATTTGTGTGATGATTATTCCTGTTTCATGCGTATTATCAATCAAACCTTTATTAATTTTGTACCAATCTGTAAAGTTAGAAAGAGTCGGAAGCGCTTATGTAACCTTAAAAACGTTCTTAACAAAAAATATAAGAAATGCAAAGCCAATCCTATGCTTAGAGATGAGTACTTACGCACTAGGAAAGAGTATGAGTTCCTCAAGAGATTCCTTTACAAACAATACCTATGGACCTTAGAATCTAATATTAAAAGAAATCCAAAAGCATTCTGGTCTTTCTTGAATCTTAAAAAGAAGGTACGAGGATTTCCTAAAAGCATGTCTTACATGGGTGCCATTTCTAATAATGAGGTACAGATTTGTGACATGTTTGCTTCGTACTTTCAATCAAATTTCATGCGTGACACTACGGATTGCAATGGAGGTATCCCATTGTACAAAGGTGTTCATATTACCGACCTCGGATCGTTGGTTCTTTCTGAGGAGGAAATTAAACTAGAATTATGTAGTTTAAATACGAATAAGAAATGTGGACCTGACAATATTCCACCATTATTTTTAAAGAGGTGTGCAGTAAATTTGATTAAGCCGTTGACAATTATCTTTAATATGTCACTAGCGAATGGAGAGTTTCTTGGCGCTTGGAAAGAGTCCTTCATAACCCCAATTTTCAAAGCTGGCTCTAGGCAAGATGTGACGAACTATAGACCCATATCGAAGTTACCCTTGATTCCAAAGATTTTTGAATCTATTGTCAAGAAAAGACTCTACGCGAATATTAAAAATGGTGTGTGTGAGATTCTCAACTTGGATTTGTCAGTGGTAGATCCACTGTTACTAATTTGATTTTGTTCTCCAATTACCTTAGAAACGAAGTCGAAAGCGGTAGCCAGGTTGACGTTGTCTTTACTGATTTTGCTAAGGCCTTCGACAGAGTTAAACATTCGGTGTTGGTTAATAACCTAAAACTAATGGGATTCCACTCGTCGTTATTGTCGTGGTTATCAAGCTATCTGACTGATCGAAAACAATTTGTGCGCATTGGCAATAAAACGTCGAAAATAATTTGGAACTATTCTGGAGTACCTTCTTTTTATTAATGATCTTCCAAATTATGTCAAGCATTCCAAATGCTTGATGTACGCAGACGATTTGAAAATATTTCGATCAGTTAGAACAGTTTTTGATTGCCAGTTTTTACAACAGGATCTTAATAACTTGCTTTAATGGTGTAAGGTGAACAAACTTCATTTTAATATTGCTAAATGTAATACCCTTTCCTTTCACTTGAGTAGTAATCCTATTGTGCATAACTACTGGATTTCAAACAATAATCTTTCAAAGGTCACTTCGAAATTCGATTTAGGCGTGTTATTTGACCAGAGGCTTAGCTTTTCTGCTCATTATGATCACATTGTCTCTAAAGCCAATGCTATGCTGGGATTTCTATGGCGTAACTCTCAGGACTTTTCGGATCCACACGCTCTGAAGTCTACTTTTATATCCTTAATAAGGTCAAACTTAGAATATTGTTGTGTGATATGGAATCCTTGCTACTTATGCCATAGCAAGAGGATCGAGAACGTCCAGAATAGATTTACGCGGTACTGTATTCGAAAGCTTAATTGGCAATTTGCTCCATCTTATATTAGTCGTTGTGCTCTTCTCGGTTTAAAGACTTCAGAATCGGGGAGATAATATTTTCTTGTTCTACTAGCGAGAGATGTATTAATGAGCCACATTGATTCTCCCGAAATTCTTGCTCTTTTTAATATTTATGCACCGGAAAGGTATATAAGACAAAGAGATTTCTTCAATATCCAACAACATAGAACGAACTATGGTCGTAGTGATGCTGTGAATAGCTCGTGTGATGCCTACAACTCAATTTGCAATGTAATCGACTTTAGCCAAGGTAGAAATATTTTTAAACTTAATTTGTTAAATACAATTTAGTTCTAAGTAGTGTTAATTTTTTTAAGACTGTTACTTATTGTTAAAAATCTGATAGACTTGTTCGACAGATATGTAAATAAAAAACAAAAATTACCGTGGACGAGCAAAACCACCAAAATATGGTATAAAGATCTATACCCTGAATGGTCATATTTACATCGGAAAAGTAGGGATTGTGCGAGCGGATTGTGAAGGACATAGTTGCTCCCTACAAAAATACCGATGATTTCCTTCATACTATATTAGAAAAAGTAGTTAATATTCACATAGATTGTTATATCTACCCCGGTAGATACTATTAACTTACGTACATAAAAAGACAAACAAGAAGAAAAAATGTGAAGAATTGCTCTAAAACCATTTTTTTTTTGCATTTTCTGCAATAATTCAAAAATTTGATAAGAGTCGAAAACGCTTCCAGATTTGATGAAAATTCGCTGAGTTATTAGCAAATGAAAATCGAATTATCTACCCGGGTAGATACTATGAATGCGAAGGTTAAACCCAGGGAAGGTGCAGCTGTAACAATGTAGAGGCGTCTGTCGTATTCGTAATCGTGTCCACTGCAATAAAATAATATATTAATAATTCAAATTTTTGAATTATTTTTCAAATAAATTAATGTGACAGGCAGGCGAAGCAAGGCCAGCACGGGCCAGCTAGTTAAAAAAAGGAGAAAAATGTCTGCTTTTACAAATAGCATGGGGCACGTCCGTTAATGCGAATACATAGTCTACGACTATAAAGAACCTTCCAGCAAGAACCCCAAGAGGTAAGTGAATTTCGTATAAATAAATAGCTGGCGCGACAGCTCGGAATGAGCCAAGGCCTAGTTTCTCGGAACCATTCCTGTTGCGCGTGTTGTATTGTTTGCACGAATGGAATGGACCTAAAATGTATTGCCGACTCCGAACAGCGAATTGAGAAGCTCTTTCATGACAGATTATACTCCCGGAGGCTTGTCATTCCCCGACGAGAGGTGGTGGCTTTCAAATTTTTTTAAAGTCGCGACCTCTGCAATAGGCTTAATTTCTTTAAAATCGACCTAAAAAAAAAACTTAAAAAACAGATATTGTTAAGGTAGATGCTCCGAAGCACTCAGGAGAATGAGTGCTATACTCTGTTCTGTCCCACAAAAATTGTCAGTACAGGGAAGATAGAACGTTTGCCTCTCACTCTGGTTCCAAGTGCTTACATAAATCTGTCACTCTTTAAAGCTCTTTCAGGGTTATCGTAGTATGAATGACAAATCGCCAGAAATCGGAGAGAAACAACCGTATGGTTACCATCTGCTGATTTAAAAACTAAATAATTTGTATAATTGTTTATAAAATGAACATCGACTCGATATTGGTGAAATTTTAATATTTTGTAGAAGGCATTTTTCAAGTATTTTGATGAATCACAATATCACTATAGGGCATTTAATCCAATAAATATCATCACTTATAGAACTGTGACTGAATTGAATGTTTCAAAATCCCGCGCGAATAAACCTTCGTTACAAAGAACAAAAATCGAAAAAAATTTTTACCGCATTTGAACGGGTTTCCCAGAACAACAAGAAAATAAAAGAAAAAACAAAAATTAAGCGGCAACACCCTCACATACTAAAATTCATTTATTTGTTCTCAAAAGCACAAAATTTCAAAGCTCTTTGATAAAATCCACAGAAAAAGCTGGATAACTGGATAACGGTAATTCTGTTTCGATGTACATATTTTCAGTACACACAGCGACAGCGAGAGTTGATGACGACAACATGATCATTCTGCTCTCAGCTGTGTGGCAGACTGGTTATGATGGGATGTACTCGAATTTGAGGAGAATTACACAAACAAAATCTGTGTAAGTCAGTGGTTTGGTTTGTATTTCAGTGGCAATTTCTCTCATTGAGTGCCCGGAAAACATCTAGCGACACCAGTGCTTGAAAATAAGCTCCCCCATAAGGTATGTACTGACAATTTTTGTGGGACAGAGTATAGCAACATTTTTCTTTTTATAGAACTAACAAGAGGGGAATTCAAAAACGTCAAAAAGTGTGAATTCAATAATCCAGCGTTGTGGCAGTGCTGCAGCAAAAAAAAAGCAACGAGTTAAACGCCGTTAAACGCCATTTGTCATTAGAATCCAGTCATCTACGCAAAACTTGAAGTGAGAAACCTGAATTAATCGAAGAAGGAGGCGTTTAAATTATGGAATACCCATACTAAAACGGCACTGCACTGAAAACGGCAACTGTCGTTTTTGATGAACGCGTTACGGAAAAGGAGGGATTAGCTATTATTAATTACATTTCTATTCAATAATTCTGCGAAAAATGAATGAAAGCTAACATACATCTGTATAACGATTTTATTGTTCTATTCACATAACATCATTCAGTGGTGGCGCTGTTCAATTCAAGAAAGCAAAGTAAAGAGAAATAATAAGTCGAAGAGAATTCTCTTGTCCATGGTTTTTTCTTTGCGGTTTTGTATTTCTTCTTTCGCCTCTTTTTCGTGAACGAATTTGGATTGATGTTTTGTGTAGCCTTTTTTCATACCCATGCCATGGTGCAGTGGTTACCATCATCGCTTGTCACGCTGAAAGTCCGGGTTCAACTCCGGATGTCGGAAAAACATTTATTTCTTAAAATAAATAAAAATCGACCAACTGTGAAAGCTGATGGCGACTTTACTGCGAAGGCAAAACACTGGCAGTAGAGTGTCTTGGCTTGAAGAGTTGATTGAGCGAACGTTGAGTATATCAGGTGTTGCGGAAGCCTTTGCCTGTAAGAAAAAAAAAATGTTTATGAAGAAAATGTAAACAAAGTACCTGCACTGGAGGTTACCTCCTTGAACAGAGCCAGGAAGACAACCTCCGGTAGTATTTTACAACACTTACGTGTTTCTAATAGCCACCCATCGTCTCGCTATAAAAGAAGCACATTAAAACAAAATATTTTCACAAACAATCCACAAATATTTACATACCAGACTTTTAGCTTCACGCTGCATTGGGTTAGCTCTGTTTTGATATTTGTTTTTGACATTTCCACATACACAACATGTGAGTGCAAGACGGTTGCACATAAATCCGCGCATGAGCATAGGGCGATCTCACTCACGCCAAGTTTCGCGCAATGAACGATGTGAATGTGGAACGTGTTCAATAGCAGAGAAATGCTTTGTTTACATACGTTTTATGCACGATTTATGTTTTTATGTTATTTATCTATTTATTTATTTATTTATTTATTTAATTGTATTGTTAGGTATTTTTATGTATTATTAGTACTTTTGCGTTAGTGTATGGTAGGAATAAGTATGGTATATAAACATGTATGTATGTATAGATATAAGTAGACGAAGTGGGAGCACGGAAATCATTACCGAATAACTGACGGACGACACATATTTCCCCTCATTGCGGTAAGCCGAAAATGAATTAGCTAGGAGACAGAGAGGCCGTTGACCGAGAACCGGTCGTCATTTCGATACTTACAAGCATAGAGACAAGATCGGAGTGTCAGTGGCGCCGAAATTCAATCCAGGAAATAGAAACCAGGGGATAAAATACCTTGGTACAGACAATCGTTGGGAGATTCGTTGGTTCCGCAGTAGAGGAGTGTATAGTGGCAGGGTCTTGGTCCGATCGGGAGGAGAAGCAAAGGGCAAAACTATCAGAGGTACTGGGTTGGCATTTTGAAGACGGCCCAGACCTCTGACCGTTAGGGGGATACCGGTGGAAGTGCGGAACGACCAGTTCCAAGCGGTGTACACGGTACATCCATAGCGGGAGAAACCCATCAAATAGCGGCGTTTCAGCCAACAAAGGCGCAGTAGCGGGCGCTTGTATACTGGGGTCCCAGCAACAAAAATCAAATAAGGACCAAGAACCGGCTTGAAACTAGCAGTAGACAAAAGTCTCATAAAAGTGGACACTGCAGAGCAGCCACTCACCAATACAAAGGACACAACAACCACTCACCACCCCACGGGGTGCTCCGCTGGACAGTGGACACTGTAGAGCAGCCACTCAACAGCATTCGGATCTGCAGCAACAACAACACAGTGCTTTATTTGTTCTTTCGAACTAGTGCAGTGCAAATTTAATTGTTTTTTTTGAGCAAAGACTCCACACTTGAACTTAGAACATAGATACAATAGTGAATTTTTTTTTTGAATTTCTTTTTAAATTAAGATTTTTGAGTGTATACTGTTTTTTTTTACGTGGCGGGTGACAGCATTTTGGCCATAATTTTAAGAGCAGGATCGCCTCTTCAGTGCTGCGCGCAGGACTTCGAGGGATCACATAAAACCGTGAGTTCGTTCCTGTTGTGTTTGTCCTTTTTTTATTTTGAAATATATTGAATTTTAGATTTAGATGATTAAAGAAAAACAGTAGTAGGTTAGATTTAAGTTTTCCTTTCCTTTTTTTTTATTTGTGAAGTTGGATTTTTATGAGTTACATTATTAAATCGAGTGTGGTGTGAACATGAGCGTTTAATTTCTTCGCGGCGGGTTGTGTGAGGGGACTTGGGAAGGCCGTCCTTCGGTGGGAATGACAGGACAAGACATACGATGACTTACGGTTGACGACATACGTTTCACTACGCGACGTTGAAGGTTGTGACCGGAAGGTCTTCGAGGGGCTATCTCCTGTAGAATCGGCCGGGGAGATAGCCATTGGTTGTGCCGAAAGGCATGAAGGGTGGGCTGGCCAGCCTTTGCCAACAACATCTGGCATGTCTCAGGTTCTTGACGAACCTTTGCCTCGGAGAGACGTGGAAAGAGACGGTACGCGTAGGGTTAAGTTAGGCTAGTGTTAAGATAGGTTAGGCATAGTTGTAGGGCTCTAGCTTTAAGTGTTAGATTAGTTTAGGTTTAGTTAGGTTAGTTCCGCGGGTTTCATTTCCATCTCTCTCCAGGGCATTGGCACAGGTCCTTGGACATAGAGTCATTTCGTTTTCTTCCTTCGTCTTCTTCTATCTTTTTTTGTCCGTCCGTGGTCTGACGTAGGGAATTAGGGACTCTCTTTTCTACCAGCTAGTTATTCTCTTAACTTGGCACGAGATTTTGTGTGCTGAGCAGGTGGTGCAAGGTGGGGTTGACAAGAACCACCCCGTCCGACGAGTTGAGCCGTGCAACCGCAAGCGTGCCGCCGTCTTCTTCACCTGCACCGAAGTTGCCCCCGTGGCCCAATCCTGACTCGCAACAATGGCGCCCAACGGATTTTACCGTAATGTCCGGCTAGAGGCAATTGTGATTCCAGGGTGGTGATCTGAAGTTCATTGCCTTGGACCCACAAAGTCTCTTCCACACTTAGGCTTTTTACATTTCAAATTTTCTATCTTTCTTTCATTTTCTATCTATCTTCTTTCTATAACTTTCTTCTTTGTTCAAGGACTGTTCAAGCTTTCTGTTTCCTCATAGACTGAAGACAGCTGTCCAATCCTCAGGCTTCAGCCAGGGGATCTCGTGAGGTAGTTGGACGTCTATGAGGATGCAAAGAGCGGGACCGAGTGGAGAGGCTCAACTGCTTACAGCTACCGGAGAATCTAGGTCAAGGCCCGATTCTTCGTGAGGCGTGAGCGGAAGTCTCGAAGCTTAGTCCGTGTTGGAACTGATCTTTGGAGTCCTGGCCAACCTTCTATTTGGTTTACCAGATGAGAAGTTGTGGTAAGGACCGAAAGGGTCAGGAAAGACACTCGTCAAGTATCTGAGGCACCGGTCACAACTCTTAGTGACAAACAACGAACGGTGACGATACATTACGACGAACGAATTCGACTTATCCCACAGAAGTTGCACAGGATAACCTTCCCGATAACCTCACACACCATCGCATATGAATAGTAACTTTTACCATCTTTCGGATTTAGATACATAATATTATTTTACATCGCATTTTATTCTAAACATTTATATCATTTTATTTCATTTTTTTTTAATTACATATCAATCATAACATACATAATCTGAATAAATAAATAATTTTTATGAATTGAAAACCTTTTTTTATCTCTTAAGTTCTCTACTCTACATATACTACACCTTTTTTTACCTCTTTGAATTTTTTTACTGAATTACTCCCATTTGAATTACTCCCTTTTGAATTTATTATCTTTTATTATTCTTATATCGTTTTGAATTGTTTTGTTTTGAACTGAATTCCTCTGGTATTTAGATACTAGACAAAAAAGATCAATATATTACAAACAGTCACAAAAACAGAAACTACCAGTGGTCCACATTCATAGCGAAGAAAATATGGAGACTTCGAAGAGTACAGGTGCTATACCGAGGTGTACTTCGCCCAAGCCAGCGGTTCCACCGGGTATCCGGATAACTAGACAAACGGCCAGTCAGGGACGAGACAAACAGAACGAAGGCTCCGATAATCCATCTGCTGCGAGGAACGAGGACGTTTACGAACCAGATAGGACAGTCTACGACGTACCATTCCTGAGCCCCGACAAAACGAATACAGAACAGAAACAAAAACCGACGTTCGCGACGGCAACGACCACGAAGAAGGTAGTGCGACCCACAGTGAGGATTCGTGAAGAATCGGAGTCGCACGAACAAGCCCTTCCAATAGAACGCGACGGACAAGACAAACAGACAGAACAAATAGAAACGTAGACCAGGGCTAGGATGGATGACCAGGACGAAAGATCGACTCGACGACTAACCCTGCCAAAAGGCAAACAACTGGCGGGGCCCGCAACAGAAAGGAGAGAAAGAATCGAGCGACAACAACCAGACGAAGATGCAGACGGACGAAACCTAAGCGACCTGATTAAGGAAGATGACGAACAAATCAACAGGTACTTTAAGAAGGTGGTTTCTTCTGCGGTGGAAAGAAGCCAGAGGGAAATGATGTCGGTGTTCGCAGACAGCATGACGGAAGTGGTCAAGAGCTTTCACGACAGCATGAAGGCGCTCCAGGAAAAGGTCTGCGAACTGGAGGTATCCAGCAACCGCCATAGAGAGCCACCTCGACGGACAGAACGAACTAACCACGTAGACCTGACAACACAATCTACACCACTAGGGCCTACTCAAGATACCAATCCGAGGCCGGGTATGTGGCGCGAACAACTTACCCCACGCGGCCCGGGGAGGAAAGTTGATATCCACAAGTGGGGGGTTAAGTTCGACGGAACGCCGAAGACAATGTCCGTCGATAGTTTCTTCTTCCGGATCGAGACCTTACAGAAGAAGAACGGTCTAAGTAGTGAGGAGCTCTTTGCCAACTTTCACCACCTTGTCTCCGGTCCTGCCGAAAGGTGGTACTGGCAGTATTTGGAGGAGAATGAGGCAGACGAATTCCTCAACTACTACGACTTAAAAACCGAGCTTTCTAGCCAATTCAAAGATAAAAGGAGGGACCATGAGATATAGAGAAGCATCATGGATAGAAAGCAATCACCTCAGGAGACTTTCGATGAATTTTACTCCGACATAAGGGCATTGACGCTACAGATGAGGATAAGACCTCACGAAGACGACCTGGTGGCGATACTTAGGCAGAATATCAGGGACAGAATAGCGACGCTGATCTTTGGATGCAACATCAGAACCATTCAAGATCTTAGGGAACAATGTAGACGCGCTGAAAAACATATAGCAGCTAGGGAATTTAGGATGAGACGCAACGTTAGTGAAGTGAATCAGGAAATATATGACGACGAGACCGGTTAACGGACACGGATGAGGAAGGGATGGAAGTGGCAGCACTTCAGCCGAGAAGACAGGACATACCGACTAACCACTCGACGACAAACAACTTCACGAAGACAAGAACAGATAACAAATACAGTCAACGAACTAGTACACCTGACAGAACAGCAGCTCATCCGTGTCCATCGACTTTTCACACTCTGACATGCTTTAGTTGCGGCCAAGGGAGTATGTCCGAAGCATGTCAGGGAAACCGGAAAGTTGGCGGGACGACCGGGAACAAACCGTCAACGACCAACCCGGTCCCGGAGAATCAAAATCTAAAATAAAAATTTTAGTTAGTGACACAGAGGATGATACTCACGAGATCAAAGTCTCACCTCCACGCAAGAGCCTTCACCAGAGACTGGTGGAGGATAACATAGCTAGACGACGAATATTCGGAGAGGAATTGACTACAAGAGAGGCTAGAAAGAGACAATACCATAAAATAAGTAGACTTAGAGACAAATGCGCTAAAGATAGACGACGAAAGAGACAAATAGAAGCAACGATATTAAATAATAATGACGACAATAGGCCCTACGCTAATGTGAAAGTAGAAGGTGAGGAGATATTAGGCCTATTGGATAGCGGAGCTTCCGTAAGTTGTTTAGGCAAGGGAGCGAACGATTTTATGATAAGGAACAATTTAAGAATGACGAGGATGACAACTGACATAAAGACAGCAGACGGTCACCACCAGCGAATAGAGGGACGGGTAAAAGCGAAAGTCTCTTGGGGTGATATAGTCAAGGAATTAGAACTCTTTATAGCACCAGGACTTCAGCAGCAGCTTTATTTAGGGGTCGATTTTTGGAGGGCTTTCAAGGTCGCTCCAAATATTATCGACGAACTGGACACTCCATCGCCGACGACAGATCGAGATCCCAGGCAGGCACTCTCACCAGCGCAGGCGCAACGACTGGAGAGAATCAAGCTGTTGTTTCCCTCCTTTGCTGCAGTGGGATTGGGTAAGACCAGCATGGAAGAACATGTGATAGAGGTGGAAGACGACAAAATTCCCATCAAACAGCGGCACTACCCAATCTTACCTGCCATTCAAAAACTCCTGTATGAGGAGCTAGACAGGATGTTGTCTCTAGGTGTTATAGAGGAAAGCAACAGTCCTTGGAGCTCTCCAGTAGTGCTGGTGAGGAAACCCGGTAAGAATAGACTGTGCCTGGACTCTAGGAAGGTCAACGCGGTGACCAAGAAAGACGCGTACCCGCTTCCTCACATTGAGGTTCTGCTTAGTAGGCTCCAAGATACGCGATACATATCGGGCATCGACTTGAAGGATGCGTTTTGGCAAATCCCTCTGGAGCACAAATCTAGGGAGAAGACGGCCTTCACAGTCCCTGGACGGCCGTTGTATCAGTGCCCAGAGAATGTGTAGGCTGATGGACAAAGTCATACCCTCTCGGCTAAAAGAGCATGTCTTTGTCTACCTTGACGACCTCTTGGTTTGTTCTCCGGACTTCGAGTCGCATGCCAGATTGTTGGAGGAGGTGTTTGAGGGAAGCGGGTCTGACCATCAACGTCGAGAAAAGTAAATTTTGTTATAAAGAGATCAAGTATTTGGGATATTTCGTCGGTGATGGGTGTTTACGAACTGACCCAGACAAGGTGTCGGCGATTGAGGAAATTCCCGGTGCCAAAAACACCCAAGCAGCTTCGTCGGTTCTTAGGGATGGACGGGTGGTATAGGCGATTCATTCCGAACTTTGCCTCCTTATCATCTCCCATGACTGACTGCCTACGAAAAGGCCAGACATTTTCAATAACAGACGATGCGCTTAACGCGTTTAACGAACTAAAGACGGCTCTGGTGACAGCACCAATTCTAACAAATCCGGACTTCACGAAACACTTCTACATACAGTGTGACGCATCGACTACGGGTGTTGGGAGTGTGCTTTTCCAGATGGACGCGGAAAATAACGAACGACCGATAGCATTCATGTCCCAGAAGCTTAATGCCGCTCAGCGGAACTATAGTGTGACGGAACTTGAGTGCTATGCGGCCGTTTTGTCGGTAAAGAAGTTCAGGGCCTACGTGGAAGGATTACCTTTCACTATAATCACCGATCATGCGAGTTTGAAGTGGCTGATGACACAGAAGGATCTGTCTGGTCGTTTGGCCAGATGGAGCCTGAAACTTCAGGCCTTCGACTTCAAGATTGAGCATAGGAAAGATGTCCAGAACTTGTCCCTGACACTCTCTCGCGTGTCCATATGGAGGAGCTCACAACCGACGGGACAATACAGGAAGTCGACTTCGATTCACCATATTTTTCTACGGAGGAGTATGGTGAGTTGAAGAAGACCATAAACGAGAATAAAGACAAACTACCTGATATATGTGTTTCGGACCGATATACGAACTGGGGACGTGTTACAGGAGGATAGAGCTTGGAAACTCTGGGTGCCGATGGAGATGCGAGGGAGTTTGGTGGACTTTGCCCATAACTCACCATCTGCGGGTCATGGCGGGATCCATAAGACCCTCGCCAAGTTGAGGCAGAGGTACTTCTGGCCTGGCATGGTGGCGGATGTGCAGGAGTGGGTGAGGTCGTGCGAAATCTGCAAATCGACAAAACCGCAGAACGTGATTTCCCGACCGCCGATGGGACAACAGACCATGACGGAGCGGCCTTTCCAGCTTCTATATATAGATTTTTTAGGACCCTACCCTCGGACGAAGAACGGACATACACATATATTCATAGTGCTCGACCATTTCAGTAAGTTTGTGTTCTTAAGGCCTATTCGAAAAGCAACGGCAGCCGAGTAGTGAAATTTTTAGAGGATAGTGTGTTTCATGTTTTTGGTGTGCCTGAGTTCATTCATTCGGACAATGGTAAGCAATTCGTCTCAGAATTGTTTGCCAGCTTACTGGCAAAATACGGGGTCAAGCATGTTCGCACCGCGTTCTACTCTCCTCAAGCCAACGCGTCAGAGAGAGTCAACCGTTCGGTGTTGACGAAGATTCGGTCGTACGTTGGCAGCGACCAAAGAAACTGGGACCTTCACGTCAGCAGCGCGGCGTTTTCACTGAGGAGCGTAGTACACGATGCGACCATGTTTGAACCCTATTACGCGGTGTTCCGGACACCAATGATCCAGCACGCAGGCACATATGAGGTGCTTAGAAGACTAGACATGTTGAAAGATACACAGGTAGAAGTTAAGAGAAGTGACAAACTAGACTTAGTGAGAAGAAAGATTTATGACAACCTTAAGTTAGCGCATCAAAAGGCAACTAAGGTGTACAATACTAGAAGTAGGGAGGTGCAATATAGTGTAGGACAGATAGTGTACAGGAGGAACTTTAAACAAAGTAGTTTAGCTGATAGCTACAACGCTAAGCTTGGCCCCAAGTTCCTCAAGTCGGTCATATTGAAAAAGATTGGCACTGCCCTATACGAGATTGGGAACTTCAGTGGCCAGAAAGTGGGAGTGTTCCACGCTAAAGACCTCCATACATGAGAGATAGAGACTGCAATTGACGCACTCGAGCTTGCCGCTGCTTCGTATTTTATTAGTAGGTCTTTATGTATGTATCTTGCTCAGAGCTAAGATTAAGTATTTATTTATCTATTTATTTATTTATTAATTTTATAAACTTGACAATCCATCCGTAGAGCGCAGAGTTAAATATATAGATTATTCACCATAGAGTTTATTTATTTATTTATTTATTTATTTATTTACATTAGGAATTAAGTGACCGAGTCCATATCGCCAACTACAGGGTGATACCTGGTGATATCACTTGGTAAGGCCCAGGTACGAATTGGCGACATGGACGTCTGTGATAGGTAGCTGTGATATTTTAGGCTTAGGTAGATATAAAACATGCAAAGTACTTGCCCGGCTAAAACAGGCGAACTCAGGGAGTGGGCCCTTGCCACACGTTTGAGGCCACAGGATTTAACGAAGGAACAGGCTACATCCTTCCTTATATTACGAGGCCGTTTGCCTCACGACCACTCGCCAAACGTCGTCGATCCTGTTGCGGAAGCCTTTGCCTGTAAGAAAAAAAAAATTTTTATGAAGAAAATGTAAACAAAGTACCTGCACTGGAGGTTACCTCTTTGAACAGAGCCAGGAAGACAACCTCCGGTAGTATTTTACAACACTTACGTGTTTCTAATAGCCACCCATCGTCTCGCTATAAAAGAAGCACATTAAAACAAAATATTTTCACAAACAATCCACAAATATTTACATACCAGACTTTTAGCTCCACGCTGCATTGGGTTAGCTCTGTTTTGATATTTGTTTTTGACATTTCCACATACACAACATGTGAGTGCAAGACGGTTGCACATAAATCCGCGCATGAGCATAGGGCGATCTCACTCACGCCAAGTTTCGCGCAATGAACGATGTGAATGTGGAACGTGTTCAATAGCAGAGAAATGCTTTGTTTACATACGTTTTATGCACGATTTATGTTTTTATGATATTTATCTATTTATTTATTTATTTATTTATTTAATTGTATTGTTAGGTATTTTTATGTATTATTAGTACGTTTGCGTTAGTGTATGGTAGGAATAAGTATGGTATATAAACATGTATGTATGTATAGATATAAGTAGACGAAGTGGGAGCACGGAAATCATTACCGAATAACTGACGGACGACACATATTTCCCCTCATTGCGGTAGACCGAAAATGAATTAGCTAGGAGACAGAGAGGCCGTTGACCGAGAACCGGTCGTCATTTCGATACTTGCAAGCATAGAGACAAGATCGGAGTGTCAGTGGCGCCGAAATTCAATCCAGGAAATAGAAACCAGGGGATAAAATACCTTGGTACAGACAATCGTTGGGAGATTCATTGGTTCCGCAGTAGAGGAGTGTATAGTGGCAGGGTCTTGGTCCGATCGGGAGGAGAAGCAAAGGGCAAAACTATCAGAGGTCCTGGGTTGGCATTTTGAAGACGGCCCAGACCTCTGACCGTTAGGGGGATACCGGTGGAAGTGCGGAACGACCAGTTCCAAGCGGTGTACACGGTACATCCATAGCGGGAGAAACCCATCAAATAGCGGCGTTTCAGCCAACAAAGGCGCAGTAGCGGGCGCTTGTATACTGGGGTCCCAGCAACAAAAACCAAATAAGGACCAAGAACCGGCTTGAAACTAGCAGTAGACAAAAGTCTCATAAAAGTGGACACTGCAGAGCAGCCACTCACCAATACAAAGGAGACAACAACCACTCACCACCCCACGGGGTGCTCCGCTGGACAGTGGACACTGTAGAGCAGCCACTCAACAGCATTCGGATCTGCAGCAACAACAACACAGTGCTTTATTTGTTCTTTCGAACTAGTGCAGTGCAAATTTAATTGTTTTTTTTTGAGCAAAGACTCCACACTTGAACTTAGAACATAGATACAATAGTGAATTTTTTTTTTGAATTTCTTTTTGAATTAAGATTTTTGAGTGTATACTGTTTTTTTTTACGTGGCGGGTGACAGCATTTTGGCCATAATTTTAAGAGCAGGATCGCCTCTTCAGTGCTGCGCGCAGGACTTCGAGGGATCACATAAAACCGTGAGTTCGTTCCTGTTGTGTTTGTCCTTTTTTTATTTTGAAATATATTGAATTTTAGCTTTAGATGATTAAAGAAAAACAGTAGTAGGTTAGATTTAAGTTTTCCTTTCCTTTTTTTTTATTTGTGAAGTTGGATTTTTATGAGTTACATTATTAAATCGAGTGTGGTGTGAACATGAGCGTTTAATTTCTTCGCGGCGGGTGTGTGAGGGGACTTGGGAAGGCCGTCCTTAGGTGGGAATGACATGACAAGACATACGATGACTTTCTTTTTTTTTACCAGCTAGTTATTCTCTTTACTTGGCACGAGATTTTGTGTGCTGAGCAGGTGGTGCAAGGTGGGGTTGACAAGAACCACCCCGTCCGACGAGTTGAGCCGTGCAACCGCAAGCGTGCCGCCGTCTTCTTCACCTGCACCGAAGTTGCCCCCGTGGCCCAATCCTGACTCGCAACAATGGCGCCCAACGGATTTTACCGTAATGTCCGGCTAGAGGCAATTGTGATTCCAGGGTGGTGATCTGAAGTTCATTGCCTTGGACCCACAAAGTCTCTTCCACACTTAGGCTTTTTACATTTCAAATTTTCTATCTTTCTTTCATTTTCTATCTATCTTCTTTCTATAACTTTCTTCTTTGTTCAAGGACTGTTCAAGCTTTCTGTTTCCTCATAGACTGAAGACAGCTGTCTAATCCTCAGGCTTCAGCCAGGGGATCTCGTGAGGTAGTTGGACGTCTATGAGGATGCAAAGAGCGGGACCGAGTGGAGAGGCTCAACTGCTTACAGCTACCGGAGAATCTAGGTCAAGGCCCGATTCTTCGTGAGGCGTGAGCGGAAATCTCGAAGCTTAGTCCGTGTTGGAACTGATCTTTGGAGTCCTGGCCAACCTTCCATTTGGTTTACCAGATGAGAAGTTGTGGTAAGGACCGAAAGGGTCAGGAAAGACACTCGTCAAGTATCTGAGGCACCGGTCACAACTCTTAGTGACAAACAACGAACGGTGACGATACATTACGACGAACAAACGAACGAATTCGACTTATCCCACAGAAGTTGCACAGGAAAACCTTCCCGATAACCTCACACACCATCGCATATGAATAGTAACTTTTACCATCTTTCGGATTTAGATACATAATATTATTTTACATCGCATTTTATTCTAAACATTTATATCATTTTATTTCATTTTTTTTTAATTACATATCAATCATAACATACATAATCTGAATAAATAAATAATTTTTATGAATTGAAAACCTTTTTTTATCTCTTAAGTTCTCTACTCTACATATACTACACCTTTTTTTACCTCATTGAATTTTTTTACTGAATTACTCCCATTTGAATTACTCCCTTTTGAATTTATTCCCTTTTATTATTCTTATATCGTTTTGAATTGTTTTGTTTTGAACTGAATTCCTCTGGTATTTAGATACTAGACAAAAAAGATCAATATATTACAAACAGTCACAAAAACAGAAACTACCAGTGGTCCACATTCATAGCGAAGAAAATATGGAGACTTCGAAGAGTACAGGTGCTATACCGAGGTGTACTTCGCCCAAGCCAGCGGTTCCACCGGGTATCCGGATAACCTCGCTCCAGGAAAAGGCCTGCGAACTGGAGGTATCCAGCAACCGCCATAGAGAGCCACCTCGACGGACAGAACGAACTAACCACGTAGACCTGACAACACAATCTACACCACTAGGGCCTACTCAAGATGCCAATCCGAGGCCGGGTATGTGGCGCGAACAACTTACCCCACGCGGCCCGGGGAGGAAAGTTGATATCCACAAGTGGGGGGTTAAGTTCGACGGAACGCCGAAGACAATGTCCGTCGATAGTTTCTTCTTCCGGATCGAGACCTTACAGAAGAAGAACGGTCTAAGTAGTGAGGAGCTCTTTGCCAACTTTCACCACCTTGTCTCCGGTCCTGCCGAAAGGTGGTACTGGCAGTATTTGGAGGAGAATGAGGCAGACGAATTCCTCAACTACTACGACTTAAAAACCGAGCTTTCTAGCCAATTCAAAGATAAAAGGAGGGACCATGAGATATAGAGAAGCATCATGGATAGAAAGCAATCACCTGAGGAGACTTTCGATGAATTTTACTCCGACATAAGGGCATTGACGCTACAGATGAGGATAAGACCTCACGAAGACGACCTGGTGGCGATACTTAGGCAGAATATCAGGGACAGAATAGCGACGCTGATCTTTGGATGCAACATCAGAACCATTCAAGATCTTAGGGAACAATGTAGACGCGCTGAAAAACATATAGCAGCTAGGGAATTTAGGATGAGACGCAACGTTAGTGAAGTGAATCAGGAAATATATGACGACGAGACCGGTTAGCGGACACGGATGAGGAAGGGATGGAAGTAGCAGCACTTCAGCCGAGAAGACAGGACATACCGACTAACCACTCGACGACAAACAACTTCACGAAGACAAGAACAGATAACAAATACAGTCAACGAACTAGTACACCTGACAGAACAGCAGCTCATCCGTGTCCATCGACTTTTCACACTCTGACATGCTTTAGTTGCGGCCAAGGGAGTATGTCCGAAGCATGTCAGGGAAACCGGAAAGTTGGCGGGACGACCGGGAACAAACCGTCAACGACCAACCCGGTCCCGGAGAATCAAAATCTAAAATAAAAATTTTAGTTAGTGACACAGAGGATGATACTCACGAGATCAAAGTCTCACCTCCACGCAAGAGCCTTCACCAGAGACTGGTGGAGGATAACATAGCTAGACGACGAATATTCGGAGAGGAATTGACTACAAGAGAGGCTAGAAAGAGACAATACCATAAAATAAGTAGACTTAGAGACAAATGCGCTAAAGATAGACGACGAAAGAGACAAATAGAAGCAACGATATTAAATAATAATGACGACAATAGGCCCTACGCTAATGTGAAAGTAGAAGGTGAGGAGATATTAGGCCTATTGGATAGCGGAGCTTCCGTAAGTTGTTTAGGCAAGGGAGCGAACGATTTTATGATAAGGAACAATTTAAGAATGACGAGGATGACAACTGACATAAAGACAGCAGACGGTCACCACCAGCGAATAGAGGGACGGGTAAAAGCGAAAGTCTCTTGGGGTGATATAGTCAAGGAATTAGAACTCTTTATAGTACCAGGACTTCAGCAGCAGCTTTATTTAGGGGTCGATTTTTGGAGGGCTTTCAAGGTCGCTCCAAATATTATCGACGAACTGGACACTCCATCGCCGACGACAGATCGAGATCCCAGGCAGGCACTCTCACCAGCGCAGGCGCAACGACTGGAGAGAATCAAGCTGTTGTTTCCCTCCTTTGCTGCAGTGGGATTGGGTAAGACCAGCATGGAAGAACATGTGATAGAGGTGGAAGACGACAAAATTCCCATCAAACAGCGGCACTACCCAATCTTACCTGCCATTCAAAAATTCCTGTATGAGGAGCTAGACAGGATGTTGTCTCTAGGTGTTATAGAGGAAAGCAACAGTCCTTGGAGCTCTCCAGTAGTGCTGGTGAGGAAACCCGGTAAGAATAGACTGTGCCTGGACTCTAGGAAGGTCAACGCGGTGACCAAGAAAGACGCGTACCCGCTTCCTCACATTGAGGTTCTGCTTAGTAGGCTCCAAGATACGCGATACATATCGGGCATCGACTTGAAGGATGCGTTTTGGCAAATCCCTCTGGAGCACAAATCTAGGGAGAAGACGGCCTTCACAGTCCCTGGACGGCCGTTGTATCAGTTCACGGTTATGCCGTTTGGACTGTGTAACGCCGCCCAGAGAATGTGTAGGCTGATGGACAAAGTCATACCCTCTCGGCTAAAAGAGCATGTCTTTGTCTACCTTGACGACCTCTTGGTTTGTTCTCCGGACTTCGAGTCGCATGCCAGATTGTTGGAGGAGGTGTTTGAGGGAAGCGGGTCTGACCATCAACGTCGAGAAAAGTAAATTTTGTTATAAAGAGATCAAGTATTTGGGATATTTCGTCGGTGATGGGTGTTTACGAACTGACCCAGACAAGGTGTCGGCGATTGAGGAAATTCCCGGTGCCAAAAACACCCAAGCAGCTTCGTCGGTTCTTAGGGATGGACGGGTGGTATAGGCGATTCATTCCGAACTTTGCCTCCTTATCATCTCCCATGACTGACTGCCTACGAAAAGGCCAGACATTTTCAATAACAGACGATGCGCTTAACGCGTTTAACGAACTAAAGACGGCTCTGGTGACAGCACCAATTCTAACAAATCCGGACTTCACGAAACACTTCTACATACAGTGTGACGCATCGACTACGGGTGTTGGGAGTGTGCTTTTCCAGATGGACGCGGAAAATAACGAACGACCGATAGCATTCATGTCCCAGAAGCTTAATGCCGCTCAGCGGAACTATAGTGTGACGGAACTTGAGTGCTATGCGGCCGTTTTGTCGGTAAAGAAGTTCAGGGCCTACGTGGAAGGATTACCTTTCACTATAATCACCGATCATGCGAGTTTGAAGTGGCTGATGACACAGAAGGATCTGTCTGGTCGTTTGGCCAGATGGAGCCTGAAACTTCAGGCCTTCGACTTCAAGATTGAGCATAGGAAAGATGTCCAGTGCTGCGCGCAGGACTTCGAGGGATCACATAAAACCGTGAGTTCGTTCCTGTTGTGTTTGTCCTTTTTTTATTTTGAAATATATTGAATTTTAGCTTTAGATGATTAAAGAAAAACAGTAGTAGGTTAGATTTAAGTTTTCCTTTCCTTTTTTTTTATTTGTGAAGTTGGATTTTTATGAGTTACATTATTAAATCGAGTGTGGTGTGAACATGAGCGTTTAATTTCTTCGCGGCGGGTGTGTGAGGGGACTTGGGAAGGCCGTCCTTAGGTGGGAATGACATGACAAGACATACGATGACTTTCTTTTTTTTTACCAGCTAGTTATTCTCTTTACTTGGCACGAGATTTTGTGTGCTGAGCAGGTGGTGCAAGGTGGGGTTGACAAGAACCACCCCGTCCGACGAGTTGAGCCGTGCAACCGCAAGCGTGCCGCCGTCTTCTTCACCTGCACCGAAGTTGCCCCCGTGGCCCAATCCTGACTCGCAACAATGGCGCCCAACGGATTTTACCGTAATGTCCGGCTAGAGGCAATTGTGATTCCAGGGTGGTGATCTGAAGTTCATTGCCTTGGACCCACAAAGTCTCTTCCACACTTAGGCTTTTTACATTTCAAATTTTCTATCTTTCTTTCATTTTCTATCTATCTTCTTTCTATAACTTTCTTCTTTGTTCAAGGACTGTTCAAGCTTTCTGTTTCCTCATAGACTGAAGACAGCTGTCTAATCCTCAGGCTTCAGCCAGGGGATCTCGTGAGGTAGTTGGACGTCTATGAGGATGCAAAGAGCGGGACCGAGTGGAGAGGCTCAACTGCTTACAGCTACCGGAGAATCTAGGTCAAGGCCCGATTCTTCGTGAGGCGTGAGCGGAAATCTCGAAGCTTAGTCCGTGTTGGAACTGATCTTTGGAGTCCTGGCCAACCTTCCATTTGGTTTACCAGATGAGAAGTTGTGGTAAGGACCGAAAGGGTCAGGAAAGACACTCGTCAAGTATCTGAGGCACCGGTCACAACTCTTAGTGACAAACAACGAACGGTGACGATACATTACGACGAACAAACGAACGAATTCGACTTATCCCACAGAAGTTGCACAGGAAAACCTTCCCGATAACCTCACACACCATCGCATATGAATAGTAACTTTTACCATCTTTCGGATTTAGATACATAATATTATTTTACATCGCATTTTATTCTAAACATTTATATCATTTTATTTCATTTTTTTTTAATTACATATCAATCATAACATACATAATCTGAATAAATAAATAATTTTTATGAATTGAAAACCTTTTTTTATCTCTTAAGTTCTCTACTCTACATATACTACACCTTTTTTTACCTCATTGAATTTTTTTACTGAATTACTCCCATTTGAATTACTCCCTTTTGAATTTATTCCCTTTTATTATTCTTATATCGTTTTGAATTGTTTTGTTTTGAACTGAATTCCTCTGGTATTTAGATACTAGACAAAAAAGATCAATATATTACAAACAGTCACAAAAACAGAAACTACCAGTGGTCCACATTCATAGCGAAGAAAATATGGAGACTTCGAAGAGTACAGGTGCTATACCGAGGTGTACTTCGCCCAAGCCAGCGGTTCCACCGGGTATCCGGATAACCTCGCTCCAGGAAAAGGCCTGCGAACTGGAGGTATCCAGCAACCGCCATAGAGAGCCACCTCGACGGACAGAACGAACTAACCACGTAGACCTGACAACACAATCTACACCACTAGGGCCTACTCAAGATGCCAATCCGAGGCCGGGTATGTGGCGCGAACAACTTACCCCACGCGGCCCGGGGAGGAAAGTTGATATCCACAAGTGGGGGGTTAAGTTCGACGGAACGCCGAAGACAATGTCCGTCGATAGTTTCTTCTTCCGGATCGAGACCTTACAGAAGAAGAACGGTCTAAGTAGTGAGGAGCTCTTTGCCAACTTTCACCACCTTGTCTCCGGTCCTGCCGAAAGGTGGTACTGGCAGTATTTGGAGGAGAATGAGGCAGACGAATTCCTCAACTACTACGACTTAAAAACCGAGCTTTCTAGCCAATTCAAAGATAAAAGGAGGGACCATGAGATATAGAGAAGCATCATGGATAGAAAGCAATCACCTGAGGAGACTTTCGATGAATTTTACTCCGACATAAGGGCATTGACGCTACAGATGAGGATAAGACCTCACGAAGACGACCTGGTGGCGATACTTAGGCAGAATATCAGGGACAGAATAGCGACGCTGATCTTTGGATGCAACATCAGAACCATTCAAGATCTTAGGGAACAATGTAGACGCGCTGAAAAACATATAGCAGCTAGGGAATTTAGGATGAGACGCAACGTTAGTGAAGTGAATCAGGAAATATATGACGACGAGACCGGTTAGCGGACACGGATGAGGAAGGGATGGAAGTAGCAGCACTTCAGCCGAGAAGACAGGACATACCGACTAACCACTCGACGACAAACAACTTCACGAAGACAAGAACAGATAACAAATACAGTCAACGAACTAGTACACCTGACAGAACAGCAGCTCATCCGTGTCCATCGACTTTTCACACTCTGACATGCTTTAGTTGCGGCCAAGGGAGTATGTCCGAAGCATGTCAGGGAAACCGGAAAGTTGGCGGGACGACCGGGAACAAACCGTCAACGACCAACCCGGTCCCGGAGAATCAAAATCTAAAATAAAAATTTTAGTTAGTGACACAGAGGATGATACTCACGAGATCAAAGTCTCACCTCCACGCAAGAGCCTTCACCAGAGACTGGTGGAGGATAACATAGCTAGACGACGAATATTCGGAGAGGAATTGACTACAAGAGAGGCTAGAAAGAGACAATACCATAAAATAAGTAGACTTAGAGACAAATGCGCTAAAGATAGACGACGAAAGAGACAAATAGAAGCAACGATATTAAATAATAATGACGACAATAGGCCCTACGCTAATGTGAAAGTAGAAGGTGAGGAGATATTAGGCCTATTGGATAGCGGAGCTTCCGTAAGTTGTTTAGGCAAGGGAGCGAACGATTTTATGATAAGGAACAATTTAAGAATGACGAGGATGACAACTGACATAAAGACAGCAGACGGTCACCACCAGCGAATAGAGGGACGGGTAAAAGCGAAAGTCTCTTGGGGTGATATAGTCAAGGAATTAGAACTCTTTATAGTACCAGGACTTCAGCAGCAGCTTTATTTAGGGGTCGATTTTTGGAGGGCTTTCAAGGTCGCTCCAAATATTATCGACGAACTGGACACTCCATCGCCGACGACAGATCGAGATCCCAGGCAGGCACTCTCACCAGCGCAGGCGCAACGACTGGAGAGAATCAAGCTGTTGTTTCCCTCCTTTGCTGCAGTGGGATTGGGTAAGACCAGCATGGAAGAACATGTGATAGAGGTGGAAGACGACAAAATTCCCATCAAACAGCGGCACTACCCAATCTTACCTGCCATTCAAAAACTCCTGTATGAGGAGCTAGACAGGATGTTGTCTCTAGGTGTTATAGAGGAAAGCAACAGTCCTTGGAGCTCTCCAGTAGTGCTGGTGAGGAAACCCGGTAAGAATAGACTGTGCCTGGACTCTAGGAAGGTCAACGCGGTGACCAAGAAAGACGCGTACCCGCTTCCTCACATTGAGGTTCTGCTTAGTAGGCTCCAAGATACGCGATACATATCGGGCATCGACTTGAAGGATGCGTTTTGGCAAATCCCTCTGGAGCACAAATCTAGGGAGAAGACGGCCTTCACAGTCCCTGGACGGCCGTTGTATCAGTTCACGGTTATGCCGTTTGGACTGTGTAACGCCGCCCAGAGAATGTGTAGGCTGATGGACAAAGTCATACCCTCTCGGCTAAAAGAGCATGTCTTTGTCTACCTTGACGACCTCTTGGTTTGTTCTCCGGACTTCGAGTCGCATGCCAGATTGTTGGAGGAGGTGTTTGAGGGAAGCGGGTCTGACCATCAACGTCGAGAAAAGTAAATTTTGTTATAAAGAGATCAAGTATTTGGGATATTTCGTCGGTGATGGGTGTTTACGAACTGACCCAGACAAGGTGTCGGCGATTGAGGAAATTCCCGGTGCCAAAAACACCCAAGCAGCTTCGTCGGTTCTTAGGGATGGACGGGTGGTATAGGCGATTCATTCCGAACTTTGCCTCCTTATCATCTCCCATGACTGACTGCCTACGAAAAGGCCAGACATTTTCAATAACAGACGATGCGCTTAACGCGTTTAACGAACTAAAGACGGCTCTGGTGACAGCACCAATTCTAACAAATCCGGACTTCACGAAACACTTCTACATACAGTGTGACGCATCGACTACGGGTGTTGGGAGTGTGCTTTTCCAGATGGACGCGGAAAATAACGAACGACCGATAGCATTCATGTCCCAGAAGCTTAATGCCGCTCAGCGGAACTATAGTGTGACGGAACTTGAGTGCTATGCGGCCGTTTTGTCGGTAAAGAAGTTCAGGGCCTACGTGGAAGGATTACCTTTCACTATAATCACCGATCATGCGAGTTTGAAGTGGCTGATGACACAGAAGGATCTGTCTGGTCGTTTGGCCAGATGGAGCCTGAAACTTCAGGCCTTCGACTTCAAGATTGAGCATAGGAAAGATGTCCAGAACTTGTCCCTGACACTCTCTCGCGTGTCCATATGGAGGAGCTCACAACCGACGGGACAATACAGGAAGTCGACTTCGATTCACCATATTTTTCTACGGAGGAGTATGGTGAGTTGAAGAAGACCATAAACGAGAATAAAGACAAACTACCTGATATATGTGTTTCGGACCGATAAACGAACTGGGGACGTGTTACAGGAGGATAGAGCTTGGAAACTCTGGGTGCCGATGGAGATGCGAGGGAGTTTGGTGGACTTTGCCCATAACTCACCATCTGCGGGTCATGGCGGGATCCATAAGACCCTCGCCAAGTTGAGGCAGAGGTACTTCTGGCCTGGCATGGTGGCGGATGTGCAGGAGTGGGTGAGGTCGTGCGAAATCTGCAAATCGACAAAACCGCAGAACGTGATTTCCCGACCGCCGATGGGACAACAGACCATGACGGAGCGGCCTTTCCAGCTTCTATATATAGATTTTTTAGGACCCTACCCTCGGACGAAGAACGGACATACACATATATTCATAGTGCTCGACCATTTCAGTAAGTTTCTGTTCTTAAGGCCTATTCGAAAAGCAACGGCAGCCGAGTAGTGAAATTTTTAGAGGATAGTGTGTTTCATGTTTTTGGTGTGCCTGAGTTCATTCATTCGGACAATGGTAAGCAATTCGTCTCAGAATTGTTTGCCAGCTTACTGGCAAAATACGGGGTCAAGCATGTTCGCACCGCGTTCTACTCTCCTCAAGCCAACGCGTCAGAGAGAGTCAACCGTTCGGTGTTGACGAAGATTCGGTCGTACGTTGGCAGCGACCAAAGAAACTGGGACCTTCACGTCAGCAGCGCGGCGTTTTCACTGAGGAGCGTAGTACACGATGCGACCATGTTTGAACCCTATTACGCGGTGTTCCGGACACCAATGATCCAGCACGCAGGCACATATGAGGTGCTTAGAAGACTAGACATGTTGAAAGATACACAGGTAGAAGTTAAGAGAAGTGACAAACTAGACTTAGTGAGAAGAAAGATTTATGACAACCTTAAGTTAGCGCATCAAAAGGCAACTAAGGTGTACAATACTAGAAGTAGGGAGGTGCAATATAGTGTAGGACAGATAGTGTACAGGAGGAACTTTAAACAAAGTAGTTTAGCTGATAGCTACAACGCTAAGCTTGGCCCCAAGTTCCTCAAGTCGGTCATATTGAAAAAGATTGGCACTGCCCTATACGAGATTGGGAACTTCAGTGGCCAGAAAGTGGGAGTGTTCCACGCTAAAGACCTCCATACATGAGAGATAGAGACTGCAATTGACGCACTCGAGCTTGCCGCTGCTTCGTATTTTATTAGTAGGTCTTTATGTATGTATCTTGCTCAGAGCTAAGATTAAGTATTTATTTATCTATTTATTTATTTATTAATTTTATAAACTTGACAATCCATCCGTAGAGCGCAGAGTTAAATATATAGATTATTCACCATAGAGTTTATTTATTTATTTATTTATTTATTTATTTACATTAGGAATTAAGTGACCGAGTCCATATCGCCAACTACAGGGTGATACCTGGTGATATCACTTGGTAAGGCCCAGGTACGAATTGGCGACATGGACGTCTGTGATAGGTAGCTGTGATATTTTAGGCTTAGGTAGATATAAAACATGCAAAGTACTTGCCCGGCTAAAACAGGCGAACTCAGGGAGTGGGCCCTTGCCACACGTTTGAGGCCACAGGATTTAACGAAGGAACAGGCTACATCCTTCCTTATATTACGAGGCCGTTTGCCTCACGACCACTCGCCAAACGTCGTCGATCCTGTTGCGGAAGCCTTTGCCTGTAAGAAAAAAAAAATTTTTATGAAGAAAATGTAAACAAAGTACCTGCACTGGAGGTTACCTCTTTGAACAGAGCCAGGAAGACAACCTCCGGTAGTATTTTACAACACTTACGTGTTTCTAATAGCCACCCATCGTCTCGCTATAAAAGAAGCACATTAAAACAAAATATTTTCACAAACAATCCACAAATATTTACATACCAGACTTTTAGCTCCACGCTGCATTGGGTTAGCTCTGTTTTGATATTTGTTTTTGACATTTCCACATACACAACATGTGAGTGCAAGACGGTTGCACATAAATCCGCGCATGAGCATAGGGCGATCTCACTCACGCCAAGTTTCGCGCAATGAACGATGTGAATGTGGAACGTGTTCAATAGCAGAGAAATGCTTTGTTTACATACGTTTTATGCACGATTTATGTTTTTATGATATTTATCTATTTATTTATTTATTTATTTATTTAATTGTATTGTTAGGTATTTTTATGTATTATTAGTACGTTTGCGTTAGTGTATGGTAGGAATAAGTATGGTATATAAACATGTATGTATGTATAGATATAAGTAGACGAAGTGGGAGCACGGAAATCATTACCGAATAACTGACGGACGACACATATTTCCCCTCATTGCGGTAGACCGAAAATGAATTAGCTAGGAGACAGAGAGGCCGTTGACCGAGAACCGGTCGTCATTTCGATACTTGCAAGCATAGAGACAAGATCGGAGTGTCAGTGGCGCCGAAATTCAATCCAGGAAATAGAAACCAGGGGATAAAATACCTTGGTACAGACAATCGTTGGGAGATTCATTGGTTCCGCAGTAGAGGAGTGTATAGTGGCAGGGTCTTGGTCCGATCGGGAGGAGAAGCAAAGGGCAAAACTATCAGAGGTACTGGGTTGGCATTTTGAAGACGGCCCAGACCTCTGACCGTTAGGGGGATACCGGTGGAAGTGCGGAACGACCAGTTCCAAGCGGTGTACACGGAACATCCATAGCGGGAGAAACCCATCAAATAGCGGCGTTTCAGCCAACAAAGGCGCAGTAGCGGGCGCTTGTATACTGGGGTCCCAGCAACAAAAATCAAATAAGGACCAAGAACCGGCTTGAAACTAGCAGTAGACAAAAGTCTCATAAAAGTGGACACTGCAGAGCAGCCACTCACCAATACAAAGGAGACAACAACCACTCACCACCCCACGGGGTGCTCCGCTGGACAGTGGACACTGTAGAGCAGCCACTCAACAGCATTCGGATCTGCAGCAACAACAACACAGTGCTTTATTTGTTCTTTCGAACTAGTGCAGTGCAAATTTAATTGTTTTTTTTTTGAGCAAAGACTCCACACTTGAACTTAGAACATAGATACAATAGTGAATTTTTTTTTTGAATTTCTTTTTGAATTAAGATTTTTGAGTGTATACTGTTTTTTTTTACGTGGCGGGTGACAGCATTTTGGCCATAATTTTAAGAGCAGGATCGCCTCTTCAGTGCTGCGCGCAGGACTTCGAGGGATCACATAAAACCGTGAGTTCGTTCCTGTTGTGTTTGTCCTTTTTTTATTTTGAAATATATTGAATTTTAGCTTTAGATGATTAAAGAAAAACAGTAGTAGGTTAGATTTAAGTTTTCCTTTCCTTTTTTTTTATTTGTGAAGTTGGATTTTTATGAGTTACATTATTAAATCGAGTGTGGTGTGAACATGAGCGTTTAATTTCTTCGCGGCGGGTGTGTGAGGGGACTTGGGAAGGCCGTCCTTAGGTGGGAATGACATGACAAGACATACGATGACTTTCTTTTTTTTTACCAGCTAGTTATTCTCTTTACTTGGCACGAGATTTTGTGTGCTGAGCAGGTGGTGCAAGGTGGGGTTGACAAGAACCACCCCGTCCGACGAGTTGAGCCGTGCAACCGCAAGCGTGCCGCCGTCTTCTTCACCTGCACCGAAGTTGCCCCCGTGGCCCAATCCTGACTCGCAACAATGGCGCCCAACGGATTTTACCGTAATGTCCGGCTAGAGGCAATTGTGATTCCAGGGTGGTGATCTGAAGTTCATTGCCTTGGACCCACAAAGTCTCTTCCACACTTAGGCTTTTTACATTTCAAATTTTCTATCTTTCTTTCATTTTCTATCTATCTTCTTTCTATAACTTTCTTCTTTGTTCAAGGACTGTTCAAGCTTTCTGTTTCCTCATAGACTGAAGACAGCTGTCTAATCCTCAGGCTTCAGCCAGGGGATCTCGTGAGGTAGTTGGACGTCTATGAGGATGCAAAGAGCGGGACCGAGTGGAGAGGCTCAACTGCTTACAGCTACCGGAGAATCTAGGTCAAGGCCCGATTCTTCGTGAGGCGTGAGCGGAAATCTCGAAGCTTAGTCCGTGTTGGAACTGATCTTTGGAGTCCTGGCCAACCTTCCATTTGGTTTACCAGATGAGAAGTTGTGGTAAGGACCGAAAGGGTCAGGAAAGACACTCGTCAAGTATCTGAGGCACCGGTCACAACTCTTAGTGACAAACAACGAACGGTGACGATACATTACGACGAACAAACGAACGAATTCGACTTATCCCACAGAAGTTGCACAGGAAAACCTTCCCGATAACCTCACACACCATCGCATATGAATAGTAACTTTTACCATCTTTCGGATTTAGATACATAATATTATTTTACATCGCATTTTATTCTAAACATTTATATCATTTTATTTCATTTTTTTTTAATTACATATCAATCATAACATACATAATCTGAATAAATAAATAATTTTTATGAATTGAAAACCTTTTTTTATCTCTTAAGTTCTCTACTCTACATATACTACACCTTTTTTTACCTCATTGAATTTTTTTACTGAATTACTCCCATTTGAATTACTCCCTTTTGAATTTATTCCCTTTTATTATTCTTATATCGTTTTGAATTGTTTTGTTTTGAACTGAATTCCTCTGGTATTTAGATACTAGACAAAAAAGATCAATATATTACAAACAGTCACAAAAACAGAAACTACCAGTGGTCCACATTCATAGCGAAGAAAATATGGAGACTTCGAAGAGTACAGGTGCTATACCGAGGTGTACTTCGCCCAAGCCAGCGGTTCCACCGGGTATCCGGATAACCTCGCTCCAGGAAAAGGCCTGCGAACTGGAGGTATCCAGCAACCGCCATAGAGAGCCACCTCGACGGACAGAACGAACTAACCACGTAGACCTGACAACACAATCTACACCACTAGGGCCTACTCAAGATACCAATCCGAGGCCGGGTATGTGGCGCGAACAACTTACCCCACGCGGCCCGGGGAGGAAAGTTGATATCCACAAGTGGGGGGTTAAGTTCGACGGAACGCCGAAGACAATGTCCGTCGATAGTTTCTTCTTCCGGATCGAGACCTTACAGAAGAAGAACGGTCTAAGTAGTGAGGAGCTCTTTGCCAACTTTCACCACCTTGTCTCCGGTCCTGCCGAAAGGTGGTACTGGCAGTATTTGGAGGAGAATGAGGCAGACGAATTCCTCAACTACTACGACTTAAAAACCGAGCTTTCTAGCCAATTCAAAGATAAAAGGAGGGACCATGAGATATAGAGAAGCATCATGGATAGAAAGCAATCACCTCAGGAGACTTTCGATGAATTTTACTCCGACATAAGGGCATTGACGCTACAGATGAGGATAAGACCTCACGAAGACGACCTGGTGGCGATACTTAGGCAGAATATCAGGGACAGAATAGCGACGCTGATCTTTGGATGCAACATCAGAACCATTCAAGATCTTAGGGAACAATGTAGACGCGCTGAAAAACATATAGCAGCTAGGGAATTTAGGATGAGACGCAACGTTAGTGAAGTGAATCAGGAAATATATGACGACGAGACCGGTTAGCGGACACGGATGAGGAAGGGATGGAAGTAGCAGCACTTCAGCCGAGAAGACAGGACATACCGACTAACCACTCGACGACAAACAACTTCACGAAGACAAGAACAGATAACAAATACAGTCAACGAACTAGTACACCTGACAGAACAGCAGCTCATCCGTGTCCATCGACTTTTCACACTCTGACATGCTTTAGTTGCGGCCAAGGGAGTATGTCCGAAGCATGTCAGGGAAACCGGAAAGTTGGCGGGACGACCGGGAACAAACCGTCAACGACCAACCCGGTCCCGGAGAATCAAAATCTAAAATAAAAATTTTAGTTAGTGACACAGAGGATGATACTCACGAGATCAAAGTCTCACCTCCACGCAAGAGCCTTCACCAGAGACTGGTGGAGGATAACATAGCTAGACGACGAATATTCGGAGAGGAATTGACTACAAGAGAGGCTAGAAAGAGACAATACCATAAAATAAGTAGACTTAGAGACAAATGCGCTAAAGATAGACGACGAAAGAGACAAATAGAAGCAACGATATTAAATAATAATGACGACAATAGGCCCTACGCTAATGTGAAAGTAGAAGGTGAGGAGATATTAGGCCTATTGGATAGCGGAGCTTCCGTAAGTTGTTTAGGCAAGGGAGCGAACGATTTTATGATAAGGAACAATTTAAGAATGACGAGGATGACAACTGACATAAAGACAGCAGACGGTCACCACCAGCGAATAGAGGGACGGGTAAAAGCGAAAGTCTCTTGGGGTGATATAGTCAAGGAATTAGAACTCTTTATAGTACCAGGACTTCAGCAGCAGCTTTATTTAGGGGTCGATTTTTGGAGGGCTTTCAAGGTCGCTCCAAATATTATCGACGAACTGGACACTCCATCGCCGACGACAGATCGAGATCCCAGGCAGGCACTCTCACCAGCGCAGGCGCAACGACTGGAGAGAATCAAGCTGTTGTTTCCCTCCTTTGCTGCAGTGGGATTGGGTAAGACCAGCATGGAAGAACATGTGATAGAGGTGGAAGACGACAAAATGCCATTCAAAAACTCCTGTTTGAGGAGCTAGACAGGATGTTGTCTCTAGGTGTTATAGAGGAAAGCAACAGTCCTTGGAGCTCTCCAGTAGTGCTGGTGAGGAAACCCGGTAAGAATAGACTGTGCCTGGACTCTAGGAAGGTCAACGCGGTGACCAAGAAAGACGCGTACCCGCTTCCTCACATTGAGGTTCTTCTTAGTAGGCTCCAAGATACGCGATACATATCGGGCATCGACTTGAAGGATGCGTTTTGGCAAATCCCTCTGGAGCACAAATCAAGGGAGAAGACGGCCTTCACAGTCCCTGGACGGCCGTTGTATCAGTTCACGGTTATGCCGTTTGGACTGTGTAACGCCGCCCAGAGAATGTGTAGGCTGATGGACAAAGTCATACCCTCTCGGCTAAAAGAGCATGTCTTTGTCTACCTTGACGACCTCTTGGTTTGTTCTCCGGACTTCGAGTCGCATGCCAGATTGTTGGAGGAGGTGTTTGAGGGAAGCGGGTCTGACCATCAACGTCGAGAAAAGTAAATTTTGTTATAAAGAGATCAAGTATTTGGGATATTTCGTCGGTGATGGGTGTTTACGAACTGACCCAGACAAGGTGTCGGCGATTGAGGAAATTCCCGGTGCCAAAAACACCCAAGCAGCTTCGTCGGTTCTTAGGGATGGACGGGTGGTATAGGCGATTCATTCCGAACTTTGCCTCCTTATCATCTCCCATGACTGACTGCCTACGAAAAGGCCAGACATTTTCAATAACAGACGATGCGCTTAACGCGTTTAACGAACTAAAGACGGCTCTGGTGACAGCACCAATTCTAACAAATCCGGACTTCACGAAACACTTCTACATACAGTGTGACGCATCGACTACGGGTGTCGGGAGTGTGCTTTTCCAGATGGACGCGGAAAATAACGAACGACCGATAGCATTCATGTCCCAGAAGCTTAATGCCGCTCAGCGGAACTATAGTGTGACGGAACTTGAGTGCTATGCGGCCGTTTTGTCGGTAAAGAAGTTCAGGGCCTACGTGGAAGGATTACCTTTCACTATAATCACCGATCATGCGAGTATGAAGTGGCTGATGACACAGAAGGGTCTGTCTGGTCGTTTGGCCAGATGGAGCCTGAAACTTCAGGCCTTCGACTTCAAGATTGAGCATAGGAAAGATGTCCAGAACTTGTCCCTGACACTCTCTCGCGTGTCCATATGGAGGAGCTCACAACCGACGGGACAATACAGGAAGTCGACTTCGATTCACCATATTTTTCTACGGAGGAGTATGGTGAGTTGAAGAAGACCATAAACGAGAATAAAGACAAACTACCTGACATATGTGTTTCGGACCGATATACGAACTGGGGACGTGTTACAGGAGGATAGAGCTTGGAAACTCTGGGTGCCGATGGAGATGCGAGGGAGTTTGGTGGACTTTGCCCATAACTCACCATCTGCGGGTCATGGCGGGATCCATAAGACCCTCGCCAAGTTGAGGCAGAGGTACTTCTGGCCTGGCATGGTGGCGGATGTGCAGGAGTGGGTGAGGTCGTGCGAAATCTGCAAATCGACAAAACCGCAGAACGTGATTTCCCGACCGCCGATGGGACAACAGACCATGACGGAGCGGCCTTTCCAGCGTCTATATATAGATTTTTTAGGACCCTACCCTCGGACGAAGAACGGACATACACATATATTCATAGTGCTCGACCATTTCAGTAAGTTTGTGTTCTTAAGGCCTATTCGAAAAGCAACGGCAGCCGAGGTAGTGAAATTTTTAGAGGATAGTGTGTTTCATGTTTTTGGTGTGCCTGAGTTCATTCATTCGGACAATGGTAAGCAATTCGTCTCAGAATTGTTTGCCAGCTTACTGGCAAAATACGGGGTCAAGCATGTTCGCACCGCGTTCTACTCTCCTCAAGCCAACGCGTCAGAGAGAGTCAACCGTTCGGTGTTGACGAAGATTCGGTCGTACATTGGCAGCGACCAAAGAAACTGGGACCTTCACGTCAGCAGCGCGGCGTTTTCACTTAGGAGCGTAGTACACGATGCGACCATGTTTGAGCCCTATTACGCGGTGTTCGGGACACCAATGTTCCAGCACGCAGGCACATATGAGGTGCTTAGAAGACTAGACATGTTGAAAGATACACAGGTAGAAGTTAAGAGAAGTGACAAACTAGACTTAGTGAGAAGAAAGATTTATGACAACCTTAAGTTAGCGCATCAAAAGGCAACTAAGGTGTACAATACTAGAAGTAGGGACGTGGAATATAGTGTAAGACAGATAGTGTATAGGAGGAACTTTAAACAAAGTAGTTTAGCTGATAGCTACAACGCTAAGCTTGGCCCCAAGTTCCTCAAGTCGGTCATATTGAAAAAGATTGGCACTGCCCTATACGAGATTGGGAACTTCAGTGGCCAGAAAGTGGGAGTGTTCCACGCTAAAGACCTCCATACATGAGAGATAGAGACTGCAATTGACGCACTCGAGCTTGCCGCTGCTTCGTATTTTATTAGTAGGTCTTTATGTATGTATCTTGTTCAGAGCTAAGATTAAGTATTTATTTATCTATTTATTTATTTATTAATTTTATAAACTTGACAATCCATCCGTAGAGCGCAGAGTTTAATATATAGATTATTCACCATAGAGTTTATTTATTTATTTACTAGCTGACCCGTGCTCGCCTTGCTTCGCCCTAATATGCCCGTGTGCATATTTTTGTTAAGTATATTAAAACCCATTATAAGCATATGTTTATAATTTATATGAAAATATTAATGGACCTCAAATGAACGCGTTGTTGTTAAAGTAAAACATAAAATAATTGCATAGTTTTTATTAATTTGACAAATTCAACCAAATATGTATGTACATACGTACTATATGCACTGAATATTATTTAAAATCTTCAATAAGTGTTAAGTTCATACCAGTGGGTAAAGGTTTAAAAATTAGTAAAATTCAGAAGACTGTGTATATTTAAATAGTACGTACTTATTGTATATGGTATTGGTACAAAAAGTGGAAATTTTGTATGGGGATTCTATAACGGGACCCCAAATCTTGTTGCTCAAAAGTTCATTTTGTCTCAGAGTTTTAACGCATTCATTTTTGTTTTCCTGTTGAACATACTCTTTTCGCAAAATAAAAGAAGGGAAAGAAAAGAGATGAACAGAAACTCGTTTCCAGTGTGACCATTAGCTTAAAAATATTTCACTTATTCTGAAAAGTGGAATGTTTGTTTTCCAGTTTAGTATTTTTATGTTCCACATTTAAATTCTACATACATAGGAAAATAATTTTTTTTTTTTTTTTTTCCGGTGTAGGTGAAAATCTTGCATAGACACTATGAAGACCGCAGACGCGTGCTCATAGTAGTGTGAGATTCTTACTCACTAAAAAACACCTCCCTTCGATATAAACTTTTTAGTTACTGCAACTAAGTAAGGACTTATCAAGCAATTTTTTGATCACGAAATAGAGACGTTTGGCAGGTGCCTTTCCAATGAAAGTCCCTGCATGTTCCGCTATTTAGGCGCGGTTAATTTTTATCGTGCTAAGTCAAAAGGTTTGATCCTTTGTAGACGGCGCAATACATTTCTTTCATCCAGAAGTTGTAGGACTGTATTATTAACGTGTTCGCTTATTCGATTTTTGTGCTTTCGCGCGAAGTTTTTAATTTAATTTTCGACTGTAGGAATTCCAAGATCTCTATGTATATCATCATTTCTTACGTACCACGGTGCATTGACAATTTCTCTTAGCACTTTATTTTCAAAAGTTTGTAAAATATTGGCGTTTGTTTTTTGTCCACACCGGCTTTAGCACTTGCTTATATAACAGCAGCTTGTTCTCAGTATTGAGCTTGGAATGTTTCCCAAGTAACCAATACATTTCTCTAAATTTGTTATCGAGTTCTTTACGTTTCTTTTTCACATGCGACTTCCATTTTAATTTAGCGTCGAGTGTCATTCCGAGGTATTTAGCCTCGTTTGCGAAGGGAATACGAACCGAGTTTATAAGGATAGGTAAATTGTTTAAACTTACAAGAAAGTGAAGTTTACATGGACAGATTTGGTTTCGTTGAGGGCGATCCGCCAAGTCTTTGTCCATTCGTTTACACTATTCACAGCGTTTTGTAGTTTATCTGTCGTTTCTTCGATCGTTTTGCCAATTGCTAAAATGGCAGTGTCATCGGCAAACGTAGCTAGAACGGTGTCTTCTTCTTGCGGTATATCACGGGTATACAGAAGCGGGCCAAGGACACTTCCTTGGGGTACGCCGGCTGTAATTTCTTTAAACTGCGAATATTCGTTTCCGTGTCTGACACGGAAGATTCTATTCCCGAGATATGTTGTCAGTATATTATATAGGCGTGCAGGCAGAACCTGACGTAATTTAAACTTCAAGCCTTCATGCCACACCTTATCAAAGGCTTGCGAGACATCAAGAAATACGCTTGAGCAGATCTTCTTTTCTTCAAGAGTTTTTTCTATTACGTCAGTGATTCTATGCACCTGACCAATAGTTGAGTGTTTGGTTCTGAACCCAAACTGGTGATCAGGGATAAGATTCTGATCCTTGATGATCGGCTGTAAGCGCTTGAGCAATATTCTCTCAAAGATTTTAGAAATTATTGGGAGCAGCGAAATGGGTCTATAAGATTTCTTGTCACTCGGCGGTTTTCCTGGTTTAAGAATCATTATGACTTTCGCAATTTTCCATTGGCTCGGGACATATTCTAATCTAAGCGCAGCATTTATAATATAGAGAAGCTTGATTAAGGCTTTTCTAGGCAGCATTTTGAAGACTTCTCCCGTTATGAGGTCGTAACCAGGAGCTTTTTTGGGTTTTAGTTTTTTTATTTCTTGCGTGAGTTCTGCTAGCGTTGCACTTGTTCTTGTGTAAGTGTCAGGTGTTATCTCGCGTTCAGTATTTCGAATAAGAGCTCGGCCATCGAATGGCTTAAATGTTTCTTCCAGATGGGCGGCGAAAATATCCGCTTTTTCTTTGTCTCCCTTCGCCTATTCGTCATTGCTATTCTTGATTGGCGGCGTAGGGATTTTTGGTCTTTTGGTGCCTTTTATAGCTTTCCAAAGCGAATAATTGGATTCTTTTTCAGCGGTTAAGTTTTCGAGGTAGGTCCTTATTGCACGGTTCTTAAAATTGTTTATAGTCTGTTTCAATAGATTACTCAGTCGGTTTAAGTGAGCTTTATGCTGTGGAGCACGACTTTGTTGCCATTTCTTACGCGCTTTCCTTTTTTCCCTTATCATTTCTTTTATTTCCGGTGGATATTTTAAGCCGCAATTTGTGTGCTTCTTTTTTTCGTGAGAAGTATTATTCCACCCAGCACACTGCACGATTTCGACGAAGCGATCAACTTCGATTTCGAGTTCATAGGGCGTCTTAAGTGGTATTCTTAAGTCAGTGTTCTCTTCGATTTCTTTCCTGAAAATGAATGAAATTAAAAAAGGCAAACACAAAATTTTGCTTCTATTAATAGAAAAAGGAGTACAGGTAAATACATATACATATGTACATACATATTTTAAATAAATTTGTATGTTAGGGAGACTATAAATAAAAACTAAAAGAAATAATGTCTACTTGCAGATAAAGGCATTTTGTTAACTTTGGCTTAGTACAAAAAAGAAAAAAAAGAAGACACGTCAAATATTATTAATACTGCACGAAGGTCACACTGTCGTTTTCGCTTTGTCTGCTTTTTGTTTTTTTTTTCTTGTGCGTTGTAATGAGGAAGATGGCGAATATGATGAATAACTGGTGCGTTGAGGGACTGCTGGAAGTTATTTTCTGCGGTGGACAGTACTTTTGTTTTTTCTTGGAAGCGTTGAAATTTTGTCCGTACATAATGTATTTGACCGATGTGTAAACGGATCTTTTGGTTGCAGCCAAGCTAAGATTAGGCGACGTGTAAAAACCACACAATTATGTGCCCGCGACGTCATTTCGGCATCAAACGATTGTCATACATATCATCTAATCCACATAATAACTTTAGTCGCATATACATATGTATTTATGTAGCAAATATTGTAAAATGATGTTGACAATTTGTGAAACCCATTACGCATAAAAATATGTACATATGTAAATTTTTACATACATATCTTATAATCGGGTGCCACAATTGTACAACTTTTAACATTTTAAAGATTTGCTCCACAAATATGTATGTATAGGTATACATATGTATATACATTTGTACATATATATGTGTGACACTCAAACTGTGTCCCCATCTAAAAAACCGGCAGCAACATCCATACAAAGTACCAGTGGCGACGCGTCCTATTGTTCATTTCGTTCATGAACGCCTATAACTTTCAGAGAACAATATTTCTGTTTCTAAAATTTTCTTAACTGAATATCAACCACCCACAAAATGTGCTTCCACTTGTACCCTAAGTCATACCTTCAGTCAATTTCTCAGTGTATTTCCCAATTCGTGCCAGCCTCTCGTGCACTTGAGCCAAATCATAATTCATATCAGAACAAAACCCTAACCTGCGACAGCAATGCCTTCCATTCATTCGACTCGTTCAGTTGAGTGGGAAACGAAATGATATATATGCAAAGAAAAAAAAAATTTAACGCACATCGTATCGACAAATTCGTTCATCTTAGCTGTGAACGAAGTCATACAAAAGGGTTGAGTTTTGCTCAAGTCAACCTTACATGCGGATATGGAAAGTTTATAGGTATAGGGCACATGTAGGTACTGTAGGAGATAAGAGTATGTATGGTCGTTTTGTGTTGAGTGTAGTAAAAACAAAACCATGAGTAATTATGTTGCGTTTACGTTCTATTCGTGCTGGGAGAATATGAACGAAATGAGAAATTTATATAGGATATGGAATGGATTGAGTTTACTTTGAGTTTTAATTTTGAGTGAAGCTGTGAAAAGGAAAATCATCTCAAAGTTGGTTAGAATTTAAGTGGAAAAGCTGTTGTTTGTACTTTTATGAACTGAACGCCTACACATTTTACTCACGCGTCGCCCTGCATAGTACATGCATACCTACATACGTTTGTTATCCTCGCTATGGCGTTATTCCACATCCATTGCACATAATGCGTAAGTGAATCGCATACACATGATATGTATGTAGGTATATAATATGTATGTAATCGACTCAGAAAAATGGAACAAATTTGTGTGGGCATACATAAATGAGTAACCACATGTGCGATCGCCAAAAGAACATTCTTTTATGTGATTTTTTTTACACAATACACATACTATGTACACATGTACCTATCGTGTAAACACTCATTATCTAGTTCGACAATCTTTTTTCACGTTCCAATACGTGACTTGTATTGCGCGCCAGCAGAGCATAATATACCAATGAAAAATAAACAAAAACCCACCCTTAAAAAAAACTATGCCCATGGAATATTTCCCCCTACACACGACGACCGAAATAAAAAAAACCGTACCAACACGCACAAACATGAACGCCGCTTGAGCACTGATAGTGGCAATGGTCTCCATTGATCGTGTTCGCGATTGCACTTTAATAATATTTGTTTTTTGTTATAACTTTTCTTACGGAAAACGTACAAAGATGATATGTATATCAATGGCTTTGTTAATAAAACCTCTAAACAGATATGTAATTTTGATTACAATCTGTTTGGTGAAAGTCGAGAAAAATAGAGATAACTTCCCAGAAAATGCAATTAATTTAAATAAAACAGTTTCTTTTGTTTGTTTACAGGCTTTCTGTTGAAAATTTTAAAATAATTTATATAGAAACTATCAGATGGAAGTATCCTGAATCTATATGAAGAAACTGCATTTAAATCCGTTCAGTAAATTCGCAGATTTTTTGTCACATACGAAAATACATCAGATCAGAAATTTGTATTTTATAAATATAAGTGATTTATTTATTTATTTACATTAGGAATTAAGTGACCGAGTCCATATCGCCAACTACAGGGTGATACCTGGTGATATCACTTGGTAAGGCCCAGGTACGAATTGGCGACATGGACGTCTGTGATAGGTAGCTGTGATATTTTAGGCTTAGGTAGATATAAAACATGCAAAGTACTTGCCCGGCTAAAACAGGCGAACTCAGGGAGTGGGCCCTTGCCACACGTTTGAGGCCACAGGATTTAACGAAGGAACAGGCTACATCCTTCCTTATATTACGAGGCCGTTTGCCTCACGACCACTCGCCAAACGTCGTCGATCCTGTTGCGGAAGCCTTTGCCTGTAAGAAAAAAAAAAATTTTTATGAAGAAAATGTAAACAAAGTACCTGCACTGGAGGTTACCTCTTTGAACAGAGCCAGGAAGACAACCTCCGGTAGTATTTTACAACACTTACGTGTTTCTAATAGCCACCCATCGTCTCGCTATAAAAGAAGCACATTAAAACAAAATATTTTCACAAACAATCCACAAATATTTACATACCAGACTTTTAGCTCCACGCTGCATTGGGTTAGCTCTGTTTTGATATTTGTTTTTGACATTTCCACATACACAACATGTGAGTGCAAGACGGTTGCACATAAATCCGCCCATGAGCATAGGGCGATCTCACTCACGCCAAGTTTCGCGCAATGAACGATGTGAATGTGGAACGTGTTCAATAGCAGAGAAATGCTTTGTTTACATACGTTTTATGCACGATTTATGTTTTTATGTTATTTATCTATTTATTTATTTATTTATTTATTTATTTAATTGGATTGTTAGATATTTTTATGTATTATTAGTACGTTTGCGTTAGTGTATGGTAGGAATAAGTATGGTATATAAACATGTATGTATGTATAGATATAAGTAGACGAAGTGGGAGCACGGAAATCATTACCGAATAACTGACGGACGACACATATTTCCCCTCATTGCGGTAGACCGAAAATGAATTAGCTAGGAGACAGAGAGGCCGTTGCGTTAGTGTATGGTAGGAATAAGTATGGTATATAAACATGTATGTATGTATAGATATAAGTAGACGAAGTGGGAGCACGGAAATCATTACCGAATAACTGACGGACGACACATATTTCCCCTCATTGCGGTAGACCGAAAATGAATTAGCTAGGAGACAGAGAGGCCGTTGACCGAGAACCGGTCGTCATTTCGATACTTGCAAGCATAGAGACAAGATCGGAGTGTCAGTGGCGCCGAAATTCAATCCAGGAAATAGAATCCAGGGGATAAAATACCTTGGTACAGACAATCGTTGGGAGATTCGTTGGTTCCGCAGTAGAGGAGTGTATAGTGGCAGGGTCTTGGTCCGATCGGGAGGAGAAGCAAAGGGCAAAACTATCAGAGGTATCACATAAAACCGTGAGTTCGTTCCTGTTGTGTTTGTCCTTTTTTTATTTTGAAATATATTGAATTTTAGCTTTAGATGATTAAAGAAAAACAGTAGTAGGTTAGATTTAAGTTTTCCTTTCCTTTTTTTTTTATTTGTGAAGTTGGATTTTTATGAGTTACATTATTAAATCGAGTGTGGTGTGAACATGAGCGTTTAATTTCTTCGCGGCGGGTGTGTGAGGGGACTTGGGAAGGCCGTCCTTCGGTGGGAATGACAGGACAAGACATACGATGACTTACGGTTGACGACATATGTTTCACTACGCGACGTTGAAGGTTGTGACCGGAAGGTCTTCGAGGGCCAGGGAGATAGCCATTGGTTGTGCCGAAAGGCATGAAGGGTGGGCTGGCCAGCCTTTGCCAACAACATCTGGCATGTCTCAGGTTCTTGACGAACTTTTGCCTCGGAGAGACGTGGAAAGAGACGGTACGCGTAGGGTTAAGTTAGGCTAGTGTTAAGATAGGTTAGGCATAGTTGTAGGGCTCTAGCTTTAAGTGTTAGATTAGTTTAGGTTTAGTTAGGTTAGTTCCGCGGGTTTCATTTCCATCTCTCTCCAGGGCATTGGCACAGGTCCTTGGACATAGAGTCATTTCGTTTTCTTCTATCTTTTTTTGTCCGTCCGTGGTCTGACGTAGGGAATTAGGGACTCTCTTTTCTACCAGCTAGTTATTCACTTTACTTGGCACGAGATTTTGTGTGCTGAGCAGGTGGTGCAAGGTGGGGTTGAGAAGAACCACCCCGTCCGACGAGTTGAGCCGTGCAACCGCAAGCGTGCCGCCGTCTTCTTCACCTGCACCGAAGTTGCCCCCGTGGCCCAATCCTGACTCGCAACACAGGGGATTCGAAAAAATTCCTGTGAATTAAGCAATGACAAAGAAAAACACCACAAATGTCCCCAGCTAGCCTGGACACCACCCTTGGACGCCAACGAAAAACTTAGCGAAGTCTTAGTTTCAAACCACTGTACCTCGCTCGCGGTGTGTGTATAACATTATAAGGGTATTCATATCGCCTTGATCCGCGCGTGGATTATAAAAAAAAAACATCGTACATAATGCATGCATATGTGTGCATGGATATGTACGCACGTCACACATATGACATCAATTCGGATGGCTGTGCCAATGTCCGTAGCAATGATTCGAATTACTTCTTTTTGGGAATATGTTTATCGGGCAGTTGTGAGTTTTCTGAAAATTGCTTAGACATAAATATAAATATTGTATGGTAAAGGGTGAAATCTGTGAATGTTTTAGCTTTTAATTTTTTTCATAAAAGAATTGTGAATGGTTTTAAGCCTCACTTGAATAGGTAGAAGAGGAATTTTCTTTTTGTTTCATCTTTCAGGAGGGTGGACATGTGGGTAGATTTGCATTCTTTTCCACATCAGCCAGTGGGGTAGAGTGTTGTTGCAGGGGATAGATTCCGCTGTTAGGCAGAATGATCCACTTAACCTGGATGATGAAGACCAACAATTTCGTTCACCCGACCTGGACGACACGGGAAGATATCCAACAAAGCTGCTAAAACTGACGGACTTTCGGACGAGTTATTTAAAGAAGTTGGAGATGACCTGGTGGAGAGCGTACACCAACTAGTTTGTTAGATTTGGTCAGTTGAGTGTATGTGTGATAAATGCAATCTCAGCACCGTTTGCATCATCAACAAAAAAGGAGACCCCCTCAGCTGATCGAATTACAGGAGTATCGGTCTCCCCAACATCTCGTACAAGATCTTGTCTGTTGTGTTGTGTGAAACCATTGCACATATACAGGGTTTTTCAATAAGAGCGCTTCAAAAGTTTTTTTTAAATAAAACAAAAACGGTTTTGGATATCAATGAAATTCTTTATTCCTGTGAAAGTACGTTCGATGCCATTATGTATGGAACTCGATTTCTTTTGCATGGCCACCACGGGCACGCTTGCAGAAGTCCAGACGCTGAACCCAATTTTCGACGGTTTTCAAGCATAAATCGGCCGATACTGCTGCAATTTCACGTTCGATATTCGTACGAAGTTCATCAATCGTCGCTGGCTTGTTGGCATAGACCATAGACTTGACGTAGCCCCACAGGAAATAGTCTAACGGCGTCAAATCGCACGACCGAGGCGGCCAAGCGACTGGACCATTTCGTGAGATAACACGTTCTCCAAACTTGGTTTCCAATAAATTGATTGTGATATTCGCTGTGTGGCTTGTGGCGCCGTCCTGTTGGAACCACATGTCCTCCAAGTCCATATCATCCAATTGGGGCCAAAAATATTCGGTTATCATTGAACGGTAGCCGGTGCCGGTCTTGATCATCACGGAAGAAGTACGGCCCAATGACGCCGCCGGCCCATAAACCACACCAAACCGTAATTTTTTCGGGATGCAATGATGACTCATGGAGTACGTGTGGATTGCTGCCTGACCAATACCGCATATTTTGTTTATTGACGAAGCCATCCAGCCAGAAATTATGACGACCATAAATTGGACGTCGCGCTCTTAACGTTGAGGCCACTGACTCCGAATTTCGGTAGTAAATTTTAATAATTTCGACTCGTTGTTGGCTCGTATATCTTTCCATCTTGAAATGGCAAACCTTACTGAAGAGAAATGTCAAAAAACCGCAAGAAAAATATGGCGTCGTTTGCTGTCCCTGTCGCTCTACTTTTGTAGCGTCCCTGTTTAAAAACCCTTTATATATGAAATCACGAAAGTATATGATAGATCATATTTTCACACTTCGCCAGATTCTGGAGAAAACCTAAGTCCACATCGATACCCACCACTCCTACATCGATTTAAAGGCCGCTTTTGACATACGTACATATGAATGCATAAAGTTAAGCTTTGTGCAGTAGTTCTTCCGCAAGATAACTCCTAACGACGAAATGATTTTGACATTAAAAAAACCATAACAATTTTTCTCAACAACCTCCAAAAGTTATTTTTTCTTACCCCCCCTTTCCCGTATTTCCGCAAACCAAACATATGTATAAATGCATACATACATTTTCAGTCTGTTCTTTTGTTTTATTTCGCACAAAAAAAAAAAAAAAAGATTTTCCCGAAGACCACCAAAAGTTTTTTTTCTTGCCCTCCTTTTCGCTTCCCGTATTCCATCAATTCATGCATATTCCTTTTCAGTCTGCTCTTTTTTTATGTGCACAAAAAAAAAAAGAGTACAAATCATATGTTTTTTGTTTACTAAAGGCAACCAATTTCTGTCTGTAAAAGATTTTTGTGTTTGTATTGTAAGAAGTCATCGAAAATAAAACGAAGATGAGAAATACAACTGAGAAAAATAAAGAGAACCCACAATTGGGATGAAGCGAAGAGAAGGGAACAGAAAAAAGAAAATATTAAGCTTCAGTTACCTATCACGGGAGGCGCTACAATCGCGTTCCGAGGCTAATACTACTATTAGTTTCATGTACAATGATAACATGCAAATATTTGATAACATGAAAATAAATTTTCGGAATATTCACCCCAATTCCCAATGTAGTATGCCGACTCGTACCACTAGTAGTAGAGATGTCTGGTATTTAAACCGCTAATCACAATGTCGAATGTGTTGCTTAACAAACAAAAATTAAAAGAAAGTGGTTTGAGATTGCGGTTTCGAAGAATGAAGTTTATTTTAAGAAGGAAATGAATTCAATTGATTTGTTTTTTAACGATGATGAATTTATTGGGGAGGATTTAGTATTGGCCCGCAGAATTATACGAGTTTGTTCAAATCCATTGGAGCTATCGAATCCCTGGTGTGTTTGAGAGTTAAAAAATCTAATTTCAATAGTTTCACCACGGGCGGCCCAAGTGAATTATTTCAACGACCACCATTTCCTTTTAGCGCAGTGCAACAGCAACAATGCTGTAGCAGTGCAACAGTAACACAAAGCCTGTTGTGTTGCCGCAACACTGCACAGTTTTTTGACGTTTTTGAATTAACCCGTTCTAAGTTGGCGACTAGATTTATGCCATCTCTAGTCTGAGACTTCAGATTGGATACCCACCAGTTTTCTATCCGTAATATATGGTTGATTGTAGTAAGCGTTCTTACAAGTATTCGTTAATGGGTTATAGAAAAATATTTTTTTTATTTTTTAAATATACAATTTAAAATTGTATTTATTTGTACATTTAACTATTTATAAATGCAATTGTTTAATCCATTGCCTTTTCATTCATTATATCAAAATTACGATTAAATTATTTTTAAACAGGTACATTGCAGTATTTGAACACTTAACAGACTCAGAACACATTTCATATACTGTATTCGTCAGACATTGAAATGCCTGAATCTCGGTCATCAGTTTTCGCTACCGTTGGAACTGGTTTCAGGGTTCTAATAGGCGTCAGCTCTAAATTTTCAATTGGTCTCTCGATTAATATTTGCGGAGTGCTGATTCCAAAGTTGTCTTCGAGAGATACAGTGTTCCTTTTCGTACTTAAAAGTTTTAATTCAACTTGATTCAATTCACTTGGTATCTCTGAACTTCTACTGTTGATATTAATGCTGATGTTACCTTGGTTGGCCTGGAAAAGATAATAAAGAAAAAAATTATAATAAAATTTAACAACTTTTTTGGGCTCTCTTAGCTTTACATAGTTTACATTCACACACTGCTTTTCACGAAGATTGCGAAAATTATTATTAGGCGTGTTTTTTTGGTAATCTGTATAGGCTAAGAAAATATTTTCCATGTTAATTACACTTGTGGGTCGCCGTGGGTCAGTGGTTAGTGCGTTGGACTGCTGACCAAGCGGCGTGAGTTCAAGCCCCAGCCAGGTACACCGAACATTTTTCGCGGTACCACCTCTCGTCGGCGAATGACAAGCCTCCGGAAGTATAATCTGTCACGAAAGAGCTTGTCAGTTTGCCGTTCGGAGTCGACAATAATATACAGGTCCCTTCCATTCGTGCGAAAAATGTAACCAGGATAGGAAGCGCTTAATGAAAGACCCTTTAGGTGCATGCTTCATGAATGTAAGTTTGAGGTTGTGTAACAATCCAAGTTAAAAACGCATAAAGAGTTATTCAATGATGTCTGTTTTAGACTAAATTTAAAATCATAATATTTGTTATTATTTGGCTACTTACAAATATGTACAATGAACTTGTTAATACTATTAATTGTTTCTATTTGCCAAACATGTAACATGTACACTGTTAAACTAGCATTGATTGAATTCTCTAATCCATTACTTAACTCTCTCTTGTACTCTCAATAAGAGTTTCAAATTGTAAAATGTAAAATTTCGAATCAAAATACTTTTCTCCGCCACTTGGACCTTGATCGTCACTTAGATAAGTATAAACCCAATCAATCAATCAAATAAATTAATTAATTGTAATTTTCGGCTTGTGTTCTCTTTTGCCGGCGTTCCATAAACCTATGTTTATGTAAAATGGTAGTTATGTGCATTCAAGAGGACACAAGCGTCCTCAAACCAACCTCTGTCTACCAACTCTTACTCTCACCTCCACGAGGTGAACGCTGGGTGCCTAGTACCTCAACTGAAGATAGGGTGCAAACCCCTGTGGAAGGTTGTTGGTGGTAGCCGACGAGAGAGGGGGGGAGAGGGTGTTCACACTAATGCACTCTCCCTTGCATCTGGACGGCAGCGGAAGAACTCCCACGATGGAATCAACGGTGGCGTCTATAGTTCCAGTTAGGCCGAACTACTTAGTGAACACCTCATATGGGCTATTCCGCCATAATCGGATTATAGGCCAATGAAGACCGGATTACCCGGCCCCTTAAGTCCAAGGGGTTCAACAAAGGGCCTGGCCCTCCAGGTTGGGGGTTGTGCGTGGGGTTAACGGTTCCACAATTTAAAACAATTATTGTTACGAAGGATCCAACAGCCTCGGATAAGGAAGGATTTACTGTTGACGACCCGGCTAAACGAAAAGAGGACAACGATTTTCGGACCTGCACGTGGAATGTTCGGACCCTGAACAGACCGCGTGCAGCCGAACAATTAGCGGAGGCCCTAGACTGCTATAAAGCAGATATTACCGCCATCCAGGAAATGCGATGGGATGGGCCGGGCAAAAGGAGGATGAGAAACAGTGACATTTACTACGGTGACTGCTACAGAGAGCAAAAGCAGCGTCTATTCGGATGCGGATTTGTTATAGGCGGCAGACTTAGGCAAGAAGTCTTGAGCTTTCGACATGTAAGTGAACGCCTTATAACAATTCGCATCAAGGCTAAATTCAAAAACATAAGCCTAATATGCGCTCACGCCCCGACAGAAGAAAGTGACGATGCTACCAAGGAGGGTTTCTACGAGCTCCTCGACAAAACATACGAGCAATGCCCCAAGTATGACGTAAAAATTGTGTTAGGCGATTTTAACGCAAAGATAGGGAAGGAAGACCTCTTTGGTAACACGATCGAGAAACATAGCCTACATGACATCACGTCTGGAAACGGACTTAGACTAATTGATTTTGCTTCGGGACGTAATGTCACTATAGCTAGTACGCGATTTCTACACCTCAATATCCATAAAAGGACATGGCGGTCTCCTGATCAACGCACCGTCAACCAAATTGATCATGTTGCAATCGACAAAAGGCACGCCTCCAGTATTCTGGATGTCCGAGCTTTCCGAGCAGCCAACATTGACTCGGACCACTACCTTGTTGTAGCCAAGGTACGAATGCGGATATCCCAAACGCCACAACAACGGAGAACTACTGTGAGAAGGTATGATGTCGAAAAGCTACATTCGCAACAGACCGCCAGAGCCTTTGCCGATCGTGTATCCCGTAATCTCTCAAGAAGTCCAATGTCGCCAGCACCAAATGCCGAAAACCAGTGGAAACGCTGCCAACAAGCCATCAAGGAAGCCGCAACTGATGTGCTGGGTTTCAAAAGTCCACCACCAAGAAACCCCTGGTATGACGAAGAATGCCGGCAAGTACACGCAGCAAAACAAGATGCATACAAAGCGGCGCTGCAAAGGAGGACGAGGGCTGCTCGCGAGCTCTACGAGCAGAAGAGACGGGAAGAACACCAGCTTCTCCGCAAGAAAAAGAAAGAGCACGAGAAATACACGATCAAGAGCATAGAGAGGTGTTACTCCAGGAATGATGTTCGGAAGTTTTATCAAATGGTAAAAAGAACATGTCACGGCAACAAGGCCCGAACTGAAACCTGTAGAGATGAACAAGGAAATATTGTAGTAGAGTCACAGTCGGTGCTGAGAATTTGGAAGGACTACTTCTGCAGATTGTTTAACAGCGACGACGAATCAAATCCCGCTGTCAGGCAGAATGAACCATTCAACCTGGACGATGACAGCCAAAACTTCCGTCCACCTGACCAAAATGAAGTAAGGAAAGCAGTTTCCAAACTGAAATCCAATAAGACAGCTGGCCCTGACGGCTTACCGGCCGAACTCTTTAAAGCTGCTGGAAATGAATTTGTAGAGAGCATACACCAACTCATTTCCACAATTTGGTCAGACGAATGTATGACTGATGAATGGAATCTCAGCACCGTTTGCCCGATCCACAAGAAAGGAGACCCCCTCAACTGCGCCAATTACCGAGGAATTAGTCTCTATAAGATCTTATCTGCCATATTGTGTGAACCCCTTAAACTCTTCGTCAACAACGTGATCGGTTCCTATCAGTGCGGTTTTAGGCCAGGAAAATCCACAATCGATAAAATTTTCATACTTCGGCAGATCCTGGAGAAACCCCAAGAAGTCCAAATCGATACCCACCACCTCTTCATCAACTTCAAGGCCGCCTATGACAGCATTTATAGAGACGAGCTATACAGAGCCATGTCTAGTTATGGCATCCTTGCCAAACTCGTCCGTTTGTGCAGGATGACAATGGAGAATGCACGCGGCTCCATCATGGTTGGTCAAGACCTCACCGAGACCTTTGCTGTCAAAAAAGGATTTAGACAAGGTGACGCACTGTCATGCGACTTCTTTAACATCATACTTGAAAGAGTTTAGCAAAACTCACGCGCCAACACCAGAGGAACAATCTTTCAAAATTCCGTCCAATTACTCGCAAACGCCGATGATATTGACATAATCGGAAGAACCCAGCGTGATGTCACTGGCGCCTTTGCGATTATTGAGACGGAAGCGGCGAAAATGGGCTTAGCGGTCAATGAGGGTAAAACAAAATATATGCTATCATCAAGAAGGGACACCCAACATCGACGTCTCGGACAGAACGTCACGGTAGACAGCTATAACTTCGAGGTAGTAAGGGACTTCGTTTACCTCGGTTCCGCTATCACATCCGATAACAACACCAGCGCAGAAATCAAGCGAAGAATAACTCTTGCCAATCGCTGTTTCTTTGGGCTAAGAAGGCAATTGAGTAGTAAGACCCTATCCCGAAAAACTAAGGAAACTCTTTATAAGACCTTAATCATCCCTGTCCTCCTTTATGACGCTGAGGCCTGGACTCTATCGAAAGCGGATGAAGATATCCTTGGTTGCTTTGAGAGAAAGATTCTTTGTATGATATTCGGTCCCGTTTGCGTTGACGGGTTCTGGAGGAGAAGATTCAAAGATGAACTTTACGAGTTGTACAAAGACATCGCCCTAGTCAAGAAGATACGTCTCCATCGCCTCAGATGACTGGTGCATGTAGAGCGAATGGACACAAATGCTCCGGCTCGCAGAGTCTTCGAGTCTAACCCGGAGGGTCAACGCAGTAGAGGAAGACCTCGCCTAAGGTGGCGCGCACAAGTGGAAAAGGATCTCAACCAACTTGGAGTGCGCAACTGGAAGCAGTTAGCTAAGGACCGGGCTAACTGGAGAGGCTTATTGGTTGAGGCCCAGGTTCACCCCGAACTGTAGCGCCACCTCAGTAAGTAAGTAAAGTCTCTTTTGCCGCTTATCTGACATTTTCTTGTGTTTTCGCTAAGTGCTGGTCCTTTATCCAATATCATCGTTTTTTTATTTCGCTCGTTTCTATACAATGTTCAATGCTGGATACGGCCAAGAAATTACTGGAGAAGATGCTGAAGCCGTGACTAACAGAACCATTCCTGAAAGACGGTGGTCTATCCGAGAGACAGCACGGATTCAAAAAATGCCATTGCACAGGACTTAATTTTCGGGTCGGACTTTTGGAATATTTCTTACGATGGTATCCTTGGTATGGAAATGGCAAAAAACACCTTTCTTGTGGTGTACCCCCAGTGATTACAGCAAGAGACACCTGAGAAGTGCTGAGAAGGCTGAATCAAATTATGAGAGATAGGTCTATTGTTCCTTCGTACCTAAACCTAATCTTTCTCGAAATATCGCCAATCGATTTCTATTGGCTGAGAGCACCAACGTCAGATAAATGAACAAATATTGTTTTTACTTTCTGTTCATGTAAGAACAGGAGTTGCTTTGTAAATAGTAAATGTATGCAGAATAATGAAACACTATTAACTCTGAGAATGAAATTGTATGAAAGTAACATACCCGCGTTAAAAATAAAATGATTAATAAGCATCGTAGATGGAATGGCACCATTGATTACCTGTTAAAAATTCCAAAATCGTTCATATAAACACAAGCATGAAACTTGAATTCAATAATGCAGCGTTGCGGCAGTGTTGTGCAACAAAAAAACAACGAGTTCAAAAACGCAACATGATGGCAGTGTTGCTTAAATCAAGGTTTTTTTTATGCAACACAAACACAATCAATCGTCAAAACAGAGTAATCTGTGCATCAGTTGTTTTGCTATTGCTTCGTTTTGTCCATAATATTATTCAATACAAACCACTTGAAAACTCCCTCCATTTTTTCTGTTGAGAATAGCTTTACAACACAAGGCGTGTTTTTTTGTAAATCTATATAGGCTAAGAAAATATTTTTCATGTTAATTACACTAACAACTAAGCCTGTATAGAATTACGAAATCTGGATAACTATCCAGCCTTAATTCCTTAGCCGCGATAAAAACTGTGCTACCAAACTATTTTTTTCCAATTGTTATCGAAAAACGTTATCGAAATTTTAAAAATGGAAGAAACGAAGAAACGCTTTACTTCTAACGAAAAAAGGGAAAAAATAAAACAAATAAGATCTAATATTATATTGTTGCATTGTTTTAAATCTGCACGATCTATTTTTCTAAATAAAGAAGAGGAAAAAATTAATAGCTAAAGACTAACAAATGTCACTACACAAAGTGGTGCCAAACAGCGACGATGAAATTCCTTAGCCTCGATAGCCGTTTTTTTGCTCACACTTTTCTTAGCCTATATAGATTTACAAAAAAAAAAAAAAAAAAAAAAACACGCCTACAGCTATTCATAAATGTCAAAACAAATCGCGCAGTGCAATAGCAACCGTGCAGAAGTAGTGCAATAGTAACACAAAGCCGGTTGTGTTGCCGCAACACTGCACAATTTTTTGAATTCACCCGTATTTTCAACAGACATCACAGAAAACGAAATAGAAAATAGAATAAAAAACAAAAATAAATTGAGATTGTAAAGCTCAACTTACATTTCAAATGTCAGCTGTTTTATGTCAAATCTCAATTGGCTGCATATGTTGCAAGAGTTTTTTAACTAAGCATCCAGTCCCTGACCTTAAAAAAAGTGAAATATCTTCTGTCAAATTTTCAGACTTTCAGCCAATAGAATTCGATTGGCGACATATGCAGCACTTTGCCTAGATCGACGGGTGTTTTGAATGCTTTTAATTCCACTCTATTGGTTAAGCCCCATTTTATTATGCCGTCAAGGTCGGAGCGTAATGAGCTTAACATGCCGTTCCTCTTCTACGTCCGAAGAGCAGAGATGTGAGTTAGGGAACGAATATGAGGGTACTATCACCAGCGAATGAATGGATTGGATTAGAAATTGCAGACAAGTGATCATTTATAAAAATGAGAAAAAGAGTCGGAAACAAAAGAGAATTTTGGGAAACACCAGCATTTATATGGTGAATTGCAGACTTGAAACTCTCCAAGACGACTTGGATTGAACGGTGCGAAAGGGATTTTCTAATCCATTGAAGAAGAGACACATCGATGCCAAATGCACGTATTTTCGACAAAAGAGCTTGATGCCAAACTCTGTCAAATGCTTTTGAAATATCAAGCGCAAAAATCTTACTTTCACCAAAGTGATAGATTGGTTCCACTTCTCGGTGAGATATGCCATCAAAACGCAAATTGCGTTGGATCACCGTTCGGTTGATGTTGAACAGTTGTGAGTGTGTTTAGATTATTTTTCAAATGATGCGCGATGTAAGTTATATGTACATATGTTCTTGTCTTCTACATTCCTCCCAACAGTGTTGCTGATGTGTATGAAAAGCATGTTAGTAACATTAATAGTGTTGTCGCTAATTTTAAAGCTCATCAGATACCTTGTGTGTTGGGTGACTTTAATATCGGAAACGTTGCTTGGAGGATTGTGGATGGTGACTGTAACCAAACCCCATTCAATTTTAAACGTGAATGTGAATGCATTGTTATTGACGGCCTACTATCAATCGATTTACTTTAGGTAAATAATATTTCAAATAGTTTGAATAGATTCATGGATTTAACCCTTTACAGCGCAAGAACGAATTTTTTGAAAAAAAAAAACTGCCAGCAATTCATGTGAAAAGCAATCAATTCAACTTAAAAAATAACGAAAAACTTTTTTTTTGCAAATGACAATTTATTAAGCAAGAAAAACTTGAAAAAAGGGTATGATGTATTTCTCCAATATTGCAATAATTGAGCTGAATACGGGCCTCGAACTTAGTTCTGGAAATCCCTGGGAATATCGCCCAGCATGTTCAAGCAGAGTTATGCATATGCGATCAAAAGACATGCGCAATTTAAGCTAAATAGAAAATGTCGTATTTAAAAATGCACTACCAAAGAGTAACCAAAAACCAAATCCTGGACTCAAATGTCAATAGCGTGCGAAATAACGGTACAATATCTACAAAGCGACATTGTTCCTTATAAGTATTATATCCCAGTTGTGTAACATAGCGCCATACCGCTGAAATATATTTCTGTGGTGTTTTATTTAGCATTTTTCGGTATGTTGCAGATCTGCAACACAGCGCTCTAAAGGGTTAATTTTTGTTAATGACCAAGTTAATTACGAAATTCTAGAAGCTGTTGATTCATCATAAAGCATTAACATTGCGCCTAAGCTTTTTTAATTTTTCGTCAAAATTGAACGGTTTAATCTTAAAGAAGATCCCTCGGGACCTTTTCTATTTTTATAAGTTCACACCTCTTTTTATGAAAGCGTTAGAAACTTGTTGCTACGTGTATTCCACAAAAAAGTTATGCTGAAGCGATTAAGACCAGGTCCAAAGCAATACGATTATTTTTCTTTTTGATTTGAATGCATGTCAGACGATAATCAGGTACAAGGTCGAATTGCAAAGCCAATCAGACAACAGCGAAATGGAATGCAGCAAATCCCAATCCGGAAAACCCAAGCTTATTGCTTTACCTGCTGAATTGGGCTGAACACTCAGCACTATTACAGTGGTGCTATACCTACAATGCTGCATTAACCGGACAACCAACATAATACTTTTTATATTGCCTGTCAAATAGATTGGTATACTTTACACTAATTACCTAAAAATGTCTTCTTTTTTTGCTCTTCTATCTCTCAATATCGTCGTGGCTTAGTGGTTAGTGCGTTGAACTACTGACCGAGCGGCGTTGAACCCACGCCAGTGTCCCAGCCAGGAAAACACCGAACATTTTTCGAGGCACCACCTCTCGTCGGAGAATGACAAGCCTCCGAGAGTATAATCTGTCATGAAAGAGCTTCTCATTTCGCCGTTCGGAGTCGGCTATAAATTGTAGGTCCCTTCCATTCGTGCAAACAATACAACACGCGTAACATGAATGGTTGCGAGAAACTAGGCCTTGGCTCATTCCGAGCTGTCGCGCCAGCTATTTATTTTTTTTTATCTCTCCATATACTATACATTTGCGCACTTAATACAATTATAAGCTAACACACAAACCATCAAAGTACAAGGGCATGATGAAAAAACAGTACATTTTTCGAAAAATGGTACAAGGTCCCTAGGGATCTTATACATTGTATAGCGGTGTCATGGCTGTCACTGATCGGAGGGTAAATTCGTTTTCATTTCGCTCCGCGAGTTAATTCTTTTAGTAATTTTTCTTGCTCCGTTAGTTTTTTCTGACATTCTCTACACTCGTTCAATTGTGCCGTTTTCGCTGACTCGCCTTTAAAAATTATTGACATACCCGCGTTAAAAATAAAATGATTAATAAGCATCGTAGATGGAATGGCACCATTGATTACCTGTTAAAAATTCCAAAATCGTTCATATAAACACAAGCATGAAACTTGAATTCAATAATGCAGCGTTGCGGCAGTGTTGTGCAACAAAAAAACAACGAGTTCAAAAACGCAACATGATGGCAGTGTTGCTTAAATCAAGGTTTTTTTTATGCAACACAAACACAATCAATCGTCAAAACAGAGTAATCTGTGCATCAGTTGTTTTGCTATTGCTTCGTTTTGTCCATAATATTATTCAATACAAACCACTTGAAAACTCCCTCCATTTTTTCTGTTGAGAATAGCTTTACAACACAAGGCGTGTTTTTTTGTAAATCTATATAGGCTAAGAAAATATTTTTCATGTTAATTACACTAACAACTAAGCCTGTATAGAATTACGAAATCTGGATAACTATCCAGCCTTAATTCCTTAGCCGCGATAAAAACTGTGCTACCAAACTATTTTTTTCCAATTGTTATCGAAAAACGTTATCGAAATTTTAAAAATGGAAGAAACGAAGAAACGCTTTACTTCTAACGAAAAAAGGGAAAAAATAAAACAAATAAGATCTAATATTATTTTGTTGCATTGTTTTAAATCTGCACGATCTATTTTTCTAAATAAAGAAGAGGAAAAAATTAATAGCTAAAGACTAACAAATGTCACTACACAAAGTGGTGCCAAACAGCGACGATGAAATTCCTTAGCCTCGATAGCCGTTTTTTTGCTCACACTTTTCTTAGCCTGTATAGATTTAAAAAAAAAAAAAAAAAAAAAAAAAAAACACGCCTACAGCTATTCATAAATGTCAAAACAAATCGCGCAGTGCAATAGCAACCGTGCAGAAGTAGTGCAATAGTAACACAAAGCCGGTTGTGTTGCCGCAACACTGCACAATTTTTTGAATTCACCCGTATTTTCAACAGACATCACAGAAAACGAAATAGAAAATAGAATAAAAAACAAAAATAAATTGAGATTGTAAAGCTCAACTTACATTTCAAATGTCAGCTGTTTTATGTCAAATCTCAATTGGCTGCATATGTTGCAAGAGTTTTTTAACTAAGCATCCAGTCCCTGACCTTAAAAAAAGTGAAATATCTTCTGTCAAATTTTCAGACTTTCAGCCAATAGAATTCGATTGGCGACATATGCAGCACTTTGCCTAGATCGACGGGTGTTTTGAATGCTTTTAATTTCACTCTATTGGTTAAGCCCCATTTTATTATGCCGTCAAGGTCGGAGCGTAATGAGCTTAACATGCCGTTCCTCTTCTACGTCCGAAGAGCAGAGATGTGAGTTAGGGAACGAATATGAGGGTACTATCACCAGCGAATGAATGGATTGGATTAGAAATTGCAGACAAGTGATCATTTATAAAAATGAGAAAAAGAGTCGGAAACAAAAGAGAATTTTGGGAAACACCAGCATTTATATGGTGAATTGCAGTCTTGAAACTCTCCAAGACGACTTGGATTGAACGGTGCGAAAGGGATTTTCTAATCCATTGAAGAAGAGACACATCGATGCCAAATGCACGTATTTTCGACAAAAGAGCTTGATGCCAAACTCTGTCAAATGCTTTTGAAATATCAAGCGCAAAAATCTTACTTTCACCAAAGTGATAGATTGGTTCCACTTCTCGGTGAGATATGCCATCAAAACGCAAATTGCGTTGGATCACCGTTCGGTTGATGTTGAACAGTTGTGAGTGTGTTTAGATTATTTTTCAAATGATGCGCGATGTAAGTTATATGTACATATGTTCTTGTCTTCTACATTCCTCCCAACAGTGTTGCTGATGTGTATGAAAAGCATGTTAGTAACATTAATAGTGTTGTCGCTAATTTTAAAGCTCATCAGATACCTTGTGTGTTGGGTGACTTTAATATCGGAAACGTTGCTTGGAGGATTGTGGATGGTGACTGTAACCAAACCCCATTCAATTTTAAACGTGAATGTGAATGCATTGTTATTGACGGCCTACTATCAATCGATTTACTTTAGGTAAATAATATTTCAAATAGTTTGAATAGATTCATGGATTTAACCCTTTACAGCGCAAGAACGAATTTTTTGAAAAAAAAAAAACTGCCAGCAATTCATGTGAAAAGCAATCAATTCAACTTAAAAAATAACGAAAAACTTTTTTTTTGCAAATGACAATTTATTAAGCAAGAAAAACTTGAAAAAAGGGTATGATGTATTTCTCCAATATTGCAATAATTGAGCTGAATACGGGCCTCGAACTTAGTTCTGGAAATCCCTGGGAATATCGCCCAGCATGTTCAAGCAGAGTTATGCATATGCGATCAAAAGACATGCGCAATTTAAGCTAAATAGAAAATGTCGTATTTAAAAATGCACTACCAAAGAGTAACCAAAAACCAAATCCTGGACTCAAATGTCAATAGCGTGCGAAATAACGGTACAATATCTACAAAGCGACATTGTTCCTTATAAGTATTATATCCCAGTTGTGTAACATAGCGCCATACCGCTGAAATATATTTCTGTGGTGTTTTATTTAGCATTTTTCGGTATGTTGCAGATCTGCAACACAGCGCTCTAAAGGGTTAATTTTTGTTAATGACCAAGTTAATTACGAAATTCTAGAAGCTGTTGATTCATCATAAAGCATTAACATTGCGCCTAAGCTTTTTTAATTTTTCGTCAAAATTGAACGGTTTAATCTTAAAGAAGATCCCTCGGGACCTTTTCTATTTTTATAAGTTCACACCTCTTTTTATGAAAGCGTTAGAAACTTGTTGCTACGTGTATTCCACAAAAAAGTTATACTGAAGCGATTAAGACCAGGTCCAAAGCAATACGATTATTTTTCTTTTTGATTTGAATGCATGTCAGACGATAATCAGGTACAAGGTCGAATTGCAAAGCCAATCAGACAACAGCGAAATGGAATGCAGCAAATCCCAATCCGGAAAACCCAAGCTTATTGCTTTACCTGCTGAATTGGGCTGAACACTCAGCACTATTACAGTGGTGCTATACCTACAATGCTGCATTAACCGGACAACCAACATAATACTTTTTATATTGCCTGTCAAATAGATTGGTATACTTTACACTAATTACCTAAAAATGTCTTCTTTTTTTGCTCTTCTATCTCTCAATATCGCCGTGGCTTAGTGGTTAGTGCGTTGAACTACTGACCGAGCGGCGTTGAACCCACGCCAGTGTCCCAGCCAGGAAAACACCGAACATTTTTCGAGGCACCACCTCTCGTCGGAGAATGACAAGCCTCCGAGAGTATAATCTGTCATGAAAGAGCTTCTCATTTCGCCGTTCGGAGTCGGCTATAAATTGTAGGTCCCTTCCATTCGTGCAAACAATACAACACGCGTAACATGAATGGTTGCGAGAAACTAGGCCTTGGCTCATTCCGAGCTGTCGCGCCAGCTATTTATTTTTTTTTATCTCTCCATATACTATACATTTGCGCACTTAATACAATTATAAGCTAACACACAAACCATCAAAGTACAAGGGCATGATGAAAAAACAGTACATTTTTCGAAAAATGGTACAAGGTCCCTAGGGATCTTATACATTGTATAGCGGTGTAATGGCTGTCACTGATCGGAGGGTAAATTCGTTTTCATTTCGCTCCGCGAGTTAATTCTTTTAGTAATTTTTCTTGCTCCGTTAGTTTTTTCTGACATTCTCTACACTCGTTCAATTGTGCCGTTTTCGCTGACTCGCCTTTAAAAATTATTGACATACCCGCGTTAAAAATAAAATGATTAATAAGCATCGTAGATGGAATGGCACCATTGATTACCTGTTAAAAATTCCAAAATCGTTCATATAAACACAAGCATGAAACTTGAATTCAATAATGCAGCGTTGCGGCAGTGTTGTGCAACAAAAAAACAACGAGTTCAAAAACGCAACATGATGGCAGTGTTGCTTAAATCAAGGTTTTTTTTATGCAACACAAACACAATCAATCGTCAAAACAGAGTAATCTGTGCATCAGTTGTTTTGCTATTGCTTCGTTTTGTCCATAATATTATTCAATACAAACCACTTGAAAACTCCCTCCATTTTTTTCTGTTGAGAATAGCTTTACAACACAAGGCGTGTTTTTTTGTAAATCTATATAGGCTAAGAAAATATTTTTCATGTTAATTACACTAACAACTAAGCCTGTATAGAATTACGAAATCTGGATAACTATCCAGCCTTAATTCCTTAGCCGCGATAAAAACTGTGCTACCAAACTATTTTTTTCCAATTGTTATCGAAAAACGTTATCGAAATTTTAAAAATGGAAGAAACGAAGAAACGCTTTACTTCTAACGAAAAAAGGGAAAAAATAAAACAAATAAGATCTAATATTATTTTGTTGCATTGTTTTAAATCTGCACGATCTATTTTTCTAAATAAAGAAGAGGAAAAAATTAATAGCTAAAGACTAACAAATGTCACTACACAAAGTGGTGCCAAACAGCGACGATGAAATTCCTTAGCCTCGATAGCCGTTTTTTTGCTCACACTTTTCTTAGCCTGTATAGATTTACAAAAAAAAAAAAAAAAAAAAAAAAACACGCCTACAGCTATTCATAAATGTCAAAACAAATCGCGCAGTGCAATAGCAACCGTGCAGAAGTAGTGCAATAGTAACACAAAGCCGGTTGTGTTGCCGCAACACTGCACAATTTTTTGAATTCACCCGTATTTTCAACAGACATCACAGAAAACGAAATAGAAAATAGAATAAAAAACAAAAATAAATTGAGATTGTAAAGCTCAACTTACATTTCAAATGTCAGCTGTTTTATGTCAAATCTCAATTGGCTGCATATGTTGCAAGAGTTTTTTAACTAAGCATCCAGTCCCTGACCTTAAAAAAAGTGAAATATCTTCTGTCAAATTTTCAGACTTTCAGCCAATAGAATTCGATTGGCGACATATGCAGCACTTTGCCTAGATCGACGGGTGTTTTGAATGCTTTTAATTTCACTCTATTGGTTAAGCCCCATTTTATTATGCCGTCAAGGTCGGAGCGTAATGAGCTTAACATGCCGTTCCTCTTCTACGTCCGAAGAGCAGAGATGTGAGTTAGGGAACGAATATGAGGGTACTATCACCAGCGAATGAATGGATTGGATTAGAAATTGCAGACAAGTGATCATTTATAAAAATGAGAAAAAGAGTCGGAAACAAAAGAGAATTTTGGGAAACACCAGCATTTATATGGTGAATTGCAGTCTTGAAACTCTCCAAGACGACTTGGATTGAACGGTGCGAAAGGGATTTTCTAATCCATTGAAGAAGAGACACATCGATGCCAAATGCACGTATTTTCGACAAAAGAGCTTGATGCCAAACTCTGTCAAATGCTTTTGAAATATCAAGCGCAAAAATCTTACTTTCACCAAAGTGATAGATTGGTTCCACTTCTCGGTGAGATATGCCATCAAAACGCAAATTGCGTTGGATCACCGTTCGGTTGATGTTGAACAGTTGTGAGTGTGTTTAGATTATTTTTCAAATGATGCGCGATGTAAGTTATATGTACATATGTTCTTGTCTTCTACATTCCTCCCAACAGTGTTGCTGATGTGTATGAAAAGCATGTTAGTAACATTAATAGTGTTGTCGCTAATTTTAAAGCTCATCAGATACCTTGTGTGTTGGGTGACTTTAATATCGGAAACGTTGCTTGGAGGATTGTGGATGGTGACTGTAACCAAACCCCATTCAATTTTAAACGTGAATGTGAATGCATTGTTATTGACGGCCTACTATCAATCGATTTACTTTAGGTAAATAATATTTCAAATAGTTTGAATAGATTCATGGATTTAACCCTTTACAGCGCAAGAACGAATTTTTTGAAAAAAAAAAAACTGCCAGCAATTCATGTGAAAAGCAATCAATTCAACTTAAAAAATAACGAAAAACTTTTTTTTTGCAAATGACAATTTATTAAGCAAGAAAAACTTGAAAAAAGGGTATGATGTATTTCTCCAATATTGCAATAATTGAGCTGAATACGGGCCTCGAACTTAGTTCTGGAAATCCCTGGGAATATCGCCCAGCATGTTCAAGCAGAGTTATGCATATGCGATCAAAAGACATGCGCAATTTAAGCTAAATAGAAAATGTCGTATTTAAAAATGCACTACCAAAGAGTAACCAAAAACCAAATCCTGGACTCAAATGTCAATAGCGTGCGAAATAACGGTACAATATCTACAAAGCGACATTGTTCCTTATAAGTATTATATCCCAGTTGTGTAACATAGCGCCATACCGCTGAAATATATTTCTGTGGTGTTTTATTTAGCATTTTTCGGTATGTTGCAGATCTGCAACACAGCGCTCTAAAGGGTTAATTTTTGTTAATGACCAAGTTAATTACGAAATTCTAGAAGCTGTTGATTCATCATAAAGCATTAACATTGCGCCTAAGCTTTTTTAATTTTTCGTCAAAATTGAACGGTTTAATCTTAAAGAAGATCCCTCGGGACCTTTTCTATTTTTATAAGTTCACACCTCTTTTTATGAAAGCGTTAGAAACTTGTTGCTACGTGTATTCCACAAAAAAGTTATACTGAAGCGATTAAGACCAGGTCCAAAGCAATACGATTATTTTTCTTTTTGATTTGAATGCATGTCAGACGATAATCAGGTACAAGGTCGAATTGCAAAGCCAATCAGACAACAGCGAAATGGAATGCAGCAAATCCCAATCCGGAAAACCCAAGCTTATTGCTTTACCTGCTGAATTGGGCTGAACACTCAGCACTATTACAGTGGTGCTATACCTACAATGCTGCATTAACCGGACAACCAACATAATACTTTTTATATTGCCTGTCAAATAGATTGGTATACTTTACACTAATTACCTAAAAATGTCTTCTTTTTTTGCTCTTCTATCTCTCAATATCGCCGTGGCTTAGTGGTTAGTGCGTTGAACTACTGACCGAGCGGCGTTGAACCCACGCCAGTGTCCCAGCCAGGAAAACACCGAACATTTTTCGAGGCACCACCTCTCGTCGGAGAATGACAAGCCTCCGAGAGTATAATCTGTCATGAAAGAGCTTCTCATTTCGCCGTTCGGAGTCGGCTATAAATTGTAGGTCCCTTCCATTCGTGCAAACAATACAACACGCGTAACATGAATGGTTGCGAGAAACTAGGCCTTGGCTCATTCCGAGCTGTCGCGCCAGCTATTTATTTTTTTTTATCTCTCCATATACTATACATTTGCGCACTTAATACAATTATAAGCTAACACACAAACCATCAAAGTACAAGGGCATGATGAAAAAACAGTACATTTTTCGAAAAATGGTACAAGGTCCCTAGGGATCTTATACATTGTATAGCGGTGTAATGGCTGTCACTGATCGGAGGGTAAATTCGTTTTCATTTCGCTCCGCGAGTTAATTCTTTTAGTAATTTTTCTTGCTCCGTTAGTTTTTTCTGACATTCTCTACACTCGTTCAATTGTGCCGTTTTCGCTGACTCGCCTTTAAAAATTATTGACATACCCGCGTTAAAAATAAAATGATTAATAAGCATCGTAGATGGAATGGCACCATTGATTACCTGTTAAAAATTCCAAAATCGTTCATATAAACACAAGCATGAAACTTGAATTCAATAATGCAGCGTTGCGGCAGTGTTGTGCAACAAAAAAACAACGAGTTCAAAAACGCAACATGATGGCAGTGTTGCTTAAATCAAGGTTTTTTTTATGCAACACAAACACAATCAATCGTCAAAACAGAGTAATCTGTGCATCAGTTGTTTTGCTATTGCTTCGTTTTGTCCATAATATTATTCAATACAAACCACTTGAAAACTCCCTCCATTTTTTCTGTTGAGAATAGCTTTACAACACAAGGCGTGTTTTTTTGTAAATCTATATAGGCTAAGAAAATATTTTTCATGTTAATTACACTAACAACTAAGCCTGTATAGAATTACGAAATCTGGATAACTATCCAGCCTTAATTCCTTAGCCGCGATAAAAACTGTGCTACCAAACTATTTTTTTCCAATTGTTATCGAAAAACGTTATCGAAATTTTAAAAATGGAAGAAACGAAGAAACGCTTTACTTCTAACGAAAAAAGGGAAAAAATAAAACAAATAAGATCTAATATTATTTTGTTGCATTGTTTTAAATCTGCACGATCTATTTTTCTAAATAAAGAAGAGGAAAAAATTAATAGCTAAAGACTAACAAATGTCACTACACAAAGTGGTGCCAAACAGCGACGATGAAATTCCTTAGCCTCGATAGCCGTTTTTTTGCTCACACTTTTCTTAGCCTATATAGATTTACAAAAAAAAAAAAAAAAAAAAAAAACACGCCTACAGCTATTCATAAATGTCAAAACAAATCGCGCAGTGCAATAGCAACCGTGCAGAAGTAGTGCAATAGTAACACAAAGCCGGTTGTGTTGCCGCAACACTGCACAATTTTTTGAATTCACCCGTATTTTCAACAGACATCACAGAAAACGAAATAGAAAATAGAATAAAAAACAAAAATAAATTGAGATTGTAAAGCTCAACTTACATTTCAAATGTCAGCTGTTTTATGTCAAATCTCAATTGGCTGCATATGTTGCAAGAGTTTTTTAACTAAGCATCCAGTCCCTGACCTTAAAAAAAGTGAAATATCTTCTGTCAAATTTTCAGACTTTCAGCCAATAGAATTCGATTGGCGACATATGCAGCACTTTGCCTAGATCGACGGGTGTTTTGAATGCTTTTAATTTCACTCTATTGGTTAAGCCCCATTTTATTATGCCGTCAAGGTCGGAGCGTAATGAGCTTAACATGCCGTTCCTCTTCTACGTCCGAAGAGCAGAGATGTGAGTTAGGGAACGAATATGAGGGTACTATCACCAGCGAATGAATGGATTGGATTAGAAATTGCAGACAAGTGATCATTTATAAAAATGAGAAAAAGAGTCGGAAACAAAAGAGAATTTTGGGAAACACCAGCATTTATATGGTGAATTGCAGACTTGAAACTCTCCAAGACGACTTGGATTGAACGGTGCGAAAGGGATTTTCTAATCCATTGAAGAAGAGACACATCGATGCCAAATGCACGTATTTTCGACAAAAGAGCTTGATGCCAAACTCTGTCAAATGCTTTTGAAATATCAAGCGCAAAAATCTTACTTTCACCAAAGTGATAGATTGGTTCCACTTCTCGGTGAGATATGCCATCAAAACGCAAATTGCGTTGGATCACCGTTCGGTTGATGTTGAACAGTTGTGAGTGTGTTTAGATTATTTTTCAAATGATGCGCGATGTAAGTTATATGTACATATGTTCTTGTCTTCTACATTCCTCCCAACAGTGTTGCTGATGTGTATGAAAAGCATGTTAGTAACATTAATAGTGTTGTCGCTAATTTTAAAGCTCATCAGATACCTTGTGTGTTGGGTGACTTTAATATCGGAAACGTTGCTTGGAGGATTGTGGATGGTGACTGTAACCAAACCCCATTCAATTTTAAACGTGAATGTGAATGCATTGTTATTGACGGCCTACTATCAATCGATTTACTTTAGGTAAATAATATTTCAAATAGTTTGAATAGATTCATGGATTTAACCCTTTACAGCGCAAGAACGAATTTTTTGAAAAAAAAAAACTGCCAGCAATTCATGTGAAAAGCAATCAATTCAACTTAAAAAATAACGAAAAACTTTTTTTTTGCAAATGACAATTTATTAAGCAAGAAAAACTTGAAAAAAGGGTATGATGTATTTCTCCAATATTGCAATAATTGAGCTGAATACGGGCCTCGAACTTAGTTCTGGAAATCCCTGGGAATATCGCCCAGCATGTTCAAGCAGAGTTATGCATATGCGATCAAAAGACATGCGCAATTTAAGCTAAATAGAAAATGTCGTATTTAAAAATGCACTACCAAAGAGTAACCAAAAACCAAATCCTGGACTCAAATGTCAATAGCGTGCGAAATAACGGTACAATATCTACAAAGCGACATTGTTCCTTATAAGTATTATATCCCAGTTGTGTAACATAGCGCCATACCGCTGAAATATATTTCTGTGGTGTTTTATTTAGCATTTTTCGGTATGTTGCAGATCTGCAACACAGCGCTCTAAAGGGTTAATTTTTGTTAATGACCAAGTTAATTACGAAATTCTAGAAGCTGTTGATTCATCATAAAGCATTAACATTGCGCCTAAGCTTTTTTAATTTTTCGTCAAAATTGAACGGTTTAATCTTAAAGAAGATCCCTCGGGACCTTTTCTATTTTTATAAGTTCACACCTCTTTTTATGAAAGCGTTAGAAACTTGTTGCTACGTGTATTCCACAAAAAAGTTATGCTGAAGCGATTAAGACCAGGTCCAAAGCAATACGATTATTTTTCTTTTTGATTTGAATGCATGTCAGACGATAATCAGGTACAAGGTCGAATTGCAAAGCCAATCAGACAACAGCGAAATGGAATGCAGCAAATCCCAATCCGGAAAACCCAAGCTTATTGCTTTACCTGCTGAATTGGGCTGAACACTCAGCACTATTACAGTGGTGCTATACCTACAATGCTGCATTAACCGGACAACCAACATAATACTTTTTATATTGCCTGTCAAATAGATTGGTATACTTTACACTAATTACCTAAAAATGTCTTCTTTTTTTGCTCTTCTATCTCTCAATATCGCCGTGGCTTAGTGGTTAGTGCGTTGAACTACTGACCGAGCGGCGTTGAACCCACGCCAGTGTCCCAGCCAGGAAAACACCGAACATTTTTCGAGGCACCACCTCTCGTCGGAGAATGACAAGCCTCCGAGAGTATAATCTGTCATGAAAGAGCTTCTCATTTCGCCGTTCGGAGTCGGCTATAAATTGTAGGTCCCTTCCATTCGTGCAAACAATACAACACGCGTAACATGAATGGTTGCGAGAAACTAGGCCTTGGCTCATTCCGAGCTGTCGCGCCAGCTATTTATTTTTTTTTATCTCTCCATATACTATACATTTGCGCACTTAATACAATTATTAGCTAACACACAAACCATCAAAGTACAAGGGCATGATGAAAAAACAGTACATTTTTCGAAAAATGGTACAAGGTCCCTAGGGATCTTATACATTGTATAGCGGTGTCATGGCTGTCACTGATCGGAGGGTAAATTCGTTTTCATTTCGCTCCGCGAGTTAATTCTTTTAGTAATTTTTCTTGCTCCGTTAGTTTTTTCTGACATTCTCTACACTCGTTCAATTGTGCCGTTTTCGCTGACTCGCCTTTAAAAATTATTGACATACCCGCGTTAAAAATAAAATGATTAATAAGCATCGTAGATGGAATGGCACCATTGATTACCTGTTAAAAATTCCAAAATCGTTCATATAAACACAAGCATGAAACTTGAATTCAATAATGCAGCGTTGCGGCAGTGTTGTGCAACAAAAAAACAACGAGTTCAAAAACGCAACATGATGGCAGTGTTGCTTAAATCAAGGTTTTTTTTATGCAACACAAACACAATCAATCGTCAAAACAGAGTAATCTGTGCATCAGTTGTTTTGCTATTGCTTCGTTTTGTCCATAATATTATTCAATACAAACCACTTGAAAACTCCCTCCATTTTTTCTGTTGAGAATAGCTTTACAACACAAGGCGTGTTTTTTTGTAAATCTATATAGGCTAAGAAAATATTTTTCATGTTAATTACACTAACAACTAAGCCTGTATAGAATTACGAAATCTGGATAACTATCCAGCCTTAATTCCTTAGCCGCGATAAAAACTGTGCTACCAAACTATTTTTTTCCAATTGTTATCGAAAAACGTTATCGAAATTTTAAAAATGGAAGAAACGAAGAAACGCTTTACTTCTAACGAAAAAAGGGAAAAAATAAAACAAATAAGATCTAATATTATATTGTTGCATTGTTTTAAATCTGCACGATCTATTTTTCTAAATAAAGAAGAGGAAAAAATTAATAGCTAAAGACTAACAAATGTCACTACACAAAGTGGTGCCAAACAGCGACGATGAAATTCCTTAGCCTCGATAGCCGTTTTTTTGCTCACACTTTTCTTAGCCTATATAGATTTACAAAAAAAAAAAAAAAAAAAAAAACACGCCTACAGCTATTCATAAATGTCAAAACAAATCGCGCAGTGCAATAGCAACCGTGCAGAAGTAGTGCAATAGTAACACAAAGCCGGTTGTGTTGCCGCAACACTGCACAATTTTTTGAATTCACCCGTATTTTCAACAGACATCACAGAAAACGAAATAGAAAATAGAATAAAAAACAAAAATAAATTGAGATTGTAAAGCTCAACTTACATTTCAAATGTCAGCTGTTTTATGTCAAATCTCAATTGGCTGCATATGTTGCAAGAGTTTTTTAACTAAGCATCCAGTCCCTGACCTTAAAAAAAGTGAAATATCTTCTGTCAAATTTTCAGACTTTCAGCCAATAGAATTCGATTGGCGACATATGCAGCACTTTGCCTAGATCGACGGGTGTTTTGAATGCTTTTAATTCCACTCTATTGGTTAAGCCCCATTTTATTATGCCGTCAAGGTCGGAGCGTAATGAGCTTAACATGCCGTTCCTCTTCTACGTCCGAAGAGCAGAGATGTGAGTTAGGGAACGAATATGAGGGTACTATCACCAGCGAATGAATGGATTGGATTAGAAATTGCAGACAAGTGATCATTTATAAAAATGAGAAAAAGAGTCGGAAACAAAAGAGAATTTTGGGAAACACCAGCATTTATATGGTGAATTGCAGACTTGAAACTCTCCAAGACGACTTGGATTGAACGGTGCGAAAGGGATTTTCTAATCCATTGAAGAAGAGACACATCGATGCCAAATGCACGTATTTTCGACAAAAGAGCTTGATGCCAAACTCTGTCAAATGCTTTTGAAATATCAAGCGCAAAAATCTTACTTTCACCAAAGTGATAGATTGGTTCCACTTCTCGGTGAGATATGCCATCAAAACGCAAATTGCGTTGGATCACCGTTCGGTTGATGTTGAACAGTTGTGAGTGTGTTTAGATTATTTTTCAAATGATGCGCGATGTAAGTTATATGTACATATGTTCTTGTCTTCTACATTCCTCCCAACAGTGTTGCTGATGTGTATGAAAAGCATGTTAGTAACATTAATAGTGTTGTCGCTAATTTTAAAGCTCATCAGATACCTTGTGTGTTGGGTGACTTTAATATCGGAAACGTTGCTTGGAGGATTGTGGATGGTGACTGTAACCAAACCCCATTCAATTTTAAACGTGAATGTGAATGCATTGTTATTGACGGCCTACTATCAATCGATTTACTTTAGGTAAATAATATTTCAAATAGTTTGAATAGATTCATGGATTTAACCCTTTACAGCGCAAGAACGAATTTTTTGAAAAAAAAAAACTGCCAGCAATTCATGTGAAAAGCAATCAATTCAACTTAAAAAATAACGAAAAACTTTTTTTTTGCAAATGACAATTTATTAAGCAAGAAAAACTTGAAAAAAGGGTATGATGTATTTCTCCAATATTGCAATAATTGAGCTGAATACGGGCCTCGAACTTAGTTCTGGAAATCCCTGGGAATATCGCCCAGCATGTTCAAGCAGAGTTATGCATATGCGATCAAAAGACATGCGCAATTTAAGCTAAATAGAAAATGTCGTATTTAAAAATGCACTACCAAAGAGTAACCAAAAACCAAATCCTGGACTCAAATGTCAATAGCGTGCGAAATAACGGTACAATATCTACAAAGCGACATTGTTCCTTATAAGTATTATATCCCAGTTGTGTAACATAGCGCCATACCGCTGAAATATATTTCTGTGGTGTTTTATTTAGCATTTTTCGGTATGTTGCAGATCTGCAACACAGCGCTCTAAAGGGTTAATTTTTGTTAATGACCAAGTTAATTACGAAATTCTAGAAGCTGTTGATTCATCATAAAGCATTAACATTGCGCCTAAGCTTTTTTAATTTTTCGTCAAAATTGAACGGTTTAATCTTAAAGAAGATCCCTCGGGACCTTTTCTATTTTTATAAGTTCACACCTCTTTTTATGAAAGCGTTAGAAACTTGTTGCTACGTGTATTCCACAAAAAAGTTATGCTGAAGCGATTAAGACCAGGTCCAAAGCAATACGATTATTTTTCTTTTTGATTTGAATGCATGTCAGACGATAATCAGGTACAAGGTCGAATTGCAAAGCCAATCAGACAACAGCGAAATGGAATGCAGCAAATCCCAATCCGGAAAACCCAAGCTTATTGCTTTACCTGCTGAATTGGGCTGAACACTCAGCACTATTACAGTGGTGCTATACCTACAATGCTGCATTAACCGGACAACCAACATAATACTTTTTATATTGCCTGTCAAATAGATTGGTATACTTTACACTAATTACCTAAAAATGTCTTCTTTTTTTGCTCTTCTATCTCTCAATATCGTCGTGGCTTAGTGGTTAGTGCGTTGAACTACTGACCGAGCGGCGTTGAACCCACGCCAGTGTCCCAGCCAGGAAAACACCGAACATTTTTCGAGGCACCACCTCTCGTCGGAGAATGACAAGCCTCCGAGAGTATAATCTGTCATGAAAGAGCTTCTCATTTCGCCGTTCGGAGTCGGCTATAAATTGTAGGTCCCTTCCATTCGTGCAAACAATACAACACGCGTAACATGAATGGTTGCGAGAAACTAGGCCTTGGCTCATTCCGAGCTGTCGCGCCAGCTATTTATTTTTTTTTATCTCTCCATATACTATACATTTGCGCACTTAATACAATTATAAGCTAACACACAAACCATCAAAGTACAAGGGCATGATGAAAAAACAGTACATTTTTCGAAAAATGGTACAAGGTCCCTAGGGATCTTATACATTGTATAGCGGTGTCATGGCTGTCACTGATCGGAGGGTAAATTCGTTTTCATTTCGCTCCGCGAGTTAATTCTTTTAGTAATTTTTCTTGCTCCGTTAGTTTTTTCTGACATTCTCTACACTCGTTCAATTGTGCCGTTTTCGCTGACTCGCCTTTAAAAATTATTGACATACCCGCGTTAAAAATAAAATGATTAATAAGCATCGTAGATGGAATGGCACCATTGATTACCTGTTAAAAATTCCAAAATCGTTCATATAAACACAAGCATGAAACTTGAATTCAATAATGCAGCGTTGCGGCAGTGTTGTGCAACAAAAAAACAACGAGTTCAAAAACGCAACATGATGGCAGTGTTGCTTAAATCAAGGTTTTTTTTATGCAACACAAACACAATCAATCGTCAAAACAGAGTAATCTGTGCATCAGTTGTTTTGCTATTGCTTCGTTTTGTCCATAATATTATTCAATACAAACCACTTGAAAACTCCCTCCATTTTTTCTGTTGAGAATAGCTTTACAACACAAGGCGTGTTTTTTTGTAAATCTATATAGGCTAAGAAAATATTTTTCATGTTAATTACACTAACAACTAAGCCTGTATAGAATTACGAAATCTGGATAACTATCCAGCCTTAATTCCTTAGCCGCGATAAAAACTGTGCTACCAAACTATTTTTTTCCAATTGTTATCGAAAAACGTTATCGAAATTTTAAAAATGGAAGAAACGAAGAAACGCTTTACTTCTAACGAAAAAAGGGAAAAAATAAAACAAATAAGATCTAATATTATTTTGTTGCATTGTTTTAAATCTGCACGATCTATTTTTCTAAATAAAGAAGAGGAAAAAATTAATAGCTAAAGACTAACAAATGTCACTACACAAAGTGGTGCCAAACAGCGACGATGAAATTCCTTAGCCTCGATAGCCGTTTTTTTGCTCACACTTTTCTTAGCCTGTATAGATTTACAAAAAAAAAAAAAAAAAAAAAAAAAACACGCCTACAGCTATTCATAAATGTCAAAACAAATCGCGCAGTGCAATAGCAACCGTGCAGAAGTAGTGCAATAGTAACACAAAGCCGGTTGTGTTGCCGCAACACTGCACAATTTTTTGAATTCACCCGTATTTTCAACAGACATCACAGAAAACGAAATAGAAAATAGAATAAAAAACAAAAATAAATTGAGATTGTAAAGCTCAACTTACATTTCAAATGTCAGCTGTTTTATGTCAAATCTCAATTGGCTGCATATGTTGCAAGAGTTTTTTAACTAAGCATCCAGTCCCTGACCTTAAAAAAAGTGAAATATCTTCTGTCAAATTTTCAGACTTTCAGCCAATAGAATTCGATTGGCGACATATGCAGCACTTTGCCTAGATCGACGGGTGTTTTGAATGCTTTTAATTTCACTCTATTGGTTAAGCCCCATTTTATTATGCCGTCAAGGTCGGAGCGTAATGAGCTTAACATGCCGTTCCTCTTCTACGTCCGAAGAGCAGAGATGTGAGTTAGGGAACGAATATGAGGGTACTATCACCAGCGAATGAATGGATTGGATTAGAAATTGCAGACAAGTGATCATTTATAAAAATGAGAAAAAGAGTCGGAAACAAAAGAGAATTTTGGGAAACACCAGCATTTATATGGTGAATTGCAGTCTTGAAACTCTCCAAGACGACTTGGATTGAACGGTGCGAAAGGGATTTTCTAATCCATTGAAGAAGAGACACATCGATGCCAAATGCACGTATTTTCGACAAAAGAGCTTGATGCCAAACTCTGTCAAATGCTTTTGAAATATCAAGCGCAAAAATCTTACTTTCACCAAAGTGATAGATTGGTTCCACTTCTCGGTGAGATATGCCATCAAAACGCAAATTGCGTTGGATCACCGTTCGGTTGATGTTGAACAGTTGTGAGTGTGTTTAGATTATTTTTCAAATGATGCGCGATGTAAGTTATATGTACATATGTTCTTGTCTTCTACATTCCTCCCAACAGTGTTGCTGATGTGTATGAAAAGCATGTTAGTAACATTAATAGTGTTGTCGCTAATTTTAAAGCTCATCAGATACCTTGTGTGTTGGGTGACTTTAATATCGGAAACGTTGCTTGGAGGATTGTGGATGGTGACTGTAACCAAACCCCATTCAATTTTAAACGTGAATGTGAATGCATTGTTATTGACGGCCTACTATCAATCGATTTACTTTAGGTAAATAATATTTCAAATAGTTTGAATAGATTCATGGATTTAACCCTTTACAGCGCAAGAACGAATTTTTTGAAAAAAAAAAAACTGCCAGCAATTCATGTGAAAAGCAATCAATTCAACTTAAAAAATAACGAAAAACTTTTTTTTTGCAAATGACAATTTATTAAGCAAGAAAAACTTGAAAAAAGGGTATGATGTATTTCTCCAATATTGCAATAATTGAGCTGAATACGGGCCTCGAACTTAGTTCTGGAAATCCCTGGGAATATCGCCCAGCATGTTCAAGCAGAGTTATGCATATGCGATCAAAAGACATGCGCAATTTAAGCTAAATAGAAAATGTCGTATTTAAAAATGCACTACCAAAGAGTAACCAAAAACCAAATCCTGGACTCAAATGTCAATAGCGTGCGAAATAACGGTACAATATCTACAAAGCGACATTGTTCCTTATAAGTATTATATCCCAGTTGTGTAACATAGCGCCATACCGCTGAAATATATTTCTGTGGTGTTTTATTTAGCATTTTTCGGTATGTTGCAGATCTGCAACACAGCGCTCTAAAGGGTTAATTTTTGTTAATGACCAAGTTAATTACGAAATTCTAGAAGCTGTTGATTCATCATAAAGCATTAACATTGCGCCTAAGCTTTTTTAATTTTTCGTCAAAATTGAACGGTTTAATCTTAAAGAAGATCCCTCGGGACCTTTTCTATTTTTATAAGTTCACACCTCTTTTTATGAAAGCGTTAGAAACTTGTTGCTACGTGTATTCCACAAAAAAGTTATACTGAAGCGATTAAGACCAGGTCCAAAGCAATACGATTATTTTTCTTTTTGATTTGAATGCATGTCAGACGATAATCAGGTACAAGGTCGAATTGCAAAGCCAATCAGACAACAGCGAAATGGAATGCAGCAAATCCCAATCCGGAAAACCCAAGCTTATTGCTTTACCTGCTGAATTGGGCTGAACACTCAGCACTATTACAGTGGTGCTATACCTACAATGCTGCATTAACCGGACAACCAACATAATACTTTTTATATTGCCTGTCAAATAGATTGGTATACTTTACACTAATTACCTAAAAATGTCTTCTTTTTTTGCTCTTCTATCTCTCAATATCGCCGTGGCTTAGTGGTTAGTGCGTTGAACTACTGACCGAGCGGCGTTGAACCCACGCCAGTGTCCCAGCCAGGAAAACACCGAACATTTTTCGAGGCACCACCTCTCGTCGGAGAATGACAAGCCTCCGAGAGTATAATCTGTCATGAAAGAGCTTCTCATTTCGCCGTTCGGAGTCGGCTATAAATTGTAGGTCCCTTCCATTCGTGCAAACAATACAACACGCGTAACATGAATGGTTGCGAGAAACTAGGCCTTGGCTCATTCCGAGCTGTCGCGCCAGCTATTTATTTTTTTTTATCTCTCCATATACTATACATTTGCGCACTTAATACAATTATAAGCTAACACACAAACCATCAAAGTACAAGGGCATGATGAAAAAACAGTACATTTTTCGAAAAATGGTACAAGGTCCCTAGGGATCTTATACATTGTATAGCGGTGTAATGGCTGTCACTGATCGGAGGGTAAATTCGTTTTCATTTCGCTCCGCGAGTTAATTCTTTTAGTAATTTTTCTTGCTCCGTTAGTTTTTTCTGACATTCTCTACACTCGTTCAATTGTGCCGTTTTCGCTGACTCGCCTTTAAAAATTATTGACATACCCGCGTTAAAAATAAAATGATTAATAAGCATCGTAGATGGAATGGCACCATTGATTACCTGTTAAAAATTCCAAAATCGTTCATATAAACACAAGCATGAAACTTGAATTCAATAATGCAGCGTTGCGGCAGTGTTGTGCAACAAAAAAACAACGAGTTCAAAAACGCAACATGATGGCAGTGTTGCTTAAATCAAGGTTTTTTTTATGCAACACAAACACAATCAATCGTCAAAACAGAGTAATCTGTGCATCAGTTGTTTTGCTATTGCTTCGTTTTGTCCATAATATTATTCAATACAAACCACTTGAAAACTCCCTCCATTTTTTCTGTTGAGAATAGCTTTACAACACAAGGCGTGTTTTTTTGTAAATCTATATAGGCTAAGAAAATATTTTTCATGTTAATTACACTAACAACTAAGCCTGTATAGAATTACGAAATCTGGATAACTATCCAGCCTTAATTCCTTAGCCGCGATAAAAACTGTGCTACCAAACTATTTTTTTCCAATTGTTATCGAAAAACGTTATCGAAATTTTAAAAATGGAAGAAACGAAGAAACGCTTTACTTCTAACGAAAAAAGGGAAAAAATAAAACAAATAAGATCTAATATTATTTTGTTGCATTGTTTTAAATCTGCACGATCTATTTTTCTAAATAAAGAAGAGGAAAAAATTAATAGCTAAAGACTAACAAATGTCACTACACAAAGTGGTGCCAAACAGCGACGATGAAATTCCTTAGCCTCGATAGCCGTTTTTTTGCTCACACTTTTCTTAGCCTGTATAGATTTACAAAAAAAAAAAAAAAAAAAAAAAACACGCCTACAGCTATTCATAAATGTCAAAACAAATCGCGCAGTGCAATAGCAACCGTGCAGAAGTAGTGCAATAGTAACACAAAGCCGGTTGTGTTGCCGCAACACTGCACAATTTTTTGAATTCACCCGTATTTTCAACAGACATCACAGAAAACGAAATAGAAAATAGAATAAAAAACAAAAATAAATTGAGATTGTAAAGCTCAACTTACATTTCAAATGTCAGCTGTTTTATGTCAAATCTCAATTGGCTGCATATGTTGCAAGAGTTTTTTAACTAAGCATCCAGTCCCTGACCTTAAAAAAAGTGAAATATCTTCTGTCAAATTTTCAGACTTTCAGCCAATAGAATTCGATTGGCGACATATGCAGCACTTTGCCTAGATCGACGGGTGTTTTGAATGCTTTTAATTTCACTCTATTGGTTAAGCCCCATTTTATTATGCCGTCAAGGTCGGAGCGTAATGAGCTTAACATGCCGTTCCTCTTCTACGTCCGAAGAGCAGAGATGTGAGTTAGGGAACGAATATGAGGGTACTATCACCAGCGAATGAATGGATTGGATTAGAAATTGCAGACAAGTGATCATTTATAAAAATGAGAAAAAGAGTCGGAAACAAAAGAGAATTTTGGGAAACACCAGCATTTATATGGTGAATTGCAGACTTGAAACTCTCCAAGACGACTTGGATTGAACGGTGCGAAAGGGATTTTCTAATCCATTGAAGAAGAGACACATCGATGCCAAATGCACGTATTTTCGACAAAAGAGCTTGATGCCAAACTCTGTCAAATGCTTTTGAAATATCAAGCGCAAAAATCTTACTTTCACCAAAGTGATAGATTGGTTCCACTTCTCGGTGAGATATGCCATCAAAACGCAAATTGCGTTGGATCACCGTTCGGTTGATGTTGAACAGTTGTGAGTGTGTTTAGATTATTTTTCAAATGATGCGCGATGTAAGTTATATGTACATATGTTCTTGTCTTCTACATTCCTCCCAACAGTGTTGCTGATGTGTATGAAAAGCATGTTAGTAACATTAATAGTGTTGTCGCTAATTTTAAAGCTCATCAGATACCTTGTGTGTTGGGTGACTTTAATATCGGAAACGTTGCTTGGAGGATTGTGGATGGTGACTGTAACCAAACCCCATTCAATTTTAAACGTGAATGTGAATGCATTGTTATTGACGGCCTACTATCAATCGATTTACTTTAGGTAAATAATATTTCAAATAGTTTGAATAGATTCATGGATTTAACCCTTTACAGCGCAAGAACGAATTTTTTGAAAAAAAAAAACTGCCAGCAATTCATGTGAAAAGCAATCAATTCAACTTAAAAAATAACGAAAAACTTTTTTTTTGCAAATGACAATTTATTAAGCAAGAAAAACTTGAAAAAAGGGTATGATGTATTTCTCCAATATTGCAATAATTGAGCTGAATACGGGCCTCGAACTTAGTTCTGGAAATCCCTGGGAATATCGCCCAGCATGTTCAAGCAGAGTTATGCATATGCGATCAAAAGACATGCGCAATTTAAGCTAAATAGAAAATGTCGTATTTAAAAATGCACTACCAAAGAGTAACCAAAAACCAAATCCTGGACTCAAATGTCAATAGCGTGCGAAATAACGGTACAATATCTACAAAGCGACATTGTTCCTTATAAGTATTATATCCCAGTTGTGTAACATAGCGCCATACCGCTGAAATATATTTCTGTGGTGTTTTATTTAGCATTTTTCGGTATGTTGCAGATCTGCAACACAGCGCTCTAAAGGGTTAATTTTTGTTAATGACCAAGTTAATTACGAAATTCTAGAAGCTGTTGATTCATCATAAAGCATTAACATTGCGCCTAAGCTTTTTTAATTTTTCGTCAAAATTGAACGGTTTAATCTTAAAGAAGATCCCTCGGGACCTTTTCTATTTTTATAAGTTCACACCTCTTTTTATGAAAGCGTTAGAAACTTGTTGCTACGTGTATTCCACAAAAAAGTTATGCTGAAGCGATTAAGACCAGGTCCAAAGCAATACGATTATTTTTCTTTTTGATTTGAATGCATGTCAGACGATAATCAGGTACAAGGTCGAATTGCAAAGCCAATCAGACAACAGCGAAATGGAATGCAGCAAATCCCAATCCGGAAAACCCAAGCTTATTGCTTTACCTGCTGAATTGGGCTGAACACTCAGCACTATTACAGTGGTGCTATACCTACAATGCTGCATTAACCGGACAACCAACATAATACTTTTTATATTGCCTGTCAAATAGATTGGTATACTTTACACTAATTACCTAAAAATGTCTTCTTTTTTTGCTCTTCTATCTCTCAATATCGCCGTGGCTTAGTGGTTAGTGCGTTGAACTACTGACCGAGCGGCGTTGAACCCACGCCAGTGTCCCAGCCAGGAAAACACCGAACATTTTTCGAGGCACCACCTCTCGTCGGAGAATGACAAGCCTCCGAGAGTATAATCTGTCATGAAAGAGCTTCTCATTTCGCCGTTCGGAGTCGGCTATAAATTGTAGGTCCCTTCCATTCGTGCAAACAATACAACACGCGTAACATGAATGGTTGCGAGAAACTAGGCCTTGGCTCATTCCGAGCTGTCGCGCCAGCTATTTATTTTTTTTTATCTCTCCATATACTATACATTTGCGCACTTAATACAATTATAAGCTAACACACAAACCATCAAAGTACAAGGGCATGATGAAAAAACAGTACATTTTTCGAAAAATGGTACAAGGTCCCTAGGGATCTTATACATTGTATAGCGGTGTCATGGCTGTCACTGATCGGAGGGTAAATTCGTTTTCATTTCGCTCCGCGAGTTAATTCTTTTAGTAATTTTTCTTGCTCCGTTAGTTTTTTCTGACATTCTCTACACTCGTTCAATTGTGCCGTTTTCGCTGACTCGCCTTTAAAAATTATTGACATACCCGCGTTAAAAATAAAATGATTAATAAGCATCGTAGATGGAATGGCACCATTGATTACCTGTTAAAAATTCCAAAATCGTTCATATAAACACAAGCATGAAACTTGAATTCAATAATGCAGCGTTGCGGCAGTGTTGTGCAACAAAAAAACAACGAGTTCAAAAACGCAACATGATGGCAGTGTTGCTTAAATCAAGGTTTTTTTTATGCAACACAAACACAATCAATCGTCAAAACAGAGTAATCTGTGCATCAGTTGTTTTGCTATTGCTTCGTTTTGTCCATAATATTATTCAATACAAACCACTTGAAAACTCCCTCCATTTTTTCTGTTGAGAATAGCTTTACAACACAAGGCGTGTTTTTTTGTAAATCTATATAGGCTAAGAAAATATTTTTCATGTTAATTACACTAACAACTAAGCCTGTATAGAATTACGAAATCTGGATAACTATCCAGCCTTAATTCCTTAGCCGCGATAAAAACTGTGCTACCAAACTATTTTTTTCCAATTGTTATCGAAAAACGTTATCGAAATTTTAAAAATGGAAGAAACGAAGAAACGCTTTACTTCTAACGAAAAAAGGGAAAAAATAAAACAAATAAGATCTAATATTATTTTGTTGCATTGTTTTAAATCTGCACGATCTATTTTTCTAAATAAAGAAGAGGAAAAAATTAATAGCTAAAGACTAACAAATGTCACTACACAAAGTGGTGCCAAACAGCGACGATGAAATTCCTTAGCCTCGATAGCCGTTTTTTTGCTCACACTTTTCTTAGCCTATATAGATTTACAAAAAAAAAAAAAAAAAAAAAAAAAAACACGCCTACAGCTATTCATAAATGTCAAAACAAATCGCGCAGTGCAATAGCAACCGTGCAGAAGTAGTGCAATAGTAACACAAAGCCGGTTGTGTTGCCGCAACACTGCACAATTTTTTGAATTCACCCGTATTTTCAACAGACATCACAGAAAACGAAATAGAAAATAGAATAAAAAACAAAAATAAATTGAGATTGTAAAGCTCAACTTACATTTCAAATGTCAGCTGTTTTATGTCAAATCTCAATTGGCTGCATATGTTGCAAGAGTTTTTTAACTAAGCATCCAGTCCCTGACCTTAAAAAAAGTGAAATATCTTCTGTCAAATTTTCAGACTTTCAGCCAATAGAATTCGATTGGCGACATATGCAGCACTTTGCCTAGATCGACGGGTGTTTTGAATGCTTTTAATTTCACTCTATTGGTTAAGCCCCATTTTATTATGCCGTCAAGGTCGGAGCGTAATGAGCTTAACATGCCGTTCCTCTTCTACGTCCGAAGAGCAGAGATGTGAGTTAGGGAACGAATATGAGGGTACTATCACCAGCGAATGAATGGATTGGATTAGAAATTGCAGACAAGTGATCATTTATAAAAATGAGAAAAAGAGTCGGAAACAAAAGAGAATTTTGGGAAACACCTGCATTTATATGGTGAATTGCAGTCTTGAAACTCTCCAAGACGACTTGGATTGAACGGTGCGAAAGGGATTTTCTAATCCATTGAAGAAGAGACACATCGATGCCAAATGCACGTATTTTCGACAAAAGAGCTTGATGCCAAACTCTGTCAAATGCTTTTGAAATATCAAGCGCAAAAATCTTACTTTCACCAAAGTGATAGATTGGTTCCACTTCTCGGTGAGATATGCCATCAAAACGCAAATTGCGTTGGATCACCGTTCGGTTGATGTTGAACAGTTGTGAGTGTGTTTAGATTATTTTTCAAATGATGCGCGATGTAAGTTATATGTACATATGTTCTTGTCTTCTACATTCCTCCCAACAGTGTTGCTGATGTGTATGAAAAGCATGTTAGTAACATTAATAGTGTTGTCGCTAATTTTAAAGCTCATCAGATACCTTGTGTGTTGGGTGACTTTAATATCGGAAACGTTGCTTGGAGGATTGTGGATGGTGACTGTAACCAAACCCCATTCAATTTTAAACGTGAATGTGAATGCATTGTTATTGACGGCCTACTATCAATCGATTTACTTTAGGTAAATAATATTTCAAATAGTTTGAATAGATTCATGGATTTAACCCTTTACAGCGCAAGAACGAATTTTTTGAAAAAAAAAACTGCCAGCAATTCATGTGAAAAGCAATCAATTCAACTTAAAAAATAACGAAAAACTTTTTTTTTGCAAATGACAATTTATTAAGCAAGAAAAACTTGAAAAAAGGGTATGATGTATTTCTCCAATATTGCAATAATTGAGCTGAATACGGGCCTCGAACTTAGTTCTGGAAATCCCTGGGAATATCGCCCAGCATGTTCAAGCAGAGTTATGCATATGCGATCAAAAGACATGCGCAATTTAAGCTAAATAGAAAATGTCGTATTTAAAAATGCACTACCAAAGAGTAACCAAAAACCAAATCCTGGACTCAAATGTCAATAGCGTGCGAAATAACGGTACAATATCTACAAAGCGACATTGTTCCTTATAAGTATTATATCCCAGTTGTGTAACATAGCGCCATACCGCTGAAATATATTTCTGTGGTGTTTTATTTAGCATTTTTCGGTATGTTGCAGATCTGCAACACAGCGCTCTAAAGGGTTAATTTTTGTTAATGACCAAGTTAATTACGAAATTCTAGAAGCTGTTGATTCATCATAAAGCATTAACATTGCGCCTAAGCTTTTTTAATTTTTCGTCAAAATTGAACGGTTTAATCTTAAAGAAGATCCCTCGGGACCTTTTCTATTTTTATAAGTTCACACCTCTTTTTATGAAAGCGTTAGAAACTTGTTGCTACGTGTATTCCACAAAAAAGTTATGCTGAAGCGATTAAGACCAGGTCCAAAGCAATACGATTATTTTTCTTTTTGATTTGAATGCATGTCAGACGATAATCAGGTACAAGGTCGAATTGCAAAGCCAATCAGACAACAGCGAAATGGAATGCAGCAAATCCCAATCCGGAAAACCCAAGCTTATTGCTTTACCTGCTGAATTGGGCTGAACACTCAGCACTATTACAGTGGTGCTATACCTACAATGCTGCATTAACCGGACAACCAACATAATACTTTTTATATTGCCTGTCAAATAGATTGGTATACTTTACACTAATTACCTAAAAATGTCTTCTTTTTTTGCTCTTCTATCTCTCAATATCGCCGTGGCTTAGTGGTTAGTGCGTTGAACTACTGACCGAGCGGCGTTGAACCCACGCCAGTGTCCCAGCCAGGAAAACACCGAACATTTTTCGAGGCACCACCTCTCGTCGGAGAATGACAAGCCTCCGAGAGTATAATCTGTCATGAAAGAGCTTCTCATTTCACCGTTCGGAGTCGGCTATAAATTGTAGGTCCCTTCCATTCGTGCAAACAATACAACACGCGTAACATGAATGGTTGCGAGAAACTAGGCCTTGGCTCATTCCGAGCTGTCGCGCCAGCTATTTATTTTTTTTTATCTCTCCATATACTATACATTTGCGCACTTAATACAATTATAAGCTAACACACAAACCATCAAAGTACAAGGGCATGATGAAAAAACAGTACATTTTTCGAAAAATGGTACAAGGTCCCTAGGGATCTTATACATTGTATAGCGGTGTCATGGCTGTCACTGATCGGAGGGTAAATTCGTTTTCATTTCGCTCCGCGAGTTAATTCTTTTAGTAATTTTTCTTGCTCCGTTAGTTTTTTCTGACATTCTCTACACTCGTTCAATTGTGCCGTTTTCGCTGACTCGCCTTTAAAAATTATTGACATACCCGCGTTAAAAATAAAATGATTAATAAGCATCGTAGATGGAATGGCACCATTGATTACCTGTTAAAAATTCCAAAATCGTTCATATAAACACAAGCATGAAACTTGAATTCAATAATGCAGCGTTGCGGCAGTGTTGTGCAACAAAAAAACAACGAGTTCAAAAACGCAACATGATGGCAGTGTTGCTTAAATCAAGGTTTTTTTTATGCAACACAAACACAATCAATCGTCAAAACAGAGTAATCTGTGCATCAGTTGTTTTGCTATTGCTTCGTTTTGTCCATAATATTATTCAATACAAACCACTTGAAAACTCCCTCCATTTTTTCTGTTGAGAATAGCTTTACAACACAAGGCGTGTTTTTTTGTAAATCTATATAGGCTAAGAAAATATTTTTCATGTTAATTACACTAACAACTAAGCCTGTATAGAATTACGAAATCTGGATAACTATCCAGCCTTAATTCCTTAGCCGCGATAAAAACTGTGCTACCAAACTATTTTTTTCCAATTGTTATCGAAAAACGTTATCGAAATTTTAAAAATGGAAGAAACGAAGAAACGCTTTACTTCTAACGAAAAAAGGGAAAAAATAAAACAAATAAGATCTAATATTATTTTGTTGCATTGTTTTAAATCTGCACGATCTATTTTTCTAAATAAAGAAGAGGAAAAAATTAATAGCTAAAGACTAACAAATGTCACTACACAAAGTGGTGCCAAACAGCGACGATGAAATTCCTTAGCCTCGATAGCCGTTTTTTTGCTCACACTTTTCTTAGCCTGTATAGATTTACAAAAAAAAAAAAAAAAAAAAAAAAAACACGCCTACAGCTATTCATAAATGTCAAAACAAATCGCGCAGTGCAATAGCAACCGTGCAGAAGTAGTGCAATAGTAACACAAAGCCGGTTGTGTTGCCGCAACACTGCACAATTTTTTGAATTCACCCGTATTTTCAACAGACATCACAGAAAACGAAATAGAAAATAGAATAAAAAACAAAAATAAATTGAGATTGTAAAGCTCAACTTACATTTCAAATGTCAGCTGTTTTATGTCAAATCTCAATTGGCTGCATATGTTGCAAGAGTTTTTTAACTAAGCATCCAGTCCCTGACCTTAAAAAAAGTGAAATATCTTCTGTCAAATTTTCAGACTTTCAGCCAATAGAATTCGATTTGCGACATATGCAGCACTTTGCCTAGATCGACGGGTGTTTTGAATGCTTTTAATTTCACTCTATTGGTTAAGCCCCATTTTATTATGCCGTCAAGGTCGGAGCGTAATGAGCTTAACATGCCGTTCCTCTTCTACGTCCGAAGAGCAGAGATGTGAGTTAGGGAACGAATATGAGGGTTATATCACCAGCGAATGAATGGATTGGATTAGAAATTGCAGACAAGTGATCATTTATAAAAATGAGAAAAAGAGTCGGAAACAAAAGAGAATTTTGGGAAACACCAGCATTTATATGGTGAATTGCAGTCTTGAAACTCTCCAAGACGACTTGGATTGAACGGTGCGAAAGGGATTTTCTAATCCATTGAAGAAGAGACACATCGATGCCAAATGCACGTATTTTCGACAAAAGAGCTTGATGCCAAACTCTGTCAAATGCTTTTGAAATATCAAGCGCAAAAATCTTACTTTCACCAAAGTGATAGATTGGTTCCACTTCTCGGTGAGATATGCCATCAAAACGCAAATTGCGTTGGATCACCGTTCGGTTGATGTTGAACAGTTGTGAGTGTGTTTAGATTATTTTTCAAATGATGCGCGATGTAAGTTATATGTACATATGTTCTTGTCTTCTACATTCCTCCCAACAGTGTTGCTGATGTGTATGAAAAGCATGTTAGTAACATTAATAGTGTTGTCGCTAATTTTAAAGCTCATCAGATACCTTGTGTGTTGGGTGACTTTAATATCGGAAACGTTGCTTGGAGGATTGTGGATGGTGACTGTAACCAAACCCCATTCAATTTTAAACGTGAATGTGAATGCATTGTTATTGACGGCCTACTATCAATCGATTTACTTTAGGTAAATAATATTTCAAATAGTTTGAATAGATTCATGGATTTAACCCTTTACAGCGCAAGAACGAATTTTTTGAAAAAAAAAACTGCCAGCAATTCATGTGAAAAGCAATCAATTCAACTTAAAAAATAACGAAAAACTTTTTTTTTGCAAATGACAATTTATTAAGCAAGAAAAACTTGAAAAAAGGGTATGATGTATTTCTCCAATATTGCAATAATTGAGCTGAATACGGGCCTCGAACTTAGTTCTGGAAATCCCTGGGAATATCGCCCAGCATGTTCAAGCAGAGTTATGCATATGCGATCAAAAGACATGCGCAATTTAAGCTAAATAGAAAATGTCGTATTTAAAAATGCACTACCAAAGAGTAACCAAAAACCAAATCCTGGACTCAAATGTCAATAGCGTGCGAAATAACGGTACAATATCTACAAAGCGACATTGTTCCTTATAAGTATTATATCCCAGTTGTGTAACATAGCGCCATACCGCTGAAATATATTTCTGTGGTGTTTTATTTAGCATTTTTCGGTATGTTGCAGATCTGCAACACAGCGCTCTAAAGGGTTAATTTTTGTTAATGACCAAGTTAATTACGAAATTCTAGAAGCTGTTGATTCATCATAAAGCATTAACATTGCGCCTAAGCTTTTTTAATTTTTCGTCAAAATTGAACGGTTTAATCTTAAAGAAGATCCCTCGGGACCTTTTCTATTTTTATAAGTTCACACCTCTTTTTATGAAAGCGTTAGAAACTTGTTGCTACGTGTATTCCACAAAAAAGTTATGCTGAAGCGATTAAGACCAGGTCCAAAGCAATACGATTATTTTTCTTTTTGATTTGAATGCATGTCAGACGATAATCAGGTACAAGGTCGAATTGCAAAGCCAATCAGACAACAGCGAAATGGAATGCAGCAAATCCCAATCCGGAAAACCCAAGCTTATTGCTTTACCTGCTGAATTGGGCTGAACACTCAGCACTATTACAGTGGTGCTATACCTACAATGCTGCATTAACCGGACAACCAACATAATACTTTTTATATTGCCTGTCAAATAGATTGGTATACTTTACACTAATTACCTAAAAATGTCTTCTTTTTTTGCTCTTCTATCTCTCAATATCGCCGTGGCTTAGTGGTTAGTGCGTTGAACTACTGACCGAGCGGCGTTGAACCCACGCCAGTGTCCCAGCCAGGAAAACACCGAACATTTTTCGAGGCACCACCTCTCGTCGGAGAATGACAAGCCTCCGAGAGTATAATCTGTCATGAAAGAGCTTCTCATTTCGCCGTTCGGAGTCGGCTATAAATTGTAGGTCCCTTCCATTCGTGCAAACAATACAACACGCGTAACATGAATGGTTGCGAGAAACTAGGCCTTGGCTCATTCCGAGCTGTCGCGCCAGCTATTTATTTTTTTTTATCTTTCCATATACTATACATTTGTGCACTTAATACAATTATAAGCTAACACACAAACCATCAAAGTACAAGGGCATGATGAAAAAACAGTACATTTTTCGAAAAATGGTACAAGGTCCCTAGGGATCTTATACATTGTATAGCGGTGTCATGGCTGTCACTGATCGGAGGGTAAATTCGTTTTCATTTCGCTCCGCGAGTTAATTCTTTTAGTAATTTTTCTTGCTCCGTTAGTTTTTTCTGACATTCTCTACACTCGTTCAATTGTGCCGTTTTCGCTGACTCGCCTTTAAAAATTATTGACATACCCGCGTTAAAAATAAAATGATTAATAAGCATCGTAGATGGAATGGCACCATTGATTACCTGTTAAAAATTCCAAAATCGTTCATATAAACACAAGCATGAAACTTGAATTCAATAATGCAGCGTTGCGGCAGTGTTGTGCAACAAAAAAACAACGAGTTCAAAAACGCAACATGATGGCAGTGTTGCTTAAATCAAGGTTTTTTTTATGCAACACAAACACAATCAATCGTCAAAACAGAGTAATCTGTGCATCAGTTGTTTTGCTATTGCTTCGTTTTGTCCATAATATTATTCAATACAAACCACTTGAAAACTCCCTCCATTTTTTCTGTTGAGAATAGCTTTACAACACAAGGCGTGTTTTTTTGTAAATCTATATAGGCTAAGAAAATATTTTTCATGTTAATTACACTAACAACTAAGCCTGTATAGAATTACGAAATCTGGATAACTATCCAGCCTTAATTCCTTAGCCGCGATAAAAACTGTGCTACCAAACTATTTTTTTCCAATTGTTATCGAAAAACGTTATCGAAATTTTAAAAATGGAAGAAACGAAGAAACGCTTTACTTCTAACGAAAAAAGGGAAAAAATAAAACAAATAAGATCTAATATTATTTTGTTGCATTGTTTTAAATCTGCACGATCTATTTTTCTAAATAAAGAAGAGGAAAAAATTAATAGCTAAAGACTAACAAATGTCACTACACAAAGTGGTGCCAAACAGCGACGATGAAATTCCTTAGCCTCGATAGCCGTTTTTTTGCTCACACTTTTCTTAGCCTATATAGATTTACAAAAAAAAAAAAAAAAAAAAAAAAAAAAAAAACACGCCTACAGCTATTCATAAATGTCAAAACAAATCGCGCAGTGCAATAGCAACCGTGCAGAAGTAGTGCAATAGTAACACAAAGCCGGTTGTGTTGCCGCAACACTGCACAATTTTTTGAATTCACCCGTATTTTCAACAGACATCACAGAAAACGAAATAGAAAATAGAATAAAAAACAAAAATAAATTGAGATTGTAAAGCTCAACTTACATTTCAAATGTCAGCTGTTTTATGTCAAATCTCAATTGGCTGCATATGTTGCAAGAGTTTTTTAACTAAGCATCCAGTCCCTGACCTTAAAAAAAGTGAAATATCTTCTGTCAAATTTTCAGACTTTCAGCCAATAGAATTCGATTGGCGACATATGCAGCACTTTGCCTAGATCGACGGGTGTTTTGAATGCTTTTAATTCCACTCTATTGGTTAAGCCCCATTTTATTATGCCGTCAAGGTCGGAGCGTAATGAGCTTAACATGCCGTTCCTCTTCTACGTCCGAAGAGCAGAGATGTGAGTTAGGGAACGAATATGAGGGTACTATCACCAGCGAATGAATGGATTGGATTAGAAATTGCAGACAAGTGATCATTTATAAAAATGAGAAAAAGAGTCGGAAACAAAAGAGAATTTTGGGAAACACCAGCATTTATATGGTGAATTGCAGACTTGAAACTCTCCAAGACGACTTGGATTGAACGGTGCGAAAGGGATTTTCTAATCCATTGAAGAAGAGACACATCGATGCCAAATGCACGTATTTGCGACAAAAGAGCTTGATTCCAAACTCTGTCAAATGCTTTTGAAATATCAAGCGCAAAAATCTTACTTTCACCAAAGTGATAGATTGGTTCCACTTCTCGGTGAGATATGCCATCAAAACGCAAATTGCGTTGGATCACCGTTCGGTTGATGTTGAACAGTTGTGAGTGTGTTTAGATTATTTTTCAAATGATGCGCGATGTAAGTTATATGTACATATGTTCTTGTCTTCTACATTCCTCCCAACAGTGTTGCTGATGTGTATGAAAAGCATGTTAGTAACATTAATAGTGTTGTCGCTAATTTTAAAGCTCATCAGATACCTTGTGTGTTGGGTGACTTTAATATCGGAAACGTTGCTTGGAGGATTGTGGATGGTGACTGTAACCAAACCCCATTCAATTTTAAACGTGAATGTGAATGCATTGTTATTGACGGCCTACTATCAATCGATTTACTTTAGGTAAATAATATTTCAAATAGTTTGAATAGATTCATGGATTTAACCCTTTACAGCGCAAGAACGAATTTTTTGAAAAAAAAAACTGCCAGCAATTCATGTGAAAAGCAATCAATTCAACTTAAAAAATAACGAAAAACTTTTTTTTTGCAAATGACAATTTATTAAGCAAGAAAAACTTGAAAAAAGGGTATGATGTATTTCTCCAATATTGCAATAATTGAGCTGAATACGGGCCTCGAACTTAGTTCTGGAAATCCCTGGGAATATCGCCCAGCATGTTCAAGCAGAGTTATGCATATGCGATCAAAAGACATGCGCAATTTAAGCTAAATAGAAAATGTCGTATTTAAAAATGCACTACCAAAGAGTAACCAAAAACCAAATCCTGGACTCAAATGTCAATAGCGTGCGAAATAACGGTACAATATCTACAAAGCGACATTGTTCCTTATAAGTATTATATCCCAGTTGTGTAACATAGCGCCATACCGCTGAAATATATTTCTGTGGTGTTTTATTTAGCATTTTTCGGTATGTTGCAGATCTGCAACACAGCGCTCTAAAGGGTTAATTTTTGTTAATGACCAAGTTAATTACGAAATTCTAGAAGCTGTTGATTCATCATAAAGCATTAACATTGCGCCTAAGCTTTTTTAATTTTTCGTCAAAATTGAACGGTTTAATCTTAAAGAAGATCCCTCGGGACCTTTTCTATTTTTATAAGTTCACACCTCTTTTTATGAAAGCGTTAGAAACTTGTTGCTACGTGTATTCCACAAAAAAGTTATGCTGAAGCGATTAAGACCAGGTCCAAAGCAATACGATTATTTTTCTTTTTGATTTGAATGCATGTCAGACGATAATCAGGTACAAGGTCGAATTGCAAAGCCAATCAGACAACAGCGAAATGGAATGCAGCAAATCCCAATCCGGAAAACCCAAGCTTATTGCTTTACCTGCTGAATTGGGCTGAACACTCAGCACTATTACAGTGGTGCTATACCTACAATGCTGCATTAACCGGACAACCAACATAATACTTTTTATATTGCCTGTCAAATAGATTGGTATACTTTACACTAATTACCTAAAAATGTCTTCTTTTTTTGCTCTTCTATCTCTCAATATCGCCGTGGCTTAGTGGTTAGTGCGTTGAACTACTGACCGAGCGGCGTTGAACCCACGCCAGTGTCCCAGCCAGGAAAACACCGAACATTTTTCGAGGCACCACCTCTCGTCGGAGAATGACAAGCCTCCGAGAGTATAATCTGTCATGAAAGAGCTTCTCATTTCGCCGTTCGGAGTCGGCTATAAATTGTAGGTCCCTTCCATTCGTGCAAACAATACAACACGCGTAACATGAATGGTTGCGAGAAACTAGGCCTTGGCTCATTCCGAGCTGTCGCGCCAGCTATTTATTTTTTTTTATCTCTCCATATACTATACATTTGCGCACTTAATACAATTATAAGCTAACACACAAACCATCAAAGTACAAGGGCATGATGAAAAAACAGTACATTTTTCGAAAAATGGTACAAGGTCCCTAGGGATCTTATACATTGTATAGCGGTGTCATGGCTGTCACTGATCGGAGGGTAAATTCGTTTTCATTTCGCTCCGCGAGTTAATTCTTTTAGTAATTTTTCTTGCTCCGTTAGTTTTTTCTGACATTCTCTACACTCGTTCAATTGTGCCGTTTTCGCTGACTCGCCTTTAAAAATTATTGACATACCCGCGTTAAAAATAAAATGATTAATAAGCATCGTAGATGGAATGGCACCATTGATTACCTGTTAAAAATTCCAAAATCGTTCATATAAACACAAGCATGAAACTTGAATTCAATAATGCAGCGTTGCGGCAGTGTTGTGCAACAAAAAAACAACGAGTTCAAAAACGCAACATGATGGCAGTGTTGCTTAAATCAAGGTTTTTTTTATGCAACACAAACACAATCAATCGTCAAAACAGAGTAATCTGTGCATCAGTTGTTTTGCTATTGCTTCGTTTTGTCCATAATATTATTCAATACAAACCACTTGAAAACTCCCTCCATTTTTTCTGTTGAGAATAGCTTTACAACACAAGGCGTGTTTTTTTGTAAATCTATATAGGCTAAGAAAATATTTTTCATGTTAATTACACTAACAACTAAGCCTGTATAGAATTACGAAATCTGGATAACTATCCAGCCTTAATTCCTTAGCCGCGATAAAAACTGTGCTACCAAACTATTTTTTTCCAATTGTTATCGAAAAACGTTATCGAAATTTTAAAAATGGAAGAAACGAAGAAACGCTTTACTTCTAACGAAAAAAGGGAAAAAATAAAACAAATAAGATCTAATATTATTTTGTTGCATTGTTTTAAATCTGCACGATCTATTTTTCTAAATAAAGAAGAGGAAAAAATTAATAGCTAAAGACTAACAAATGTCACTACACAAAGTGGTGCCAAACAGCGACGATGAAATTCCTTAGCCTCGATAGCCGTTTTTTTGCTCACACTTTTCTTAGCCTATATAGATTTACAAAAAAAAAAAAAAAAAAAAAAAAAACACGCCTACAGCTATTCATAAATGTCAAAACAAATCGCGCAGTGCAATAGCAACCGTGCAGAAGTAGTGCAATAGTAACACAAAGCCGGTTGTGTTGCCGCAACACTGCACAATTTTTTGAATTCACCCGTATTTTCAACAGACATCACAGAAAACGAAATAGAAAATAGAATAAAAAACAAAAATAAATTGAGATTGTAAAGCTCAACTTACATTTCAAATGTCAGCTGTTTTATGTCAAATCTCAATTGGCTGCATATGTTGCAAGAGTTTTTTAACTAAGCATCCAGTCCCTGACCTTAAAAAAAGTGAAATATCTTCTGTCAAATTTTCAGACTTTCAGCCAATAGAATTCGATTGGCGACATATGCAGCACTTTGCCTAGATCGACGGGTGTTTTGAATGCTTTTAATTTCACTCTATTGGTTAAGCCCCATTTTATTATGCCGTCAAGGTCGGAGCGTAATGAGCTTAACATGCCGTTCCTCTTCTACGTCCGAAGAGCAGAGATGTGAGTTAGGGAACGAATATGAGGGTACTATCACCAGCGAATGAATGGATTGGATTAGAAATTGCAGACAAGTGATCATTTATAAAAATGAGAAAAAGAGTCGGAAACAAAAGAGAATTTTGGGAAACACCTGCATTTATATGGTGAATTGCAGTCTTGAAACTCTCCAAGACGACTTGGATTGAACGGTGCGAAAGGGATTTTCTAATCCATTGAAGAAGAGACACATCGATGCCAAATGCACGTATTTTCGACAAAAGAGCTTGATGCCAAACTCTGTCAAATGCTTTTGAAATATCAAGCGCAAAAATCTTACTTTCACCAAAGTGATAGATTGGTTCCACTTCTCGGTGAGATATGCCATCAAAACGCAAATTGCGTTGGATCACCGTTCGGTTGATGTTGAACAGTTGTGAGTGTGTTTAGATTATTTTTCAAATGATGCGCGATGTAAGTTATATGTACATATGTTCTTGTCTTCTACATTCCTCCCAACAGTGTTGCTGATGTGTATGAAAAGCATGTTAGTAACATTAATAGTGTTGTCGCTAATTTTAAAGCTCATCAGATACCTTGTGTGTTGGGTGACTTTAATATCGGAAACGTTGCTTGGAGGATTGTGGATGGTGACTGTAACCAAACCCCATTCAATTTTAAACGTGAATGTGAATGCATTGTTATTGACGGCCTACTATCAATCGATTTACTTTAGGTAAATAATATTTCAAATAGTTTGAATAGATTCATGGATTTAACCCTTTACAGCGCAAGAACGAATTTTTTGAAAAAAAAAACTGCCAGCAATTCATGTGAAAAGCAATCAATTCAACTTAAAAAATAACGAAAAACTTTTTTTTTGCAAATGACAATTTATTAAGCAAGAAAAACTTGAAAAAAGGGTATGATGTATTTCTCCAATATTGCAATAATTGAGCTGAATACGGGCCTCGAACTTAGTTCTGGAAATCCCTGGGAATATCGCCCAGCATGTTCAAGCAGAGTTATGCATATGCGATCAAAAGACATGCGCAATTTAAGCTAAATAGAAAATGTCGTATTTAAAAATGCACTACCAAAGAGTAACCAAAAACCAAATCCTGGACTCAAATGTCAATAGCGTGCGAAATAACGGTACAATATCTACAAAGCGACATTGTTCCTTATAAGTATTATATCCCAGTTGTGTAACATAGCGCCATACCGCTGAAATATATTTCTGTGGTGTTTTATTTAGCATTTTTCGGTATGTTGCAGATCTGCAACACAGCGCTCTAAAGGGTTAATTTTTGTTAATGACCAAGTTAATTACGAAATTCTAGAAGCTGTTGATTCATCATAAAGCATTAACATTGCGCCTAAGCTTTTTTAATTTTTCGTCAAAATTGAACGGTTTAATCTTAAAGAAGATCCCTCGGGACCTTTTCTATTTTTATAAGTTCACACCTCTTTTTATGAAAGCGTTAGAAACTTGTTGCTACGTGTATTCCACAAAAAAGTTATGCTGAAGCGATTAAGACCAGGTCCAAAGCAATACGATTATTTTTCTTTTTGATTTGAATGCATGTCAGACGATAATCAGGTACAAGGTCGAATTGCAAAGCCAATCAGACAACAGCGAAATGGAATGCAGCAAATCCCAATCCGGAAAACCCAAGCTTATTGCTTTACCTGCTGAATTGGGCTGAACACTCAGCACTATTACAGTGGTGCTATACCTACAATGCTGCATTAACCGGACAACCAACATAATACTTTTTATATTGCCTGTCAAATAGATTGGTATACTTTACACTAATTACCTAAAAATGTCTTCTTTTTTTGCTCTTCTATCTCTCAATATCGCCGTGGCTTAGTGGTTAGTGCGTTGAACTACTGACCGAGCGGCGTTGAACCCACACCAGTGTCCCAGCCAGGAAAACACCGAACATTTTTCGAGGCACCACCTCTCGTCGGAGAATGACAAGCCTCCGAGAGTATAATCTGTCATGAAAGAGCTTCTCATTTCGCCGTTCGGAGTCGGCTATAAATTGTAGGTCCCTTCCATTCGTGCAAACAATACAACACGCGTAACATGAATGGTTGCGAGAAACTAGGCCTTGGCTCATTCCGAGCTGTCGCGCCAGCTATTTATTTTTTTTTATCTCTCCATATACTATACATTTGCGCACTTAATACAATTATAAGCTAACACACAAACCATCAAAGTACAAGGGCATGATGAAAAAACAGTACATTTTTCGAAAAATGGTACAAGGTCCCTAGGGATCTTATACATTGTATAGCGGTGTCATGGCTGTCACTGATCGGAGGGTAAATTCGTTTTCATTTCGCTCCGCGAGTTAATTCTTTTAGCAATTTTTCTTGCTCCGTTAGTTTTTTCTGACATTCTCTACACTCGTTCAATTGTGCCGTTTTCGCTGACTCGCCTTTAAAAATTATTGACATACCCGCGTTAAAAATAAAATGATTAATAAGCATCGTAGATGGAATGGCACCATTGATTACCTGTTAAAAATTCCAAAATCGTTCATATAAACACAAGCATGAAACTTGAATTCAATAATGCAGCGTTGCGGCAGTGTTGTGCAACAAAAAAACAACGAGTTCAAAAACGCAACATGATGGCAGTGTTGCTTAAATCAAGGTTTTTTTTATGCAACACAAACACAATCAATCGTCAAAACAGAGTAATCTGTGCATCAGTTGTTTTGCTATTGCTTCGTTTTGTCCATAATATTATTCAATACAAACCACTTGAAAACTCCCTCCATTTTTTCTGTTGAGAATAGCTTTACAACACAAGGCGTGTTTTTTTGTAAATCTATATAGGCTAAGAAAATATTTTTCATGTTAATTACACTAACAACTAAGCCTGTATAGAATTACGAAATCTGGATAACTATCCAGCCTTAATTCCTTAGCCGCGATAAAAACTGTGCTACCAAACTATTTTTTTCCAATTGTTATCGAAAAACGTTATCGAAATTTTAAAAATGGAAGAAACGAAGAAACGCTTTGCTTCTAACGAAAAAAGGGAAAAAATAAAACAAATAAGATCTAATATTATTTTGTTGCATTGTTTTAAATCTGCACGATCTATTTTTCTAAATAAAGAAGAGGAAAAAATTAATAGCTAAAGACTAACAAATGTCACTACACAAAGTGGTGCCAAACAGCGACGATGAAATTCCTTAGCCTCGATAGCCGTTTTTTTGCTCACACTTTTCTTAGCCTATATAGATTTACAAAAAAAAAAAAAAAAAAAAAAAAAAAAAAAAAAAAAAAAAAAAAAAAAAAAAAAAAAAAAAAACACGCCTACAGCTATTCATAAATGTCAAAACAAATCGCGCAGTGCAATAGCAACCGTGCAGAAGTAGTGCAATAGTAACACAAAGCCGGTTGTGTTGCCGCAACACTGCACAATTTTTTGAATTCACCCGTATTTTCAACAGACATCACAGAAAACGAAATAGAAAATAGAATAAAAAACAAAAATAAATTGAGATTGTAAAGCTCAACTTACATTTCAAATGTCAGCTGTTTTATGTCAAATCTCAATTGGCTGCATATGTTGCAAGAGTTTTTTAACTAAGCATCCAGTCCCTGACCTTAAAAAAAGTGAAATATCTTCTGTCAAATTTTCAGACTTTCAGCCAATAGAATTCGATTGGCGACATATGCAGCACTTTGCCTAGATCGACGGGTGTTTTGAATGCTTTTAATTTCACTCTATTGGTTAAGCCCCATTTTATTATGCCGTCAAGGTCGGAGCGTAATGAGCTTAACATGCCGTTCCTCTTCTACGTCCGAAGAGCAGAGATGTGAGTTAGGGAACGAATATGAGGGTACTATCACCAGCGAATGAATGGATTGGATTAGAAATTGCAGACAAGTGATCATTTATAAAAATGAGAAAAAGAGTCGGAAACAAAAGAGAATTTTGGGAAACACCAGCATTTATATGGTGAATTGCAGACTTGAAACTCTCCAAGACGACTTGGATTGAACGGTGCGAAAGGGATTTTCTAATCCATTGAAGAAGAGACACATCGATGCCAAATGCACGTATTTTCGACAAAAGAGCTTGATGCCAAACTCTGTCAAATGCTTTTGAAATATCAAGCGCAAAAATCTTACTTTCACCAAAGTGATAGATTGGTTCCACTTCTCGGTGAGATATGCCATCAAAACGCAAATTGCGTTGGATCACCGTTCGGTTGATGTTGAACAGTTGTGAGTGTGTTTAGATTATTTTTCAAATGATGCGCGATGTAAGTTATATGTACATATGTTCTTGTCTTCTACATTCCTCCCAACAGTGTTGCTGATGTGTATGAAAAGCATGTTAGTAACATTAATAGTGTTGTCGCTAATTTTAAAGCTCATCAGATACCTTGTGTGTTGGGTGACTTTAATATCGGAAACGTTGCTTGGAGGATTGTGGATGGTGACTGTAACCAAACCCCATTCAATTTTAAACGTGAATGTGAATGCATTGTTATTGACGGCCTACTATCAATCGATTTACTTTAGGTAAATAATATTTCAAATAGTTTGAATAGATTCATGGATTTAACCCTTTACAGCGCAAGAACGAATTTTTTGAAAAAAAAAAAAACTGCCAGCAATTCATGTGAAAAGCAATCAATTCAACTTAAAAAATAACGAAAAACTTTTTTTTTGCAAATGACAATTTATTAAGCAAGAAAAACTTGAAAAAAGGGTATGATGTATTTCTCCAATATTGCAATAATTGAGCTGAATACGGGCCTCGAATTTAGTTCTGGAAATCCCTGGGAATATCGCCCAGCATGTTCAAGCAGAGTTATGCATATGCGATCAAAAGACATGCGCAATTTAAGCTAAATAGAAAATGTCGTATTTAAAAATGCACTACCAAAGAGTAACCAAAAACCAAATCCTGGACTCAAATGTCAATAGCGTGCGAAATAACGGTACAATATCTACAAAGCGACATTGTTCCTTATAAGTATTATATCCCAGTTGTGTAACATAGCGCCATACCGCTGAAATATATTTCTGTGGTGTTTTATTTAGCATTTTTCGGTATGTTGCAGATCTGCAACACAGCGCTCTAAAGGGTTAATTTTTGTTAATGACCAAGTTAATTACGAAATTCTAGAAGCTGTTGATTCATCATAAAGCATTAACATTGCGCCTAAGCTTTTTTAATTTTTCGTCAAAATTGAACGGTTTAATCTTAAAGAAGATCCCTCGGGACCTTTTCTATTTTTATAAGTTCACACCTCTTTTTATGAAAGCGTTAGAAACTTGTTGCTACGTGTATTCCACAAAAAAGTTATGCTGAAGCGATTAAGACCAGGTCCAAAGCAATACGATTATTTTTCTTTTTGATTTGAATGCATGTCAGACGATAATCAGGTACAAGGTCGAATTGCAAAGCCAATCAGACAACAGCGAAATGGAATGCAGCAAATCCCAATCCGGAAAACCCAAGCTTATTGCTTTACCTGCTGAATTGGGCTGAACACTCAGCACTATTACAGTGGTGCTATACCTACAATGCTGCATTAACCGGACAACCAACATAATACTTTTTATATTGCCTGTCAAATAGATTGGTATACTTTACACTAATTACCTAAAAATGTCTTCTTTTTTTGCTCTTCTATCTCTCAATATCGCCGTGGCTTAGTGGTTAGTGCGTTGAACTACTGACCGAGCGGCGTTGAACCCACGCCAGTGTCCCAGCCAGGAAAACACCGAACATTTTTCGAGGCACCACCTCTCGTCGGAGAATGACAAGCCTCCGAGAGTATAATCTGTCATGAAAGAGCTTCTCATTTCGCCGTTCGGAGTCGGCTATAAATTGTAGGTCCCTTCCATTCGTGCAAACAATACAACACGCGTAACATGAATGGTTGCGAGAAACTAGGCCTTGGCTCATTCCGAGCTGTCGCGCCAGCTATTTATTTTTTTTTATCTTTCCATATACTATACATTTGTGCACTTAATACAATTATAAGCTAACACACAAACCATCAAAGTACAAGGGCATGATGAAAAAACAGTACATTTTTCGAAAAATGGTACAAGGTCCCTAGGGATCTTATACATTGTATAGCGGTGTCATGGCTGTCACTGATCGGAGGGTAAATTCGTTTTCATTTCGCTCCGCGAGTTAATTCTTTTAGTAATTTTTCTTGCTCCGTTAGTTTTTTCTGACATTCTCTACACTCGTTCAATTGTGCCGTTTTCGCTGACTCGCCTTTAAAAATTATTGACATACCCGCGTTAAAAATAAAATGATTAATAAGCATCGTAGATGGAATGGCACCATTGATTACCTGTTAAAAATTCCAAAATCGTTCATATAAACACAAGCATGAAACTTGAATTCAATAATGCAGCGTTGCGGCAGTGTTGTGCAACAAAAAAACAACGAGTTCAAAAACGCAACATGATGGCAGTGTTGCTTAATCAAGGTTTTTTTTATGCAACACAAACACAATCAATCGTCAAAACAGAGTAATCTGTGCATCAGTTGTTTTGCTATTGCTTCGTTTTGTCCATAATATTATTCAATACAAACCACTTGAAAACTCCCTCCATTTTTTCTGTTGAGAATAGCTTTACAACACAAGGCGTGTTTTTTTGTAAATCTATATAGGCTAAGAAAATATTTTTCATGTTAATTACACTAACAACTAAGCCTGTATAGAATTACGAAATCTGGATAACTATCCAGCCTTAATTCCTTAGCCGCGATAAAAACTGTGCTACCAAACTATTTTTTTCCAATTGTTATCGAAAAACGTTATCGAAATTTTAAAAATGGAAGAAACGAAGAAACGCTTTACTTCTAACGAAAAAAGGGAAAAAATAAAACAAATAAGATCTAATATTATTTTGTTGCATTGTTTTAAATCTGCACGATCTATTTTTCTAAATAAAGAAGAGGAAAAAATTAATAGCTAAAGACTAACAAATGTCACTACACAAAGTGGTGCCAAACAGCGACGATGAAATTCCTTAGCCTCGATAGCCGTTTTTTTGCTCACACTTTTCTTAGCCTGTATAGATTTACAAAAAAAAAAAAAAAAACACGCCTACAGCTATTCATAAATGTCAAAACAAATCGCGCAGTGCAATAGCAACCGTGCAGAAGTAGTGCAATAGTAACACAAAGCCGGTTGTGTTGCCGCAACACTGCACAATTTTTTGAATTCACCCGTATTTTCAACAGACATCACAGAAAACGAAATAGAAAATAGAATAAAAAACAAAAATAAATTGAGATTGTAAAGCTCAACTTACATTTCAAATGTCAGCTGTTTTATGTCAAATCTCAATTGGCTGCATATGTTGCAAGAGTTTTTTAACTAAGCATCCAGTCCCTGACCTTAAAAAAAGTGAAATATCTTCTGTCAAATTTTCAGACTTTCAGCCAATAGAATTCGATTGGCGACATATGCAGCACTTTGCCTAGATCGACGGGTGTTTTGAATGCTTTTAATTCCACTCTATTGGTTAAGCCCCATTTTATTATGCCGTCAAGGTCGGAGCGTAATGAGCTTAACATGCCGTTCCTCTTCTACGTCCGAAGAGCAGAGATGTGAGTTAGGGAACGAATATGAGGGTACTATCACCAGCGAATGAATGGATTGGATTAGAAATTGCAGACAAGTGATCATTTATAAAAATGAGAAAAAGAGTCGGAAACAAAAGAGAATTTTGGGAAACACCAGCATTTATATGGTGAATTGCAGACTTGAAACTCTCCAAGACGACTTGGATTGAACGGTGCGAAAGGGATTTTCTAATCCATTGAAGAAGAGACACATCGATGCCAAATGCACGTATTTTCGACAAAAGAGCTTGATGCCAAACTCTGTCAAATGCTTTTGAAATATCAAGCGCAAAAATCTTACTTTCACCAAAGTGATAGATTGGTTCCACTTCTCGGTGAGATATGCCATCAAAACGCAAATTGCGTTGGATCACCGTTCGGTTGATGTTGAACAGTTGTGAGTGTGTTTAGATTATTTTTCAAATGATGCGCGATGTAAGTTATATGTACATATGTTCTTGTCTTCTACATTCCTCCCAACAGTGTTGCTGATGTGTATGAAAAGCATGTTAGTAACATTAATAGTGTTGTCGCTAATTTTAAAGCTCATCAGATACCTTGTGTGTTGGGTGACTTTAATATCGGAAACGTTGCTTGGAGGATTGTGGATGGTGACTGTAACCAAACCCCATTCAATTTTAAACGTGAATGTGAATGCATTGTTATTGACGGCCTACTATCAATCGATTTACTTTAGGTAAATAATATTTCAAATAGTTTGAATAGATTCATGGATTTAACCCTTTACAGCGCAAGAACGAATTTTTTGAAAAAAAAAAACTGCCAGCAATTCATGTGAAAAGCAATCAATTCAACTTAAAAAATAACGAAAAACTTTTTTTTTGCAAATGACAATTTATTAAGCAAGAAAAACTTGAAAAAAGGGTATGATGTATTTCTCCAATATTGCAATAATTGAGCTGAATACGGGCCTCGAACTTAGTTCTGGAAATCCCTGGGAATATCGCCCAGCATGTTCAAGCAGAGTTATGCATATGCGATCAAAAGACATGCGCAATTTAAGCTAAATAGAAAATGTCGTATTTAAAAATGCACTACCAAAGAGTAACCAAAAACCAAATCCTGGACTCAAATGTCAATAGCGTGCGAAATAACGGTACAATATCTACAAAGCGACATTGTTCCTTATAAGTATTATATCCCAGTTGTGTAACATAGCGCCATACCGCTGAAATATATTTCTGTGGTGTTTTATTTAGCATTTTTCGGTATGTTGCAGATCTGCAACACAGCGCTCTAAAGGGTTAATTTTTGTTAATGACCAAGTTAATTACGAAATTCTAGAAGCTGTTGATTCATCATAAAGCATTAACATTGCGCCTAAGCTTTTTTAATTTTTCGTCAAAATTGAACGGTTTAATCTTAAAGAAGATCCCTCGGGACCTTTTCTATTTTTATAAGTTCACACCTCTTTTTATGAAAGCGTTAGAAACTTGTTGCTACGTGTATTCCACAAAAAAGTTATGCTGAAGCGATTAAGACCAGGTCCAAAGCAATACGATTATTTTTCTTTTTGATTTGAATGCATGTCAGACGATAATCAGGTACAAGGTCGAATTGCAAAGCCAATCAGACAACAGCGAAATGGAATGCAGCAAATCCCAATCCGGAAAACCCAAGCTTATTGCTTTACCTGCTGAATTGGGCTGAACACTCAGCACTATTACAGTGGTGCTATACCTACAATGCTGCATTAACCGGACAACCAACATAATACTTTTTATATTGCCTGTCAAATAGATTGGTATACTTTACACTAATTACCTAAAAATGTCTTCTTTTTTTGCTCTTCTATCTCTCAATATCGCCGTGGCTTAGTGGTTAGTGCGTTGAACTACTGACCGAGCGGCGTTGAACCCACGCCAGTGTCCCAGCCAGGAAAACACCGAACATTTTTCGAGGCACCACCTCTCGTCGGAGAATGACAAGCCTCCGAGAGTATAATCTGTCATGAAAGAGCTTCTCATTTCGCCGTTCGGAGTCGGCTATAAATTGTAGGTCCCTTCCATTCGTGCAAACAATACAACACGCGTAACATGAATGGTTGCGAGAAACTAGGCCTTGGCTCATTCCGAGCTGTCGCGCCAGCTATTTATTTTTTTTTATCTTTCCATATACTATACATTTGTGCACTTAATACAATTATAAGCTAACACACAAACCATCAAAGTACAAGGGCATGATGAAAAAACAGTACATTTTTCGAAAAATGGTACAAGGTCCCTAGGGATCTTATACATTGTATAGCGGTGTCATGGCTGTCACTGATCGGAGGGTAAATTCGTTTTCATTTCGCTCCGCGAGTTAATTCTTTTAGTAATTTTTCTTGCTCCGTTAGTTTTTTCTGACATTCTCTACACTCGTTCAATTGTGCCGTTTTCGCTGACTCGCCTTTAAAAATTATTGACCTACATCACTATTTTAGACTTAAAAACCGTACGCAAAGTACTTACGTTTCCAAACCCATTTAGCGTATTTAATTTGTGCTGTGATTTATTCATTTATTTGCTATGTCTTGCGGAAATAATAACAGCCCAATCGATGATAGCAATGCTGACTGTGTTGCTTGTAGGGGAATCTGCGGCAAATCATTTCATGCCATATGTGTCGGTCTTAATAAAAAAAAGCACGATTTTCGTTAAAGAATTTACTGACAACCTCCTTTTCTTTTGTGATAAATGTAAGAATATCTCACTCTGGCATGTGCTTCTTGCGATTAAGTGCCTTAGTGACTCGAACAAGATATTCCAGGGAATTCTTACCAAAAAAAATCATGGATAAGCTTTCCAATTTTGAAAGCAGTGTTAATGCGTTGACGAATTGGGCTATTCGGTCCAAATCTTAACCGACCTAATTAAATCTAGACTGATCAATATCGATAAAAAAATCGGCAGTCTGATCAAAATGGATCTAACAAGGTCCAGGATGAACAAAACCACCAGATTGTCTCCAGCAATAAATCGTGTGAATCCCTTAAGTCCCTTCGCGAGGACATAGACATTCATCTTCAATCTATTTCAAACCGCCATCCATCTCCTATACACACCGATGTTATCTTCCGAGTAATTTTCGATAAAATTAACGATTTCGGGGTCGATCTTACCGCAGTGCGTTCAACAATCTGCGATGTCATGAACTTCATTGTAGCTCTATGCAGCAAAATGGACAACCAACCAGCTCATACCCTGCTCCTCCAAAATGCCCAGTACAACACATCCATTCTAACTGAACTACTTGAACCTGAAACTGACTCTCTATCACCTCCACCTTCTGGTTTGCTGCATACAGATCAGTCTGAAAATTCATCCACCGACCCGGCAGCCCAATTCACTGAAACCACAACATGGACCAACTCCTCCCACCACCGCGCCGCCCCTCGCAAGCTCATCAAACATGTCAGTACGACATGAACCCATGGACAACTTCTGAGTGGCAACGAAGGTTGGATAGACTAACATCAGGGAATCAGATAATCACCACCCTTCTCATTAAAGGCGCCCCTCATAACGATGATGCGTCCTGGATCACAAGATTCTTCGAAAAGAGATATGGTATCACCATCAGTCAATGCGAAATGTTTTTACCATCTCCCTCAAAAACAACCGAACCTTCAAATTCAATCGCCCGGCTAGATACGAATGGCTGTTCCCTAACCCGCCCGGTGCTAATTTTAACCTCGGTAATATGCGTATCTGCAAATGGATCGACAAACTCAACAAAAAGCAGTCCCGCAAAAAGAACAACATGCCTAAGGTAGTCTCTTTTGTTCCTACACGAACGTTTAAAACACCTACCTCTTCTAAGACTGACTCCAGTCGTGCAGCAGGTCCACATCCTAACTGGACTTTTTTTTCTCAACCAATTCAACGCTACCAATTTGCCATTGACGCGGTTGACTCCTTGTTTGGTCTTGTGGATCCCTGCGACATCATCATAATTTTGGGGGATTTTAATTTTCCCGATCTTCGGTGGACTCTGTTTGATGATGAGTCTCACTTTGTCGCTACTATTCCCTCTTCAGACAAGGAAGTTCGTTTCTTAGACTGTCTCTCTGATTCTGGCCTTTACCAGTTAAGCGGTGTTACCAACTACGACTTTAAGGTAGACAACTCAACTTTATCTTCTCATCAGATCCCGATAACTGTGTCGTTTTAGCGAACAACCATCCTCTCTCCAAATTAGACCGCTACCACCCACCTCTAACTCTTACTTTTTTTTTCAAAATAACGCTATAATAATTTATTCTGAAAATTCATACATTTTCAACTTTCCTAAAAAAAAAAAAATAAATAGCTGGCGCGACAGCTCGGAATGAGCCAAGGCCTAGCTTCTCGCAACCATTCATGTTGTGCGTGTTGTATTGTTTGCACGAATGCACTTTCCTAAATCAGACTTCAAAAAACTGAATAACCTTTTGAGTAACGTTAATTTCAACTTTATTCTTGAAAATCCACCCTGGTTCACCAAAGAACTACGCTCGCTGCGCAATAGAAGAAATAAACTCTGGCAGACATACCTTAATTCTCGCTCGCATTCTGACTTTTCCGATTGTCTCCAAGCATACACCCAATTTTCTGAACTCTGTAAATCCCTTTATCTCGGATATCTAGACCGAATCCAAAACAACATGATCTCCGACCCCAAGGGTTTTTTCCACTTCATCAACACAAAAAAAAAATAAAAAATCTGACAACTATACATCTACTTTAAAATTGTCTAATACCTGATCCTGATCCTAATCCGCTGATCCGAAAATAATCGCCAATTTATTAGCTCATTTCTTCAGTCAATCATTTAGCAATCAGGTACAAGAAGTCGAATTAATAGACTCAAGAACGAATACTCTCCTGGTCCTGATGGCTTCCCTTTCATAGTGCTGAAAATTGTAAGAACTACTACCAACCCCTCCCGGATCTCTTCCAAATATCCATCTCCCAAGGAGTCTTCCTCTTCACAAAAAGTGTCCTAAGAATGATGTCTCCAACTACCGTCCCATTGCTAAACTCTCCTGCATACCCAAGCTCTTTGGAAGCATTGTTTACGATTCAATGTTCTTCCATTGTAGGCCCATTTTTTCTTCTCACCAGCACGAATTTCTAAAGGGTAGGTCAACAACTACTAACTTAACGGAATTCGTATCTAGTACCCTCTGCGCATTAGATAATTGCAAAGACAATGATGTAATTGCCACCGATTTTAGTAAGGCCTTCTTTTTAAATTCAAATCGCTTGGCTGGGATTCTTCATTATCCATCTACGCTGATGACATGAAAATCTTCAGGCACCTATCCAAGCCCGTTGACTCCCATCCACTTCAAGTTGACCTGAACAACTTCTCAACCTGGTGCCAAAAGAATTTTCTTGAGCTCAACGTCAGCAAATGCCAAACTATTACTTGTTTCCAAAAGCGTCTTCCACCTCCTCCCAGATCCTATTTTATACATGGCGAGCCAGTTTCTTCCGTAACTTTACTGCGCCATTTGAATGTTATCTGCGACAGAAAACTAAATTTCCGCTTCCATATAGACAACATTATCAGCCGAGCCAACTCTGCGCTCGGTTTCGTGAAACGCTGGTCGAAAGAATTCTCAAACCCCTATGTCACGAAATCTCTCTACTTCACATTTGTCAGACCAATCCTTGAATATGCTAGCCAAGTCTTGTCCCCCTATCACGATACCCATTCCCTTCGACTATAGGCTGTTCAGCGTAAGTTTATCCGTTTTGCTTTACGCGGTCTCCCATGGTCTGACAGATATAATTTACCCCCTTATGAGGACCGTTTGAAATTAATTAATGTACAGTCGCTTGAAAAACGTCGAGAAGTTGCTGACATACTGTTTGTACATAACAGGAAACATCGACTGCCCCGCTCTGCTCCAATTGATCCTTAATTTTCATCGAACCAATTATGGCAGTAACGAGCCAATCTTTAGGATGCTACGCATGGCTATCGGTGCACAGCATGATTGATTTTCACTGTAGCAAATCCTCACTCAAATACGCCCTTCAACATTTTACTCCGCCTCCCTCTCCAAACTAGCCTCATAAGTTTTAAGCTTATCTATTAATGTAAATCTTAGTTTTAAGTTTTAGTCTTAAGTCTCGCTTGTATTAAGCTTAAACAAATAAATAAATAAAAAAAGGCTTTCTTCCTTCATTACGTATGTTTTCTAAACGTTCGTCCACTGCTCACGAATAAAATGAAAGCTCAATACCGAACTGACGTTTAAAAACATTGCCTTTTTCAATTGAACTGCTAACTGAACTGACAACTGTACTGTAACTGAAGCTGGTCGTTTAAAAGGGGCTTAAGGCGGGAAAGGGGTCAAAAAATCGATTTTTTTTCTGATACTACAACTTGTAGAGAATATCTTCCAAAAATTTCAAGTTATTTGGACTGAAACCTTCGAGTTATAGACAAATTTGTTTTCGGGCGCTCGGTCACCTTGATCGTCACTGCGCTCGGTCCGTCTATTGTGTTGTACGATTTAGCATCGTTCGTCTTACTGTATGAAAAAGATGCTTTGGATATTGCATCCGCTGCAGGAGAGCTGCTTTATGGAGCTGGAATCTGCGACTCAATGTGAGTTTTTTCAAAAAAAAAATTTCTCTATTTTATTCTTGGTCAAACTTCAATCGCGTTTTTCTCAAAATTTTGTTTTTGAGTCGGTAGACAAAATTTCTCGAAAACTTTTGAACCGATTTCACCAAAATTTTTAACACTTCTTTTTTGTGAACTAGCGCTCCATATTTATTAACTGTTTCTTTCAATAGTTCAATACTTTAAATATTTATACGTTTATCTCAAACTTTTCCATTAATGAAAGAATTTTCCAGATCCGACCAATGGAACTGGAGTTATAAAGCAAAACATTCCACTCAATATCGAAGAAAAATAAAAGTCAGAAAAAAAAAAAAACGGAGAGACAATGAGCTCATATTTTGCTAAAAATATCGCGAAATCGTATGAGAAAATAGCATTGAAATTGAGTGTCAAACGAAACGAGTTGAGTTAAATTCTATACAAAAATATTAACAGAGTGTGCAAGTTTGAAATCAGCACACTGTTGTTGATACTTTTCTGTATCTGCCTGTGATGTAAGATTTGCAGAAATATTAACAGGGTGTACAAGTTTAAAGTCAGAATACTGTTGCCTTTCTGTAAACAGACAGGTATAACATTTCTACTTGCGCTATTTTTCTGTATTTTACTCTGACTCGATTTCTGCATGAAATGTTTCAATTAAATGTTGTATCTGACTGCGGTGTTTGAATTAATAAAGTATGAGTGGCAAGAACGTCAATTTCTTTATTAAATGAAGGAAATGAAGCTCAAGTCAGATAACATTTCATGCAGAAATATCCAAATCGAGTTGCGGAAGCATGTGCGGATTCAAAATTAGCACACTCTTCTGTTAGCGCTGTTTTTCTGTATCCACATACAACAAAGAGATGGGGATGGAAAAAAATGTTCATATACATTAAATCTAGTCTCTGAAACTGGTACAGTGAGTGAAATGACATAATAACTTCCACAGTGCTAAAGAAGAATAAATTGTTCCGTTGTCGATTTCACTAGCTTTTACGAGGCGCCCTGTGCATTTGCACACCTTGCACATATGGTCTGTCCGGCCCTGAATAGGAGTCAGATGAATTTAACAAATAGTTACTTTAGTAATATTGCTGAAGTAGTAAATATTGGTATTCTAAATTTATGTGATTCTGATTTAATTAATGCACTTGCTAATCAACAGGAAAATTCCACTTCTGGTCCAGATGAAATTCCTGCATTGATATTGAAAAGATGTTTGGACTCGCTTTATCTTCCGCTTAAAATTATATTTAATCACTCTCTTCGAACGGGTGAGTTTCTAGATGAGTGGAAATACTCGTATATAAAGTAAAGTTTGAAGCAAAAGGTCGAGAACTATCGACCTATGACTATTTTCGGTAATGACCTCTTACAATACAAACACAAAAAATTTTTTACACACAGAAATGGGTTGCCTTTAGTAAACAACAAAAAACATACGATTTGTACTCTTTTTTTTTTGTGCGAAATAAAATAAAAGAACAGACTGAAATGCATATGCTTCTTTTGCGGATATACGGAAAAGGGGAAAGGGAGGGTAAGAAAAAAAAAACTTTTGGCGGTTGTTGAGGAAAATGGTTTTGGTTTTTTTTCAATGCCAAAATCATTTCGTCGTTAGGAGTTATCTTCCGGAAATACTGCTGCACAAAGCTGAACTTTATGCATTTATATGTACGTACATACATGTATATGTACATATGTTTTTATGTACATATGTATGTCATAGGCGGCCTTAAAATCGACGTAGAGGGTATCGATTTGGACTTCTTGGGTTTTTTTCCAAGATCTGGCGAAGTCTGAAAATTTTTATCAATTGTGGACTTTGCTGGCCTAAAACCGCGCTGATATGGGCCTATCAGGTTGTTGACGAAAGGTTTCGCACAACACAACGGACAAGATCTTGTACGAGATGTTGGGGAGACTGATCCTCCTGCAATTGGCTCAGTTTAAGGGGTCTCCTGTTTTGTGGATGGGGCAAACAATGCTGAGATTGCATTCATCACACATTCACTCATCTAATCAAATCTAAGAAACTAGTTGGTGTACGCTCTCTACCAGGTCATCTCCAGCTCCTTTAAATAACTCGGCCGGGAGTCTGTCAGCTTCAGCAGCTTTGTTGGACTTAAGCTTAGAAATAGATATCTTCCCGTCGTCCAGGTCGGGTGAACGGAATTGTTGGTCTTCATCATCCAGGTTAAGTCGATCATTCTGCCTGACAGCGGAATCTACCTCCTGCAACAACAGTCTACCCCACTGCCTGATGTGGAAAAGAGTGCAAATCTACCCATATGTCCACCCTCCTAAAAGATGAAATAAAAAGAAAATTCCTCTTCTACCTATTCAACTGAGGCTTAAAATCATTCACAAATTCTTTTGTGAAACAAATTTAAAGCTAAAAGAGCGACGTTCACAGATTTCGCCCTTTACCATACAATATTTATATTTATGTCTAAGCAATTTTCAGAAAACTGACAACTGCCCATGCATAAAAGAACAAAACACCTTTTACGCAAAATCAGAACCGAAGTTCGAAAAAACTACATATAAATATAATCTCAACTTCACAATGATTTAATCTATATATGTATATAAAACTCTTTGTCCTGACTGACTGACTGACCCAGAGATAGGCGCACAGCCCAAACGGCTGGTGCTAGAAACTTGGAATTTGGACAGTAGTTTTCTTTTGTGGCGTAGACACCCACTAAGAAGGGATTTTTCGAAACTCAGCTGTAATAGGGAGTTACAGGGTGTTAAAGTTTGTATGAAAAAAAAATTAAATTGGACTTTGGAATTGAAATTAAATTAATTAAACACGTGTTTTACCGTTTTTCAAAATTATGACTGGGGGCCAAGACACAGGGCGTCAAAGTTTTGCTATTTATAGTAATGCGCAACCGTAGTCAGCGGCACATATCGTTACGTGATCGTGTGTTGTTTTTGTTTTGCCCAGTTGTACAAGAGTAGTTTTTTTCATTTTTCTTTGTACTGCTTTTCTTCACTCAGCACGGTATCTATTCATGTATGTATGTATGTATTTGATGGAAATATTTTTTGTTGTAGTCGCATTTACTTGAACACAAATATTCTACGATACATAATCCTACCTATTTGGCAAGACATCATTTACACATGGAAGTACATACACATGTATATTTGTTTATATATTCTTGATCTTGTGTTGTGGGCTACAACTAAGGGGGAAAGAAATACTGCCGTTGGCAGGAATGTTGTTTACGGGGACGCCTTGAAAAATGAATACGAGACATTGAAAGTTTATACCTACTCATTAACGGCTTGAAACGCGGGGAAGGATATAGGGTAAGGTAGAGTTTGTGTAGGAAGAACAGAACACTATCGTGGTGTTTTTTCATCCCTCATCGCGTTCGCTACGTAGTGAATATCGTTTGTGTACGCGTACACAAACTTGATGAGAGGACGTAGTGTTTGTGTTCCTTTTAGGTACGGTGCAAACTAAAAACTGGTACAGTCATCTACCAGTAATTAACAAAGCCAATTTCAACGAAACCCTTTTCTTCGAACAACCACTCAAGATTATTGACTTCAACAGACAGTTTTCCGAAATAAATAACATAGAAATCAATAATAACCACACAAATTCAAACCCTATAACCTCAGACGACATCATTAACTGCATACGAACTTCTCATCTAAACTCAGAGAAAAAAAAAAGTCATATATTAACTATGCAAAAATTATGAGGATATTTTTTTTAAAGACGGACAGAACTTAACCTTCACGAACAGAATTAAACATAGTATTAAAACCATCGATAACATAGCCACCTATACAAAATCGTACCGATATCCACACATACACAAACAAAAAGTACAATCTCAGCCCAAGCAAATGTTCGAACAAGGTGTAATAAGGCCAAGCTATTCACCCTGGAGCTTGCCAATCTGGTTTAAAAAAAAAAAAAAAGAAAGAAAGAAAGACGCCAGCGGGAAAATAAAATGGCGGCTTGTAATAGACTATCGAGAAACGAGAAAACAGTTAGCGGCAAATATTCAATACCAAACATAAATGAAGTTTTAGATAATTTCAGCTCAAGCATGTATTTTACAACACTCGATCGCGCTAGTGGTTTCCACCAGATAGAAATGGACCCGTCGGACATAGAAAAAACGGCTTTTACAGTGGAAGGCTGACATTATGAATATGTCAGGATGCCCTTCGGACTGAAAAATGCCCCCTCGACGTTTTAAAGACTAATGGACAAGCTCCTTAACGATCTGCAAGGTTTAATTTGCTTAGTTTACTTAGATGATATTATCGTTTTCTCCACATCACTTCAGGAACATGCCGAAAATTTAAAGGAAATGTTTGACAAATTACGAGAGGCGAATTTCAAAATTCAGTTAGATAAAGCCGAAGTCCTTCATAAGGAAGTTGCATTTCTTGGATATTTAGTTACCAATGAAGGCGTTAAACCCGATAAAATTACAGCAATCCAAAATTTTCCGATACCCCAAACACAAAAGGAAATAAAATAATTCCTGGGTCTTCCTGGTTACTACCGTACATTTATAAGAGACTTTGCAAAACTCACAAAATAATTGAACATAATAGTAAATACATTAAAGCATTCGAAACGTGCAAATACCTCTTCATTAACGATCATCCTTACGACAGATGCGAGTAATTTCGCTTTGGGTGCTTTTCCATCACAAGGCACAATAGGTAGCGACAAACCTATTTGTTACGCCAGTAGAACCTTAACGGACACAAAAACTAATTATTCCACAACAGAAAATAACTCTTGGCGATCGGTTGGGAAAGCAAATATTTCTGCCCTTATTTATTTGGTCACAAGTTCAAAATTGTTACTGACTTTAAACCTTTACAGTGGCTTATGAGTTTAAAAGACCCTAATTCCAAGCTAATCAGACGGCGATTAAAACTTGAGGAATTCGATTATGAAGTAATTTACAAGAAGGGTATATTAAACTCTAACGTAGTCGCATTAAGCCGGATCAGAACGCAACCCTCCCAAAAGAAAATAGAAGTCAACACTAACGAGACGCCACATAATAATCCCACAAATCCAAACTCTAGCTCAAATTGTTCAACAATACATTCAGCTGACGAAAATCAATGAAATATGTCAATTGATGAAATATGACAGAAAACTTCAAAAAATTAAATATAAATATCGACGTACATAGCATAAACAATAAAACAATATTAATAATAATAGACACATTTTCAAAATTCGCAGCAGCGTATACACTCCCAATACAAAACAGTCTCAACGTAATTAAATCCATAAAGCATTTCATGAGCCTGCACGGCATACCCAAAAAACTAGTTTTGACCAAGGATCAGAATTTACCACACTCATATTCAAAGACATCCTTTCAGCAAATCAGCAGCATTCAACATTTATAGAAATTTACAGAATAATATACAATAAACAAAAAGAAAGAGATCACAATGATATCCTAAACGAAATCGTTATCACTTACAATAATGCCATACATTCAGCTACAAAACTAACACCCTTCGAATTATTTTATGGTAGGACCTATAAGTCTAATAGAGAAGTAAAATTTAATAATGAACACGAGTATATTAAGAAACTAAACGAATTCCAGGAAGTACGACCTATAAAAGAACAAAAATCAGTATTGTAATGCTCTAGAAATTGTAACGTATTCTGTTTAAAATAACGAAATGTAAAGTAGACTTAAGACAACATCTATTGAGTGGTGCGCCATCTGCTTTCGAATAGAAAGAAAATTAGCGCCACCGCTACCAACTTCAAGGAGGAGATCGGTGACGATGAGTATTCTGGATCCGACCGCCTACTTGATTGGAAGTACAAAATATCAAATAAAATTTGATCCGCCGAAATAGGAATAATCCACGACCTTTTAATTTTGCTTTTACATCTCAGGTGTGGGGTCTAACGTAAAGAACCGGGATTAAAGTAAATTTTGCTAAAATTCAGTTTAGAAAAAAAAAAAAGTTCCACTTAACCTTAAAAACATGCCGAACACACGTGAGACCAGACGGAGACACCTAACCAACAACGATGGTGAAATACAAGGTACACCAGCGGACGACGCATATAGCGATGCCGTCGGCGATGGTATAGCCAGACAATCCGCCGTATATCAGGAAATTCCGCAGTCAGAGTCACATCGCACAGTTGAAGAAGAGGATGACGTAGCCAACTTGGAGGCAGAGCTAAAAGATCTACGCATGCGACGTGAGGTGTTGAAACTTCAGCAGGAGATCCAAAATTTGGAAGGCGCTTCGTCAACCACCGTTGCCCACGTCAGCCGCAGCATAAACTTCGAACACCTGGACAACTCTCTCAACACTTTCAGCGGCAAAGAATCCTATGATGTCCGTAAGTGGTTCGGGGAGTTCGAGTTGTACGCTGAAACACGTGGTTTCACCAACGAGGATAGGTACATGGGTATTCGCAGGCTACTGCGGGAAACCGCCAAAGAACTATCCAACGCTATGGGCGTCATCGGCTACGACGAGCTGAAGGACGTCTTAATACAGACCTTCGGACGACAGGTCACCTCTCGCGACGTTTACCGTCAACTAGAGCGCCGACGAATAGGACCAGACGAGTCCTGTTTGGAGTTCGTCATCGCAATGAAGGCCCTCGCATCGAAAATATCTGTGCCAGAGGAGGAGTTGGTCACCTTCATCATAGATGGCTTCGACGATGACAGCGCAAATATCACGCTAGTGAACGATGCCAGAACGATCGCCGAGCTTATTGGTCGGCTCGATAGGTACCAGGAGAAGCGTACGTTAAGCTTCTCACGTAAGTCCGCTGTCAAGCCAGGAGGAAGCACCGCCGCCGCAGTCAAACCGAAGTCCGCCGCTGTTTCAGTGGGATCCAGAGCAAAGGAGTTGGCCGAAGTCCGATGCTATAATTGCTCGAAGTTTGGCCACTATAAAAGCAGCTGCACAAAACCGCTGAGACCTGCCAACGCTTGCTTCATCTGCAATGAAGTGGGTCATTACCACCACAACTGTCCAAGGGCCCAGAGAAAACACCAAAGGATTGTTGCTGCAGTCACCAGAGCGTTAGCCGAGGAGAATACCGATAGCGAGGAGGAATTGGCTGGTGCCATCAGCGCCATGCAGACGGTAAGTGTTGCCTTTAATATTAGACAAGCCAAACGCATTAGGTTCGCAAATTGTTTTTTTCTGTTCGACACCGGTAGCGCGATTAATCTCATCAAGCGGTCAATCGTCCCAAGTGACGTCAAAGTGTCCGATGTTTTGAAACCAATGAAGTACTACGGAATTGGCCAAGCTAAGCTCAATTCATATGGTACAATAAAGTGTTATATTAGATTTCTAAAAAAAATTAAGTTAATAACTCTCTGGGTACTTCCAGATGGCGCAATGACATTACCGCTGATTTTGGGGCGAAGTTTCCTAAAAACTTTCAACATTTATTTAATGAATTACAATAAAACATGTAAAGAAACTGGAATGTTAGAAGAAAACTTTAATTTTATTAATAACAGAACTTTTGGTGAATTAGATGCGTTTGACTTAAGTAAATTAGATAGTGTAAGCGATTGCAGTAGTCCGACGTCACGTAAGAATAAAGAAAGTGTAAACGAAAACAATGTTGTTAGCAGAAGTGTTGTGTCAATTGAAACGGGCAGTACGAGTATTTGAGAATGCCGTTTGGGCTGAAGAACGCGCCGGCAGTTTTCCAGCGGTTTCTACACGAAATATTTCTGGATCTGATTGAAGCAGGAAAGTTGATTATTTATTTAGACGATATTTTGATCGCTACTTGTGATTTCAAATCTCACTTGGAAATCCTTGTCGAAGTATTGCGCCGGATTTATAGAAAGGGATTAGAACTCAGATTAAACAAATGCAAGTTTGGCTATGATGAACTTGAGTATTTAGGTTATTTAGTGAATGCGTCGGGAATACGTCCGACGGAGGCACACATACAAAGTATGAAACAATACCCGATGCCGAGGAATCAAACCGAATTACAAAGGTGTTTAGGACTATTCTCATATTTCCGCCGTTTTGTGCCATCCTTTTCAAAGATCGCTAAACCACTTTTAGATCTATTGCGCAAAGAAGTTAGGTTCCACTTTACAGAGGAGTGCGTTGAGGTATTCAGAAAGCTACGCGATAAATTAGTGTCGGCACCGGTGTTAGCGGTTTATAAACCAGAGAGGGAAACAGAATTGCACTGTGATGCCAGTACTCACGGATTTGGTTCGGCGTTAATGCAGCGTCAAGATGATGGGAAGTTCCACCCAGTTTCATATTTTTCAAAGACAGCTACTCCAGCCGAAGCCAAGTACCATAGCTTTGAACTGGAAACATTAGCCATTATTTATTCATTGCGACGGTTCAGGGTATATTTAGAGGGTATACACTTTAAGATTGTTACCGACTGCAATTCCTTAACGCTTACATTGGGAAAGAAGCAAGTGAATCCTAGGATTGCTAGATGGGCACTAGAGTTGGAAAATTATAACTACTCGATACAACACCGAAGTGGTGCATCCATGGGGCATGTGGATGCTTTAAGTCGATGCCAGGTGGTCGCCGCTTTAGGTGGGGACGAAGTAGATTTTTATATACAAGTGGCGCAAAACAGAGATTCAGATATCCGAAAGTTACGCGATAAGTTAGAAACGGAGGTACTTGAACACTACGAGTTACAGGACGGGCTAGTATTCCGCAAATTAGATTCGAATAGTTCATTGCTCTATGTCCCTGCCGAAATGCAGGATAACGTTATACGGATGATACATTAAAAAATCGGACACTTAGGTGTGGAGAAATGCTATCATCAGATAAGAAAACATTACTGGTTTCCGGGTATGAAAAATAAAATAGAAGGGTTTATAAGAAATTGCATCAAGTGCATAATGTATTCGACGCCGGCTCGAACTAATAACCATAATATATATAATATCCCGAAGAATCCGGTACCATTCGACACAGTACATGTAGACCATTTTGGGCCGTTACCTTCCTTAAGTTCAAAACGTAAGCATATTTTTGTAGTTATTGACGGGTTTACCAAATTTGTACGTTTATATCCTGTTAATTCCACTAGTACGAAAGAAGTATGCGCGGCGTTGGACAAATATTTCAGCTATTATAGCCGACCGAGACGTATTATCTCCGACCGCGGGTCGTGTTTCACGTCGTTAGACTTCAGTAGCTACTTACTTAAAAACAATATCGAACACGTTAAAGTCGCGGTGGCTTCGCCTCAGGCCAATGGTCAAGTCGAGCGAGTAAATAGGGTGATTAAAGCGATGTTGAGTAAAATTAGTGAGCCCATCGCTCACGCAGATTGGTCCGGCAAATTAACACAGGTCGAATATGCAATTAATAATAGTGTACATAGCTCAACGAAAGAGTCCCCAAGCAAATTGTTATTCGGGGTAGAACAGCGAGGTGAAGTTATAGATGAACTCTCAGAGTACCTTGAAGTTAAGTCCAACCGTGGTGAAAATCGAAACCTTTGCGGGATTCGGTCGAAAGCATCAAGCGCTATCATGAGGTCTCAGGAGTACAATGAACAGTATTTCTTAAAACACAGTGCACCAGCTAAGGTGTATGCAGTTGGCGACTTTGTGGTGATCAAACATATTGATACGTCAGTCGGGACAAATAAAAAATTCGTTCAAAAATACCGAGGCCCTTATGTAATACAGAAGGTCCTTCCTAACGACCGATATGTAGTCACAGACATTGAAAATTGCCAATTGACACAATTACCATATAACAACATTGTAGAGTCCATTCGTATAAGGAAATGGCTGACTCCGGCTGAAGATCTGGATGCTGCGGTCGCTAACAGTAACAGGCAACACGAACCGAGTTAGGAAACTGTTTTATTAATTGCGCTATTGTTTGTATTATTTAGTTTAGGCTAAGTTTAGTATTAAATGACTTAATTATTTTTACAGCATGATCGGGGTCGATCATGGTGTCAGATTGACCGAGCTGTAATGCTCTAGAAATTGTAACGTATTCTGTTTAAAATAACGAAATGTAAAGTAGACTTAAGACAACATCTATTGAGTGGTGCGCCATCTGCTTTCGAATAGAAAGAAAATTAGCGCCACCGCTACCAACTTCAAGGAGGAGATCGGTGACGATGAGTATTCTGGATCCGACCGCCTACTTGATTGGAAGTACAAAATATCAAATAAAATTTGATCCGCCGAAATAGGAATAATCCACGACCTTTTAATTTTGCTTTTACAGTATCTACGAATATTAGAAAACTAAATGAGAATAGGGAAAACCAAATGAATACAAAGAAAACTCTATTGTATTAAGAAAAAGAATTTAGAAGGAATAAGTTAACACCTAGATTTAGCAAATATAGAATTAGGACAAATAGGAAGTTACAGTTATTACAACAGATAACAAAAAGCTTAAGCTCCCTAAACCCTCATAGTGGATAAGCGGGCCATTGAAAGATGATGATGATGATGATGAACAAAAAGCTTCATAAATCTAAAATAAAAAATAAACGAAAATTTCAGATTAATTGCGCTAGCAAGGATGACCTCTGTAGTCAAAGGACAAAAGATGGAAATACCAGATCTCAATAACAACATGGCAATACTTCCGATGAAAAAAAGAGTAGGCAGAACTATAAGAGACTTCAACAACTTAATCATATATGTAGTCAAATTAGAAACATATCAAACAAGTATAGAAAAGAAAACAAGTTCACTATCAGCATTTAAAAATATAGACGATTTTAAAGACTCACTGTTTATCCTAAACCTTAGAGTTACCGAACTTAAAGCTAAACTACGGACACTGATGCCAAGACTAAGAAGGAAAAGAGGACTAATTAACGGACTAGCGTCAGTAATTCAAGGGATAACAGGTAACATGGACTCAGATGATGTTATACGCCTAAATAAGCAAATCGACCAATTGACAATCCCAGTCAATAGTAACAGACGAAGTAAACAGACTCACTCAAATTAACAACCAAATGAGTTTTAGTAACATTACCAACCATATAAAAGACAACAGGAAATTATTGAAGGTTACCTAAAGTACTCACGAAACGAAATGAATAACAGAATTAAATCAGACGAGGTTGCAATCAGGCATACACAATACCACAATCAGGTCAACTACAATATTGATTTGCTAAATGGTCACCTATCAAACATTGCAGAAGCTGTAGTATTTGCTAGACTTAATATTATACCAAAACAAATTCTGAATTCCGAAGAATTTGACATGATCTATACCCGTTTTGAAAAGAGATCTATAGAAATTAAATAAGATGAACATATTTACGAACTCCTTGATCTTCAAGCCTATTACAACGACACTAAAATTATATTTAACATCCAAATCTCACAAATCTCACAAGACAAATACTCATTCTTCCACATTATATCCCTACGTTATGTCCAATCCCAAAAACGTACTTTACTTTGACGATAAATGCCAGCAAATCGAAGGAACTTTCTACTGCAGAGAAGAGAGGGAACACAGAATTGATCCCAATGACACCTGCATTACCAATTTATTAAGCCACACACCAGCCACATGTAACCTAAGCGAAGAACCAGGCAAAGTCGAGATATGGTAAACAGAACATAATTATGTGCTAGTAATTAGCATACCAGAAACAATCAACAAATCAACTTGTGGACCTCAACGTCAAAAGCTGAGAGAAACACATCTTATACACTTCGAAAATTGCCAAATAGAAATAAACGAAATACTTTACGTCAGCAACGAGAAAACATACTGGGAAGACATCCACATCTTTGCGTCATTATTCAGCCAGATCAACGCTCCATCGATACTGAAGACCCACCCTACAGAAACTACAAACCTTTCAGTTCAAAAACACGGAGCTTATTGACACATTGCATACAAGAACTACCCGCACTTATTTACTGATGCTCAGCACTACAACAATCTTCAGCATCCTCTTCATCATTATCCTGATCTACTTAGTGAAACATCATCGAACATCAGGAACATCATTCAGCATCCCAACAATTCAACAAACAACAGAACCCGAATCTAGCAATATCATCGCTCCTGCCACCGAAACATCCCAGGGGGGAGGAGTTACATACCCAACAACTCTACGTGCCAACTATGCACATCTGCCGGCACCAATAGGAATCAATTACACTTGCACTTTCAAGAAATGTTTTTTTTATCTTATTAAATAGTACAATATGTCTACAATATTCTAAATCGATATATTAAATCGATCAGAGTAAAATTCTAATTCTAAGGCCCAATACACACGGAGCAACTGAAAACAAACTGAAAACCGATGCGAATTGGCAACTAGTAATGTGTAATGAAATGGGACCCGACGCTACTGGTTGGAAACTCGTTTGCGATTCACAAAAATCAGTTTGTAACTAGTCGTCTGTTGATTTGCATGTCGGGTTGCCTATTGATTTCAGTTGCTAGTTTGCCGAATATGAGCGAACAGCTGGTTGGGGAGGTTGAAAATCATCATATTTTGTGAAATTGTAACCCGAGTTGCCAACCAGTTTAGTTTTTTTTTCAGTTGCTCCGTGTGCATTGGGCCTAAGAGATAGACCCTTCGGAAGTTCCGCCCATCAGGCCACGTCAGTCTGGCGCCTCGCACTTCAATCGCGTTTTTCTCGAAACTCTATTTTCGAAATCGATAGTCATGATTTCTCAAAAAGTTATGAACCGATCTTGTTGACATTTTGCACACTTGTTCAAAATAACATTATCTAGAACCTGAACGAAGGATTTTTATTTTCTTTTATCACAACTTATTTTATGAGGCAATACGTGGTGAAAATTTGAACAAAAAATGGAAACCCACCTTAAGGGGGTAGACCCAGTTAGAATTTTGAAAAAATCAATTTTTTTTCATACAAATTGGACTATTATTTATGGAGATAAATAATTTTGAACGGAGCCGTCTCTGGTGCATATGTAACTACTCGTACGCAAAACTTTAAACGCGTTTTTCTCGAAACCATGTCTTCAAAGTCGGTGATCACTGTAACTTAAGAACGGCTTTGCCGATCGATTTGAAATTTTTCTCGCTTATTGCATACATAATTGTCCTCCGGTTGAACGAAGGATTTTTTTTTTATAGCCGAAAATGCAAGCGAAATTGTAGTCGAATTAAGAATTTTGACTTTCAACATCCGTCATTTTGTGACAGTTCAAATTTTTTCAAATCCCTTCGTTCAACCGGAGCATTATGTAATTAACTAATGATCCCTTTTGTTTTTTTTTGAATTCACATGATCCAGTGACGAGCAGAAGTGTTACAGCAAAACACTTTTTTTTTTTCCAAAAAATTTGCTGTATCTCATTTATTTTTTAATATTTTGCCATAAAAAAAATTTTAATAGATTCTGTAAATACATATCTATCACATGAAAAAACATTTGTTATAAATTATTTTAATGCGACGCCACAAGAAAATCCTAAAAAAGAGCGTTTTTGGCAGTCACAACTGGGTCTACCCCTTTAATGCAATGCACGGCACTAGGTCGTTGCACTAGGTTTTCTTATGAAATTGTATACTTGCACTTAATGCAATGCACGACACTAGGTCGTTGCATTAGTTTTTCTTTCCAACCCAAAATTGCCAATAAGGCAAATAAAAAATGTAAGACAATGTAAAGATAAAATTTGTGAAGTTTGACGAATAAAGGTTGGCAATCGAAACGTGTTTTAGGTGGATTTCATAGAAATACCACCTATTGCAGAGGTCCTCATGACGCGACTTTAAAAAATTTTGAATGCCATTCGTCTTCGCTATCATAGTAAACACTAACCTCATACTCCGTTAAAAATTTTATATATATATATACATATGTATGTATATGTATATATACAGCCATGGACACATAAATAGCACAAAATCAGTTTCCAAAATGAACACGAAATTTTATTACATTTTTTTTAACAAAACCTGAAGAATTTAATTTTATTTGAAAACTTGATGAATAGTAAGTGTAATGACCTTAAAAAAATGATGTTGACATACGTAAAAATGAATTCAGAATTGAATGAAAATAAAAAGTTCAAAATGGTCCTGGACACAGAAATAGCACAACATTCGATTTCTGAGAATTTAACTGAGAAATATTCAAAAATTTATTTAAAATGTTTTTGTTTTGTATTTAACCTATTCAATATTTTGTACTGTAGCTAGAATTATCTATTACCGCCTGACATCGCCCCATACTCTCAACCAGCTTCTGACATCTTTCCTATGGGATAGAATACCAAGCTTCCTTTATGTCACTCCAAAGTCGGTCGTTGTTTTTGAAAATTTCTTACCCAATCTTTACCTTAACATCGTTCCACAAATTTTCTATTGGGTTAAGGTCGGAACTCTGTGCTGGCCAATCCAAAACACAAATATTTTCTTTGGACAACCACTCTTTTATTAAATTGCCCGAGTGCTTCGGATCGTTATGGTGCATAAAAATCCAATTTACTGGAATAGACTCAAAAGTATCGGGCTGGATCGTATTCTTCAAGATATCCAGATACTGAAACTTGTCCATTTTCCCAGTTATTTATTCAAGAGGTCCTACTCCGGGCCAAGCAAAAGCACCTTAGACCATTAGATTGCCCCCACCGTGCTTGATAATTTTTTGCGTATACCTGGGGTTTAAAGCTTGGCCTTTTGGACGATGAAAAATCGTTCTACCATCTGTCCCAATTCTATTTATCTTGGTTTGGTCGCTCCACACCACTTTTTTCCAAAATTGTAGGTCCTTACCTTTATGAGATCTTGCAAAGGTTAAACGTTTTCTAATATTTTTTTTTGGTAGGAGCGGTTTCTTTCTAATCATTCTCCCAAAAAGCTGAGCTTTATTCAACCTTCTTTTTACTAATCGACTCGATACATTTACATCAAATTCTTCGTTAATTTCATTGGAAATTTGCCGAAAAGACTTGAAGAAAGACTTCTTGCATTTTCGGACTATGTTTTTATCAATGGAGGCAGTAGTTTTTCTTGGTTTCGGGTCGCGTTTTTTATTTTTATTTGAATGAGCTGGGTCTTCTTGTATTAGCTGAATTGTATTATAGACCATTTTCCTAGAACACTTCATTATTTCCGCTATTTCAGCTGGCTTTTTCCCATTGATGTACAGGTCGTATATAATTGCTCTTTTTTCTGGGGTATAATGTACGCCTGTTCCCATTATGGCACAAAGTTGACTTACAAAACAATGTTCAAATGGAATTGTACAAAAATAATACAATAATGTTTACTTATACGCAATGAAATTGTTAAATTCGCAATGTGTGCTATTTCTATGTCCACCCGCAACAAACACTTCGCAGACTAAAATGATCACGTGTCAACATACCGAAATGATAACGGTACATTTGTTCGTCTAACATCTACTACACGATAGGGGAAACAGGGGGGAAACAGTATAGTCCATAAAAGTTGGAATCATTTAAATTTTATAGTAAAAAATGTTTGCGCACAATTTTCATTTTCATTTGTGCTATTTATGTGTCCATGGCTGTATATATATATATATATATATATATACGGATTCTTGTGGACACGATTGAGAGCGCAATTATGAACCGATTTTAATAAAATTCACGTTCGTATGCCGAATACCTCGGCTAAGTTCGTAGATGGGCATAATCGGTCCAGAGGGGGGCGGGTTACGCCCCTTTTTATGTCTCAAACAGTACAATTCACAACTCAAATAAATCCCAACCTCCCACCCACCATCAGAATAGATGACATAAGAAATCCACCTACCTCTTGCGGCGCTTGCCGGAAGGTTCTTTTTTTTCTCGCCTCATCAAGGTAACTTCTGGTGTACTCCAAAGTAGTCACCTTGGACCATTGTTATTTCTTTTATTTATAAATGATGTTCACGAGAATTTTAAATTTAGTAACGTTTTGATCTTTGCCCATGATTTGAAGTTATTTGGCCACGTAGCAAGCATAGAATTTCAGTCCGATATTAATATACTAGTTGAGTGGTGTAATTATAATGCTATGGATCTTAATATCTTGAAGTGTAAGATTTTCACTGCTCACAAAGTAATATCCCGTTTTTTACGATAATTTTATTAATGGCCAAATATTCCAACGTTGTCCAGAAGTAAAAGATCTTGCCATTGCCATTTGCCATTGCAAAGGCAAACTCTTTGCTGGGGTTCCTAAAGAGGAGCAGTAAAGACTTTCGAGAGGTTTACACTCTTAAAAGTATTTATTGCTCTCTAATCAGACCTATTTTAAAATATTCTGCAATCACATGGGATTCCCCATGCAATGTCAGGTATAAGTGTTGGCTCATTTACAAGCTGGGTTAGATTGTTTACCGTAGTAAAGATTTCAACATACTTTCCTTCTGTTCTGTCTTTCCAGAATGTCGAAGCCAACAAGAATTGTGTATATTGAAATCGCGGCAATGACGATTTCAGTACGAGGAAACAGGGAGAAAATTCTTAAGATGAAGTCAGACAGCGCATCAAACTCGTTAAAAGTAGAGTTGATGTCAAAGTTTGAGGTTCTATAAATGAAAAAAATGGAAAAATATTGTATGCTACGTCACTACGAATATAAACGGTGAGACCGCAATAGAAAAAGAATAATGGTACTAAGCTATATCCAGGCGGGATTAGGTTTGAAACGTCAGAGTCAGCACCCACCTGTGTTTCGCAAAGTGCCAAAACAGTGGTCATAAATGACAAAGAAATTCTTTCTCAGCCTACCAATATTGGAGAAATCAACTCTAAATCTCCCTATCACTACAAAACACAAAAAACACAACACCGCAGCACCTTAGCAAAACTGTGAAGTGAAAATCCGATGCTATTTTCCCAAAACAAACTGTCGCAGGTGTTATGCCCAAACGACAATATGATTTGGTCCATGTAACAAGCGCGTTTACAATTAAAAAAGGCTATGCGTATGACCGGTTGTTTATTCATGCTTATGGAGTATGTGTGTACACGCAAGTAAGATAGTATGTACAAATTTGGCCAAGGCCAAATGTATTAGGTACCCCTTAAAATTATCAATATATTCCAAAAAAAATAAGATTAAATAAAATCAAATTAAGCAGATATGATTAATAATTAATATTTCGTTTGGACCGCCTTTGGCATTTAAGACTGCAGCGACTCTGGTGGGCATAGAGCTGACTAGTTTGCGGCACTCTTCCGAAGAAATATCCCTCCATTCTTGGTGTAACACATTTTTATGTGCTTCTTTTGATGTTATTGAGTGCTGTAGGATTCTACGCTTCAGAATAGCCCATATATGTATGTTATATAGGGTTGAGCGCTGGGGACTGCGCAGGCCATTCAAGCAGGTCTATGCTAGTGTCTTTAAACCACCTCATGCTTAGGACTGATTTGTGGCAGGGTGCATTGCTGTCAGAATTTGACATTTTCCATGTTGGTATCCCCGAAAATGTTGGAAAAAGAAAGTTGAAGCACATTTTCCAACACATTTTTGTACTTGGAGGACTTTAACCGACCGTCACACACATGCATTTCGCCCACACCGCTGGCGGCCATGCATCCCCAGATCATTATACTGCCATCACCGTGCTTTACAGTAGGTACCACGCATTCTGGGTTGTATTCTTCTTCAATCCTTCACCTCACAAAGGTCACGTCACACCAGGGCTGCCAAAATATCCGAGAATTGGGGAAAAAAACATTATTTAAAAAAAATAAATTTGTCTAGAGAACATCAAAATTAGTTAATTTTTTTGATGTCAAAATTAAAAGTGATCGACAAATGAAAAGTACCTCAAAGTAAGATTCATTTGACCACAAAATATTGGACCAATTTTCTTCCGTAAAATGTACACGTTTTTTCGCACACTCCACGCATGCCTTCTTGTTTTTACCGAGAGCCACGGCTTTTTTTTTTTTTGCATCCTTTACGTCCAGCTCCCCTAAGTCTTTATCTAACGGTTTTGGAAGACATTTTTTTTTCTTTGATCCTTCAACAACTCAGCAGCAAGCTCAGAAGAGGTTTTGCTCTGAGTTTTTAGAGAAGGTTGTATTAAAAATCGGCCCTCCCGACGCATGATAATCTTTTTTCTCCCGGGTTTTTCGCGATTTGTGTGCGAACCAGTCTGCCTGTACCGTTTAATTGCGCTTTGGACTGAACAACGTGTGCACTTTTCTTCTTTTGCAATTTGGGTGTTTTTTTCCCTTCTTCAAATAAAAGCAGTTTTTTCACACGTTTTCCCGGATTCAGTTCACTTGCTTTCGGCATCTGTCGATTTCGAGCAATGATCGCACACTGATCCTACACCGGAAAAAAACTCATAAAATCGTTGTTGCATCATAAAAGTGCATTAATTACCTTTCCTAAAATAAAAATTACTTTTACAACCTAATAATGATGCCATAAGTCATACAATTCAAATAAATTAATTACGAAAAAGGACTTCGCAGCAAAGGCAAAAAGAAAGGGGTGTCTAATACATTTGGCCAAGGCTGTATATATGTATGTATGCATTGTGTATGGATACGTAATATCCTCCTTTCTTAAAAAAAAAATAAAATCATAATACATATTTTTAATCTGTATATATATTTATATACTAGCGGACCCGACAGACGTTGTCCTGTCCGTTACGACACGTTTTATCGATATGCTAACTTTCGATAAACTATATAATATTAAGTGATATTTGATATTGAGTTTGGCATTTTAATCTTGATTTTCATTTTGTTTAAATAATAGCAAACTAAGAAAATACTCAAATCATTTTCGTGACAGTCTTATTTTTATGAATGTTAAAAAATTAAAGTACTTAAATAAATATAAAATTTTAATACTAATCTTATCTTAATGCGAGTTGATGAACAATGTTTTTTGTCAATCCCTGTGGTGTATAAATGAATAAACTTGATGGTTTGCCTACGCGAGAACACGCAACATATAATTGGCCATGTGAAAAGTACGAATTTTCAACATCTAACCCACAAATGGACATTGTTTGGCCTTGTGACTTATTAATAGTCATTGCCAAACGAATTGGAAATTAGAGGCGTCTAAATGGGATGGGCGAGTCTGAAGGGATCATTGGGATCCGTGGCAGGAGAACAACTTTACCTTGAAACTTGCCGTTAAAAATGGTAGCTTTAAGAACACTGCCCTTGATTTCTGTTATGACCAAGCGCGTGCCATTGCGCAGCATAGGTGCATTCAAATTCCGAAGCTAAAAGGTGGACCAATTTTTAAATCAGGTTATGTGGTGGCATTCCCGGTAAATCCAGTGAATTCAAGAATTCAAAAGGATAGTTGACTGCTTCATCAGGATCGACAACAATGTCGATCGACTTGAACGACATCTCATTGCCAGGCAACGACTGTTGTATTTTGAAATTAATAGCGTCAACATCGATATTTTTTGCGGCCAAAAAAGCTCGTTCACGTAGCCACGTATGATTTCTGTAATTAGCGCACAAATTTGCGAATATGCTTTCAATCAAATCATTTTTCGTGGCTACCATGTTGCAAAAAATGTCTGGCAATTTTATACATTGTGTTCTTTCATGCAATAGAATTTTCCCATTGCCAATGTTGAGCAATTGTTCGGAGAATTTCGTTAATTCTGGAACTCCACCTTAACCTTCGCCGATGGCGCAGCATTAATAAGGCTTTTTTGTACTTAGCCGTAGTCAACACGAAAAGGGGAGGTGTTTTTAGTGAGTAAGAATCTCACACTACCATAAGCACGTGCGGTAGATCCTCATGGTGTCTCATGAAAGATTTTCACCTACCCTCGCAAAAAAAAAAATTTTCGGAGAATGACTGTGCCACGCATATTTATGTTACGGCGTAATGTATGGACTTGTGGCCATAGGTATGACTTTTTCAAACATGCGTTAATTTCGTCCGCATATGTAGCGCGTGGAATGACCGGCAATGTCTGTCTAAAATCACCGGACAGCAGCAGTAGAGCACCACCGAAAAGTCTGGTATTATCGTATTATAAGCGCACCCGACAGACGACGATAATATACATATATTCACGCAATTATACATACAAACATTTTATATTGAAAAAAAAACTAAATTGAAATCAAATTGAAATAAGTGACATCAGGGCTACCTTTATAAATATGAATTATTCTCAGCAGGTCAGTTATTAATTAACGTTTTTGAAGGTTTTAAGGGTCAATTATTCATGGAAAAATATTGGTTAGTGAATCTAAACCATTCAGGGACTCGCTCAAACACACACACAAAATTTCATTTAAATCGGGCCAGACGTTTAGGAGGAGTTGCATTACATGCAATGATTATATATATTAAGATATGTACATATGTACATATAAAACAAAGTCGGATTAGTTATACCATTTATAACTCAAGAACGGGTGGACCGATTTTTATGACCTTTGTTTTGTAGGATTTGTCTCAGCCCCGAATAGCAGAATAACTATTAAAACATCGGAAAAATTCCCGAAAAAAAAGGATGAAGAAAATTCATTTTCTCATACATTTTGTATGGAAAGGCTCTTTTGATGATATTGTGGCGTAGCTATTAACACTACGCATTGTTAGCATTTCACATCTGAGAGAACATTGCAAACCTAAAAACACTGTACATCTGAAAACAAATTTATTATAAAAATAGACATTTGTTCCTTAAATTTTCTTTAGTTTATAATTCAAATTTGCTTGTTTCCAAATTATTCATAAATAGTTTATAGATTTCTAAGAAATACATGAAAAAATAAAGTTTTGTTATTATCTGATTAAACTGACTTTGGATTTGGGTTTTCAAAAGACTTTCATCTAGTTTGGTAGATAGTAGATACTGATCTATTTATATCTTTATAGGAGATAGATTCCTATAATATCTCAAGAACGGATTGACTAATTTCGATGAATTTCTTTTTTTTTTGTTGGTCTTGGCCTCGAAAAGTTTTTTCGCGCATTGGAAAAGTAAGAAAATCACAAAAAAATAAATCCGTATACAACGCCATCTCATGTCATTGATTTTGGCCACTGTTCGTGCGAGATCCAAAATCGTTGTAGCAGTTGCTTCTTCTGGGATAGCGGCCACGTTGCTAGAAGGATGCCGAACAGCTCATTCAGCATTGAAATTGTCCTTAAACCTTCAAACGACAACATTGCGAAACACTCAGCAATGGCCAAAGTCATAATCTGGGATGATTGCACAACGGCGCACAAACGCGCATTGAAAGCACTCAATGGAACTATGAAAGATCTGCGCAATGACTCAAGATGTTTTGGAGGCGCAGTGATTTTACTGTCTGGCGATTTCCGCCGAAAGGTGGCTGGGTGTTGTAGTAATAGGGTAGGCTCTGATTGGTATCAACTTGGCGATGCCCAGTGTTGTAACTGTTACTACACATCAATTGTGCTTATTTTATCTCCTCGTAACCCCTCGGTAGCCACTGGGTACTGGTTGTTGTCCACCCGGACTCAACTTGCTAAACTTATAAGCGCGAGTGTTGACCAAAAGACAAAAATTGCAGCACTATAAACACGACAGCGGAAGAATTCCCTAGATGGAGTCAACGGTGGCGTCTATAACTTCCGGATCGGGAGCAATACCTTATCTGGGCTACTTCAACATATTTGGAGCTGAGGCCGATAAGGATTTCCAGGAACTGGTTGGGATCTTGGAAAAGAGATGGTGGCGGATGAGCCCTACAGGGGCCAACGGCAGCGCTCACATCCCCGAAGTGGGTTACCGACATCGGTTTAACCGGCCCCTCGTCCCAGGGGTTAAAACAATGGACCTGGTCCTCCAAGTTGGGGGTTGTGCACCGGGGTAACTGCCCTGTCACGGAAAAAAATATAGTTACGAAGCGACAACAAGCCTCGGATACGGACGGGTTCACTGATGACAACCCATGCAAACGAATTAAGGACAACGAATTTCGGATCTGCACGTGGAATGTTAGGTCCCTTAACAGACCACGTGCAGCCGAACAATTAGCGGAGGCCCTCAACTGCTGCAAAGCAGATATAACCGCAATCCAAGAAGTGCGGTGGGATGGGCCGGGCAAAAAGAGGATGGAAAACTGCGATGTATACTACGGCGATTGCTACCGACAACAAAAGCAGCGCTTATTTGGATGTGGATTTGTCGTTGGAGGCAGACTTAGGCAAGAAGTCTTAAGCTTCAGGTATGTAAGCGAACGCCTCACGACAATCCGCATCAAGGCTAAATTCGCCAACATTAGCCTGATATGCGCACATGCCCCCACAGAGGAGAAAGACGACGACACCAAAGACAGGTTCTACGAGCTCTTGGACAAGACATACGAGCAGTGCCCTAGCTATGACATTTAGATTGTCCTGGGCGATTTTAACGCAAAGCTAGGAAGAGAGGGCATCTTTGGTAGTACTGTCGGAAAGCACAGCCTACACGACACCACCTCCGATAACGGATTTAGGCTGGTCGACTTTGCTGCGGGGCGGAACGTTGTCGTAGCTAGTACGCGGTTCCCACATCTCGATATCCACAAAGGAACATGGAGATCTCCTGATCAATCAACCGTCAACCAGATTGACCACATTGCGATCGACGCAAGGCACTCCTCCAGTATCATGGATGTCCGAACATTCCGAGGGGCCAACATTGACTCGGACCACTACCTTGTTATAGCCAAGGTACGACTGCGGATATCCCGAACACCGCCAAGACAAGGGAATACTGTGAGGAAATTTGACGTCGGACGGCTGCAATCGCAAGAGATCACCAAATCCCTTTCCGATCGAGTCTCTCTCAATTTCTCAAGAGGTCCTATGCCGCCAGCATCAAGTATTGAAGACCAGTGGCAACATTGCCAAAAAGCGATCAGAGATGCCGCCTCTGATGTGCTGGGTTTCACACGGCCACCACAGCGAAATCCCTGGTTTGACGACGAGTGCCGGCAAGCACATGCAGCGAAACAAGAGGCTTACAAAGCGGCGCTGCATAGAAAGACCAGAGCTGCCCGCGAGCTCTACGGGCAGAAGAGAAGAGACGAACACAAGCTTTTCAGAAGGAAAAAGAAAGAGCATGAGAAGCGCGCGATCGAGGAGATAGAGGGATGTTATAGCAGTTTTACCAAAGGGTAAAAAGAACCTGTCAAGGTTACAGAGCCCGAACCGAGGCCTGCAGGGATGAACAAGGGAACATCGTAGTAGAATCGCAGTCGATGCTGAGGATATGGAAGAACTACTTCTGCAGACTGTTTAACGGCGACGAAGAATCAAATCCCGCTGTCAGGCAGAATCAACCTGGACGACGAAGACCAACAGGTCGGGTGGACGGAAACCCGACCTGGACGAGGTGAAGAAAGCCATTTCGAAGCTTAAGTCCAACAAAGCTACTGGGGCTGAGGCACAATCTTTCAAAAGTCCGTCCAATTACTCGCATATGCCGACGATATTGACATAATCGGAAGAACGCAGCGTGATGTCACTGGTGCGTTTGTGAGTATCGAGACGGAGGCGGCGAAGATGGGTTTAGCGGTCAATGAGGGCAAGACGAAGTATATGCTGTCAACAAGAAAGGACACCCAACACCGACGTCTCGGACAGAACGTCACTATAGACAGCTATAACTTTGAGGTAGTTAAGGACTTTGTCTACCTAGGCTCCGCTATAAATTCAGGCAATGACACCGGCGCTGATATTAAACGAAGAATAACTCTCGCCAATCGCTGTTTCTTTGGGCTAAGAAGGCAATTGAGTAGCAAAGCCCTCTCTCGAACAACTAAGGTGACCCTTTATAAGTCCTTAATCGTCCCAGTCCTGCTCTACGGCGCAGAGGCATGGACTCTATCTAAAGCGGATGAAGTTGCTCTTGGCTGTTTCGAGAGGAAAATTCTTCGGGTGATTTTTGGTCCCGTCTGCATAGACGGGGAGTGGAGGAGGAGATACAACGACGAACTGTACGGGCTGTACAGCGACATCGACTTAGCCAAAAGAGTGAAGGTCCAACGACTGAGGTGGCTGGGTCATGTTGAGCGGATGGACACCAATGCTCCAGCTCGGAAAATCTTCGAATCCACACCCGAGGGTCAGCGCAGTAGAGGAAGACCGCGACTCAGGTGGCGCACGCAAGTGGAAGGGGACCTCAACCAACTTGGCGTGCGAAACTGGAGGCAGCTGGATCGTTTAGCAATGCAACTCACATGTTTGTCGTCAGCTGAAGTTTCTTCACATAACGCTACAGACGCTACAATGACTGATAGTTTTCGGCGGAAATCTTACTTACTTAAGGTGGTGCTACAGACCGGCGTGGTCCTGGGCCTCAACCAACAAGTCTCTCCAGCCAGCTGCCTCCAGTTTCGCACGCCAAGTTGGTTGAGGTCCCCTTCCACCGAAGATTTCTCCAAGCAATTGCTGACTATTGGTATTAGCCGTGTTCCTGTCGATGAATCGAACGGATTGATTTCGTTTCCGCCGAATTTTGGCAATTTCGTCTCAACGAAAGACGAGCTCATCAACAAAGTGTTTCCGAACATCATTGCTAACAGTGATGGGTTGGAATCATTACTTTTGTAATTAAATTAATAATTAATTACTTTTGTGAGTAATTGCGGTGTAATTAATTACTTTTTCATTACACTCTAATGGTAATTAAAAAATTTCAATTACAATTACAAATAATTGCATTACTTTTCTTAAATTTTCTGTAATTAAAATAATTTTCTATTTTTATGTATATGTAAATGATATTTATTGATATACAACAAGAAACAAAACGAACACAACAATTACAGTGCCTTCATGTACTCCAATTTCATGTTCAGTATGGGTACTTAAGTTTCATAATGCATTTTCAATGACCCGCTTATCCACTATGAGGGTCGCGGGGTTAGGATGCTTAAGTAGACCCTCCACATCTCCCGATCTTCCGCCATCGACTCTAAATCATCAGGAACTATCCCCATATGGGTAAAGGTGAGGTTTCGGGCTTGGTCCAGCCATCTTAATCTAGACCTACCCAGGGGACGCTTACCCGATGGCGCAGATTCCATGGCACGTCCTGGAAGCCAAGTTGGCGACATGCGTTGAACGCCAAATTCAGCCTTCCTGATAACAGATTGACCAAGTTGTCTCAAAATTGTTCCAAGCAATCCTAAAGGATAACTCAGTAGTGCTCCTACCATCACCCGTGAACAAGACCCCGAGATACTTAAAATTCTCCACCTGTTTCAATGAGACTCAACTAACATTCAGAGTGCATTGAAAAGGCATTCGGGAAATTACCATTCCCTCTGATTTGTTCATGTTTACCTTCATCCCAGCTTCAACATAGACGACGGCGACGAAAATATCTAGTGCTCGCTGAAGTACAGTCTGAGTGAACGTAAGCATGACCAAGTCATCAGCGAAAAGCAGATGACTTATCTTTCAGTCTTCCAATTTGAACCGCTCCTCGTCACGGCTCTCTGTGACATCCAATCCATATACACCATAAAAAGGAGTGGTAACAAAACGAATCCCTGGCGAAGTGCAACGCCCACAGCGAAAGGTGTCGATTTAACGCCGTTCACCCCCTCGTGCAACTGACCTCCTCGCGGTGGGGGGCGGGCAACATGTCTGGGAAGTGCGGGTGGAGTAGCTGAATAGCTGATCTACCCGTACTCCCCAGATATGGCTAACGAAGCTCAAACCCCCGATGATGACGAAACGAACGAAACTAGCCTCGGATATTGCTAAGCCTGCTAAGTCAGGGCGCCCTTCGGAGCCAGACCTAGGGGGTGGCAGCATGCGAGCGTCTGGTGGTCGGTTTGTCCCGCTCGGCAGCCGGCCGGGTTCAATCCGAAACGGCTACGAGCTTCCCGGCAATGGTCTCGCAAACCATTACGGGGGTCAAAGGGTAGATGCGCTATGCTCCGACGGGGGCATAAGTGGACTTTTGGCTTTTCGACAACGGCATCGACTTAGGATAGGCACATGGAACATTTCTTCACTCACAGGAAAAGACCTTGAGCTTATTGGGGAGGCTACTAAATATCGACTAGATATAGTTGGTATCTCCTCAACAAAGCAAAGAGGTTCTAGAACTGTGGACCTTTTGGATGGGTGGAAACTCTTCATGTCAGGAGTAGCACCTTCAATGTCTGCTCAGGCGGGAGTGGGGATACTCACGAGTCCCAGGCTGGCAGGCAGAGTACTGGAGTGGATACCATTGGGAGGGAGAGTTGCGATCTTAAGCTTGAAAGGTCAACTCTGGCTCTGGTGCAGGTATATGCGCCGAATCTGGAGTCGGAGTATGCAGCTTTCTTGGAGGAAGTAGATGCCGCCTTAGAACAGATGGCAGATATGGATTCCTATGTCCTGATGGGAGACTTTAATGCTCACGTGGGTGTGGACGTAATGACATAGGGAAGTGTGATTGGGAGGAACTGTGACCCGGATCAGAACGCGAACGGAGATAAGTTGTTGGACTTTTGCTGTGCAAATGGCATGTCCATTATGAACACCTTCTTTCCGCACAAAAACATCCATAAATACACATGGTACCGTCGGAGTCTTCAGTAGAAATCGCTGATAGACTTTTTCGTGGTACCATCGTGTGTTAAAAGGATGGTTTGTGACGTTTGTTGTGTGAGAGGGGCTGAACTGTCAACTGATCATCACCTAGTGTTGTGCAAATTGTATCTCAACGATAAAGTACCTGTCCTACCAAAGCGTAAACCAAGGCTGGTGACACGCATACGGTGGGAGAGTTTACAGAACGTTGAGATACGGGAGGAGTTTGCACGACAGGTATCCGAAAGGTTTAAACAAATTCCAACTGTTCCGACAAATGTAGAGGAAGAATGGCGGTTGTTTTCAACAGCAGTCATTGCCTCTGCAGGAGATGTTTGCGGAGTGAAGCGGCTCGGTCTGGCGGCTGGTGGTGAGAAAAGAACTGCGTGGTTTAAAACACCCGGAGTTCAAGAAGCCATCAGAGAGAAGAAGAAAGCCTTCAAGGTGTGGATACACTTGGGGGATTCAACTTCTCGAAACCGGTACGTGGAGGCGCGAAGTACTGTTAAAGCAGCTAAGGAGCAGTCTTGGAAGGAGTTCGGTGAGAAATTGGACTGTGATCACAGATCTGCAAACAAGGTGTTCTGGCAGACCATCCGCCGTCTCAGAGGAAGGAAGTTTAATATCATCGATGTAGTCAAATCCAAAGATGGTGTACTTCTTTCTGATGAGAAGGACATCTTGCGCAGATGGAGCGAGCACTTTTCGGAGCTGCTCAATCCCGAACAGGGCACTGAGAATGGCAGACCCATGGTTCTGAGTAGGGCGGAGAATAGTCCCACCGTAGAGGAGGTGACTTTGGCGATTAAAACGCTAAAAGTCGGCAAATCTGCTGGTGTGGATGAAATCCGGCCAGAAATGCTCAAGGCTTTGGGTAAAGAGGGAGTGGAATGGCTCTCTCGTGTCATTAAAGTGGCCTGGGAATGCGGTGAAACACCTAGCAATTGGCAAACTGGGGTGATTGTTCCTCTTTTTAAGAAAGGGGATAAGAGGGATTGCTCCAATTATAGGGGTATATCTCTTTTAAGTCTCCCCGGAAAAGTCTTTGCAAAGGTGTTGGAAACGCGTTCCAGAGCTGTGGTCGAGTCCCGGTTGGGCGATGAGCAGTGCGGCTTTCGTCCAGGTAGAAGCACAACCGACCAGCTGTTCACTCTCAGAATGGTTCTTGAGAAGGCCTGGGAGTATGCCAAACCTATCTACAGTTGTTTTGTGGATTTGGAGAAAGCATATGATCGGGTCCCTCGAGGTAAACTCTGGAGTGTATTGCAGGAGTAAGGGATTGACGGTTCTCTTCTGAGGGCCATTCAATCTCTGTACACTAACTGTAAGAGCTGGGTTCGGATGAACGGCGTTAGGTCGACACCTTTCATTGTGGGTGTTGGACTTCGCCAGGGGTGCGTTCTGTCACCTCTCCTTTTCATAGTGTATATGTATTGGATGTTACAGCGCAGCCTTGGTGAGGAACGGTTCGAATTGGGAGACTTAAGGATAAGTCATCTGCCTTTTGCTGATGACTTAGTCAGCCTTACGTCCACCCAGACCGAACTTCAGCGCGCACTAGATAGGTTCGTCGCCGTCTGTGTTGAAGCTGGGATGAAGGTAAACGTGAACAAATCATAGGTAATGGTAATTTCCAGAACACCTGCTCAATGTACTCTGCATGTTAGTGGAGTCCCATTGAAACAGGTGGAGAAGTTTAAGTATCTCGGGGTCCTATTCACGAGTGATGGTAGGAGCAATACTGGGTTATCCTGTAGGATTGGTCAAGCTGGAGCAATTTTAAGACAGCTTGGTCAATCTGTTATCAGGAGGGCCGAACTTGGCATCGAAGCTAAGTTGTCGGTCTTTAATTCAGTGTTTGTTCCGACCCTCATCTATGGTCATGAGGTTTGGGTAATGACCGAAAGAATAAGATCGCGGATACAAGCTGCCGAAATGAGATTTCTTCGTTGTATTGCTGGGGTGACTCGTCGAGATCGGGTTAGGAACACCAGAATACGCGAGGCACTCAATGTCAAGCAGCTACTTCTTCGAACGGAGAGGTCCATACTTCGATGGTTTGGGCACGTCAAACGCATGTCCCCAACTCGGTTTCCAAGACGTGCAATGGAATTCGTGCCATCGGGTAGACGTCCCCTGGGTAGGCCTAGGATGAGATGGCTGGACCAAGTCCGAAATCTCACCTCTACCCGTTTGGGGATAGCCCCTGATGAGTTAGAGTCGATGGCGGAAGATCGGCAAATGTTGAGAGTCCACTTAGGCTCCCTAAACCCGCGACCCTCATAGTGGATAAGCAGGCTATTGGAAGATGATGATGATGATGAGATTGAATGGCCCTCAGAAGAGAACCCTCGATTCCATACTCTTACAGTACACTCCAGAGATTATCTCGAAAGACCCGATCATATACTTTCTCTAAATCCACAAAACAATTTTAGATAGATTCGGTATACTCCCAAGTTTTCTTAAGTACCATTTTGAGAGTATATACGTATGTACATATATGTATATATGTATTAACGTAGCTTGTCGGTTATACTTCTACCTGGACGAAAGCCGCACTGCTCGTCGCCCAACCTGGACTCGACCAAAGCTCTGAAATGCGCTTCCAACACCTTAGCAAAAACTTTTCCGAGGAGAATTAAGAGAGATATACGCCTACAATTGGAACAATCCCTCGTATGCCCTTTTCTAAAGAGAGGAACAATCACCCCAGTTTGTCAATTGCATTCCCAGGCCACTTTAATGACACGAGATTGCCATATCACCCCTTCTCCATCCAAAGCCTTGAGCATTTCTGGCCGGATTTCATCCACACCAGCAAGTTTGCAGACTTTAAGCGCTTTAATCGCCAAGTCAGAACTGCAGTTGAAAATTTCTCTTCCACAAATAGATTTTTTTCTTGTCGAAATCCACTCAATGTAAAATAATAATATGTATACTAGTGGAATTGTCAAGTATTGAAACGAACCTTCTCTAGATTTTGCTATAACCTCTTACTAGAGGTACCATGTTCTAAAGGATAAGCATTAAACTATATATTACCTCATAACCTACATACTATGTACATATCGCTCATTTGCTGCAATGCTATATCCAACCAATCATTCTCCGTCGGATTAACTTCTTCGATCAAAACACCCTGTACATAAAGTCAACACATAGTTTTGTGACCATGAAAACAGATGAAATGTAAAGTTATAAATTGAATTATTGGGTTTTAATTTTAATTACATTTCTAATTACACTATTCCGATTAAATTTTAATTACATTAGTGGAATTGCAATTATTCATTAAATTACTTGTAATGGTAATTATATTTTTTCAATTACAATTACCTCGTAATTGCAATGCAATTAATTACATTCCAATTACTCGTAATGGTAATGGTAATTTGATTAAAATTTTAATTACCCATCACTGATTGCTAACCACAAAAATCACAATTGGTTGAGTGAACGAGCAATTCTTGCGGCAAAGAACAAAGATGTGGATCACTAAAACTTCACAATTCAAAATCAAATCATTGGTCCACTCCATTCCTTCAAATCTATCGGCTGTGTAATAAACGAAGACGAAGCAACCAACTTTTAAACCGAATTTTTAAACTCATTGGATCTGCCTGGCTTGCCACCGCACAATTTACAACTGAAGGTTGGGTTCGGCAGTCATCATGCTTCGAAATCAAAACCAACCAAAACTACCTAACAGAACGCGTTTGGTGGTTAGAAAACTCATGGGCAATCTGATTCACACGAAGATACTCCAAGGAAAGTTCAAAGGTAATGAAGTTCTCATTCCGTGAATTTCGATGATCCCAATCGATATGCATGCGAGTTTAAACGAATTAAATATCCGATTCGTCTTGCATTCGCCATAAATATTGCACGATCAACAAATCACAAGGCCAATCATTGAAAGTTTGTGGCCTGAATCTAGAAAATTAATGTTTCTCTCACGGTCAATCGTACGTAGCATGTTCACGTGTCGTTAAACTATCCCACTTTATTCTTTCTTGCACCTGATAACGAAACGAAAAATGTCGTGTATCACAACGTGCTTCAATGAAGGAAATTGACTCGAGTGCAACCTATCAAGCAAATAGTTTAACAGAAAGTGGTAAAACAGTGTTACACTTCGCTTCAATAAAGAAAATGCAAGCAGAATGGGACCTCAACCAACTTGGCGTGCGCAACTGGAGGCAGTTAGCTAAGGACCGAGCTAATTGGAAAAGGTGGTTGAGGCTCAGATTCACCCCGAACTCCATCTAAGTAAGTTATACCAAAGATCATATAATGCTTAGATAGTGCATTGTGTATATGGGGTTCTATAACACGACTCCGAGCTTTTCATTATTTTTTGCTCTTAAAAGTATATTCGATCACAGAGCTTTAACGTATTTGCTGTTTTTTTTCCTTTTTAATATGAAAAATATGGAAAATAAGATGAACAGAGACTTGTTCCAGCATTACCATCAGCGTAAGAATATTTGACTTGTTCCGAAAAGTGAAATATTTACTACATAACATTTCCACTACAGTATATTTCAATACATTTTTTATACAAGTAATCTATTAATTTGCAGTTAAATGACATTCTTGTTTACTTTTGGCGTACTAGACCAAAAAAACGAAAAGAATTAACACAAGTGGAATATTATGTATATTGCACAAACGACAGTATTTCCTTTGGTTTGGTTTGATTTTTGTGGGTGGTGGAAAATATTCTCGGCAGCGTTGATGTGGCAAGGTTAAAAGCTTATCTCTCTGTGAAAAATGGTCAGATCATCTCCTGTCCCCGACCGCCCGCGTCTGTAAGAACTTTTTATTTTTCTTCAATTTTGAGTGCCAGTTGCGCTATCTTAGTATTATATAATCTTTGGTTATACATAAATGGCTCGATAAGTTCTCCATCTTTATTGCAGCTAGTTAATTTGAATATTAGACCTAGAACATTTTTAAAAATCCTCATTTCTGGAACACAAATTACTATCTGCATGAGCCTGTTACTGCATTGCTGAGTGATTTTAATTCCCTCTTCCATCTTATCGATTTTAATATAAATAAGGATAATTTAAGAATAACCGGGTTATCCTCTAGGGCTGTTTGAATTTTAAGAATATCTGTAGCCGAATAAAGATAATAAAGACGCCTGCATGCCTTAGTGTAGCAGCAGAGAAGACAGAGATACTCCAACTATCTAAAATATCAGATTCCGGCGGGTGTCCAATTTCAAGAAGGCCCGCAGGTAATAATTACCAAAAATGGAGTGAAGTACCTGGGAATGAACTTGACTCCAAGCTCACTTTCCGGTAGCAGATAAAGTCCTCATCGTAGCGAGCGACGACGATCACTACATTACCCAGCAAACAAATGCAGGCAGACGAAAACCTCTTATATCGATCACACACGCCATTCTCCTGTATGTCTTCGAGATCTAGACCGATGCATAAGAGATACAAAAAACCAGAGTAAATCTACTTACAGTGATTAGGGACACTCTTTACACATATGCATTCCTACTATTACAAATGTCCGCTGACACTCGATTGTGAAGAAAAGGGAGGTGAGAAGTAAAGTGGGTAGCCAGTGGCGGGCGGGTAGAAGAGTTGGAAGACATTTTTGTGTCTTTTGCTTTACCTGGGGAAGAATTTTTTGAGTGAGTGTGTTCCGTGTGTTTTTAATTAGAGAAGGTTTTAAGTGGTTTGTTTTTTAATTTTCAAATGCTTTCATCTAAGTCCATGTCGTCAATAAAACCATAAGTACAGTCCATCAAATCAGCGAAAATTTCAACATTTTTTCCATCCATTTTAAAAGGAATATTTTTTTAATTTCGATATTCGCACTTGAATTAGCACTGAACACAGCAAAACTACGAATGAAGGGAGAAACAGAAATATGAAAAATGTCCGTGTAGTGTCTCGACGTCTAAAAGTAACACACGACACCAAAAGAGAAAAACGAAATATCGACGCACATTTGCTCTCGCGTCTAAAAGCAAAACGGACAACAAAAACGTAAAATAAGCGAAAGCAGGTCAACGGTATTCATTTGTACCATTACTTGCGATTACTTGGAACGCAATACATTACCTATTTCACCACACGCGAATGATTTTGTAAGATATATAAAAGTGGTTTTTTCTAAAGGCGGGTTGACTTGACCGTCAGTGTGGTAGTTTTCTCCCTTTATGTGAAATTGGATTCATATTTGGGTTTTTTAATTTTTTTTTCGCACGTCTTTTTAAACGCGTTTTGATTTGACTTTCTTATCAGTTGTTTCTGTTCTTCTATCCCTCTTCCACTGCCCTATTTATTAATGGCGTTTATTTCTCTTGTCTGTAAGAGTCCTGACAATTTTTAAAAATCACATGGAGAGTGTCCCTACTCACTGTAAGTAGATATACTCTGCAACAAACATATGGCAACAGTACAGAAACGTGAAGCTGTCCGAGTATAGTCCGTTTTAAATCACTATGCAATAGTTCGCGCATGTTTTCTCTTTTCCAGTGATCCTCTCTTGTATACAACCAAAACAGAAAAAATATCGCATACACCATACCTTTGCTGTTGTCTGCGCCGATCGTCAACGCCTACTAATGAGTTTCTTGAAGGGGATTGGGCGATATGGTGTGAAAAGATAAAAAGTTTTTGTTGCTAAATGTGAATATTGAGTGTAGAGAGTGTGAAGGTGAAGTATTATCTTCTTCAGTGGACTGGTAATCACAATTTCAGGAAAACTGATTACTTCTCAGTTGTGACGTTAAAAAGAAGAAAGAATGTTTTGCTCATAGGAATTTGACTCGGAAACATGCATGAGAACATTAAAAAAAATTAAAGTATAAGGTTGGGTGGTGAGTAGTGCGGTTTTCATCCAGGTAGAAGCACAACCGACCAGCTATTCACTCTACTACTTGAGAAAGCCTGGGAGTATGCCAAACTTGTCAAGAGTTGTTTTTGGATTTGGAAAAAGCATATGACCAAGCACGTTGAGCTAAAGTCTGGAGTATACTGCAGGAGTGTAGGATTAACGTTTCTCTTTTAAGGACCATTCGATCTCTGTACACAAACTGTAAAATCTGTGTTTGAGTTAACAGCGTTATATCGACACCTTTCCCTGTGGGCAGGAGTGCGTTACAAAGCAGCCATGGCAACGAACGGATCTAGTTGGGTGACTTAAGAATAAGTCACAAGCCGCTGTAGACAAAAATACATATGCATGTACATAACTTTGAGCTAGTTAAGGACTTTGTGTACGTATGCTCCGCAATTACTTCAGATAACGACACCACCACTGAGATGAAACGATCGCTGCTTCTTTTTACCGTCTATAAGACCTTAATTATCTCAGTCTTGCTCTACAGCGTAGAGGCGTGGACTTCGTCGCTTTAACTGTTTTGAAAGGAAAATTCTTCAGGTGGTTTTCGGTTGGATGAGGCCCAGGTCCATACCAAACTACAGGGCCACCTTAACTAAAACTACGATCAGACGATTTGCAGATGTGCAAATTTTGCAGAAAAATGTGTCCCAAACGTCCGCAAATCGTGTGATCAGCCTTTTGGGAAAATTTGCACGCATTTGCGGACTTTTGGACATTTGCTCACTCGCATTTGCTTACTTCTGACATTTGCAGATGTTGCAGATGGCAAATTTTTTCGCAAATGCTGTGTTATAATGTGGGTGTTTTTCTTCGCAATTCTCCTTCATTTGGGCTACTGAATTGGACATTACCGAGCTTTAATCAACAGGATATCAGATAAATCATTGGATTATATGGAATTCATTTTCTGACAAAAAGTAAAAAAAAATAAATAAAAATGATTCGCGACAGCGAAAGAACAAAACCATTGAAATTTTCGATTCATTTTGGTTTTTGTTATGTTCAGAAAATAGAATCAGGAAAAAAGTTGTGATAAAAAGGCGATCTCCTCTTCTCGCAATTCGTGGTAAAGTTTTGCACAAAATCTCGCCATGTCGCGCCGGCCATCCCAATCCTTTCTCCAGCATTTACGCGGCTTCGAGGCCAATTTACTATGATCATCCTGTTCGCCGCTGCTCACAAACAAATACATACACAGCCAATACCACTGCGATGGATCCCAAGTTGTTTCATCCCTTCAAATAAATAAAAATTACATTTCTGCAAATGGTTCTGCAAATGTACTATTTGCATATGTCGGCAAATCGTGTGATCGGACAATAAATGCCCTGAAAAAATTTCCAGATGTGTCATTTGCGTACACCCAAAAATTTGCAGCTTTGGGACAAATTCCGCAAATCGTGTGATCGGCCTGCAAATGACACTTCTGCAAATTGGCATTTGCGGATGATTTGCAGACATTTGCTTATAAGTAAATCGTCTGATCGAAGCTTAAGTATTTAAACGAATCATAAATCTTCACATTCTTCCGTTTTCAAACTGATTTCTATTCTTTTTTTGATATCAAAATTTAAAATTAATATTTTCCTTTCAAAACAATCATTTCAACCTTGACAGCTAAGTAAACACTCCGTTCTATGTTTTTTTGCACTTAGAGTAAAGTGTATTATTAATGATATGAATTGATGTCTTCACTCCGCTCTCATTTGGCACTAACATCGCACACTCGGCACTGAGTGTACACTCACCTTCACTTAACTTTCCTATTTTTAAAATGATACGACCCAATGTGTTTATTTTGGTCTAAATATACACGTACATATTGTATATTTATTGATTTATTTTTGTATCAATTTTTTTCTCCCATAAATAATTGCGAATATTAGTTTTGATAACCAATTGAAAGGAAACGGAAAAACTTGAAACCTAAGGAAAAAGGGTTTTCCAAGTTAAACAGGTAGGTGGTAGAACGTGTAAATAAAAATCAATAGGATAAAATCTAAAAGGAAATAAAGAAAGTTTAGCTGATTCGTAAATGCCATTTTTTAGGTAAATATTTCGTTGCTCTCTCTGCGCAGCTTTCCAATTGCATAGTGATTTGAAACGGAGTACGGATTATAGTAACCTCCTACAACACCGTATCCATCAAGGTCGGTCAAGAGCTCGCCGAGACCTTTGATGTCAGAAACGGATTTAGACAAGGCGACACGTTGTCATGCGACTTCTTCAACATCGTTCTTGAAAAAGTTGTGCAAAACTCACGCGCTAACACCAGATTTCAAAAATCCGTCCAATTACTCGCATACGCCGACGATATTGGCATAATCGAAAGAACGCAGCGTGATATCACTGGTGCGTTTGTGAGTATTAAGACGGAGGCGGCGAAGATGGGTTTAGCGGTCAATGAGGGCAAGACGGAGTATATGCTGTCAACATGAAAAGACACCCAACATCGACGTCTCGGACAGAACGCCACTATAGACAGCTATAACTTTGAGGTAGTTCAGGACTTTGTCTACCTAGGCTCCGCTATAAATTCAGGCAATGACACCAGCGCTGAGATTAAACGAAGAATAATTCTTGCCAATCGCTGTTTCTTTGGGCTAAGAAGGCAATTGAGTAGCAAAGCCCTCTCTCGAACCAGTAAGATGACCCTGTATACGACCTTAATCGTCCCAGTCTTGCTCTATGGCGCAGAGGCATGGACTCTTTCTAAAGCGGATGAGATTGCTCTTGGCTGTTTCGAGAGGAAAATTCTTCGGGTGATCTTTGGTCCCGTCTGCATAGATGGGGAGTGGAGGAGGAGATACAACGACGAACTGTACGGGCTGTACAGCGGCATCGACTTAGCCAGAAGAGTGAAGGTCCAACGATTGAGGTGGCTGGGTCATGTAGAGCGGATGGACACCAATGCTCCAGCTCGGAAAATCTTCGAATCCACACCCGAGGGTCAGCGCAGTAGAGGAAGACCGCGACTCAGGTGGCGCACGCAAGTGGAAGGGGACCTCAACCAACTTAGCGTGCGAAACTGGAGACAGCTGGCAAAAGATCGAGCCCCCGGTCTGTAGCGCCACCTTAACTAACTACAATACCGTATCGGAACAAACCATTAGCGGGGTTCACACTATACGATTTGCTTGACGACCGACCAAATTGTATAATGTGAACACTCATCAAGCAAGTCATTCAATTTGTAGTACACTTTTTTTTAAATTTTTCAACTTTTTGCTTTGCTTGACAAACTTATCGTTTGCGAACGCTTGTCGTACAATGATGGGGAAACATCGCAGCAAACATAAAAATATGATGTCGAGCGCAGAGAAAGAATTTTGGCAGGAGTTTTTTTGTTCTATGCCGGTCACTGCGTTCGTTCTTAAATAATTCCTAAAATCTTCAGGAGAATTTTCTTCCAACTCTCTTAACAGCTTCACAGATGAAAATGTATTCCTTTTTTTTTTGATCCAAGGTTTAACCCACATTCGTTTTTTTCTTTTGTTCTTTTTTCTCATTTTTTCCACTTTCCAAAATTTCATCGATAACAAGAGCCGCAACTAAAACTTCCGCTGCCATGTTTCCAGTTCGAAATCTAAATATCAAATACGTGACCCTGAGCAGGCCGCATGCAGCCGAACAATTAGCGGAGGTCCTAGATTGCTATAAAGCAGATATTACCTCCATCCAGGAAATGCGATGGGATGGGCCGGGCAAAAGGAGGATGAAAAACAGTGACATTTACTACGATGGCTGCTACAGAGAGCAAAAGCAGCGTCTATTCGGGTGCGGATTTGTTATAGGCGGCAGACTTAGGCCAGAAGTCTTGAGCTTTCGACATGCAAGTGAACGTCTTATAACAATTCGTATCAAGGCTAAATTCAGGAACACAAGCCTAATATGCGCTCACACCCCGACAGAAGAAAGTGACGACGCTACCAAGGAGATCCTCGACAAAACATACGAGCAATGCCCTAAGTATGACGTGAAAATCGTGTTAGGCGATTTTAACTCAAAGATAAGGAAGGAAGACCTCCTTCGTAGCACGATCGGTAAACATAGCCTACATGACTCACGTCTGGAAACGGACTTAGGCTAATTGATTTTGCTTCGGGACGTAACGACACTATAGCTAGTACGCGATTTCCACACCTCAATATCCATAAGGGGACATGGCGGTCTCCTGATCAACGCACCGTCAACCAAATTGATCATGTTGCAATCGACAAAAGACACACCTCCAGTATTCTGGATGTCTGAACTTCCCGAGCAGCCAACATTGACTCGGACCACTATCTTGCTGTAGCCAAGATACGAATTCACGAGAAATACATGATCAAGAGCATAGAGGCGTGTTACTCCAGGAATGATGTTCGGAAGTTTTATCAAATGGTAAACAGAACATGTCACGGCAACAAGGCCCGAACAGAAACCTGTAGAGATGAACAAGGAAATATTGTAGCAGAGTCACAGTCGGTGCTGAGAATTTGGAAGGACTACTTCTGCAGACTGTTTAACGGCGACGACGAATCAAATCCCGCTGTCAGGCAGAACGAACCATTCAACCTGGAAGATGACAGCCAAAACTTCCGCCCACCTGACCAAAATTAAGTAAAGATAGCATTATCCAAACTGAAATCCAATAAGGCAGCTGACCCTGACAGCTTACCGACCGAACTTTTTAAAGCACTTGGAAATGAATTTGTAGAGAGCATACACCAACTCATTTCAACATTTTGGTCAGACGAATTTATGCCTGATGAATGGAATCTCAGCACCGTTTGCCCGATCCCTTTTTCAATAACGTGATCGGTTCCTATCAGTGCGGTTTTAGTCCAGGAAAGTCCACAATCGATCAAATTTTCACACTTCGGCAGATCCTGGAGAAAACCCAAGAAGATCAAATCGATACCCACCACCTCTTCATCAACTTCAAGGCCGCCTATGACAGCATTTATAGAGACGAGCTATACAGAGCCATGTCTAGTTATGGCATCCTTGCCAAACTCGTCCGTCTGTGCAGGATGACAATGGAGAATGCACGCAGCTCCATCATGGTCGGTCAAGACCTCACCGAGACCTTTGATGTCAAAAAAGGATTTAGACAAGGTGACGCACTGTCATGCGACTTCTTTAACATCATACTTTAAAAAGTTGTGCAAAACTCACGCGCCAACACCAGAGCTACAATCTTTCAAAAGTCCGTCTAATTATTCGCATACGCCGACAATATTCACATAATCGGAAGAACCCAGCGTGATGTCACTAGCGCCTTTGCGAGTATTGAGACGGAAGCGGCGAAGATGGGCTTAGCGGTCAATGAGGGCAAAACAAAATATATGCTGTCATCAAGAAGGGACACCCAACATCGACGTCTCGGACAGAACGTCACAGTGGGCAGGCATTAGTTCGAGGTAGTAAGGGACTTCGATTACCTCGGCTCCGCTATCACATCCGATAACAACACCAGCGAGGAAATCAAGCGAAGAATAACTCTTGCCGATCGCTGCTTCTTCGGGATAAGAAGGCAATTGAGTAGTAAGGCCCTATCCCGAAAAAACTAAGGAAACTCTTTATAAGACCTTAATCATCCCTGTCCTCCTTTATGACGCTGAGGCCTGGACTCTATCGAATGAAGATATCCTTGGTTGCTTCGAGAGAAAGATTCTTCGTAAGATATTCAGTCCCGTTTGCGTTGACGGATTCTGGAGGAGAAGATTCAACGATGAACTTTACGAGTTGTACAGCGACATCGCCCTAGTCAAGAAGATACGTATCCATCGGCTCAGATGGCTGGGGCATGTAAAGCGAAAGAACACAACTGCTCCGGCTGGCAGAGTCTTCAAGTCTAACCCGGAGGGTCAACGCAGTAGAGGAAGACCTCGACTAAGGTGCCGCGCACAAGTGGAAGGGGACCTCAACCAACTTGGAGTGCGCAACTGGAAGCAATAAGCTAAGCACCGGGCTAACTGGAGAGGCTTATTGGTTGAGGCACAGGTTCACCCCGAACTGTAGCGCCACCTAAGTAAGTAAGCAATATTTGGTCGTCAAGCAAATCGTATAGTGTGAACCCCGCTATTCGCATGGTCGCGGGAGTAAAACCTGTCGATTTCCTAGCGGCAGAGAGGAAGTTCGCCTACGAACATAAAACTGAAATAAGAGTGCAAATGGAGGAAGGTGAACGGCGAGACTGATTAGAGACGTTCCTGTATCGACGGAGCGGAAACATGTTTTTGAGTACAACGTAGGTTATATGTCGAACTGCTAAATCAAACTCCTATCTACTGTAGTTCTTAAAGTGTAAATTATACTCACCAATAAGAGCGTTGATAAAAAGTATCTCGATATCAATGAGCTGTCTCTGTTTTCCATAACATGATTAAGTGAAATTATTTTATTATTGGTGTCATGTCTATCGAACTGACTCATTATTTCGCTGCCCAGTTTAAATACATCAAAATGATGGCGTTCTCTGGATTGTGCCAAAATTGGTTGCAGATGTGCGTGCCATTCTTGTACCTTTGTTAGAAAAACGAATATTTAGAAGAGAATTTAACAATGCTAAGAGGATTTATAACATTACCTTAGACATGACCGTTGTTAGATTTTCGCTTAGAGTTAGTTCGGGGGGCGTTTCAGTTAACTGAACTACATCATCAACTTCTAATGATTGATTAATTGGATGGGACTCTGTTTCTGGATTTCCTATTGATTCGAATAAAGCATTTTCAAAATCCTGATTGCTCGATAATTGATTGGACTCCAAAAAGCTTTTAAAGTCAGCTGACTCAATTGTGCTTTGTAGTATATTTTGGCATTCTTTTAAATCGTCGTTGACTTCTTTATCACTTGGCGTTTCTATTTGTTGTAAGCTTATTCCTGAATCTCTGCTTAAAGTTCGGTATTTGTCAATAGAACCCTCCTCAGAGAACCCATAAAAGTCTATAAGTTACAATTTTTTTTATTAATTCACACAAGATAGGAAAATATCTTACCTGGTTCATAGCTTGGTGATGACGGCGGTGATAAAGGCACTCCAGTAACATCTTCAAAAAGACGTACTCGTAATCGGGGTTTACATAAGTTTTTAGCCTCAAGCCTATTTTTCTTGTAGCGCTAAAAAGCAAAAGTCACATTAATCGTATAATATACATACGTACATATGTATTATTAAAATTAAAATACGATTTACTATTAGACTCAAAAATACATAAAAAATTTGCATTGGCAGCACTCCCAATGTCATTACTAAATTTTTTTTTAGTAAATATATATAGGCTAAGAAAAGTGTGCGCAAAAATCGCCTATCGAGGCTAAGGAATTTTATTATCGCTGTTAGGCACCACTTTGTGTAATGACATTTGTTACACTCAGAAAAAAACGAGCTAAAATCAAGAATATCAGTGTCACATCAAGCCTATTCGTTGACGAATGTCTGTTAAACTTGAAAATTCTTAAATCAAGTACAAAAGTTTTATTTCGAGCCCGTTTTCAGTAGAATGTGTGAGCTTAAATTAAGAATAAGATCATGTCATTTTAAGAATACAAGAACTAGATTTAAGACTACTGTAAACTTTAATTAAGCTTACGTATTCTTAAACATATCAGAAACAAGAACAATGCCACCTTAAATCAAGTTTGTTTATTCTTAAAATAATCAGAAAGAGCATGAAAATAAGAACAAGTATTCTTGTACTACAGTTCTTTTCGGAATGCTTTAAGAATGTGAAATCTTAATTTAAGATTGCATTGTTTTATTCTTCGAAATTCGAATATCGAATTCACCTCCGTCTTCCACAAGAAAACAATAAATTCATTATTACAAGTAAATAAGCATATTTATTTGGTGGAAGAATTAAATTTTATAAATCATTGTTACTATCGTTATTACTATTATTATAACTTCATGAGATACCTCACAATTCTCCCTTCAATCCTTCTCCTGTTCAATTATGTTTTGAGTGCAACTGCATGATTCTTCGATTTTTACAATACTGATGATCTTCATAATCGCTTCTTGAAGTTTCACTTCAATGCAGTTACGTCCTAAATAGAAATTGTATGTATGCATGTAGGATAATTAATACGCTTTTGTAAAATTCAGTTACCTTTGCAAGTACTTTTCCATCACTAAAACTATTTGTTGAGCTGCTTTGGACGTTCGGAGCCATGTTAGGTCACTTTCACTTATTTGTTCCATATTAACCACTTTTTAAACTTTTTAAATAACTATACATAATCAGCCTACAAGCCAACTCTTGCACGTGGTATGTTGTTTCGATCTGAATTTGTGTACAGTTCAAATCCTGCATGCAAATTTAAGATTGTTTCGGCTTGATTCAATAATTCTTTACTAAATAAAGATTGCGTCGAACTGAATTTAAGAACACATTCTTATGTTAAGATTAAAAAACATTAACGAACCATATTTTAGTCTTAAATCAACTTTTTTTTTTCTTAATTTAAGAATTTAAGCTTGATTTTAGATTTTCGTTATTGTTTCAAGAATCATGGGTTTTATTTTAAGATTGAGAAAGTGGGAATGAAAAAATGTAAAAGTAAGCCCGATTGTACTGGATTTTAGCTTGCGATTTTTCTCTGAGTGTACGCTTCAGCTATAAATTTTTTCCTTTTCTTTATTTAGAAAAATAGATCGGGCAGATTTAAAACAATGCAACAAAATAATATTAGATCTTATTTGTTTAATTTTTACCTTTTGTCGTTAGAAGTAAAGCACCTCTTCGGCAATTTTTTTCTTATAAATGACGGCTGTAATTCCATTTTTATCATTTCGATAACAATTGGAAAAAAATAGTTTGGTAGCACAGTTTTTAAAGCGGCTAAGGAATTAAGGCTGGATAGTTATCTAGATTTCGTAATTCTATACAGAGTTAGTGTAATTAACATCGAAAATATTAAATTTAATTTATTCTTATGTTGACACTACTGTAACGATCACTCACATTCATTCAATAAAAACACATCGTGAAACCTGGTGGAAGCATGGAAAAATTAACCTAACCCGCACACAGAAAAAAAAAGAAGAAACTGGAAACTTAACATCCTATCATCAACGTCTGAGACACGAGTTGTAAAATGATCGGAGACGACAAAAAGCAACAAAGTAGAACGACATATACTACACCTCCTCGAAATCCAAACATGAATATGGCATCAAGTCCTCCAGAAGAGTTTATATTTGTGCCCTTCGGACTGGGAAAAATGGTACAAAAGGTTTGAGAGATACCGCATGGGTAATGGACTGTGCGAGGCCGAAGACAAATCACAGGTAAACATTTTAATTTACTGTATGGGCAAAAGAGCCGAGGGAAAATTTGATTCATTTACTCCAACACCTGAAACATATGCGACGTGTATTAAAAATGATTAAGAATATTTCATACAACAACATCAACAGCGACTATAAGATAAAAACGAAGACTGCCCAACAACAAGAAGAAGAGAAGCTATCGAAATCGTCAGTAGTATAAGATACCTGGGAATCATTATAGACGACCACTTCATCTCGCACGAGCACATACACCGAGTAAGACTACAGCTGAAAAGTGCGGTTTTTGCGATGACGTACCTGAAGAGATACACCATTGTAGATGTCCAGAAGCAAGTCTACTACTCGCTTGCAGAATCCCGACTAAGATGTGGCATAGTAGCATGGCGAAATGCGTCGAAAACACATTTGGATAAAATCCTGAGTCTTCAAAGACGATTATGAAAAATTATTAACCATAATTCTAACTATTTTAAAGTTCTAGATGTAAACGGCATATTCAAGGTGACAGCAGTCTTGGCCACAATAAGCCACAACCAAAATACGGATAGACGAGCTCAACAACTCTTGGAAATACCGGAAATCTACAAAAACTACGGAAGAAGACGGCTTATCTTCGTCATCCCAACAATAAAAAATTCATTGCCTAGCAACCTAAAAAATATTCGGAATTTTAAAAAAGGAAATCAAATTGCACTTTTTGAATCTTAATTGCATTTGCTGGAATTAAAAGTAATTAAAACTATTCTTTGTATTCAAATTAAATTCATGTATATATGTTAATTTATGTAAAATGCAAAACTAAAACTTTCAAATGAAATTGCAAAATTTAATCACCTGCAGATAAGCCATAAGCTTTGCAGATACCGTAAACATTTGTAACGTATTGAGAAAATAGAAAATAATAATAAACTAAAACAGTTACTAATAGAGACATATTCATACCGTAAAAAACATTCTTATGCAATTTAAGTTCTTCGATTTCTTAAAGATTTTTAAAACCGTTGTTATTACTCATATCATCAAAAGTTACGAATTTAATTGTTGTATTTAAGTTAAAATTATTACTTGGATAAAAATATTTAACTTCTATTTGAGTTTTATTGCTCGAAAAGGTTTCCTGATATAATTTGATTTGACAGTTATAAAAATTCAGTAAATAGTTTTTCGTTAAGGTTATATTTTTATCATCACTATTTTAAATTAATTTTTCTTCAATAGCATTTTTTACTATAATAATTTCATCGTCAATTATTTTATTATCAACTCGAAATTTGCAATTATTTTTAAAAATACAATTATTACTGCGTTTTAGACGCTATGAGATTATTGCCCCTATTACAGTACACAACTCAAATCAGTTGTGTTGTCATCGAGACAACTCAACTTTGAGACAACCGAAGTAATTTTCGGTATTACGGAATACAACCTTTTTCAGTTGAGCTAATGCAGCCAACTTAAGGTACGGAAATTGAAAAATGACAGACATTTCGATGTAAACAAAAGAAAGTAAAGCAATATTTTGTGAGTTTTAAAATAAATTGCAATAAAACAGAAAAATTGAAACGAGTTCTGTTTTATTTTTCGGTGACGAGTATGAGGACGATATTGTTGATGTTGCGCGTATAAGAAAGCAAATCCGCGATAGTTCTAACCCTTTATAACTTCCAAATGCCAAGTAAGTAAAATATTCAAAAAAAATTCTAAACTTATTTTGTTCTTACAAATTTATTAGCTATATTCGGCTGAATAAGGAAGCGTTTTGTTACATCCTGGATGAAATGAAGGATTTCTTAAAAGAAACTGTCTGTTCGTTATCAAAACAGGTTGTAACCTGCAAATTTTTAAATCTACATATTTCTGTTGAAGATCAATTTATTTTTCAAGGGATGCTGGGTACAATACTGATAACTCATTTCGGCATGGCTGAAAGTGGAAGTCAGAAGATTCGATTTTATAGAACGCATGCAAAGGCCAGGAACATCATTGAAAGAACAGTTGGGGTTGTTAAAAACAAATTTCGCGGTTTACTTTCTGCTCGAGGTCTGCACTACAGTCCAGAAAATGTTACGAAATTTGTTAATGCCTGTTGTGCAATACATAACGTAAGCCAACATTTTAAAATGAAATTTAAAGTTCCACAAATTGATTTGAATGCAGAACAAATGAACGAAGGCAATGATGAACAAGATGTTATCAGCGGAGCTGCTGCAAGAGCTATTCGAGATGAAATAATGCGGTCTATTCAACAAACACATTAAAAGATTTTATTAAAACCACATTTGGTAATTTAACAAATAAATAAAAAAAAAACATTAATTCTTTGTGTTTGTCTTTGTTTTCAACAAGTCTCTGCTCTCTTAGGATTACTTTGTTTAAAGATTTTTGTCTGAAGATATTTGCATGTCTAGAATTTTGCTTTGCTATTTGCTTTTTATTTGTAATTTTCAAGCTGGAAGAAAATACGCTTGGTAGTAATTTTTTTAAATAAACACATATTGAAATATACCGCCAAATAATAGACACAACTACAGAATAGGAGTTGTGTAGTTTTGACAGTTGAGACAACCAAAAGTCAGTTGAGTTGTCTTTCATAATACCGTAAAAAAATGACAACACAACTGAAAATTAGCAGTTGTCTTGATTTGACAACTGAAAGTCAACTGGTTGTCTCAAGGTTGTAATCGATAATACCGATTTTTCGTTTACGACCAAACTACAACTAAAGTTGTGTACTGTAATAGGGGCTTATGTCTTCCTTAAAAAATAGTACATCGTTATTTATTTATTCGTTGTTTCCATCTATTTCAATATTTTTTTTATTTGGTACTGGTGTAATCAATTTTAAATCTGTTTTTACATATGAATTTCGTATTTTTCAAGCAATAACCAAAGATTGACCCTGATATTTTAAAACTCCCATTTTTATTAATTTCAATTTATAAAAATCAATCCTGTACATTTCAATTTCTTCAGCTGTTAGTATTCCAGGATGAATCATATTATTTTTGGCTGAATCTATATTATCTTGAATTTGGTCAATTTTGTTTTTTTTTTTTGGTTTACATCTAGATGCTCTAAAATTTCCACTTTATCTTCCCCATCCATGGTTCCAAACAACCACTGGAGTTAAGGCCGATTAGGATTTCCAAGAATCGTCTTGGAAAAGAGATGGTGGCGGATGAACCCAACAGCGGCCAACGACAGCGCTTACATCCCCGAAGTGGGTCACCGACATCGGATTTTTTTTTACAATGGACTTGGTTCTCCAGGTTGGGGGTTGTGCGCCGGGGTAACTGCCCTGCCACGGAAAAAAATCAGAGCTACGAAGCAACAACAAGCCTAGGATACGGACGGATTCACTGATGAGAACCCATGCAAAGGAATTAAGGACAACGAATTTCGGATCTGCACCTAGAATGTTAGGTCCTTTAACAGACCCAGTGAGTTGAGTATGGTCATAAAATCATACAGTGGGTCACTATACTTGCTTTTGTTTGCGTTATCATATTCATACCATAAATTAGTATCGTCATCACTTTTATGTTGACCCATAAACGTGACGACGACATAAACAACGAAAGTGAACCAATGCATTTGGTTAACCTATTGAGAAACATTGCAAATGAATGAACCCAATGCATTCGATTGACCTCTTAAAGAATGTAAAGGCAAGCACGTAAATTGGTGACGATTAATGAAATAGAATTTATAAATAAAAGAAACACAGTGATTTTTAAAATAAAAAGATTAATCAAGTTAAAAATTTATTTCGTGCAACTGAATACTTAGCGGAAGCCCTAAACTGCTGCAAAGCAGATATCACCGCAATCCAAGAAGTGCGGTGGGATGGGCCGGGCCAAAAGAGAATGGAAAATTGCGTTATCTATTACGGCGATTGCTACTGGCAACAAAAGCAGCGTTCATTTGGATGTGGATTCGTCGTTGGAGACAGACTTAGGCAAGAAGTCTTAAGCTTCAGGTATGGGAGCGAATGCCTCACGACAATTCGACAATTAGCCTGATATGCGCGCATGCCCCCACAGAGGAGACACACGACGACACCAAAGACAGGTTCTACGAGCTCTTGGACAAGACATACGAGTAGTGCCCTAGCTATGACATTAAGATTGTCCTAGGCGATTTTAGCGCAAAGCTAGGAAGAGAGGGCATCTTTGGTAGTACAATCGGAAAGTACCACCTCCGATAACGGATTTAGGCTGACTGACTTTACTGCGGGGCGGAACGTTGTCGTAGATAGCACGCGGTTCCCACATCTCGATATTCATAAAGGAACATGGAGATCTCCTGATCAATCAATCGTCAATTAAATTGATCGCATTGCGATCGACGCAAGGCACTCCTTGTATTATAATAGTATTATCTGAACGTTCCGAGGGACCAACATTGACTCGGACCACTACCCTGTTGTAGCCAAGGTACGGCTGCGGATATCCCGAACACCGCCAAGACAACGAAATACTGTGAGGAAGTTCGAAGTCGGACGGCTGCAATCGCAAGAAGTCACCAGATCCTTTTCCAATCGAGTCTATCTCAATCTCTCGAAAAGTCCTATGCATCAAGTATTGAAGGCCAGTGGCAACATTGCCAAAAAGCCATCAGAGATGCCGCCTCTGAAGTGTTGGGTTTCACTCGGCCGCCAAAACGAAACTCCTGGTTTGATGAGGAGTGCCGGCAAGCACATGCAGCGAAACAAGAGGCATACAAAGCGGCGCTGCATATAAAGACCAGAGCTACTCGCGAGTTCTACGGGCAGAAGAGGAGAGACGAACACAAGCTTTTCAGGAGGAAAAAGAAAGAGCATGAGAAGCGCGCGATCGAAAAAATAGAGAGATGCTACTGCGGGAATGAGGTTCGGAGGTTTTACCAAAGGGTAAAAAGAACCTATCAAGGCTACAGAACCCGAACCGAGGCCTGCCAGGATGAAAAAGGGAACATCGTAATAGAATCGCAGTCAATGCTGAGGATATGGAAGAACTACTTCTGCAGACTGTTTAACGGCGACGACGAACCAAATCCCGCTATCGGGCGACGAAAACCAACAGTCCACCCGACCTGGACGAAATGAAGATAACCATATCTTAACTTAAGTCCAACAAAGCCGCTGGAGCTGACGGCCTAGCTGCCGAGCTGTTCAAAGCAGCGGCCGATGACTTGGTAAGGAGCATGCAGCAACTCATTTGTAAAATATGGTCGGAGGAAAGTATGCCCGATGAATGGAACCTCAGCATTGTTTGGCCGATCCTCAAGAAAGGAGACCCTCTGAACTGCGCCAACCACAAAAGACATAAGTCTTCTTGACATCGCTTACAAAATCTTATCTGCCGTGTTGTGTGAACGCCTGAAGCCGTTCGTAAACAACCTGATCGGTCCATATCAGTGTGGTTTCAGGCCAGGAAAGTCCACCATCGATACCCACCACCCCTTCATCGATTTTAAGGCCGCTTATGACAGCATCTATTGAGACGAGCTAAACAGAGCCATGTCTAGCTTTGGCATCCCTGCCAAACTCGTCCGTCTGTGCAGTTCGGACAATACTTCACCGAGATTGATATCACAAAAGGATTTAGATAAGGCGACGCGCTGTCATGCGACTTTTTCAACATCGTTCTTAAAAGAGTTGTGCAAAACTCAGGCGCCAACACCAGAGGCACAATCTTGTAAAAGTCCGTCCAATTACTGGCATACGCAGACGATATTGAAATAGTCAGAAGAACGCAGTGTGATGTCACTAGTGCGTTTGTGAGTATTGAGACGGAGGCGGCGAAGAGGCATTAAGCGGTCAATGAGGGCAAGACGGAGTATATGCTGTCAACAAGAAAAGACTCCCAACACCGACGTCTCGGACAGAACGTCACAGTAGACAGACATAACTTCGAGGTAATTAAGGACTTTGTCTACCTACCTATAAATTCAGACAACGACACCAGCGCTGAGACTAAACGAAGAATAACTCTTGCCTAAAAAAGCAATTGAGTAGCAAAGCCCTCTCTCGAACAACTAAGGTGACCCTTTGTAAGTCCTCAATCGTCCCAGTCCTGCTCTACGGCGCAGAGGCATGGACTTTGTAAAATGCGGATGAGGTCGCTCTTGGCTGTTTCGAGAGGAAAATTCTTTGGGTGATTTTCGTTCCCGTCTGCATAGACGGTGAATAGAGGAATAGATACAACGACGAACTGTATGGGCTGTACGGCGGCATCGACCGAGCCAGAAGAGTAAAGCTACAACGACTGAGGTGGCTGGGTCATGTAGATCTTCGAATTCACACCCGAGGGACGGCGCAGTAGAGGAAGACCGCGACTCAGGTGGCGCACGCAAGTGGAAGGTGACCTCAACCAACTCGGCGAAACTGGAGGCAGCTGGCTAAAGATCGAGCTGGCTGGAGAGGCTTGTTGGTTGAGGCCCAGGTCCACCCCGGACTGTAGCGGCACCTTAAGTAAGTAAGTAAATTGGTATAATTGACCGTACTTTATTTAATACTAACTGACCCGCGCTCGCCTTGCTTCGCCCTGATATGGCCGTGTGCTGTATTGCTTAGTGTATAAAAACCCATCATAAGCCTATGTTTATAATTAATATGAAAATATTAATAGAACTCAAATGAACACGTTGTTGTTAAAGTAAAACAAATATGTATGTACGTACGTACGTACTATATGCACTGAATGTTATTTGCAATCTTCAATAAGTGTTAAGTTCATACCAGTGGGTAAAGATTTAAAAATTAGTAAAATTCAGAGGAGTGTCTATATTTAAATAGTACGTACTTATATGGTATTGTACAAAAAAATTGAGATTTTGTATGGGAATTCTATGTATAACGGGAACGGGAACAATATATTAAAACTAAAAGAAATAATGTCTACTTGCAGGTAAAGGCATTTAGTTCAATTTGGCAGAGTAAAAAAAAAAAAAAGAAGACACGTCAAATATTATTTATACTGGTCACACTGTTGTTTTCCCTTTGTCTGCTTTTATTTTTTTTATTTTCTTGTGAGGATGATGACGAATATGATGATTAAACGGTGCGTTGAGGGTCTGGTGGAAGATATTTTCTGTGGTGAACAGTATTTCTGTTTTTTCTTGGAAGGGTAAAAATTTTGTCCGTACATAATGTATTTGACCGATGTGGAAATAGATCAATTATGTGCCCGCGATGTCATTTCGAAGCCATACGGTTGTCATACATATCATCTAATACACATAATTACTTCAGTCGCATATATGTATGTATGTAAATATGTATGTAGCCAATAAAATGATGCTGACAATTTGTGAAACCCATTACGCAATAAAATATCTACATACATATTTATTTATGTACATATGTGCATTTTTATATATCGTATAATAGGGTGCCATAATTGTACAACTGTTGCCATTTAAAAAATTTGCTAAACAAATATGAATAGGTAAGCATATGTAAATTTGTGCATACATACATGTGTGTGTGTCCGTGACACTCAAATTGTGTGCCCTGCTGAAAAACCGGCGGCAACCTACATATGTTTGTTATGTGCTCGCTTAGAGATATTCCACAACCATTGCACATAATGCATTTGTGTGGGCATACATATGTACATATGTGAGTAACCACATTGTATGCGATCGCCAAAGAACATTCTTTTATGTGACTTTTTTTACACATGACACATACTATGTACACATGTATGTACCGATCGTGTAAACACTTATTATCTAGTTCTAGTTATTTTTTTGACGTTTCAATATGTGACTTGTATACCTATACTTTATTATACTTTTTTGTGACGTAATAGGCATACAATTGTGTGGTGTTTACCCGTCGTCTAATCTTAGCTTAAAGACCAAAGATGGTACATAAAATCCAAAAAAAGGTAAAAATCTTTCCTCTTTGTAAGAAATGATCAGATCATCTTCTATCCCTGACCTCCTGTGAGAGCTTTTTACTTTACAACAATTTGAATTGCGCGCCAGCAGAGCATAATATACCAATGGAAAACAACAAAAACCCACCCTTAACTAAAACTTTGCCCATGGAATATTTTCCTTTGCACACGACGATCGAAATAAATAAACCCTACCAACACGCATAAACATGAACGCCGCTTGAGCACTGATAGTGGCAGTGGTCTCCACTGATCGTGTTCGCAATTGCACTTAAATAATATTTGTTTTATGTTATAACTTTTCTTGCCGAAAACGTACAAAGATAATATATGCATGTATCAATGGCTTTGTTAATAAACAGATATGTAAATTTGATTACAATCTGTTTAGTGAAAGTCGGGAAAAATAGAGATAACGTACCAGAAACTGCAATTAATTTAAATAAAAAAGTTTCTTTTGTTTGTTTACAGGCTTTCTGTTTAAAATTTTAAAATAATTTATATAGAAACTATCAGATTGAAGCGTCCTGAATCTATAGGAAGAAACTGCATTTAAATCCGTTCAGTAGATTCGAAGATTTTTTGTCACATACGAAAATACATCAGATCAGAAATTTGTATTTTATAAATATAAGTGAAGTGATGTAGTTCTTTATTATCTATGTCTAAACTGTCATTATTTGTTTTCATTTGACTTAACATAATTAGTATATCCTGTGGTTTGATTGTACGTAGAACTGTTGTATCAACTATTTCTATTTCTTGAATTCTTAAGGTCTCACACACCCCTGCGCGCGAAGTAAACCGGGTAAATTTGAAAAAATTATTATAAGTGTTATATGGTGAAAAAAAAGTCAATTGTTAAATTCACATTTATTATTAGCTTTTCAACAACAAGAAAAAATATATAAATATTTTTTTTTAAAAACATAATTTCAAAAAAAAAATGCGTTTAAAGTTTCTAGTAGGTAGCCGTCCCAACCCGTTGTCCGGTCATATTTATTGCTATAACTTTTTAATGTTCTTTAAAGTGTAAAGGGTAAAAATCTGTCAAAAAAAAAAAATCGATCGCTAGGTTCATGAGCATTAGTAGTAGTAGTAGTAGGACCTGAACATTTTAAAGGACGTTTTGTATTGGAAATACATCTGTACATTTTGAAGAGGTGCTAATCTATAATACCGTTCATCCTTATGTCGAAGTCTTTTGTAATTCCTAATATGTCCCTTCGATCTCGCTTCTTCATATACTTCCCTATCATGATTTATTTTCCCAATAATACGATTTTTTACTTTTCCTATTCTCGTTTGAAGGTCTGTGACACTAACAACTTCTTTAGCTTGTCTAGGGGAACATTTAATGGTGGAATGATAACGGTAATTATAGTTCCCTATTACGACTCGTATCTTCATTTCGAGTGAAAGATCATTGTCCTCAATTCCTGTTATCTTTTCTAACAAAATTGAGTACAATCTTTCAATATCTGCATTTCCTGTATGGCTATGGACTTTGATGAAATGAAATTTTACGTTTTCTTTCTGTAAGAATTTTACCCAGTTGTGACTGCCAAAAAACGCTCTTTTTTAGGATTTTCTTGTGGCGTCGCATTTAAATAATTTATAACAAATGTTTTTTCACGTGATAGATATGTATTTACAGAATCTATTAAAATTTTTTTTATGGCAAAATATTAAAAAATTAATGAGATACAGCAAATTTGGGAGGGGTCCAAAAAAAAAGTGTTTTGCGGTGATCACTGCTGCTCGTCACTGGATCATGGGAATTCAAAAAAAAAAAACAAAAGGGGTCATTAGTTAATTACATATTGCTCCGGTTGAACGAAGGGATTTGAAAAATTTTTAACTTTCACAAAATGGCGGATGTTGAAAGTCAAAATTCTTAATTCGACTACAATTTCGCTCGCAAAAAAATTATCGTCCAAAAAAAAATTCCTTCGTTCAACCGGAGGACAATTATGTATGCAATAAGTGAGAAAAATTTCAAACCGATCGGCAAAGCCGTTCTTAAGTTACAGTGATCACCGACTTTGAAGACATGGTTTCGAGAAAAACGCGTTTAAAGTTTTGAGTACGAGTATTTATGCACTAGAGACGGCTCCGTTCAAAATTATTTGTCTCCATAAATAACGGTCCAATTTGTCTGAAATTTTCGGAGAATACTTTTGAAATATTTTACTTAGAGAAAATGCAAAAAAAAAATTTTTGATTTTTTCAAAATTCGCCCCCCCTTAACTGCTCGGACCTAAATTCATTATCAAAAACAATTCTTTTTGGTTTACTAAATTAAGAAAATTGTTTCATTATAATTGCTATTTTTGCTCTCCAGTTTCTGTCTATAATATTATAAGGTGCAGCAAATTTGGTTAATTTATCTTTTGTGGTAAGAAAGCATGTATTTGGCTTTAAAGGTTTCCTATCATATTTTATCTCACTGCATTTTTCAGTTGTTAATTATAAGCTGTATATGTTCTTTAAATTTTGGGAGGGAAATTTTGTCTTTTAGGCTGTTGTAACATTCGCTAATACCACTGTGCATAGATTCTTCAGTATGATATATTGATAACTGCTTATGTAATTCTTCTCCCTCTAATATTTCTGTAGCTGTTTTAGTACTTTTTATAAATTTAATTTTTCTTTCTGACGGATGAAGTGAAATCAATATAAACCGTATTTTGTTGTAATCTGGATCTGACACTTCTGAGTAAATTCCTTTATATAGGTATAACGTTTGAATGTATTTCTTATTTGATTTTCGTTATCTAATGGATTAATTTGGATAATTGTTCTTTTATGTACTATTTCTACTTCTTTTACTGGATTATATGGTAAAAGAATTTGCGTTCTATATTTATTTACTATATCATCTTTGATTTCTATGTGATCTAACAATTGCTCTTCAACTGAATGCTAGGTTTCCGAATCAAAAATTGTAAGGTTTGAAACTTCTTCATTATTGTCGTTAATTTTTTATGAATTTTTTAATCTACTAAGGTCGTCGGCAACCTTGTTTTCCTTTCCTTGTAAGTATGCTACTTCGTAGTTATATTCTTGCAACTTTAGGATCCAACTCTGGTGTCTTTGAGAGAATTCTTTGCCTTTGAATTTACTATTTAGATACTTAATTGGAGTATGGTCTGTTATAATTTTAAACCTATTACCGCATAAATATGGTCGAAAGTAATTTACAGCATAAACAATTGCTAGACATTTTTTATCGGTTGTGCTGTAGATCTTTTCGGGGTTATTCAGGGTTCTTGAAACGTAACAGACTGGATGCCTTTGTTTGTTGAGACAAAACAGCGCAAATGGCATAATCGCTATGACATAATCGCTAGCTAGCATAAAGGGCTTATCGAATTCGGGGTAATTTAATATTGGATGTGAAGACATTAAACTCTTTAAATATTCAAAAGCTGCTATGTATTGAGGATCTTTAACATTAATATGTACTCCCTTTTTCAAATATTTAATCATTGGGTAAGCTATTTTTGAATAATTGTGAATAAATTTTCTATAAAAACCTGTTACTCCTAAGAATCCCTTAACTTCCCTCTCTGTTTTTGGGATAATCATATCCCACCTCTAGTAAAACAACGACGTAAGTGCAAAAAGTTGATTTTCTGAGTTAAGTATGTCAAAAGCATCAAAAATTATAGTTCTTGCCAATAAAACAAAGACCTACTTGAAAAACACTAACTTAGCCACTAGGGGACAGATGCGTCTTTGTTCCGTTCCGTTCTAATACACCGTCATTGAAAAAAAATTGGAACATCAACGACATATCAGTCAATTGTGTTTTGAATCTCGTAGGTGAAACAAGTCAATCAAGTGAATTACTACACCAGAAAGTGTGTCAAATTTTCTTTACACTTACAACTAATTTTAATTATTTTAAGAATTATTTTTTTTTTTAATAAAAAAGATTTAAAAAATTTCAAATGCGTTTTTCTCAGAATCAACAATTTTGCCCTTACGTCGATGTTTTACTGGAGGTGCGATATCTTGAATGTCCTTGAACTTTTCTGGCTTTGGTTTTATTCCATTCTTGGTCAAAATATGGCCTAAAAATTCTGTATTCTTTTTGAGAAAACTACAGTTGTCTATTTGAATTTTCAGATTATGCTCTTGAAGTTTGGCAAATATTTTTTTCAGTAACCTTATATGCTACGTTAAAAGTAGTAGAAAAAAAAATAATATATCATCTAAGTATACCATATATCTATATTAATCTTTGAAAAGTTGCCGGCGCATTTTTCAAACCGAACGGGATTCGGCCATACTCGTAAAAACCTGCTGGGCTAACAAAAGCGGTTTTTCGTATATCTTCTTCCGCCTTTATATAACCTTTAGCAAGATCTATTGTACTGAAATACTGCGCTTTGCCTAATTTATCGAGAATACTCTCAACATTCGGCAAAGGGTGTTTGTCATCAACTGTAACTTCATTAAGTCTTCTATAGTCGACAACGATTTTAAGCTTTTGAAGGCCTGAATTATCTTCCTTTTTTGGAACAGCAATGATTGATTAGCTATATTTGCTTTTGCTTTTTCTTAAAATTCCCTGTTTTTCCATTTCGTCTAACTGTTTTCTAACCTCACTTTGATGTTTTGGTGGATACCGATATAATTGCGAATTAATTTGTTCATCGGTTGTAGTTGTGATCTCATGTACAATTGATTTTGTATTTGTTAAGACATCTCCTTCTTTATATAGAACTTTATGAAACTTTTTCAATAATGTTGTTACTTTATCTTTTTCTTTTTCATTCAAACGGTCTAACTGAATATTCTGCAACTCACTTCTAAAACATTAACCTTTTTTTGCACTATCTGAGTAAGAAAGGGAACATTTACCTTATCGTTCATTCTGATTTCTTGATTTTCTAAATTTATTTCTTTTACATTCTTTTGTAGCCAATCCATACTAATCAATAGGTCGTACGGTTTTTCAAGTTCTAAAGCTATCCATTTGATTCTAGCATTATCTGGATATTTGAATTCTTTAGGACAGGTAGGCTCACTGTATAGTGTATAGTATTTATACATGTTTGGTGTCCAACTATAACTTTGTACTGGTCTTTTAGAAATCTTGATAGGCTTAGCATACTAATGGTACAGCCGGTATCAATTAAAGTTAAGTATCTATTTGTTCCTAATGTGAGGGTTGTAAAAATTTAATTATTTTCCGAGGCTAGTTTGTAAAAAAAGAATTAGGAATTTCTGTATCTAATCTACTAATTGCATCTACATACATACATCCATAGATCGCCTACTTTGTTGACTACCTTGTTGCCTATCATTTAAATTGGGTTGCTACCTATAACTATTTGAATTACCTGATTGGAACTGTCTGCTAAACTCTCTGGTTCCTCTCTGTTGCTGGTGGTTATTTGTATTAATTTGTACAATTGGTTGGTTGACGTTAGAATTAAAACCTGAATATCTATTATTCCTATTTGGATTTTGTGTGAAACTTGGGTTCGATCTATAGTTAAAATTTGGTTAAGACTGCCAATCATTCTGCCTAGGATTTCTAAAATTACTATTCCAATTATACAGGCCTGCAAATAATTGGGTCATGTCAGTTGTTGGCAAGCTGAGGGTCATTTCCGTCCGGAATCCGGTTTCAGAATTGTCCTATCACGTCAGGATTTTTTAAGAGTTTGAGAGACCGATTCCGATTTTTTTTCTCAAAGTTACGGCTATTTGAGTAAAGTAAGAAAATCAGTAAAAAAAAGTTCTGTGCAAAAAAGTCGCCGAGAAAGAGAGGGGGGGGGAGGGGAGGGGGGAGGGTGTTCACACTAAGGCACTCTTCCTTGCATCTGGACGGCAGCGGAAGAACTCCCACGATGGAATCAACGGTGGCGTCTACAGTTCCAGTTAGGTCGAACTACTTAGTGAACACCTCATTCGGGCTACTTCGACGTAATCGGATTAAAGGCCATTGAGGACTGGATTATCCGGCCCCTTAAGCCCAAGGGGTCCAACAAAGGGCCTGGCCCTCCAGGTTGGGGGTTGTACGTGGGGTTGACAACTCCACTACGGAAAAAACATGTTGCTACACAACAACTAGCAGCCTCGAATACGGAGGATTTTACTGTTGACGACCCTGGCAAACGAAAAAAGGACAACGACCTACGGATCTGCACGTGGAATGTTAGGTCCCTTACCAGACCACGTGCAGCCGAACAACTAGCGGAGGCCCTAGACTGCTGCAAAGCAGACATCACCGCCATCCAAGAAGTGCGGTGGCATGGGTCGGGCAAAAAGAGAATGAAAAACTGCGATATCTATTACGGCGATTGTTACCGACAACAAAAGCAGCGCCTTAGGCAAGAAGTCTTAAGCTTCAGGTATGAAAGCAAACGCCTCATTGCAATCCGCATCAAGGCTAAATTCGCCAACATAAGCCTAATATGCGCGCATGCCCCACAGAGGAGACACACGACGACACCAAAGACAGATTCTACGAGCTCCTGGACAAGACATACGAGCAGTGCCCTAACTATGACATTAAGATTGTCCTAGGCGATTTTAGCGCAAAGCTAGGAAGAGAGGGCATCTTTGGCAATACTGTCGGAAGGCACAGCCTACACGACACCACCTCCGATAACGGATTTAGGCTGATCGACTTTGCTGCCGGGCGGAACGTTGTCGTAGCTAGTACGCGGTTCCCACATCTCGATATCCACAAAGGAACATGGAGATCTCCTGATCAATCAACCGTCAACCAGATTGACCACATTGCACATTGCACATGCAGCGAAACAAGAGGCATACAAAGCGGCGCTGCATATAAAGACCAGAGCTACTCGCGAGTTCTACGGGCAGAAGAGGAGAGACGAACACAAGCTTTTCAGGAGGAAAAAGAAAGAGCATGAGAAGCGCGCGATCGAGGAAATTGAGAGATGCCACAGCAGGAATGAGGTTCCGAAGTTTTACCAAAGGGTAAAAAGAACCTGTCAAGGCTACAGAGCCCGAACCGAGGCCTGCAAGGATGAACAAGGGAACATCGTAGTAGAATCGCGGTCGATGCTGAAGATATGGGACAACTACTTCTGCAGACTGTTTAACGGCGACGACGTATCAAATCCCGATGTCAGGCAGAATGAACCATTCAACCTGGACGACGAAGACCAACAATTCCGTCCACCCGACCTGGACGAGGTGAAGAAAGCCATATCCAAGCTTAAGTCCAACAAAGCTGCTGGAGCTGACGGCCTAGCTGCCGAGCTGTTCAAAGCAGCAGGCGATGATTTGGTAAGGAGCATGCACCAACACATCTGTAAAATATGGTCGGAGGAAAGTATGCCCGATGAATGGAACCTCAGCATTGTTTGCCCGATCCTCAAGAAAGGAGACCCTCTGAACTGCGCTAACTACAGAGGCATCAGTCTTCTTAACATCGCTTACAAGATCTTATCTGCCGTGTTGTGTGAAAGCCTGAAGCCGTTCGTCCAAAACCTGATCGGTCCATATCAGTGTGGTTTCAGGCTAGGAAAGTCCACCATCGACCAAATATTCACTGCGGCAGATCTTGGAAAAATCCCAGGAACTTCCAATCGATACCCACCACCTCTTCATCGATTTTAAGGCCGCGTATGACAGCATCTATAGAGACGAGCTATACAGAGCCATGTCTAGTTTTGGCACCCCTGGCAAACTCGTCCGTCTGTGCAGGATGACGATGGAGAATGCACGCTGCTCCATCATGGTCGGTCAAGACCTCACCGAGACCTTTGATGTCAAAAAAGGACTTAGACAAGGCGACGCACTGTCATGCGACTTCTTTAACATCATACTTTAAAAAGTTGTGCAAAACTCACGCGCCAACACCAGAGCTACAATCTTTCAAAAGTCCGTCTAATTATTCGCATACGCCGACAATATTCACATAATCGGAAGAACCCAGCGTGATGTCACTAGCGCCTTTGCGAGTATTGAGACGGAAGCGGCGAAGATGGGCTTAGCGGTCAATGAGGGCAAAGCAAAATATATGCTGTCATCAAGAAGGGACTCCCAACACCGACGTCTCGGACAGAACGTCACTATAGACAGCTATAACTTTGAGGTAGTTAAGGACTTTGTCTACCTAAGCTGCGCTATAAATTCAGACAATGACACCGGCGCTGAAATTAACCGAAGAATAACTCTTGCCAATCGCTGTTTCTTTTGATTAAGAAGGCAATTGAGTAGCAAAGCCCTCTCTCGAACAACTAAGGTGACCCTTTATAAGTCCTCAATCGTCCCAGTCCTACTCTACGGCGCAGAGGAAGGGACTTTGTGAAATGCGAATAAGGTCGCTCTTGGCTGTTTCGAGAGGAAAATTCTTCGGGTAATTTTTGGTCCCGTCTGCATAGACGGTGAATGGAGCAGGAGATACAACGTCGAACTGTATGGCCTGTACGGCGGCATCGACCTAGCCAGAAGAGTAAAGCTCCAACGACTGAGGTGGCTGGGTCATGTAGAGCGGATGGACACCAATGCTCCGGCCCGGAAAATCTTCGAATCCACACCCGAGGGACGGCGCAGGAGAGGAAGACCGCGACTCAGGTGGCGCACGTAAGTGGCGCACGCAAGTGGAAGGGAACCTCAACCAACTTTGCGTACGAAAATGGAGGCAGCTGGCTTAAGATCGAGCTAGCTGGAGAGACTTGTTGGTTGAGGCCCAGGACCACCCCGGTCTGTAGCGCCACCTTAAGTAAGTAAGTAAGTAAGAGCGTTTGGCAGGTAGATTTTCATTCGTTTTGTGATTTTTATTGAGTGAGCATGGCGGACTGGCGAATATCGCTAAGCAGATGCTCTTCCAAATTATGCATTTCTGTTATTGCCAAAAATAGAAAATACCCAGAAACTATGTTTTCGCTTTTTTTTAGTTAATTTCTCGGCGCAGGGACATAAGTCCCAAATATTTTTTTTGGGACTTATGTCCCATCTAAGTAGGACTAAGTCCCTAATTCGATTTGGGACTTATGTCCTACGTAGGTGAGACATAAATCCCAATGAAAAATGTTGGGACTTATGTCCCACCTAATATATTTTTTTTAAAGAAGCTTAGGGTATTAAAATACGGTATTGAGCACGGAACAAGTAACATATAACCAGTTAAACTGGTTCTTTGCTTTGTTATCTTGGTTTAGTTTTTCGCATTATTTACAATTACAACTAAAATACAGTTACTAACAATTTGTGAAAAACAATGGAAACCTTTCAATAATTGATTTCTTAGTTAGTTACGATTATATTTTTATAAAGCTAGTATCTAAAGTTGTTGAATTAATTCAAACATTGCCTCAATCAGAGGGACATTTTTTTCATCGATGGGACGTTTAATGTTCTTCCATCGTGTGGATGTAGGCAATTATTAATTGTGTACATAGCCCATGCGCAACATGTAAATAGCTATATAGCTGTATTCATTTCATGCGGCTATTAAGAAAAGACATAAAAAAAATTCTAGTTTTTGAGAATTTGAGAAAAGAAGCTTATAAAATTCTAGTTTTTGAGAATTTGAGAAAATTAAAATAAAAAATCGCGCGATCGTTATAAACGATAGGTCGCTGTAACCGATATCAAGGTATATATTGTGGATATAGTGGATTGTGAAACGGAATACTCTTTGGCAAGGTCTTTATTTTGCTCTCCAGCTTCCAATCTAAAAATGATTACTGCTTTCTCTTCAATCGTAAAGATTTTTCGTTTCTGACTCATTTTCCAACACAATTTTATGCGAACCGAATAAAATTAAACTTCTACGACCACTCGTCACACAGAAAAATGTTCGCTAAGATATTTACCTACTGTTGAAAAAACTCAAAACCAATAATAAACGCAAAACAAAAAGAATAACATGTCAACAAACGGTAAGCTGTAACAAATTCTATGTACACAGATACATCGCATCTACAGGTAAACAGTTAACCGTTTTAGAAAAAATTTCAGTCGCACCAACAGCTGCGTCGATTTTAGTCGTTGTAACCAATATTTTATTTCAAAAAAATTGAAAAATCCGTCATTGTAAGCGATTTGCTATTCAATGGGATTATAATGGACCTCAGCCGGGACCTAAGAATTTGGTCGTTATAACCCATGTCGTTGTAAGCGATTTTGACTGTAGTTATGTGATGCGACAACCCGAACTTGATGGTAATTGGCGACATGCAAGAGCAGGTAATGAAAAGGAAGCAGTAAATAGAGAAGCTGGCATAAGCAGACAGTCAAAGGATAAGCTTAACACTAGAAGTAGAAAGTTTTTTTTTTTTTGGAATTCGGTGATTCTTTTGGACTGCGAATACTTAATGGAACGAGTAACAGTGATCTTAATGGGGAGCTCACATTTGTAATAAGAAGTGTCCGTTATTGATTATTGCCTAGTAAGAGATGAATGGAACGCTTACATAACAGATCTGGGAGTGAAGCAAGTTCCATACTCCGATCATTTCCTGATTGAATGCACCTTTCGCCATACAGTAACGGGAAACGGACATTGATAACGTCAGTCCCCTCTATAAACATCTGTTGGAGAGGAAATCACAGCCCAGCTTGATCGTAGAGGAAACTGGAGAAGAGTTTTCTTGCCAGATTATATGTATAAATAAAGGGTTTTTCAATAGGGACGCTACAAAAGTAGAGCGACAGGGACAGCAAACGACGCCATATTTTTCTTGCGGTTTTTTGACCATTTCATGATGGAAAGATATACGAGCCAACAACGAGTCGAAATTATTAAAATTTACTACCGAAATTCGGAGTCAGTGGCCTCAACGTTAAGAGCGCGACGTCCAATTTATGGTCGTCATAATTTCTGGCTGGATGGCTTCGTCAATAAACAAAATATGCGGTATTGGTCAGGCAGCAATCCACACGTACTACATGAGTCATCATTGCATCCCGAAAAAATTACGGTTTGGTGTGGTTTATGGGCCGGCGGCGTCATTGGGCCGTACTTCTTCCGTGATGATCAAGACCGGCACGTTACTGTGAATGGGGATCGCTACCGTTCAATGATAACCGAATATTATTGGCCCCAATTGGATGATATGGACTTGGAGGACATGTGGTTCCAACAGGACGGCGCCACAAGCCACACAGCGAATGTCACAATCAATTTATTGGAAACCAAGTTTGGAGAACGTGTTATCTCACGAAATGGTCCAGTCGCTTGGCCGCCTCGGTCGTGCGATTTGACGCCGTTAGACTATTTCCTGTGGGGCTACGTCAAGTCTATGGTCTATGCCAACAAGCCAGCGACGATTGATGAACTTCGTACGAATATCGAACGTGAAATTGCAGCAGTATCGGCCGATTTATGCTTGAAAACCGTCGAAAATTGGGTTCAGCGTCTGGACTTCTGCAAGCGTGCTCGTGGTGGCCATGCAAAAGAAATCGAGTTCCATACATAATGGCATCGAACGTACTTTCACAGGAATAAAGAATTTCATTGATATCCACAACCGTTTTTGTTTTATTTAAAAAAAACTTTTGTAGGGCTCTTATTGAAAAACCCTGTATGTGCGTAAAAACTTTTTGACGTTCCAGTCTTTACCTTATTAACTTAACTTTATTCCTTTTTGTTTTGTTTGTTTTTCTTATGTTAAAGTGCAATAGTTTTCTTAAATATTGTTAAATGTGATAAAACACATGTAAGTCTAAAATGTTTAATTGAAACAAACTGTATGTGTACGATATTTACATCTTTATTAAACAGAATAAAAATCTGATGATGTCCATAGGCATGGACGAAACGTCGTTAATGTAAAAATATTTGTTTACTTTTATTTGCTGACCAAAGCCCACAAAAACAACATACAATTTATTTCTCTATAAAGGACTTGTTTTATTTAATACGCTTCCAAGTGATGTAAAGAATGAAACTAATTTTAGAACTTTTAAAAAGAAAGTCATAGAAATTTGTAAAAGCAAGCATATTTATAGTTCCTTATTATTCTTAGAAAATACTTTTGATTATGAATGAACGTTATTTTTTAAATATGTACGTGAATGTACGTGAATGTTTGTATTTATGAATTTAATATTATTTTCCCGAATTGTATTGTAAGGTATAGAAAATACTAATAATAAACTAAATTAACTAAAAAAGTTTCGACTATGGACACGGCTAAAGAATAGTCTGCTAAAAGAACATCAGGCGGGCTTTGAACAAGTGTTTGTTTTGAGGAGCATTGCGGAGTCCTACACTAGAAGGGGTAAAATACTGGTCGTGCTCTTTGTGGACTTTAAATCTGCTATTGACACTGTGAACTTAAATGCCTTGTTTTATAAACTTTACGGCATGGGCATGTCAATGAAGTTTGGAGGGGTAATCCAAAACCTGTATGCTGAAACCAAATCAGCGGTCTGGAATGGTGACAAGTTGTCAGCATGGTTTCATTCGTGGTCGGGAATGAAATAGGGATGCTCTCTGAGTTCAAGCTTGTTTGAACTATACATACATCGAGCACTGATGACAAAGTGCTACTAGCGCACTCACCCGAATCCCAACAACTCATGATCAATAGATTGTATGATTACTGCAGTCCATGGAACTTGATCGTTAATCTAAATAAGTCAAAGATCATGATATTCGAAAGAGTAGTAGGAAAAGGCTGCAGAAAGGAAAAATGGAACTACAACGGCGAAAGTATAGAAGTTGTTAAAAAATATAAGTACTTTAGGGTTTACTTTACGAAAAACTTACGAAGATATGGAGAGACACCTAAAATCTAAGCAAGTCCAAAATAACCACCAACGTCGTTTGGAAAAAATGCCTCAGAAATAAGTGCAACGCTCACAGCAACAAATACAAAATTTTTGTATCCGTCTCAGAATCGATCCTTTTCTACGCTGCGCAAGTCTGAGGAAATAAGAGACTATCGACCATTCCATCTTCCAGGCAATACTGTTAATGTTAATGCTGGAAACAGGCTTGTCCCCAAAACTTTTAAATTACACGTGGTCTACATTTTTCAAGTCCTGAATATGCCGGACTACTTCACGAAACCATCTCGCAATGGTAAGGCAGTGTTAAAGTCGTCAAACCAAACACATATTTTGATACATTTAACAGAGCCACTGAGAGAAAGCTGTCAAAAACAGCTGTTTATTTTCCATTAATGTGTTGAAATTTATTTTTATATTTTTATATTTGGGTATTCGTACGCAGAAAATATCTGAATTAATTTTTTTTTATATATGATATGAGAAATTTACCAAAGGTTTTCAAAACCAAGGTTTTTGGCCTTCACAAAAAATTCAAATTTAGTAGCAAAATGATGAAAACGTCAAGCGAAAACACGTTTATATTCGGTGGGATAGTTAAGAGAGTTTTCGTTCCGGTGGGAAAAGGGAATAAGGGGCCTTTCGTAAACTCGAGTTATCGGCAGTTTTCGCCGAAACCTACTCGAAACAGTGTCGCAATAGTAAGGTTGTGGTAAGGTAAACAAAAACACACCTTTTGATTCATTGGGCGCGTTCAATATTCTACAAAAATGGATTTATTTGCAGGCAAAACGCATTGAACGACTAAAATTGTCTAAGAAACTAGTCAATTTCAAATTTAAAATAACTGCCAAATTAACATATTCACTTTCTGTTCTTACATTGGAGTTGCTTTGGGAATTGTAATTGTGTGCAAAATAATGAAACACGATTAACTCTGAAAATGAAATTGTATGAAAGCATACACGCGTTTCAAGTAAAAATATTAACAAGCATCGTAGATAGAATGACAACAAAGTGTTGATTATTTGTTAAAAATTTCGAAACCGTCAATAAACACACAAGCAGGGAACTTGAACAAACATTCTCATAATATATTTTCAACACACACCACGGAAAAGGAAATGTAGAATAGAAGAAAATATAAATAAGTAAATTAAAAGTACAAAGCTCAGCAAATTAATGCAAAATAATTTGAAATGTCAGCTGATTTATGACATTTCTCAAACTGACTATGATTTCTATGTAACACCATTCACCCGAACACATCTCCTACATCTTCTCAGAAGGTTTTAACGGTCAATTATTCATGAAAAAAACCCGTTTGAGCGGGCACAAAAAAAATTCATTAAAATCGGTCCAGTCGTTTAGGAGGAGTTCAGTGACATACACACGTACAGAAGAATTATATTAGAAGAGAAAAAAAAAACTCATAAATAGTGGCAAAATTATTGAAACATCAAGCGAAACCAAGTCAATGTTCGGTGGGAATGGTTCATTCGCGCAACACAAACAACACCATGAACAAAAAAAGCGGACATTGATAACGTCAGTCCCCTCTATAAACATCTGTTGGAGAGGAAATCACAGCCCAGCTTGATCGTAGAGGAAACTGGAGAAGAGTTTTCTTGGCAGATTATATGTATAAATATGTGCGTAAAAACTTTTTGACGTTCCAGTCTTTAACTTGTTAACTTAACTTTATTCCTTTTTGTTTTGTTTGTTTTTCTTATGTTAAAGTGCAATAGTTTTCTTAAATATTGTTAAATGTTCTGAATGTGATAAAACACATGTAAGTCTAAAATGTTTCATTGAAACAAACTGTATGTGTACGATATTTACACCTTTATTAAACAGAATAAAAATCTGATGATGTCCATAGGCATGGACGAAACGTCGTTAATGTAAATGCTGACCAAAGCCCACAAAAACAACATACAATTTATTTTTCTATAAAGGACTTGTTTTATTTAATACGCTTCCAAGTGATGTAAAGAATGAAACTAATTTTAGAACTTTTAAAAAGAAAGTCATAGAAATTTGTAAAAGCAAGCATATATAGTTCCTTATTATTCTTAGAAAATATTTTTGATTATGAATGAACGTTATTTTTTAAATATGAATGTACGTGAATGTTTGTATTTATGAATTTAATATTATTTTCCCGAATTGTATTGTAAGGTATAGAAAATATTAATAATAAACTAAATTAACTAAAAAAGTTTCGACTATCGACACGGCTAAAGAAGAATAGTCTGCTAAAAGAACATAAGGCGGGCTTTGAACAAGTGTTTGTTGTGAGGAGCATTGCGGAGTCCTACACTAGAAGGGGTAAAATACTGGTCGTGCTCTTTGTGGACTTTAAATCTGCTATTGACACTGTGAACTTAAATGCCTTGTTTTATAAACTTTACGGCATGGGCATGTCAATGAAGTTTGGAGGGGTAATCCAAAACCTGTATGCTGAAACCAAATCAGCGGTCTGGAATGGTGACAAGTTGTCAGCATGGTTTCATTCGTGGTCGGGAATGAAATAGGGATGCTCTCTGAGTTCAAGCTTGTTTGATCTATACATACATCGAGCACTGATGACAAAGTGCTACTAGCGCACTCACCCGAATCCCAACAACTCATGATCAATAGATTGTATGATTACTGCAGTCCATGGAACTTGATCGTTAATCTAAATAAGTCAAAGACCATGATATTCGAAAGAGTAGTAGGAAAAGGCTGCAGAAAGGAAAAATGGAACTACAACGGCGAAAGTATAGAAGTTGTTAAAAAATATAAGTACTTTAGGGTTTACTTTACGAAAAACTTACGAAGATATGGAGAGACACCTAAAATCTAAGCAAGTCCAAAATAACCACCAACGTCGTTTGGAAAAAATGCCTCAGAAATAAGTGCAACGCTCACAGCAACAAATACAAAATTTTTGTATCCGTCTCAGAATCGATCCTTTTCTACGCTGCGCAAGTCTGAGGAAATAAGAGACTATCGACCATTCCATCTTCCAGGCAATACTGTTAATGTTAATGCTGGAAACAGGCTTGTCCCCAAAACTTTTAAATTACACGTGGTCTACATTTTTCAAGTCCTGAATATGCCGGACTACTTCACGAAACCATCTCGCAATGGTAAGGCAGTGTTAAAGTCGTCAAACCAAACACATATTTTGATACATTTAACAGAGCCACTGAGAGAAAGCTGTCAAAAACAGCTGTTTATTTTCCATTAATGTGTTGAAATTTACTTTTATATTTTTATATTTGGGTATTCGTACGCAGAAAATATCTGAATTAATTTTTTTTTTATATATGATATGAGAAATTTACCAAAGGTTATCAAAACCAAGGTTTTTAGCCTTCACAAAAAATTCAAATTTAGTAGCAAAATGATGAAAACGTCAAGCGAAAACACGTTTATATTCGGTGGGATAGTTAAGAGAGTTTTCGTTCCGGTGGGAAAAGGGAATAAGGGGCCTTTCGTAAACTCGAGTTATCGGCAGTTTTCGCCGAAACCTACTCGAAACAGTGTCGCAATAGTAAGGTTGTGGCAAGGTAAACAAAAACACACCTTTTGATTCATTGGGCGCGTTCAATATTCTACAAAAATGGATTTATTTGCAGGCAAAACGCATTGAACGACTAAAATTGTCTAAGAAACTAGTAAATTTCAAATTTAAAATAACTGCCAAATTAACATATTCTCTTTCTGTTCTTACATTGGAATTGCTTTGGGAATTGTAATTGTGTGCAAAATAATGAAACACGATTAACTCTGAAAATGAAATTGTATGAAAGCATACACGCGTTTCAAGTAAAAATATTAACAAGCATCGTAGATAGAATGACAACAAAGTGTTGATTATTTGTTAAAAATTCCAAACCGTCAATAAACACACAAGCAGGGAACTTGAACAAACATGCTCATAATATATTTTCAACACACACCACGGAAAAGGAAATGTAGAATAGAAGAAAATATAAATAAGTAAATTAAAAGTACAAAGCTCAGCAAATGAATGCAAAATATTTTGAAATGTCAGCTGATTTATGACATTTCTCAAACTGACTATGATTTCTATGTAACACCATTCACCCGAACACATCTCCTACATCTTCTCAGAAGGTTTTAATGGTCAATTATTTATGAAAAAAACCCGTTTGAGCGGGCACAAAAAAATTCATTAAAATCGGTCCAGTCGTTTAGGAGGAGTTCAGTGACATACACACGTACAGAAGAATTATATTAGAAGAGAAAAAAAAAACTCATAAATAGTGGCAAAACTATTGAAACATCAAGCCAAACCAAGTCAATGTTCGGTGGGAATGGTTCATTGTTTTCGTAAACTTTTTGTCGAAAACTCAGTTTTCGTCTCGGTATTAAAGGGTATTATTATTGGGTATTAAAATAGCTTTTAAAATCCCCTGGCTCCGAGTTATAATCTAGTTTACTATATAACTGTGACAATTAAACATTCTCAATTAAGCATTCAGAAATACACACGGTTTCATTGCGTTATCCATATTCACCACTCAACGTTAAAATTTTGAATTATCTGGATGTCAAACCCAAACTGTAATGTGTACGTGACATTCGTTCATTTTGTTCGGTACTTTATACCCCACTTAAAATTTCTAATGAAATGAAATGGAAACAAGTAACGACTATCTATAGCTAAAAAATATGTAGCAAAACTGCACTTACCTCTTTTTTTAATTGATGAAATTCTGGACCCAATTTAAATGCGCGACGTTTTTGAAAATATTTATGAGGAATTTTAAAAATATTTAAAGGAAGTGACGGATATTCAGAAGAATAAACAGGTAAGGACAGTACTTGTGGCGGCTCTTTAATGTTATAAATTCGCTTTATTAGGTCATCGACGATGACAACAATATTGCTTTTGTTCTTTACGCAACGAAAAACATCTGTCGCAACAACAGCAGGAGAAAGCATTTGTTGATCTCGTTCATCTAAGTCCGAAAAAAATACACCTTCATCGTCGAGATGTGGAAGAATAACTTTGATTGTAGTGAGATCCTCTTTCTCGCCTGTGAAATAAGTTTTATTTATAAGTTCTATGTTTAACACTATAACGCACTAGAACGGACAATACATACCTTTTGAGTCGATAAGTGTAGGATCATTCATCGTTTTAATTAAAATCTCATTTCGTATAAAATTTTCAGTTTCTAATTCGTTTTCTGTTACGTTTTTCTTAGCTTGAGAGTCTTCAAACGTCGCAGTAACATTTAGAGTTTTATCATTTTCTGTTTGATCGCCGTTTAAGTGAGACTCTACTCTTGACCCTATGCTATTGGTAAGGTCCGCAAAACTATCTTCGTGTGAGCTTTCTAAACCAATGCCTGAATCTGAATTTACAATATCTTGTTGTTGATTGGCAGGACATTCAGATGAAGATTGAGCTTGATGGTTACCTTCGTTTGGGTAATTGCCTTCAGAAATATATACTTCGCCTGTTTCTTTGAAATTCTCTAAATTAATGGAAATGCGCGATAATTGATTTCGCAGCTTTGCTTTGCATTGTTCAACATTATTTCCCACTGTTTCCTCTTTGATATATTGGGCTGTTACATTGTGTGCTTCTTTATGTAAAATTTGGTTCTCTAAATTAACAAAATGGTCAATATATGCATCAGATAGCGGTGGCCACAATTCAGAGTGGGTGGACTCACTGTACCCAGCGTCAATGAAATCTTTAACTTTGAAATACATCTTAAAATTTATGTCCGGTATTAGGGTGTTATATCTATGTTCTAAATGATAGGTAAACAATTTGTAATTTTTCTTAGAATCAATTTCGTCATCATAATCGTAATCTTCAATAACGGAATATGTTAGAAATGTCGGATGGGTAAAATTTGTATTCAAGCTTTTAATAGAATTTTTCATCCGGTTTTCTGTAAATACGCTGGTGCTCTTTTTACTTTTTGCAGTTCCTTCGTCAAACCTTTTACTGCCTTGTATCGCTTTAAAACGTTTTATGCTCATATCCGCCTCATAGGGCCCATTAAACTGTTCAAATGCCCTTTTTCGACCCCTTTTTATAGTTTTATTGGTTGGTGTTATGTCTGGGCTAGAACTGAATAAGAGACAGGAGATGACATGATAAAAAAAATAAATATGTGCAAATGCATAATGTTAAAGATCATAATAAATTTAAGCTTTTAAGTTATTGAGGCCTCAAACTTGCTTCGTCGTAAAAACGAAGAATGCCTCTGTAATACACAGGCCTATAAATAATTGGGTCATGTCAGCTTCTGGTAAGGTGATGGACTTTTCCGAATTAAATTTTTGAGTAGAATCTGAATCAGAATTGTCCCATCACGTCAGGTTTTTGAGATATTTGAGGTTATGTACCCAAAAAATTACGTTTTTGGCTAACTTTGGGGTTATATACAGGGTGCGCAAATTTGTTCTAGTCTCTGTCTCTAGTTACATCATTTAGTACTACTCTTACCCTTTAATTTAAGAGTTTGAGAGATTCAGATTCTACGCAAAAAATTACTTCGGAAATGACCCTCAGCTTTTTCATGTACAAAACCATGTTGGCCTGTGATAATTTTTGCTTTGTCCTACGAGAGAAATGTTTAGACACTAAGCCACTAATAATAAAATACATATTTCGATTTTAAGGCCGCGTAAGACGGAGAGGCGAGCTTTAAAAATCTCTAGTTTAAGCATCTCTTCCATATTTGTAATATTATTTAGAATGTCCTTTGATGTAATAAAAACCACTTACTTACTTATTTAAGGTGGCGCTACAGTCCGGGGTGGGCCTACGCCTCAACTAACAAACGTCTCCAGCCAGCTCGATCTTTAACCAGCTGCCTCAAGTTTCGCACGCCAAGTTGTTTCAGATCCCCTTCCACTTACTTTCGCCACCTGAGTCGCGGTCTTTCTCTAGTGCACCGACCCTCGGGTGACGATTCGAAAATTTTCCGGTCCGCAACATTGGTGTCCATCCGCTCTACATGACCTACCCACCTCAGTCGTTGGACCTTCGATCTTCTGGCTAAGTCGATGTTGCTGAACAGCCCCTACAGTTCGACGTTGTATCCTCTCCACTCCCCGTCTACACAGACAGGACCAAAAATCACCCAAAGAATTTTCCTCTCGAAACAGCCAAGAGCGACCTCATCCACTTTTGACAGAGTCTATGCCTCTGCGTCGTAGACGAATTAGGTCTTATACAGGGTCACCTTAGTTGTTCGAGAGAGGGCTTTGCTACTCAATTGCCTTCTTAACCCAAAGAAACAGCGATTGGCAAGAGTTATTCTTCGTTTAATCTCAGCGCCGGTGTCATTGCCTGAATTTATAGCGGAGCCTAGGTAGACAAAGTCCTTAACTACCTCAAAGTTATAGCTGTCTATAGTGACGTTCTGTCCGAGACGTCGGTGTTGGGAGTCCTTTCTTGTTGACAGCATATACTTCGTCTTGCCCTCATTGACCGCTAAACCCATCTTCGCCGCCTACGTCTCGATACTCACAAACTCACCAGTGACATCACGCTGCGTTCTTCCGATTATCATCGGCGTATACGAGTAATTGGACGGACTTTTGAAAGATTGTGCCTCTGGTGTTGGCGCGTGAGTTTTGCACAACTCTTTCAAGAACGATGTTGAAGAAGTCGCATGACAGCGCGTCGCCTTGTCTAAATCCTTTTCTGACATCAAAGGTCTCGGTGATGGAGCAGCGTGCATTCTCCATCGTCATCCTGCACAGACGGACGAGTTTGGCAGGGATGCCAAAACTAGACATGGCTCTGTATAACTCGTCTCTATAGATGCTGTCATACGCGGCTTTAAAATCGATGAAAAGGTGGTGGGTATCGATTTGAAGTTCCTGGGTTTTTTTCAAGATCTGCCGCAGTGTGAATATTTGGTCGATGGTGGACTTTCCTGGCCTGAAACCACACTGATATGGACCGATCAGGTTTTCGACGAACGGCTTCAGGCGTTCACACAACACGGCAGATAAGATCTTGTAAGCGATGTTAAGAAGAATGATGCCTCTGTAGTTGGCGCAGTTCAGAGGGTCTCCTTTCTTGAGGATCGGGCAAACAATGCTGAGGTTCCATTCATCGGGCACACTTTCCTCCGACCATATTTTACAGATGAGTTGGTGCATGCTCCTTACCAAGTCATCGCCTGCTGCTTTGAAAAGCTCGGCAGTTAGGCCGTCAGCCCCAGCAGCTTTGTTGGACTTAAGCTTCGAAATGGCTTTCTTCACCTCGTCCAGGTCGGGTGGACGGAATTGTTGGTCTTCGTCTTCCAGGTTGAATGGTTCATTCTGCCTGACATCGGGATTTGATTCGTCGTCGCCGTTAAACAGTCTGCAGAAGTAGTTCTTCCATATCCTCAGCATCGACTGCGATTCTACTACGATGTTCCCTTGTTCATCCTTGCAGGCCTCGGTTCGGGCTCTGTAACCTTGACAGGTTCTTTTTACCCTTTGGTAAAACTTCCGAACCTCATTCCGGCTATAACATCCCTCTATCTCCCCGATCGCGCGCTTCTCATGCTCTTTCTTTTTTCTTCTGAAAAGCTTGTGTTCGTCTCTCCTCTTCTGCCCGTAGAGTTCGCGATCAGCTCTGGTCTTTCTATGCAGCGCCGCTTGGTATGCCTCTTGTTTCGCTGCATGTGCTTGCCGGCATTCGTCGTCAAACCAGGGGTTTCGTTGTGGTGGCCGAGTGAAACCCAGCACATCAGAGGCGGCATCTCAAATGGCTTTTGGCAATGTTGCCACTGGTCTTCAATACTTGATGCTGGCGGCATAGGACCTCTTGAGAGATTCAGAGAGACTCTATCGGAAAAGGATTTGGTGATCTCTTGCGATTGCAGCCGTCCGACGTCAAACTTCCTCACAGTATTTCCTTGTCTTGGCGGTGTTCGGGATATCCGCAGTCGTACCTTGGCTACAACAAGGTAGTGGTCCGAGTCAATGTTGGCCCCTCGGAACGTTCGGACATCCATAATACTGGAGGAGTGCCTTGCGTCGATCGCAATGTGGTCAATCTGGTTGACGGTTGATTGATCAGGAGATCTCCATGTTCCTTTGTGGATATCGAGACGCAGCAAAGTCGACCAGCCTAAATCCGTTATCGGAGGTGGTGTCGTGTAGGCTGTGCTTTCCAACAGTACTTCCAAAGATACCCTCTCTTCTTAGTTTTGCGTTAAAATCGCCTAGGACAATCTTAATGTCATAGCTAGGGCACTGCTCGTATGTCTTGTCCAAGAGCTCGTAGAACCTGTCTTTGGTGTCGTCGTCTTTCTCCTCTGTGGGGGCATGTGCGCATATCAGGCTAATGTTGGCGAATTTAGCCTTGATGCGGATTGTCGTGAGGCGTTCGCTTACATACCTGAAGCTTAAGACTTCTTGCCTAAGTCTGCCTCCAACGACAAATCCACAACCAAATAAGCGCTGCTTTTGTTGTCGATAGCAATCGCCGTAATAGATGTCGCAGTTTTCCATCCTTTTTTTGCCCGGCCCATCCCATCGTACTTCTTGGATTGCGCTAATATCTGCTTTAGCAGGGGCTCCGCTAATTGTTCGGCTGCACGTGGTCTGTTAGGGGACCTAACATCGAGGATATGAGCACTGCTGTTGGCCTCAGCTCCAAATACGTGGAAATAGCCCAGATAATGTGCAGTTTCCGCTTCGAAAATTTATTGCGCTAACGTTGTTTCCAACTAAAGAATTATTCCGCTATCGTGTTTATAGTTCTGTAATTTATTTCTTCTGGTCAGCAGGCGCCTGGTCAGCAGGCGCACAATTAATGTGTAGTAACAGTTACAACACTGGGCATCGCCAAGTTGATACCAATCAGAGTCTAACCTATCACTACAATACCCAGCCACCTTATTACTACAAAACAATTTATTTTAGATAAAAATAAATGGTCTCTACATAGAACATTATACAAAAATATTTTAGAATATCCATCCTAATTGGCAAAGATCTCGGACAGACCTTTGAGTTCCAAAAAGGATTTAGACAAAGAATTATACGTAACGATCATCATCATCAACATCATCATCATCATCTTCCAATGGCCCGCTTATCCACTATGAGGGTCGCGGGTTTAGGGAGCTTAAGTGGACTCTCAACATTTGCCGATCTTCCGCCACCGACTCTAACTCATCAGGGGCTATCCCCATACAGGTAGACGTCAGATTTCGGACTTGGTCCTCCAGCCATCTCATCCTAGGCCTATCCAGGGGACCTCTGCCCGATGGCACGAATTCCATGGCACGTCTTGAAAAACCGAGTTGGGGACATGCGTTTGACGTGCCCAAATCATCGAAGTATGGACCTCTCTATTCGAAGAAGTAGCTGCTCGACATTGAGTGCTTCGCGTACTCTGGTGTTCCTCACCCGATCTCGGCGAGTCACCCCAGCAATACAACGAAGAAATCTCATTTCGGCAGCTTGTATCCGCGATCTTATTCTTTCGGTAATTACCCAAACCTCATGGCCATAGGTGAGGATCGGAACAAACACTGAATTAAAGACCGACAACTTAGCTTCGATGCCAAGTTCGGTCCTCCTGATAACAGATTGACCAAGCTGTCTCAAAATTGCTCCACCCAGACCAATCCTACAGGATAACTCAGTATTGCTCCTACCATCACTCGTGAATAGGACCCCGAGATACTTAAGCTTCTCCACCTGTTTCAATGAGACTCCACTAACATGCAGAGTGCATTGAACAGGTGTTCTGGAAATTACCATTACCTCTGATTTGTTCACGTTGACCTTCATCCCAGCTACAACACAGACGGCGACGAACCTATCTAGTGCGCGCTGAAGTTCAGATCCTTACGTCCAGGATGACCAAGTCATCAGCAAAAAGCAGATGACTTATCCTTAAGTCTCCCAATTCGAACCGTTCCTCACCAAGACTGCGCTGTAACATCCAATCCATATACACTATGAAAAGGAGAGGTGACAGAACGCACCCCTGGCGAAGTCCAACGCCCACAGCGAAAGGTATCGACTTAACGCCGTTCACCCGAACCCAGCCCTTACAGTTAGTGTACAGAAATTGATGGGCCTTAAGAAGAGAACTGTCAAACCCTTACTCCTGCAATACACTCCAGAGTTTACTCCAGAGGGACCCGATCATATGCTTTCTCCAAATCCACAAAACAACTGTAGATAGGTTTAACATACTCCTAGGCCTTCTCAAGTACCATTCTGAGAGTGAACAGCTGGTCGGTTGTGCTTCCACCTGGACGAAAGCCGCACTGCTCATCGCCCAACCGAGACTCGACCACAGCTCTGGAACGCGTTTCCAACACCTTTGTAAAGCTTTTTCCGGGGAGACTTAAAAGAGATATACCCCTATAATTGGAGCAATCCCTCTTATCCCCTTTCTTAAAAAGAGGAACAACCACCCCAGTTTGCCATTCGCCAGGTGTTTCATCGCATTCCCAGGCCACTTTAATGACACCAGAGAGCCATTCCACTCCCTCTTTACCCAAAGCCTTGAACATTTCTGGCCGGATTTCATCTACATCAGCAGATTTGCCGACTTTTAGCGCTTTATTCGTCAAAGTCACCTCCTCTACGGTGGAACTATTCTCCGCCATACTCAAAACCATGGGTCTGCCATCCTAAGTGCCCTGTTCGGGATTGAGCAGCTCCGAAAGTGCTCCCCCATCTGCATAAGATGTCCTTCAAAACTTTAGAAATCAAAATAGGTTTTCTGTCAAAAAATAACGACACGGAATACCTACTACGTACAGATTTCTAAACGCAAAGAATACAACAAAACTTACTTTTGTATGCATACATACATTCTTTATCCTTCATTAGTATTTATTACAATATACAAAACTCAAATCAACCTAACACAAATGAAATATTTTTCGAAATTGAAAATAAAACTTCTCCGTTGTCATAATGGCGCTTATTATCATAGCGCTCCAAAAGCGAACTAAAAAGTGAATGTATATGCTATAAAACGTTGAAATTTCGAAATTAATGATAAAAAGACTTCACGGAAAATGTAATATCTTCCAACAAAAACTGTGAAAATCATTTAATTTTGTCTTTGAATCGATTAACAAAATAACAATTCATCACCTGATGATCAGTACTAATCGGCGCTTTGAACTCGTAAGACGTTCGTTTTCCAGTGCGGTACTAGTATATCAAAGCGACACAATTCCTAAAAAAACTCGGACCCCAAAGACAATAACTTGTCTTCAAACATAAAACACTTAAAAATGAGCTCCAGAGGAGACAACTCTAGAGCTATTTGTTACACCTCTTCAATGTTTGCCCGATTCGGATAATGAAAGTGATTGTGACGAGATCCAAACAACTACAGCCTCAAAAAGAAAAGCAAAAATTCCATCCATTTGCATTTTGCAAAAAAGCAGCGAAGAAGCGCATTCTCTATTCCGCGACGTAAACATACTACACTACTGTATCAAGAAAATATCTATCGGTATTAAAATCATTAGTGAAACCATCGATAGTTACAATTGCACATATAGCAGTGCTCAAAACAAAAAACTGACAATTTTTTTCTCATGATCTTCCGGCAGCAAGGTCATTCAAAGTCATGTTGTATGGGCTAGACGAAATTCCCGTCGAAGCACTTAAACACGAACTTACATCTTTAGGACTTAAAGTCCAAAACATTAAAATTATCAAAAAGAACTATACTGCATATACTGATGTTTTCTATCTCGTATTTCTTGAGTGCGGTTCTACATATTAAACTAAATGATCTTAAAGGAAAAATGTTCGATCTATATTTAGAACCCACGTAAAATGGGATTTCGCTCGAAGGCAACGCAACAAAATCACACAGTGCTACAATTGCCAAATGTTCGGTCATGGCGAGAAAAATTGCCATATCAAAACTCATTATGGAATTTGTTCCGAAAATCACAGTACAACAGATTGTAAATCAAATAATATCAAATGTGCCAACTGTAGTAAAACCCACAAATCTACCGATCCAACATGCGAAAGCCAGCAAATCTTTTTATGAAATAAGAGGAAGGCTCTCTAATAAAAACAAACCACAACTGGCGAAGTTCGATCCGCGAAAACACCATCAGCAACAACATCAACTTAAAGGGTTCGTTTCGAACCTAAATGACTTTCCCGCTCTTATGTCGCGCCGAAAAAGTACCATGCAAACACCATCTTCTGCAACCAATTGCTCAAATGTGTGGACCAACCCAAACATCAACAACAACCCAGTGGCTGTGCCGAAGACAACCAGTGAGCTGTTCTCCTGGGAAGAAATCAACGCTCTCACTGCCGAGATGATCACGCTGCTTGGGAAGTGCAACACTAAAGCCGACCAATTCAATACTATTGCACAATTAGCTATTAAGTATTTGTATCAACAAGGTAAATAAATATGAATGTCGGTTTAAATATAATATGTTGGAATGCTAAAAGCATTCGCAATAAAGCTTTAGAATTTTTTTGCTTTCGATGTTTTTTTCAACATCGATGTAGGTTTAGTAACTGAAACAGGGCTAAATCAGAACATAAAAAAAAAGAACCTTCCGGCAAAAGCCGCAAGAGGTAGGAGGATTTCTTATGTCATCTATTCTGATGGTGGTAACAAAATGGCGGACAAAAATTTCCACTTTAAGAACGATTTTGTACTAATTACCTCGAAATTTGAAAGGATTTTCAATTTCAACGAAATCCAATCAATTTTGAAGAATTTCAAGATGGCGGATTCAAGATGGCGCCCAAATTGGTAGCAGGCGGATTCTGTTCACTGTTATCTACTATATAACTAAAAAATCAAAACCAGAAGTTGGTATTTATTTGAGTTGTGAATTGTACCGTTTGAGACATAAAAAGGGGCGTAACCCGCCCCCCTCTGGACCGATTATGCCCATCTACGAACTTAGCCGAGGTATTCGGCATACGGACGTGTGTACCAAATTTTATTCAAATCGGTTCATAATTGCGGCCTGAATCGTGTCCACAAGAATCCGTTATATTGCATATATATACAGTAGCGAGCATGGAAATTGCAACACGAAAAAAACCCAAATCCATCCCCATTTTTTCTTCTTTTTCGATCACAAATTCTTTAATCTGTGAAAAATACAAGTTAAATTAATTCTTTTTTATTCAGTATAATTGAAGAGGGATTACAATAGCAATAATTAAAGAAAGTAGCTTACCATTTTGGACCGATGGCACGGAGCTGAGTCGTCTTGAAAAATTGTATCACTGGCCTCCGAAAAATGCATTTCCATTGATGGTATTAAATGATCGTTCAGAATATTTTTGTATACTTCTGAGTTTACAGTTCCTTTTATGAAGGCCAAATCTCCAATTCCATAGTACGAAAAACATCCCCAGATCATTTGACCGGCTGGATGCTTCACCGTTCTCTGAAGGCAGTTTTTGCTTAAGCGCTCTCCAGTTCTTCGCCGCACGTATTGAATTCCATCTGATCCGTATATGCTGAATTTGCTTTCATCAGAGAATATGACTTTTCTCCAATCAGTTTCTGTCCAATTTTGGTATTTTTTTGCCCACGTTAACCGAGATTTCATCATTTTGGGTGTCAACATGGGTTTTTTAGCGGGGCGACGAGCCATTAAACCGAATTCTCTAAGCCTTCGACGCACTGTATGAACACCAATTTCACTTCCATTAGACTCCATAAACTCTGTCCTTATTTGTACCGCTGTGGAAAATCGGTTCCTCAGTGATAGCCGGTGTAAAACTCGATCATCCGCCGTAGAAGTCTTGCGAATACCTCCTGTCCCCTTTTTCCGTTCAGCTGTTCCCGTTTGGTTTTTTTTTTTTTAGTAACCTGCTCACTGTCTACTTGTTGCATCCAACCTCTTTACTAATATCGGTTATAGTCAACTTTGCCACTTCAAAAAGCGCAATTATTCGACTTTTTTGGTCTTCAGTCAATTGCTTATAACTTGCCATTTTTTAAAAACTGTCAATTTTAGCACCACCACTTATCACTTCAAACACTGAAATAGCTTTAAACGACTTGTTATGCACTTGTATACCTAAAAAGAACTAAAGTCATTAAGAAAAACCCGTTACCTAAAAATAATTAAGGATTTTCCTTCGAAAAATGAGTGTTGCACTTTCCATGCTCGCTACTGTATATATAAAGGGTTTTTCAATAGGGACGCTACAAAAGTAGAGCGACAGGGACAGCAAACGAGTTTTCTTGCGGTTTTTTGACATTTCTCTTCAGTAAGGTTTGCCATTTCATGATGGAAAGATATACGAGCCAACAACGAGTCGAAATTATTAAAATTTACTACCGAAATTCGGAGTCAGTGGCCTCAACGTTAAGAGCGCTATGTCCAATTTATGGTCGTCATAATTTCTGGCTGGATGGCTTCGTCAATAAACAAAATATGCGGTATTGGTCAGGCAGCAATCCACACGTACTACATGAGTCATCATTGCATCCCGAAAAAATTACGGTTTGGTGTGGTTTATGGGCCGGCGGCGTCATTGGGCCGTACTTCTTCCGTGATGATCAAGACCGGCACGTTACTGTGAATGGGGATCGCTACCGTTCAATGATAACCGAATATTTTTGGCCCCAATTGGATGATATGGACTTGGAGGACATGTGGTTCCAACAGGACGGCGCCACAAGCCACACAGCGAATGTCACAATCAATTTATTGGAAACCAAGTTTGGAGAACGTGTTATCTCACGAAATGGTCCAGTCGCTTGGCCGCCTCGGTCGTGCGATTTGACGCCGTTAGACTATTTCCTGTGGGGCTACGTCAAGTCTATGGTCTATGCCAACAAGCCAGCGACGATTGATGAACTTCGTACGAATATCGAACGTGAAATTGCAGCAGTATCGGCCGATTTATGCTTGAAAACCGTCGGAAATTGGGTTCAGCGTCTGGACTTCTGCAAGCGTGCCCGTGGTGGCCATGCAAAAGAAATCGAGTTCCATACATAATGGCATCGAACGTACTTTCACAGGAATAAATAATTTCATTGATATCCAAAACCGTTTTTGCTTTATTTAAAAAAAACTTTTGTAGGGCTCTTATTGAAAAACCCTGTATATATATATATGTATATATATAAAATTTTTAATGGAGTATGAGGTTAGTGTTTACTATGATAGCGAAGACGAATGGCATTCAAAATTTTTGAAAGTCGCGTCATGAGGACCTCTGCAATAGGTGGTATTTCTATGAAATCCACCTAAAACAAAATTAATTGAGAACATAGGCGTTGAAATTCCTTTTACCAATGGCCGTACAATAAAAATTGTCTGTGTCTATTTTCCTGGTGGCCATGCGACAGCACAGAAGCGTCTCGATCTAAATCGCGATTTACGGGAATTAATTAGATCCAATGACATTTTTCTAGTAGGAGGCGATCTAAATTGTATGCATAGAAACTGGGGTTGTCTAAAAGCAAACTCGTGGGGTAATATCCTTGCTGACCTGCATTCTAGGCATCCATTTCTTATCTTATATCCTCCTCACCCAACATTTATTCCCTCTAACCCGCGGGCGAACTCGTCAACTCTTGATCTGTTTCTCACGAATATGCAAGAACTTATTAGCCAACCTGTCGTGATAAATGATCTAAGCTCCGATCATTTGCCGGTTAAATGTAGTGTTGTTTTGTTACCTGAGCAAACGAACAATTTAGTTTTTGATTACCAGAATTCTAATTGGGATCAATTTAGGAGCAAAATGTGTTTTAAATTGAGGAATTACCAGGACATGTTACCTGATGAAAGTGATCGAAACCATATCGATCAAGCAGTGAGTTATTTTACAAGTTCGATGCTCGATTGTATAGACCAAACAGTACCCAAAAAAAGCCAATCGTTGGAATAGTACAAATTTACTCCCACGTCATATCGTGGAACTAATCAAGTTAAGAAACTACGCCAGATCTAGATGGATAAGAACCAGAATCAGATCGTATTTGACTGAAGCAAAGACATTAACGGCAATCATAAAGACCCTTATTTAAAATTTTAGAAACAAATGTTGGAATAGGAAACTGCAAGGCCTGGACAAGTGCAGCAAACCCTTTTGGAACAAAGTCAAGGTTATCAAACGGAAGAACTGCATTATCCCAGCATTTAAGGAGGGAAACACGGTTTTGTTGTCGGGTACCAATAAATCGAATGCTCTAGCGAAAGTTTTCTTCGCGAATCATTCAATAGGTGCGAGCATAACCAGCAATAAGGAAAATTCAGTCCAGAATTCCATGGATCTGATTAACAATCACTCTGTAACGATTGGAGGTAGGGATCTTGTTACAATTGGAGATGTTGAGGGCATCCTAATTAATTTAAAAAATTCTAAAACCCCAGGTTTCGATAGGATAAAGAATATCTTTATTAAAAACCTAACAAAAAACGGTCTAAAATTTTTACAACAGCTTTTTAACTGCTGCTTTAAGCAGGGATATTATCCTAAAGAATGGAAAACGGCAAAAGTTATACCCATTCTGAAGCCGGGCAAAACCGCTTGCCTGCCTGGTAGGTATAGGCCTATAAGTTTGCTAAGCTCCTTAAGCAAGTGTTTTAAAAAGAAAATTAAAATTAAATTGACCAAACATCTTAACGAGCATAATATATTATCTGCAGAACAATTCGGCTTTAGACCCCATCATTCCACAGTGCATCAAATTCATCGTATAACAAACCATATCAAAAATAATTTTGAAAGAGGGAAAAGTACAGGTATGGTCCTACTAGATGTTGAAAAAGCGTTCGACACTGTATGGCACAGGAGTCTGCTGCACAAACTCTATAGCCTGCATTTCCCAATATTTCTAGTTAAACTAATCCAGTCATTTCTATCAGGGCGTTATTTCGTAGTTTCAGTGAATAACTGGCTATCGACAGACTTTTCAATTGAAGCTGGTGTACCCCAAGGCTCGGTGCTTGGGCCAATCCTGTACAATATTTACACACATGCTATCTTTGCAGATGATACATGCATTTATTGTTCAGATGGAGTTGGTTTAAACATTGAAACCAATTTGCAATCCGATTTAAATGTAATACAAGTATATTTTAATAATTGGAAGATTAAAATAAATGTTTCTAAGACCCAGGCTGTCTTTTTTACTAGAAAAAAAAAAGCCTGCTTTCTACCAAGCAACAATCTAGTACTAAATAATATACAAACTGATTGGAAATCAAGTGCTAGGTATCTTGGGGTATACCTAGACAAATCATTAACGTTCAGTCTTCATGTTCAAGAAACCATTAGAAAAATTAACGTCACAATAAAAATGCTATATCCTATTATTAACCGCAGATCAAAAATGAGTATCGAAAACAAACTTATCATTTTTAAAGCAATATTTCAAGCAATAATATTTTACGGTTCGCCAGTTTGGGGCAAGTGTGAAAAAGTCACCTACGTAGATTACAGGTAGCACAAAACAAAATAATCAAAATGATGTTAAACCTACCTTGGCATTTTTCGACGGAAGAATTACATACGATTTCAAAAATTGACAAGTGTCCATAAGACTGAACAAACTATTTGAACGATATAGCTGGTCTTGCAGTTCATCTGACAACCACTTGATTTCAAGTCTATATCAAACAAGTACATAATCACCATATTTGTTATTATTATTTTTTATTATGGTATTATTCAATATTATTTACTGTAACTATTTATCACTATTTATTTATTTATTTAATTATTTATTTATTATTTATATATTTAGTATTTATTATTTATTTATTTATTATTACATATTTATTAAATCGTTATTATTTATTTATTTATTTATTTATTATTATATATTTATTAAAATATTATTATTTATTGCTTTATTATTACTTTATTGCTTATTTATCTTTTGTTCATTTATCTAGTCCGTAATCATAATTAATACATGTTTTTCATTTGTTAATTCACCTGTCAATCTATTTAAATTTGTTCATCGGATTGTTGTATTTGTTAATTTATTTATATCTATTAACTTTTTAATATTCGTCAATTACATATATTTTTTATCTATTCAAGTTTGTTAATTTATTTACATCTTTCAATTTATATGTGCATATCTGCTAGATACGTATCTATAGCCCACAAATACACTTGAAATCAAGATCTCACAATACCACTCATTTCCATGACAGGAAAAAATAAAAAAATTGTTTGAGGTTTTTTTTCCCAGCAGCTTTTCCTCTAATCATAATTGAAGAATTTTTATAAATTTATTAAGAGTATATATGTAAGTTTACAGTAATAAGGTCGCAAGAACTAAATCTCTGATCATTGTGCAATAGTAGTTTTAAGAATTTGTTTGCTGAAAAAATAATAATAATAAAAAAAAAAAAATCACCTGATGACAAATCACTACTAATATTATAAAAGTGAAACGTTGTCCGTTTGTTTGTTTGTTTGTTTGGATTTTACCTAAAACTACTAAACCAATCAACCTCAAATTTTGCACACAGAATGGTTGTACATCGGGTCATATAATAGGCTATGTTTTATAACGCTATCTTATTCAAGAGCCGAGCAGTTAACAAAAACGTGGAGCAAGTCAGAAGAAATTCCTTGCCGCACACGAAAATATAGTTTCTCGATCGTGAGCCACATCGGCTGATGAGCGTACGTATTGTTTTTGTTTTGCCCAGTTTCACAAGGGTAGTTTTTCATTTCCTTTTCTGCTGTGTTGTTGTTGTTTTTTTTTTTTTGTTCGTTCTTTGCTTCTATCTATTCGTGTGTACAGGGTAATGATTTGGTGGTTGGTACGGTAGATACCTATATATACATACATACATTGTCTACACATTTTTCCTGGCAATTTTTTTATGGATTCTCTTTTTCGGTGGATAAAGGAATAGCGCGCCGACGCGACGCGACAGGCTGGGTATGGGATTGTGTGTGCCTGATGTAGGTATAACATTGCCAGTTGCGGGAGGGGAATTTTTTGTTTTAATTTTATTTTTTGCAAAGGATGTATGTATGTATGTATGTATCTATTTAACGTATGTATTCAAATTCCAAGGACTTCTGATTTAGAATGAATTTGACTTGGAGGATGACTTTTCGAAAGAAAACTGACAGGGGACAATAGGTGAACAAACTCGAGTTAGAGGGAAATTAGACTTAGAGGAGGTTCGGTTCGACTTAAAGAATTTGATTACATTTCCAAAAGTGGCAGAATAAAATACAGTCGATTGGGTTGAGTATAAAATTCCGACTCAGATTTAAGATGAGATTATGATATATTATATAATCAGGATAAGTCTTTCATAAATTTTTTGAAGGAGATATCAATTTCTGGATTGAAATGTAATAACCCCGAGCAACGCCGGGTATTATTCAGCTAGTTATATATAAAAAAACATTCAATTTACATACGAAATTCATAGTTCAATTTTACCAATTTCTTTGATTTTCAAAACTAAATGTTTCAAAAACCAGATCGAATTTCAAAATTCGCCTCGACCATATTGGAGATCTATTCATTACCTATCGATAGAATCCAATATCATGAAATTCGTTAAACGTTTCACTATTCAAAAGTTGCACGCCGTATTGCAATTTAACCAAAAGTCTGGAAACATGGCTTTTATTTTATTAAATAAATCATAAACGGAAAACATTTTCAAAAATCTGGTCGACCATTTTGTAGAGAAGGCTTCATTCTTCAAAATGCTTTAAAAATCATTTCAATAGGTTCAGTGAGAGCTTTAAAAACTTGCACGCCGTTTCGACAAGTTTTAGTTTTTGTTCGTTTTTTGGGTAGAGGCCTCTTAAATATATTGCAGGAAACAATGGCTCAGTGGTTAGTGCGTTGGACTGCTGATCAAGCGGCGTGGGTTCGAGCCCCAGCCAGGAAAACACCAAAAAACATTTTTCGCGGCACCACCTCTCGTCGGGGAATGACAAGCCTCCGGGAGTATAATCTGTCATGAAAGAGCTTCTTAATTCGCCGTTCGGAGTCGGCAATAAATTGTAGGTCCCTTCCATTCGTGCAAACAATACTACACGCACAACATGAATGGTTGCGAGAAGCTAGGCCTTGGCTCATTCCGAGCTGTCGCGCCAGCTATTTATTTTTTTTTTAGGAAACAATGGCTACAGAGAGAGAGAGAGAGACATTTGAATCGAGCGAACATGCTTCGAAGTTTGTCTGATAGTGTTTTCAAATTTAGTTAAATACTGAATATTCGAAAAGAAACAAAGTTGTAAGTTTAGTGAACGTTTCGGTAAATAAAAATTAAATGCGCTAGATTGCGACAGATTTTTTCACGAGAAATGTACGGGCATTATCATACAATTGTCATATATAAATACATATCATATATATATAAAAATTTTGAGGCTGAGAGGAGGCTATGAGGAGCAATTCGAGAACAAGTATAATAAAAAAACCATCATCATTTTCCGATGAACCGCTTATCCACTATGAAGTCGCTGGTTTAGTGTGCTTAAGTGGACCCTCACATCTCCCGATCTTACAGCATCGACTCAAAATCATCAAGGGCTAACGCCATAAGGGTAGAGGTAAGATTTCAGACTTGGTCCAACCATCTCATCCTGAACCTACCCAGGGACGGCTACCCATTGTTAGTAAGTTACGCGTAACTAACGTAACTAATGTAACTAATTGATTTAGTTACGTAACTAATGTAACTAACGTAACAAATGTAACTAATCCTAAATTTTGATAGTTCTTCACAAAAATCTTCACATCAGAATAAAATTGGAAGCAATAAGTCGCGATCGCGACTTTTAAAAGTTCTTATTTTAAGTTACAAAATGTCTCAATCAAAAAATAAAACACGTCAGTCTGGAAGGCCTGTTTCCAATTCTCGGATCTCGGAATCATACCGAAAAGATGCGTTGAAAATTCAAGATTGGACGTGTTGTACAACAATACAATACAATACAATTTACTTTATTGAGACAAGAAAAAAAATCAATACGATTATTGTTTGTACAAACGTTGTTATAATACGGCCGACTAAACATAATGTCTGGCTAAACAGATACAGGCAAATGTTTTTATACATTTATATCAGAATTCCAATTATATTTAATATTAAAAACGTATTAAGTGTATGCTTGCTCCCGGCATACATAATCAACATGGCTTCTTTGGGCACTTAAAAACTTAATAACTTAAAAACTAAAAAACTACAATAATGACTAGAAGGGGGAAAGGAAAAAAAAAATAATAATAATAATTATAACAATAACATTTTTTATACATAAGGGTATAAACACATACAGAACAAAAGCAACAGTGTTTTTAAACAATGGTCTATGAACAGTATGAAACTCAAAAGAAATGTTACCCGCGTAAATTAAGCAGGGATGCTTTCTCGTAGAAAGGAACTAAAAGGCCTCTATTTGCATTTGGTCTTAACACGTGTTGTGTTGGACGTGTTGTGCAAAATTTGCAATAGAAAATTGCAAAACATTGCTCTGAAACGATTAAAAGGACATAGGTATGTTTTAATCAACAAACGAAATATACGGTTTCACCAACACAGCTATTGTGGTCTATAGGAACACTTGCAAGATGCCTACAGTGAATTCCGAACGCATTTCTGATGAAAAAGCATATATTTTAATTGACGGAGATGAATCAGTTAGAATAAAATTAATAGTGTTACGTTATCTGTCACTCTGTCAGGATCAGGAGAGGTACATTTTATGTCCTTTGCTGATCCTGATAGTTATAACCACAGCATTCATCAAAAGTGTTAATTCTCGTAAGAAAGCTAAAGTGTGAAATATTTAGATCGAGTCGTATTCACGACAGTTTTACAATCGGTCAAGGATTCTGCAGAGGAAGTTCTTCAAGTCAGAGCTAGCATGGGTTCATCATATAATCAAGCATCAGGAGAATCTTCAGTTTCAACATGGTCTTTGCCGTCAACATCTTCATCTTTACCTTTAACTTCTACGGGCACCCAATCTTTCCCAAAACATCCTTTCAATTCAAAGTTGCTTATACGATCCCGACAAGAAACAAAAGGAATAAAACTGGACAGCTTTATAGATAAGATCAGTGAACCAGAAATAGAGGAGGTCAGTAAAGCTTTGTCCAAGTTTTTCTTCGGCTGTAACATTCCTTTCAACGTTGTGGAATTAAAATTGTTTTTGGACTTAAAACAATTTTAATTTTAATTCGTCAACGCAACTTAAATTCCTAACAGGAAATCGCTTTCCTCAAAGTGGCTTGATTGTTTGTATAATGAATTTAAACAAAAATCATTGGCAGCTACTAAGAAAGACTCAGTGCTTTTAATCGATGGCTGGAAGAATTCTTCGTCAAATAAAAAGACTGTCGTTTGTATACTTCATGATTGTTCTTCTGAAACCAAGGTGTGTATTATTTGTACGTACGAAAGCTATTTCATTGGTATTATTATACATACAGCCTTGTCCAAATGTATTAGGCTAAGCCCACGCACTGAGCGATGAGCGACGGGCGATAGAGCGACAAGTCTGAGCGACGAGTGGCCTTTACTGAGCGACGTCGCTCGAGCGATTAGTAGTGAAAATGTCATTCGACAGCTGAAATCAAAATTTCCAAGTTCATTTGCTCGATTTTCACTTTATCGCTGAGCGATGAACTACAAAATTAGAACAAAATTTAATTCAGAGCGACGTCGCTCTGTCGCTCAGCAACTACGTGGCCACAGCCCTACGATTCCATATGTTTTAATTTTTTTTGCGTCGCTCAGGTGCTCGTCGCTCAATCGCTCATCGCTCAGTGCGTGGCCCTAGCCTTAGGCCCCCCTTAAAATCTTTAATATATTCCAAAAGAAATGAGATTAAATAAAATCAAAGTAAGCAGATATGATAAATAATTCATTTCCTAAGATAAAACTAATATTTCGACTAGCTTTGCGACACTCTTTCGGAGAAATATCCCTCCCTTTAAGTGCTTCTTTTGACGTTATTGGGTGCTGCAGGATCCCACGCTTCAGAATAGCCCATAGATGTTATATAGGGTTGAGCTCCGGGGACTGGGCAGGCCACTCAAGCAGGTCTATGCTATTGTCTTCAAACCACCTCATGCTTAGGGCTGATTTGTGGCAGGGTACATTGTCCTCTTGGAATTTGACATTTCCCATGTTGGTATTCCCGAAAATGTAGAAATAAGAAAGTTGAAGCCCATTTTCCAACACATTTATGAACTTGAAGGAGTCCATCCGACCGTCACCCACATGCATTTTGCCCACACCGCTGGAGGCCATGCATCCCCAGATTATTATACTGCCTCCACTGTGCTTGACAGTAGGTACCACGCATTCTGGGTTGTACTCTTCTTCAATCCTTCGCCTCACAAAAGTCATACCAGAGTTGCCAAATATCCAAAAATTGCGGAAAGAAGCATTATTTAAAAAAGATAAATTCGTCTAGACAACATCAAAATTAGTTACATTCTTTGATGTCAAAATTAAAAGTGATCCATAAATGAGATCTATGTGAAATGGCCTCCTAAACACGAAAATCCGGGTCTCAGTTTGCGGAGATTTTTATTAACAAAGTTATTAACAAATAAAGTTTTTTCAAGTCTCTCTAAACTCGACGATTTGCGGGGTAAATTCACTGTCAAATTGCACTTACACCACTGAAGAACATCACAATAATTGTTTAAGGTCGTTAAATAATGTTAAACAATCAGAAATAAACGTAAACTATTTGAAATACATAGAAAAAATAACCAAATTGTTTTAAAGTGACAGCTGAAAACAGCTGATAAATACGAAAAGGCACAAACGCCTAGCAGTATGTGTTGATCTCATTTCTGTTTCTGTATTCAAAAGTAGGAGTCTGATCAGTTTGGACATGTGCAGTGTTGCCACAGGAAAGTAAAAGAAATTGCAAATTTCAAGCATTTTATGCATTATTATTATAAAAAAGAAGAAAATAGCGAATTTTGTTTGATTATTTGCAGACCTTTGCAAACAGAATATTGAGAAGCAGAATCTTTTTCCATTTGGAATTTGAGAAAATAATAGTTCAAAATTCGCGCGAATTTTTAAAAGCACTTTCCAAAGGAAAGGAAATGTATGAAATGTTTTCCTTTAATTCCTTACATTTTTTATTATTGTGGTTATTACAACCACGCGCAGCAAAACATTTTTCTAATTTTCAAAAATTTTAAAAAAATTATAAAAAAAAACAATAGCAAACATCGCTTGCGTCCCTTTTCATTAAATATTTTGATTCGAATGATCGTGACATCCGCAATAAGGTGAAATCACAGTTCTCCAAATGTTAAATGTTGGAGGCGAATTAAACTTAATTCATTCGCCAATCATAAAACCAAATTATGTAGCCACATTCGCCAACTTTTTCGTTCGACTTGCTTGCTGTTAGATTCGTACTTTAAACAAAGTTCCCCAGGGATTGCGATGAACTCATGTGGTGCCAAGTGTTTTGTGACAGCTTTGCTTCACAACCTTGTGTAACGAACTTATACAACACCTTAGCACATCGAAATCGATGACGAATCATATTTCTCCATTAAATTGTTGACATTGGAGCGAATCTTGCGAGCAAATGGCCGAAAATGAAAACATTGGCCTTTACATATGTATCTAGCGACTCACCCAAAACTGGTGCAATATACGTGTACTTAGAGCACAGTGCGGTTATTGACTTATGTCATCCTAGAGGAATATTTGCAGGCATGTAAAAATGTCCCGTAATAGCATATTGCTTCTTTTTTATGCTGAATGGGTAGAATTGATTAGTTCAAATATTTAGATATATGAGAATTAAGCATATTTTCAATTTGCTTGGTTTCCATATCAAAAGACCCTGAAAAGTTGTGCTAACATATTCAGCTGACCCCTGTGTACAGCGCGCAATCGCGAATGAAATTATTACATGCTTATACAAATTTACGAGCTAAAAAGTCACTTGTGTTACTTACATTTCCTTTTCTACATTTTCCGTATTTATGAGAGACAATATTAAACTCTGGACGTCAAGATGAACATTGTCCACACGTTTGCCGTATATTATAGCAGAATTTAATAGCAAGAGGCCAGCGTCAGAAAACGATGATTCTTGCGGCAACCCTTCAAACATGTCCAGGTACTAATAAAAATAAAAGAAACTCAAAATTATTAAAACCCCATTTCGATATTAACTTATTACACACATATTTTAGAGATATGGAAATATCCGTCGAGAACTCCGGGTGCTCTGCTAGCTCGATAAGCAAAAGAACAATGTTCTTGTGACTCTGTTCCATTTGAACACATTTTATTAGTTTACTAACTCTAGTATTAGGATGCTTCTCAGCGGCCGTTATTATCGCTGTTAATAATTCCCCTAAAAACACCCATACATCAGGTAATGTTTATTACTATTTCGCAAACAGTATTACCTCTGTTTAATTCTCTCATTTTTGCTTTGGAAATTTTTTAACATTTATCAGAACCTTTATATTGCACATAAATTGTAACAAGATACATGGTATTTTAAATAGAAACAATTCCTCCGATTACAGGCGGTGTAAATTACAAGTTAATAAATATAATCCGGAATATAAATGTTTGTTCTAATATTCAATTGCAAACCCCTTTTGTCAACTTTTGTAAACACTTTAACATTGTGCATTCATGTTTACCAATATTTTATTTTGACTTTTACCTAGTAAATCGAAACAAATGGTTGTGTTTCCAACGCATCTTAGCAATTTTATTGCTAGCGAGCGAAGTAGGACATATTTTAAATTTCTGACGCCTAAATATGATATTTTTTCATTTAGAAGCTGTAAGAAATTTGAATATAAAACTCGACAATGTAAGACAGCTAGCTCACCTTATAGATAGTTACCTAGAAATAAACTCAAAAAACTGGTATTCTCAGGTCAAAAATATAAAAATTAAGTTTTTGCTAGGCGACAAACTTCCTGTAATTTTTATTTCTTAGCCTTCTAGCGCGAGGTAAACGTATCCACCGTCACTTAAAATTGGCTTACTGCTGTGATTGGCCGCGTTCAGAATGTTAGGCACTAGCTAGTCAACCGGCTCTGATTGGCCGAGAGATTGAAAATTGACTAGAAAACAAGTTGACTTTTCATGAGGTAATGAACTGGATTCTTAGTCAAAAAATTCTCCCTCAAATTTCAGTCAGTAGAAGGAATGTCAAAAATCAGCTGATTTGACTGGAAGATGTTTAGCAAAAAGTTCTGCTTTAGAGTTTTTCTGCGGTAATTTCATTTATTTTTATTTTTTTCTTTTTTATTATTACCGAAAAGCAAGTGCGGCTCATCCTGAAGTGAACGCGAAATTCTTCTAAAGAGTATGCAGGAATTACTTCTTCGTAATAGTTGGTATTGCAATCCACACAAAGTTGGATTTTCCAAAACACATGATTGATTCAGCAAATCATTATCAATAAACAGCGCAACTTCACCATTTATCATTTCATATCACTTTAGTTACATAAAATATCATCTTCTATTTCGCCCATTTCAGCCTTTTTTTTAATATATTTTATTTATTTTGTAGCGATACAATTTATTCTCAGTGAATTTCACAAACAAGCGCAATTCGCAAACAAATCTTAAATGCAAACAGAAAGTAAATGTCTAAATTATGACAACTGAAATGTCAACTGCATTTGCAGTCATTTGCCGTTCAATAAGTTAGGGTTTGACTAAAATATTTGTGCCTAACATTCTGAACGCGGCCATTAACTGCCCAAACACAATGCACGGCCGCTGTGGTGTAGCAGTAGCAGTCAACAGTGTTACAGCACTGTCAAACGGTGTGGCGCTGCATTCGCAAAACTTGCCCACAATGGTGTAACGCTCTCATGTCAAATTAATTGTTTGTTGTTCTATACGTATGGAAAACGAATACACACGCATACAGAATGTTTCTCTACCTGTCTCTTGCAGCTCTGCAAAAGTTAAAAGTAAACCAACTCTGTACTACTGCTACAACACAGCGGCCGCAATTGGCACACTATACTCTGTCTCACAAAAATTGTCAGTACAGGGAAGTTAGAACGTTTGCCTCTCACTCAGGTTGCAAGAGCTTACATAAATCTGTCACTCTTTAAAGCTCTTTCAGGGTTACCGTAGTATGCATACAAATCGCCAGAAATCGGAGAGTAACAACCGCATGGTTACCATCTGCTGATTTAAAAACAAAACAAGTTGTTGACGAAAAGAAAAAATAATTATTTACAGAATGAACACCGACTCGATATTGGTGAAATTTTAATATTTTGTAGAAGGCATTTTTTAAGTATTTTGATGTATCACAATATCACTATAACGCACTTAATCTAATAAATATGATCACTTATAGAACTGTGACTGAATTGAATGCTTCAAAATCCCGCGCGAATAAACCTTCATTAAAAAGCACAAAAACCGAAAAAAATTATCTGCATTTAAACGGGTTTCCCAGAACAACAAGAAAATAAAAAAAACCAAATATTAAGCGGCAACACCCTGATATACTGAAATTCATTTATTTGTTCTCAAAAGCACAAAATTTCAAAGCTCTGATAAAATCCACTGAAAAAGTTGAAACTATTTGCGTCGACTGGATAACGGTAACTCTGTTTTGATGTACATATTTTCAGCACACACAGCGAGAGTTGATGACGACAAGATGATCATTCTGCCCTCCGCCAGAGATAAACTATAAAGAGATGCTCAACTTCCGTCCCTCTATCCCCGCGACACCCATTTGTTTACATTGTTGTAGTTGTAGCGCCATATTGCTTTTCCTCGCTGACAGCTCTCGTCTGTGAATACGTGTGAGGACAAAGCAACAACAATTTGCACGGTCCCTTTAAAAACGATGCGGTGGATTTTTTTTATGCCACAATCATTTGAACAATTTTTGATACCTTCAAAGCGCCTCCTTGGACACATTTTTAGGGCTATGTACCTGGTTGTACCCCCAGCAGCTTAAGACAGATTTATCCTTCCATTAATTATCAGTAATTAATCTGCTAAATTCAGAAAACTCTTGAAATGTTCAATTTTAAATTTACGGCTGAAATTTTTCAAATTTTTAATTCCCCACAACAAAAAGCGAGCAACAAATCAGCTGTTGTGTTCGTAAAGTATTGAGTTGAGCTAACATTCCAGTCTAGGAATTACGAAATTTGTGAAATAATAATCAATTTTAGTGTGTACAAGCAAAAGTGTATGTGATATTAAATGTTGTAAGCATTTGTCTTTACTGAAAAGTAAGATTGCGAAGTCAAAAAATGGAACAAAAATTTAAAATTATTCGAAATTGCTTCTAAACAAGAAACATCCATACGGTTCTGAGCTAAATAATTTTTGGTAAGCCTTTTCTCAAAGTTTCTTTCGCAAAGGATGCAGAAAATACAAAAAAACCAAGAAATGCCTCTCAGCATAAACAAAAATTATGCACTGTTAATGGCTTCAAAAATGCAAGATTTGCTTAGATATTAAAAAGTATTGGTAACTACAACAATGTTTTGTTTTGTATCATGATAACTCTTGCATATTTTTATAAGTCTTGTTGTCGAGGAAAGTTTCAATATTTAAAAATATGACTATGGTTATTGAACAGACATGCCCAACTTTCCAATAATTCTGACATTTGGCTCAATTTTGAGGTGAATTCGTTAACTTTTCGCCATTATCAGGGTGAATTCGTTAACTTGCCGCCATCTTGGGGGGAATTCGTTATTTCACGCATATTTATAAAGAAAATGAGACAGTATTGGAGAATATTGGAAGTTTTCTTTTTTTTTTTGTCTTTTTTTCTTGGAAGGCAGCTTGTGGGCACTGGAAGAGGGGCTGGAGAGACGAATATCTCTTTATAGTTTATCTCTGCCCTCCGCTGTGTGGCAGACTGGTTATGGTGGGATGTGCTCGAATTTTGGGAGCATTACACAAACAAAATCTGTGTAAGTCAGTGGTTTGGTTTGTATTTCAGGGGCAATTTCTCTCATTGAGTGCCCGGAAAACATCTACCGGCACCAGTGTTTGAAAAAAAGCTCTCCCATAAGGTCTGTACTGACAATTTTTGTGGGACAGAGTATAGTAAGATTGGTCGCGTTCGTCGATCTAGGCAAGGTGCTTCATATGCATCAAATGGATTTCTATTGGCTGAGAGTGACAGAAGACGAATCACTTTTTTTGAGGTCGGGGACTGGATTCTAAGCCAAAAAAATTTTGCAGCATATGAAGTAAAATGAGATTTGACATAAAACAGCTGACATTTGAAATAATTTTTGCATTTGTTTTGTTGAACTTTACAATTTCAATTTTTTTATTGTTTTTTATTTTATTTTCCATTTCTTTTTCTATGATGTGCGTTGAAAATATTTTATGAGCAGGTTTGTTTAAGTTTCGTGCTTGTGTGTTTTGTAATTTTTAAGAGGTAATCAATAATTTGTTCATTCCAAATAGTGCCATTCCATGTACGATGCTTTTTAGTCATTTTATTTAAAATGCGAGTGTGTTACTTTCAAACAATTTCATTCTCAGAGCTAATAGCGTTTCATTATTCTGCATACAATTACAATTTACAAAGCAATTTTAATGCAAAAGCAGAAAGTAATATACAATTTTGACTAAAAATCCCCTCCTCGACCTCAAAAAAAGTGATTCGTCTTCTGTCACTCTCAGCCAATAGAAATCGATTTGATGCATATGAAGCAGTTTGCCTAGATCTACGAACGCGACCATTGTATACATTTGTAATTTCTGACAGCTCGGTTCTTCACTACTGCTACACCACAGCGGCCGCTTTGTGTTCTGGCAGTAAACGCGAATTGAGCATTTCCATAAATTTCCCATAGAATCCAAGGGGGTTACTCTGTATTCCGATTCTAAAGTTAAATGCGTTCGAAAGTGATTTCCGATCCTAATTTAGATTGGTACCAGAGATAAACTATAAAGAGATATTCGTTTTTCCAGCCCCTCTTCCAGCGCCCACAAGCTGCCTTCCAAAAAAAAATAAAAATAAAACTTAAAACTTCCAATATTGTACAATACTGTCTCATTTTGTTTTAAAATGTGCGTGAATCCGCGGATTCCCCTCAAGATGGCGGCAAATCCACGAATTCAAACCGATAATGGCGGCAAATCGACGAATTCATCCCAAGGTGACAGCAAATCGCCGAATAATTGGAAGGTTGGACATGTTTGTTCAATAACCATAGTCATAATTTTTAATACTGAAACTTTTCTCAAAAAGAAAACTTATTCAAATTTGTAAGAGTTATAGCGTTAGAAAACGAAATATTGTTGGAATTACTAATACTTTTAATATTTAAGCAAATTTGGCATTCTAAAACCCATTTACAGCGCATAATTTTTGTTCATGCTAAGAAGTATTTTTTTTTGGAGATTACAATGTCATTTTTCCATTGGCAAACATTTTTTTTCCGACTTTTTCTTGAATCTATGTGGTAAATACATAAGTACATATGATATGGGTAAAAATTGAAATATGTAGTGCAAATTTTGCAAAGGTTATGATGTCCCGTGCAACAAGATTTTTTGATAAATTGTTATAACTTGAACATTCGAGTGACTTAAGCCCTAGGCGCCTGCCTGACAGTTGTTAACATACCCATAGCGGAGCGACGAAGTCGCGTGAGCGGCTAAAACAGGCCGAGAAAAAGGTTAAATCCCTTTAACCCACGAAGCGGGCCACCCAAGGTACTGTTTGATGCTCCTCTAATTTTCATTTTCCAGACTTTTGTTGGCCCATTCATTCATTAAACCACTTTCGACATGAAAAAGACGGCAAAAAATTGGTTTTGCCAAAGGGAAATGACAGCGTAATCTCCAGGAAAATCGAATTGTGTAAGATAAGGCAATTCAAATACACGCACACCTGGGAAACTGATAACTCCTAAATGCATAACCAGTCCTTCATTCAAATATATTTTAAGTCGAACCACCTAAAAGTATGAATTATTTTTGTTTTGAAGGATTGTTTACCTCTAAATGTATGCAACATTTTTTTTGTGCCGAGGCAAAAATGAATTAATTTCAATGGAATATTAATAGAATTCAATAGAATTATCACAGGGAAAAATGCATTTTCAAGTCTCGATATCTCCTAAACTAAGCGATTAATAAATTTTTTTTACTTTATATTTTGTGTTTTTTTCACCGAGATCTACAAAATGGCGTTTTCAAACCTTGGCGCCTCGGAAACCGTAGACGTGCCGTGCCGTTTTCTGCATCCCTTACGATAGAAACATTGATTAAACGCCTACCGAAAATTATTTAGCCTAGGAAAAATGGAAATATCTTGTTTAAAAGGGATTTCGAAAAAATTAATATTTCCTTTTAAATTTTTTGACTTCGCAATCTTACTTTTCAGTAAAGACAAATGCTTACAACATTTAAAGTCACATACACTTTTGCTTGTACACACTAAAATTGATTATTATTTCATAAAACCCATTTATTTGTCAAAACATAATAATAATTTCGTGATTCCTAGACTGGAATGTTAGCTCAACTCACCAACTGCTATACTTTACGAACACAACAGCTGATTTGTTGCTCGTATTTCGTTGTGGGGAATTAAAAATTTCAAAAATTTCAGCCGCAAATTTAAAATTGAACATTTCAAGAGTTTTCTGAATTTAGCAGATTAATTACTGGTAATTCATGGAAAGATAAATCTGTCTTAAGCTGCTGGGGGTACAACTAGGTACATAGCCCTAAAAATGTGTCCAAGGAGGCACTTTGAAGGTATCAAAAATTGTTCACATGATTGTGGCATAAAAAAAATACACCGCATCGTTTTTAAAGGGACCGTGCAAATTGTTGTTGCTTTGTCCTGACACATATTCACAGATGAGAGCTGTCAGCGAGGAAAAGCAATATGGCGCTACAACTTACATACTTACTTACTTAGGTGGTGCTACAGTTCGGGGTGAACCTGGGCCTCAACCAACAAGCCTCTCCAGTTAGCCCGGTCCTTAGCTAACTGCTTCCAGTTGCGCACTCTAAGTTGGTTGAGGTCCTCTTCCACTTGTGCGCGCCACCTTAGGCGAGGTCTTCCTCTACTGCGTTGACCCTCCGGGTTAGATTCGAAGACTCTGCGAGCCGGAGCATTTGTGTCCATTCGCTCTACATGCCCCAGCCATCTGAGCCGATGGATACGTATCTTCTTGACTAGGGCGATGTCTTTGTGTTGTACTATGTATTAAAAACTCGCGCTATGTTCAATGGTTTCAATAAGACTCAACCCCTGTCTCTGGTTCCAACCGAATCGTTGGGTAATTCTGCACGATCAGCATTTCTCCGTTGCTTGACCTATTGAGCAAGCATCGGGGAAATCCGCTCGTGCCAAACACCAGTGACTCGGTAATTCGACACTACAGCAATTACGCGTTGTTTGACCTATCGAGCCATTAGCTCAGCAAAACAATATGTTTTAACAAAGGGCAATGGCTTCGATGGTTTTAACGGCAACAACAGCGCGTGTCGAATACCAAGTCACAACATTCCTCCCCCCTTGAGAAAAGTTCCGGCTGGAACTCGAGACAAGAGCTTATCTAGCTTTATTACTGAAGTCTAAATCTAATTAAATCTAATACAGTTTTTGCTTAAATTAAATTTATTGAATTGAGTTTACATTATTTTGAGGAAATTTTTAAAGGAAAAAGAAAAATCTAAAATGTATGAAACTAAAGTATTGTTATTGGTTTTGGGATATCCGTGACCGTGATCTTCGCAGAGATGTTCTTCAATGTCTCTAGCAGACCCGAATGGTCGACTTTAGGCTGTTTGATTTCGGTGCTGGTATCCAGGCTTTGTTGGTACATCAGCTTCATCTCTTTAGTGCTGGCCTCGCATGGCTGGAGCATCCTGAATAGTCCTAGGCCTTTTAATATCACGGTGTGTCTCGTCCCATTACAGTTAAGTTTCAGGGTCGATGGTCTTTTGAGGCTGAATAGCAATTGGTTGGCGGACGTTATTTTAATTATTATCCCCTCGTTTGCCGGCACTGCTACATATTTGCAGGACGTTGATGTAGTGGCAGCATGTTGGAGGAGTTCTACAAGACACTGTGTAGAACCTGACGTCAGTACAGGACCATCATACCCGCAGACTACGATGAGGGCTTCGGATGTCGTGTCGGGTACCAACGCGCACTGACTATATTGCGCATGAATCAACATTATGAAAAAGGCATGGTTTTCGGATTCGGCAATATACTCATATTTGGTGTCGATGAGTAAGTCCCATTGTGCGTTAAAGGGTGTGGGTAATGGGTACACTTTCTGGATTTCGTAGCGAAGTCGGTCTGGTAAGGGGATGGTTATTTTAACGAGGAGACCTTCCCCATTCGGAAACACAGACGTCTTGGCCGCTTGGTGAAGAATAAACAAGTCTCCAAAGCTCAATTTCCTTTTCGCCGTTGTTCGTAGAATACTCGTGATATTGTCCACATCGAGTATGAATGGGTGCAGCCTGTTCTGGTACAAGTCGTTCAGAATGGATAGCTCTGTCGATTGCCGGTTCTGGATCTCCAGAACTTTCGATGTTATAATCGACACCAAACCGTCAACGTCGCTTCTCCTTTTAAGCAGGAAAATTTCTTTATTTGTTGTCGTGCTGACGTTGAGGAGGGATTCGTCGAGTTTTCGGACACCCTCGGCGATACTGTCCACTTCGGCTGCCAGCTGTGTTATCGGCTTGCTCAGCTTATCAAAATTTGAGCCCATTACCGATATTTGACGTCGCATCAGTTGGAAAGACTCTTCGTCCCTTTTATGCAAGTCCTCCAGGCTCTTGTACACCTTTCTTGCGTCTTCGCTGTCCATTGTACCAAATGCCCATTTAGAAAACTGGCCTATAAATTCTAGGGCTCGCCTTTGCCGAGTATGTTGGAACATGTGCCTCATATGATCGCTATTTTGTCGAAGATGCGCGATGTTAACAGCTGCTTCTTGAACCATTAAACGGCAATGTTTCTGGAACTCATCATTGGGGATGCCCGTACACATTGCGTTGATTTGCTTGTCGCATGCCTCCATGAGTCCGAGTACTGTGGAGAAGTTCATTGGGGTAAACTTCGTCAGGATTATCCAACTGTCCTTGAAGAAAACTGCTGATCCTATCGTCTCAAACAGTACCGGCGAGTCCTTCATGTGGCTGATGTCGTATGCTGCTTCTGATTGTCCGCCATGTGTAATTCCTATACTTAATCTTAGTAAATATGCCATCAGGAGGTATATTCTAAAACTAATTTTTTGTATTTTGAGCATTTTGGGTTTTTTTTTATTAAACGAATTTTATTTTTAATTTTAATTTATTAATTTAACTATTGAACGAATTTTTCTTTGTTTTTTTTTTTAAAGAAATGTAAATTTTTACTAATTTTTTTTTAACAAACGATTTCTTGAAATCTTATTTTTACGGACTCAATCTAATTTATGGTTTAAACTAATTTTGGTTTTTGTTGTGTTTTGTATTGGTCTATGTGTATATGTATAAGTATGTATATATGTATGTATATTTGTATGTATATATGTATGTATATTAACCCGTTTTTTTTTTTTTGCTTTTTATTGTTACTGGAGCCGTAAAGAGATAAATGAAAAAGTTTAATTTTCATCCATAGTAATGTTTAAGCCGATTATTATGAATTTTCTTTATCGACTTATTTATTCTAATGGAAGTGGTAACTGGTCCGTCGATCGAAACGACTTCGAACGGTCCGATCCACATTGCCGAAAATTTATTTTTTCTTGCCGGGTTCTTGAGCAAGACTTTCTGTCCTACTTGGAGCGATATTAACTTTGTGTTCTTATCATAGCTATCCTTCGATTTTAATTTTGCCTGTCGAAGGTTCTTGTTAGCTAATTGATGGGCTTTTCCAAGTTGGTACTTAAGTTGCGAAGGATAATCGCTTGAGGTGTACAGTGGCGACGACCTTTTTAGATTGGTAGGCAATTCGAAATTGAACCCGAATAAGGCGTTAAGGGGTGTCAGCTTGGTCGATATGTGAATGGAATTATTGTGTACGTGGGCCGCTTGCCTGAGCCACTGATCCCAATTCCTTTCGTCGTTAGAAACAAATGATCTAAGGTACTCGGCTAAAGGTCTATGACTTCTTTCTAGAGAACCATTAGACTGGGGGTGATAGGCCGCAGTGTGCATTTTCTTTATACCAAGTAATTTGCAGGTTTGCGAAAACACCTTGGACGTAAAATTTGCACCATTATCCGTGACAAGCACCTTGGGTAATCTATATCTTGTTATTATCTGCTCATAGAATATTTGTGCTACTGTGGATGCTTCAGCATCAGGGAGAGCCGCGCAATCCATAAACTTCGTCAGATCATCCTGGAAGGTCAGAATGTATCTGTTACCAGAGTAAGATAGGGGCAATGGGCCAACTATATCCATGTACACTTTGTCGAAGGGCCACTTTGGTGTATCGGTGAGTATCATAGGCATTTTGGTGGGCACTGAGCTTTTATTTTTCTGGCATTTGGGACATTTCTTGACATAGTCAAAAACATCTTTTGTCATCCCTTTCCACCTATACTGACGTCGAATACGCCAAAGGGTCTTCTTTCCACCCTGGTGCCCCCCCAGTGCCGAATCATGAAAGTCTCTTAAAATAATGCGGATATCATCTGGATCGGATAGAACTTCCCAATTCGATCTTTCCTCACCACTGGAACAGGAGTCAACATCTAGGTCTATTTCAGTACTGATTTTATTCTCCGTGTTTTGGGAAATGGCAGATGAGTGCTTTACCTCTCGAGCTTGAGCTCGCGTAACGGCCAAGCACTGACCTTCTGATGGTTCTTCTAGTTCCGGTTTCACATTTCGTTTAGGTATTCGGCTCAGCGCATCAGCATTTTTGTTTACTTTGCACAGGTTTGTATTCGATTTTGTAATCATATTCCTACAGTTTGTGATGAAAATTAATCAACCTTGAAGTAGGGTCTTTTACGTTAAATGCTCCTTTAAGTGGTTGATGATCGCTGTAGACCGTGAATGGTCGGCCAAGCAAGTATGTTCGAAAATTCTTGGTCGCCCAAACAATAGCCAAGAGTTCCCTCTCTATTGTAGAGTACCTCTTTTCTGTTGGGCTTAATGACCTGCTTGCGTAAGCTATTGGTTTGTCTTCCCCAACTTTACCTTGTGACAATACCGCGCCTAAGGATTCGTTGCTCGCGTCGGTTGTCAAAAGAAATGGCTTTGAAAAGTCAGGGTAAATAAGAACTGGAGGAGAAGTTATTGCTATTTTAAGTTCTTCAAATGATCGTTGGCAATTTTCTGTCCAATTGAACTCAACCTCCTTTCTCAACAGATTATTGATTGGAACGGCTATAGAAGCAAAATTTGGAATAAACTTTCGATAATAACTGGCAAATCCTAGGAAGGACTGAATTTCTTTTACGTTCTTTGGAGTCGGAAAACTCGTAACGCAGCTAGTTTTGGACGGATCCGGAAGTGCACCGCTTTCGGAACACTTATGACCCAAGTACACGACTTCCCGGCACAAGAACTTGCATTTCTCTGTGTTGAGCTTTAACTTGTTTTCCCTTAGCTTGGAAAAAACTCGTATCAACCTTTCACAGTGTTCTTTCAAGTTTTTGCCGTAGATCACAATGTCATCCAAATACACGAAACAATCGATACCTTGGAGGCCAGTCAGAATGTGGTTCATTATTCTTTGAAAGGTTGCGGGGGCACCCGTCAGGCCGAAAGGCATCCGATTAAATTCAAAGTGACCAAGTCCTGTACTGAACGCGGTTTTTTCCCTGTCCTGCTCGTCTATCAGTACTTGATGGTAACCATTAGCTAAGTCAAGAGTGGTAAAGTAGCGACAGTTTCCTAGCTGGTCCAGAATGTCTTCTATTCTGGGCAGAGGAAAAGCGTATTTTACCGTCACCTCATTGAGCTTTCGGAAATCCACCACAACTCGCCATCTCTTTTGTCCGTCTGGGCCCGATTTTTTCGGAACGACTAAAAGGGGGGAGTTCCATGGGGATTTTCTCGGAGAGACCACTTTGTCTTCTAGCATTTTATTTACCTGAGCATTGATCTCATCTCTTGCAATCTGTGGTAACCTGTACTGCTTTTTTGTTGATTGGCCCTTGGTTAGTTTTGGTAGGGATATTATGTGACAGGACATCAGTATGGGTAATCGGGTCACCTTCTAGCACAAATATGTCATTGAATTGAATGCATATGTTTTCAATGCATGATTTCTCTTCTTAATTGAGGTTGCTTCCTAAGCTTACGGAGTTAAGCAACTTCGAAATCCTTTTAGTAGGCTCCAGCTTGCTTATATTGCGGATTGAGTATTGCGGATCATTTCCCGTCTGCACTTTAAATTGGTTAAAATTACTGAACTGCGGTCTGAATGTACTCTCTAGGGCGAACGGTTCGTTGCTGGAGTTAAGTATGGGAACAAGAACATGACCATCTTTCACATTTGCGATTGTGTTGGCTAAATACACCCCTGGCTTTAGTTCCTGTGAATGTATCAAGATCTCCTTCATACGAGTCTTAACTTTTAGCCTGATCACCTTCTGCGTGCGCCCCTTAATTTGCAAAACACTAGAACTGAGGTTACTGCTTGACTTCGCAGCTGCAAATGTTGTTAGCGGAAGCTCCGGCAAGACCGTTTTCTGTTTTTTGTCCAAGAATTTCAATTGTTTGGCAACTGAGTCAATAACCGAACGGTTCCATAGCACGTCGCGGCCTAAAATGCCATCGGCGGGTATGTCGCTCGTGTTACCTATGATATGCCATTTCACTTTCAATTTGAACTTGCTGGACAATGATACGGTCATCGGCAGCGTGCCTAACGTTTTCGTCATTCCACCAAATGCTCCTCCTAATTCTTTTGTGTCCGTAGATCTAATTTTATCTGTGTTTAGAAGTGCATTTTGTTTTAATAAACTGATGTCTGCACCAGTATCGATAAGCAATGTGACCACTCCAGTTTTCGCTGTAGGCAGTGGAAATTGCACATACGCGTCGTGTCCGTTGCGTTTACACGTTAGTAACAGATCGCGTTTATAGAACTTGAGGCTTATGTTTGATGTACCCAGTATACGTGCGGAGTGCTGCACGAAATAGCTGATGTTTATCATAAACATCTTAATAAGCCACAGGCATTGGTTAAATAAGGTATTGACTTTCTTTAATGCAACTTGTAAAAAGGTATTAAAGATGTTAAAGATATTGAAAAGACCAATCGCGAGACCATAATCTATTTCTGTCTTCTTTATGCTTCGAGGATTGTTTAAAACTATTTTAGAAGGCTTAGTTTTATGTTTCCTTCGCTGTGGTCGATTCTGCGTCGTAATTTTGGGTTTGGGACTAGCTTTTAGGTTTAATTTAGTAGTATTTAGTATTTATTTTATTATATATGTCTAACACAGTAAGTATACACTTTTAAGTCTGTGAGAGATAAACTATTGGTATAAATTTAAATCAAATTAAGTTAACAAATTAAGAAAATTAAGAAAAAGATATATGTATGTATAAAATTGAATTGAAGGAAAAGAAGTAAATTAACAGAAAAATTAAAAAAAAAAAAAAAGAAAAAAAAAAAGAAAATAAAATTAAATTGAAATTCAGATTATTAATAATATTAATATACATTTAACAAATTCGTTAAATTATTTTTATTTTTTTAATTGAACAAATAAAGTTTGTATCGTGTTTGCTTGATTGGGAAAGTCTAAATCTAGTTGCTTTGATTTGAAAAGAAAAGCTGTAACTCGCGCTTGAATCGACGTATGTCATTCAGTTCTCTTAGATTACGCGGAAGTGAATTCCAAAGACGAATAGCAGCAATAAAAAATTGTCTTTCAGATGTTAAGCAAGAGAATTGGGGGAGAATCAAACAGGCAGTTCTGTTGGAAGACGAAAACTGGATTTTATTGTAGAGATATGTCGGTTGCCTTGTTTTTATAATGCTAAAGAGCATAAAAAGGGTACGAAACTTGACGTAGTTCTGAAACGACATATCCAACAAGTTTTTTGCCAAATGTGAGATGTGGTCGAACCTTCTGAGACTGTACACATAACGGAGAGTGCTGTTAAATGCTACTTGAAGCTTCCTTTTGCTCTCAGCATCACAATTATAGAATATTTCACATCCATATATTAGAACAGGAATAACCAGAGCTTTAGCAAGAACTAACCTTGTTCTGAGCGGTGTAAACTTTTGAGCAGTCCACAAAGTTCGAAGAACGCCATATACCTTACCCACTATCACATTTATATGGTTATTCCATGTGAGTGTTCTATTAAAAACCATGCCAAGATTTTTTGAAATTTCGATAAAGTCAATTGCTGAACTGTTTAACATAATGGTTGGAAAATAGGAAAGCTCTAGCTTCTTTTTCGAAATAACTAAGCATTTACATTTGTTTGGATTTAGTACCAGACTATTTTCCAACGACCAGTTCGAGATTCTATGAAGATCTTCATTCAAATCATTGGCACAGTTGTCGATAAGTCCAAGGGTGCAACTTTTATAAATTTGAATATCGTCGGCGTAAAGGTGCTTTGATGAATTCAAAATAACGGTTTCTATATCATTGATGTAGAGTGAAAAAAAGAGAGGTCCCAAAATCGATCCTTGGGGAACGCCTCGCACTGAAGGGAGAAATTCTGATAGAACACCCTCCAGGGACACAGCTCTTTTCTATCTCTTAGATATGATGAAAGTAATTTTATAGCAACAGGAGACATATTAAAACAATGACATAATTTATCTATAAGAGTGGAGTGGTCAACCATATCAAAAGCTTTGGAGAAGTCTAGAAGGATCAAGAAAGTAACATGGTCCTTATCCAGTTTCTCTCTTATATCTTCTACCACGCTCATCAGGGCAGTGGTACAACTATGCTTTGCCCGAAATCCAGATTGAACTGACACTATAAAATTATTTCGTATGAGGTACTCATTAATTTGCTTATGCATAATTCGTTCACAAACTTTGGAGAGAAAAGGTAATATTGATATGGGTCTGAATTCATCACCTGTCGAATTCTTAGGAATTGGTATTATTTTGGCCATTTTCCACTGGTGGGGAAAGATGCCGGTCGTAAAAATGGTGTTGATCACGTGCGTGATATACGGAAGCAGTAATGGCAACATGGCTTTAATGAAAACCGGATGAACTCCATCCACTCCTACAGCATTTGATTTTATAGTCAAAAAACTTTCAACTATATCCGTGTTTTCTATTCTTGTGAAGAAAAACGAGGCATCTGTTGGGACGACAGGACCCCGGTTAATGCTGTTCCATCTACTGCTGAGGCTCTAGGATAAGGAATCGATAGGAACCTGTGATTCAGTTCATTCTGATCAAGCCTGATCACGTTGCATCATTAAGAGTCGAATTTCATTCGTAAACCAAGCCCTTGTTTTTTCCTTTGCAGTTTTTATTGGGACGTGCGTTTCAAAAAGATGATTTATGTTGCTGTGGATGAACTCAACTTGGTCATCGGGTGAGGGCATACCGTAAACGAGGTCCCATGGAACGCAATGTAAATGGTGTTCAAGAGCAGACCTGTCTACATTTTTGAAATCCCTGAAACTATAATTAGGCGAATTTGTGCGGCCATTTATATCAAAATCAAATGTAGAAAATATGAGATCATGCTTTGAAAACGCAGGTGCAGAAATTTGATCATAGAGTAATACCCTATCAGTATTGTTTACAAAAATCAAGTACAACAATGTACTGGAAGAGCTCGTGAAATGAGTAGGAACTTGGGTGTTTACTGGGTGTAGATCAAATGAGCTCATGTTGTCAGTAAGGTGGCTTTCAACCAGGAGGTTGCTGTTGAAATCGCCACAGATAATAACATTGGGAGAGCTGGTTGAACTGTTTTCAATAAACGCATATGTAGGTGCCAAATCAATATATTTGTTTGGCCTATAGATAGTTCCTAAACGAACGCTACTTTCGCCACAGACTATGGTGATGAAAAAATAGTCAACCGCAGACTCAATTGGTGAACGACATTTGTCTTTATAGGACAGACCCTCTCTCAAATAAATTGCTGCACCACCATCACTTCGACCAATTCTATCAGCACGGAAAAGATTGTAACCACTTAAGGCATAAACTCTATCCTTAACATCTGGGCAAAACCAAGTTTCCGACACACAGATTATATCAACTTGGGAATCAACAAAAATTTCTCTAAATTCATCTAATTTTGGTTGCAAACTTTGTGCATTTAGATGACAAACTTTGAGACCTTGCCTGAGACTACAAAACACCCTAATCATAGATCGCAATATAACATCACTACCGTCACCAATGGAATTCACCTCGCTATCATTTAAATTCATTTTTACGGAAAAAAATACATTCCGTAGGAGAACAAAACGACACACATAGATCAATCGCAAGTGTCGCATCCCTTTCCTCCAAGCAACAACATTTACATAGTATGACAGGTATTACAAAAGAAATCAAGCTCATTGAGCTTTCGGAAATCCACCACAACTCGCCATCTCTTTTGTCCGTCTGGGCCCGATTTTTTCGGAACGACTAAAAGGGGGGAGTTCCATGGGGATTTTCTCGGAGAGACCACTTTGTCTTCTAGCATTTTATTTACCTGAGCATTGATCTCATCTCTTGCAATCTGTGGTAACCTGTACTGCTTTTTTGTTGATTGGCCCTTGGTTAGTTTTGGTAGGGATATTATGTGACAGGACATCAGTATGGGTAATCGGGTCACCTTCTAGCACAAATATGTCATTGAATTGAATGCATATGTTTTCAATGCATGATTTCTCTTCTTAATTGAGGTTGCTTCCTAAGCTTACGGAGTTAAGCAACTTCGAAATCCTTTTAGTAGGCTCCAGCTTGCTTATATTGCGGATTGAGTATTGCGGATCATTTCCCGTCTGCACTTTAAATTGGTTAAAATTACTGAACTGCGGTCTGAATGTACTCTCTAGGACGAACGGTTCGTTGCTGGAGTTAAGTATGGGAACAAGAACATGACCATCTTTCACATTTGCGATTGTGTTGGCTAAATACACCCCTGGCTTTAGTTCCTGTGAATGTATCAAGATCTCCTTCATACGAGTCTTAACTTTTAGCCTGATCACCTTCTGCGTGCGCCCCTTAATTTGCAAAACACTAGAACTGAGGTTACTGCTTGACTTCGCAGCTGCAAATGTTGTTAGCGGAAGCTCCGGCAAGACCGTTTTCTGTTTTTTGTCCAAGAATTTCAATTGTTTGGCAACTGAGTCAATAACCGAACGGTTCCATAGCACGTCGCGGCCTAAAATGCCATCGGCGGGTATGTCGCTCGTGTTACCTATGATATGCCATTTCACTTTCAATTTGAACTTGCTGGACAATGATACGGTCATCGGCAGCGTGCCTAACGTTTTCGTCATTCCACCAAATGCTCCTCCTAATTCTTTTGTGTCCGTAGATCTAATTTTATCTGTGTTTAGAAGTGCATTTTGTTTTAATAAACTGATGTCTGCACCAGTATCGATAAGCAATGTGACCACTCCAGTTTTCGCTGTAGGCAGTGGAAATTGCACATACGCGTCGTGTCCGTTGCGTTTACACGTTAGTAACAGATCGCGTTTATAGAACTTGAGGCTTATGTTTGATGTACCCAGTATACGTGCGGAGTGCTGCACGAAATAGCTGATGTTTATCATAAACATCTTAATAAGCCACAGGCATTGGTTAAATAAGGTATTGACTTTCTTTAATGCAACTTGTAAAAAGGTATTAAAGATGTTAAAGATATTGAAAAGACCAATCGCGAGACCATAATCTATTTCTGTCTTCTTTATGCTTCGAGGATTGTTTAAAACTATTTTAGAAGGCTTAGTTTTATGTTTCCTTCGCTGTGGTCGATTCTGCGTCGTAATTTTGGGTTTGGGACTAGCTTTTAGGTTTAATTTAGTAGTATTTAGTATTTATTTTATTATATATGTCTAACACAGTAAGTATACACTTTTAAGTCTGTGAGAGATAAACTATTGGTATAAATTTAAATCAAATTAAGTTAACAAATTAAGAAAATTAAGAAAAAGATATATGTATGTATAAAATTGAATTGAAGGAAAAGAAGTAAATTAACAGAAAAATTAAAAAAAAAAAAAAAGAAAAAAAAAAAGAAAATAAAATTAAATTGAAATTCAGATTATTAATAATATTAATATACATTTAACAAATTCGTTAAATTATTTTTATTTTTTTAATTGAACAAATAAAGTTTGTATCGTGTTTGCTTGATTGGGAAAGTCTAAATCTAGTTGCTTTGATTTGAAAAGAAAAGCTGTAACTCGCGCTTGAATCGACGTATGTCATTCAGTTCTCTTAGATTACGCGGAAGTGAATTCCAAAGACGAATAGCAGCAATAAAAAATTGTCTTTCAGATGTTAAGCAAGAGAATTGGGGGAGAATCAAACAGGCAGTTCTGTTGGAAGACGAAAACTGGATTTTATTGTAGAGATATGTCGGTTGCCTTGTTTTTATAATGCTAAAGAGCATAAAAAGGGTACGAAACTTGACGTAGTTCTGAAACGACATATCCAACAAGTTTTTTGCCAAATGTGAGATGTGGTCGAACCTTCTGAGACTGTACACATAACGGAGAGTGCTGTTAAATGCTACTTGAAGCTTCCTTTTGCTCTCAGCATCACAATTATAGAATATTTCACATCCATATATTAGAACAGGAATAACCAGAGCTTTAGCAAGAACTAACCTTGTTCTGAGCGGTGTAAACTTTTGAGCAGTCCACAAAGTTCGAAGAACGCCATATACCTTACCCACTATCACATTTATATGGTTATTCCATGTGAGTGTTCTATTAAAAACCATGCCAAGATTTTTTGAAATTTCGATAAAGTCAATTGCTGAACTGTTTAACATAATGGTTGGAAAATAGGAAAGCTCTAGCTTCTTTTTCGAAATAACTAAGCATTTACATTTGTTTGGATTTAGTACCAGACTATTTTCCAACGACCAGTTCGAGATTCTATGAAGATCTTCATTCAAATCATTGGCACAGTTGTCGATAAGTCCAAGGGTGCAACTTTTATAAATTTGAATATCGTCGGCGTAAAGGTGCTTTGATGAATTCAAAATAACGGTTTCTATATCATTGATGTAGAGTGAAAAAAAGAGAGGTCCCAAAATCGATCCTTGGGGAACGCCTCGCACTGAAGGGAGAAATTCTGATAGAACACCCTCCAGGGACACAGCTCTTTTCTATCTCTTAGATATGATGAAAGTAATTTTATAGCAACAGGAGACATATTAAAACAATGACATAATTTATCTATAAGAGTGGAGTGGTCAACCATATCAAAAGCTTTGGAGAAGTCTAGAAGGATCAAGAAAGTAACATGGTCCTTATCCAGTTTCTCTCTTATATCTTCTACCACGCTCATCAGGGCAGTGGTACAACTATGCTTTGCCCGAAATCCAGATTGAACTGACACTATAAAATTATTTCGTATGAGGTACTCATTAATTTGCTTATGCATAATTCGTTCACAAACTTTGGAGAGAAAAGGTAATATTGATATGGGTCTGAATTCATCACCTGTCGAATTCTTAGGAATTGGTATTATTTTGGCCATTTTCCACTGGTGGGGAAAGATGCCGGTCGTAAAAATGGTGTTGATCACGTGCGTGATATACGGAAGCAGTAATGGCAACATGGCTTTAATGAAAACCGGATGAACTCCATCCACTCCTACAGCATTTGATTTTATAGTCAAAAAACTTTCAACTATATCCGTGTTTTCTATTCTTGTGAAGAAAAACGAGGCATCTGTTGGGACGACAGGACCCCGGTTAATGCTAGTTCCATCTACTGCTGAGGCTCTAGGATAAGGAATCGATAGGAACCTGTGATTCAGTTCATTCTGATCAAGCCTGATCACGTTGCATCATTAAGAGTCGAATTTCATTCGTAAACCAAGCCCTTGTTTTTTCCTTTGCAGTTTTTATTGGGACGTGCGTTTCAAAAAGATGATTTATGTTGCTGTGGATGAACTCAACTTGGTCATCGGGTGAGGGCATACCGTAAACGAGGTCCCATGGAACGCAATGTAAATGGTGTTCAAGAGCAGACCTGTCTACATTTTTGAAATCCCTGAAACTATAATTAGGCGAATTTGTGCGGCCATTTATATCAAAATCAAATGTAGAAAATATGAGATCATGCTTTGAAAACGCAGGTGCAGAAATTTGATCATAGAGTAATACCCTATCAGTATTGTTTACAAAAATCAAGTCCAACAATGTACTGGAAGAGCTCGTGAAATGAGTAGGAACTTGGGTGTTTACTGGGTGTAGATCAAATGAGCTCATGTTGTCAGTAAGGTGGCTTTCAACCAGGAGGTTGCTGTTGAAATCGCCACAGATAATAACATTGGGAGAGCTGGTTGAACTGTTTTCAATAAACGCATATGTAGGTGCCAAATCAATATATTTGTTTGGCCTATAGATAGTTCCTAAACGAACGCTACTTTCGCCACAGACTATGGTGATGAAAAAATAGTCAACCGCAGACTCAATTGGTGAACGACATTTGTCTTTATAGGACAGACCCTCTCTCAAATAAATTGCTGCACCACCATCACTTCGACCAATTCTATCAGCACGGAAAAGATTGTAACCACTTAAGGCATAAACTCTATCCTTAACATCTGGGCAAAACCAAGTTTCCGACACACAGATTACATCAACTTGGGAATCAACAAAAATTTCTCTAAATTCATCTAATTTTGGTTGCAAACTTTGTGCATTTAGATGACAAACTTTGAGACCTTGCCTGAGACTACAAAACACCCTAATCATAGATCGCAATATAACATCACTACCGTCACCAATGGAATTCACCTCGCTATCATTTAAATTCATTTTTACGGAAAAAAATACATTCCGTAGGAGAACAAAACGACACACATAGATCAATCGCAAGTGTCGCATCCCTTTCCTCCAAGCAACAACATTTACATAGTATGACAGGTATTACAAAAGAAATCAAGCAAAAACAACACAAAAGAAAAAAGAAAAAGAAAAAAATGTAAACAAAACTAAAAGGTACTGATAATACTTGTTGAACGGTGACTTCGATCATCATTGTTGTTGTTGTTCTTCTACTGCTTTTCTGGTCTGACAACTCGCGGCTATGGCATCCATGATTCTATCATTCTCCACCAGTATTCCTTTAGCATTGGCACTCTCCTTTACGTAGACGGAACCAAGGTGTGTGAAAACAGAAAACAGCTGTTGGCTGCGCTTTAGACGCACAGCTCTGTGATAAAGAGAGCGATTTTTGCTGGTCATACTCCCGAACATATGGATGTTTTTACTGTTTTCTGCTATGATGCCCACGTCTTGGAGACACAGCTGTCTTTCGTTTTTGCAAAAGAGAGCAACTGCTTGCAGCACGGTGTTTCTTCGTGGGGAGAGCTGAATTTGACTATGATGGGTGTGTCTGTTTTGTCTGTGATGGACGGCCCGTTATTTCGTCGTTGTCGCTGGCAACGAAAAACTGCTTTCAGTGTTGGTGGCATACATTAAATGCTATGGCAAAGATGATGAAAGATTGTCTTCAAGTTTTCGTTGGGCAACTGCGCTATACCAAAAATTATGGCGTCGGCTGCAATTTCTCGTCGTTCGAAATCATCACATCGTTTTTGTAGATCAGCTACTTCTACTTCGAGTGTCTGCGATTCAGCCAAGTGCATTTTCATCTCCTCTCCATGCACCTGTAAATTTTGAAGGGACTTTTCTACGTCTTTCATTTTCAGCTCAGCTTTCTCCTGATTGCTTTGCAGCATTTTAAGAGACATGTCCACATCTTTTTCGTCTGAAGCTAGTCTATCTTCAATGAGCAAGATGCGAGAGATTACATCGTTTCGCAAAAGATTCATCTCCGTAGATATTCGGCTGACTATATCATCAGTAAGCTTAGCAAGTCTTTCTTCTAAATCAGCAAGTGCTACAGCTGGGGCACGTTCGTGGGTAGCTAGTGTGGAATTATTTACAGCTCCTCTTCTCACGACTGGGGTAGAGTATTGTTTCGGTGTTGGTGCAGACTCTTTAGCCAGGCTATGTGTAGGTCGCATAGCAGCTTCCAGTGTTGGTGTTGACTGCTTCTCTTTCTCCACGGTACTTGTAGATCGCGTTTTCCCCGCCATTACACTTGTAGGAGTAGGAAAAGAAAAGAAAATTCGACACAAAAGTACGTTTGCAAGATGCAAATATGTAATCAAACTTGTTAATTGACGAAACGAATGAGTGTCGATAAGTAACTATTTTAACTCGCACTTAACTAGGTATATAAATGTAGAACTTCTACAGAATTACGAATTTTTGCCGGACGAGATGATCAACACGTCTATTCACTTTCAATCATTCTGTCAACTGGATTTAATTTAGTCAAATCCTGAGTCATCGAATTATTTTTAGGTTCTTGTAGAACTCTTGAGGTGTCCGAGGCTTGTTGGGCACAGTCTAGTTGTTCTGACTGGGCCCCCTCATGTTTCCCTGGTTCGCCATTAAATAATTCTTTTTGCTAAAGCACTCTTCTTCCGAGTGCCCTACCCGTGAGCACCAGAGGCATTTCTTCCTCTTAGGTGCCGATTTTACGGCGAATACCTTTGCCTTGGGGCAAACATCCTTTTCATGACCGTAGGAGTGGCAACCCTCGCAATATGGGGTGTTCTTCCTCTCCCGGCAGTCAGCATAAGTGTGGTTTGGTTTATTGCAGAACCCACAGTTTAGGATTCTGTCCCCGAATCTTTTGCATTGGCAAAGGGGAGTCTGTCATAGCGTTCGCAGCGATGGAGCTACTAGGAAGGTACGCGAACGGGTTGGAGGGATAGGAATGTGAGGAGGTATGTGGGTGTGTAAAGTGTTCCGTGCTGTTTGGATTGTAATATGGTAATACAGCCGCTTGTTGGCGATATGTGTTGGGGTATCCGTGAAGGTTATTCCCCATATGACCCGCGTCTTGCCACGGTATGGTTGGTCTCAACAGGAGTGATGACTCCTCCGCAAAGTCTGCCAGTGTCTTTAAATCTGATTCGTTTCTAGTAAGCTTTATATTTTGCAGGGCTGGATCATTTAGCCCCACTTTGAATGTTCTAATAGTGGTGTTGTTTAGCTCATTCAGCAAAGCACCACTTTCAGACCAAGCGTAGCTAGCACCTATGATTTCTCGGGCTTTGTTGTGCAAGCCCCCCAGCCTTCTTGCAAAGGACTGAATGTCCTCTGTAACCAGCTGATACGATTGTTTAATTTCTGCCACAACGCTATCCAAGGTTCTTCGAGTGAGGAAACCCTTAATGAGCCTTTCCAGCTCTCCTAAGGTCTTTGGGACATTTCCTCTGACGACTTCAAATGCTTCCCCGACTAACCTAGTTGTTAGTAGAGAAACATACTTCTCCTCGTCGTCAGGCTCTATGCATTGTAGGCCGAGCTGGCAGGCGTTTATGAATTCATAAACCTTTCCTGACAAGTCCGGCGTACTAGCCCCGGAGAACTGTGGGATTAGGCGGGTGACAGTTTTCGCTATACTTTCGTACGACGTTCCGCTAGCTTGTGATGGAGCAGTTGTCGACTCTGTACTTTGAAGCTCTACAGGTGGTACTAACTGTTTCGGTTTGCTCGCGATCTTACACAACGAACTTGTGTGCGTGGATGTAGTCGGTTTTTGACTAACTGTACCTAACACTGGTTAATCTGTTGGCTTAACTTTGTTCGGAATCTCTCTATGGGCTAACCAACTCCTATCGAGCTCACTAGCGAGGTCGCCTACTTGATTATCTACCTCTATGGCCTCCTGGAGATGCTTCTCAAGAGTCGTACGCGCGCACTCACTTTGCTTCAATTTGGATTCAAGCTTTTGAATTTCCTTGAAGTGAGTTTCTTTTAAGCGGTGTACGGCCTTGGTGTATTCGGCAAGAATCGCATCTGTTGTTTCCAACCGCGTAAATTGGAATTTCACCAACTCGAAAACCTCAGAATGTAAAAGATCTTTAAGTTCCGACAGTAAAATGTCGTTCAACTCTTTTACCTCTTGCGTTTGCTCTCGTTTTTCCTTCCTAAGTTGTTCGTTTTCGTCTAGTAATGCGTTAAGTTTGGCCTCAATTTCGCTGTTGGCCATCAACTTAAAACTTAGTTCGAAACAAATCAACTTAAGCGCGATGCTGGTTCGCTTACGGAATTCGCAAGAGTTTAACGTTTAACACAACAAGACAAGGCAAGAAAAAATATAGTTAAAGAATTATATATATAGTTTTTTTTTTTTTTTTTTTACTCACCCTTGGTACCACACTTACCACACACTTTTAACACTTGTAACACTTTTTTTTTTACACCTTTTTTTCCTCTTTTATTTTTGTTACACCTTACTTTTTACACTTACTTTTTCTCGTTTTCGCGCACTTTTTGTTTTCGGTATTTAGCTCAATTGCTACAACTTTTGCTCGTGCTTTACACTGTACGTTCGGTTTATTTTTTTTAAGATTTTCGCGATCCTACCGGCTGCGCCAAATTGTTGTACTATGTATTAAAAACACGCGCTATGTTCAATGGTTCCAATAAGACTCAACCCCTATCTCTGGTTCCAACCGAATCGTTGGGTAATTCTGCACGATCAGCATTTCTCCGTTGCTTGACCTATTGAGCAAGCATCGGGGAAATCCGCTCGTGCCAAACACCAGTGACTCGGTAATTCGACACTACAGCAATTACGCGTTGTTTAACCTATCGAGCCATTAGCTCAGCAAAACAATATGTTTTGACAAAGGGCAATGGCTTCGATGGTTTTAACGGCAACAACAGCGCGTGTCGAATACCAAGTCACAACATTTGTACAACTCGTAAAGTTCATCGTTGAATCTTCTCCTCCAGAACCCGTCAACGCAAACGGGACCGAATATCTTTCGAAGAATCTTACTCTCAAAGCAACCAAGGATATCTTCATCCGCTTTCGATAGAGTCCATGCCTCAGCGCCATAAAGAAGGACAGGGATGATTAAGGTCTTATAAAGAGTTTCCTTAGTTTTTCGGGATAAGGCCTTACTACTCAATTGCCTTCTTAACCCAAAGAAACAGCGATTGGCAAGAGTTATTCTTCGCTTGATTTCTGCGCTGGTGTTGTTATCGGATGTGATAGCGGAGCCGAGGTAAACGAAGTCCCTTACTACCTCGCAGTTATAGCTGTCTACCGTGACGTTCTGTCCGAGACGTCGATGTTGGGTGTCCCTTCTTGATGACAGCATATATTTTGTTTTGCCCTCACTGACCGCTAAGCCCATTTTCGCCGCTTCCGTCTCAGTACTCGCAAAGGCGCCAGTGACATCACGCTGGGTTCTTCCGATAATGTCAATATCATCGGCGTATGCGAGTAATTGGACGGACTTTTGAAAGATTGTTTCTCTGGTGTTGGCGCGTGAGTTTTGCACAACTCTTTCAAGTATGATGTTGAAGAAGTCGCATGACAGCGCGTCACCTTGTCTAAATCCTTTTTTGACATCAAAGGTCTCGGTGAGGTCTTGACCGACCATGATGGAGCAGCGTGCATTCTCCATTGTCATCCTGCACAGACGGACGAGTTTGGCAGGGATGCCAAAACTAGACATGGCTCTGTATAGCTCGTCTCTATAAATGCTGTCATAGGCGGCCTTGAAATCGATGAAGAGGTGGTGGGTATCGATTTGGACTTCTTGGGTTTTCTCCAGGATCTGCCGAAGTGTGAAAATTTGATCGATTGTGGACTTTCCTGGCCTTAACCCGCACTGATAGGAACCGATCACGTTGTTGACGAAGGGTTTTAGGCGTTCACACAATATGGCAGATAAGATCTTATATGCGACATTTAAGAGACTAATTCCTCGGTAATTGGCGCAGTTGAGGGGGTCTCCTTTCTTGTGGATCGGGCAAACGGTGCTGAGATTCCATTCATCAGGCATACATTCGTCTGACCAAATTGTGGAAATGAGTTGGTGTATGCTCTCTACAAATTCATTTCCAGCTGCTTTAAAGAGTTTGGCCGGTAGGCCGTCAGGGCCAGCTGCCTTATTGGACTTCAGTTTAGAAACTGCTTTCTTTACTTCATTTTGGTCAGGTGGACGGAAGTTTTGGCTGTCATCGTCCAGGTTGAATGGTTCATTCTGCCTGACAGCGGGATTTGATTCGTCGTCGCCGTTAAACAGTCTGCAGAAGTAGTCCTTCCAAATTCTCAGCACCGACTGTGACTCTACTACAATATTTCCTTGTTCATCTCTACAGGTTTCAGTTCGGGCCTTGTTGCCGTGACATGTTCTTTTTACCATTTGATAAAACTTCCGAACATCATTCCTGGAGTAACACCTCTCTATGCTCTTGATCATGTATTTCTCGTGCTCTTTCTTTTTCTTACGGAGAAGCTGGTCTCTTCTGCTCGTAGAGCTCGCAAGCAGCCCTCGTCTTCTTTTGCAGCGCCGCTTTGTATGCATCTTGTTTTGCTGCGTGCACTTGCCGGCATTCTTCGTCAAACCAGGGGTTTCTTGGTGGTGGACTTTTGAAACCCAGCACATCAGTTGCGGCTTCCTTGATGGCTTGTTGGCAGCGTTTCCAGTGGTTTTCGGCATTTGGTGCTGGCGATTTGGACTTCTTGAGAGATTACGGGATACACGATCGGCAAAGGCTCTGGCGGTCTGTTGCGAATGTAGCTTTTCGACATAATACCTTCTCACAGTAGTTCTCCGTTGTTGTGGCGTTTGGGATATTCGCATTCGTACCTTGGCTACAACAAAGTAGTGGTCCGAGTCAATGTCGGCTGCTCGGAAAGCTCGGACATCCAGAATACTGGAGGCGTGCCTTTTGTCGACTGCAACATGATCAATTTGGTTGACGGTGCGTTGATCAGGAGACCGCCATGTGCCCTTATGGATATTGAGGTGTGGAAATCGTGTACTAGCTATAGTGACATTACGCCCCGAAGCAAAATCAATTAGCCTAAGTCCGTTTCCAGACGTGACGTCATGTAGGTTATGTTTCCCGATCGTGTTACCAAAGAGGTCTTCCTTCCCTATCTTTGCGTTAAAATCGCCTAACACGATTTTTACGTCATACTTGGGGCATTGCTCGTATGTTTTGTCGAGGAGCTCGTAGAAACCCTCCTTGGTAGCATCGTCACTTTCTTCTGTCGGGGCGTGAGCGCATATTAGGCTTATGTTTTTGAATTTAGCCTTGATGCGAATTGTTATAAGGCGTTCACTTACATGTCGAAAGCTCAAGACTTCTTGCCTAAGTCTGCCGCCTATAACAAATCCGCATCCGAATAGACGCTGCTTTTGCTCTCTCTAGCAGTCACCGTAGTAAATGTCACAGTTTTTCATCCTCCTTTTGCCCGGCCCATCCCATCGCATTTCCTGGATGGCGGTAATATCTGCTTTATAGCAGTCTAGGGCCTCCGCTAATTGTTCGGCTGCACGCGGTCTGTTCAGGGCCCGAACATTCCACGTGCAGATCCGAAAGTCGTTGTCCTTTTTTCGTTTAGCCGGATCTTCAATAGTAAATCCTTCCTTATCCGAGGCTGTTGGATGCTTCGTAACAATAATTGTTTTAAATGGTGGAACCGTTAACCCCACGCACAACCCCCAACCTGGAGGGCCAGGCCCTTTGTTAAACCCCTTGGACTTAAGGGGCCGGGTAATCCGGTCCTCATTGGCCTATAATCCGAATACGTCGAAGTAGCCCGAATGAGGTGTTCACTAAGTAGTTCGACCTAACTGGAACTGTAGACGCCACCGTTGATTCCATCGTGGGAGTTCTACCGCTGCCGTCCAGATGCAAGGGTTCACTAAGGTGTGAACACCCTCCCCCCCCTCTCTCGTCGGCTACCACCAACAACCTTCCACAGGGATTTGCACCCTATCTCCAGTTGAGGTACTAGGCACCCAGCGTTCACCTCGTGGAGGTGAGAGTAGGAGTTGGTAGACAGAGGTTGGTTGAGGACGCTTGTGTCCTCTTGAATGCACATAACTACCATTTTACATAAACATAGGTTTATGGCGCTACAACTACAGCAATGTAAACAAATGGGTGTCGCTGTCATCAAGAGGGACAGATGTAATAAGGTACGTAGCGGAAGTAAGGGAAGCAAAGTTTGAATTGGGGAAGAAGTGAGGATGTGGACTGGATGTTAGGATGGGAATGGAGTGTGAAAGGGAAGGAGTGCCGAGTTCGAGGAGCGTGGCACGCTTGCGAGGCACGGCTATGCTCGCCGGTCGGGAGGGTTCTTGTCCTCGCACTTCGACTGTACCCACTACAAAAAACATATATCGTACCAAATACTCACTTGCCAAAAAAGAAACTCCGGACGGACGATACCACACTGAGGGGCGCTGTTGATGGTAGTTCAGCGTGGCCAATACCCACCCAACCTGGAAGTCCGATGATCATCGGGAAAACATGCCTTACAAAAAAAAACAACTATTCGGTTCCCACCGTACAAAGTGCCTATGTGCACACGGAGGAGACGATCGCGCGCCCTGCCTAAATGGAGCTCCGTGTAGGGGTTCTTTCGATACTGGCTATCCGGGATATTTTTACCGCGCCCGAAGGGAGAACGAAATTTACACAAATATATTTAACAACACTAAACTATAACGCCTAACAATATGCACAAAATAACCTTTTTTTTTATGACTTATGAATTTTTTTTTGAGATATGTTTTTTATATATATTTTCGTTGCAGAGTTGGAGGCTCTCTCCATACTCTGGTGGCTGTTGCTCCAAAACTGTGCCAAAGGTGGTGGGATCTCCCATCCTTTAAACTTTAATGCAATTTAACAATTTTCAACTTAACTTATTATTTTTTTTTTGTTGTACTGGTGCAAGGGTGCGCGGCCTGGTTCCTAAATATTTTATTCACTTTTAAAAAAAAGCAGTTCACTAGACTCTTGTACTAACACTTACCCCTTTCCTTTATTCTTGTAACACCTGTCCGTTGCTGTTTTCTTTTTTATTTTACAGGTGTAAATGTTATACACTCTGTTGAAAGGAGTCTTAATCACTTGCAATCTCTGTAATTGCTTAATTTTTTTTTTGTTTTTCAAAAAAAAACCGCGCACCACTTTCACTACCAAACTGTTGGGACGTCTGTCTCCATTGACTGTTGCACCACGTTTGATGTGCCTTTCTCTTTTTTTGATATTTTTTTTTTGTGGTTGACTAGACAGTCGCCCCACATCAGCCCACCAGTCATTCGATTTCCACCCGCTACTCTCAATTCTGGCCCTCCATACAACGTTCGCCCTTTTCTTTTTTTAAAAAAAAACTTGGCCGTGGTTTCTGTCTCTGCTTTTTTTAAGCGGGCCCCCTGGGAGCGGATTGTAATTCGTTTGACTTTTGCTTTTGCAGTAGTAGATTTAGTAGATTTTCCGAGTGGTTACCGACGATTTGATGTCAAACGTCAGATGGATGAGGGAAACATAAACATAAACAATCGCGGAACCTAGATGTGAACGCAGGCGAGGTATTTCTCTTTTTTTCTTTACATTTTAATGTTCTACAGCTTATTTTTTTCTTGCAGGACCTGGACAGGGCTTCCTAATCCGGGTACGAGGAAATGTATGGTGGTGAAGAACCCACAATAACCAAGCCGAGCAACAATTAGGTTCGTTGATGTTTCTTTATTCACTTTCTAGTCTAAGTTATCTATTCTTTTGGGTTTGAAAACGGGTTTCCAAGGACGGGTCGCAATATCTATAGTATACCTATGTCCTAATCTCCTAATTTTTTGTCCATCATGTATTAATCTTTTGTGACGACGTCGTGGTATGAACACAGTGTGTTCGACAAGCACAAAGAATAAAATTTTTTTTTTTTTTTTACGAGGGTAGGTGAGAATCTTTCATGAGACACCATGAGCATCTAGAGAGATTCTTACTCACTAAAAACACCTCCCCTTTTCGTGTTGACTACGACTAAGTACAAAAAAGCCTTATCAAGTAGTTTAACTTTCGACAATAAAAATTCGCGTTGTGTAGGTAGCTTTCCAATAAAAGCACCTACTAATACCGTCATTATAAGCGGCTATTCCTTACTGCGCTAAATCGAACGGTTTCGTTCTTTGTAGTCGGCGCACAAGGTTTGTCACGTCCAGAATTTGGAGTACGGCGTTATTACAATGTCCATGAAGGCGAACACGGAGTTTGCGTGCAAAATTTGTTATTTCATCTTCGACGGTAGCTAAACCAAGGTCTCTATGGATATCGTCGTTTCTAATGTACCACGGCGCATTAACGATTGTTCTGAGCACCTTATTTTGAAAGGTTTGTAAAATATTTCTATTGCTGGTTTTGGTACAACCCCAAAGTTGTATACCATACGTCCATACAGGTTTTAAGACTTGCTTATATAAGAGCAATTTGTTATACATGCTTAATTTGGAATATCTTCCAAGCAGCCAATACATTTCTCTAAATCTAATTTCGAGCTCGTCGCGTTTCTTTTTAACGTGCGGCTTCCATTTGAGTTTCGCATCTAGTGTCATTCCTAGATATTTTGCTTCATTTGCATACGGTATTTGTACCGAGTTAATGAAAACGGGTAAGTTGTTTATTTTCTTGTTAGTAAAGTTAAAATGCGTAGATTTGGTTTCGTTGAGAACAATGTGCCAAACCTTTGTCCACTCGCAAATTGTATCCAAAGCTCGTTGAAGCTTCACAGTTGCTGACTCGACTGAATTTTCTGTTGCCAGAATAGCCGTATCGTCCGCGAATGTAGCAACAACGGTGCCTTCTTCTTGCGGTATATCTCGAGTATAGAGCAAGAACAAGACTGGACCAAGAACACTTCCTTGTGGAATACCGGCAGCGATTTCCTTGAATTCCGAGTATTCGGCTCCGTGCTTGACACGGAAAAGTCTGTTCTCCAAGTACGACTCTAAGATCTTGTACAGCTCTTCCGGAAGTACCTGTCTAGGTTAGGTTAGGTTAGGTTGAAGTGGCTGCCAGCCAAAGCCAACACACTTAGACCCATGAGGGGTCCGTTGTGATACCACCAGGATCTCGAAAAGATCTCCTGCCTACTCATTGAAACCAATTGGAGCTTCTTATGAAGCGTAGAAGGCTACTGACATCAATGTTAATTAGGTCGCCTAAGTTTGTAAAGAAGAAAGCTCCTAAGTGGAGTTTCCTTTTGCGGGAGAGAGCTGGACAGGTGCAAAGAAGATGGAGAATCGTCTCCTCCTCCTCCTCGTCCATACAGCTTCTACAGAAGTCATTTGCATAAAGGCCAAGCCTAGTAGCATGCTTGCCTATTAGACAGTGTCCAGTAATGACACCTATTATAGTGCTAATATGCAATCTATTTAGAGAAATCAAATACTTAGAGCGTTTCAGATCCAGCTTGGGCCAAATCTGCTTTGTCGCTAGACATGTTATACCACTTGTCCACCTAAGATTTGTTCTTTCGATAGCATCTAGCTTTAATTTGAGTTTGCACGTAGCGATCGGTATACCTAAGCTGCCCTTATCAGGCCCAATAGGTAATGTTGTTCCATATCTGGCGAGTTTATCAGCCTTGCAGTTCCCTGGAATGTCACTGTGCCCTGGCACCCAACAAAGGTGGATATTGAACTGCTCCGCCATCTCTATAAGAGACGATCGGCAATGTAGGGCTGTTATTGAATTTAGAGCAACTGATTCCAAGGACTTCAGTGCCGCTTGGCTGTCCGAAAAGATGCGGATATCCGTGGCTGATATCACGTTTTTCTTCAGCCAAGATAAGACCTCTCTGATCGCCATGATTTCCGCCTGGAACACGTTACAATGATTCGGGAGACGGAACGCTAGGCTGAGGTTCAGCCTGTCGGAGAAACACCACCCCCCACCCCATTGATAGTTTTTGAACCGTCGGTGTAGAAATTAATCGACTTATCTTCTGAGAATCCATCGCCCCAGAATGACCTGGGAGGGATGGTTACCTTGAAGCTCTTGTCAAACCTTAGCCTGGGAGTGGTGTAATCTATGTTTTGGGGAGAAATTTTGAGATTTTTCAAAATGGAGGCGTGGCCATAGTCTAAGTACCTGTCTATAAGCCTGGTCAATTGTGGAATGCTTGATTCTGAACCCGAATTGATGATCAGGAATCAAAGGTCTTTCTTCAATTACCGGTTTTAACCGTTTTAATAAGAGTTTTTCAAAAACTTTTGATATTATCGGTAGGAGCGATATCGGTCTGTACGACTTTTTGTTGTTTGGCGGTTTTCCTGGTTTTGAAACCATTATAACTTCGGCGACTTTTCATTGCCTTGGAACGTATAATAGTCTTAGCGAAGCATTTATAAGGTAAACAAGTTTTATTAAAGCAAGTTTTATTAAAGAATAAAATAACAGCAAAATAAATTAACAAAAATTCAATAAATTAACAGAAATTCAATAAATTAACAGAAAGTAAACTACTGAACCTATAATGGACACGTGAACATACGTAGAATAAATAAATAATATAATAAATAATATAATAAATACTCTGTTATAATAAACTAAATAAGCCTAGAATAAATACTTAAGCCTATCTTTAATAAATATACAAATAATTTAACCTAAAGTCAATACACTACAATAACTCTACATATAAAATAAATAAATTAATACCAAATCAATAAATTAACATGTAATTAATAAATTAACATGTAATAAATAAATTAACACGTAATGAAATAGCATATACATACATAAAAGTCTTTATTGTTTCATGTCCTTGGCATGGAATATCCCGATTTTCTTCCCGGACAGGTTTTCTAGTTCGTACATGTTTTTACCAACTGCTTTGGACACGCGACATTTGACGTACTTTGGACACAGTTTGGAAGCAAGGTATTTAGAAGTGTCACTCAGCACGAAATTCCTTCTAAATACTTCTTTCCCCGGGACAAAACGTACGTTCCTAGTTCTAACATTGTACGTTCTAGCACTCCTGTCATTTGCTTTTAAAATATTTTGCCTTACTCTGTCTCGCACACATTGTAGACGATGGTGTCGGGAGAGGGTCAATAGCTCACCGTCGCTTACCGCGTTCAACTTCTGTGCTAGTCCGTAGCAACTTCCGTGCGTCATCATATTCAACCCAAACAGGGCAAAATACGGTGACACCCCGGTCGAAGTATGAACTAAGCATCTCAAGGCGCAGGCTATCTCACTCGTCCTTGAGATAGGAACGGATGGCAGCCAACAGAGTTCTATTGACTCTCTCCGAAACATTTGACTGTGGCGCATAATATGCAGTTTTGAAGTGACGAACTCTATATCTTGAAAGAAACTGCTGAAAGTCATAAGCCAAGAATTGTCTTCCATTGTCTGAGTGTATGATTTGCGGTACCCCAAACATATCAAACACATCTTATTGAGAGAACTTGACAACACTGGACGTATTTGCATTTTTCAATGGTTTTAATAACACGAATTTGGACAGATGGTCAAGTACCACAAAGACAAAACTATTACCAGACCTGGATCTGGGATACGGACCCAAGAAGTCAACATAGATTTTTTGGAATGGACGATCTGTACAAAAACTGTTACATATTGGAGGACTTGACACTTGGTTGGACGCTTTGCACTGCTTACAAATAGAACACTTGGACACATACTGTCGGATTTGAACCGTCATATTTGGCCAGTAAAAGTATTGGTGAATTTTGTGTAAAGTTTTGGCAATACCACCGTGCGCCGCATGTGGAGGATCATGTGCTCGAGAGATGAGTTCTTCTGTGAGGCTCGTTGGAACCCACAACCTCCAAGTATGTTCGACCGTTGGCTCATCTCCTGTAGGTGGCAGCAACCGCTTATACACAAAACTCTCCTCTACCTTTAAATCCGGCAATTCCTCTTCATGCTCCTTTATCGTTCGCATGAGGCTTTGATTTTCCTCCGACTTGAATTCCTCTGCATCTAAGTCGATTAGAGGGGCAATGCGTTCCATTTCTATCGTGTCCACGTAAGCTCGCGATAGAGTATCTGGCACTACGTTTAGGGACCCTTTCCGGTGCTCGATCTCAAAGTTAAAGGCCTGCAGTTTAAGACTCCACCTTGCCAATCTGCCGCTGAGGTCTTTGAGGCCCATCAACCATCGCAGACTGGAATGGTCGGTGATGATGGTGAACGCCATTCCCTCAACATAAGGCCTAAACTTTTGCACCGCCAAAACTGCTGCTAGGCATTCCTTTTCGGTGACGCTATAGTTCCCTTGGCATCGATTCAATTTTTGTGAGAAGTACGATATTGGTGACTCCTCATTATCGTCGTTTTTCTGGAATAGCACCGCACCTACTCCCGACTCAGAGGCATCGCACTGGATGAAAAAGCGACGCGAGAAATCTGGATGGGTGAGTACTGGAGCGGTTGTCAGGGCGCTCTTCAGTTTCTCGAACGCTTCCAGTGCCTCATCCGTCATACTAAACTTCTCCTTGCTCTTTTTCAGCGTGTCAGTAATTGGGGCAGTCAGGCTAGAAAAATCCCGTATAAACCGCCGATACCACCCTGCAAGACCAAGCAGCCTGCGTACCTGTTTCGGGTTTTTGGGGACTGGGAAATCCACAATCGGCTCCACCTTAGCAGGATCTGTTTTGAGCATCCCACCACCAACGATGAAGCCTAAATACTTCAGTTCCTTAAAGCAGAACTTCGACTTCTTAAGGTTGATGGTTAGATTAGCTCTCCGCAGACACAGGGCCACCTCATCAAGCAGGGCAATATGGGTCCCGAAATCCGGAGCTATGATGAGCAAATCATCAAGGTAAACGAAAACACGATCCCTTAAACGTGCGGGAATAACCTTGTCCATTAAACGTCACATCCTCTGAGCTGCATTACACAACCCAAAGGGCATGACCGTGAACTGGTACAAGGGTCTCCCCGGCACAGTGAAAGCAGTTTTCTCCCTACTCCATCCCTCCAGTGGTATCTGCCAAAATGCATCCTTGAGATCTACACTGGTCAAGGCGTTCACTTTACGGGAATCCAGGCAAAGTCGATTTTTGCCTGGCTTCCGTATAAGGACCACTGGTGAACACCAAGGACTCTCACTCTCCTCAATAACGCCCAGGCCTATCATCCGGTCTATCTCGTCATACATTAGGGCTTGGAGGGTAGTGACGCTGCTTCACGGGAGCCGCATCTCCGGTCTCAATGACATGCTCCTCCGAGCCCGTGCTGCGTAAAACACAGGAATTTCTGCCTGACCGCTTCCAAACGTGACAGCTGATCCCACGACAGCTCGTGAGTAACTGAGCTAGAATTAATCTCACACGTCACCGAACTTACCATGTTCGGTGCTATTCTGAACGCTTTCCAAAAATCGATGCCAAGGTATACTTCGTGATCTTAAGATGGCACCAAGAAAAAGGTAATGCCTTGTTTTTTTTCTTTGTAGGTGACGTCAGCTATAATTTTGCCCACAATAGACTGGCTCTTACCGTCTGCAGTCTTTACACCCGACTTGAATAGGCAGATCGGTAAATTTAGGGATTTTGCCAGTTCGAGGCAGCTTTTTCCCAGGATGCTGACGCTAGCACCACTATCCAGCAAACCCATTAAATTTTTTTCTGCTATTTTAATTTTAGCATAGGGTCTCGGATCGGCTGCAACGTCCAAAATTGTGGCAGCTATGCTTCTCCTCACCTCTTTCCTAGCCCTATACCTGTTTCTGGCTTTTATTATCTTATTGGACATGATACATTCTCCCGACCTAAAAATCCTGTTTCTAGCTGTATTATATTCCTTTAACCTAATATGCAATGGCCTTATTTCATATAAATTCTTATTTGTACTTAACTCTACCCTTTTATTTTCTCTTGTCATTACCTTTATGTTATTATCCGCAGGCAGATGAATCCCATTTTCATGGCCTTGCGGTTCCCCTTCATTCGGGGTGCCTATTCGGGGGTCTGGGTCGAACGTGACTCCCCTGAAGACATCACGTTCTTCGCCCGGTTTTCCGGGTTGCACCGCCGACATTTCGACATTAAAACCCCTTCCTGTCCACATCTGTAACAGAAAATGTTACGAACGGTTGAGGGACAGTACATAAAAGAATGTCCGTTGAGGTGGCAGTTCCAACAAGTTAAATTCTTCGGGTCTGCATACTTTCGATTTGCTTGAGGTCGAGGAAAAGTACATTGAACTGCTGCTACATGCTCACCCTGTTCATAATTTCCTACCTCGTGGTACTCTACTTCATTCGCAGTGTACTTCGCTGCACTTCGTAAAGGCTTCGGCATCTCCCTGCTTGGAAAAGCATTTTTCGCCTCCTTGCAAGCATGCCTCAGCTGATCCAGTGTAAATATCGCCATGGGATACACCAACCTGCCTACTCTATCGTTTAGGTTTCGTTTAAGTATCCGCACCAACTCCATTTCTGGTATCTGCACCCTTAGCTGAGATCTTAGTTTCGTGATGGAAGCGAAAAATTCATCACTTGACTCCCAGGTACCATGCCTACGGTCCATGATGTCTCGGATGATTTCGAATTGCGGAATTGTCGCATTAGGTCGTCGCGTAGCATTGGCCAGTCTGGACGGTAGTTAGTTCGTTGAAACTGACACCTGAGAGTAACAGTACCTGAGAGTAACAGGTGGAAATCTCTTAAAATCTCAGTCCAGGTGCAGTCGTACTGGGTTTGGGGTGTTTCCAAACGAAATATGAAATCCTCCACGGTGAGATTTTCTGGTTTCCCATCAAAGAGTATTCCCCACTTGTCGATCTTTATGGGACCTCTTACTCGTTGATGGGAATTCGTCTCATAAGCCGAGAGTGGTGGGCTCTGGTGATGCGTACCGGGAGTACTTCGAGGTTGTTGATGCGGGATTGGACGTTGGGTGTAAGTATTTTGTTGGTGCATCCCACTACTCGGTCTACTAATGTGAGAATTTTGTCTCGGGTTGTTATTCCCGACTGGAACAAATACCTGAGATGCTGGATCTAACTGAGACTGCTGCACTGGTTGCTGTTGGGGGATTTGCCTACGCGCACTTGAACTTGCAGTAGGTGCTGCGGTTATCTCTTCAGGAAAAGGTGTTGGGTGAGTAACCTGATTGATTTCCTTTAGGAAATCGAGAAAACTATTTTTCATCTCCTTTTTTAGGGTTTCAGAGATGTCTTCCCGAATGGAATCCTGATAAGACTGAAACGCATTGACCACTGCAAGGTTGATGTATGCTTTAAGATCGGATGGTATGTTGACACTTTCTGTTTCGTTTCCACTTGGCCTATTTACTGTATCCCTTTTCTCTGCAGGATCTGCTACTGATTGGACGCTTACGTTTTGCGCTTCCAGCGAAGCTGCACCTAATACGGTGAGGCTACTGTAGCAGGGGGTAGGAATGGAATCTGTTGAACTGCTGGAGCGACTTGTTGGTAGTGACACACCTGAACTACATGGCAATTCTTCTGTTGCAGAAGGCAACCGTTGTAACAGTTTTGTAGGTGGTGGTGTGCGTGGTATGTTCGACATATTTGTATTAGTCAGAGCTCGAAAATAACTCTCAACCTTTTCAAAGGTTTTTAAATTACTCTCTGTTGTTGAGATTTTGAAATAAGGTCACTTAATAACCGATTTGCATCACCGTACGTTTTTCGCTCTTGGTCGGAGAGAAACCTTTACTTTACTTTTTTTTAGGTTCTGGTCAATCAATGACAGATATCACTGAGAGAAAAAAATAAATCTCCTCTATCATTGTCGCTTAGTTAGCAAGCAGTGCATCGGAATTGCCGATTAGTGATTTGATTAGTCATCAGTAAACACTTGTCTAAGAAAGTTCTTCTATACTGATAATATATGTGAAATGAACACAACAATTGAATTCTATACATTGAAGACTTTTGATTTATTCTCGACGAAAGAGGTTTTAGGTTGATCATTTCCATTTAATTTTTATAAAAAAAGTCAACAGAGGAGAGATATATTTGAAATTAAAAAATAGCTCTCAAGCGAAGAGCGGAAAGATGAGTATATATAAATATATCTCGGAGCAAGACCTAAATGTCGGTGCTCAATGCAATATCTCTCACTGAGAAACCAAATGAAAATAAAGGTTGAGAGTTATTTTCGAGCTCTGGTATTAGTATCTGATACCTGTCTACTATGGGATCGTGTAAGTACTCTATTTTGATCAAATATATTTCCTCTTTTAATCCTCTGATTTATTGGCTTTTTTTTTAGATGACTTCATCCTCCGACGAACAGGGAATAAATCAGCGGAATCACAAAAGTGTATTATTTAAGTAGAACGCTAACAAATGTACGTAGCGATAGGGTTAATAAATAACGAAAATGTAAACTGAATAAATCAACAATATAGATAAATAAATAAACCAAACAAAAGAAAAAAAAACTCAATGTAACGAAAAAAAAAATTAAAACCAAAACAAATGTAAACGTTATAAATAAGAAAATAAAAAATCTATCAAAACAAAATAGATAATTAAACTCAAAAAGAAATTTCAAATAACGCAATGTAATAAAGAAAAAAACAAAAGCAAAAAAAAAATGTATGCAACAGCAATATAAAAAAAAGAATCAAAACCAAATGGGTAATTAAATTTAATGTTCAAATAACCCAATATCGAAAAAGAGAAAAAGAAAACAACAAAATAAAGTGTTTAAAAGGAAAAGGATAATTGTCTCCTTCAATGAAGTGCGAATAATAGTTCAAAGAAACGTTTTTATTATTTTTTTGTGTGATGTGTATGTTCATTACTTACAGGGGTGCTTCAGGCGGCTGTGATGTGATCTGTTGGCGTTGGTGTGATCTGTCAGCTGTTCCATTTGTTCGGCCTGCGGACGGACGTTTTATTTGTTCCCTCAGCATGGCTAGCAGATAACAAAGGCATCAAGGATACACGTCGTTGAATTCCTTCTCGTTTCCGCTATTCCAGTATTCGCCGAAGCTTTAACTGGAAGACATGAAACGATCCAGGCAACAACACATATAGAAAAAGAAGACGGGACAGTGCAACATGTTCTGACGACACTCATCAAACACGGACACTGCACCCGAAGAAAATATGCTGACACAGAAGAAAAGAGAGCGGACTGTAACAAAGATCAATTGTTATCGTTGTCATCATCAAAGGCACTCGTCGCAATTCTATTTGGCATGTTAAGACTTCCCAAATGAAGACTTACGAGTTCCCCGATGGTGACAACAAGAACAATTTGGACTATGCACTACACAGTGGACTAAAGACAAGCACTAACATTGTGAGCGCTATGTGTAGCGACCACATAATTGAAGAAACGTTTGTGGGCGCCTTTGTAGGCGGCGTCCCATAATTCGGCCAAACGTTGGGCGCCATTTTGTAATAAGGTACGTAGCGGAAGTTAGGGAAGTAAAGTTTGAATTGGGGAGGAAGTGCGGATGTGGACTGGATGTTAGGATGGGAATGGAGTGTGAAAGGGAAGGAGTGCCGAGTGCGAGGAGCGTGGCACGCTTGCGAGGCACGGCTATGCTCGCCGGACGGGAGGGTTCTTGTCCTCGCACTTCGACTGTACCCACTACAAAAAACATATATCGTGCCAAATACTCACTTGCCAAAAAAGAAACTCCGGACGGACGATACCACACTGAGGGGCGCTGTTGATGGTAGTTCAGCGCGGCCAATACCCACCCAACCTGGAAGTCCGGTGGCCATCGTGGACTTCCCCAAAGATGATGAACCAGCTGCCAGATCACTCCATCCAGTTACACACCTTGCCGCCTTTGACACCCCCTGAAAACTTAAATTACCATTCCATTGGGAAGGTTATGTCACACGCACACACACTCACAAAAAAAGGAACGCAGCCTCATGGGCAGATTAATTCATCTGTGTTTAGCACACATACAAAAATTTATTTTACGGGAAAACATGCCTTACAAAAAAAAACAACCATTCGGTTCCCACCGTACAAAGTGCCTATGTGCACACGGAGGAGACGATCGCGCGCCCTGCCTAAATGGAGCTCCGTGTAGGGGTTCTTTCGATACTGGCTATCCGGGATATTTTTACCGCGCCCGAAGGGGGAACGAAATTTACACAAATATATTTAATAACACTAAACTACAACGCCTCTATGCACAAATGCACAAAATAACCTTTTTTTTTTTATGAATTATGAAATTTTTTTTGAGATATGTTTTTTTTTTATATATTTTCGTTGCAGAGTTGGAGGCTCTCTCCATACTCTGTTGGCTGTTGCTCCACAACTGTGCCAAAGGTGGTGGGATCTCCCGTCCTTTAAACTTTAATGCAATTTAACAATTTTCAATTTAAATTATTTTTTTTTTGTTGTACTGGTGCAACTTTAAAACAAAAGTCTGCGACGATCTGTCGTGCCAGGGTGCGCGGCCTCGTTTCTAAATATTTTATTCACTTAAAAAAAAAAACAGTTCACTAGACTCTTGTACTAACACTTACCCCTTTCCTTTATTCTTGTAACACCTGTCCGTTGCTGTTTTCTTTTTTGTTTTACAGGTGTAAATGTTATACACTCTGTTGAAAGGAGTCTCAATCACTTGCAATCTCTGTAATTACTTAATTTTTTTTTGTTTTTCAAAAAAAAAAACCGCGCACCACTTTCACTACCAAACTGTTGGGACGTCTGTCTCCATTGAATGTTGCACCACGTTTGATGTGCCTTTCTCTTTTTTTGATTTTTTTTGGTGGTTGACCAGACAGTCGTCATTCGATTTCCACCCGCTACTCTCAATTCTGGCCCTCCATACAACGTTCGCCCTTTTCTTTTTTAAAAAAAAACTTGGCCGTGGTTTCTGTCTCTGCTTTTTTTTAAGCAGGACCCCTGGGAGCGGATTGTAATTCGTTTGACTGTTGCTTTTGCAGTAGTAGATTTAGTAGATTTTCCGAGTGGTTACCGACGATCTGATGTCAAACGTCAGATGGATGAGGGAAACATAAACATAAACAATCGCGGAACCTAGATGTGAACGCAGGCGAGGTATTTCTCTTTATTTCGTTATATTTTAATTTTCTACAGCAACACGGAAGTCGAGCATCTCTTTATAGTTTATCTCTGATTGGTACTCTCTACAACTTTCGAATCGAATGCTTGTGTTGCCAAACATCGATTGAAAATATCCGAATTTCTTTTCGAGTCTCGCTATTTAAGCTGTCATATTGAAAGTTATTAACACGAAAATTATTGCTCTGTGGATTTTGAAATTAAATAAAGTCAAATGTTAATTGATTTTTGCGATATATTAAAAGGATTGAAAAGTGTATGTGAAATGTACTCTTTGCGTCAATAGTTTAGTTCAAAACTAATTTTCAATTAATGCATTTGTATATTTGCTTAGAACTTCCACTAACATCTTTCATAAGAGGAACTTCCGCATTTACACACAGAGTACACCACAGATGCGCAGTTTTCCTTATGGCATTGGAATGTTTTAGTGAATTAAATTTAGGTAAACGCCACAATAATATCCACAAGGCTCTCCAACGAACACATTTTCAAGTAACAAAACAACGTAATATATGTACATAAGTAGGTTTAGTTTATCAAAATTAAACTAATAATACGTATTTGACAACAATTTGGATATAAAACCTAATAAAAATTACAAATCTTGCATTTTTATAATTAGCGGAAATTGTGTTTCAGGCATTACACGCGAGAACAAATGTCCGCCGAGATTCGTTTGTGAGGGAAAGGAAAGTGAGAAGTAATGCCCGAAACACACTGTGGCGCTCGCGCGGTTGTGCTTTTGACAGGTTTTCTACCGACTTACGATAATATTTGTCAAACCCGCGATCTCAAATTTTTGTAACACACAATGTGGCTTCAGGCGGTCGGGCGTCCAGTTCTAAGGAATATGCCCGAATCATAAGACGGCGCTCGCGCGGTCGCGCTTTTGACAGGCTTTTTACCGACTTACGATAATATTTGTCAAACCCGCGACCTCAACACACAATGTGGCTTTAGGCGGTCGGGCGTTCAGTACTAGGGAAGAAGAATTACATAAGCAGTTATCAATTTATTATACTGAAGAATCTATGCACAGTGGTATTAGCGAATGTTACAACAGCCTAAAAGAAAAAATTTAAAATTAAAATTAAAAATTTTTAATGAGTTTAGGTCCGAGCAGTTAATAAAATTCTTACAGAAAAAAAACGTAGAATTTCATTTCACCAAATCAAATAGCCATACAGGAAATGCAGATATTGAAAGATCGCACTCAATTTTGTTAGAAAATATAACAGGAATTTAGGACAATGAACTTTCACTCAAAATGAAGATACAAGTCGTAATAGGGAACTGCAATAACCGTTATCATTCCACCATTAAAAGTTCCCCTAGACAAGCTAAAGAAGTTGTTAGTGTCACAGACCTTCAAACGAGAATAGGAAAAGTAAAAAATCGTATTACAGTACAACACGGATATAAGAAACATCTGAAAAACACAAAATTTGTTTCTTATATCCGAGGTGTTTTTATATAAAAAAGAAACAAAATTTATTATATGAAAACAACGTATATAAGAAACAAAATTTCTTATATGAAAACAACTGATAAAGAAACGAAATTTCCTATTAAACAATGGTCTAAAAAATTATTCATTCTAGGTAGGTATGTACATATATGGATGCGATGTAACCAATAGAGAAAAAAAAAAGTTTTAACATTGAAATTTTTTTTTTAATTCATTTTCAAACAAAAAGTCAACACAAAATATTCAGGATTTGTCGGGCTTTTCCTACTGACATTTTGTACTCTGAAGTAGGTGTCATTAACTTAAAGGTGTGTTCACAACGTATATTGTTACTTACTTGAACTGAACTGCCGTTTACATGCATACTTTTGTGATGATATTTAAATCGAGTTCAACAAACAAAAAAATACATGTTTCTTTTATGCGTTGGATTTTCTTTTAAATAGTAGATATTGTGGATGAAAGTTCGTTTCTTATATCCGTATGTTTCTTATAAACGTGTTTCTTATATCAGCTCCTTTTTGTGTAGAGAGACAGAGAAAAGACACGGTGTTTTCACATGCGTTTCTTATAAGCGATTTTTTCTTATATAAGAGTTTCTTATATCCGTGTTGGACTGTATTGGGAAAATAAATCTTGATAGGGAAGTATATGAAGAAACGAGATCAAAGGGACATATTAGGAATTACAAAAGACTTCGACATAAGGATGATCGGAATTATAGATTAGCTCCTCTTCAAAATGTACATACATATGTATTTCCCATATAAAACGTCTTTTAAAATGTTCAGGTCCTACTACTACTACTAATGCTCATGAACCTAGCGATACAGGGGCTACTGCAGGTAGATTAAATAACTGAAGAACTAGAATATATTATGTAAAGGCCTCATATACCCTGAAATTTTTATAAAATCAATTTTTTTTCACAGATTTTTACCCTTTACACTTTAAAGAACTTAAAAAAAAGGTTTCAAGAAAATTCCACTCCATTACAAAGTTATAGCAATAAATATGACCGGACAACGGGTTGGGACGGCTACTTACTAGAAACTTTAAACGCATTTTTCTTGAAACTATGTTTTCAGGCAGTGTCGGCATGATAACTCCGTCAATTCTTAATACTTTTCAACATTTTTTTTTTTGAATCTTGACAATTATTTTCTCTACAGTCTGACCAATTTTATTTTAGTTGGACAATTTTATATAAATTATTATTATTGCATACTAAAGTTTGAAGTTTGGGGGCAAGGTTCCAGGTAATAAACCAGAAAAGTAACAACTCCTAAGACCGTCTGTAAGTGAATATCACGTGTGGTGAAGCGCCACAGCTCGAGCCCCTGCTGTTGACGGAATATGGCGGATCTAAAGGGGAAAACATGAAAAAACCCGTAATCCCGGGTGTATAACTACCGTTGTATAGCACTACGTAAGTGTGTTTTCTAACGGTGAACTCTGAATACCTGAGGGCCTTCCGTTTTAATCAAATTCCCCATACTTGCATACTGGAGGTGAGTGCAAGCGGACCTCTTCCACCCTTACTCGTGGGACCAAAATATGAGCCAAAAACAAAAAAGTTTTTCTACAAAAGCGAAGAATCCAAGCACTCCAAGCTCCAATAAAACCGATCAAGTAATAGTAGAAGACGAAGATAGACTTCTTCATGGTTCGGATGAGGAAAGTGTTTGAGCGATTGACGCTAGCCCAGAGAAACTCCTTCTCGATGTTAGCGACACTTGCTCCATCGCGAGCTCATCCCTCTTTAATATGTTAACATCGTTGAACAAAGCGTTGCAAATTGACAGTAAAGAGACTAGGGACCAAGACATGGGAGGAGCTGAACGAGAGGGACAGGAAGAGGCTACACAACGCACGAACCGCTGGCTCTCTGGAGAGTGCGGTGCTTGAGGTAGACAAGAGCGGAGAAGAGCTGATGTGACCCCCCTTGTCTTTGACAAGCCTTCGCCAGTCGAGACAGGGTTCGGTCGCATCAGTCATTACAAAGCCACTACCTATCCCACTTGAACCAACTGAGGAACCATCCAATTCGACGATTGTGGCAACCCCAACGCCGCGCTTGGATGCAAATTGGGGGACGGGAGAGGAGAAGATGGCTAACTCCAGTGCATCGAGCCACTGCTCTTTGCAGCGGAAGGACACATCGACCCCTCACCCGCCTGGTGAAGGCAACTCTCAAGATCTGAGTAGGGACTCGTCGTTAGGCAGCTCTACCACAGTCATCGAGATAGGAAAACAGGGTTCAGGGAAAGCCCAACCTTCAACATCAGGACTAGGTAATAACGACAGGACAAGGAACGTGACACTACGTAAGAAAAAACAAAATGCCCTTCGGCTAATAAGGCGACTACGTAAGTGTGATCTGAAGTCCTTCACGGATGAGGATAGAGGGGCCCTGGACAGAGCCAACAACACGCTGAAGTCAGCAGGGTCCATAGGTAGACATGACAGAACAGCCCTCATTGGCATAGGTCTATCCAAAGCGGGGACGGGAAGCCATTTGCTGCCCGCCTGCGTTGCGGGTAGGCCTCGGCCAGCAATCGCTTCGGAAGCGGGTGAATCCAAGTCCGAACTGGTTGCAGGCTGTGCCATGGTGACAGGACAGGACGACAACGCCAACACCGCTAGAGGAGATGGCAAGAGACCGTTCGTGTCGAGGAGGGAAAGCCCCTTGCTATCCACCTCAGTCGCGAGCAGACTCAGGCCCCCTTTGGCTAACCCGGGTAAGAGCTCAGAACTCAAACCTGGATTGGTTAAAGTGCTCTCCAAAGGCGGTGCACGTAACAGAGAGGACACGAACAACTTAAGCGTAAGACAGAGTAGGGAAACAGGCAGGAGACTGTTCGAGACGAGGAGGGAGAGCCCTTTGCTATCCACCTCAGTCGCGAGCAGACTTAGGCTACCGGCAGGGGGCGCGGACGAAGTCGAAAGACCCAACTCCGAACCTGTTGCGGAATGTTCCAAGAGAGACAGGCATGATGATACCACATCACCACAGACAAAACGACTTAGCAAGAAGGCTAAAACTACGTCGAAAGACGCTGAAGGTCTGAAGGTGGCAATCGTGGATCCGAACAACCCTGATCGTAGACTAAGCAAAAACCAGTGGGGACTGCTTACTTACTTACTTAGGTGGCGCTACAGTTCGGGGTGAACCTGGGCCTCAACCAACAAGCCTCTCCAGTTAGCCCGGTCCTTAGCTAACTGCTTCCAGTTGCGCACTCTAAGTTGGTTGAGGTCCTCTTCCACTTGTGCGCGCCACTCTGCGAGCCGGAGCATTTGTGCCCATTTGCTTTACATGTCCCAGCCATCTGAGCCGATGGATACGTGTCTTTTTAACTAGGGCGATGTCTTTGTACAACTCGTAAAGTTCATCGTTGAATCTTCTCCTCCAGAACCCGTCAACGCAAACGGGACCGAATATCTTTCGAAGAATCTTACTCTCAAAGCAACCAAGGATATCTTCATCCGCTTTCGATAGAGTCCATGCCTCAGCGCCATAAAGAAGGACAGGGATGATTAAGGTCTTATAAAGAGTTTCCTTAGTTTTTCGGGATAGGGCCTTACTACTCAATTGCCTTCTTAGCCCAAAGAAACAGCGATTGTCAAGAGTTATTCTTCGCTTGATTTCTGCGCTGGTGTTGTTATCGGATGTGATAGCGGAGCCGAGGTAAACGAGCTGCCCATTTGATTAGCTTGTTTAGAGCACTTTGGAGGAGTTCTTTTAAGGTATCAATGTGCTTTTCCGAGACGGCTATAGCAACATCATCAGCATAAGCGATCACTTCGCAGTATTCTCAATAGTTCATTTACCACGAAATTCCAAAGAAGGGGAGGACCGGACCCTACCCTGTGGACAGATCTTCTAGCAGATGGGTTACCCAGCTTTGAGTTAATAATTCGACTGGTGAGTAACTTACAAAGTGTACTATCTACCGACAGACCTGACAGTGCATTTAAGATCGCTTATGTGCTGATGTTGTTAAAAGCGCCCTCTATATGCAGAAATGCTATCATTGTGTACTCTTTGTGATGCAGGGAGTATTCGATTTTACGCACTAACGTGTGCAAAGCCATTTCCACTGATTTACCTTTGCAATATGCATGTTAAGCAGCATGTGAGTCAATCAACCGTTCAAGAGTTTTTAGAAGGAAAGATGATAGACTTATGGGTCTGAGGTCTTCTGGGCTTACATGGGAGCATTTGCCAGCCTTGAGTATGAAAACCTCTTCAACTTCTCTCCATGATTTTGGTATGTATATCAGATCCATACAACTTTTCAGAATCATCTCTAGCGAAGGCAAGATGATATCCGATGACTTTTGTAGTTTGGCAGGTATAATGCCATTTGGTCCTGCCAATTTGTATAGTTTGAAGCTGTGTAGCGCCCAAAGGAGTTTGTCCCGAGTAATCAGACCTAGGGAGCTGGTTGGAGGTGTGTTTGATCCGTTAGGATCGGTACAGCTTACAACTTGCCCTCTGCCTGGAAATGTGTGTCTAGCAACTGATTTAGCGAGTCATCGCTGGAAGTCGTCCATGAGTCGTCCGCTTTTTTAAAGAAGCTTGGCATTATTGGATTAGTGGAGAGAATTTTTCTTAGCCTTGATGACTCAGAGGATTCTTCTATTTTACCACAAAAGGACCTCTAAGTTTTGCGTTTGGCTTTTCGTAATTATTTTTTGTATATTTTTAGGGATTCTTATATAAGTCCCAATCTGTCGCTGTTCTCGAGCTTTCGGCATTGTTGAACAGTTTCCTGCAACTATTTCTAAAGTGACCCAGTTCTGCGATCCACCAAAACTAGCGTGAGATTCTCAACCATACGGTCCAGTTCGTATGTATTCGAAGGGGGTCTAGCAGGGTTCAGGGATACCAAATCTTTTAGGGTTTCTCTGTATTTCAGCCAATCAGTTTTATAATAGTTTCTAACGGTGATCAGAAAAAGAGTGCTCGTCTGACACCTTCCAATTTGCAATCATTTGAAAGTTGTTATCGGAAGCAAGGGTTATGTCTCTTGTCGGTTTTTGGTTATGAAGGTGAGTTCATTACCTGTATTGCACAGAATAAGGTTTGTACTTAGAACATAGTCAAAAAGTAACTCACCTCTGTTGTTTATGTCGGAACTACGCCATGCTGTGTGATGGGCGTTTGCGTCACAGCCGATGATGAGTCCGACTTTCTGCCTCACCGCATCTGCGCACAGTCTTTCCAAGTTAGTCCCAAAAAGAGAGTCCATGTGATCATGGGCGAGATACGCCGAAACCACAATGTAGGCTCCTTAAGATGTCTCGAGTTTAGCTGCGGTAGTATCTCGATCGATATAGTTGGGGAGTAAAGTTACTGTTAGGCTATGATTTACCAGTACACAAGATCTAGGAGTCTTTACTCCACATACCAAGTTGTTAACAACCCAAGGTTTCTGGACTAAGTCTATGTCTTCCCTGCTTCTGGAGAGACGAAGAAGTAGGCCGGCAGATACCGTGATAGAGTTTTTTTTTTTTTTTATTTCCCAAGAATATTTACATCTGTCGTTTTAATTAATTAATTTTCATTAAGTAATTCTTTTAACATGAGGGAGTTAATTTGTTTTTTGTGACCATTGTCACTAAAGACGTTTACACAAGATTACAATGAATACAGTTACATAGTATTTACATAAATATACGTACATACATAGAACTTTATACATCTTCCGTTTTTACATTGACATTTACATTGAAGTTGCTTAGCAAGACAAAGTGTGTTACGTTTGTACATAGAAAAATAGAAAAAATTAAAAAACAGAGTGATGAAGATTGATCTGGACTAACTGCAGCATCGAAATTACAATCGGGTAGAGTGTTCTCCACCACGGTAATGTTGGAAGCTTCCGAGTCGGAGGAAAAGGCTAGAAGCTCATCCTCCTTCAAAAGCTCCGTGTCACGGCAGTCTTCCACCTCCATGTCCGACAGAGTGTCGTTAATGACTAAAGGTGGAATAGTGAAGCCACAGGCGGATTTTATCAAAAACATGGCCAAAACTATAAAAAAAATATTTCGAATTGTTGGTTTTTTTTTATGCCAAGTTGTTTACATATTACATATGCATATTACCTGACTAATCCCGCTATTTATATTACAGGCGTTTGGTCGTCTAAAGTGGTAGCTTTTGTGAAACACGTCAGAGTTGATTTTGGTGTTTGAGAAGAGGTTGAATTGTTTTGTTTTTTTAATTTTCTGTGTTATCTTACTAACATCAATTAATATGGAATCTCTTTCTAGTGGTAATGACAAGAGTTATAGTGTAAAATTTTGTGGTAATTATAAGTTCAACGCAGATTTGAAAAGTATTCAAAATAGGTCCTTTTGAGACAATAAAAAAAGTCGTACTTTATTGTTTCATAAAGGAAAAGTTTTGTTACCCTGCATAGTTCCACAATAAAAAATTAGCTTGGAATTTACCTTAATACCAGCTTATTAAGGAATCACCATAAACCGTTGCGATATTTTGCGATCTTGCAAGATAACGTCAAGTAAACCTGAAAATAAAAGGTTGCCTCAACAAGTTTTTTATGGCTTCAGTTTTTTGCTTACAATCAAGTTTAATTTTTTTTTTAAGAAATCTGCTTACATCCTTGAGAAGCTGTCCATCTCAAGAACTCAAAGAAAAAATAATTTTCTTAGCAGAAAAAGTAAAAACTCTACTTACATTGATAACGCAGAGGACACAAAAAAAAAAAAGTTTGCCTCATAACTCAGAGGACACAAAAAAAAAAAAAAAAATAAGTTTGCGTCTAAGAAACATTTAAGCCATTCGATGGCCGAGCACTTATTCGAAATACCGAACGCGAGATAACACCTGACACTTACACAATGACAAGTGCAACGCTAGCAGAACTCACGCAAGAAATAAAAAAACTAAAACCCAAAAAAGCTCGTGGTTACGACCTAATAACGGGAGAAGTCTTAAAAATGCTGCCTAGAAAAGCCCTGATCAAGCTTCTCTATATTATAAATACTGCGCTTAGATTAGAATATGTCCCGAGCCAATGGAAAATTGCGGAAGTCATAATGATTCTTAAACCAGGAAAACCGCCGAGTGACAAGAAATCTTATAGACCCATTTCGCTGCTCCCAATAATTTCTAAAATCTTCGAGAGAATATTACTCAAGCGCTTACAGCCGATCATCGAGGATCAGAATCTTATCCCTGATCACCAGTTTGGGTTCAGAACCAAACACTCAACTATTGATCAGGTGCAAAGAATCACTGACGTAATAGAAAAAGCTCTTGAAGAAAAGAAGATCTGCTCAAGCGTATTTCTTGATGTCTCGCAGGATAAGGTGTGGCATGAAGACTTGAAGTTTAAATTACGTCAGGTTCTGCCTGCACGCCTTTATAATATAATGACAACATATCTTGGGAATAGACTCTTCCGTGTCAGACACGGAAACAAATATTCGCAATTCAAAGAAATTACAGCCGGCGTACCCCAAGATAGTGTCCTTGGCCCGCTTCTGTATCTTCTGTATAGCCGCGATATACAGCAAGAATAAGACACCGTTCTAGCCACGTTTGCCGATGACACTGCTATTTTAGCAATTGGCAAAACGATCGAAGAAACAACAGTTAAACTACAAAACGCTGTGAATAGTGTAAACGAATGGACAAAGGCTTGGCGGATCGCCCTCAATGAAACCAAATCTGTTCATGTAAACTTCACTTACAAGAAAAAGAACAGTTTACCTATCCTTATAAACTCGGTTCGTATTCCCTTCGCAAACGAGGCTAAATACATCGGAATGACACTCGACGCTAAAATGGAAGTCGCATGTGAAAAAGAAGCGTAAACAACTCGATAACAAATTTAGAGAAATGTATTGGTTACTTGGGAAACATTCCAAGCTCAATACTGAGAACAAGCTGCTGTTATATAAGCAAGTGCTAAAGCCGGTGTGGACATATGGTATACAACTCTGGGGTTGTACCAAAAAAACAAACGCCAATATTTTACAAACTTTTGAAAATAAAGTGCTAAGAGAAATTCTCAATGCACCGTGGTACGTAAGAAATGATGATATACATAGAGATCTCGGAATTCCTACAGTCGAAAATGAAATTAAAAACTTCGCGCCAAAGCACAAAAATCGAATAAGCGAACACGTTAATAATACAGTCCTACAACTCCTGGATGAAAGAAATGTATTGCGCCGTCTACAAAGGATCAAACCTTTTGACTTAGCACGATAAAAATTAACCGCGCCTAAATAGCGGAACATGCAGGGACTTTCATTGGAAAGGCACCTGCCAAACGTCTCTATTTCGTGATAAAAAAATTGCAATTCTCTATTGATCACAATAAGCGCGCATCTATAAAGACCCTTCCTCCAGCTTGGCGACTTTCCAGCTGCTAGTTGGAAGTGAAGGGTTACTGACTTGGATGATCTGGAGTATTTCATAAATATTCGAGGGCTCGGCTGGGATCCAGGTGCGAGTTCTAGGTCTACTCGGGATCTCCTCCCTCGCAACAACCTCGCGTTTTGCACCCGGCCAAACCTTACCAAGCTTGCCTATGGCCAGTTTGTAGAGATCGCAAGGTCTCCGATCGACGCAAGCTTTACGTGGCCTTGATGCCACCCGCCGTCGCGACAGATAGGAGGAGGGCCAGGATTTTCCTTCATGATCCCAAGAAAACCTGTTGCCAGTTTAGATGGGATCATTGTCCATTTTTCAGGAGCTAGCACAAACTTGCTTTTAAGGACCTTGCTGTAGGACTTAGATGAGAAGTTGGACGGCCTGGGAGAGATGCCGGTGTTGTGCACTTTGGCCCTTTTCGCGTCCGAAACGGAATCGTCCAACGACCTTTGTCGCTTTGACGTTAAGTCGCTGCTCGTCCCAGCTGGTTCGCTGCTGGCGATTTTCCTAGCCCAAGCTAGGTTTTGCTCCATTTTTGCCGTTCTCTTTTCTTCCGGAATTCTTCCGAAACACTGGAGAATACGGCTCGCTGTGTGGCGCTCTTTATAGGTCTGTTTTGAAGGGGAATTTTGTCTCATGACACGCTTTGCCCTTGGAAGGTCCTGTCTGAACCGAGGATGGGTGGGTTTACCCTTAGGTTCCATGCGGCTATTGGCAGCAGTTTACCCACAATCCTTCTGTTGGCCAGCTCTTCAGGAGCGCTACCAGTGGACAGCTTGGGTGCCGTACTACTGCCCGGTTTATAAAGGAATATTAGCATTATTTAGGTTACTCATAACAGTTCCCACGAGTGGCGGTGAAAGGAGGTCCATCTGTACAGAGATCCGCTGTATACAGATAAGGCTAGCTGATTCATATGTCGTCAGGTATCCGAATACTCCGTTCACGACCGAGCTATTTTTGGAGTTGGGCCCCAGCCGAGTTGATCATCTTCACGGAACGTATAACACCTTGATCCAGTCTAACGGAGGGGAGAGGGGAAAGAAAAGGGGAAAGGGTGTTCAGTACTAAGGAATATGCTTCAAATCACCCATACATAAATTCGCTGCAGAATGAAGAGTAAAAATGTACTTCTTTTATTTTTATTGTTTGATTTAGATATAAAAATACAAGCAATAACTTTGCAAACACAAATAAGTTAATAAAAACCAAGTAGAAAAAAGTACAACACAGCTGCGAACTGTCTAAAGCACGACAAAGTAGAGAGTAGCTCTGCTTGGGCGTTGAAGTGGCGCTTACGATATTTACGATCAAACGCCGACCTAACGCCTTAGATAACATTTTGTGCCACACCATAGGAGCCCATTCTTTCTACTCAATCAGTCAACGCGAGTTAAATAAAATAAGACCAACCGGTACTTCGTTTCTTGATAACTTTATTGATTCGCTTCTTAACACCGACTGTCATTAGCTTAATAATATTTTGAATACTTAACTCTAGTTGCTGATTTCTGAAGGCCATGGGTATTGACCCATTGATTCTGCAGCATATGTGTACAATACATATCATATTCATTCTATATTGGTGCGAAGCAACACAAATGTACCTTGAGCAAGTTTGCTGACTCGGCATTGTGTAACTTCACTTCCTCTAATTCTCTAATTTTAAATTCTCCTGAATTTCGTTTTCTTTTGGTTCTATCTATTATTCTATATTTTATATACTATACTAGTTTTAGGCTTTTACCTTTTTTTCCGTATAATACATATTATAACTGCTAAAACAATTAGTGTTATGCTAACAACCGAACTAATAATTAAGCTTATAATGTAATTATTATTTTTGTGGTATTTCAATTCTTTAATTTCTTTAATGTTCTCAAAATTCTTTATTATAAGGTGGTCAAATGTAAACAATTTGGTAAAATTATACTGTGTGTCTTCAAAATAGTGATATTTAATTTTCATTTCAAAATTTTGGTTCGAAAACGTCTTGTTACAAATTTCAATTGAACTATTATTAATATTTATAAGGAAGTTTCCAGTCAGATTTAGTTTTCTATTATCACAACTGTTTATTGCTTCATCAAATTTCATGATTATACATAAAATGGTTTCATCATCGATTTGCTTAATTTCCTTGTTACAATTTTCACATAATTTGCTATTATTTTGAGTTAAACAGTTATTTTGGTCCTTAAGGTCTTGAATGTACATTTCGTTATTAAAAGCATATTCTTTATTGTTGTACTCTATAAGTTGTTGGTATTTTTGGATTATTTTGAGACCTTTTTCATTGGGCATACTAGTTAACAATTTTATTTGGACTTACATTATGAACCCTGTGCATAAATTAGGGCCTACAAACTGATTAGGTCTTTTAACTGTTGTTGGATGAATACTCAATCATTTTTGTTTTCGGTAGTAAGGCTCATTCTTATGACGTAAATGTTTATAATCACTTATCACTTATATTTATAAAATACAAATTTCTGATCTGATGTATTTTCGTATGTGACAAAAAATCTGCGAATTTACTGAACGGATTTAAATGCAGTTTCTTCATATAGATTCAGGATACTTCCATCTGATAGTTTCTATATAAATTATTTTAAAATTTTCAACAGAAAGCCTGTAAACAAACAAAAGAAACTGTTTTATTTAAATTAATTGCATTTTCTGTTATCTCTATTTTTCTCGACTTTCACCAAACAGATTGTAATCAAAATTGCATATCTGTTTAGAGGTTTTATTAACAAAGCCATTGATATATATATCATCTTTGTACGTTTTCCGTAAGAAAAGTTATAACAAAAAACAAATATTATTAAAGTGCAATCGCGAACACGATCAATGGAGACCATTGCCACTATCAGTGCTCAAGCGGCGTTCATGTTTGTGCGTGTTGGTACGGTTTTTTTTATTTCGGTCGTCGTGTGTAGGGGGAAATATTCCATGGGCATAGTTTTATTTAAGGGTGGGTTTTTGTTTATTTTTCATTGGTATATTATGCTCTGCTGGCGCGCAATACAAGTCACGTATTGGAACGTGAAAAAAGATTGTCGAACTAGATAATGAGTGTTTACACGATAGGTACATGTGTACATAGTAATATGTTGCAAAGTGAATAGCCCCGTTTCGCATCTGGTCCAGCAAAAATCATCCTAAATCGTGTGATTATACTAAATTGATTGAAGAGTACTGTGCGTAAAAATTGCCACATCGGTTTCTTGCTACAAAGCCGTTGAATGAAAGTCATTATCATTTAAATAGTTGAATAAAAATTAAAATTCAATAATTTTATTTGCCGTACTCTTCGCTTTTGAATTATATCACTCATACACACACACACACACACGATGTCAATCAACCTTAGATCGAAAACCACTCAAATCAAAGGCAACATCTCTACGTCCTCTCAGCTTTTTTCCCCAACCACTAAACAACTCAGCGATGGAGTAACGGGATTAACACTAGCAGATCTCGAAAAGCGGCTGAATAAACAAAGTGAGATCATAACTGCTCACATAACCGGGGAAATAAATAAAATCAGAAGCGATGTCATGTCTAGGATAGATGAAATTGAAAGAAACTGGTCCGACCACGTGCAAAAAGTCAACAATTCACTTTCCGATCTCCAAGAGCGCGTTGCAAACATCGAAACCGATGTTCATAATGAATTCAAGCAAGAGCTTTGTGACCTTCAAAAACACTGCGACACCTTAGAGCGGAGGGAATACGCAGGAGACGCCGTCGCTTTTGGCATTCCACAACTTCCGGACGAAAATTTAAGACTCGTCTTCAACCGCCTCTGTCATACCATCGACTGCAAACCACCAGCTCTTAAACAGATTTTCCGGGCACGAGCGCGCAACAGCAGGGACGAGCCCCCCATCATCATCAAATTCAATAATTCGCAAGAGAGAAATGCCGTGTTGAGATCGTTCGCCTGTTATCGCAAACAAGTGAATTCACCACTTCGACTGCGTGATGCTGGCTTTGACACCGAAGCAGACCGCTACATTTTTATCAATGAGAGCCTTACAGCTAGGAATCGCTCACTTCTCCAATATGCCCTACGCAAGAAAAACAAAAAACAGCTGTTCTCTGTCTACACCAAGTCTGGTTCGGTTTTCGTGAAGCTGAGTGCAAACGAGAGAAGCCTTCCCATCAGCAACATTGGCGATTTGGATGCAGCTGTGGCTAGATGTCAAATGTCGCACAAATCGTAAGCTGAGACCGTCAACATTGTGTCTACATACTATGTTTTCATTATTTTCTTTTTATTCTTTACATATTTTTTGTTTTATTATGTTCTTCCTTTTTCCTTTAGTTAACTTTTTAAAATTACGTTGTAAATGTTTAGTGGCCATGGTCAGTTATACATTTTTTCTTTCTCTTTGTTCTTGTGAAATCATTTGTGTTTCTGATTCTTCTTTTTGCTTTTCAAATTTAAATCTTAATGCAGCCGAGTTTAGGTGCACCTGATGGAGATTCCACTGACGCCAGCATGAATGAGAATCTGTACTCCATGTTGCGTATTCTGCGTCGGCAAAACGATGGTTTGCATGTCTGTCATCTCAATGCACAAAGTTTAAAGCCAAAGTTGGATGAATTTCGTTACTTATTTGCAGAGTCGAAGATTGACGTTGTCTGCGTATCGGAAACATGGTTCGCCCCTGACTTACCTGACGAAATATTTAGTGTGGTTGGCTACAAAGTTTTTCGCTCTGATAGAGTGACTCGCAAAGGCGGTGGTGTCGCAATTTACGTGCGTGCAGGGCTTCGTTGCCAGCTCGTTTGTAAATCGGATGCTAACTGTCTCTCTGAATATCTATTTATTAACATTGCAAGCGAGAGTGGTCAAGTCTTACTGGGTACTGTGTATAGGCCAAACAAATATGTTGATCTATCCCCTGTTGTCACTGTCCTTGAGGAAATCTCTTGCTCCACCCCTCACATTATTTTGTGTGGGGATTTTAATTGCAATTTACTAGACACAAATAGTTCGGCTAACTTCATAAATAGCATGATGTCAGTTAATTTAACTACTGTCAATTCTACCACCCCAACTCACTTCTCAAACAGCACCAATACGTTGCTCGATCTTTACCTAACCAATAATATTAACAATGTCCTTCTCTACAGCCAACTTTCAGCTCCAGGTTTTTCGAAGCATGAATTAATCTACCTGACTTTCGACGCTCGCCCTCAAAGAAACCAGACGCTCGTTAGCTATAGAGACTTCAAGAGCATAAATTATTCAAATCTAATTCATGACGTGTCTAACACTGAATGGTATAGAATATTTTATCTGAGTTCAGTCAACGACCAATGTGCTCTCTTGCAACATCAAATAAATCAACTTTTTGAAAAACATGTTTGCTTAAAAAGCAAAGTCATAAAGTCCAATTCACCTGCGTGGCTTAATAGGGATATTCTGAATTTGATTAAAAAGCGTAATGTTGCCTATATCCGTTGGAAAAGGCTACGTAACACGGTTGTCCTAAAAATCAGAACTGCTAAAATGCAGTACTATGAAACTGCACTGAATCCACTGCGTGTTTCAGGACAAAATCTATGGAAAAATCTGCGCAAACTAGGAGTGGGCAAACAAAAAACAGGCGCTATGTCAGATGTTGATTGTGACCAGCTTAACCTGAATTTTGTCTCCGGTACATCTATAGGCCCAATTACCACGGACATTCCTAATTTGGTCCAAAGTGGCGAAGAATACGGCGACCAATTCAATTTTATCCGGTTAAGTCGTGAAGATGTGGTTGAGGCGTTGCTGTCCGTTAAATCGAATGCCACAGGTCTAGATGAAATTAACCCCAAGTTTACAAAGCTGCTATTGCCCTATATTCTAGATCATATTGCGCATCTTTTCAACACAATCTTGACACGCTGCGAATATCCAACGGACTGGAAACGTGCAAAAATTCTACCAATTCCTAAGAAATCGAATAACTGTTCTCCCGAGTATCGCCCAATCGCGATATTACCTTTTCTGTCGAAAGTCTTCGAAAAGGCTGTACTTAAGCAAATGCAGAAATATCTTTGCGATAAACATCTTTTATGTAGTGTCCAATCGGGATTTAGAGGCAAGCGTAGCTGTAAAACCGCACTCTTATCTGTTGTCGATGATGTTAGGTTAGCTCTGGATAGAAATGAAATGACATTTTTGACGCTTTTAGATTTTTCTAAGGCTTTCGACACCGTGGACCATAGCCTACTTTGTTTGAAACTACTCAATTTTTTTAGGTTTTCATCCAATGCGGCACAACTTATCAGGTCATATTTAGTTGGACGGCAGCAATGTGTAGTTGTTGACAATCGGGTCTCCAACTTCCTGGAAGTGGTTAGAGGCGTACCGCAGGGATCAATCCTTGGGCCCCTCCTATTTTCCCTCTATGTGAATGAGCTTCCCCAAATCCTCAAACATTGCTCCAGTCACATGTATGCCGACGACGTCCAACTTTTTCTGAGCTGTCCTCCTTCTAACGCAGCATCTACCGTAAGTGCCATTAATGAAGACCTGAAAAACGTCGAACTCTGGTCAGTTAAAAACAAACTATGCTTGAACCCAGAAAAGTCCAAAACTCTTTTAATTTACAAAAGAAACCTTAACTTCGCCAACTTTCCGCAAATAAGACTTGGTCAATCGCCTATTAAGTATGTTACCACCGCAAAAAATCTAGGGTTGGTTTTCAATTCAACGCTAACCTGGACGGATCACCTAAGTGCTACGATCGGTAAAGTTTATGGTGTACTCCGTGTACTTTGGGTTTCTCAGCGTTTCATACCTTCTGAAACAAAGTTACTTCTCGCTAGGTCACTACTACTACCAATATTGCTTTACGGCTGCGAAATTTTTTGTAATGTTGATTCTCATACGCGAAAAAAATTTAATGTCATCTTTAATAATATTGCACGCTACGTATTTAACTTGCGGCGTTACGACCATGTTTCCCGATTTTCCAAGCAGATTGTCGGCTGTTCTCTTGAAAATCTGTTAAAATATCGATCATTATCACTAATGCACGAAATCTTGCACACACGCGAATCCGAATATCTCTACAACAAACTGCAACTTTCCATATCTCCCCGATCTTTCGCATTAATCCAGCCCAGATATGCTTGTTTGATCTCAGAACGTACTTTTTTCGTTCATGTAACCCGTTTATGGAACTCCCTACCCGTTGAATTTAGAAGAATCAGAAATACAACCCACTTTAAAACCTCACTTTTCAGATACCTGGCCAGTTAACATAATTAACCTAATTCTTTTGTCACTAACGTGAACTTATGTTAGTTCACCAACATGCTTCTTCTTTTTAATCTAACATTATCAAATAATTATTATATATGTATGTATGTACTTCAATTTTCACTCTTTTACGAAGTAACTTATAATTTATAAACTATTCACCTTTTGTAACTAACCATGTATAAAGCCTTACACACCTATAAGATCTATCTTACCGTGTTAGCATACTGAAATAAATGAAATGAAATGAAGTGTTTCACACTCTAAACAATCCATTCCATATCCTATATAAATTTCTCATTTCGTTCATATTCTCCCAGCACGAATAGAACGTAAAGGCAACATAATTACTCATGGTTTTGTTTTTACTACACTCAACACAAAACGACCATACATACTCTTATCTCCTACAGTACCTACATGTGCCCTATACCTATAAACTTTCCATATCCGCATGTAAGGTTGACTTGAGCAAAACTCAACCCTTTTGTATGACTTCGTTCACAGCTAAGATGAACGAATTTGTCGATACGATGTGCGTTCAATTTTTTTTTTTGGCATATATTTTTGATGGGTACATTTCGTTTCCCACTCAACTGAACGAGTCGAATGAATGGAAGGCATCGCTGCCCCAGGTTAGGGTTTTGTTCTGATATGAATTATGATTTGGCTCAAGTGCACGAGAGGCTGGCACGAATTGGGAAATACACTGAGAAATTGACTGAAGGTATGACTTAGGGTACAAGTGGAAGCACATTTTGTGGGTGGTTGATATTCAGTTAAGAAAATTTTAGAAACAGAAATATTGTTCTCTGAAAGTTATAGGCGTTCATGAACGAAATGAACAATAGGACGCGTCGCCACTGGTACTATGTATGGATGTTGCTGCCGGTTTTTTAGATGGGGACACAGTTTGAGTGTCACACATATATATGTACAAATGTATATACATATGTATACCTATACATACATATTTGTGGAGCAAATCTTTAAAATGTTAAAAGTTGTACAATTGTGGCACCCGATTATAAGATATGTATGTAAAAATTTACATATGTACATATTTTTATGCGTAATGGGTTTCACAAATTGTCAACATCATTTTACAATATTTGCTACATAAATACATATATGCGACTAAAGTTATTATGTGGATTAGATGATATGTATGACAATCGTTTGATGCCGAAATGACGTCGCGGGCACATAATTGTGTGGTTTTTACACGTCGGCTAATCTTAGCTTGGCTGCAACCAAAAGATCCGCTTACACATCGGTCAAATACATTATGTACGGACAAAATTTCAACCCTTCCAAGAAAAAACAAAAGTACTGTCCACCGCAGAAAATAACTTCCAGCAGTCCATCAACGCACTAAGCCAAAGTTAACAAAATGCCTTTATCTGCAAGTAGACATTATTTCTTTTAGTTTTTATTTATAGTCTCCCTAACATACAAATTTATTTAAAATATGTATGTACATATGTATATGTATTTACCTGTACTCCTTTTTCTATTAATAGAAGCAAAATTTTGTGTTTACCTTGCCTTTTTTAATTTCATTTGTTTTCAGGAAAGAAATCGAAGAGAACACTGACTTAAGAATACCACTTAAGACGCCCTATGAACTCGAAATCGAAGTTGATCACTTCGTCGAAATCGTGCAGTGTGCCGGGTGGAATAATACTTCTCACGAAAAAAAGAAGCACACAAATTGCGGCTTAAAATATCCACCGGAAATAAAGGAAATGATAAGGGAAAAAAGGAAAGCGCGTAAGAAATGGCAACAAAGTCGTGCTCCACAGCATAAAGCTCACTAAAACTGACTGAGTAATCTATTGAAACAGACTATAAACAATTTTAAGAACCGTGCAATAAGGACCTACCTCGAAAACTTAACCGCTGAAAAAGAATCCAATTATTCGCTTTGGAAAGCTATAAAAGGCACCAAAAGACCAAAAATCCCTACGCCGCCAATCAAGAATAGCAATGACGAATGGGCGAAGGGAGACAAAGAAATTCGATGGCCGAGCTCTTATTCGAAATACTGAACGCGAGATAACACCTGACACTTACACAATAACAAGTGCAACGCTAGCAGAACTCACGCAAAAAATAAAAAAAACTAAAACCCAAAAAAGCTCCTGGTTACGACCTCATAACGGGAGAAGTCTTAAAAATGCTGCCTAGAAAAGCCTTAATCAAGCTTCTCTATATTATAAATGCTGCGCTTAGATTAGAATATGTCCCGAGCCAATGAAAAATTGCGGAAGTCATAATGATTCTTAAACCAGGAAAACCGCCGAGTGACAAGAAATCTTATAGACCCATTTCGCTGCTCCCAATAATTTCTAAAATCTTCGAGAGAATATTGCTCAAGCGCTTACAGCCGATCATCGAGGATCAGAATCTTATCCCTGATCACCAGTTTGGGTTCAGAACCAAACACTCAACTATTGATCAGGTGCATAGAATCACTGACGTAATAGAAAAAGCTCTTGAAGAAAAGAAGATCTGCTCAAGCGTATTTCTTGATGTCTCGCAAGCCTTTGATATGGTGTGGCATGAAGGCTTGAAGTTTAAATTACGTCAGGTTCTGCCTGCACGATTATACAATATACTGACAACATATCTCGGGAATAGAATCTTCCGTGTCAGACACGGAAACGAATATTCACAGTTTAAAGAAATTACAGCCGGCGTACCCCAAGGAAGTGTCCTTCGCCCGCTTCTGTATACCCGTGATATACCGCAAGAAGAAGACACCGTTCTAGCTACGTTTGCCGATGACACTGCTATTTTAGCAATTGGCAAAACGATCGAAGAAACGACAGATAAACTACAAAACGCTGTGAATAGTGTAAACGAATGGACAAAGACTTGGCGGATCGCCCTCAACGAAACCAAATCTGTCCATGTAAACTTCACTTTCTTGTAAGTTTAAACAATTTACCTATCCTTATAAACTCGGTTCGTATTCCCTTCGCAAACGAGGCTAAATACCTCGGAATGACACTCGACGCTAAATTAAAATGGAAGTCGCATGTGAAAAAGAAACGTAAAGAACTCGATAACAAATTTAATGTATTGGTTACTTGGGAAACATTCCAAGCTCAATACTGAGAACAAGCTGCTGTTATATAAGCAAGTGCTAAAGCCGGTGTGGACATATGGTACACAACTCTGGGGTTGTACCAAAAAAAACAAACGCCAATATTTTACAAACTTTTGAAAATAAAGTGCTAAGAGAAATTGTCAATGTACCGTGGTACGTAAGAAATGATGATATACATAGAGATCTCGGAATTCCTACAGTCGAAAATGAAATTAAAAACTTCGCGCGAAAGCACAAAAATCGAATAAGCGAACACGTTATTAATACAGTCCTACAACTTCTGGATGAAAGAAATGTATTGCGCCGTCTACAAAGGATCAAACCTTTTGACTTAGCACGATAAAAATTAACCGCGCCTAAATAGCGGAACATGCAGGGACTTTCATTGGAAAGGCACCTGCCAAACGTCTCTATTTCGTGATAAAAAAATTGCTTGATAAGTCCTTACTTAGTTGCAGTAACTAACAAGTTTATATTGAAGGGAATATTATTTACTGAATATTATTTACTGAATATTATTTAAAATCTTCAAAAAGTGTTAAGTTCATACCAGTGGGTAAAGATTTAAAAATTAGTAAAATTCAGAAGACTGTGTATATTTAAAAAGTACGTACTTATTGTATATGGTATTGGTACAAAAAGTGGAAATTTTGTATGGGGATTCTATAACGGGACCTCAAATCTTGTTGCTCAAAAGTTCATTTTGTCTCAGAGTTTTAACGCATTCATTTTTGTTTTCCTGTTGAACATACTCTTTTCGCAAAATAAAAGAAGGGAAAGAAAAGAGATGAACAGAAACTCGTTTCCAGTGTGACCATTAGCTTAAAAATATTTCACTTATTCTGAAAAGTGGAATATTTGTTTTCCAGTTTAGTATTTTTATGTTCCACATTTAAATTCTACATACATAGGAAAATAATTTTTTTTTTTTTCCGGTGTAGGTGAAAATCTTGCATAGACACTATGAGGACCGCAGACGCGTGCTCATAGTAGTGTGAGATTCTTACTCACTAAAAAACACCTCCCTTCGATATAAACTTTTAAGTTACTGCAACTAAGTAAGGACTTATCAAGCAATTTTTTTATCACGAAATAGAGACGTTTGGCAGGTGCCTTTCCAATGAAAGTCCCTGCATGTTCCGCTATTTAGGCGCGGTTAATTTTTATCGTGCTAAGTCAAAAGGTTTGATCCTTTGTAGACGGCGCAATACATTTCTTTCATCCAGAAGTTGTAGGACTGTATTATTAACGTGTTCGCTTATTCGATTTTTGTGCTTTCGCGCGAAGTTTTTAATTTCATTTTCGACTGTAGGAATTCCGAGATCTCTATGTATATCATCATTTCTTACGTACCACGGTACATTGAGAATTTCTCTTAGCACTTTATTTTCAAAAGTTTGTAAAATATTGGCGTTTGTTTTTTTGGTACAACCCCAGAGTTGTATACCATATGTCCACACCGGCTTTAGCACTTGCTTATATAACAGCAGCTTGTTCTCAGTATTGAGCTTGGAATGTTTCCCAAGTAACCAATACATTTCTCTAAATTTGTTATCGAGTTGTTTACGCTTCTTTTTCACATGCGACTTCCATTTTAATTTAGCGTCGAGTGTCATTCCGAGGTATTTAGCCTCGTTTGCGAAGGGAATACGAACCGAGTTTATAAGGATAGGTAAATTGTTTAAACTTACAAGAAAGTGAAGTTTACATGGACAGATTTGGTTTCGTTGAGGGCGATCCGCCAAGTCTTTGTCCATTCGTTTACACTATTCACAGCGTTTTGTAGTTTATCTGTCGTTTCTTCGATCGTTTTGCCAATTGCTAAAATAGCAGTGTCATCGGCAAACGTAGCTAGAACGGTGTCTTCTTCTTGCGGTATATCACGGGTATACAGAAGCGGGCGAAGGACACTTCCTTGGGGTACGCCGGCTGTAATAATCTAAGCGCAGCATTTATAATATAGAGAAGCTTGATTAAGGCTTTTCTAGGCAGCATTTTTAAGACTTCTCCCGTTATGAGGTCGTAACCACGAGCTTTTTTGGGTTTTAGTTTTTTTTATTTTTTGCGTGAGTTCTGCTAGCGTTGCACTTGTTATTGTGTAAGTGTCAGGTGTTATCTCGCGTTCAGTATTTCGAATAAGAGCTCGGCCATCGAATGGCTTAAATGTTTCTTCCAGATGGGCGGCGAAAATATCCGCTTTTTCTTTGTCTCCCTTCGCCCATTCGTCATTGCTATTCTTGATTGGCGGCGTAGGGATTTTTGGTCTTTTGGTGCCTTTTATAGCTTTCCAAAGCGAATAATTGGATTCTTTTTCAGCGGTTAAGTTTTCGAGGTAGGTCCTTATTGCACGGTTCTTAAAATTGTTTATAGTCTGTTTCAATAGATTACTCAGTCGGTTTAAGTGAGCTTTATGCTGTGGAGCACGACTTTGTTGCCATTTCTTACGCGCTTTCCTTTTTTCCCTTATCATTTCTTTTATTTCCGGTGGATATTTTAAGCCGCAATTTGTGTGCTTCTTTTTTCCGTGAGAAGTATTATTTCAACCGGCACACTGCACGATTTCGACGAAGCAATCAACTTCGATTTCGAGTTCATAGGGCGTCTTAAGTGGTATTCTTAAGTCAGTGTTCTCTTCGATTTCTTTCCTGAAAACAAATGAAATTAAAAAAGGCAAGGTAAACACAAAATTTTGCTTCTATTAATAGAAAAAGGAGTACAGGTAAATACATATACATACATATGTACATACATATTTTAAATAAATTTGTATGTTAGGGAGACTATAAATAAAAACTAAAAGAAATAATGTCTACTTGCAGATAAAGGCATTTTGTTAACTTTGGCTTAGTGCGTTGAGGGACTGCTGGAAGTTATTTTCTGCGGTGGACAGTACTTTTGTTTTTTCTTGGAAGGGTTGAAATTTTGTCCGTACATAATGTATTTGACCGATGTGTAAACGGATCTTTTGGTTGCAGACAAGCTAAGATTAGGCGACGTGTAAAAACCACACAATTATGTGCCCGCGACGTCATTTCGGCATCAAACGATTGTCATACATATCATCTAATCCACATAATAACTTTAGTCGCATATATGTATTTATGTAGCAAATATTGTAAAATGATGTTGACAATTTGTGAAACCCATTACGCATAAAAATATGTACATATGTACATTTTTACATACATATCTTATAATCGGGTGCGACAATTGTACAACTTTTAACATTTTAAAGATTTGCTCCACAAATATGTATGTATAGGTATACATATGTATATACATTTGTACATATATATGTGTGACACTCAAACTGTGTCCCCATCTAAAAAACCGGCAGCAACATCCATACATAGTACCAGTGGCGACGCGTCCTATTGTTCATTTCGTTCATGAACGCCTATAACTTTCAGAGAACAATATTTCTGTTTCTAAAATTTTCTTAACTGAATATCAACCACCCACAAAATGTGCTTCCACTTGTACCCTAAGTCATACCTTCAGTCAATTTCTCAGTGTATTTCCCAATTCGTGCCAGCCTCTCGTGCACTTGAGCCAAATCATAATTCATATCAGAACAAAACCCTAACCTGGGGCAGCGATGCCTTCCATTCATTCGACTCGTTCAGTTGAGTGGGAAACGAAATGTACCCATCAAAAATATATGCCAAAAAAAAAAATTTAACGCACATCGTATCGACAAATTCGTTCATCTTAGCTGTGAACGAAGTCATACAAAAGGGTTGAGTTTTGCTCAAGTCAACCTTACATGCGGATATGGAAAGTTTATAGGTATAGGGCACATGTAGGTACTGTAGGAGATAAGAGTATGTATGGTCGTTTTGTGTTGAGTGTAGTAAAAACAAAACCATGAGTAATTATGTTGCCTTTACGTTATATTCGTGCTGGGAGAATATGAACGAAATGAGAAATTTATATAGGATATGGAATGGATTGAGTTTACTTTGAGTTTTAATTTTGAGTGAAGCTGTGAAAAGGAAAATCATCTCAAAGTTGGTTAGAATTTAAGTGGAAAAGCTGTTGTTTGTACTTTTATGAACTGAACGCCTACACATTTTACTCACGCGTCGCCACTGCATAGTACATGCATACCTACATACGTTTGTTATCCTCGCTATGGCGATATTCCACATCCATTGCACATAATGCGTAAGTGAATCGCATACACATGATATGTATGTAGGTATATAATATGTATGTAATCGACTCAGAAAAATGGAACAAATTTGTGTGGGCATACATAAATGAGTAACCACATGTGCGATCGCCAAAAGAACATTCTTTTATGTGATTTTTTTTACACAATACACATACTATGTACACATGTACCTATCGTGTAAACACTCATTATCTAGTTCGACAATCTTTTTTCACGTTCCAATACGTGACTTGTATTGCGCGCCAGCAGAGCATAATATACCAATGAAAAATAAACAAAAACCCACCCTTAAATAAAACTATGCCCATGGAATATTTCCCCCTACACACGACGACCGAAATAAAAAAAACCGTACCAACACGCACAAACATGAACGCCGCTTGAGCACTGATAGTGGCAATGGTCTCCATTGATCGTGTTCGCGATTGCACTTTAATAATATTTGTTTTTTGTTATAACTTTTCTTACGGAAAACGTACAAAGATGATATATATATCAATGGCTTTGTTAACCTCTAAACAGATATGTAATTTTGATTACAATCTGTTTGGTGAAAGTCGAGAAAAATAGAGATAACTTCCCAGAAAATGCAATTAATTTAAATAAAACAGTTTCTTTTGTTTGTTTACAGGCTTTCTGTTGAAAATTTTAAAATAATTTATATAGAAACTATCAGATGGAAGTATCCTGAATCTATATGAAGAAACTGCATTTAAATCCGTTCAGTAAATTCGCAGATTTTTTGTCACATACGAAAATACATCAGATCAGGAATTTGTATTTTATAAATATAAGTGATGTCTTCCTTTATCGGAAAATGATCTAATTGTTGCTCAGGTGCTAAGTGAATTGTGGCTAAATTGGATTCTGACTCATTGTCTAACTGATCAACATCTTTAATGCGGCTTAGGAAATCCGCTACTTTACTTTTCTTTCCCCTAAAATATTCAATTTCATAATTAAATTCTGATAATTTAAGTAACCATCTTTGATTCCTAGAGGAGAATTCCTTTCCATTGTATTTTTTATTACCCATATATGCCCATTGATGCGTTAACGCAACAAAGCACGGATTGGAATTTCTGAGTTTGGCTTTCTTTTTCTTTACATCCAATTAGGCCGCAGGCAACCTTCTTAAGACAGTGATATCTTTATTATCACTAAAGTTAAAAAAAATTTTTTTTGGAATTGTTTAAGCTTAGCATTATTTATGCGGAGTCTGTAAAAATCTTACGTAACATAAGAAAAAAATTAACTTGGGCATAAATGGGTTAAGATACTTGATCGGTTGGTGGTCAGTTATTATTTTAAACTTATTATTATTATTATGTGGTCGCCGTGGCTCAGTGGTTAGTGCGTTGGACTGCTGACCGAGCGGCGTGGGTTCAAGCCCCAGCCAAGAAAAACACCAACAAATTTTCGCGGCACCACCTCTCGTCGGGAAATGACAAGCCTCCGGGAGTATATTCTGTCATGAAAGAGCTTCTCAATTCGTCGTTCGGAGGCGGCAATAAATTGTAGGTCCCTTCCATTCGTGCGAAACATGTTACACGCACAACATGAATGGTTGCGAGAAGCTAGGCCTTGGCTCATCCCGAGCTGTTGCGCCAGCTATTTATTTTATTTTACCCCAGAAGTATGGCCTTAAGTATGTGACTGCCCAGACAATAGCCAAAAATTCCTTGTCGGTGCGTGAATAGTTCTTTTCGTGGTCATTGAGAGACCTCGAGGCATAGCATATTGGCTGGCCCGCTTGAGTTAGTACAGCACCAATGCCTGGAAGTATTCCGGATCATTTGTATTGATTTTTGCCCCCCTTTACAAAAACTTAATCATTGGATATGCTTTTTAGAATAATTTTTCACAAATTTCCTATAAAATCCTGTGAGACAGAAAAACATTTTTAACTCTTTTTCTGATGCTGGAAGTTTATAATTTAGAATACATTTTACTTTTCCAGGATTCGGCTTCATACCATCCTTAGTTAAAACGTGACCCAAAAATTCTGTGTCTTTTTGAAAAAAAGATCATTTATTAAATTGGACTTTAAGATTGTGTTAGACCAGGAACTGAAGTATCGTAGTAATGGCAATAAGATGTTCTTCAAGACTAGTGGAGAAGACCAGAATGTCATCTAGGTAGACGACGCAGATTTTGTTTATGTAGTCCCTCATCATCCCACTCATGAGCCTTTGGAAAGTCATTGGGGCGTTCTTAAGGCCAAAGGGCATTCGAATAAACAGTTATAAACCTTTTGGCGTGACAAATGCAGTTTTATAAATGTCTTTCGGATGCATTTTGATTTGATTTTGGCTAAGTTCAAAGTCGTGAAATACTGAGCCCTCCCTAACTTGTCTAATACACTTTCGATATTAGGCAGAGGGTGTTAACGTCGCACATAGGGGTATTTGCCTCGAAAAACCGCTCAAAAATCAATTTTGCAAAATGTAGAGTTGAGAAATAATTCTTTTCCTAGCTGTAGTTAAATACCCATGAAACAATGTACCGTTGTTTGTTTTCATTTTTATGCACACACTTCGCCACAGTATCAGTTGAAAGTCATCGATTGAAGCTTGCATTATGAATCTGTTGATTTGTGTGAGAAATCGCACTGCTAAATAATTAAGTTTTTATTTTTATTTTATATTGTGTACAAAGTTTTTTGTTATGTTACTTTATTATGAAGCTATTCTTATGATTATTGGAGGGTTAAATTAATAGATATAGGGTTTATTTGAAATGTATTCAAATGGGAATGTTTTTTTTATATTTTTAAATTGACCTTTTTTTAATGGACCTTTTGTTATATTATTCGGTGTTATTCGGTAACTTCTTTGGTAACAGCTTATAGAGAAAGGTGTCAGGAAGCAGTAGCAAAAAAAAAAATGCTGCCCATAACTGCCCCTCTGCTTCAAAACAAGCTCTAGAAACGCTGATCTCCGGGATTCTTGGCTCATCATCTTTACAAAATTTTGACGAGACTAAAATATCCAATGAAAGTTAAGATGAAGAATCAGATGAGGAATTTATTGATGAAGAAGAATCTTAGGCAGAGTCCACTGAATAACTTAAAGTGCCATATATTTTAATCTATACTAATTTTTCACATTAATAAAATAAAATCTAAAATAAATCAAAAATACTTTTTTTTTACTTATACCTTAATTTGTCATAAGTTTAATAACACTTTTAAAGTTGTTTCAGGCAAGTATCGCTTCATTTGGACAAAAAAATATTTTTGAGCGGTTTTTCGAGGCAAATACCCCTATGTGCGTCGTTCAGTTTTCTGTAATCTACACAAAGTCTGAATTTCTGTTCCCCTGACTTATCAATCTTTTTCGAAACCACGACGATTGGAGAGGAATATCTACTGTTTGATTTTCGTACAATTTCCTGTTTCTCCATTTCGTCGACTTGTCTCCGAACCTCCTCTTCATGTTTCGGAGGCAACCTATACAGTCTGGAATTGATTTGTTGCTCAGTGTTTGTTCTGATCTCATGCACTATCGAATCTGTGTTGGTAAGATTGTCACCTTCTTTGTAAATTAGACCCTGGTACTGTTTTAATATTTTTTTAATCTCTTCTTCTTCCTGATTGTTTAAGTGAGAAAGATTTATTCCATCTATGTCTTGACTTGTAGGCTCAAAGTATTCAATTGATTGCGATTCTTCTGGATATATGTTTATTTTCGCTGTGTTTATTAGTTTCATGAACCGTTCCCTAATATTAATCTCAGTCAGGTTTTTTCCCAATTCTCTTGTTCTATTATTAACAGTGTTGAGATAGAGATATTTTTCTTCGAAAACCGGGAAACTATTACAATCAACCCTCGAGGAGTTGATTAAACTGACTGTGGAGCCTGTATCTAAAAGCGCTTAATATTTTCTATTACCTAGGGGCTAAAGGCTTAATTCCGAAAATCCGTCGGCTCTATACTGTTTATTTCTGCATTTTGTTCCTAAACTATTTATTTCCATCGGCCGTGGATTCTGACTATTGTTCCTAACTTGTCCTGATGGGTTAAATATAAGGGACTGCCCTGATCTATTATTGTAAGCATTTCTATTCTGTCCTAATCTATTATTGTTAAAATTTCTATTGTGGCTATTGTGGACCTGGTTTCTGTTTAAATAATTCGGTTGTCTTATCTGTTCTGAGTCTCCATTCTGAAGCATATCATTACCACTATCGTTGCTAGCTCTAGCTGCATCTATGTTCCTTTATTGTCTCACTAAATTTCTGTTATATTGTCTCTCGACGTTATTAAAACTGTTTCTATTAAATTTTTTCAAATTCCAGTCACTATCTGGGATATAAATAGATGCGTAAAATAGACAAAATTTTATTTAAATCAAATTTCGTTGTTTTCTCCCTAGCTAGTTGCCAAATTGTTATTTCCCTTATTTTGGCTACAATTAATTGCTTTACGGAGTTTATAATCTCTGTATTGCTATTTTGATATAATGCGTATTCGTGTATTTCTTTTACTATAAAATCTATTCTATTGCACAATTCTAATATAGTATTTACCTTAAGGTTATTAATTTTTGTGAGTACGGTGTTGAAATCTATAACGGGCAGGAAATACTGTATCAGGAGTACTTTGGTGTCTGCCCACGTTGCTAGTGGGGTCGTATATAACAGACTCTTTGCTATTCCCACTATTTTTAAGTTATAGAAGTTATTTAAATACATCCACCTTTCGATTCTCAGGAATTTCTGCCAGATGGGTGTCCACACAACTTATGAAAAGTTCCTTTATGTAGGAAATGTTTTTTTCTAATGTGGGCTCAAGTCTTCCCTGAGCCAGTTGTTGTTGAAATTCCTGCTGCTGCTGTTGAACAGCAGTAAGCGTATTGAGGATGCCCACAACCCCTTGACATCCTGAGCCAGTTCTTGTTGAAATTCCTGCTGCTGCTGTTGAACAGCAGTAAGCATATTGAGGATGTCCACAACACCTTAAAGAAGCTGTTCCATATTATCGTTTATGTTAATACCGCGATTAATATCGAACAATTTTAAACGATTGTTTCTGCTCCCTATTTTGCAGTTTTGGACTTCAAAATTTTATTATATATTTCACAGTTTTTTTTTTCTCTGCAGTTATGCCAATTATGACTTGGTGAAAGTCCCCTGGTGGAACATACTATGTTTTTACTTCCCACCTTGGTAAGGGAAGTATTGTAATCGGTCCGATCAAAATGTTTCGAGATATGAACAGGGCTTGACATTACTATACACTAGAAATCGTTTGCACCCATTTTCGAAATGATGTACGTGTGTGTGTGTGTGTGTGTGTGTGTGTAACAATATTTTCCGCCTACGATATCTGGAGAATGAAACAACGTAGGACCATGCGTTTTTTTTTTTGTCAGCGTAAAACTTAGAAATTCGCGCAACAACTCTTTGTCGAACAATTGCAGGGGAAATTAAAGAATTCAACTCGATCGTTATATGTGCGGTAGGAAGTATAGGACTGGCTCCCCAGTCGAATTTTTTTTATATCTTTGAACACTCGGAGGGGTTTGCTTCCGTCGACTGCGCCAGTTAAATAAAATAAGACCAACCATTACTTCGTTTCTTGATAACTTTATTGATTCGCTTCTTAACACCGACTGTCATTAGCTTAACAATATTTTGAATACTTAATTCTAGTTGCTGATTTAGCATTCTTGAAGGCTCTAAAAGAAAAAATAATAAGGAGCTTCCTATTACTAAATGAGTTAATTGAAATTCAGAAGGACACTCAGCTAATTCTCCATCCTGTGAAGCCTACAGAAAATATAAAGAAAAAAGATTGATGTTAGCAAAAAATGCAAGATTTGCCGCCAATAGAACAAGAATTCGAGTGCAAGATACAATCAATACCTTTTCTAATAATATCTCTTTTGCCGATATTGAAAAAAGTGCTAACAGATTGGATCATTCCTCCAATCAACAAGCAATCCCTATAGAAAAAAATACCCAACCCGGCTCTATTAATGACTTTCTCGGTGAAACCAAAAATTTATTTAATATTTCTTTTAAGGATCTTCTGTTCAAGATAAGACAGTTTTGGCCAAACTATCAAAAATTCAATCTAAAGAAGACAAGATGTTTGCATATCTTGACTTTGTTGCCTCTATTGTAGTATGATGACTTCAACAGCAATCTTTAAAACAATCTCAATTAATATAAATTCCATAATTTTGCAAGAAAGAAGATTATCACTCATAAACATTCTTAAAAATAAACAACCACAAATATGTTTCCTATCCGAAACAAGATTACATAAAAGGTACAAACCTTTATTCGAAGGTTATAACATTATAAGAAATGACGATGGCAGGGGAACGGCCATCGTTGTTGAGGAAAAGTTCAAGGTAAACAAAGTCCCTTTTCATAGCACCATACTTTCAGCCTGTTTAGGTGCATTGATCTATCGAAAGCAAACGGGAGTTGTAAAACGTATACTTCTTGCAAGTATTTATATACCCTCGGGTGCGGGACGAATACTTTCCAACGAATTAGATAGGCTTCATAGCATTGCGAACGCATACGATGCTATAATATTGGGAGGCGATTTTAATGCTCGGCACCCTAATTGGGGGGATACGGTAAGCAATGCCAATGGAAACCTGGTAAACAATTGGTTTTACAATGGTCCATTCCTCAATATAGATCTTATTTCACCACATAGTCCAACTTTCCCAAGGTCGTCGTCCATATTAGACTTTTTTCTGATATCATCTTCATTTAACATCGCCAATAATAGTACCTGCAAAACATTCCCTTCTTCTTTTGATCACTATGGAAAAGAAATTATTTTAGACGTCTTTAACGTGTTTCCGATTTTAATGCCCCCAGCCCAATATAGAAGTTTCGAAAGAACTAATTAGGATTCTTTTAGAATTGAACTCCATAGCAGTCTTTCTCGAATGAGAATTCCAACAGAGAAAAATATTTCTAATATAGGTATTGATGAACTTATAAAGGACGCCAATGGAAAATTTGTTTCTTGTGTAGAAAACCATTCAATCACTCAAAACGCAAAAAAATTAAGGCATAATAATATTTCAGATTTAACGAAAAATCTTCTAACGATTCGACGCATTTGGCTAAGGAAATTGAAAAGAATTTTCCATAGACATGTTAATAGGACAAATATAGAATATCAGGAACTATCCTCTAGGATTCAATGCCTCAACAAAATTATGAAGAGTTCAGATCGCGTTTAAAAAAAATTAAGCCTTCCCCGCAGGCTTTCAGAGAAATCGACAGGATAACAGGTAGAAACACAGTGCGGCAGCCCTTGGACAAAAGTCAAAAAAATGTATGTCCGCTTTTAACTCTAAAACGGTTTATTATTGTAGAAAAATGATTGAGTCAAACAAAGCCAGATAACTTTTCTCTTAAGACATAACGGTACTTGCGATAACACTGCATTGAGTGAAACGCTAATATTGCAATCTGTTTATTTTCAATTTGGCTTGCTGTGAACAAGTGGTTTTTTGATCTAGTGCGTGTAAAAGTTGGAACTAAAATTTTGTCGGATTTTGAACAAGGTGTGTAATGCTACTATTAGTTCTAATAAATATGAATAAATAAAAATATATTGAGGTTTTAGGTGAATTTAAAAATAGAAAGTAAAAAAAAATATTTGTTTCACTTTAAGTAAGCTTTTAAAAAATTCGGCTCAAAATATCCTGTAAATTTAATTGCTATGCACAAGTCATATATCAGACTTTGTGCCTATGTAATTTTTTTTGCTACAAATTGCTACCCTAATAACAGTGAATTATTTTCTAGTGCAATATTCAACGATTTGAAATTGTGATTTGCTCGACGATTGGATTTCAAATCCGAATTCAGAAAAACTGAATAAAGTTATTCATAAACTTAAATCTCTTTTAAATTTTAAAGAGTGTTCTGATGATTTGAATAACAAACTTACACACATAGGCGAAGTTTATTCTTTAGCGTTGAGCAAAAAGTGGAAAGATTGCTCTAGAAACTGGAAATATTTATACAAGCGGCACTCAAAGTGGTTACAAAAGGAAGTATTGATACCGATTGAAACAGCTAACGATGTGCAAGCAATACCACTGAGATCAACTGGAAATCTGTAGGGAGAAACTCGTCACGGGAGACCTTTAGTAAGGTTTGAAGAGGCTTTAGAGGTTCGACATAAGGAAGTGAGAAAAATTCGATTAAATCACACGCGTAAGATGAGTAGGGAGCAGACAAACACAGATCTTATGAATGTTTTATTACTTAGTTCTGATCCTTTAATTTCGACCCATAGAAATATTTCTTCACGGAAATCAATTAAGAATATTGCAGAAATAAGTATATACTTGGAAACTGAAGATTTGTTAAATGATTCACAAAGTGTATATGGTTCCTCATTTTATGAAATCGATTAAGTGATACAGAACTTGAAGATAACGGTGACATTAGTTTACTTTCGGAATAAATATAGCTTAACTTAATTGTTTTCTTGATTTTATATCTTGTATTTACTAAATTATATGTACATTATAATATTTTAACAGAAAAAATAAAGTTTGTGCACATGAATTTGAACTACCGATTTTTGTCCTAATTTCCATTCAAACGCCGCACTGTGCGACGGGGTGGAACTAGCCGATTTGAAGGAAAGTTGAACGCTTTCAAAACTTGGTATATGTACAGATATATATTCTGAAAAAACTCCTAATCACGACATGACCTTAACGAACCAGGTTATACTAGAGGTTAACGAGTTCAATAACATACATACAAACGTTTGTCTCACAGAGTTTTCATCATCTAATTCAACTTCAGATAACTTAGCTTTACCGTTTACATCATCACTTATATTTATAAAATACAAATTTCTGATCTGATGTATTTTCGTATGTGACAAAAAATCTGCGAATTTACTGAACGGATTTAAATGCAGTTTCTTCCTATAGATTCAGGATACTTCCATCTCATAGTTTCTATATAAATTATTTTAAAATTTTCAACAGAAAGCCTGTAAACAAACAAAAGAAACTGTTTTATTTAAATTAATTGCATTTTCTGGGAAGTTATCTACATTTTTCTCGTCTTTCACCAAACAGATTGTAATCAAAATTGCATATCTGTTTAGAGGTTTTATTAACAAAGTTGGTAGGGTTTTTTTTATTTCGGTCGTCGTGTGTAGGGGGAAATATTCCATGGGCATAGTTTTATTTAAAGGTGGGTTTTTGTTTTTTTTTCATTGGTATATTATGCTCTGCTGGCGCGCAATACAAGTCACGTATTGGAACGTGAAAAAAGATTGTCGAACTAGATAATGAGTGTTTACACGATAGGTACAGTAAACGATTTTTCCCGATTTAAACGTCTCAGGTTAAATGTTTTTCGAGACTATGTCTCTTTATTCAACTTGACATTCAATAACGATGTGTCTTACAATATTGCTTATACTAGTATTTATAATTGTGTGCAGTGCACCGGTACTAAAGGTGCTGACTGCTGACCCATCATCCGGTGCGTGTGCCGTTTCTGCTGATGTGTTGTGTGCCGATTGTTCGGCGCGTGTGCTGATCGTACATAGTTGTGCAAATTGTAACTCCTCCCTTCTTTAAAATCTACGACCCGTAGATCCCGTAAAGTTCAAAGTAATTGGTTTCAGGTCAATTGAAGAGATGCTCTCAATATCCGGTTGACGTAGGTTAGGCGCTGGTGTTGATACAATAAGATTGGTTGATGGCTTCTTATGTTTTAAACAAAGAGTTATAATTATAAAAGATACGAGTAAAAATACAATAATTATGTCTGTAACGATAGATAGTTTGTAATTAGTATTAAATAGTTTAAATGTTTTTATGTTATTCAAATGTATGCTATGAAGATACTCTAAATCTAGTTTAACAGCTCTCTCGGAAATGTTTGCCTGTATAATTGGAGGTAGAGTGTTAAATGTCTGCACTTCTCTGCTTGTGAACGTCTGTCCGTTGATTTCTATTGTCTCATTGGCGAATTGAATGACGAAGGTTCCTTCTAATTCTCGCTTTGACCCTTGGCTAAGTAAGCTGCCGTTAAAGTTGGAAACAAAAATAGTATTGTCGTTAATGCCTTCTATTATTGGTTCATGGCGATACTGGAAGTCACAGGTTGCCTTGAGTCCTTTGAGAAGCTGGTAAATGCAGTGGTCCTTTGGGAGTGGTTGGATTTGGTTGCTCTTACAAATTGCTGTGTTCCGGATTGTAGTGCAGTTTCCCATGATACCGAGGTATTCATGTTGATTGACGAGAAGTTCCTTATATTCCAGGTGTACTTGTTTGGAGTTTTTGACAGGGGAACGGACTAAAATATGGTTATATTCCGTCTGTCGAGTTTTCGGTAAGGATACTACGTAGAGAATGGTTGAATTCTTCGTTATTACTGTAGGTTCTGCATAGTAAAGGGCTTCAACTTCGCTGTTGTATGGGAGAGTTTCTATTTGTGAGATAATTTGGTTTAGTTCAGATGTATCCAAAAGGTTTGTATTAACTATGCCATTCTTTGCCAATTGTTCTGCTAGAGTTATTTGGCCTATTTTATTCTTGATCATACTTAGTTTATTGAATAATATCTGCTCAAATTTGTCTGTATTTTTACCATCGATGTTTTCTAGTATCCTATTGTAGTTTCTTATGAGTTTGTCCGATGTCTCCATCAATTTCCTGTTAATTCTAAATTGTTCATTATTATTATTTATTATTGCATTTTGGCTAGAAAGAATTTCGTCCCAGTCCGTAGCGTCGGGATTTCCGGCGATCCACTTCCAGGCTGAGCCGATCCAGTTTATTGATCTCCTTTGTCTTGGCGTTCGATCACGAAGTTTTTCTATTGAATTCTGGATTTGGTGTAGCTGTTGGATTAACTGGGGTCTAAAGAGGCTTGTTGTGTTCACACGATTCTGAATAATGGGGACCATTCTGTTTATTATGCTTTGGTAGGGTGCGAGGTCAATAACATGTATGATCTTAAAGTTTCCATTTAAGATGCGTCGTGTCCCTTGTTTAAACGTGACTATAGAAGTTGTGTACTCAAAAATATCGAGCGTTGCGTTGCTTGTAGTAAAAAATGCGCATATTAGGAGTCTGAAAAGATAAAAAGAGTTCTATTCAGAAATGTTTTTTATATTGGACTTGTGTATTCTTCTTCCGGATAGTGTCGTTACAGTTACTCGGTGATCTTTAGCGACTACTTCCTTTTTGTAAATGGGTTTTTGCTTTCCATGTCTTTTTTTATCAGCGACATAGATAACGTTTCCCGTGTTGTAGGTTTTGGGTTTCCTCCTTTTTATATTTTCTCTTAGAAGTTTTTCGGTTTGATGGCGCTTCATCTGTTCGGTAAGATCTGCATTCAATTTAGTTCTGTAATCTATTAAATTTTGAAAGTTTATTCTTTGACTTCTTCCGAAAAAGATATCACTCGGCTTTTTCTTGGTGACCGAATGGATTGTATTATTATATCTATCAACTGAAATTTCAACTATTTCTTTAAGTGGTAAATCTGGATATTCACGTTGAATACATCGAACTAATTCAAGTACGGTTGAATGTACGCGTTCAACGGCTCCATTAACTTCACTCTTTCCAGTTGGTGTCCTATATATCTCGATTCCTAATGATTTTACATAGTTGCTGACTATCGGGCTGTTGAAGCTTCCCTCATTGTCCATCACTAGAATCCTAGGCACTGTAAAATAATGTAATATTTTGGTAATCTTATTCCTGAGATGAAGAACAGTTCTGTCTTTGATTTTAAAAAACTTCGCAAATTTAGAAAGCTTGTCGATGCAGGTAATGAATTTTTCGTCTTTAATGTCCGTAATATCCAGGTGAAGTATTTCAGATGGGTATGTTGGTACAGGTGTTTTCTGTATCTCGGGTTTAAACGGATGTCGGTCATATTTGCTAGTATTGCAGATGTCGCAGCTTTTAATATACTTCCTTATCTTATTACTCATTCGTGGGAAATAGCAGCGCTCTAAAAGCTGTTCTCTGTTCTCTTGCGCATTGCGGTGCGCTCGTCTATGTTCCGCTTGAATTTTCTCTAGTTGGTTTTCTTCGTTGGCAAGATCTTCTACTAACCGTTGGGTTATCCGAATTTTGAATTTTGAAAAGTGCTCCTTCCGTACCTCTTGCAGTATTTGAATGAATTGCTCCGGTATTTTAATTCCATTTATGACGTTGGGGCTTAGGGCCTGTTTAAGGATTTTAATAAGTTCGTTTTTATCAAGATTGTTACTTATACCAAAGTAATGCCGGTGAAATGATGAATGTGGTTGTTCGTATACGTTAACTTTTCCTTTTCCGATGATAATTTGATTTCTAAAAACATTTATCGGTGCTTCGCAGTGGGGAATTAAATCTGTACTATCCTCTTCAGCACTGTGAATTGTTTCGGCAGTGTCAGTTGATTCGGTCAAGGCGTTCACTTGTGTTTTTAGTCTTGACAGGGCATCGGCGACAACGTTCGTTTTGCCTGGTTTATACACGATTTCATAGTTGTACTCTTCAATGCGGGCTTTCCATCTTTTTAGTTTAGCGTTCGTATTGCTCGAACTCAACGCAAATGTGAGTGGTTGATGGTCTGTCAGTATTTTGATTTTATTTGCACCATATAAGTTATTACGCAAGTTATCTAAGGCCCAAACAATGGCAAGCATTTCCCTTTCATTAACAGCATAATTTTCTTCAGTCTTGTTTAATGACCGGGAAATGTACGTAATGGGCTTGTCGTGTCCGATTTCACCTTGGCTTAAGACAGCTCCTATTACTTGATTTGATGCGTCTTTTGTCAGGACGAATGGCTTGTTAAAATCTGGAAAAGTAAGGATTTCTGCTGATGTGAGTAGTTCCTTTAAATTCTGAAAAGCTTGAAGCTCTTTTCCTGTCAGGGTGATTTTAATTCTTTTCGATTGATTGGCCTTCACTTGGGCATTCTCCCCCCTAGTGAGATTTGTTAGTGGTTTTGCAATGGTAGCAAATCCTTTAATAAATCGTCTGTAGTATGATGTAAGCCCAAGAAATCCCTTCAGTTTTTTTAGGTTCTCGGGTGACTTCATATTTTGAATGGCTACGATCTTCTTTGGGTCTGGCTTAATGCCCTCACTCGTAACAAGGTTACCCAAGAATTCCGTCTGTTCTTTCAAGAACTCGGTTTTGTCCGGATTAACTCTTAAGTTGGCGTCTTCCAGTTTTTGAAGAACCGTATCAAGATTTTTTAAATGTTCTTCTAAAGTTTCACCAAGCGCGATGATATCGTCGATATATACAAAACATATTTTCCCGATTTCTTCTTTGAGCACATAATCGATTGATCGTTAGAATATGGCTGGGCCATTTTTTATTCCAAATGGCATTCTGGTGAATTCGTACTTCCCATTTAAAGTTGAAAAGGCCGTTTTGGGAATATCGCTTTTATTCATCTTTATCTGATGAAATCCAGATGTTAGGTCTATAGTCGTAAAGAATTTTGACTTTCCAAGATTAGCAAGTGTATTTGAAATATCTGGAATTGGATATGTGTCTGCTATCGTTATTGAGTTCAATCTTTTAAAGTCCACTACCATACGGTATTTTTTCTTACCGGAGGCGTCCGTTTTCTTCGGGACAATCCATATTGGTGAGTTATATGGACTCTTAGACGGTCTGATAATACCATCAGAAAGAAGTTTCTTAATTTGTTTTTCAACTTCTTCCCGCATATTAATAGGATATGGATATGTTTTTGAATAGATTGGTTCGTCTGTTGTTGTCTTTATTTCTGCTTGAACATTAGTCTCAAAAGGTTGTTTTTCGTTTATAGGTCCAAAAATGCCTATATGCTTATTGATTATTTGGTGAAGTTTTCTTTTGGTGTCTATTGTTAGGTGACTATCTCTTATCTCAATGTGATTGACTTGATCTGAATCTTTAGCTTTCAGTGGAATTTTTATATTTGGTTTAATTGTAAGCACATTATTTTTCCGATCTATAATGGCTTCTAGTGCTCTTAAAGTGTCATCCCCGATTATGCCGTCGAAAGACTTGAGTCCCGGCAAAACGAAGAAGTCAATGACACAATTATTACCCAAAGAACCAAAAAATGGTCCGCTTACCTTCTTTCGTATTTGTAGTTCTCCCGCTGCAGATTGAATTTTAAATGGCTTGTCTAAAATTTTGTAATTTTTCGCTAGTTCCGCTTTGATGAAGTTCTTGTTAGCACCTGTGTCGATGAGGAATTTGCGGATTTGCCCATCGTTGGTAACATATTCTATGCATGGGATGCTAGATAGGTATCCGTCATAAAATTTACTTCAACTTCTTCCTCTTCGTCATCTAGGCGAATCTGGTCGATATCATTGACCAAATCATCTTCGTAATTTTCGATATAATCTTCATAAGACTGCTCCTCTTCTTCTGATACTTTTTGTTCTAAATGATACAGTCTCTGTTGCTTATACGGTATATTTGACGACTCATTAGATGGTTTGAGGATTTTCTGGGTCGGTAGATTTATATAATTGACCTGACGACTTTGTGCAGATCGGTCAATACTCATTGGTGCAGGAGGTTTCGGTTGCATGGGTCTAGGCGGTGGATAGTTTGATCTCCAATTGTTAGTTGTTGGTTATTCCGATGCAGGGAAAGACAACGTTTAATGGATTACCAATCGTTGTCGAAGATATTGTAAGATATGAGTGCAGTGTCTGCACCCCCCCTTATCTTTTGCCTTATGCTTTGCAATATGGCTCGATAGATAGGTTTGGACTTGACTATTTCGTAGTCCTTTAAAATAACTTCAACACTGTGAACCCATGATATATAATGAATTGGATTGCCGTCAAAGACTTGCAAATCCTTCACGCAATCAGGTAACTTGCTGATTTCTTGTAAATCTTTTTCGGTTCTCGGAACAACCAATGAATTATTTGGGTTTGGTGATTGCGATGAATGCGTTACTTTCATTTCGATATTATTTAGCCGTTAGAAATTCCACAAGTGTAGCATATTCGTGTAACACAAAACTACAAGTCAACGGACACTTCTACAAGTGGAATGGTCAAACTCAACAAGTGGGAAATTTGATAATTTCCTTTTTTCTGTAACTGGAAGCTACAAGTGTAGAAAAAAATAAAACGTCACTGGTTGAATGGTTGATCAAATCTTACAGGTGATTTAAGACTTGTAAGAAGGTAAAAAGTAAGCATTGAGTCTAATAGATAAGGAAGAAAAAGACGAGTAAATTTCAGTGCGTGTTTAAAATAAATAGATATTAACAAAAGAAAAAACAATATGCATTTTTTTGATTCGGACAGGGATAGTGATGATTTTCAAAATAGAGTTAAAATTTATAAACAAAGGATAAACTTTGCAATTGAAAATCACTTGTTTTCAAAAAAATTTCGAGAACAATATGACGTGGCGTCGAATATCTTCTTGAACGACTTTTGCATAAGTTACGGTCGCCAACTAATAAAGGCAAAGCGTTGAGTGTTAAAGACAAGGTCTTGATTGTCTTGCATTGGTTTGGTTCTGCATCCCAGTACCATACTGCATATAGGGGACAACCATGGTGTCAGTAAAATGACAGTATGCCGGTGCATTCACGAATTTACTTCTGCATTAAACGAGATGGAATTTCAAAGACAAGTTTGTTGGCCAGAAGATTCAACATTTTTTTAGAATAAGGTGGTATGTCAGAGGTTTGTGGTGTTATTGACGACATTCTTATCAACATCGATAATCAGACAAATAAAGAAGCAGCTTTCGTGGATCGGCATGGTAAACACTCTCTAAATTGTATGGCAGTGTGTGGACCCGACGGATGGCGACCTCTTCCCAATGCTGTTATCTTAGGAGATAGGGCATATCCTTTGAAAACTTGGCTTATGACAGCGCCTCTATAGACCGATACAACAGTGCTTATAAATGAATACGACGTTTTGTGGAGTGTGCATTTGGAGTTTTAAAAGAAAAATTTCTGTGTTTGAATCGTCTACGAGTTTACCCCATAAAACCACAATTTTTCTATCCGCACTCATTGCACGCTGCATACTTTTCGATGCACACTTGTCAACTATATGTTGTAAGATATTGTAAGATATGAGTGCAGTGTTTGCACCCCCCCTTATCTTGTGCCTTATGCTTTGCAATATGGCTCGATAGATAGGTTTGGACTTGACTATTTCGTAGTCCTTTAAAATAACTTCAACACTGTGAACCCATGATATATAATGAATTGGATTGCCGTCAAAGACTGCAAATCCTTCACGCAATCAGGTAACTTGCTGATTTCTTGTAAATCTTTTTCGGTTCTCGGAACAACCAATGAATTATTTGGGTTTGGTGATTGCGATGAATGCGTTACTTTCATTTCGATATTATTTAGCCGTGTATCGATTTCACGGATTTTGGCGATCTGGGGCCTGTAACACAATACTACAAGTACTTGTACAACAAGTGAAATTCCACAAGTGTAGCATATTCGTGTAACACAAAACGACAAGTCAACGGACACTTCTACAAGTGGAATGGTCAAACTCAACAAGTGGGAAATTTGATAATTTCCCTTTTTCTGTAACTGGAAGCTACAAGTGTAGAAAAAAATAAAACGTCACTGGTTGAATGGTTGATCAAATCTTACAGGTGATTTAAGACTTGTAAGCAGGTAAAAAGTAAGCATTGAGTCTAATAGATAAGGAAGAAAAAGACGAGTAAATTTCAATGCGTGTTTAAAATAAATAGATATTAACAAAAGAAAAAACAATATGCATTTTTTTGATTCGGACAGGGATAGTGATGATTTTCAAAATAGAGTTAAAATTTATAAACAAAGGATAAACTTTGCAATTGAAAATCACTTGTTTTCAAAAAAATTTCGAGAACAATATGACGTGGCGTCGAATATCTTCTTGAACGACTTTTGCATAAGTTACGGTCGCCAACTAATAAAGGCAAAGCGTTGAGTGTTAAAGACAAGGTCTTGATTGTCTTGCATTGGTTTGGTTCTGCATCCCAGTACCATACTGCATATAGGGGACAACCATGGTGTCAGTAAAATGACAGTATGCCGGTGCATTCACGAATTTACTTCTGCATTAAACGAGATGGAATTTCAAAGACAAGTTTGTTGGCCAGAAGATTCAACATTTTTTAGAATAAGGTGGTATGTCAGAGGTTTGTGGTGTTATTGACGACATTCTTATCAACATCGATAATCAGACAAATAAAGAAGCAGCTTTCGTGGATCGGCATGGTAAACACTCTCTAAATTGTATGGCAGTGTGTGGACCCGACGGATGGCGACCTCTTCCCAATGCTGTTATCTTAGGAGATAGGGCATATCCTTTGAAAACTTGGCTTATGACAGCGCCTCTATAGACCGATACAACAGTGCTTATAAATGAATACGACGTTTTGTGGAGTGTGCATTTGGAGTTTTAAAAGAAAAATTTCTGTGTTTGAATCGTCTACGAGTTTACCTCATATTTGCTAATTCTTGTTAAAACCACAATTTTTCTATCCGCACTCATTGCACGCTGCATACTTTTCGATGCACACTTGTCAACTATATGTTAACAAGTCGAGGGAAATTCTCTTTTCTACAACTGTAAAGATTTTCTTTGTGTTACAGCAATAATCTACACTTGTCAAACAAGCATAGTTCAACCAGTGTATTTGACTTGTAGACTTGTAGTTTTGTGTTATAGGCCCCTGGACATTTACAGCTCCAGTCAACTCAACGATTGCTGTTTTCAGCTCATCTATTGCAACTTCTGCCATTTTTAGATGCTCGGAATGGATATTTAATTTATATTTAAATTGTAAGTTTTCGTAAGGAACTTAAGATTATTATTGATTCACTTTTTTTGATAGAGGTTAAAAAATTGGTGTACTCTAGAGATGGGAAACTCGACTCTTTTTAGTGAGTCGACTCACAGTAACTCACTCACTTCACTGAGTCAGTACAAAAGAGTGCTTCAAAAGGGTCGACTCTTCTTTTCCTGCTTGCTTGAAAATCGCATTTTGCCTTTTCATTAGCACACGGTGAAAAGAAATTCCAAGTTGTGCTTGTTTTCCTGGAGTTAGTTTTATCCATTTCTCGATCACTATAATTTTGAAAAACAGTTCTTCTTCTTTAGAAACACCGTTAACCTATGTCCACTTTTTAATTTCAATTTACCTGATCTATCAACACAATGCAATTGATTAAAAATAGAAGAAAGAACTGAAAGCAAATGTATTTCATAACTATTCTTTGCATACACTACACACTATTCAAACAACAGAAACCACACGCCAATATCGCCTCGCCATTCGCCTATTGACTAAAGAGATACAAATACAAATACAATATTCGATAACAGTTTTGCTGTATCCCTTTTTCCCATACCAGTCACGCAGTCTGAAACTGAGGCCAAAACAAGAGCAAAACACATCACAAAAAACCACCACCATTCCATGTCATCTATCCATCCATCCATCCATCCTTTCCATGCACAATTTTGTAGAGAAAGAGGCAAGCAAAAGTGTGTATCTGTACTGTGAATGTGATCGCTTCACCGACTCATTTTGTGCGATGCGACACGAGTGCGACACATACACAATAGTATCGATGTGGCGTGTGTATCGGCTCTTGTGTGTATCATGTATAATCTTTTGTGTATCGAATAACTTCAGTGAGTTGATTCGACTCATAGAGGTGATTCGAATCTTTTGCACAGAGGCGCATCCGTAAATTCAGTAGATTGACTGGCACATTTGAACCGACTCACTCAGCAGTTACCCACCTCTAGTGTACTCACAGTTGTATTGGCGTTGTGACGGTCCTCATAGCACTTTCTTTATCGTTTTGCACTGCAGTTCACTTTCTTCTTTTTTTCTTTTTTTTTTTTTTTTTGGAGTTATAGTTCACTTCACTTACAGAGGAATAGTTCGTAATAGTTCCGTTTAGTCGAGCGTGTTACACTGTCCTACTAATGGTACGATTTGTATCACCACTGTATCACTCGCGAACCGGACCGATCTCTATGTTCTTATGATAATAGAGAATAACGCACTAGTTCATACACTTGCCTTTTACGCACGCGATCTTAATGTTCTTATGTAGTATTAAGATTTGTTCACGATCCCAATGTTCTTATGGTAATTGAGATATACTACTTTCGCTCGGTTTCACGTTCTCAATGTTCTTATGGGCTGATTGAGATTTAAGGCAAGGACTGCTCGGGCGCCAGTAAACGATTTTTCCCGATTTAAACGACTCAGGTTAAATGTTTTTCGAGACTATGTCTCTTTATTCAACTTGACATTCAATAATGATGTGTCTTACAATATTGCTTATACTAGTATTTATAATTGTGTGCAGTGCACCGGTGTGAACTTTAGTGCTGACTGCTGACCCATCATCCGGTGCGTGTGCCGTTTCTGCTGATGTGTTGTGTGCCGATTGTTCGGCGCGTGTGCTGATCGTACATAGTTGTGCAAATTGTAACTGTACATGTGTACATAGTATGTGTATTGTGTAAAAAAAATCACATAAAAGAATGTTCTTTTGGCGATCGCACATGTGGTTACTCATTTATGTATGCCCACACAAATTTGTTCCATTTTTCTGAGTCGATTACATACATATTATATACCTACATACATATCATGTGTATGCGATTCACTTACGCATTATGTGCAATGGATGTGGAATATCGCCATAGCGAGGATAATAAACGTATGTAGGTATGCATGTACTATGCAGTGGCGACGCGTGAGTAAAATGTGTAGGCGTTCAGTTCATAAAAGTACAAACAACAGCTTTTCCACTTAAATTCTAACCAACTTTGAGATGATTTTCCTTTTCACAGCTTCACTCAAAATTAAAACTCAAAGTAAACTCAATCCATTCCATATCCTATATAAATTTCTCATTTCGTTCATATTCTCCCAGCACGAATAGAACGTAAAGGCAACATAATTACTCATGGTTTTGTTTTTACTACACTCAACACAAAACGACCATACATACTCTTATCTCCTACAGTACCTACATGTGCCCTATACCTATAAACTTTCCATATCCGCATGTAAGGTTGACTTGAGCAAAACTCAACCCTTTTGTATGACTTCGTTCACAGCTAAGATGAACGAATTTGTCGATACGATGTGCGTTAAATTTATTTTTTTTTTGGCATATATATCATTTCGTTTCCCACTCAACTGAACGAGTCGAATGAATGGAAGGCATTGCTGTCGCAGGTTAGGGTTTTGTTCTGATATGAATTATGATTTGGCTCAAGTGCACGAGAGGCTGGCACGAATTGGGAAATACACTGAGAAATTGACTGAAGGTATGACTTAGGGTACAAGTGGAAGCACATTTTGTGGGTGGTTGATATTCAGTTAAGAAAATTTTAGAAACAGAAATATTGTTCTCTGAAAGTTATAGGCGTTCATGAACGAAATGAACAATAGGACGCGTCGCCACTGGTACTATGTATGGATGTTGCTGCCGGTTTTTTAGATGGGGACACAGTTTGAGTGTCACACAAATATATATGTACAAATGTATATACATATGTATAACTATACATACATATTTGTGGAGCAAATCTTTAAAATGTTAAAAGTTGTACAATTGTGGCACCCGATTATAAGATATGTATGTAAAAATGAACATATGTACATATTTTTATGCGTAATGGGTTTCACAAATTGTCAACATCATTTTACAATATTTGCTACATAAATACATATATGCGACTAAAGTTATTATGTGGATTAGATGATATGTATGACAATCGTTTGATGCCGAAATGACGTCGCGGGCACATAATTGTGTGGTTTTTACACGTCGCCTAATCTTAGCTTGGCTGCAACCAAAAGATCCGTTTACACATCGGTCAAATACATTATGTACGGACAAAAATTCAACCCTTCCAAGAAAAAACAAAAGTACTGTCCACCGCAGAAAATAACTTCCAGCAGTCTCTCAACGCACCAGTTATTCATCATATTCGCCATCTTCGTCATTACAACGCACAAGAAAATAAAAAAAAAAAGCAGACAAAGCGAAAACGACAGTGTGACCTTCGTGCAGTATTTATAATATTTGACGTGTCTTCTTTTTTTTTCTTTTTTGTACTAAGCCAAAGTTAACAAAATGCCTTTATCTGCAAGTAGATATTATTTCTTTTAGTTTTTATTTATAGTCTCACTAACATACAAATTTATTTAAAATATGTATGTACATATGTATATGTATTTACCTGTACTCCTTTTTCTATTAATAGAAGCAAAATTTTGTGTTTACCTTGCCTTTTTTAATTTCATTTATTTTCAGGAAAGAAATCGAAGAGAACACTGACTTAAGAATACCACTTAAGACGCCCTATGAACTCGAAATCGAAGTTGATTGCTTCGTCGAAATCGTGGAGTGTGCCGGGTGGAATAATACTTCCCACGAAAGAAACAAGCAAACAAATTGCGGCTTAAAATATCCACCGGAAATAAAAGAAATGATAAGGGAAAAAAGGAAAGCGCGTAAGAAATGGCAACAAAGTCGTGCTCCACAGCATAAAGCTCACTAAAACTGACTGAGTAATCTATTGAAACAGACTATAAACAATTTTAAGAACCGTGCAATAAGGACCTACCTCGAAAACTTAACCGCTGAAAAAGAATCCAATTATTCGCTTTGGAAAGCTATAAAAGGCACCAAAAGACCAAAAATCCCTACGCCGCCAATCAAGAATAGCAATGACGAATGGGCGAAGGGAGACAAAGAAAAAGCGGATATTTTCGCCGCCCATCTGGAAGAAACATTTAAGCCATTCGATGGCCGAGCTCTTATTCGAAATACTGAACGCGAGATAACACCTGACACTTACACAATAACAAGTGCAACGCTAGCAGAACTCACGCAAGAAATAAAAAAACTAAAACCCAAAAAAGCTCCTGGTTACGACCTCATAACGGGAGAAGTCTTAAAAATGCTGCCTAGAAAAGCCTTTATCAAGCTTCTCTATATTATAAATGCTGCGTTTAGATTAGAATATGTCCCGAGCCAATGGAAAATTGCGAAATTCATAATGATTCTTAAACCAGGAAAACCGCCGAGTGACAAGAAATCTTATAGACCCATTTCGCTGCTCCCAATAATTTCTAAAATCTTCGAGAGAATATTGCTCAAGCGCTTACAGCCGATCATCGAGGATCAGAATCTTATCCCTGATCACCAGTTTGGGGTCAGAACCAAACACTCAACTATTGATCAGGTGCATAGGATCACTGACGTAATAGAAAAAGCTCTTGAAGAAAAGAAGATCTGCTCAAGCGTATTTCTTGATGTCTCGCAAGCCTTTGATAAGGTGTGGCATGAAGGCTTGAAGTTTAAATTACGTCAGGTTCTGCCTGCACGCCTATATAATATACTGACAACATATCTCGGGAATAGAATCTTCCGTGTCAGACACGGAAACGAATATTCGCAGTTTAAAGAAATTACAGCCGGCGTACCCCAAGGAAGTGTCCTTGGCCCGCTTCTGTATACCCGTGATATACCGCAAGAAGAAGACACCGTTCTAGCTACGTTTGCCGATGACACTGCTATTTTAGCAATTGGCAAAACGATCGAAGAAACGACAGATAAACTACAAAACGCTGTGAATAGTGTAAACGAATGGACAAAGACTTGGCGGATCGCCCTCAACGAAACCAAATCTGTCCATGTAAACTTCACTTGCTTGTAAGTTTAAACAATTTACCTATCCTTATAAACTCGGTTCGTATTCCCTTCGCAAACGAGGCTAAATACCTCGGAATGACACTCGACGCTAAATTAAAATGGAAGTCGCATGTGAAAAAGAAACGTAAAGAACTCGATAACAAATTAAGAGAAATGTATTGGTTACTTGGGAAACATTCCAAGCTCAATACTGAGAACAAGCTGCTGTTATATAAGCAAGTGCTAAAACCGGTGTGGACATATGGTACACAACTCTGGGGTTGTACCAAAAAAACAAACGCCAATATTTTACAAACTTTTGAAAATAAAGTGCTAAGAGAAATTGTCAATGCACCGTGGTACGTAAGAAATGATGATATACATAGAGATCTCGGAATTCCTACAGTCGAAAATGAAATTAAAAACTTCGCGCGAAAGCACAAAAATCGAATAAGCGAACACGTTAATAATACAGTCTTTCAACTTCTGGATGAAAGAAATGTATTGCGCCGTCTACAAAGGACCAAACCTTTTGACTTAGCCCGATGAAAATAAACCGCGCCTAAATAGCGGAACATGCAGGAACTTTCATTGGAAAGGCACCTGCCAAACGTCTCTATTTCGTGATAAAAAAATTGCTTGATAAGTCCTTACTTAGTTGCAGTAACTAACAAGTTTATATCGAAGGGAGGTGTTTTTTAGTGAGTAAGAATCTCACACTACTATGAGCACGCGTCTGCGGTCCTCATAGTGTCTATGCAAGATTTTCACCTACACCGGAAAAAAAAAAAAATTATTTTCCTATGTATGTAGAATTTAAATGTGGAACATAAAAATACTAAACTGGAAAACAAATATTCCACTTTTCAGAATAAGTGAAATATTTTTAAGCTAATGGTCACACTGGAAACGAGTTTCTGTTCATCTCTTTTCTTTCCCTTCTTTTATTTTGCGAAAAGAGTATGTTCAACAGGAAAACAAAAATGAATGCGTTAAAACTCTGAGACAAAATGAACTTTTGAGCAACAAGATTTGGGGTCCCGTTATAGAATCCCCATACAAAATTTCCACTTTTTGTACCAATACCATATACAATAAGTACGTACTATTTAAATATACACAGTCTTCTGAATTTTACTAATTTTTAAATCTTTACCCACTGGTATGAACTTAACACTTATTGAAGATTTTAAATAATATTCAGTGCTTATAGTACGTATGTACATACATATTTAGTTGAGTTCGTCAAATCAATAAAAACTATGCAATTATTTTATGTTTTACTTTAACAACAATGCGTTCATTTGAGGTCCATTAATATATTCATATAAATTATAAACATATGCTTATAATGGGTTTTAATATACTTAACAAAACAGCACACGGGCATATTAGGGTGAAGCAAGGCGAGCACGGGTCAGCTAGTCACTAAATAAAGTAAATTTGCAAAGAATGAGTCTCAATAACAAAAAATCGTTTGGTTGGGATCAAGTCCCGAACTATGTTTTGAGAAAATGCCCACACTCGCTCGATGTTGCACTTTCCTGCATATTCAACCACTGCATTAATAACGGCTACTTCCGCACAATCTGGAAAAAGTCGAAGCTTATACCCATTGCTAAAAAGAAAAGTGCTAAAGACATAAAAGATTTCCGTCCAATCTCTTTGCTTTCCAATGTAGGAAAACTTTTCGAAAGGGTGCTAGCCGAAAGTATAGACAGTTTCTGTGACGAATTGAATGTAATTCTATACAATCAATTCGGTTTCAGAAAAAAACACTCCACAGAACATTCTTTACTGCTGTTAAGTGATAGAATTACTCGGAATCTTTGAGGAAAGAAATGTACTGTCGTCTTGGACATAGATCTGCAAGCAGCATTTGATTCTATTTGGCATAAAGGACTAATTTTTAAATTGATAAGGCTGAATTTCCCTACTGCAATTATAAGAATAGGTAAAAGTTTTCTATGTTCTAGAACTAGAACTATTCTATTCTATCCTCTTTAAAAAAAAAAATATTAAATTGATTTCCATTCCAATTTTAAAATTTTCATATAAGGGGGCGTGGTGGGGGCGTGGGACATATATGTCCCATCCGTATTCTTAAGTTTGACAAATATATCCCATTCAGTACTTTCTGCCAAAAATATTGAAATTAGAAGTAAATACAAAATCAAATTTTATTGTTCAAATTAATAAATTAACACAAAGAAATGTACAGAATAAAGAAAAAAAAAACATAAAACACATTCAATGAAAAAAAATGAACATAAGTAAATAAAATTAATTATTTGTGGTATTCTGCAAAACATTCAAGGCAGAGAGGAATATGACATTCTTGGCACATTGTTTTGGTTCGCCTCTCCTTCTTTTTTAGAGCACAGGAAGAACACCGCCTGCGTTTAGATCCCTGTACTGGTAAATGTGTTGACGTTTTAGTATTTTTCCTCCCGTAGCGATTTCGACGTTGAATATGTGATGTTTTCGTACCCTCATCAATTAAATTTTCCCCGATGTTAACAAGAAAGTCAATAAAGGGAATGTTCTTGCGTCTCAGTTCTGAATAAATTATCCAGGCATTTACGAGCGACATATTAAGGAGACGGTAGAATATCTTCTTTCACCATTTTGTTGACTTTCTGTCAAGCTCGTATAACCCTGACATTTGGTCTGCACGGTCAACTCCTCCCATTACCTCTCTATAAAACTTCACCATTTCTGGACATGACACACTTATCTTTTGGCCGGTTTTTAATTTTTTCTCGATTGTCGTTGCGGTTGGTTTGTGGCAGTTACTAACGATCATTACCTCTTTTGTGTCATGCCATTTGGTGAAAACAATTCCAGAATCGCTGGATTTGAAACATATTCACCCTTTTTAAGTTTTTGTGATATTTTTGGCAATTTTTTTCGGTTTGCCATTACTGTTCCCAAGGCAGCGAAATCCAAGCTTTCAAGCAGATTGATGCTTGAAAAAAATCTATCGAAGCAAAGCGTGACGTCAGGGTTTTCTATGGTGCTTGCCAGTTGGTTAACAACCCGTTCACCCAAAGTTCCAAGAGCGATTTCCTGATCCTTACCGCAGTAAATGTTAAAATCGTATGTATACCCTGTAAGAGCATCACACCTGAGCCACATTTTAATTCCCCTTTTTGTGGGTTTCAAAGGCATGTACTGCTTCAGGGAGGATCGTCCCTTGAACTTCGTCATACTCTCGTCAATGCTCTGGTATGAACTATCCTTCCTGGCTTTCAAAAAACGATTCTTCATACATTCCACTATGTCTTCAACGTAGTATAATTTTGAGGAGGCTTCTGGCTTTTCGGGGGAAGCAAAATACATTTTGGAGGACAATTCCTGAAAACGGTCGCGAGATATGGCTGATTTTATGGACTCGTTTCCCATCGAGCTATGTTTCGACCAATAGTGGCGAACACTTGGAAGATGATTGTATGACATGATGATCATACAACCAATAACCACTTTTATCTCTCCAATGTCAGTCGGTTTTATTTTGGTTGGGTCTTGTTTTGACTTGCGAAGAATTTCAAGTCGCTCATTTGTGCACTGCGTTATACGCATGAACAGACTTTCAGGGAACATTTTTTTAAATATAGTAAGCGGATTGTCGGTCCTTGCAAAGTTTGAGCTTATGATCGGTTCTCGGAGGATACTCACATTTTTCCTTGGTTCGAAATTTTCCTCAGGTGAAGACCAAATTGTTTCTGTGCCTGCACGCATGTTGACATCTTCTACAGGCTCCCCTTCTAAATGTTGGTCTTCAATTGTATCATCTTGTTGTGTTTCTTGAGCTGAAATATTGGACTCATCTTCCGTCTCATTCTCTGAAGCTGAAGTATCAAGGTCAACGTCGGTCGGTTCATATTCTTCCTCACTATCGTCAGAAAAATCCTCATAATCCGTTTTATCGTCCAATATTTCAGCTATTTGATTTGGGTGTAATGGCGGCGTCATATTGTTATTATAACCTAGGAAGTTGTAAGAGTGAAAATGTGCAAAGAAACCTAAATGGGACACATAGATCCCAACAAAGAATACTGATGGGACATATATGTCCCGAACAAATAAAAATGCGTAAAAAAAATGTAAATACTAAATAAAAAAAATACTTACCACTTTCTAAATTATTTCACAATATTAGAAATACTATAGATAGAATTTTTTTTATGTCCACACACCTTTTTCACTACTTATAATTTGCTCAGTAAAGTCGATTTGACGTCTGACCCCTCGCAAAATTTTCCACTAATTACTAAAACTGCGTCACCCAAATGGTGAATACATAATATTTTACCGTTATTAAAAGTATAAACTACTGGATGGGACTTCAAAATCCCATTTACAGTGTATTTTCTTTTACTTAGGAGTGTTTATACTTTGCTTGGGACATATATGTCCCACCCGGATCGAAAAGGTTAAGTTTAACAAGCATGCTAGAAAGGTTTAAACTAAAGCAAGAATGGCCACCGCTCTCTTAAAACAACTTCTCTCATCTAAAAACACTTCCCAGAAAACCAAAATTCTAATTTATAAAGCACTTATACGACCTATTATTTGTTACGGTTTTAGTTGTTGGTTTACAAGTTCTAAGGTTTTGTTGTTGTAAACACAGAAGACCAAATAAAAAATGATACTCGAATATAACGTTGTACAATCAGACGAAAGTTGAACCGCTTTTCCAATACTTAGTAGCTTTACTAAAAACAAAATTAAAACGGATTGCAACCCATCCTAATCCACATATCAAAATATTGTGGAAAGCGAATATAAGCGACAATATTCTTGATAATTACTACCTATCACCTTTTAATATTATGCATGTAAGCAGCTAAGCTTACTTAAAACTTTATATAATTAATTAAGTATCGTAGATGTGTATACCTGTTTTGACACTCGGTAAACCCTACTATAGGGATAACTGGAAATTGAGATACACTTGTACGTGTTTTGTTTTTTTTTTAGTACGAATTTTTGTAAAAATCTAAATTAATTGTTTATTATATAGTCGATATTTATAGATTTTCTATATCTCGTGTTAATTATTTTGGTTAACTAGACATATTCAACTAAGTCGATTATTTGTAAAAAAAACTATGTAGTTAAAAACAAAAAAAACTTGTGATATCTTGTCTCGATGAAATGAATTAAATTGAATTGAAGGCCATGGGTATTGACCCATCGATTCTGCAGCATATGCCGTCAAGAATACTGATCTAGTATCGATAACATATTCATTCTATATTGGTGCGAAGCAACACAAATGTGCCGTCAGCAAGTTTGCTGACTCGTGTTAGTTGTGTAAATCGTGCGAACGCCGCATTTTGATTCGGGCATAACACACGACACCAAAAGAGAATAACGAAATATCGACGGACATTTGTTCTCGCGTCTAAAAGCCCTCAATGGAAAATGGAAAAGTTGGGCATGTCAGTTCGGCAATCATCGTCCAAGACTGATTAAGCAAGCTAATTGACGAAAATTTTGTATAGAAGAATGTGGAGTGGGGATGATAGGCGATACTCATAAAGCAAAGTGAAAAATCGGGGTGAGCAATCACGTCCCATACCAAAATGTTCCATTTTTTGTTATTTTCTCAGTACGAGCTCATCCCCAAACTGCAAACACCTCCAATTTGCAGCGCCGCACACTGCTTCGAATGTATGGGGAAAGTGGACAAAAATCAGAATGTTAAAAAATTTTAATTTTTTTGTTAAAATGTGATTGAACAATTTAAGTACCATAAGTTTTCAATTTAAAACACCCATTAAAACAATTAGAAGTCGCTATTTTTATTTATTAAGGAAAATTTCACTCATAATCTAATCGGACTCATTTGGTTCAAATGATTCATCAGAGTCATCGTTATTGATTTTAAATCCAGAATAATATCTAGCTGAAGCTGACAACTCCATATTGTCAGCAAGTAAATATTTCTTCAAGCTGTCATCAATCGAAACCGACTTTTTTGATATCAGGGGTCTTAAATTCGATATGGCTGGGTCGGATTTAAGGAGCAATTGGGTCATTGATTTTGTAGGTAATTTGATTTGATTTTCTTGTCTAGGTAAGGCGGTTATTCTGGATTTCCTTATGGCTTGCCTCCAAAGCTTCTTCTGAAGGCCAATAGGTAAGTCGAACGATGAGATCATGTTTGGGCCATGCATTAGCAACTTATGGACACTACTTGACATGTAGTACCAATTTTAGAGTTGAAGATATAGTTCCTTCGTTTCGGTTAACAATTCCGAAAAAACCAAAACTCTTAAAATGATTGAAAACTTTGTTATTAATCTTTCATCGATCCCTGTTATTTGGGATGTCAGTTCTGGATTAGCAAAAAAAAACGTCTCGCAGTATTCCCATCATTGGTAGAACCAAATTCAGGTCTTGGCTTGTCGATGAGACCCATTCTTGTTTCAAAAGATTTTAGAATTTCTTTTTTTTTGGTTAGCGTAGATTGTTTTGTCAGAATCGCATATTTGACAAGTCTTAAAAGGGAGCCTATATGAAATATGCAATAAACATTCAACGCATCTTATCCAGCATTGCAAAGCAGAAAGCCCAAAACGGTAATTTTCTTGGATAGGTGCCCTTTCTTTGATCGCTGCTGTATTCATCTCTTTATGAGTTTTTTCGATAGAGTTACACCTGTCGTGCTGTCAACCAGTTTAAGAGGGCAAAATGCAGTCATTAAATTGAATTCGTCTGTTACGATATCTTCTACTCGACGTTCTATTCGAAGATTCTTCAAAAGATTATTGTGGTCTTCCGTGACTAGTGCTTGGAATGTTTGCATCAATAGAATAAGCTTTTTGAATTAAAAGTTGAACACAACTCTCAGGCAATTTAAAATCGCTTTCCCACCATATTTAGTGACGCTTTTTAAGAATATTGTGAATTCGCGAACAATGCTTCCATCGCTTTATACAATAGGAGCTGAACATGGAAACTTTTCGTGTTAAATCTTGCATTGGAGTTTTTGGCAAATCAGTAATTTCAAGTGTTTCCAATATGTATGGTCTAAGTCCATCAACTTTAGAATTTTGACTGCGTTCAAGCCATTTTTCAAAAAGTTCCTTAATTTTAATGGTTGTGACATTTCCTAAACAAAGTTGAAAATTTCAATCGTTAGCAAAAAGTAGCAAATAAGTCTGACATATTATCAAAATAGAGAAACTAACGATTAATATGAACTAGAATTTTTAGGTATTTGAGGGTAATTACTAATTAGAGACTCACTTAAAGTCAATTTGTATGTTTAAAAAATATCACTATTTTAAATAATTAAAAAAAAATTGAACTTCAGCAAAAGTCCACTGTAAAATGCACATACCAGTATTTAAAGATGCCATTGTTAATATCCAAAAAGAATAAATAAAAAAACTTTATTAGTTGCTTGTTAATAAACTAATTGCCGAAGCGCACTGCAAATTTGCAAACACAAACTGATGCAAAAATGCGTGATCTCCCATCAGACTTACCGCTTTTTCTGTTATGCTAAGAATGTACAAAGTGCAAAAACAGTAAATTAATGTTGTTTGAGATGCACTTAATCAAGTTTAGTGCATTTTACGTCTGGAGCGCACAATCAATTTTTTGATTTTTGTCCACTAGTCGAAGCACTGTGCGCCGGTTCCAAAGCGGATCTCGTCTTGTTGTTTTTTCTTGGTTTCAGTTGTATTATATTCCACAACCAGAAAAATAGTACATGGGTGTCTTGTACACTGTGGAAACACAACGCTCAATCAGCGTGTAATTACCATCTTGTGTCATTTGGCGTGTGTTTGAGCGAGCGCAGCAATCAAATCAATTTTGTTCTTCAAATTGGCCATATAACCAATTTTCTCTGCCATTCTACAATAGGCGTGTTTTTTGGTAATCTATATAAAAGTATGAGCAAAAAAGCGCCTATCGAGGCTAAGGAGTTTCGTCATCGCTGTTTGGGACCACTTTGTGTAATGACATTTGTAAAGCTTTGATTAGACGATTTGCAGATGTGCGCAAAATTTTCACATAAGCGAATGTCTGCAAATCATTTGCATTTGCAAATTTTCAGAAATGTCAGTTTGTTCCAAAGCTGTAAATTTTTGGGTGTGCGCAAATATTCGCAAATGCAAATGCAAATTGTATGCAAATTTTCCCAGGGCATTTATTGGCCGCGATTTACCGACATATGCAAATACACATTTGCAGACGCATTTGCAGAAGCGTCATTTTTATTTATTTGGACGGATGAAACAACTCGAGATACCCTCGCAATGGTATTGGCTGTGTATGTATTTGTTTGAGGTGATAGCAGTGATGAAGGGAAGATTCCACTGTAAAAGCCCGTCGCGAACCAACCCATACCGACTTGGACTTGGACGGGTATGACTGCCACATTCTCAGAAATGATTGCATCTTCTGGGACGTTGGCGGCACAAAGTCTAAGTTCAATGAGGAAAGCCCAACTCCAGTGGTGGTGTGAGCAGACCGTGCCCAAGGATGAAAGGTTGGGGGCAAAGCCAACCATTAACGAGGTGCACAGGCGAGACCTATGTGTATTTAGCCTTACCTCGGTACAGGCGGCTCTGCCGGGTCGTACACTTTTTTTCCGGCCATACTCGTGGGAACAAAATTGAGAGCCCCAAAAATAACCCCCCTAAATCCAACTTATCGTTGGCTTCGGTCACAGACGCCCTAGATGCGGTCGCGGCCGAAGTAAAAAGAGCGCAGAAGACAGTAGAAGTCGGCGCGGTCGAAGAAGAGATCTCCCTGGAGCTGGAGGAGCAACTGCTCACCGAATGCGGAGAGATCTCCAGGAAAAGAGATGCGAAACGCAAATTGACTCCAGGTTTGCTACGAAAACGGGAGTTCAAGACAGGGCAGCATCTGAAGAAGATCCTGACGGCAAAGGACTCTGTCACGCTAACAGAGAAAGAGCGTGAGAGCCTTGCATGGGCGGAAGGGGTCATAGCAAGGGACGAGGTCACTAGACCTACACCCGCTGGAAAGACCCCGAAAGCGGTACCCCAAAAGAGGACCGTAAAAGAGAAAGCCAAAGAAGGCAAGCAGGCTGCCGCATCTCACAAGGTCGAAGCCGTTAAGGCTGGTCCCAGCGGGATGCGAAAGAATCTACCCCTCAAGGCAAAGAAAGACATTGCCACCACTTTACCTCACGTCGCCGACGCCGCTAAGGCTGGTCGAAGTGGAGTAAAGAGAAGTGACACAACCAGAAAGGGCCCCCACAAGTCGCAGTCGGGTGCAGCCGATAAGGCAGACCCTCGTGACAAGACTGGAAACAGGGCACCGAAAAACAAACGGGTGGAATTCGCTTCCAAAAGGGAAAGATCCCAGGAAGAAGTCTGCAACCCACCGAAGAGATCAAAAACAAACCCGGCGATTCAGTATAGCGGGGCGGTCCGTAATGCTCTTCAGCTTGCTGTAGTGGATTATGGAAAGCCAAGCGACCAGTATACTTTTGAACAGGGCAAGCTGATCGACGTTTGGAATGACACGGTGGAGTAAAGGTTTCAGCACGCTGGACTGCAAGGACCAAGTGTCCTATGAGTTCGCGAAGACCGCTATACCCTCCCTCAAGCTGTGGGAAGGAGCTGCGCTACAAGCAGTCCCCCCAGAGAAGATACCCAGCCGAACTAAGGCGAGGATTAACCTGCCAGACCTGGGTGCAGAGAAGGAGGAAGTGCTCCAAGTCCTTAAGGCGCAAAATCCCTCGGTGCGTATGGATGAGTGGGAGATAGTGGGGGAGGACGCACCGAAAATGGTCTCAAGGGATTCGACATCTTGATGAACGAAGCGCCAGAACGCTTGAGGAAGGAGAAGCAAATGCGGGTATTCTTCGGAGCAGGCAAGGCTACACTGCGGCTCACGAAACCGCCAGTCAAAGAGGCGATCAGCGCTGTGGAGAAGGTATCTGCAAACCATGAAGGAAGTGCAAATAAACCTCCACCACAGTAAAATCGCCTCCGAAAATTTAATACTGCTCCTCGAAAATGAGCAGCTGGACGTGGCCCTAATCCAGGAGCCATGGATTTATAAAAATCTGGTGAAAGGATTAGGGTCAAGAAACTACAACCTTTACTACAATGGCAACGAAGGCAAGGTTAGAACTTGTATCGCATCCAAAAAGAATCTCCATGTACTAATGCTGTCTAATTTCAGTTCGGGCGACCAAACAGTGGTGGAGATAAAAGGTGGAACAGGTGATGTCACGATGGCGACTGCGTACCTACCATACGGAGATGGCACGGACGTCCCAGCGGAATCATTGAGGGCACTGATCACAGTGACTCAACAAGGTAAGAAGAACTTAGTCCTGGGCTGCGATGCTAATGCCCATCATGTTTTATGGGGTAGTACTAACATCAATAGTAGAGGTGAGGCTTTGTTCGATTTTATTCTTAACACTAACCTTCTGGTCTGTAACCGCGGTAATACTGCAACCTTTGTCACAGCTAATAGAAGGGAGGTATTAGACGTTACCTTAATATCAGATAACTGCCCCATTGAAGTTACAAATTGGAGAGTGTCAGACAAGGCGTCCCTATCGGACCACTGTTGGATACTCTTCGATCTGCAAATGCGGACTGCTGAGCAGCAGGCATTTCGGAACCCACGCAGAGCTAAGTGGTCAAGGTTTAGTAAGGAGCTTAAGGACTCTGTAGGGCCTTGCCCGACGAAAAAACCTGACTCCACCAACGACATCGATAAGATGGTTGAACACCTTACCAGCGCTATCGCACGGTCCTACGAAAAAGCCTGCCCAATCAGACGCGCGAATGGGAGAAAACGTCCACCCTGGTGGTGCGCGAAAATTGCGGAGCTATTTAAGACAACCCGGTATTGTTGGAACCTCGCTAAAGGAGGGACCATAGAATGGTCTACGTACAGGGAAAATGTCAAACTCCTGAAGAAGGAAATTAGGGCCGCAAAAAGAAACTCATGGAGTAACTTTTGTGGCTCGATTGAATCGACAACAGAGGCGGCTCGTCTGAGGAAAATACTCGCCAAGGCACCTAGGCAACTGTCTTCCATAGAGAAGGGCAATGGTGCGTGGATGAATTCCCACGAAGAGACGCTTGAAACGCTTTTAAACCGCCACTTTCCTGACTGTACTGAGGTAGGGATTCAAAATCCAACCTCAGTAGAACGGTCAGAGGGCATGAAAGCCGATACAGTCGCCAAGATCATTGACGACAAAAAAATATCATGGGCAATAAACTCCTTTGCCCCTTATAAGGCCCCTGGTATTGATGGTATTCATTCAGTCATGCTGCATGAGTCTAAGGAAATTATATGTCTCCAACTCCAACAACTTATATTATGTCTCCAACTGGGGTACGTTCCTAAATCCTGGAGGGAAGTAAGGGTGGTCTTTATTCCTAAAGCGGGGAAGCCTAGTCACACGACCGCTAAGGACTACAGGCCAATCAGCCTATCCTCCTTCCTTCTAAAGACCCTGGAACGCCTTATAGATGTGCACATGAGAGATGCGATTGGGGATACATACTGATCCAAGTCACATAATGCTTACATGAAGGGAAGATCTGTGGACACCGCCCTACATAGAGTGGTATACACGATCGAGAAATCGCTTCATGTCAAAGAATTTACACTAGGTGCCTTTCTTGACATTGAACGAGCCTTTAATAACATGAGCACTGAAGCAATCATACACAGCCTACACAGGGCCCGACTAAGCAAGGGACTGTGCAACTGGATTGGTCAGATGCTAAAGTCACGTACCGTAAATTCGACCCTAGGTAGCGTCAACAGCCGGAGAGTGTCACTCGAGGCACTCCTCAAGGAGGAGTTCTCTCCCCGCTGATCTGGCTCCTAGTAATAGACGAAATTATCAAGAACACTGGAAAACAACGGCTTCAACGTGACGGCCTATGCTGACGACGTCATTATTCTGGGTTTAGGAAAATTCGCCCCCACACTAAGCGAAAGACTCAATCACTCACTATCACTAGTGAGCGGCTGGGCCAAAAAGCAAGGTCTGGGAGTTAGCCCATCTAAAACCGAGATTGTGCTCTTCACTAGAAGAAGGTCGATTCCACAATTCAAGAATCCATGTATGGACGGAATCGATCTGACACTTGGAAGGAGTATGGTATAGTATGCACCGAAGAAGAGCTTGCCTTCTACACCGACAGATCCAAAATGGACGCTGGTACTGGCGCCGGTATTTTCTGTGAATTCAGAGGGGTAAACCAATCCTTCAGAATTCGTAACGGATGCAGCGTTTTTCAAGCCGAGATAACTGCCATTTTACAGGCCGCGAAGTTAATAAAAAATGACAACATTGTCAGAGAAAACATTACTATCTATGTTGACAGCCAGGCGGCTATTAAGACTCTGCAGTCAGCATCGATAAAATCGAAACTCGTAAAGGTCTGCAGACAAAACCTCAACGATATATCAAAGACCAACAAGGTGACCCTATGCTGGGTACCGGGCCACAGTGATATAGCAGGTAATGAGAGGTCGGATGAACTTGCTAGGGGGGGTGCAGAACTATATCCCGCATATACCCTTCCGATCGCGAAGACACCCATTAGCACTCTTTACGGGGATATAGATGAGGAAACCATGATCAGGGCTAATACGCGATGGTGTCACATGGACACATGTGCAATAGCCAGATCACTATGGGCAGTCTTCGATAAGAAGAAGTCCAAAAATCCCGTACAACTTAGTCGAAGGGAAATACGAATCGTCTCCGGTGTCCTCACAGGACACTGCGGAATAGGAATTCATGCGGAGCGTCTTGGATTGCCCTACAACGACTATTGCAGAAGCTGCAGGGACGAGGAGGAAATAGAATCCGTCCGACACCTGCTATGTGAATGTCCCGCTTTAACCACCAGAAGATTGCGTACTCTTGGTAGTAGCTTCTTCCATGCGCTGGAGGACCTTAATATCGCTGATTTTAGGAAACTCCTGAGATTTCTATCCCTTTCTGGGTGGTTTCCGGATTAGCCAACCCTATCCCTTGGTTTGACTCCCATGAGTACACTTTTTATGGGTACTATGGACCCGCTTGAGGTCTAAGTAAGTCTTAAGTAAGACACCCACTAAACCAACCAACCATGTATTTGTTTGAGAGCACCAGCGAACAGGAACAAAGCAAATTGGCCTCGAAGCAGCGCAAATGTTGGAGAAAGGATAAGGTTAGCCTTCGCGACAAGGAAGAATTTTGTGTGTTTTTTCGCAACTTTTTTCCTGTTTCCATTTTCTGAACATGACAAAAATAAAGATGAATCGAAAAATTCAATGGTTTTGTTCTTTCGCTGCCACGAATCATTTTTCTTTTTTTCAAAAAATTAATTTAATCCAATAATTTATTTAATTCTCTGGTGATTAAAGTTCGATGATGTCCAATTCAGTAGCGGAAATGAAGGAAAATTGCAGAGAAAAACACCCACGTTATAACAGCATTTGTAGAGAAGTTTGCCATTTGTCCATGTCAGAAGTTCGCAAACGCGTGTGGGCAAATGTCCAAGAGTGTGATCATAGAATTTGCGGATGACGTGTGCAAACGTTTGCCGACGACGTCTGCAAATCGTCCGCAAATGAAATTTGTGAAAATATTTGCAGACGAAAATTTGCTGAATACACGATTTCCGGACGTTTGTGACACATTGTCCTACAAAATTTGATCAAATTTTGATCGTAGCTTAACGCTTCAGGCATTAATTTTTTTTCCTTTTGTTTATTTGGAAAAATTAATTAAGCAAAGTAAAAGCAATGTAGGTAACATAATAATATTAGATCTTATTTGTTTAATTTTTACCTATTGTCGTTCGAAGCTAATTGCCACTTCTGCAATTTTTTTCTATAAATGACGGCTGTAATGTCATTTTCAACATTTCGATAACAATGGTGAAAAAATAGTTTGGGAGCACAGTTTTTATCGCGGCTAAGGAATTAAGGCTGGATAGTTATCCAGATTTCGCAATACTATACAGACTTAGTTGTTTGTGTAATTGACATGGAAATTTTCAATTTAAATTTATTTTTCAATTTATTTTATTTCATGTAGCTAAAGTTTTACAATATTTCGTATTTCTTATTTTAGAGTTTTAGTGTACTTTTTTTCATCCTCTACAACTAAGATATGATAGTATATAATAAAATTAATAATAAATATGTAATAACGGGTAGGAAAGGGAAAACAACAAACAAAAACCCTTATGAAACGCTTAAATTTAGTATTGCAGCCCCTATGTCAAAGTTAATGTGGAAAACAAGACCTCCTGAAATAAGTCTAAGAAAAATATAGTAAACTAGCGGCCCGCCCCGACTTCGTATGGGTACAATTAAGTTATTTGATTATTGTTTTTTGGTATGTTTCGCTTTATTTCAGCCTTATTTTAATTAACAAAAATATAATAACGTAAAACATCATATCGTCCTGAGCCTACACAGGGGACGTCTACCTGATGACACGGATTCCATGGCACGTCTTGGAACCCAAGTTGGGGCATGCGTTTAACGTGCCCATACTATTGAAGTATGGACCGTTCCGTTCGAAAATGTAGTTCCTCGACATTGAGTTCTTTGTATATTGTGATGATCCTTGGTCACAACAAAAAGTCCTGTATTTATAAATTTTGTTCACAACAAGAATCCTTTATTTATTAACTAGCTGACCCGTGCTCGCCTTGCTTCGCCCTAATATGCCCGTGTGCATATTTTTGTTAAGTATATATGTTTATAATTTATATGAAAATATTAATGGACCTCAAATGAACGCGTTGTTGTTAAAGTAAAACATAAAATAATTGCATAGTTTTTATTAATTTGACGAACTCAACCAAATATGTATGTACATACGTACTATATGCACTGAATATTATTTAAAATCTTCAATAAGTGTTAAGTTCATACCAGTGGGTAAAGGTTTAAAAATTAGTAAAATTCAGAAGACTGTGTATATTTAAATAGTACGTACTTATTGTATATGGTATTGGTACAAAAAGTGGAAATTTTGTATGGGGATTCTATAACGGGACCCCAAATCTTGTTGCTCAAAAGTTCATTTTGTCTCAGAGTTTTAACGCATTCATTTTTGTTTTCCTGTTGAACATACTCTTTTCGCAAAATAAAAGAAGGGAAAGAAAAGAGATGAACAGAAACTCGTTTCCAGTGTGACCATTAGCTTAAAAATATATCACTTATTCTGAAAAGTGGAATATTTGTTTTCCAGTTTAGTATTTTTATGTTCCACATTTAAATTCTACATACATAGGAAAATAATTTTTTTTTTTTTTTTTCCGGTGTAGGTGAAAATCTTACATCTTACAAAATCTTATGAGGACCGCAGACGCGTGCTCATAGTAGTGTGAGATTCTTACTCACTAAAAAACACCTCCCTTCAATATAAACTTGTTAGTTACTGCAACTAAGTAAGGACTTATCAAGCAATTTTTTTATCACGAAATAGAGACGTTTGGCAGGTGCCTTTCGAATGAAAGTCCCTGCATGTTCCGCTATTTAGGCGCGGTTAATTTTTATCGTGCTAAATCAAAAGGTTTGATCCTTTGTAGACGGCGCAATACATTTCTTTCATCCAGAAGTTGTAGGACTGTATTAATAACGTGTTCGCTTATTCGATTTTTGTGCTTTCGCGCGAAGTTTTTAATTTTATTTTCGACTGTAGGAATTCCGAGATCTCTATATATATCATCATTTCTTACGTACCACGGTACATTGACAATTTCTCTTAGCACTTTATTTTCAAAAGTTTGTAAAATATTGGCGTTTGTTTTTTTTGGTACAACCCCAGAGTTGTGTACCATATGTCCACACCGGCTTTAGCACTTGCTTATATAACAGCAGCTTGTTCTCAGTATTGAGCTTGGAATGTTTCCCAAGTAACCAATACATTAAATTTGTTATCGAGTTCTTTACGTTTCTTTTTCACATGCGACTTCCATTTTAATTTAGCGTCGAGTGTCATTCCGAGGTATTTAGCCTCGTTTGCGAAGGGAATACGAACCGAGTTTATAAGGATAGGTAAATTGTTTAAACTTACAAGAAAGTGAAGTTTACATGGACAGATTTGGTTTCGTTGAGGGCGATCCGCCAAGTCTTTGTCCATTCGTTTACACTATTCACAGCGTTTTGTAGTTTATCTGTCGTTTCTTCGATCGTTTTGCCAATTGCTAAAATAGCAGTGTCATCGGCAAACGTAGCTAGAACGGTGTCTTCTTCTTGCGGTATATCACGGGTATACAGAAGCGGGCCAAGGACACTTCCTTGGGGTACGCCGGCTGTAATTTCTTTAAACTGCGAATATTCGTTTCCGTGTCTGACACGGAAGATTCTATTCCCGAGATATGTTGTCAGTATATTATATAGGCGTGCAGGCAGAACCTGACGTAATTTAAACTTCAAGCCTTCATGCCACACCTTATCAAAGGCTTGCGAGACATCAAGAAATACGCATGAGCAGATCTTCTTTTCTTCAAGAGCTTTTTCTATTACGTCAGTGATTCTTTGCACCTGATCAATAGTTGAGTGTTTGGTTCTGAACCCAAACTGGTGATCAGGGATAAGATTCTGATCCTCGATGATCGGCTGTAAGCGCTTGAGTAATATTCTCTCGAAGATTTTAGAAATTATTGGGAGCAGCGAAATGGGTCTATAAGATTTCTTGTCACTCGGCGGTTTTCCTGGTTTAAGAATCATTATGACTTCCGCAATTTTTCATTGGCTCGGGACATATTCTAATCTAAGCGCAGCATTTATAATATAGAGAAGCTTGATTAAGGCTTTTCTAGGCAGCATTTTTAAGACTTCTCCCGTTATGAGGTCGTAACCAGGAGCTTTTTTGGGTTTTAGTTTTTTTATTTTTTGCGTGAGTTCTGCTAGCGTTGCACTTGTTATTGTGTAAGTGTCAGGTGTTATCTCGCGTTCAGTATTTCGAATAAGAGCTCGGCCATCGAATGGCTTAAATGTTTCTTCCAGATGGGCGGCGAAAATATCCGCTTTTTCTTTGTCTCCCTTCGCCCATTCGTCATTCCTATTCTTGATTGGCGGCGTAGGGATTTTTGGTCTTTTGGTGCCTTTTATAGCTTTCCAAAGCGAATAATTGTATTCTTTTTCAGCGGTTAAGTTTTCGAGGTAGGTCCTTATTGCACGGTTCTTAAAATTGTTTATAGTCTGTTTCAATAGATTACTCAGTCGGTTTAAGTGAGCTTTATGCTGTGGAGCACGACTTTGTTGCCATTTCTTACGCGCTTTCCTTTTTTCCCTTATCATTTCTTTTATTTCCGGTGGATATTTTAAGCCGCAATTTGTTTGCTTGTTTCTTTCGTGGGAAGTATTATTCCACCCGGCACACTCCACGATTTCGACGAAGCGATCAACTTCGATTTCGAGTTCATAGGGCGCTTAAGTGGTATTCTTAAGTCAGTGTTCTCTTCGATTTCTTTCCTGAAAATAAATTAAATTAAAAAAGGCAAGGTAAACACAAAATTTTGCTTCTATTAATAGAAAAAGGAGTACAGGTAAATACATATACATATGTACATACATATTTTAAATAAATTTGTATGTTAGGGAGACTATAAATAAAAACTAAAAGAAATAATGTCTACTTGCAGATAAAGGCATTTTGTTAACTTTGGCTTAGTGCGTTGAGGGACTGCTGGAAGTTATTTTCTGCGGTGGACAGTACTTTTGTTTTTTCTTGGAAGGGTTGAAATTTTGTCCGTACATAATGTATTTGACCGATGTGTAAACGGATCTTTTGGTTGCAGCCAAGCTAAGATTAGGCGACGTGTAAAAACCACACAATTATGTGCCCGCGACGTCATTTCGGCATCAAACGATTGTCATACATATCATCTAATCCACATAATAACTTTAGTCGCATATATGTATTTATGTAGCAAATATTGTAAAATGATGTTGACAATTTGTGAAACCCATTACGCATAAAAATATGTACATATGTAAATTTTTACATACATATCTTATAATCGGGTGCCACAATTGTACAACTTTTAACATTTTAAAGATTTGCTCCACAAATATGTATGTATAGGTATACATATGTATATACATTTGTACATATATATGTGTGACACTCAAACTGTGTCCCCATCTAAAAAACCGGCAGCAACATCTATACATAGTACCAGTGGCGACGCGTCCTATTGTTCATTTCGTTCATGAACGCCTATAACTTTCAGAGAACAATATTTCTGTTTCTAAAATTTTCTTAACTGAATATCAACCACCCACAAAATGTGCTTCCACTTGTACCCTAAGTCATACCTTCAGTCAATTTCTCAGTGTATTTCCCAATTCGTGCCAGCCTCTCGTGCACTTGAGCCAAATCATAATTCATATCAGAACAAAACCCTAACCTGGGGCAGCGATGCCTTCCATTCATTCGACTCGTTCAGTTGAGTGGGAAACAAAATGTACCCATCAAAAATATATGCCAAAAAAAAAAAAATTTAACGCACATCGTATCGACAAATTCGTTCATCTTAGCTGTGAACGAAGTCATACAAAAGGGTTGAGTTTTGCTCAAGTCAACCTTACATGCGGATATGGAAAGTTTATAGATATAGGGCACATGTAGGTACTGTAGGAGATAAGAGTATGTATGGTCGTTTTGTGTTGAGTGTAGTAAAAACAAAACCATGAGTAATTATGTTGCCTTTACGTTCTATTCGTGCTGGGAGAATATGAACGAAATGAGAAATTTATATAGGATATGGAATGGATTGAGTTTACTTTGAGTTTTAATTTTGAGTGAAGCTGTGAAAAGGAAAATCATCTCAAAGTTGGTTAGAATTTAAGTGGAAAAGCTGTTGTTTGTACTTTTATGAACTGAACGCCTACACATTTTACTCACGCGTCGCCACTGCATAGTACATGCATACCTACATACGTTTGTTATCCTCGCTATGGCGATATTCCACATCCATTGCACATAATGCGTAAGTGAATCGCATACACATGATATGTATGTAGGTATATAATATGTATGTAATCGACTCAGAAAAATGGAACAAATTTGTGTGGGCATACATAAATGAGTAACCACATGTGCGATCGCCAAAAGAACATTCTTTTATGTGATTTTTTTTACACAATACACAAACTATGTACACATGTACCTATCGTGTAAACACTCATTATCTAGTTCGACAACCTTTTTTCACGTTCCAATACGTGACTTGTATTGCGCGCCAGCAGAGCATAATATACCAATGAAAAATAAACAAAAACCCTTTGACTCTTGCATTTTTTCCGCGTGCGGAAAAAAATATTTTTGTTATGTTTTGGGTTCCAATGTACTTCATGAAGACAATACATGTTATAAATTCAAAAAAATCCTTTCCAGGATGAAATAAAACAATGTACACAATTGTGGCCAAACATAGCATAGTGATGTAATAAAAGCATTATTTCAATTCATACATTTTAACGCTTTTTTACTTGAAATTATTTGAAATTCATACATTTTAGCTTTTTTTTATTTAAAAAGGCAACGAAAACAAAAAAAAACAAAATTAACGTTTAATAATTCATGTTGATGCAAAATTAATTAAAGTAATTTAATTAAAATAAAATAATTGTTTTATTAAATTATAATTATATCTATTAAAAGAATTCAGTCGGTAAATGTTAATAATTTATTTGGGAAATCAGTCTTTATTTAATGTGAAAATCTGCAAAACAATTACGGTCTTTCTGAAGACATAGATGCACTTTACATTTCATGCACATTATGCGCGACCTTCCCTTGCAGTTGATATTTTTGCATCTTACGGCTTCTTTTATGTCATCGTGGTGGGGAAAATGACCTATACCGTCGTACTGCACTTCTCTAATTGGTCGAACTTCAGGACGATGAAATGTTGATAGCGGTGGTTCCTGATCTTGTGAACTAGCTGATGGTCTACCCCTTTTACGGGCTGTAGATAATCCAGATTCAGTTAATGCGCGGCCTATTTTTGCCCGAAATTTGAGAAGTTGAACATCTTTTTCCGGCACCTTCGACCTTTCACAGTCTTTGCGATATTCAATCCAACTAGCTGTGTTTGGCAACAAATGTGTACATGTACATAATTGCGTACATTATAATTGATTATGTTTGTACGCAATTGTGTCCACATGTTTTATTTTACAAATTTCCAATAAAATATAGAATATTCGCATCAGATATTTCATAAATTAGTAAACTAGGTATATATTCTTTTAAATTAATAACTTACCAATTTATTTGTTTCACTTTTTTACATAAAATTACCAAAACACAAACACTGCTTTCATGTACCTGATAACATACCATTGGAGAGTATGTTAACAGAATGTCAAATAATATCAATAATGACTCAAATTTCCCGCCAATTTTTGGTTTTTAAAAGAGAATAAACTTACGAGAAGCGAAATGAAGTAGATTTTATAAGGAAAAGTGCTCAAATGTTAGAGTATTTTAATACTAAAGAGCGTGTACGCAATTGTGGCCACCACGAGTCAAAGGGTTAAATAAAACTATGCCCATGGAATATTTCCCTTACACACGACGACCGAAATAAAAAAAAACCGTACCAACACGCACAAACATGAACGCCGCTTGAGCACTGATAGTGGCAATGGTCTCCATTGATCGTGTTCGCGATTGCACTTTAATAATATTTGTTTTTTGTTATAACTTTTCTTACGGAAAACGTACAAAGATGATATATATATCAATGGCTTTGTTAATAAAACCTCTAAACAGATATGTAATTTTGATTACAATCTGTTTGGTGAAAGTCGAGAAAAATAGAGATAACTTCCCAGAAAATGCAATTAATTTAAATAAAACAGTTTCTTTTGTTTGTTTACAGGCTTTCTGCTTAAAATTTTAAAATAATTTATATAGAAACTATCAGATGGAAGTATCCTGAATCTATATGAAGAAACTGCATTTAAATCCGTTCAGTAAATTCGCAGATTTTTTGTCACATACGAAAATACATCAGATCAGAAATTTGTATTTTATAAATATAAGTGATTTTGTTCAACAAGAATCTCTTATTTATCAAGAGTCAACCTAACTCACGCCTTCTTGAACTATAACTCTAATACTACAATACTCTATTTTCATTTGAACCTTAAATCTAACTTAACACAAAATGGCATGCCGGTATTAAGTGTCCCATGGGAACTACATGTAGGCCATGAGGCACTTCGTACATTGCCCTACTTATGAAATATGAACTTCAGTTGTGAAGCCACACACCTGTCAGTCAGCAAGCTGAATCGGCGTAGTGTAACTTCACTCCCGTGAACTCAGTGCATTACTTCCCAACGCGTCAGCAATATTCGCGCGCTGATAAGTCGTGCACCCTCAGCTGGGACTATCCCAACTAGAATAACTTATACATACTCCCCCGTTTTGAGGGATCCTTAACCTCAATACCCTACAAGTTGGTATCAATTTCAAATCTAGAAGCGGGGAATAACTTATGAATATTGCGCGCTCGCCTGTTCGCGAGCGTCCTTGGAATTGGGTGTTTTAGGTCAACATGATTTTCTATTGGTAATGGAGTACTTTCTATTGGTAATAGACTTCACGCGTTAAAGATGCTTCTCCTAAATGCTTAATTAGAAGTAACTTCGCCGATTTCACGGCCGCCTCCCAAAGGTCACCAATGTTTGGTGATCAAGGCGGTATGTGTTTCCACTGCATGCCCATTTTTAAACAACTTGGAACTAATTGATGGTTGTGTTTCAGAAGAGCTGAAACAGTTGACCTTTGGCACCTATGAAGTTTGTGGCATTGTCACAAAATATTGTGTGACATATTCCTCTTCGCCCCATAAATCTCTTCAGATAATTAATGAAAGCCTCTGCTGATAGGTCACCCACCACTTCAATATGAACTGCCTTGGTTGAAAAACAAACGAACACTGCCAAGTAGGACTTTGTTGGACCCTTTCCCCTGAATTTATAATGCACCCTAATGGGCCCACAGAAATCTACACCGGCATAATAAAAGGAACGAGAAGGTTCGACCCTCTCCCTGGGCAAATTACCCATTAACTTTTCTATTGATCTTTGTTTCGCTCTAAAGCATCTGACACACTTAGAGAGAATCTTACGGGTTTCCCTTCCTACTCTTAAAATCAAATATTGCTGTCGTGAAATCGCTATAAGTGTTCGGTGGGAGGCATAGAAATGTGTTTGATGCAGTTGATTCAGAAGTAATGTTGTGACCACATTATTTTTTGGCAGTAGAATCTGATTTTTAGCATCCGACGAAATGGATGCGTTTCTTAATCTCCCTTCGACACGTATTAATTTGTCTTTTTAATCGAAGTATGGACTTAATGAAGCAATGCACGAAGTATTAGGCAAGGCGTAAAGCGCAGTACGCCTCTGGAAATAATTTTATTTGTACATATTTCCAGATCCAGTTCGTTCCTTGCTGAACCTCTTCTATGGTCAAAGCCCCTGCTTTTTGTTGTGTGTGCCCGCCTTTAGCGTTCATCACGAAAAGAAGAAGAAGGCAAATATCCTTTGTAGCGTATAGAAAGAGCTCTTGTGATTGACTCAGTCCAATATATCGATTTCTAGCGAGGTTATCAAGACGGATTTGCTTTTCCGTCAGGAATTGTAAATTCAATCTTGGATGAATTGCTTGTCGCAAGAATTCGGGGCCATAGAACCAAACTGGTGATTTGGCTAGATCTCTGAGTCCCACTCCCCGCGATATGAGGTCCACCGGATTGTGTTCGCCCTTTATATAGTTCCACAGCTCTACAGATGATGCTGACTGAATTTTCGCTACACGATTGGCAATGTATGTCTCCCAAGTATAGGAAGGTGAATTTATCCACGCCAAGACGGTTGTTGAATCGGTATAAAAGCTAATTTTATTAGTTGGTTTGAAGAGTATATGGATTAGCCTTTGTACCAGCTCCACCATCAAAACAGCTCCCTGCAATTCTAGGCGGGCAATACTTGTTGTTTTCAAATGACCATCGCGAGACCTTGAGCAGAGCAATGAAACATGAGTTTTATTATTTTGATCTACCGATCTCAAGTAAACGCACGCTCCAAAAGCGTTTAAACTGCTATCGGAAAAGGCATGCAGTTCTATTTCCTCAACAAAGTCTACTAACACCAAACGTGGTATATTCAAATCCTGTAATAATGAAAACTGTGATAAATAATCTTGGCTGCTTCGAGAGGAAAATTCTTCGGGTGATTTTTGGTCCCGTCTGCATAGACGGGGAGTGGAGGAGGAGATACAACGACGAACTATACGGGCTGTACAGCGACATCGACTTAGCCAGAAGAGTGAAGGTCCAACGACTGAGGTGGCTGGGTCATGTAGAGCGGATGGACACCAATGCTCCAGCTCGGAAAATCTTCGAATCCACACCCGAGGGTCAGCGCAGTAGAGGAAGACCGCGACTCAGGTGGCGCACGCAAGTGGAAGGGGACCTCAACCAACTTGGCGTGCGAAACTGGAGGCAGCTGGCTAAAGATCGAGCTGGCTGGAGAGACTTGTTGGTTGAGGCCCAGGACCACGCCGGTCTGTAGCGCCACCTTAAGTAAGTGATAAATAATCTAGGAACTTGGCAGCCTGCTCGACTGGAAGGCTTTCGTCCCATGACACCTTTGACTTCCATAATTGTTGTAGGAATGGTTAAATTAAAATATAATATTTTTAATAATGATATTATTTTGTTTAACAATTGCTTGATCTCTTCTTTGGTGTCTGCACCATCATCTATGTACACATATGGTCTTCAAAATAGCTTTCGCCGCTCTTGGGTATCTTTTTTGACAGTCACGCGCCAGCTTCACCAGACATCGTGTCGTTAAATACGGGGCTGAGGCCGTTCCGTACGTGACCATATTCAATTGAAATATTTGCAGTGGACAAGTCGAGTTCGGCCTACACAAGATGAGCTGATATGCCCTATCCTTCGAATCAACCAATATCTGCCTATACATTTTACTGACATCTCCTGTAAACACATACTTGTACATTCTGAAATTTACAATAATCGAAAATATAACTGATTGGACTGTTGGACCAACCATTAACGCTTCGTTTAGAGAATGACCAGATGTACTCTTCGCAGAAGCGTCGAAAACCACCCGGAGTTTTGTTGATGAGCTCTCGGGTTTTAACACGCAATAATGGGGCAAAAAAAAGTTGCTCTTTAGAATCTGGTCTTTTGGTAATGGGCTCATGTGGCCAAGAGATTCGTACTCTTTCATGAAACTTATGTAAGCCTCTCTTAATTCTCCATTTCTTTGGAGCCTTTTCTCTAGAGAGATGAAACACTGGATTGCCATTTTCCAAGTGTCTCCTAGAAAGTGTTGCTTATCGTGTTTGAACGGTAATCGCACTACAAATTGTCCATCTGCTGTAGTGGATATGTTCTTTTGAAAATGTTCTTCACAGCTATATTCTTCTTCACTCATGACTTGAGATTGCTTCTCATAAGACTCACTTTTCCAAAATGTGCGTATCAATTTGTCTAATGAACTGAGACTGGGTTTTGCAACTGGGTGGCTAGGCCGTAGACCTTGAGCCCATTGCACTGCCGGCTATGATCCAACCCAATTTTGTATTAAGCAATAACGGAAAATCATTCGACACCTTAAGTTCCCCTGGTAGGGGAAGTTCGAAGAAGATGTCAGCCCCTAATAGCATGTCAATGCAATTAGGGTTGGCGTAGGCTGGATCAGCAAGCTGAACATTTGGAGGCAGCTTCCAACCTTGCATCCCTATTCTAGAACTCGGCCGATAATCGCTTATTTTCGGCATAGCACTTGCTTCAATAGTTGACCTATATGAAGAGGTCCTCGATTCTATTGAAACATCGATGACGAATTCAGCTTGACATTCCCTGGCCCCGAAGCCACTAATCGGAATATCCATTCGCCGCTGTTTGCGTTTTAGCTGTTGAGCTAACGCAGTGGTAACAAAGTGAAGTTGCGAGCCAGAATCTAACATGGCTCGGCAAGGGATTCGCGTACCATTTGGTGCAATAACATTTAAAACCGCAGTGGCGAGATACACTACCCTTTTTTCCCACCTGAACACCCACCGTAGCGTTTTGAGAAGAACCTGATTGTGGTCCATCCCCTCTGAATGTGCACGACTTACTAGTGGTATTTAGTGATTTCTTTTGCTGATGGCTGCCTTGTTGCTGCGCCGATAGTAAATGTAGTAGGGTACCTATTATGTTTCGCCGAACAATTTTTGCATCCTCGAGACTGATACGTCGGAGAGTAATGCCCTGGTTGGAAGCAGTTAATGCGGAGCTGCAGCTTGGGCACCACTTTGCTTCGTTCCTCCACTGCAAGATTTAAAAGTTTATTACAATTAAAAATTGTATGATTACTCGCTTTACAATAATCACAAAGTACTCCCCTTTGGTTCTCTGCCACAACCGCTATTACCCGCTTCTTGTCCTCACGGGTACTTATAGTTTCCAGAGTGTGGAACCTTGCTTCCAAAAACTCTAAAAACTCCGTCATGGTGGGGCAGCTCCTTGGGGATTGACTTGACATGACTTCCTTCGTCGTGTCATGCAGCTTTCGTACGCTACTTGCCGATCCCAGAAGATGGAGCAGTCTGTTGAGCTGTGCTGTCAACAAGTCTCTTGTTATTAAAGCGCTCCACTAGTGTATTCCAGGCAACCTCGTAGTTGTTGTCCGTTGCATGGAAATGTTGGGTTAAGCTATGTGCATCTCTGCTGACATTTGCACGTAGATAATATAGCTTCTGAGCTGGAGGGATTGGTTGCTCGTGAACCATCTGTTTGAATAGATCGTAGAACTGCGGCCAATTCAAGTAATCCCCATTAAATGTTGGCAGTTCAATTTTGGGGAGTATCATGGCACTGCTAGTAGGTTTGTGTTCTTGAATAGGTGGACTCGACGTTGAACTACTTGGCAACTCACCTAGCCTCAACTCCAATTCCTCCTGCAATTCGAAGTACAATTCGATGTCATTCTCTGATGCTTCGTCTCCAAGTTTCTGATAGACTGATGTTAGTTCCTCCCCATTTCGCTGAAGACCCTATACCTTTATGGCAAACAACTTGGGCGACGTTTGGGTTAACTCTATCGTACACTTATCCAACGATGCTTTAGAGAGTCTAGCGAGCAGTCGAAACTTATCTACCAAGGGCATCCGCTTAGCGACGTCCGAGAGTGCTGGCATTTTACTTGGATTAAGCTTCTGGTGAACTGGTTGTCGTGTTACCATTGCTGCTGTTGATGCTGCACTTGTTGATGCTGGGGGTACTTGGGACTCAAGCTCTAATGGAGCCACACGCCGCTCCAATTCTGCCATGCGCTTGGCTATGTCTGCCTTCATGGATTCATGCACCTTTTTTATCTGGTTGAAGTAATCTCTGGTGATATACTCGTGTCTCATGACCGATGGTTGATCCCCCGTACAATGGTCACGGATCTCGCTATCGGTGGTATCGAATTCATCCCATAAATTATTTAATTTCGAGAGACGTTCTTCTAGCTTTTTTTTTTTATTTTATTTATTTTTTTTTCCCCCGGGGGTAGGTGAAAATCTTGCATGGACACTATGAGGACCGCAGACGCGTGCTCATAGTAGTGTGAGATTCTTACTCACTAAAAAAACACCTCCCTTCGATATAAACTTGTTAGTTACAGCAACTAAGTAAGGACTTATAATTTTTATCGTGCTAAGTCAAAAGGATTGGTCCTTTGTAGACGGCGCAACACATTTCTTTCGTCCAGAAGTTGTAGGACTGTATTATTTACGTGTTCGCTTATTCGATTTTTGTGCTTTCGCGCGAAGTTTTTAATTTCATTTTCGACTGTAGGTATTCCGAGATCTTTATGTATATCATAATTTCTTACGTACCACGGTGCATTGACAATTTCTCTTAGCACTTTATTTTCAAAAGTTTGTAAAATATTGGCGTTTGTTTTTTTTGGTACAACCGCAGAGTTGTATACGATATGTCCACACCGGCTTTAGCATGTTTATATATCAGCAGCTTGTTCTCAGTATTAAGCTTGGAATGTTTCCCAAGTAACCAATACATTTCTTTGAACTTGTTATCGAGTTCTTTACGTTTCTTTTTCACATGCGACTTCCATTTTAATTTAGCGTCTAGTGTCATTCCGATGTATTTAGCCTCGTTTGCGAAGGGAATACGAACCGAGTTTATAAGGTTAGGTAAACTGTTCGTTTTCTTGTAAGTGAAGTTTACATGGACAGATTTGGTTTCGTTGATGGCGATCCGCCAAGCCTTTGTCCAGTCGTTTACACTATTCTCAGCGTTTTGTAGTTTAACTGTTGTTTCTTCGATCGTTTTGCCAATTGCTAAAATAGCAGTGTCATCGGCAAACGTAGCTAGAACGGTGTCTTATTCTTGCGCTATATCGCGGGTATACAGAAGCGGGCCAAGGACACTTTCTTGGGGTACGCCGGCTGTAATTTCTTTGAATTGCGAATATTCGTTTCCGTGTCTGACACGGAAGATTCTCTTCCCAAGATATGTTGTCATTATATTATATAGGCGTGCAGGCAGAACTATGTTTATGTAAAATGGTAGTTATGTGCATTCAAGAGGATACAAGCGTCCTCAACCAACCTCTGTCTACCAACTCCTACTCTCACCTCCACGAGGTGAACGCTGGGTGCCTAGTACCTCAACTGGAGATAGGGTGAAAATCCCTGTGGAAGGTTGTTGGTGGTAGCCGACGAGAGAGGGGGGGAGGGTGTTCACACTAAGGCACTCTCCTTTGCATCTGGACGGCAGCGGAAGAACTCCCACGATGGAATCAACGGTGGCGTCTACAGTTCCAGTTAGGTCGAACTACTTAGTGAACACCTCATTCGGGCTACTTCGACGTAATCGGATTAAAGGCCAATGAGGACTGGATTATCCGGCCCCTTAAGCCCAAGGGGTCCAACAAAGGGCCTGGCCCTCCAGGTTGGGCGTTGTACGTGGGATTGACAACTCCACTACGGAAAAAAAATGTTGTTACGCAACACCTAGCAGCCTCGAATACAGAGGATTTTACTGTTGACGACCCTGGCAAACGAAAAAGGACAACGACCTTCGGATCTGCACGTGGAATGTTAGGTCCCTTACCAGACCACGTGCAGCCGCACAACTAGCGGAGGCCCTAGACTGCTGCAAAGCAAACATCACCGCCATCCAAGAAGTTCGGTGGGATGGGCCGGGCAGAAAGAGGATGTAAAACTGCGACATCTATTACGGCGATTGTTACCGACAACAAAACCAGCGCATATTTGGGTGTGGATTCGTAATTGGAGGCAGACTTAGGCAAGAAGTCTTAAGCTTCAGGTATGTGAGCGAACGCCTCATTACAATCCGCATCAAGGCTAAATTCGCCAACATAAGCCTAATATGCGCGCATGCCCCCACAGAGGAGAAAGACGACGACACCAAAGATAGATTCTACGAGCTCCTGGACAAGACATACGAGCAGTGCCCTAGCTATGACATTAAGATTGTCCTAGGCGATTTTAACGCAAAGCTAGGAAGAGAGGGCATCTTTGGTAATACTGTCGGAAGGCACAGCCTACACGACACCACCTCCGATAACGGATTTAGGCTGATCGACTTTGCTGCGGGGCGGAACGTTGTCGAAGCTAGTACGCGGTTCCCACATCTCGATATCCACAAAGGAACATGGAGATCTCCTGATCAATCAACCGTCAACCAGATTAACCACATTGCGATCGACGCAAGGCACTCCTCCAGTATTATGGATGTCCGAACGTTCCGAGGGGCCAACATTGACTCGGACCACTACCTTGTTGTAGCCAAGGTACGACTGCGGATATCCCGAACACCGCCAAGACAAGGAAATACTGTGAGGAAGTTTGACGTCGGACGGCTGCAATCGCAAGAGATCACCAGATCCTTTTCCGATCGAGTCTCTCTCAATCTCTTAAGAGTTCCTATGCCGCCAGCATCAAGTATTGAAGACCAGTGGCAACATTCCCAAAAAGCCATTAGAGATGCCGCCTCTGATGTGCTGGGTTTCATTCGGCCACCACAACGAAACCCCTGGTTTGACGACGAATGCCGGCAAGCACATGTAGCAAAACAAGAGGCATACCAAGCGGCGCTGCATAGAGCTCTACGGGCAGAAGAGGAGAGACGAACACAAGCTTTTCAGAAGAAAAAAGAAAGAGCATGAGAAGCGCGCGATCGAGGAGATAGAATGATGTTATAGCAGGAAGGAGGTTCGGAAGTTTTACCAAAGGGTAAAAAGAACCTTTCAAGGTTACAGAGCCCGAACCGAGGCCTGCAAGGATGAACAAGGGAACATCGTAGTAGAATCGCAGTCGATGCTGAGGATATGGAAGAACTACTTCTGCAGACTGTTTAACGGCGACGATAAATCAAATCCCGCTGTCAGGCAGAATGAACCATTCAACCTGGACGACGAAGGCCAACAATTCCGTCCACCCGACCTGGACGAGGTGAAGAAAGCCATTTCGAAGCTTAAGTCCAACAAAGCTGAGAACAGAGGCATCAGTCTTCTTAACATCGCTTTCAAGATCTTATCTGCCGTGTTGTGTGAACGCCTGAAGCCGTTCGTCAACAACCTGATCGGTCCATATCAGTGTGGTTTCAGGCCAGGAAAGTCCACCATCGACCAAATATTCACACTGCGGCAGATCTTGAAAAAAACCCAGGAACTTCAAATCGATACCCACCACCTTTTCATCGATTTTAAAGCCGCGTATGACAGCATCTATAGAGACGAGTTATACAGAGCCATGTCTAGTTTTGGCACCCCTGCCAAACTCGTCCGTCTGTGCAGGATGACGATGGAGAATGCACGCTGCTCCATCACCGAGACCTTTGATGTCAGAAAAGGATTTAGACAAGGCGACGCGCTGTCATGCGACTTCTTCAACATCGTTCTTGAAAGAGTTGTGCAAAACTCGCGCGCCAACACCAGAGGCACAATCTTTCAAAAGTCCGTCCAATTACTCGTATACGCCGTTGACATTGACATAATCGGAAGAACGCAGCGTGATGTCACTGGTGCGTTTGTGAGTATCGAGACGTAGGCGGCGAAGATGGGTTTAGCGGTCAATGAGGGCAAGACGAAGTATATGCTGTCAACAAGAAAGGACTCCCAACACCGACGTCTCGGACAGAACGTCACTATAGACAGCTATAACTTTGAGGTAGTTAAGGACTTTGTCTACCTAGGCTCCGCTATAAATTCAGACAATGACATCGGCGCTGAGATTAAACGAAGAATAACTCTTGCCAATCGCTGTTTCTTTGGGCTAAGAAGGCAATTGAGTAGCAAAGCCCTCTCTCGAACAACTAAGGTGACCCTTTATAAGTCCTCAATCGTCCCAGTCCTGCTCTACGGCGCAGAGGCATGGACTCTGTCTAAAGCGGATGAGGTTGCTCTTGGCTGTTTCGAGAGGAAAATTCTTTGGGTGATTTTTGGTCCCGTCTGCATAGACGGGGAGTGGAGGAGGAGATACAACGACGAACTGTAGGGGCTGTACAGCGACATCGACTTAGCCAGAAGAGTGAAGGTCCAACGACTGAGGTGGATGGGTCATGTAGAGCGGATGGACACCAATGCTCCAGCTCGGAAAATCTTCGAATCCATACCCGAGGGTCAGCGCAGTAGAGGAAGACCGCGACTCAGGTGGCGCACGCAAGTGGAAGGGGACCTCAACCAACTTGGTGTGCGAAACTGGAGACAGCTGGCAAAAGATCGAGATCGCTGGCGACGCTTGTTGGTTGAGACCCAGGACCACGCCGGTCTGTAGCGCCACCTTAAGTAAATAAGTAAGCAGGCAGAACCTGACGTAATTTAAACTTCAAGCCTTCATGCCACAGCTTATCAAAGGCTTGCGAGACATCAAGAAATACGCTTGAGCAGATCTTTTTTTCTTCAAGAGCTTTTTCTATTACGTCAGTGATTCTATGCACCTGATCAATAGTTGAGTGTTTGGTTCTGAACCCAAACTGATGATCAGGGATAAGATTTTGTTCCTCGATGATCGGCTGTAAGCGCTTGAGTACTATTCTCTCAAAGATTTTAGAAATGATTGGGAGCAGCGAAATGGGTCTATAAGATTTCTTGTCACTCGGCGGTTTTAGTATCATTATGACTTCCACAATTTTCCATTGGCTCGGGACATATTCTAATCTAAGCGCAGCATTTATAATACAGAGAAGCTTGATCAGGACTTTTCTAGGCAGAATTTTTAAGACTTCTCCCGTTATTAGGTCGTAACCACAAGCTTTTTTGGGTTTTAATTTTTTATTTTTTGCGTGAGTTCCGCTAGCGTTGCACTTGTTATTATGTAAGTGTCAGGTGTAATCTAGCGTTTGGTATTTCGAATAAGTGCTCGGCCAATGAATGGCTTAAATGTGTCTTCCAGATGGGCGGCGAAAATGTCCGCTTTTTCTTTGTCTCCCTTCGCCCGTTCGTCATTACTATTCTTGATTGGCGGCGTAGGGATTTTTGGTATTTTGGTGCCTTTTATAGCTTTCCAAAGCGAATAATTGGATTCTTTTTCAGCGGTTAAGTTTTCGAGGTAGGCCGGTACTTAAAATTGCTTATAGTCTGTTTCAATAGATTACTCAGTCGGTTTAAGTGCGCTTTATGCTGTGGAGCACGACTTTGTTGCCATTTCTTACGCGCTTTCCTTTTTTTCCCTTATCATTTCTTTTATTTCCGGTGGAAATTTTAGACCGCAATTTGTTTGCTTGTTTCTTTCGTGGGAAGTATTATTCCACCCGGCACACTCCACGATTTCGACGAAGCGATCAACTTCGATTTCGAGTTCATAGGGCGCTTAAGTGGTATTCTTAAGTCAGTGTTCTCTTGGATTTCTTTCCTGAAGCCTTTCCAATTAGTATTTCTGCCAGTTAGTCTCGCTAATTCTTGTTTTTTATTTAAGGTTTTGCTTATCGTCTGAATAACTGGAGAATGGTCAGAGGGAAGGTCAAAGCTTTCGTCAACTTTTAAGTGAACGGGGGGTATTCCTTTTATAATGAAGAAATCGATTAGATCGGGTATTTTCGTGATATCAGCCGCCCAGTATGTCGGTTTACCCGCTTCATAGAGCGCTCTACCTTTTTGTGAGATGCATCTTGAACGCCAGAATGTGTGCTTCGCATTAAAATCGCCACCAATGACAAAATTAGGTCTAAGCGAGTTAAATATATCTGTGAAATCACTTTTTTTAATCGCACATCGCGGTGGACAGTAAATAGATGAGATGTAATAGAAACGTTGTCTACTTTTTACCCGTATTTTAAGGTCTTCCGAATGCTCGGTGGAGTCTTTCATGTACAAAGATGATCCACCTCTTGCCTTTTCCGTTCGGTGACAAGCGTGATAGTCACTGTAGCCACTTATGTTTGCATGCGATGTCTTCTTTAGATGGGTTTCTGAGATCAAGCATATGTCAATATCTTCTTTTTGTATGAACATTTCTAACTCGTCAAGTTTTTGTAAAAGTCCGTTTGCATTCAATGTTAGTATTTTGGGCATTCGTTTCATGTTCATGTTCTTGTTCGGGTGCGCGTTTTTCGGCAATTATTTTCGATCTTGCCTAACCTCTCGAAAATAAGCTTATTTATTTTACATTGTTCCTCAAGTTTTGTAAGAATAACAGAAAAAACTTGAGATCCAGGATCCACTGGACTTTCGATTCTTCCATTTTCTGATGCCGCGGCTTGGGCGTATGTTTGCGGGTTTATTGTCCAACGTCCAGAGCCCGATGGCTTTTCTTTTGTCACTTCTTTCTGAGTGCTCTTGTGACCAGAGACCGATGGCGTGTCTATTGCTATTCTTCTAGCTTTTGACGAGTATTTTTCCTATCCACGACATCTTTCCCATAGTTACGAGCGAGTGCATAAATCTCACCTTTGCTTGCTTGCTGGCAAGATCCTCCACTGAAGACTCCATTTTCACTGATATTTTGTTTTAATTTTCACATTTCACTTTACAGGCAACTAAACCTTTTAGTTGTTTCCTGTCACGGTCGCCAATTTTGTTCACAACAAAAAGCCCTTTATTTATAAATTTTGTTCACAACAAGAATCCTTTATTTATTAATTTTGTTCACAACAAGAATCCCTTTTTTATCAAGAATCAACATAATTCACGCCTTCTTGAACTACAACTCTAATACTGCAATACTCTATTTACATTTGAACCCTAAATCTAACTTAACACAAAATTGCATGCCGGTAGTGGGTCCCATGGGAACTACATGAAGGCCATGAGACACTTAGTACATTGGCCTACTTATGAAATATGAACTTCGGTTGTGAAGCCACACACCTGTCAGTCAGCAAGCTGATGGCGTAGTGTAACTTCACTACAGTTCTTACTGATAAACTAAATTCTATGTGAACTCAGTGCATTACTTCCCAACGCGTTAGCAATATACGCGCGCTGATGAGTCGTGCACACTCAGCTGGGACTATCCCAACTAGTATAACTTACACAATCCTAACTCGATAAAACGAACGAATACCTCAAAGAAATCTCATTTCGGCAGCTTATTCTTTCGGTCATTACCCATATCTCATGACAATAGGTAAGACCCTTTTCGGATCAAACACATAAAATTGCTCCAGCCTGACCAATCCCACAGGATAACTCAGTACTGCTCCTTCCATCACTCGTGAATATAACCCCGAAATACTTAAACTTCTGAACCAGTTTCGGTGGAACTCTACTAACATGCAGAGTTCATTGAACAGGCATTCGAGACATTACGATTACTTCTGATTTGTTCACGTTTACCCAGCTTCAACACAGATGACAACGAAGCTATTAAGGAGTCGGTGATGCTCGGTCCAGATGGTTCGAAGTAAGTCATCAGCGAAAAGCAGATGGCTTATCCTTAAGTCTCACAATTCGAACCGTTCTTCGCCACGGTTGCGCTGTAACATCCAAACCATGCACACAATGAAAAAGAGAGGTGACAAAAAGCACCCCTGGCGAAGGCCAACGCTTGCATTGAAAGATGTTTATGTAACGCCATTCACCCGAATACGTCTCCTACAACTTCTCAGAAGGTTTTTACGGTCAATTATTCATGAAAAAATATTTAGGGCTGAATCTGAACCATCCAGGGACCCGCTCAAACACACACAAACATTTTTCATTAAAATCGGTCCAGCCGTTTAGGAGGAGTTCAATTGCATACACGTACAATATACATAAGCATAATTTAATGTGCCACTTCAAACTGAAATCTGCGTGAGTTCTAGCTTTTAAGATAAGGCATAAGATCAACCACTAAACTAACCTCAATTAATGAGTAAGAGAATCCTATTAGAAACCTTGCCAGAACAACTCCAAGAAGAAAAACGCTCTCCAAATTCCAGTGCAAGCCCGAACGAACAAACAATGGAGGCTATAACAGGGATCAGTATCGAAAAACTTAAGGAACTACTAGATGATAAGAATAAGGAACTAGTCAAAGAACTGGCGATAAAAGCCGACTTGTTGTGTTCCGAACTGGCTGAATTGAAATTAAAACATGAGTTGATCTCTGATAAAGTTTCCAGCTAGAAAACCGAAATATTCTCCTGGAGTCCCACCTAGACAGACTCTTGCAAAAAAATGCGGAATGCAATATTATGCGTGTTTTTTTGGTAAATCTATATAGGCTAAGAAAAGTGTGCGCAAAAAAACGCTAAGGAATTTTATCATCGCTGTTTGGCACCACTTTGTGTAATGACATTTGTTACGCTTCAGCAGCGCCTCCTATAAGTGAGTTTCACTTATAGGAGGCGCTGGCTTCAGCTATTAATTTTTTCCTTTTCTTTATTTAGAAAAATAGATCGGACACATTTAAAACAATAGGCGTGTTTTTTTCAAACCTAGCTAGCCAGTCGTTCATTTAGACGATTCCCAGCCAGTCAAACCCAGTCGATTTTTTTATATCGTCAAATTGGTACGTGTGACTTCGTTTCTATGACATCCAGCGCTGCCCCGATCGTAGCAAAACTGCTACGCGATTTCCAAAAAAGTCAAATCTGCTACGCTGCTTCGCTCTCTCCCTAATATCCCTATTTTTGCTACGCTTTTTTAAAACACGAACTTTTAACAAGAATCTTGTAGTTTTTAGACCCCTCACAATCACAATCACAAATAAAAAAAGAATTAAACGAACGTAATTTCAAACTATTCACTTCCACGACTCCAACTTATGTTACTGTTCTACCTTACCCTACACAAGCAGTATATATTTCTTCGGATATGTTTGAAATGTGTTTATCAAGAATGTGTTCCCGAACACCATTCCTAACCACAAAAATCACGAATGGTTGGGTGAATGAGCAATTCTTGCGGCAAAGAACAAAGATGTGGATCACTTAAACTTCATAATTCAAAATCAAATCGTTGGTCCACTGCATTCCTTCAAATCTATCAACTGTGTAACAAACGAAGACGAAGCAACCAACTATTAAACCGAATTTTTAAACTCATTGGATCTGCCTGGCATGCTACCGCACAATTACAACTGAAGGTTGGCTCGGTAGTCATCATGCTTCGAAATCTGGACCAACCAAACTATGTAACGGAACGCGTTTGGTGGTGAGAAAACTCATAGGCAATATATTTCACGCGACGATACTCAAAGCAAAGTTCAAAGGTGATGAAGTTCTCATTCCGATGATCCTAACCGATATGCCATTCGAGTTTAAACAAATTAAATTTCCGATTCATCTTGCATTCCCCATGGCGTTCAACAAATCACAAGGCCGATCCTTGAGTGTTTGTGGCCTGAATCTAGAAAATGAATGTTTCTCTCAAGATCAATTGTACGTAGCATGTTCACGTGTCGGCAAACCATCCCCTTTGTTCGTTCTCGCACCTGACAACAGAACGAGAAATTTCGTATATTATAAGGTGTTTCAATGAAGGGAATCGACCCGAGTGCAACCCACCCAGCAAATAGTTTAACAGGAAGTAGTGCAACAATGTTACGCGAATCACTTCGATTCGCTTCAATAAAGCAAATGCCTTGCTGCCACGTGCATTACATTCATTTCAATGTAATTAAAATACATTTCATTTGGATTTCTGTACATTTATTGAACTTAAATCGTTTTGAGTGTTCTTAATAAAAAAAATTTAATTTAAATCAGCTAATAAGTTAACAAAACATTTATCGATACGAAATTCACCGAGTCATAATGCACTCTGCATGAACGGAAACAAACGTTCTCACAGTTTTTAAAAATATGAAGCTCGAAAACAAAAGTTTAGTATTACATTGGAATTTGGAAACAAAGTTTACTATTTCATTAGAGATTAGAATGATGACAAAGGGAATGAAATGATTTTAACAACAAATATTTCGTATTTCAAATGGTTATGCATCCATAACTCGCGCGCGTATTTTTAATCCTTGTAAGTTTGCTTTTTCGATATTTTGCAACTGAGGATTTTGAAACAGGGATTTGGTTGCGCTTCCTACTTCTCGAAAAATTATTTAAAAAAAAAAAAACGGTAGGCACAATCACGTTCTTTGAGATACTGCAGAAAAAAGCTTGATCTAGCATTGTATAGGGTGAAGGCACAGATGCTCCGGGGAAATCTTGGAACTGTTTAATTGAAACACAATTAAAATTTGTTTGTATATATATTTACGCTCATTTGCTTTGATTCTATATATTAAATAGAGGAATATTTCTGTTATTATAATTAATTACATATAAATGCGTCTTAAATCCGAAGGGGACGTTATAAGGTTACATTGTGGGCATAGTTTTCGCGTTCCTAAAGATCTTAGCCAGCATTCTTCGCAATGAACGTGCCAGCAGGAGACAGATATAGCTGGATTATGATATTCATCTAAGCAAATTAAACATTTGAATTTATTTTGAGTGTGTACTTCCCATTGCCGTAATTTAAACTTTAACGAGTCTATTATTTGCAGTGCACTTTTCGGATTGAGTTCTTCTAGATATTCTGTTTTTTGCTGATCATAACTTTCAGTGTCTTTACCCTCTGTTGTGGAATTTTTTCTTTCTTTTTGTGATGCAGGATAGTCGTGAAAATCGAAGCCATCAGTAATGAAGTGTCGCAAGTAGTCATTTATGTAACATTCTTTCGTGTGCTCGTTTTTTATATAATCAGGTGATATAACGTCAGTCTCGTTATACTGGGGTGGGCCATACACTTTCGTGTCATCCTCGTCGACATTTAAATGCTCGTCCTCTTCGTTTTCCTTATTATTTCTATTTGTTCCGATACCAATAGAAGCATAACCTCCTTGCAAGAGGCTTGAAACTCGAATTCGTTTTTGTCCAGCCCATTCGTATTCTTCGAATATTTCTGCACTTCTGTAATTATTACCTTCATTCGAGTTATCTATTTGCCCATGGTTCGAATTTGAACAAGCATCTATGTGCCCATTGAGATCGTGCGCTACTTGCGTGGTACAAGTAGGACATTTAAGACCGATTGGCGACCTTTTACGTGATTTTGTCTGTAGTGAAATAAAAAAAAAAAAAGTTTTTGTGATTCGTGAAGGAAAAGCATATTTTAAAAAGGAAACTGTTTCCGTATCGCATAAACTTGAGAGCGGATATTTTTGATTCTCGATGAGCAAAGCAGAAAATAATTCGTTTCATTCCTGCGAACAATATAATACTGAAAACATTAACGGTTGAGAGAAGCTATTGCGTTGCTATGCGAGTATTACAGCGAGTATACGGTGGAGACAGCTCGCAGAGTTCCTTCTATGATAGCAAGAACTCTGCGTAAGTACGAAGGTATGTAATTTTTAAGAACTATGTTCACCGATCATATTTCACGCACATACAGCAAAGTATATTTGAAGGGAGAACTAATATTTTAAATAAAAATACCTCGGACCTCGACTGCCGATTCTTTTGAACCTTTTCGAATATACTCCAAGGACAGGACTTTATGTAATTTCGTGTTGCATTGTGTTCAACATTTACAATTGAAATACTATTTGCGCTGGACTTTTGTGATTCCACAAGACGCTCGACTTCTAGTTCGCAATGCCTTTTCACATCACCAGGTTTTAGTGCCAAATCACAAGACGGGCACCGAAAACTTTCTTTGCATGTTCTTTGACTGTATTCATCACTTTTGCCTGGCTTTTCCATAACGTAAACAAATTTCCGTCCACACTCGAGCTTTTTTCTCAAAACAATTGTACCAAATTTCTCGTGTTAAAAACAAAAGTCAGAAATCAAGGAATACAAAACATTACAATTTTCCAATGGTTTCCGCGTGCTATAACTAACTTTCCACTGGAAAAAACTGGATCGTTCCCTTGAGCGATGCCACACGACTTGCAACATGAGCGCCAGAATGGAATGTTCCTGAATCTGTAAGAAATGGAAAAATTATTGACTTTTGACGGTGATTACACGCTGAGTGAGCAGCTGCATTGGGCACCCGCGTCGTCTTTTCACAGTGTATGAGTCCCCATGTACTATTTTTCTGGTTGTGGAATATAACGAATAAGACGAGATCCGTTTTCGAAGCGGCACGGTATATTGGAGATGTTTGCTGTTTGAGGGTTGTAAAACGTAACCTGCAAATTGTGTGGTTACCCTTTTAGGACCATTTGCATTCGTTTGCAGGTTTTTTAGAGTTTTGCCTACACGCATTTGCGGACTTCTAGCATTTACAGATGTTGCTTTAAAAAAAACATGTTTAAATGTAAAATTTTTTTGCAAACGCTGTATTATAAACGGGTTTTATTTTTCTCGCAATTCTACATTTGCCCTACCGAATTGTATATCATGGAACCATAATAACCAGAGTAATAAATCGAACAGTGCCTCAAACGGAATGAATTTTCTAATTAAAATAAAGATGATTTGTGACAACGAAAGAACAAAACCATCGTGTTTTTCCATTAATTTTTGTTGTATTTAGAAAATAGAAACAAGAAAAAAGTTGTGATACCATTCGGGCTCCTCTTATCGCAATTCGCAGTAAAGTTTTGAACAAAATCGTTCGTGATTTGAATTTGAATTGTGCTTCTGGTGTTGGCGCGTGAGTTTTGCACAACTTTTTCAAGAACGATGTTGAAGAAGTCGCATGACAGCGCGTCGCCTTGCATAAATCCTTTTTTGACATCAAAGGTCTCCGTGAGGTCTTGACCGACCTTGATGGAGCAGCGTGCATTCTCCATCGTCATCCTGCACAGACGGACGAGTTTGGCAGGGATGCCAAAACTAGACATGGCTCTGCATAGCTCGTCTTTTTAGGTGCTGTCATATGCGGCTTTAAAATCGATGAAGAGGTGGTATGTGTCAATTTGAAGTTCCTGGGTTTTTTCCAAGATTTTTTATTTTTATTTTTTTTTTTTTTTGCGCTGGGAGGTGGTAATCTTCAAAAGACGAAACTGAGCCCGTACTCAGTAACAGTGTGGGATTTTTACCCACTAACCCCTTCTCCCTTCTTCCCCTTATCCCTGCGGTACGGCCATCTTGGCATTTCATCACAGGTGGGGGAGAAGCCAGCCTTTCCAATTATTGCACCTAGTCGTTAGACTAATCAGCAATTTGTCTTTCGTATACATAAATATGTATTCAATGGATTGTGTTAATTATGTTAATCGCCTGTGGACGGTTAACTATTGTTTTATTTATTTAATTACTTAATTTTAATTTTTTATTTTTCCAAGATTTGCCGCAGTGAATATTTGGTCGATGGTGGACTTTCCTGGCCTGAAACCACACTGATATGGACCGATCAGGTTGTTGACGGACGGCTTCAGGCGTTTACACAACACGGCAGATAAGATCTTGTAAGCGATGTTAAGAAGACTGATGCCTCTGTAGTTGGCGCAGTTCAGAGAGTATCCTTTCTTGAGGATCAGGCAAACAATGCTGAGGTTCCATTCATCGGGCATACTTTCCTCCGACCATATTTTATAGATTAGTTGGTGCTTACCAAGTCATCGCCCGCCGCTTTGAACAGATCGGCAGCTAGGCCGTCAGCTCCAGCAGCTTTGTTGGACCTAAGCTTCGATATGGCTATCTTCACCTCGTCCAGGTCGCGTGGACGGAAGTGTTGGTCTTCGTTGTCTAGGTTGAATGGTTCATTCTGCCTAACAGCGGGATCTGATTCGTTGTCGCCGTTAAACAGTCTGCAGAAGTAGTTCTTCCATATCCTCAGCAGCGACTGTGATTCTACTACGATGTTCCCTTGTTCATCCTTGCAGGCCTCGATGGCCTTTGTTCATCCTTCTATCTCCTCGATGGCGCGCTTCTCATGCTCTTTTTTCTTCTGAAAAGCTTGTGTTCGTCTCTCCTCTTCTGCCTGTAGAGCTCGCGAGCAGCTCTGGTCTTTCTATGCAGCGCCGCTTGGTATGCCTCTTGTTTCGCTGCATGTGCTTGCCGGCACTCGTCGTCAAACCGGGGATTTCGTTGTGGTGGCCGTGTGAAACCCAGCACATCAGAGGCGGCGTCTCTGATGGCTTTTTGGCAATGTTGCCACTGGTCTTCAATACTTGATGCTGGCGGCATAGGACCTCTTGAGAGATTGAGAGAGACTCGATCGCAAAGGATCTGGTGATCTCTTGCGATTGCAGCCGTCCGACGTCAAACTTCCTCACAGTGTTCCCTTGTCTTGGCGGTGTTCGGGATATCCGCAGTCGTACCTTGGCTACAACAAGGTATTGGTCCGAGTCAATGTTGGCCCCTCGGAACGTTCGGACATCCATAATACTGGAGGAGTGCCTTGCGTCGATCGCAATGTGGTCAATCTGGTTGAAGGTTGATTGATCAGGAGATCTCCATGTTCCTTTGTGGATATCGAGATGTGGGAACCGCGTACTAGCTTCGACAACGTTCCGCCCCGCAGCAAAGTCGATCAGCCTAAATCCGTTATCGGAGGTGGTGTCGTGTAGGCTGTGCCTTCCGGCAGTATTACCAAAGATGTCCTCTCTTCCTAGCTTTGCGTTAAAATCGCCTAGGACAATCTTAATGTCATAGCTAGGGCACTGCTCGTATGTCTTGTCCAGGAGCTCGTAGAATCTGTCTTTGGTGTCGTCGTCTTTCTCCTATGTGGGGGCATGCGCGCATATCAGGCTAATGTTGGCGATTTTAGCCTTGATGCGGATTGTCGTGAGGCGTTCGCTTACATACCTGAAGCTTAAGACTTCTTGCCTAAGTTTGCCTCCAACGACAAATCCACATCCAAATAAGCGCTGCTTTTGTTGTCGGTAGCAATCGCCGTAGTATTAATCGCAGTTTTCCATCCTCTTTTTGCCCGGCCCATCCCACCGCACTTCTTGGATGGCGGTTATATCTGCTTTGCAGCAGTTGAGGGCCTCCGCTAATTGTTCGGCTGCACGTGGTCTGTAAAGGGACCTAACATTCCTCGTGCAGATCCGAAATTCGTTGTCCTTAATTCATTTGCATGGGTTGTCATCAGTGAATCCGTCCGTATCGGAGGCTTGCCGTTGTTTCGTAACTAAACTGTTTTTCCATGAAAGGGCAATTACCCCGGCGCACAACCCCCTACCTGGAGGATCAGTTCCATTGTTATAACCCCTAGGACGAGGGGCCGGTATAACCGATGTCGGTAACCCACTTCGGGGATGTGAGCGCTGCCGTTGGCCCCTGTAGAGTTCATCCGCTACCATCTCTTTTCCAAAACCCCAACCGATTCCTGGAAATCATTATCGGCCTCAGCTCCAAATATGTCGAAGTAGCCCAGATAAGGTATTGCTCCCGATCCAAAAGTTATAGACGCCACCGTTGATTACATCTAGGGAATTCTTCAGCTGTCGTGTTTATAGTGCTGCAATTTTTGTCTTCTGGTCAAAGCTCGCGCTTATAAATTTAGCAAGTTGAGTCCGGTTGGACAACAACCAGTACCCAGTGGCTACCCAGTGGTTACGAGGAGGTAAAATAAGCAAAATTGATGTATAGTAACAGTTACAACAGTTGGCATCGCCAAGTTGATACCAATCAAAATCTACCCTATTACTACAACACCCAGCCACCAATAAAGGAAATAGTCCTACTTTTATCACTAAAAACCGCCAAGACATAACCCTTGTCTCACAGACCCTTTAGCACGCGATCTCAGGCTGACAAGTTTTCAATGAGCAGTCCTTCTGTGGCCACCGATACTTACAGTTCGGTCTGAAAGATCGCCGTCACTCCCCCATTCTCTCATACCGCAATCGATGGAATACCAACTGGGCACTCCACAATCGCATTGTCTCTGCGAAACTAGCTAATCTCGAAAGTGACCTGCCCAGCACTCAGTCAGAACTGTACACGCTAAACAATGTGCTTACTTCTACTCTAAATGCAGCGTTCACCAAATCCTGCCCCATAGTACGGAAAAAAGACGGCAAACATCCTTGCTGGTGGAACGCAGAGCTCCAGGCTCTTCGCCGCGAAAGCAGGAAAGAGTTCAACTTAGCCAAACTAACACGGCTCGACACCGACTGGCAAACCTACAAAGCCACCCTGTTGCTTTATAGGAAAGAGGTCAGGAAATCGCAACGTAGATCTTGGCGTAGCTTCTGCGAGAAAATTGACAATACAGCAGAATCTTCTAGGCTACGCAAGTTCCTCTCTAAAACACCGTAAATACCAAGTGTCCTCATGCAACCTGACGGTACCTGGGTCGACACAGATGAGAAATCTCTGGATTTGCTTATGGAAACCCACTTCCCCGGCTGTACGCCCGCGCTACCAGCTCACCTGCTCTGGTCAGCTACGTGCGACCCCACACTGTGACTTTGACTGAACTGTTCAGTGAAAATAAGTTAGAACGGGATGTCCACAGCTTTGAACCATACAAAGCACTAGGGCCTGACGGGATATTCCCTGCACAACTTCAAAGAGCCTTCCTAGATGTCAAACACATTCTCACTAGGATCCTAAAAGGCTGTCTAGCTCTTGGCACTACACCCAGTGGCTGGTTTGAAGTGGAAGTAGTTTTTATACCCAAAGCAGGTAAGGCCTCTCAAACACTCCCTAAAGACTTTAGCCCGATAAGCCTGACATCGTTCCTGCTGAAAACGCTGGAGAGAATCCTCGACCTCTATGTGAAGGACACCGTAGATTGCAATCGCCTTTCCAAATCACAGCACGCCTACCAGAGATGTAAGTCTGTCGAAACGACCCTTCACTCAATTTTACTGCCTATTGAAACATAAATTTTACTGCCTATTGAAACATCAAGGTGAGGTCTTGACCGACCTTGATGGAGCAGCGTGCATTCTCCATCGTCATCCTGCACATACGGACGAGTTTGGCAGGGATGCCAAAGCTAGACATGGCTCTGCATAGCTCGTCTTTATAGGTGCTGTCATATGCGGCTTTAAAATCGATGAAGAGGTGATAGGTGTCGATTTGAAGTTCCTGGGTTTTTTCCAAGATTTGCCGCAGTGAATATTTGGTCGATGGTGGACTTTCCTGGCCTGAAACCACACTGATATGGACCGATCAGGTTGTTGACGGACGGCTTCAGGCGTTTACACAACACGGCAGATAAGATCTTGTAAGCGATGTTAAGAAGACTGATGTCTCTGTAGTTGGCGCAGTTCAGAGAGTATCCTTTCTTGAGAATCAGGCAAACAATGCTGAGGTTCCATTCATCGGGAATACTTTCCTCCGACCATATTTTATAGATTAGTTGGTGCTTACCAAGTCATCGCCCGCCGCTTTGAACAGATCGGCAGCTAGGCCGTCAGCTCCAGCAGCTTTGTTGGACTTAAGCTTCGATATGGCTATCTTCACCTCGTCCAGGTCGCGTGGACGGAATTGTTGGTCTTCGTTGTCCAGGTTGAATGGTTCATTCTGCCTAACAGCGGGATCTGATTCGTTGTCGCCGTTAAACAGTCTGCAGAAGTAGTTCTTCCATATCCTCAGCAGCGACTGTGATTCTACTACGATGTTCCCTTGTTCATCCTTGCAGGCCTCGATGGCCCTTGTTCATCCTTCTATCTCCTCGATGGGGCGCTTCTCATGCTCTTTCTTTTTTCTTCTGAAAAGCTTGTGTTCGTCTCTCCTCTTCTGCCTGTAGAGCTCGCGAGCAGCTCTGGTCTTTCTATGCAGCGCCGCTTGGTATGCCTCTTGTTTCGCTGCATGTGCTTGCCGGCACTCGTCGTCAAACCAGGGATTTCGTTGTGGTGGCCGTGTGAAACCCAGCACATCAGAGGCGGCGTCTCTGATGGTTTTTTGGCAATGTTGCCACTGGTCTTCAATACTTGATGCTGGCGGCATAGGACCTCTTGAGAGATTGAGAGAGACTCGATCGCAAAGGATCTGGTGATCTCTTGCGATTGCAGCCGTCCGACGTCAAACTTCCTCACAGTGTTCCCTTGTCTTGGCGGTGTTCGGGATATCCGCAGTCGTACCTTGGCTACAACAAGGTATTGGTCCGAGTCAATGTTGGCCCCTCGGAACGTTCGGACATCCATAATACTGGAGGAGTGCCTTGCGTCGATCGCAATGTGGTCAATCTGGTTGAAGGTTGATTGATCAGGTGATCTCCATGTTCCTTTGTGGATATCGAGATGTGGGAACCGCGTACTAGCTTCGACAACGTTCCGCCCCGCAGCAAAGTCGATCAGCCTAAATCCGTTATCGGAGGTGGTGTCGTGTAGGCTGTGCCTTCCGACAGTATTACCAAAGATGCCCTCTCTTCCTAGCTTTGCGTTAAAATCGCCTAGGACAATCTTAATGTCATACCTAGGGCACTGCTCGTATGTCTTGTCCAGGAGCTCGTAGAATCTGTCTTTGGTGTCGTCGTCTTTCTCCTATGTGAGGGCATGCGCGCATATCAGGCTAATGTTGGCGATTTTAGCCTTGATGCGGATTGTCGTGAGGCGTTCGCTTACATACCTGAAGCTTAAGACTTCTTGCCTAAGTTTGCCTCCAACGACAAATCCACATCCAAATAAGCGCTGCTTTTGTTGTCGGTAGCAATCGCCGTAGTATAAATCGCAGTTTTCCATCCTCTTTTTGCCCGGCCCATCCCACCGCACTTCTTGGATGGCGGTTATATCTGCTTTGCAGCAGTTGAGGGCCTCCGCTAATTGTTCGGCTGCACGTGGTCTGTAAAGGGACCTAACATTCCTCGTGCAGATCCGAAATTCGTTGTCCTTAATTCATTTGCATGGGTTGTCATCAGTGAATCCGTCCGTATCGGAGGCTTGCCGTTGTTTCGTAACTAAACTGTTTTTCCATGAAAGGGCAATTACCCCGGCGCACAACCCCCTACCTGGAGGATCAGTTCCATTGTTATAACCCCTAGGACGAGGGGCCGGTATAACCGATGTCGGTAACCCACTTCGGGGATGTGAGCGCTGCCGTTGGCCCCTGTAGAGTTCATCCGCTACCATCTCTTTTCCAAAACCCCAACCGATTCCTGGAAATCATTATCGGCCTCAGCTCCAAATATGTCGAAGTAGCCCAGATAAGGTATTGCTCCCGATCCAAAAGTTATAGACGCCACCGTTGATTACATCTAGGGAATTCTTCAGCTGTCGTGTTTATAGTGCTGCAATTTTTGTCTTCTGGTCAAAGCTCGCGCTTATAAATTTAGCAAGTTGAGTCCGGTTAGACAACAACCAGTACCCAGTGGCTACCCAGTGGTTACGAGGAGGTAAAATAAGCAAAATTGATGTATAGTAACAGTTACAACAGTTGGCATCGCCAAGTTGATACCAATCAAAATCTACCCTATTACTACAACACCCAGCCACCAATAAAGGAAATAGTCCTACTTTTATCACTAAAAACCGCCAAGACATAACCCTTGTCTCACAGACCCTTTAGCACGCGATCTCAGGCTGACAAGTTTTCAATGAGCAGTCCTTCTGTGGCCACCGATACTTACAGTTCGGTCTGAAAGATCGCCGTCACTCCCCCATTCTCTCATACCGCAATCGATGGAATACCAACTGGGCACTCCACAATCGCATTGTCTCTGCGAAACTAGCTAATCTCGAAAGTGACCTGCCCAGCACTCAGTCAGAACTGTACACGCTAAACAATGTGCTTACTTCTACTCTAAATGCAGCGTTCACCAAATCCTGCCCCATAGTACGGAAAAAAGACGGCAAACATCCTTGCTGGTGGAACGCAGAGCTCCAGGCTCTTCGCCGCGAAAGCAGGAAAGAGTTCAACTTAGCCAAACTAACACGGCTCGACACCGACTGGCAAACCTACAAAGCCACCCTGTTGCTTTATAGGAAAGAGGTCAGGAAATCGCAACGTAGATCTTGGCGTAGCTTCTGCGAGAAAATTGACAATACAGCAGAATCTTCTAGGCTACGCAAGTTCCTCTCTAAAACACCGTAAATACCAAGTGTCCTCATGCAACCTGACGGTACCTGGGTCGACACAGATGAGAAATCTCTGGATTTGCTTATGGAAACCCACTTCCCCGGCTGTACGCCCGCGCTACCAGCTCACCTGCTCTGGTCAGCTACGTGCGACCCCACACTGTGACTTTGACTGAACTGTTCAGTGAAAATAAGTTAGAACGGGATGTCCACAGCTTTGAACCATACAAAGCACTAGGGCCTGACGGGATATTCCCTGCACAACTTCAAAGAGCCTTCCTAGATGTCAAACACATTCTCACTAGGATCCTAAAAGGCTGTCTAGCTCTTGGCACTACACCCAGTGGCTGGTTTGAAGTGGAAGTAGTTTTTATACCCAAAGCAGGTAAGGCCTCTCAAACACTCCCTAAAGACTTTAGGCCGATAAGCCTGACATCGTTCCTGCTGAAAACGCTGGAGAGAATCCTCGACCTCTATGTGAAGGACACCGTAGATTGCAATCGCCTTTCCAAATCACAGCACGCCTACCAGAGATGTAAGTCTGTCGAAACGACCCTTCACTCAATTTTACTGCCTATTGAAACATAAATTTTACTGCCTATTGAAACATCAAGGTGAGGTCTTGACCGACCTTGATGGAGCAGCGTGCATTCTCCATCGTCATCCTGCACATACGGACGAGTTTGGCAGGGATGCCAAAGCTAGACATGGCTCTGCATAGCTCGTCTTTATAGGTGCTGTCATATGCGGCTTTAAAATCGATGAAGAGGTGGTAGGTGTCGATTTGAAGTTCCTGGGTTTTTTCCAAGATTTGCCGCAGTGAATATTTGGTCGATGGTGGACTTTCCTGGCCTGAAACCACACTGATATGGACCGATCAGGTTGTTGACGGACGGCTTCAGGCGTTTACACAACACGGCAGATAAGATCTTGTAAGCGATGTTAAGAAGACTGATGTCTCTGTAGTTGGCGCAGTTCAGAGAGTATCCTTTCTTGAGGATCAGGCAAACAATGCTGAGATTCCATTCATCGGGAATACTTTCCTCCGACCATATTTTATAGATTAGTTGGTGCTTACCAAGTCATCGCCCGCCGCTTTGAACAGATCGGCAGCTAGGCCGTCAGCTCCAGCTGCTTTGTTGGACTTAAGCTTCGATATGGCTATCTTCACCTCGTCCAGGTCGCGTGGACGGAATTGTTGGTCTTCGTTGTCCAGGTTGAATGGTTCATTCTGCCTAACAGCGGGATCTGATTCGTTGTCGCCGTTAAACAGTCTGCAGAAGTAGTTCTTCCATATCCTCAGCAGCGACTGTGATTCTACTACGATGTTCCCTTGTTCATCCTTGCAGGCCTCGATGGCCCTTGTTCATCCTTCTATCTCCTCGATGGGGCGCTTCTCATGCTCTTTCTTTTTTCTTCTGAAAAGCTTGTGTTCGTCTCTCCTCTTCTGCCTGTAGAGCTCGCGAGCAGCTCTGGTCTTTCTATGCAGCGCCGCTTGGTATGCCTCTTGTTTCGCTGCATGTGCTTGCCGGCACTCGTCGTCAAACCAGGGATTTCGTTGTGGTGGCCGTGTGAAACCCAGCACATCAGAGGCGGCATCTCTGATGGTTTTTTGGCAATGTTGCCACTGGTCTTCAATACTTGATGCTGGCGGCATAGGACCTCTTGAGAGATTGAGAGAGACTCGATCGCAAAGGATCTGGTGATCTCTTGCGATTGCAGCCGTCCGACGTCAAACTTCCTCACAGTGTTCCCTTGTCTTGGCGGTGTTCGGGATATCCGCAGTCGTACCTTGGCTACAACAAGGTATTGGTCCGAGTCAATGTTGGCCCCTCGGAACGTTCGGACATCCATAATACTGGAGGAGTGCCTTGCGTCGATCGCAATGTGGTCAATCTGGTTGAAGGTTGATTGATCAGGTGATCTCCATGTTCCTTTGTGGATATCGAGATGTGGGAACCGCGTACTAGCTTCGACAACGTTCCGCCCCGCAGCAAAGTCGATCAGCCTAAATCCGTTATCGGAGGTGGTGTCGTGTAGGCTGTGCCTTCCGTCAGTATTACCAAAGATGCCCTCCCCTCCTAGCTTTGCGTTAAAATCGCCTAGGACAATCTTAATGTCATACCTAGGGCACTGCTCGTATGTCTTGTCCAGGAGCTCGTAGAATCTGTCTTTGGTGTCGTCGTCTTTCTCCTATGTGAGGGCATGCGCGCATATCAGGCTAATGTTGGCGATTTTAGCCTTTATGCGGATTGTCGTGAGGCGTTCGCTTACATACCTGAAGCTTAAGACTTCTTGCCTAAGTTTGCCTCCAACGACAAATCCACATCCAAATAAGCGCTGCTTTTGTTGTCGGTAGCAATCGCCGTAGTATAAATCGCAGTTTTCCATCCTCTTTTTGCCCGGCCCATCCCACCGCACTTCTTGGATGGCGGTTATATCTGCTTTGCAGCAGTTGAGGGCCTCCGCTAATTGTTCGGCTGCACGTGGTCTGTAAAGGGACCTAACATTCCTCGTGCAGATCCGAAATTCGTTGTCCTTAATTCATTTGCATGGGTTGTCATCAGTGAATCCGTCCGTATCGGAGGCTTGCCGTTGTTTCGTAACTAAACTGTTTTTCCATGAAAGGGCAATTACCCCGGCGCACAACCCCCTACCTGGAGGATCAGTTCCATTGTTATAACCCCTAGGACGAGGGGCCGGTATAACCGATGTCGGTAACCCACTTCGGGGATGTGAGCGCTGCCGTTGGCCCCTGTAGAGTTCATCCGCTACCATCTCTTTTCCAAAACCCCAACCGATTCCTGGAAATCATTATCGGCCTCAGCTCCAAATATGTCGAAGTAGCCCAGATAAGGTATTGCTCCCGATCCAAAAGTTATAGACGCCACCGTTGATTACATCTAGGGAATTCTTCAGCTGTCGTGTTTATAGTGCTGCAATTTTTGTCTTCTGGTCAAAGCTCGCGCTTATAAATTTAGCAAGTTGAGTCCGGTTAGACAACAACCAGTACCCAGTGGCTACCCAGTGGTTACGAGGAGGTAAAATAAGCAAAATTGATGTATAGTAACAGTTACAACAGTTGGCATCGCCAAGTTGATACCAATCAAAATCTACCCTATTACTACAACACCCAGCCACCAATAAAGGAAATAGTCCTACTTTTATCACTAAAAACCGCCAAGACATAACCCTTGTCTCACAGACCCTTTAGCACGCGATCTCAGGCTGACAAGTTTTCAATGAGCAGTCCTTCTGTGGCCACCGATACTTACAGTTCGGTCTGAAAGATCGCCGTCACTCCCCCATTCTCTCATACCGCAATCGATGGAATACCAACTGGGCACTCCACAATCGCATTGTCTCTGCGAAACTAGCTAATCTCGAAAGTGACCTGCCCAGCACTCAGTCAGAACTGTACACGCTAAACAATGTGCTTACTTCTACTCTAAATGCAGCGTTCACCAAATCCTGCCCCATAGTACGGAAAAAAGACGGCAAACATCCTTGCTGGTGGAACGCAGAGCTCCAGGCTCTTCGCCGCGAAAGCAGGAAAGAGTTCAACTTAGCCAAACTAACACGGCTCGACACCGACTGGCAAACCTACAAAGCCACCCTGTTGCTTTATAGGAAAGAGGTCAGGAAATCGCAACGTAGATCTTGGCGTAGCTTCTGCGAGAAAATTGACAATACAGCAGAATCTTCTAGGCTACGCAAGTTCCTCTCTAAAACACCGTAAATACCAAGTGTCCTCATGCAACCTGACGGTACCTGGGTCGACACAGATGAGAAATCTCTGGATTTGCTTATGGAAACCCACTTCCCCGGCTGTACGCCCGCGCTACCAGCTCACCTGCTCTGGTCAGCTACGTGCGACCCCACACTGTGACTTTGACTGAACTGTTCAGTGAAAATAAGTTAGAACGGGATGTCCACAGCTTTGAACCATACAAAGCACTAGGGCCTGACGGGATATTCCCTGCACAACTTCAAAGAGCCTTCCTAGATGTCAAACACATTCTCACTAGGATCCTAAAAGGCTGTCTAGCTCTTGGCACTACACCCAGTGGCTGGTTTGAAGTGGAAGTAGTTTTTATACCCAAAGCAGGTAAGGCCTCTCAAACACTCCCTAAAGACTTTAGGCCGATAAGCCTGACATCGTTCCTGCTGAAAACGCTGGAGAGAATCCTCGACCTCTATGTGAAGGACACCGTAGATTGCAATCGCCTTTCCAAATCACAGCACGCCTACCAGAGATGTAAGTCTGTCGAAACGACCCTTCACTCAATTTTACTGCCTATTGAAACATAAATTTTACTGCCTATTGAAACATCAAGGTGAGGTCTTGACCGACCTTGATGGAGCAGCGTGCATTCTCCATCGTCATCCTGCACATACGGACGAGTTTGGCAGGGATGCCAAAGCTAGACATGGCTCTGCATAGCTCGTCTTTATAGGTGCTGTCATATGCGGCTTTAAAATCGATGAAGAGGTGGTAGGTGTCGATTTGAAGTTCCTGGGTTTTTTCCAAGATTTGCCGCAGTGAATATTTGGTCGATGGTGGACTTTCCTGGCCTGAAACCACACTGATATGGACCGATCAGGTTGTTGACGGACGGCTTCAGGCGTTTACACAACACGGCAGATAAGATCTTGTAAGCGATGTTAAGAAGACTGATGTCTCTGTAGTTGGCGCAGTTCAGAGAGTATCCTTTCTTGAGGATCAGGCAAACAATGCTGAGATTCCATTCATCGGGAATACTTTCCTCCGACCATATTTTATAGATTAGTTGGTGCTTACCAAGTCATCGCCCGCCGCTTTGAACAGATCGGCAGCTAGGCCGTCAGCTCCAGCAGCTTTGTTGGACTTAAGCTTCGATATGGCTATCTTCACCTCGTCCAGGTCGCGTGGACGGAATTGTTGGTCTTCGTTGTCCAGGTTGAATGGTTCATTCTGCCTAACAGCGGGATCTGATTCGTTGTCGCCGTTAAACAGTCTGCAGAAGTAGTTCTTCCATATCCTCAGCAGCGACTGTGATTCTACTACGATGTTCCCTTGTTCATCCTTGCAGGCCTCGATGGCCCTTGTTCATCCTTCTATCTCCTCGATGGGGCGCTTCTCATGCTCTTTCTTTTTTCTTCTGAAAAGCTTGTGTTCGTCTCTCCTCTTCTGCCTGTAGAGCTCGCGAGCAGCTCTGGTCTTTCTATGCAGCGCCGCTTGGTATGCCTCTTGTTTCGCTGCATGTGCTTGCCGGCACTCGTCGTCAAACCAGGGATTTCGTTGTGGTGGCCGTGTGAAACCCAGCACATCAGAGGCGGCATCTCTGATGGTTTTTTGGCAATGTTGCCACTGGTCTTCAATACTTGATGCTGGCGGCATAGGACCTCTTGAGAGATTGAGAGAGACTCGATCGCAAAGGATCTGGTGATCTCTTGCGATTGCAGCCGTCCGACGTCAAACTTCCTCACAGTGTTCCCTTGTCTTGGCGGTGTTCGGGATATCCGCAGTCGTACCTTGGCTACAACAAGGTATTGGTCCGAGTCAATGTTGGCCCCTCGGAACGTTCGGACATCCATAATACTGGAGGAGTGCCTTGCGTCGATCGCAATGTGGTCAATCTGGTTGAAAGTTGATTGATCAGGTGATCTCCATGTTCCTTTGTGGATATCGAGATGTGGGAACCGCGTACTAGCTTCGACAACGTTCCGCCCCGCAGCAAAGTCGATCAGCCTAAATCCGTTATCGGAGGTGGTGTCGTGTAGGCTGTGCCTTCCGTCAGTATTACCAAAGATGCCCTCCCCTCCTAGCTTTGCGTTAAAATCGCCTAGGACAATCTTAATGTCATACCTAGGGCACTGCTCGTATGTCTTGTCCAGGAGCTCGTAGAATCTGTCTTTGGTGTCGTCGTCTTTCTCCTATGTGAGGGCATGCGCGCATATCAGGCTAATGTTGGCGATTTTAGCCTTTATGCGGATTGTCGTGAGGCGTTCGCTTACATACCTGAAGCTTAAGACTTCTTGCCTAAGTTTGCCTCCAACGACAAATCCACATCCAAATAAGCGCTGCTTTTGTTGTCGGTAGCAATCGCCGTAGTATAAATCGCAGTTTTCCATCCTCTTTTTGCCCGGCCCATCCCACCGCACTTCTTGGATGGCGGTTATATCTGCTTTGCAGCAGTTGAGGGCCTCCGCTAATTGTTCGGCTGCACGTGGTCTGTAAAGGGACCTAACATTCCTCGTGCAGATCCGAAATTCGTTGTCCTTAATTCATTTGCATGGGTTGTCATCAGTGAATCCGTCCGTATCGGAGGCTTGCCGTTGTTTCGTAACTAAACTGTTTTTCCATGAAAGGGCAATTACCCCGGCGCACAACCCCCTACCTGGAGGATCAGTTCCATTGTTATAACCCCTAGGACGAGGGGCCGGTATAACCGATGTCGGTAACCCACTTCGGGGATGTGAGCGCTGCCGTTGGCCCCTGTAGAGTTCATCCGCTACCATCTCTTTTCCAAAACCCCAACCGATTCCTGGAAATCATTATCGGCCTCAGCTCCAAATATGTCGAAGTAGCCCAGATAAGGTATTGCTCCCGATCCAAAAGTTATAGACGCCACCGTTGATTACATCTAGGGAATTCTTCAGCTGTCGTGTTTATAGTGCTGCAATTTTTGTCTTCTGGTCAAAGCTCGCGCTTATAAATTTAGCAAGTTGAGTCCGGTTAGACAACAACCAGTACCCAGTGGCTACCCAGTGGTTACGAGGAGGTAAAATAAGCAAAATTGATGTATAGTAACAGTTACAACAGTTGGCATCGCCAAGTTGATACCAATCAAATTCTACCCTATTACTACAACACCCAGCCACCAATAAAGGAAATAGTCCTACTTTTATCACTAAAAACCGCCAAGACATAACCCTTGTCTCACAGACCCTTTAGCACGCGATCTCAGGCTGACAAGTTTTCAATGAGCAGTCCTTCTGTGGCCACCGATACTTACAGTTCGGTCTGAAAGATCGCCGTCACTCCCCCATTCTCTCATACCGCAATCGATGGAATACCAACTGGGCACTCCACAATCGCATTGTCTCTGCGAAACTAGCTAATCTCGAAAGTGACCTGCCCAGCACTCAGTCAGAACTGTACACGCTAAACAATGTGCTTACTTCTACTCTAAATGCAGCGTTCACCAAATCCTGCCCCATAGTACGGAAAAAAGACGGCAAACATCCTTGCTGGTGGAACGCAGAGCTCCAGGCTCTTCGCCGCGAAAGCAGGAAAGAGTTCAACTTAGCCAAACTAACACGGCTCGACACCGACTGGCAAACCTACAAAGCCACCCTGTTGCTTTATAGGAAAGAGGTCAGGAAATCGCAACGTAGATCTTGGCGTAGCTTCTGCGAGAAAATTGACAATACAGCAGAATCTTCTAGGCTACGCAAGTTCCTCTCTAAAACACCGTAAATACCAAGTGTCCTCATGCAACCTGACGGTACCTGGGTCGACACAGATGAGAAATCTCTGGATTTGCTTATGGAAACCCACTTCCCCGGCTGTACGCCCGCGCTACCAGCTCACCTGCTCTGGTCAGCTACGTGCGACCCCACACTGTGACTTTGACTGAACTGTTCAGTGAAAATAAGTTAGAACGGGATGTCCACAGCTTTGAACCATACAAAGCACTAGGGCCTGACGGGATATTCCCTGCACAACTTCAAAGAGCCTTCCTAGATGTCAAACACATTCTCACTAGGATCCTAAAAGGCTGTCTAGCTCTTGGCACTACACCCAGTGGCTGGTTTGAAGTGGAAGTAGTTTTTATACCCAAAGCAGGTAAGGCCTCTCAAACACTCCCTAAAGACTTTAGGCCGATAAGCCTGACATCGTTCCTGCTGAAAACGCTGGAGAGAATCCTCGACCTCTATGTGAAGGACACCGTAGATTGCAATCGCCTTTCCAAATCACAGCACGCCTACCAGAGATGTAAGGCTGTCGAAACGACCCTTCACTCAATTTTACTGCCTATTGAAACATCAATCGCGCTCAAGGAATTTACAATGGTTGCACTCCTAGATATTGAGGGAGCATTCAATAACGTAACAATAACACCACATCCTCAATAGCAGAGTCATTAACGCCTCCTTTGGCAACAGCTCTGCTAGTATAAAACCACACCGGGGCACACCCCAAAGGGGTGTGCTATCCCCTCTACTATGGAATCTTGTACTCAACGAGTTGATTCTGAAGCTAGAGAATGCGGGCTGTAGCGTGGTAGCTTATGCCGATGACATTGGCAGACATTCTTCAACACTCTCTTAACAAGCTTATTAAGTGGACAAACAGCTGTGGCCTTAGTGTCAATCCGACTAAAAAGAAGCTGGTCCTTTTCACTAGGAAAATCAAAATCCCAATCATTGTACTACTCAAGCTCAACGGCACTTCTCTGAACTTTGCGGGCAGTGCCAAATATCTAGGACTCATTCTAGACAGAAAACTTCTGTGGCGGGAAAACATTGCAGAACGCGCCAGGAAACCCCTGGTAGCACTCTATTTATGTAAAAGAGCAGTAGGTTTAGTGGCCGGTTCTGGAAAAGCAGACCAGCATCAAAGTTCTCGAGAAAGTCCAACGTGTGGCTTGCCTCAGCATTACTGGTACGCTGAGGACTTCCTACAGCTGCCCTTCAAACCATGCTCCACTTGTTGCCAATAGACATCTATGGCATGCAGCAGACCACTAACGCGGCTTTAACTCTTTCAGGGCCGGTGGTATGAAAAACGTACCACATATCATTTCTCATACTTTTTCATTCCTATACTTTAATGTGCAATGGTATGTTTTCTATACCACATTTCTATACAAATTGAAGCTAATATTTTGAAACAACAAATACATCCAATGAAAGAGTGAGACGTATATATGGAAAAATTGGGTAGTTTGAGGTGACTATTTTTTTAATAACATCACGCAAATAAATTGATTTATGCAAAAAAAATCGTGGAATTTTATTTTTTTTCTTGTAGTGGCCCGGAAAGAGTTGAGGCTGAGAGATACCCACCAATGGTGCGAAAAGAATGTGGGACATACCAGAATCCTATCAACTCACCGCAGCCTTCCCCAATCAACAAACGCGTTTCCCACCGAAAACGACTTTAACATGGGCTACAAACACAAGCTACCGGACAGAAGCGCCTGGAGTCAGTGCGAAGTCCTTTTTAATGAGTCCATCTCTATCTTTACGGACGGCTCTAAAACAGCCGAAGGAGTCGGTGCCGGTGTCTTCTCAGAAGACGTGGACATTCACCACTCCGTCAGTCTTCCCAACCACTGCAGTGTCTTTCAAGCCGAAGTCACAGCTATAAATCAAGCCGCCGCTTGGCTGAAGGCTACCCCAATATCACGCAAGGATATTGCGATCTACATCGACAGCCAGGCTGCGATCAGGTCCCTCGTATCCAACACTATAAAATCTAGGGCAGTGAAGGACTGCCACGTCTCTCTAAACGAGATCGCTAAACAGTAAAACGTCACACTCTGTTGGGTCCCTGGTCACTGTGACATTCAAGGGAACTGTGCAGCTGACGAATTAGCTAGAATAGGCTCCCAATTTACAGACGGCAGCAAGCTCGACCATGTCAAAGCGCCTATGTCGTTTGTTAAACACCTGACCCACACCGACGCTCTGTCGACAGAAAACCGTAGATGGCAACATCTCGATGATTGCAATAATGCCAGGCTAATCCGGCCTGTCCTGGATCTGAAAAGATCAAAAGCATTAATACGACTCAAAAGAGACCAGCTCTCAAAACTCATCAACGTCCTCACGGGGCACTGCATCCTAGGAAGCCATGCTCAACGCCTGGGGATAGCATGCAACAATTTCTGCAGAAGCTGCAGGGATGAGGAAGAGGAGGACACGTCCCGCACTGCCCCATATCAGGAAGGTCACCCTGGGCCAATACTTCTTTAACGATGTTAATCATCTGAACTCCGCCAGCATGACCAACCTTAACAGCTATGTTAGGAAATCTAAATGGTTTCAGGAGTAAGCAGGGTACCCCAGTACTCAGTGGCATCACAATGGACCTACTTTCTGGTCTTAGTGTACCTCCTCTCGGAAGGCCACTTCTAACTAACTAACTATCTAACTAACCGTATTATCGAGAATAAAACCTTCAACATGTGGATACACTTGGGACTCAGCTAAGGTGTTGGAAGCGCGTGAGAGAGCTGTGGTGAAGTCCAGGTTGGGTGATGAGCAGTCCGACTTTCATCCAGGTAGAAGCACAACCGACCAGCTATTCACTGTACTACTTGAGAAAACCTGGGAGTATGTCAAACCTGTCAACAATTATTTTTGGATTTGGAAAAAGCATATGACAGAGCACGTTTAACTAAAGTCTGGAGTGTACTGCAAGAGTGTGGGATTAACGTTTCTCTTTTGAGGTTCATTCAATCTCTATACAAAAACTGAAAGAGCTGTTTTCGGATGAACGGCGTTAAATCGACACGGACTTCGGCAGGGGTGCGTTACAAAGCAGCCCTGGCAATGAACGGTTCTAGTTGGGTCCCTTAACCCTTTCAGTACAGCTTTTCTACTATAAGGGTTAAAGATTCAATTTTTTCATTCTGTTGTTACTGAGGGACTTATGTACTAACAACATCGAGCAAACAATTTTCCTTATTATTGGCTCTAAAGTGGTTTTTGGCGACGTTGCCCTATTTCAAGGAAAATGATGTCAAATCCAAAAGACTCAACGTATACGCTTATTTTATTTTTTTAATTGTACCTCTGTTATTTATCTACAAACCTAATTCAAAAATCCAAAAGTATTTGACGATTATCTAAATAAAAAATAAATTTTAAAAATATCCTTCTGTCAAAAAAAAAGCAATTTCATTGCAGAATTTTCTTGCACGAAAATTAAAACCACACTGACGAGTAACGGCAAACGGCAACAAATTTTTTTTGTCCCAAATGTTTGCACAGATACCGTAAGAAATAGAAAATGAAACTAAAATAAAGAAATTAATCACAGAGAGAAAATTAGCGTTATAAGTATGAGTGTTAACATATGGTAACAAATGACTGAAAAGGTTAACGATAAACCACAAGCCGCTGTAGAAATTAACCGCAGCCTTATATTATCTTATTATTATTAATATTGTAATTAGTTAAGACAATCCCAACATCCAAATCCCAATATTGATTTCCCTTACGCACTCCCTAGCTTACACTGCACTTCCGTCCCACGCCACACTCTCGTACATTTAACCTAAGCACATTCACCTCTATTTCATACTATCGGCACTTTTGATTCATGCACCGCTCAGCTGTTCTTGTAATTTAGAATTAAGTAAATAAGAAATAAAGAAAACCAGTCATAGACTGAAACTCAAACGATAAACTTCGCGAGTGAGTGAAAAACGCGACGAACTTGAAAAAAAAACAATCCCGAGTGTGAGCCAACCATCGATCCACCACCATCCAACCATCAAAGAGAAGTATCGAAACCTGGAGACATGCGGATTTTTCTCATATTGTAAGCTAGTTAAGATTTATATTATTTTTAGCAAATCAAGTGTAATATTCCTTTTAGTGTGTAAATATCTACTTTTGTTCATAAAAAGAAAAATTGCAAACTTTTAAAGATGACTGAAAATATTACGCAAATCATATCATCAGCCGTTGAGGTTGCAGTCGAAACAGCATGTGTGTCAATAGTAAAAAGAATGAGTGAATTAATGTCAGAAAATAAACAAGTTAATGATAATGTCAACTCAAAACTTGAAGAGTTAACACGAAGAAAAAACTCAGTTCATTTAACCTCATTCCCAATCGTTGCATATGAACCAATTTCCGTTAAAACTCTAAACGTAATATGCCCAATTTCGCTTGATTTGATAAAATCTTTGCTAGAGTTCTTAGGTGAACGAGCGAAATATATTTCGTGGCGTCAAGCGGCTTAGACTGCTATAGAGTTATTCAAACCATATGAAGGGACGGAAAAACATTATCAGGCTGTAGCTATAATTCGGAATAAAATTGTCGGATTCGGTTCTCAATTTCGATGCTATAATTGCACGACTAGACCAGACGTACTCAGATAAACGTCCACTCCATGTTTTGGAAAACCAAATGAGTATCTTATGCCAAGGCCGAATGTCAATCTCTGAGTATTTCGATCAAATAGAAAAGAATCTAACTTTAATAATAAATAAAATTTCTATGGAATACTCAGGCAATACAGAATTAATTACTTCATTAGGAGCGAAATACCGATCAGATGCGCTTCGTGTCTTAATTTCGGGCCTTAATAAGCCCATATGCGATATTCTTTTCTCCGCTGGCTGTGAGGACTTGCCCTCTGCATTAGCTAAGGCCCAGGAACTAGAGGCAAACCAATATAGATACAACTTTGCTAGAGCCTTCGATAACAGCCTCTATGCTGGTGCTAGATCAGGCAACGCTCCTCCACGGCACAACCTTCATTTTAGACGAGTAGCTCAAACAATCGCCCTAAACAATCAACAGAGCCAAGGTCAACAACAAACGGCAGCCAATGACCACATGAGTATCGATAATTCGTCGAGATACCGATACAATTCGAGACGCATGCAAGCACAAATTCCACCCCATTCTACCCACTGTCCTTTAGAAACTAATAGTAAACAAACCTTCAGGCATCAACCGCAAACTCCCGAAATGAATAGAGGATTTAAGCACCCACGCGAATCCGATAGGGTACCCTTACCAAAAACCCAGCACATAAATTTTCTACAATCCAAAAATATAAGCAAAGAAAGTCGCGAATACGAAACCAAATATGGAAATGAATACGAAGGGGAATACCAAACTGTTGACAACCCGGAATACGGCGATCAGATTAATTTTTTAGAGTAAAGTCGGCTCTACCCTATGTTGAAAAGAAACTCGATAATAAGATTGTAATGAGAATTCTAGTAGACACGGGTACAGCCAAGAATTATATTAAAGAAAACCCCTATCTAAAAGCCATCCCCAATAATAAACCATTTAAAGTCAAGACCCTGAACTGTGACAACACAATAACCCATAAATGCAAAATACGAATGTGTGGTAAAAATACAGATTTTTTATTTCTTCCCCAATTAAAAACTTTTGACGCGATAATCGGGTACGATTTTCTCACACAAATAAAAGCACAGATCGATACCAAACGCTCTTTGCTAACTTACGAAAATGGCGAAATGCAAATTAAATTTTTTGAATGCGAGCAAGTAAATAATCTAGTAATCGATACGGAAACTGTTCCTGACACCATCAAGGATGAGTTTCAAAAATTAATAGAGGATTATTCACAAGTTTTCGCCCAACCCGACGAAAAACTACCTTTCAACACAAACGTAAAAGCAACTATAAGAACCTTAGATTCAGAACCAATCTATTCGAAACCAAGACCATATAACATGGCGGCTGCTCCGTTTGTAAATAAGGAAATTAAAAGAATGTTAGATGATGGAATAATACGGCCATCACATTCCCCATATAATACCCCCATATGAAGGACGAATGAAGACGGTACTCCCAAATCTAGGTTAATATTCGACTACAGGAAGTTAAATGAACGCACTATCCCGTTATTCCGTTATTCCGTTATTTTATCCAACTTAGGACAAGCGAAATATTATACAACAATCGATTTAAAATCCGGCTTCCACCAGATTCTCCTAGCAGAAGAAGAACGAGAAAAAACAGCATTTTTCATTAACAATGGAAAATTCGAATTTTGTAGATTACCTTTCGGCGTGAAAAAATTCGTCGATCTAGGCAAAGTGCTTCATATGCATCCAATCGATTTCTATTGGCTGAGAGTGACAGAAGACGAAGCACTTTATTTGAGGTCGAGGAGGGGATTTTTAGTCAAAATTGTATGTTAATTTCTGCTTTTGCATTAGACTTGCTTTGTAAATTGTAATTGTATGCAGAATAATGAAACGCTATTAGCTATGAGAATGAAATTGTTTGAAAGTAACACACTCGCGTTTTAAGTAAAATGACTAAAAAGCATCGTACATCGAATAGCACTATTTGGATTGAACAAATTATTGATTACCTCTTAAAAATTCCAAAACACACAAGCACGAAACTTAAACAAACATGCTCATAAAATATTTTCAACGCACATCATAGAAAAAGAAATGGAAAATAAAATAAAAACAATAAATAAATTGAAATTGTAAAGCTCAACAAACAAATGCAAAAATGATTTCAAATGTCAGCTGTTTTATGTCAAATCTCATTTTGCTTCATATGCTGCAGTGAAGGTATAAAAACCTGTCCCAATAAATTCAAGGATATTGTTAATTACGAAGTCCCAAAATCACTACGTGCTTTAAGATCCTTTCTAGGACTTTCCGGTTATTACCGCCGATTCATAAAAGACTACGCTCAGATAGCTAAACCCTTAGGGGAGAAAATGGCAACATAGGAGCGAACAAATCTAAGAACGTTAAAATTCAACTGAATTCAGAAGCTATGTGTGCTTTTAACAAAATAAAGAACATTTTAGCATCAGAAGATGTCCTACTGTTGTATCCCGACTTCCGCAGACCCCTTGATTTGACCACAGACGCTTCATCGCAATCAATGGGTGCGGTACTTTCGCAAGATGGTAGACCCATCACAATGATATCCCGAACATTGTCTAAAACTGAGGAGAATTATGCGACAAACGAACGCGAAATGTTAGCGATAGTATGTGTATTAAAAACTCTTAGGAACTTCCTATACGGCTATCCTAATATCAATATATTTACGGATCATCAACCACTCACCTTTGTGATATCCGAAAAAAATCCTAACACCAAATTAAAAAGATGGAGAGCATTTATCGAGGAATATGCTCCAACTTTTCATTATAAACCTGGTAGAGAAAATAAAGTAGCAGACGCGTTACCCCGTCAACATATTAACACGCTCTCTACTTCAGGACAAACCGCTCACAGTGAAGAATCTTTAACCAAAGTTATACCCTCAGTCGAAAATCCTATTAATTGCTTCAAAAATCAAATCTTTATAAATCAAGGTTCCGATAAAAGCAAACAAGTAAAAATTATTTTCCAAAAACTGGTCAGACATACTAAAACTTATAGATCAACCACAGAACTTATCGATATAATGCGTGATGTTCTTAATGTGAATACAATAAATGGAATCCACTGCAGTCTTGAAACTTTAGGAAAAGTGCAGAAAGACCTTATGAACACGTTCCCCAAAGTAAAAATGAAGTATACAAAAACGCTTGTTCAAGACATATTTAACATAAATGACCAAGAAGAAATTATTGTTAGCGAACATAACAGAGCACATAGGGGACTACAAACAAATAATCTCCGAATGTTATTTTCCGAACATAAAGAAATTATGTTAAACATATGCCTTTTAATGCAAAATATGTAAGGAAAATAAATACCAACGTAGACCACTTCAACACCCCGGAGTAACACCAATTCCCACGTCTGTAGCAGAAATTCTTCACTTAGATATTTACTAAACAGGAAAAAAATATTTCATTACTTGTATAGATAAATTTTCTAAATTTGCTATTATAAAAAACATCCCTTCTAGAAATTCTTTTGACATAAAAAATCCATTAATTGAAATTATCTCTCAATTCCGAAATCCGAAGATAGTAGTAATAGACAATGAAGGTGCTTTTACATCCATTTCAACTCAGTCGTTATTAAAAAATGAATTTAACATTTCAACGCATTCAGTACCAGCACTCCACAGTCAAAGCAACGGGCAAGTGGAACGATTTCATTCAACTCTCTCTGAAATTGCTAGGTGTACAAAAGAAACTGCCACTTATATTGTTGAACTGATACTACTGTCAACCTATAAATACAATAATACAATTCATTCAGTTACAGGTTATAAGCCTTCAGAAATTTTTCATGAAATCTCTAAAGAAATGAAAAACGAAATGATTTCCAAATTAAAAACTAAACAGACTAAAGATCTTAAATACCATTACAATAGGATAACACCCAAAGAATTTAAACCAGGCGACAAAGTATACGTCAAAACTAATAAAAGAATCGGAAACAAATTCTCCAAATTATATAATCAAAAAACAGTTCAGGCAGATTTATGCACAGTCGTAGTAATTGAAGGAAGACAGACGCACAAAAATAATTTGAGATAACTCTCTACTTCCAGATTTACCCAAATATCACTGGGCACTACGAGGATTACCGACTATTCTTCAGCCCTATTTATTTCCATACCAGCAGGCAATGTTGCTATTTATCAAGACTACTTTTACTTGAAGTATATTACTAATTTTTCGGTTATACAAATGATCATGTCTGACAATGGGTCGTATTAATAAAATCGAGCAATTACTTCGAGTAAAATCTCGGAGCAAAGTAAAAGCATTGAGCAATTGCTCAAGTTGGTATAAATAAGACTTTACTTTACTTGAGCAAGTTCGAAAATTCGAGTGAGCATTTGCTGGACCATTGACAGCAAAAACATCTGTCAAAAGCTTTTTATGTCGTGCGGATTTGTTGTAATAAAATTATTAAAAATAAAATGGGATCCCAAAATGATAATTTGTATGAAGCACAAGTGGAATAATCATTTTGTGCGATGTTTAAGATGAATCCGACGACGAAGCTGATGTTTCAACTGGATCGATCAACGCTTCGAAATCTTTTTCTCGTGGCAAAGATGGAATCGATTTAAAATTTCTCCAAGTCTTGGGATTAGTGTTGTTAGAAAAATTCCAAGCACCAGCAATTTTATTTATTTAATTCTTTGTTTCCAAATGGTTCATGACGAATAAAATATCACGCCAATTTAACCGTTTTTTGTGTCAAAAGTACGGAGTAAATGCTTTGAGTCAAATAAATAGCAGACTTTGAATTTCCGAGCAAATGCTTAGTATTTTGCGTTTTATTCATACCGACTTGAGCAAACGCCATTTTCGAACATAGCAATTGCTTAATGAAATTTTTTATCATACGAAACTAAGCAAATGCTCCAAATGTTGACTTTTTGTAGCAATTGCTTCATATTTTAGCAAAGTCAGTTTTTATTAATACGACCCAATATAGATATGTTGAATCAACTCAAGGATGAAAGATGCAAAGAAGTATTGCGGCAGGACACAGATGAAATTGAGCGTTTGCTTCAATTATTGAAACCTTCTATTAGAACCCAAGGGTCCTCAAATTTTATAGGATCTACAATAAAGTTTATCGCAGGTACGCCCGATCACCAAGATTTCGAAATTCTAAAAATTCAAGAAAATGAGTTGGTCAGATTGATAGGCAGATTGATATAAACACTCAAATTCAGAACAAATTAGACGAAATTACTGATAAAATTAACAACATAAATTCTATTAATAAGCACGATCCGGCTGATGATTATGAGATGTTAACAACAATAATGAGCAGAAGAAATAGGATTATAATAGATAATTTAAGTCATAACATATACTCTTTAATGTTAGCAAAATATAACATTGTAAATCCCCTCATTTTAAATACAGAAGAAATAGAATTAATAAAAATAAGAGAAAATATTGTAACCGAATTAAACGATTTGTTAAGTGTCGCAAATGTTAAAATGTATTACCAAAATGAATCCCTAGTATATTAAGATAGAATCCCTAAAGTCCGAAACATATGTAAACTATTCCAAATTGCTCCAGTCGTTCACGATAACAAAATTCTCGATTTAAAATCCAACCTTTCGGCGAATTGTAACAAACATGACTATCCCCTGAAAGCTTGTCGGAAAGCACCTCTATATTCCTATTGTGAAGTAGACCACGAAAACCCTTGCCTCTCACAGCTCCTGAACAACCACACCGCGCAATGTCCGACTACGCATGCGTATCATCGCGGATGGACTAATCATCGCCAGGGACGAACATATCACAATTGAGAACAAAGACCAGCATAATGTTCTAAATGGATCATTCCTGATAACATTTGAGGCTGCAATCAAGGTCAACGGAAAGGAACATCGTGCAAATCAGCCAGTCGATATAGCCCACCTACCAGCACCGAAGAAGACCGTTTTAAACGAAATCGCTTTCAACGAAAAAATGTCGCTACCTTACTTGCACAAATTGCACTTCATCAACAACGAAAAAAATTAAGGAATTCACCATCACTCTAGAAACAAATAATTGGATGTGGTATGGTGTTGCAGGAATACTTGTCATAGTCATTCTCGCTCTTCTATACGCTAAACTCAAACCGACAATACTTACCATCAGAACAAGAACAGACCATGTCGCGCCGAGACCACTATTGGATAACGAATCATTGAAAATGCGAATATTCAAAATTATGAACGAGGACGCTCAAACTTAAGGAAGGGAGGAATTATCCGCAGCCTTATATTATCTTATTATTATTAATATTGTAATTAAGACAATCCCAACATCCAAATCCCAATATTGATTTCCCTTACGTACTCCCTAGCTTACACTGCACTTCCGTCACACGCCACACTCTCGTACATTTACCCTAAGCACATTTACCTCTATTTCATACTATCAGCACTTTTCATTCATGCACCGCTCAGCTGTTCTTGTAATTTAGAATTAAGTAAATAAGAAACAAAGAAAACCAGTCTTCGACTGAAACTCAAACGATAAACTTCGTTTTGTTTAACTTAGACAGACATATGTATGTACATAAATAAATTCGAGGTAGTTAAGGACTTTGTCTACGTATGCTCCGCCATTACTTTAGATAACGACACCAGCGCTAAGATGAAATGATCGCTGCTTCTTTTGACACTTTATGAGACCTTAATCGTCTCAGTCTTGCTCTACGGCATAGAGGCTTGGAATTCGTCGCCTTGACCTGTTTTGAGAATAAAATTGTTCGGGCGGTTTTCGGTTGAATGAGGCCCAGGTCCACCTCGGACTGTAGCGCCACCTTAACTAAGTATTTAAACAAATCACAAATCTTCACATTCTTCCGTTTTCAAATTGATTTCTATTCTTTTTTTTGCATCAAAATTTAAAATTAATATTTTCCTTTCAAAACAATTATTTCAAGTTTTGACAGCTAAGACTCCGTTCTATGTTTTTTTGCACTTGGAGTAAAGAGTACTATTAATGATATTATGTCTTCACTCCGCTCTCATTTAGCACTAACATCGCACACTCCGCACTTAGTGTACACTCAACTTTCCTATTTTTAATGATATGACCTAATCAAATTGCAGTCGAAACTAAATTAACTGGGATGGTTGGAACCGAAGTCATCATCCTAGGGGTCAAGTCCCGATCTGTGAAGCTTTGAAGTGATAAAAAATTTATCATTTCTTCACAGCAGTTTTTCATTTTTTCACTTCATGAGGGCGCACTATGCGATTCTCGAACACATTGTGATAAATTCCTGTCAGAGTGTGTACTATAAAGTACTTAATGATTAATCCGGTCATTTATGTGTCATTTTGCAGTTTTCTTTTCTGAAAGATTTATTATTTTAGTTGTGTTCTTATAATGTCGGCAATAATTATTCGTTTAATTAATAATAACAGACGCCGTATTGAACAGAGGTATTAATGTATATTAACTCATTGCGTTGTTTTGGAGAAATATAATATTTCATTTTCTTCGTAGGAATAAACCGATGGTGTTGTGGTGGTCCCTTCGTCATTAACGAATAAAACGGAAATAGTTTGGTTTTTTTGTTAAGAAATCTCTCAAGAAAGGTCTTACTCTATTTTATTATCTTACTTACTTACTTACTTAAGGTGGCGCTACAGACCGGGGTGGTCCTGGGCCTCAACCAACAAGCGTCGCCAGCGATCTCGATCTTTTGCCAGCAACAAAGTCCTTAACTACCTCAAAGTTATAGCTGTCTATAGTGACGTTCTATCCGAGACGTCGGTGATCGCTAAACTCATCTTCGCCGACTCCGTCACGGTACTCAGAAACGCACCAGTGACATCACGCTGCGTTCTTCCGATTATGTCAATATCGTCGGCGTATGCGAGTAATTGGACGGACTTTTGAAAGATTGTGCCTCTGGTGTTGGCTCGTGAGTTTTGCACAACTGGAACGATGTTGAAGAAGTCGCATGACAGCGCGTCGCCTTGTCTAAATTCTTTTCTGACATCAAAGGTCTCGGTGAGGTCTTGACCGACCTTGATGGAGCAGCGTGCATTCACCATCGTCATCCTGCACAGACGGACGAGTTTGGCAGGGATGCCAAAACTAGACATGGCTCTGTATAGCTCGTCTCTATAGACGCTGTCATACGCGGCCTTAAAATCGATGAAGAGGTGGTGGGTATCGATTTGAAGTTCCTGGGTTTTTTCCAAGATCTGCCGCAGTGTGAATATTTGGTCGATGGTGGACTTTCCTGGTCTGAAACCACACTGATATGGACCGATCAGGTTGTTGACGAACGGCTTTAGGCGTTCACACAACACGGCAGATAAGATCTTGTAAGCGATGTTAAGAAGACTGATGCCTCTGTAGTTGGCGCAGTTCAGAGGGTCTCCTTTCTTGAGGCTCCGGTAAAGAATGCTGAGGTTCCATTCATCGAGCATACTTTCCTCCGACCATATTTTACAGATGAGTTGGTGCATGCTCCTTACCAAATCATCGCCTGCTGCTTTGAACGGCTCGGCAGCTAGGCCGTCAGCTCCAGCAGATTTGTTGGACTTAAGCTTCGATATGGCTATCTTCACCTCGTCCAGGTCGCGTGGACGGAATTGTTGGTCTTCGTTGTCCAGGTTGAATGGTTCATTCTGCCTAACAGCGGGATCTGATTCGTTGTCGCCGTTAAACAGTCTGCAGAAGTAGTTCTTCCATATCCTCAGCAGCGACTGTGATTCTACTACGATGTTCCCTTGTTCATCCTTGCAGGCCTCGATGGCCCTTGTTCATCCTTCTATCTCCTCGATGGCGCGCTTCTCATGCTCTTTCTTTTTCCTCCTGAAAAGCGTGTGTTCGTCCCTCCTCTTCTGCATGTAGAGCTCGCGAGCAGATCTGGTCTTTCTATGCAGCGCCGCTTTGTATGCCTCTTGTTTCGCTGCATGTGCTTGCCGGCACTCGTCGTCAAACCAGGGATTTCGTTGTGGTGGCCGTGTGGTCTGATCGCTTTTTGGCAATGTTGCCACTGGTCTTCAATACTTGATGCTGGCGGCATAGGACCTCTTGAGAGATTCAGAGAGACTCTATCGGAAAAGGATCTGGTGATATCTTGCGATTGCAGCCGTCCGACGTCAAACTTCCTCACAGTATTCCCTTGTCTTGGCGGTGTTCGGGATATCCGCAGTCGTACCTTGGCTACAACAAGGTAGTGGTCCGAGTCAATGTTGGCCCCTCGGAACGTTCGGACATCCATAATACTGGAGGAGTGCCTTGCGTCGATCGCAATGTGGTCTATCTGGTTGACGGTTGATTGATCAGGAGATCTCCATGTTCCTTTGTGGATATCGAGATGTAGGAACCGCGTACTAGCTACGAGAAGGTTCCGCCCCGCAGCAAAGTCGACCAGCCTAAATCCGTTATCGGAGATGGTGTCGTGTAAGCTGTACTTTCCGACAGAACTACCAAAGATGCCCTCTCTTCCTAGCTTTGCGCTAAAATCGCCTAGGACAATCTTAATGTCATAGCTAGGGCACTGCTCGTATGTCTTGTCCAAGAGCTCGTAGAACCTGTCTTTGGTGTCGTCGTCTTTCTCCTATGTGGGGCATGCGCGCATATCAACCTAATGTTGGTGAATTTAGCCTTGATGCGGATTGTCGTGAGGCGTTCGCTTACATACCTGAAGCTTAAGACTTCATGCCTAAGTTTGCCTCCAACGACAAATCCACATCCAAATAAGCGCTGCTTTTGTTGCCGATAGCAATCGCCGTAGTATAAATCGCAGTTTTCCATCCTCTTTTTGCCCGGCCCATCCCACCGCACTTCTTGGATAGCGGTTATATCTGCTTTGCAGCAGTTGAGGGCCTCCGCTAATTGTTTGGCTGCACGTGGTCTGTTAAGGGACCTAACATTCCACGTGCAGATCCGGAAGTCGTTGTTCTTGTTTCGTTTGCCAGGGTCGTCAACAGTGAAATCCTCCGTATCCGAGGCTGCTTGTTGTTCCGTAGCAATTTGAGTTTTCCGTAGTGGAGCTGTCAACCCCACGTACAACCCCCAACCTGGAGGACCAGGTCCATTGTTATAACCCCTAGGACGAGGGGCCGGTATAACCGATGTCGGTAACCCACTTCGGGGATGTGAGCGCTGCCGTTGGCCCCTGTAGGGCTCATCCGCCACCATCTCTTTCCAAGACCCCAACCAATTTCTTGAAATTCTTATCGGCCTCAGCTCCAAATATTTCGAAGTAGCCCAGATAAGGTATTGCTATTCACAATAAATATTGATCATTAAAATGAAAAGAAAGAGTTTTATGTGTATCAATTTCTCTGACAATATGTATATTTAAGTTTACATAATTGGAAAAATTCGATCTCTCCTCTAAATATTTAATTAAATAAACTTTTTGGGTCCCCGATGCCTTTCGCCCGCTCTCGTTTTTCCTTTGCATTCTTCTCATCACGACTCTTTACAGAATGAGTTGGCTATGATAAAAAAATTATCATGCGAAAAAATGTTGACATTTGATTTCACTTTTCGCAGATCGAGAATCGGGTTGAGCGTGAAGATCTGAAAAAAATGTATCAATTCACAGCTTCACAGATCGGGAATTGACCCCCTGGTTAATAGATTTGACTGCATATTTAGAAAAAATACTCATGATTTTTTAATTTGATTTATTTCTTTATTCATGGGAGTTCTTTAGAAAGACTGGCAACACTGTTCGTTGCAATATATGCAAAAGAGACCTGAAATTTTCGGGCAACACTTCAAATTTAAACGACCATTTGCGCCGTAAACATCCTGGCTATTTAACAGGAAATGATGCAGCACGTCCAACTGCAATGGATGTCACACCTTCAGTGTCTGTGATGATACAAGAATCACAAACATCAGGCATTTCCAACGTACATATGGAAGTAGCGGAAACATCAACAGGTGCAATTCCAAAAATTAAAAAGACGGTGCAGTCTAGACTATTTGTAACAGATAAACGCTCAGAACTTTCGGAATCAGAGACAAAGAGCATCGACGATTCGATTATAAAAATGATAGCGACAGACCTACAGCCACTCTCGATTGTTGAAAACGCAGGGTTTTTGGAATACTCACGGAAGATGCAGCCGTTATATCGAGTTCCAAATCGAAAACTTTTGTCGAATACCATGCTACCAGCAAAATATTCGGAAATTCGCAGCAGACTACAGAATATATTGGAAAACGTGAACCATGTAGCTGTTACAACGGATATGTGGACATCGGATAGCAACAGCGCATTTTTAACACTTACCAGTCACTTTGTTTTTCAAGATAAAATATATTCAGCAGTTCTGGCAACGAGGGAAGTTCTTGAGAAACATACTGCAGATAATATAGCAGCAATTTTGTCAAATATATTTGAGGAATGGGGTATATCGACAAAAGTAGTGACTATCGTAAGTGACAATGGCGCCAACATCAAAAAGGCTATCATAGACAATTTAAGGAAACACCATCATCCATGTGTCGCTCATACATTGAATTTGTGTGTAAGCGACACAGTTAAAAATGTTTCAGAAGTTGCACAGCTACTAGTCAAATGTAGATCAATTGTGTCACATTTTAGACATAGTACTTTTGCAACGGAAAAACTTAAGAGCATGCAGAGACAAATGGGATCAAACATATTAAAATTAAAACAGGATGTTCCCACACGATGGAATTCTTCTTTGATAATGCTGGAGCGGATGCTTTTGGTAAAGGAGCCATTGTCAGCAATAATTACATCTCTACCAAATTCTCCAGAGTTCTTAACTGCTTCAGAGTGGGGGATAATACCTGATTGCATAGCAATTCTAAAGCCAGTAGAAACTATGACCACCGAATTATCTGCGGAAAAATATTCTACCATGTCGATGATAATACCATTGATAAGAGGACTCCAGTACACAATCACACATGTAAATGAAGTAACCTCCTGCGGCATTCACCTTAAAACAACTCTTCTCGATGTCATAAAAAGACGGCTAGGTCATTTAGAAGCGGACAAAATCTGTGCGAAAGCAACTTTACTGGATCCCAGATTTAAGAAGATTGCTTTTGGAAATGAAGCAAATGCTACAAATGCACGAAAGTGGTTGACGGAGGAAGTAACACATATTTTAAATAATAAAAGCGTTACCACAACGGACATGGAATCAGGTGATCCAGTTCTGGAAATAACCACTGCAAAGCCAATATCTCTATGGTCAATGCTTGATCAAAAGGTAAGCGAAGTCAAGACGACGCGCAATAATTCACCTAGCGTTATGGCAAATCTTTCCATAGAACAATATTTGCGAAGTGAATATTTGGATCGTTCGCGAGACCCACTAACTTTTTGGAATTCTCAGAAGGCATTACACCCGGAACTTTTCGAGCTCTCCCAAAAATATTTGTGTATTCCCGCAACGTCTGTCCCTTCAGAGAGAGTGTTTTCAAAGGCAGGTGAAATAATGAATCACAGAAGAAACCGCCTTAAGGGAGAAAAACTGAATCAAATAGTTTTCTTAAATAGTAATTGCGGTTTGTGGATAAGGGAGGAAGATTAAAGCACTGGAATGAGGAAACGCCCTGAATGTGAGCAAAGATCAAATAAATGTATGAAATGTGAATGTGTTATAATATGTATGTATATAAAATATAAATGAAATATATAGAATTTTTTAACGTTTTTTTTTTGTGAGAGGCACAGGGAACTCACATTAAAAAAGCACCCTTAGAGTAAGAGACGCGTGGAACGTGAATAACTTATTAATTTTTTGTATTACATATTGAATTTATTAATAAATTTTATATAATTAGAGGATTAGGCCTCATGGGGAAACCTCTTTAAAAAAATGCGCATTGAAAGTCCTACCTCAAATGATGGGTGATTTGGAAACGGATGCCTGATAGTCTTATAAAAACTCAAACACCAAACACCAAATGACACAGCATGGGTAAATGCAGTCATTCTACGGGAAAGCAGCTCTTGGACCAGAGATTAGTTAGGTTAGGTTAGGTTAGCGGGCCGATGAGGACGATAACATCCTCCTCATCTCACTAAGGTCTATGTAGACCCGTTGTGATACCCATGTGTTTACCAGCTACTTCCCACAACGTGATTTTATATGTCTGATGACAGCCAACCGGCTCTCCTTCCGAACTCTAGCAGGTCCGACAGTGAACCATCGGACAACTCCTCGATGTTGTCGAAGAGGTATCTGCCCAATGTTCTTTTCCTAATGTTGCAGAGGCTTGGGCAGTGACATAGGAAGTGGGTAGTGTCCTCATGTACCTCCTCGTCTTCGCAGCCCCTGCAAAGATCTTCCCCGGTCAGGTGCAGCTTCTTTGCATGATACCTGAGCATATTGTGGCCTGTAATAAGTCCTACCAGTAATGACAGGGATTTCCTGTCCATATGTAGTAGCTTATTCGTTCTGCTCTTATTGTATTCTGGCCATAACCTTCTGGAGACTTTGCAGGTGGTTAGTGTTTTCCACCTGTTATTCGTCTCGGTTAAGGATCTTAGTCTTATTATTTCCTTCAGATGACGAAGTGGAGGTTTAATTGAACCATCCGCTAGGTCTGGTTCCAGGGCTGATCCCTTTCTATCCAGTTCGTCAGCAGTCTCGTTTCCTAACACACCACTGTGGCCAGGGACCCAGCGGAGTTTAACATTATGCTGCGTGCCAAGAACCCTCAGCTCTTCGCGACAGCACTTTACAAGCTTAGATATGATTAGTGCAGCAGTAAGTGCTTTTATAGCCGCCTGGCTGTCTATGAAGATCGTGATATCCTCCCGTGATACCGTGGCCATTGACGCCAATCGGGCAGCTCTGGTCACTGCAAGAACCTCTGCCTGGAAAACACTGCTGTTGTCAGGGAGTCTTATTGAGCTGCTGAGTCCTAGCTCCTCAGAGAAGACACCAGCACCCGTGCCTATGTCCATCTTGGAGCCATCCGTGAAGATGGACTTTGTCTCACTAGGAATTTCTTTGTTCTCCCACTGTTCTCTGCTTGGAAAGATGCAAGAGAACGGTTTGATAAAGTCCAGGTACGGAATCATATAGTGAGATTCAATACTCGTACCCGGGTATTTGTGCAATATCTGGGCGTGTCCATATGAGCTCGCTCTCCAGAGTTCAGACTGCTCTAATCCCAGAGCACTCTTTGCTGCGGATTCTTGCATGTATAGATCAAGGGGTAGCAGATTGAGAATTGTCTCCAACCCTGCTGTCGGAGTTGATCTCAGTGCACTGGTCGTTCCAATGCAAGCTAGCCTCTGTATCTTGGTCAAGGCTTTGAGGTTAGTGGTTTTTGCTGCAACTTGCTACCAGTCTAAACCTCCATACGTTAATATCGGTCTAACAATCGCAGAGTACAGCCATAGGATTATGCTGGGTTTAGATCCCCAGCTCTTCCCAAAAATCCTGCTGCAAGTATAAAAAGCGATCGAGGCCTTCTTGATTCTTTCCTTAACATTAAGATTCCAGTTCAGTTTTCTGTCCAGAATTAGGCCCAGGTATTTCGCACTGTCAGATAGTTTAAGGGGTATCCCTCCAATACTAGGCAGTGTGAATTCTGGCATTCGTCTCTTATTGGTAAATAGTACCAATTCGGTTTTCTGTGGGTTAACTTCCAGCCCACATTGTTTAGTCCATGCGTTAAGCGTGTTTAGGGCGCCTTGCATAAGCTGACTGATAGTGTCCAGATATCTGCCCGTTGCGAGCAGGACCACATCATCAGCGTAGGCTATTACCTTTACGCCGCCGAACTTCAATTTCATAAGTAGTTCATTATTGACAAGGACCCAGAGTAAGGGGGATATAAACCCTCCTTGTGGGCTTCCTCTGGAGACAGTCATTTTAAAATAAGCTCCTCCTGGTTTGGCATTTACATGCCTATCACTCTGCAAGTCGTATAGCAGATTTACAATAGAACCGTTAAGACTGCTGTTTTTCAAGGCTCTCTTAACCGCAGATATTTCGACATTGTTGAAGGCACCCTCAATGTCTAGAAATGCGGCGAGCGTGTATTCTTTGTAATGCAGAGATTTTTCAATTATACCAACGACGTCATGCAGAGCGGTCTCCACCTTCCTACCCTTAATGTAGGCATGCTGAGCCAAGGATAAGCTCCTGTGGTCAAGCTTCCTGCGTATATGAGCGTCGATGATCTTTTCGAAGGTCTTTAGGATAATGGATGGGTCTATAGTCCTTCGCCGTCGTATGACTAGGTTTACCGGCTTTGGGTATGAAGACAACCTTCACCTCCCTCCACTCCCTCGGAATGTGACCACATCTGAGACTGCCTAGAAAGATTTTTTGCAAGGTTTGTACTATTAGGTGCTTCGACTTTTGTAGCATGATGGGAGAGATTCCATCACTGCCCGGTGATTTAAAGGGTTGAAATGAGTCAATTGCCCATAATATTCCCTCCTCAGACACCACCTCTGCCGGCACCTCGTTCTGTGGGTTAGTGCCCCCGCATGGGTTACTAACCTGTCCTATCGTGCATCCCGAGAAATGTGCGTTAAGCAAAAGGGCCAGGGACTCGGAGGAGGACTGTGTCCAGTTCCCGTTGGCGTCTTTAAGATACATTGGGACTGAAGGGTCCTTAGTAAGGACTTTCCTCAGTCTCGCCGATTCGGTAGTGCACTCAATGCCGTTGCAGAATGTTCTCCAGGAAGTGCGTTTAGCACTGTTCACTGAACTTTTGAATTTCCTCTGACTGGTTTTGTATTTTTCCCAGTCAGCATCAGCTTTTGTTCTTTTGGCAGCGTTAAAGAGTTTCCTCGTCTCTCTCCTGATGCGCGAGAGCTCCGTATTCCACCATGGTGGAAACTTTTTAATACGTTTTGTCATAAGAGGGCATGCCATAGTGTATGCCTTAAGTAGAGTGTTACCCAATGTTTCCGCAGCGGCGTCGATTTTCATTGGTGTTCGACTTTTGACTTCTATTAAATTTGTCTCTTCCTTCGCCACTTCACTAGCGAAACGTTCCCAGTTAGTGTTCCTGGGATTTCTATACTTCGCCAGTGGGGCTGACGGTTCATGTATCTCAAACTCTATGATTTTGTGGTCGGAGAATGATATGTCTGTGGAGACTTTCCACCGGCTCACAGAGAGCGTTTCTGAATTGTTCGTTAGTGTGATATCTAATACCTCCTGTCTATTCTTAGTTATGAAGGTGGGTTCATTCCCTCTATTCGCAACTAATAGGCTATGTTCTATTATAAATTCAAAAAGAGACTCACCTCGTGAATTGATGTTGGTACTACCCCATTAAGAGTGATGGGAGTTTGCATCACATCCCATGAGGAGGTCCCACTTCTTTGTTTTGGTCATCTGAGCCAGTGATCTCGTCCGCTCGCATGGTGGTCCATCCGTAGACTCATACGGCATGTAAACCGATGCTATTGCGATCGGGGGTTTCCCTCGCCTCTCGTACTTTACCACTGTTTGGTCATTACTGCTGTAGGAGGACTAAAGAAAAAGTTTCATTTGTTTTTTGGCTACAATGCAAGTTCTAATCTTACGTTCGTCACTCAGTGGATCGATATTGTACGTTATCAAATCTTTAGAGTTAAGCCCCATGATTTTGCCTCGGGAAATCCAAGGCTCCTGCACCAGGGCGATGTCAATATCCTTGTCTCCCATCAGGAAAACAAGGTTGGCGCTGTGATGAAGATTTATCTGTACTGTCTTCATCATGGCTAGGCCCCTTCCTCTTGCTTTGTCGGGTAAACCCCGCAACAGGTCTCATCTTGCAGCGTGTTATCCCCACGCGGACCTTATAGTTGTGGCTGCGGAGTAGGGGTATTGACTGGTGATCAAGCAGTACGGTGACTTCCATACCAGCGTCAGTGTGCCTCCCCATCTCCTCCACTTCCCAGTTATTGCTATTTAGTTCCGGGTTTAGCAGTCTGAGGTTTCGCTCTATCCTGTTCTTCGGGTGGTAGGACCCCGTAAGTAGGATGCGACCTCTTGGTCTTGTGAGGCTGAGCACATCCTTCTTCCCGACGTATTTAGTTGGGCGTTGGCCCAAGGTGCCTCAGTCTCGGAAATGAATTTCCTCAGCCATTTCAGGGTGCTGCTGTTATCGCACTCCATCAGCGTTGCCATAGTCGACTACCGCTACACGAAGACTTTCCCTAGCTACGTCGGAGTGTGTCTTTGCCATTTTGTTTGCCGGCAAGGGCAGAGATAGAGTTTCGTCGTGTCTACCTCGTTTTGAGCATCCCGCAACAGGTGCCGATTTGGACTCAGAGCCCATCTCTGCCCCAGTTGACAGTCGCTTCGTCCTGTCCGCCGATAAGATGGGGGGCAATGGGCCTCCCTTCCTTAGATATTTACTAAACAGGAAAAAAATATCTCATTACTTGTATAGATAAATTTTCTAAATTTGCTATTATAAAAAACATCCCTTCTAGAAATTCTGTTGACATAAAAAATCCATTAATTGAAATTATCTCTCAATTCCGAAATCCGAAGATAGTAGTAATAGACAATGAAGGTGCTTTTACATCCATTTCAACTCAGTCGTTATTAAAAAATGAATTTAACATTTCAACGCATTCAGTACCAGCACTCCACAGTCAAAGCAACGGGCAAGTGGAACGATTTCATTCAACTCTCTCTGAAATTGCTAGGTGTACAAAAGAAACTGCCACTTATATTGTTGAACTGATACTACTGTCAACCTATAAATACAATAATACAATTCATTCAGTTACAGGTTATAAGCCTTCAGAAATTTTTCATGAAATCTCTAAAGAAATGAAAAACGAAATGATTTCCAAATTAAAAACTAAACAGACTAAAGATCTTAAATACCATTACAATAGGACCACACCCAAAGAATTTAAACCAGGCGACAAAGTATACGTCAAAACTAATAAAAGAATCGGAAACAAATTCTCCAAATTATATAATCAAAAAACAGTTCAGGCAGATTTATGCACAGTCGTAGTAATTGAAGGAAGACAGACGCACAAAAATAATTTGAGATAACTCTCTACTTCCAGATTTACCCAAATATCACTGGGCACTACGAGGATTACCGACTATTCTTCAGCCCTATTTATTTCCATACCAGCAGGCAATGTTGCTATTTATCAAGACTACTTTTACTTGAAGTATGTTACTAATTTTTCGGTTATACAAATGATCATGTCTGACAATGGGTCGTATTAATAAAATCGAGCAATTACTTCGAGTAAAATCTCGGAGCAAAGTAAAAGCATTGAGCAATTGCTCAAGTTGGTATAAATAAGACTTTACTTTACTTGAGCAAGTTCGAAAATTCGAGTGAGCATTTGCTGGACCATTGACAGCAAAAACATCTGTCAAAAGCTTTTTATGTCGTGCGGATTTGTTGTAATAAAATTATTAAAAATAAAATGGGATCCCAAAATGATAATTTGTATGAAGCACAAGTGGAATAATCATTTTGTGCGATGTTTAAGATGAATCCGACGACGAAGCTGATGTTTCAACTGGATCGATCAACGCTTCGAAATCTTTTTCTCGTGGCAAAGATGGAATCGATTTAAAATTTCTCCAAGTCTTGGGATTAGTGTTGTTAGAAAAATTCCAAGCACCAGCAATTTTATTTATTTAATTCTTTGTTTCCAAATGGTTCATGACGAATAAAATATCACGCCAATTTAACCGTTTTTTGTGTCAAAAGTACGGAGTAAATGCTTTGAGTCAAATAAATAGCAGACTTTGAATTTCCGAGCAAATGCTTAGTATTTTGCGTTTTATTCATACCGACTTGAGCAAACGCCATTTTCGAACATAGCAATTGCTTAATGAAATTTTTTATCATACGAAACTAAGCAAATGCTCCAAATGTTGACTTTTTGTAGCAATTGCTTCATATTTTAGCAAAGTCAGTTTTTATTAATACGACCCAATATAGATATGTTGAATCAACTCAAGGATGAAAGATGCAAAGAAGTATTGCGGCAGGACACAGATTAAATTGAGCGTTTGCTTCAATTATTGAAACCTTCTATTAGAACCCAAGGGTCCTCAAATTTTATAGGATCTACAATAAAGTTTATCGCAGGTACGCCCGATCACCAAGATTTCGAAATTCTAAAAATTCAAGAAAATGAGTTGGTCAGATTGATAGGCAGATTGATATAAACACTCAAATTCAGAACAAATTAGACGAAATTACTGATAAAATTAACAACATAAATTCTATTAATAAGCACGATCCGGCTGATGATTATGAGATGTTAACAACAATAATGAGCAGAAGAAATAGGATTATAATAGATAATTTAAGTCATAACATATACTCTTTAATGTTAGCAAAATATAACATTGTAAATCCCCTCATTTTAAATACAGAAGAAATAGAATTAATAAAAATAAGAGAAAATATTGTAACCGAATTAAACGATTTGTTAAGTGTCGCAAATGTTAAAATGTATTACCAAAATGAATCCCTAGTATATTAAGATAGAATCCCTAAAGTCCGAAACATATGTAAACTATTCCAAATTGCTCCAGTCGTTCACGATAACAAAATTCTCGATTTAAAATCCAACCTTTCGGCGAATTGTAACAAACATGACTATCCCCTGAAAGCTTGTCGGAAAGCACCTCTATATTCCTATTGTGAAGTAGACCACGAAAACCCTTGCCTCTCACAGCTCCTGAACAACCACACCGCGCAATGTCCGACTACGCATGCGTATCATCGCGGATGGACTAATCATCGCCAGGGACGAACATATCACAATTGAGAACAAAGACCAGCATAATGTTCTAAATGGATCATTCCTGATAACATTTGAGGCTGCAATCAAGGTCAACGGAAAGGAACATCGTGCAAATCAGCCAGTCGATATAGCCCACCTACCAGCACCGAAGAAGACCGTTTTAAACGAAATCGCTTTCAACGAAAAAATGTCGCTACCTTACTTGCACAAATTGCACTTCATCAACAACGAAAAAAATTAAGGAATTCACCATCACTCTAGAAACAAATAATTGGATGTGGTATGGTGTTGCAGGAATACTTGTCATAGTCATTCTCGCTCTTCTATACGCTAAACTCAAACCGACAATACTTACCATCAGAACAAGAACAGACCATGTCGCGCCGAGACCACTATTGGATAACGAATCATTGAAAATGCGAATATTCAAAATTATGAACGAGGACGCTCAAACTTAAGGAAGGGAGGAATTATCCGCAGCCTTATATTATCTTATTATTATTAATATTGTAATTAAGACAATCCCAACATCCAAATCCCAATATTGATTTCCCTTACGTACTCCCTAGCTTACACTGCACTTCCGTCACACGCCACACTCTCGTACATTTACCCTAAGCACATTTACCTCTATTTCATACTATCAGCACTTTTCATTCATGCACCGCTCAGCTGTTCTTGTAATTTAGAATTAAGTAAATAAGAAACAAAGAAAACCAGTCTTCGACTGAAACTCAAACGATAAACTTCGTTTTGTTTAACTTAGACAGACATATGTATGTACATAAATAAATTCGAGGTAGTTAAGGACTTTGTCTACGTATGCTCCGCCATTACTTTAGATAACGACACCAGCGCTAAGATGAAATGATCGCTGCTTCTTTTGACACTTTATGAGACCTTAATCGTCTCAGTCTTGCTCTACGGCATAGAGGCTTGGAATTCGTCGCCTTGACCTGTTTTGAGAATAAAATTGTTCGGGCGGTTTTCGGTTGAATGAGGCCCAGGTCCACCTCGGACTGTAGCGCCACCTTAACTAAGTATTTAAACAAATCACAAATCTTCACATTCTTCCGTTTTCAAATTGATTTCTATTCTTTTTTTTGCATCAAAATTTAAAATTAATATTTTCCTTTCAAAACAATTATTTCAAGTTTTGACAGCTAAGACTCCGTTCTATGTTTTTTTGCACTTGGAGTAAAGAGTACTATTAATGATATTATGTCTTCACTCCGCTCTCATTTAGCACTAACATCGCACACTCCGCACTTAGTGTACACTCAACTTTCCTATTTTTAATGATATGACCTAATCAAATTGCAGTCGAAACTAAATTAACTGGGATGGTTGGAACCGAAGTCATCATCCTAGGGGTCAAGTCCCGATCTGTGAAGCTTTGAAGTGATAAAAAATTTATCATTTCTTCACAGCAGTTTTTCATTTTTTCACTTCATGAGGGCGCACTATGCGATTCTCGAACACATTGTGATAAATTCCTGTCAGAGTGTGTACTATAAAGTACTTAATGATTAATCCGGTCATTTATGTGTCATTTTGCAGTTTTCTTTTCTGAAAGATTTATTATTTTAGTTGTGTTCTTATAATGTCGGCAATAATTATTCGTTTAATTAATAATAACAGACGCCGTATTGAACAGAGGTATTAATGTATATTAACTCATTGCGTTGTTTTGGAGAAATATAATATTTCATTTTCTTCGTAGGAATAAACCGATGGTGTTGTGGTGGTCCCTTCGTCATTAACGAATAAAACGGAAATAGTTTGGTTTTTTTGTTAAGAAATCTCTCAAGAAAGGTCTTACTCTATTTTATTATCTTACTTACTTACTTACTTAAGGTGGCGCTACAGACCGGGGTGGTCCTGGGCCTCAACCAACAAGCGTCGCCAGCGATCTCGATCTTTTGCCAGCAACAAAGTCCTTAACTACCTCAAAGTTATAGCTGTCTATAGTGACGTTCTATCCGAGACGTCGGTGATCGCTAAACTCATCTTCGCCGACTCCGTCACGGTACTCAGAAACGCACCAGTGACATCACGCTGCGTTCTTCCGATTATGTCAATATCGTCGGCGTATGCGAGTAATTGGACGGACTTTTGAAAGATTGTGCCTCTGGTGTTGGCTCGTGAGTTTTGCACAACTGGAACGATGTTGAAGAAGTCGCATGACAGCGCGTCGCCTTGTCTAAATTCTTTTCTGACATCAAAGGTCTCGGTGAGGTCTTGACCGACCTTGATGGAGCAGCGTGCATTCACCATCGTCATCCTGCACAGACGGACGAGTTTGGCAGGGATGCCAAAACTAGACATGGCTCTGTATAGCTCGTCTCTATAGACGCTGTCATACGCGGCCTTAAAATCGATGAAGAGGTGGTGGGTATCGATTTGAAGTTCCTGGGTTTTTTCCAAGATCTGCCGCAGTGTGAATATTTGGTCGATGGTGGACTTTCCTGGTCTGAAACCACACTGATATGGACCGATCAGGTTGTTGACGAACGGCTTTAGGCGTTCACACAACACGGCAGATAAGATCTTGTAAGCGATGTTAAGAAGACTGATGCCTCTGTAGTTGGCGCAGTTCAGAGGGTCTCCTTTCTTGAGGCTCCGGTAAAGAATGCTGAGGTTCCATTCATCGAGCATACTTTCCTCCGACCATATTTTACAGATGAGTTGGTGCATGCTCCTTACCAAATCATCGCCTGCTGCTTTGAACGGCTCGGCAGCTAGGCCGTCAGCTCCAGCAGCTTTGTTGGACTTAAGCTTCGATATGGCTATCTTCACCTCGTCCAGGTCGCGTGGACGGAATTGTTGGTCTTCGTTGTCCAGGTTGAATGGTTCATTCTGCCTAACAGCGGGATCTGATTCGTTGTCGCCGTTAAACAGTCTGCAGAAGTAGTTCTTCCATATCCTCAGCAGCGACTGTGATTCTACTACGATGTTCCCTTGTTCATCCTTGCAGGCCTCGATGGCCCTTGTTCATCCTTCTATCTCCTCGATGGCGCGCTTCTCATGCTCTTTCTTTTTCCTCCTGAAAAGCGTGTGTTCGTCCCTCCTCTTCTGCATGTAGAGCTCGCGAGCAGATCTGGTCTTTCTATGCAGCGCCGCTTTGTATGCCTCTTGTTTCGCTGCATGTGCTTGCCGGCACTCGTCGTCAAACCAGGGATTTCGTTGTGGTGGCCGTGTGGTCTGATCGCTTTTTGGCAATGTTGCCACTGGTCTTCAATACTTGATGCTGGCGGCATAGGACCTCTTGAGAGATTCAGAGAGACTCTATCGGAAAAGGATCTGGTGATATCTTGCGATTGCAGCCGTCCGACGTCAAACTTCCTCACAGTATTCCCTTGTCTTGGCGGTGTTCGGGATATCCGCAGTCGTACCTTGGCTACAACAAGGTAGTGGTCCGAGTCAATGTTGGCCCCTCGGAACGTTCGGACATCCATAATACTGGAGGAGTGCCTTGCGTCGATCGCAATGTGGTCTATCTGGTTGACGATTGATTGATCAGGAGATCTCCATGTTCCTTTGTGGATATCGAGATGTAGGAACCGCGTACTAGCTACGACAAGGTTCCGCCCCGCAGCAAAGTCGACCAGCCTAAATCCGTTATCGGAGGTGGTGTCGTGTAAGCTGTACTTTCCGACAGAACTACCAAAGATGCCCTCTCTTCCTAGCTTTGCGCTAAAATCGCCTAGGACAATCTTAATGTCATAGCTAGGGCACTGCTCGTATGTCTTGTCCAAGAGCTCGTAGAACCTGTCTTTGGTGTCGTCGTCTTTCTCCTATGTGGGGCATGCGCGCATATCAACCTAATGTTGGTGAATTTAGCCTTGATGCGGATTGTCGTGAGGCGTTCGCTTACATACCTGAAGCTTAAGACTTCATGCCTAAGTTTGCCTCCAACGACAAATCCACATCCAAATAAGCGCTGCTTTTGTTGCCGATAGCAATCGCCGTAGTATAAATCGCAGTTTTCCATCCTCTTTTTGCCCGGCCCATCCCACCGCACTTCTTGGATGGCGGTTATATCTGCTTTGCAGCAGTTGAGGGCATCGAATAAAAATCGTTCAGTTACTATTTTTCAAAAATCATTCACTCAAAGCAATCGAATAAAAAAACATTCAAATTCAAATGTTTCACTATGGATACGCCGATAGTTTTCCTCGACTTTTTCCTCGACTTTTTTTTCACTTGGATACTCCGATAGTTTATTCGACTTTTTTTTTCACGCGTTTGGACTTTGGACTATCGGTCGGTTGGAAAAAAATTTCGATTGTTTTAAAATTTGAATTGAATGAATGATTTTTTTACTCGTTTGGCTTTGGATTTTGAACTATCGGACTATTTGAATGTTTTTTTACATTGGCTATTGGAGTGAATAATATTTAGTTGTATTAAACAGAGTTGTTTGTTTCGTGCATATTTTCCTTTTTTAGAAAGATTTTAGTTTCAACTGCAAACGCTCTGTTGTTTATTGTTTAACCGAAGTTATTTAAAATCGTGAATTGAATTAATTGCTAGTAAATTCAAGTTTTTCCGATTGGAGTTTTTTGTGAGCCATTATTTTGGTTTTCAAACCAGGTGAAAGGGGCTTGTTTTGGCAAGTGTAAATTGTTTAAATATTACTTGCTTCATTAGTGGTTGCTCTGCAGAATTTAGTACTTAAGAGTTCTAAGTTAAGTGTCTCGCTTTCATAATTGTTTATGCTTTATACTGCGTTCTGCAGGTAAGTCATATATCTGAGTATTTGTATTTTTGTCTTCCCAAACCATACAGCATATTTTGTGGCAATATGAGTCCCGGATTGAAGAAATCGGCTGCATGGGAGTTCTTTAGAAAGACTGGCAACACTGTTCGTTGCAATATATGCAAAAGAGACCTGAAAATTTCGGGCAACACTTCAAATTTAAACGACCATTTGCGCCGTAAACATCCTGGCTATTTAACAGGAAATGATGCAGCACGTCCAACTGCAATGGATGTCACACCTTCAGTGTCTGTGATGATACAAGAATCACAAACATCAGGCATTTCCAACGTACATATGGAAGTAGCGGAAACATCAACAGGTGCAATTCCAAAAATTAAAAAGACGGTGCAGTCTAGACTATTTGTAACAGATAAACGCTCAGAACTTTCGGAATCAGAGACAAAGAGCATCGACGATTCGATTATAAAAATGATAGCGACAGACCTACAGCCACTCTCGATTGTTGAAAACGCAGGGTTTTTGGAATACTCACGGAAGATGCAGCCGTTATATCGAGTTCCAAATCGAAAACTTTTGTCGAATACCATGCTACCAGCAAAATATTCGGAAATTCGCAGCAGACTACAGAATATATTGGAAAACGTGAACCATGTAGCTGTTACAACGGATATGTGGACATCGGATAGCAACAGCGCATTTTTAACACTTACCAGTCACTTTGTTTTTCAAGATAAAATATATTCAGCAGTTCTGGCAACGAGGGAAGTTCTTGAGAAACATACTGCAGATAATATAGCAGCAATTTTGTCAAATATATTTGAGGAATGGGGTATATCGACAAAAGTAGTGACTATCGTAAGTGACAATGGCGCCAACATCAAAAAGGCTATCATAGACAATTTAAGGAAACACCATCATCCACGTGTCGCTCATACATTGAATTTGTGTGTAAGCGACACAGTTAAAAATGTTTCAGAAGTTGCACAGCTACTAGTCAAATGTAGATCAATTGTGTCACATTTTAGACAAAGTACTTTTGCAACGGAAAAACTTAAGAGCATGCAGAGACAAATGGGATCAAACATATTAAAATTAAAACAGGATGTTCCCACACGATGGAATTCTTCTTTGATAATGCTGGAGCGGATGCTTTTGGTAAAGGAGCCATTGTCAGCAATAATTACATCTCTACCAAATTCTCCAGAGTTCTTAACTGCTTCAGAGTGGGGGATAATACCTGATTTCATAGCAATTCTAAAGCCAGTAGAAACTATGACCACCGAATTATCTGCGGAAAAATATTCTACCATGTCGATGATAATACCATTGATAAGAGGACTCCAGTACACAATCACACATGTAAATGAAGTAACCTCCTGCGGCATTCACCTTAAAACAACTCTTCTCGATGTCATAAAAAGACGGCTAGGTCATTTAGAAGCGGACAAAATCTGTGCGAAAGCAACTTTACTGGATCCCAGATTTAAGAAGATTGCTTTTGGAAATGAAGCAAATGCTACAAATGCACGAAAATGGTTGACGGAGGAAGTAACACATATTTTAAATAATAAAAGCGTTACCACAACGGACATGGAATCAGGTGATCCAGTTCTGGAAATAACCACTGCAAAGCCAATATCTCTATGGTCAATGCTTGATCAAAAGGTAAGCGAAGTCAAGACGACGCGCAATAATTCACCTAGCGTTATGGCAAATCTTTCCATGGAACAATATCTGCGAAGTGAATATTTGGATCGTTCGCGAGACCCACTAACTTTTTGGAATTCTCAGAAGGCATTACACCCGGAACTTTTCGACCTCTCCCAAAAATATTTGTGTATTCCCGCAACGTCTGTCCCTTCAGAGAGAGTGTTTTCAAAGGCAGGTGAAATAATGAATCACAGAAGAAACCGCCTTAAGGGAGAAAAACTGAATCAAATAGTTTTCTTAAATAGTAATTGCGGTTTGTGGATAAGGGAGGAAGATTAAAGCACTGGAATGAGGAAACGCCCTGAATGTGAGCAAAGATCAAATAAATGTATGAAATGTGAATGTGTTATAATATGTATGTATATAAAATATAAATGAAATATATAGAATTTTTTAACGTTTTTTTTTTGTGAGAGGCACAGGGAACTCACATTAAAAAAGCACCCTTAGAGTAAGAGACGCGTGGAACGTGAATAACTTATTAATTTTTTGTATTACATATTGAATTTATTAATAAATTTTATATAATTAGAGGATTAGGCCTCATGGGGAAACCTCTTTAAAAAAATGCGCATTGAAAGTCCTACCTCAAATGATGGGTGATTTGGAAACGGATGCCTGATAGTCTTATAAAAACTCAAACACCAAACACCAAATGACACAGCATGGGTAAATGCAGTCATTCTACGGGAAAGCAGCTCTTGGACCAGAGATTAGTTAGGTTAGGTTAGGTTAGCGGGCCGATGAGGACGATAACATCCTCCTCATCTCACTAAGGTCTATGTAGACCCGTTGTGATACCCATGTGTTTACCAGCTACTTCCCACAACGTGATTTTATATGTCTGATGACAGCCAACCGGCTCTCCTTCCGAACTCTAGCAGGTCCGACAGTGAACCATCGGACAACTCCTCGATGTTGTCGAAGAGGTATCTGCCCAATGTTCTTTTCCTAATGTTGCAGAGGCTTGGGCAGTGACATAGGAAGTGGGTAGTGTCCTCATGTACCTCCTCGTCTTCGCAGCCCCTGCAAAGATCTTCCCCGGTCAGGTGCAGCTTCTTTGCATGATACCTGAGCATATTGTGGCCTGTAATAAGTCCTACCAGTAATGACAGGGATTTCCTGTCCATATGTAGTAGCTTATTCGTTCTGCTCTTATTGTATTCTGGCCATAACCTTCTGGAGACTTTGCAGGTGGTTAGTGTTTTCCACCTGTTATTCGTCTCGGTTAAGGATCTTAGTCATATTATTTCCTTCAGATGACGAAGTGGAGGTTTAATTGAACCATCCGCTAGGTCTGGTTCCAGGGCTGATCCCTTTCTATCCAGTTCGTCAGCAGTCTCGTTTCCTAACACACCACTGTGGCCAGGGACCCAGCAGAGTTTAACATTATGCTGCGTGCCAAGAACCCTCAGCTCTTCGCGACAGCACTTTACAAGCTTAGATATGATTAGTGCAGCAGTAAGTGCTTTTATAGCCGCCTGGCTGTCTATGAAGATCGTGATATCCTCCCGTGATACCGTGGCCATTGACGCCAATCGGGCAGCTCTGGTCACTGCAAGAACCTCTGCCTGGAAAACACTGCTGTTGTCAGGGAGTCTTATTGAGCTGCTGAGTCCTAGCTCCTCAGAGAAGACACCAGCACCCGTGCCTATGTCCATCTTGGAGCCATCCGTGAAGATGGACTTTGTCTCACTAGGAATTTCTTTGTTCTCCCACTGTTCTCTGCTTGGAAAGATGCAAGAGAACGGTTTGATAAAGTCCAGGTACGGAATCATATAGTAAGATTCAATACTCGTACCCGGGTATTTGTGCAATATCTGGGCGTGTCCATATGAGCTCGCTCCCCAGAGTTCAGACTGCTCTAATCCCAGAGCACTCTTTGCTGCGGATTCTTGCATGTATAGATCAAGGGGTAGCAGATTGAGAATTGTCTCCAACCCTGCTGTCGGCGTTGATCTCAGTGCACTGGTCGTTCCAATGCAAGCTAGCCTCTGTATCTTGGTCAAGGCTTTGAGGTTAGTGGTTTTTGCTGCAACTTGCTACCAGACTAAACCTCCATACGTTAATATCGGTCTAACAATCGCAGAGTACAGCCATAGGATTATGCTGGGTTTAGATCCCCAGCTCTTCCCAAAAATCCTGCTGCAAGTATAAAAAGCGATCGAGGCCTTCTTGATTCTTTCCTTAACATTAAGATTCCAGTTCAGTTTTCTGTCCAGAATTAGGCCCAGGTATTTCGCACTGTCAGATAGTTTAAGGGGTATCCCTCCAATACTAGGCAGTGTGAATTCTGGCATTCGTCTCTTATTGGTAAATAGTACCAATTCGGTTTTCTGTGGGTTAACTTCCAGCCCACATTGTTTAGTCCATGCGTTAAGCGTGTTTAGGGCGCCTTGCATAAGCTGACTGATAGTGTCCAGATATCTGCCCGTTGCGAGCAGGACCACATCATCAGCGTAGGCTATTACCTTTACGCCGCCGAACTTCAATTTCATAAGTAGTTCATTATTGACAAGGACCCAGAGTAAGGGGGATATAAACCCTCCTTGTGGGCTTCCTCTGGAGACAGTCATTTTAAAATAAGCTCCTCCTGGTTTGGCATTTACATGCCTATCACTCTGCAAGTCGTATAGCAGATTTACAATAGAACCGTTAAGACTGCTGTTTTTCAAGGCTCTCTTAACCGCAGATATTTCGACATTGTTGAAGGCACCCTCAATGTCTAGAAATGCGGCGAGCGTGTATTCTTTGTAATGCAGGGATTTTTCAATTATACCAACGACGTCATGCAGAGCGGTCTCCACCTTCCTACCCTTTATGTAGGCATGCTGAGCCAAGGATAAGCTCCTGTGGTCAAGCTTCCTGCGTATATGAGCGTCGATGATCTTTTCGAAGGTCTTTAGGATAATGGATGGGTCTATAGTCCTTCGCCGTCGTATGACTAGGTTTACCGGCTTTGGGTATGAAGACAACCTTCACCTCCCTCCACTCCCTCGGAATGTGACCACATCTGAGACTGCCTAGAAAGATTTTTTGCAAGGTTTGTACTATTAGGTGCTTCGACTTTTGTAGCATGATGGGAGAGATTCCATCACTGCCCGGTGATTTAAAGGGTTGAAATGAGTCAATTGCCCATAATATTCCCTCCTCAGACACCACCTCTGCCGGCACCTCGTTCTGTGGGTTAGTGCCCCCGCATGGGTTACTAACCTGTCCTATCGTGCATCCCGAGAAATGTGCGTTAAGCAAAAGGGCCAGGGACTCGGAGGAGGACTGTGTCCAGTTCCCGTTGGCGTCTTTAAGATACATTGGGACTGAAGGGTCCTTAGTAAGGACTTTCCTCAGTCTCGCCGATTCGGTAGTGCACTCAATGCCGTTGCAGAATGTTCTCCAGGAAGTGCGTTTAGCACTGTTCACTGAACTTTTGAATTTCCTCTGACTGGTTTTGTATTTTTCCCAGTCAGCATCAGCTTTTGTTCTTTTGGCAGCGTTAAAGAGTTTCCTCGTCTCTCTCCTGATGCGCGAGAGCTCCGTATTCCACCATGGTGGAAACTTTTTAATACGTTTTGTCATAAGAGGGCATGCCATAGTGTATGCCTTAAGTAGAGTGTTACCCAATGTTTCCGCAGCGGCGTCGATTTTCATTGGTGTTCGACTTTTGACTTCTATTAAATTTGTCTCTTCCTTCGCCACTTCACTAGCGAAACGTTCCCAGTTAGTGTTCCTGGGATTTCTATACTTCGCCAGTGGGGCTGACGGTTCATGTATCTCAAACTCTATGATTCGGTCGGAGAATGATATGTCTGTGGAGACTTTCCACCGGCTCACAGAGAGCGTTTCTGAATTGTTCGTTAGTGTGATATCTAATACCTCCTGTCTATTCTTAGTTATGAAGGTGGGTTCATTCCCTCTATTCGCAACTAATAGGCTATATTCTATTATAAATTCAAAAAGAGACTCACCTCGTGAATTGATGTTGGTACTACCCCATTAAGAGTGATGGGAGTTTGCATCACATCCCATGAGGAGGTCCCACTTCTTTGTTTTGGTCATCTGAGCCAGTGATCTCGTCCGCTCGCATGGTGGTCCATCCGTAGACTCATACGGCATGTAAACCGATGCTATTGCGATCGGGGGTTTCCCTCGCCTCTCGTACTTTACCACTGTTTGGTCATTACTGCTGTAGGAGGACTAAAGAAAAAGTTTCATTTGTTTTTTGGCTACAATGCAAGTTCTAATCTTACGTTCGTCACTCAGTGGATCGATATTGTACGTTATCAGATCTTTAGAGTTAAGCCCCATGATTTTGCCTCGGGAAATCCAAGGCTCCTGCACCAGGGCGATGTCAATATCCTTGTCTCCCATCAGGAAAACAATGTTGGCGCTAGCGGTGGCGGTTTAAATTTTCGCCATTTTTAATTCCCCACACCAAAATGAGAGCAAAAATCAGGTGTTATAATGTTCGTAGAGTACAGCGCTGACAGTTAAAGTCAATGGTGTAGTAAATAAAAAAGACGGAGTGGTAGTTATTAATTGTGGGAACAAAGAATCGCGAAAAGCAATTGAGAAAGAGGCAAAGGAAAAACTTGGCAGTTCATATGAAGTGTAGGTACCTGCGATGAAGAATCCATCGGTGATGGTGGGTGGAATAAGGGACGAATGGGAAAAGTGTCAATTGGAAGCTGCTATTAAGAACCAAAACAATATTGATCGGTCTGTAAAGTGTGTAAAGTTCTTTAGTGCGAAAACCAATAACTATTCGAATTTCAAAGCAATTATTGAATTAGAAAAAGAAGACTACAGGAAAGTATTAGAAAGTGGCAAACTCAATATAGGGTGGGGCAGATGTTATGTCCATGATTTTGTGCCTGTTAAGAGATGTTTTAAATGTTGGGGATTTAACCATGAAGCAAAGCATTGCAAAAATGAAATCGTGTGTGCAAAGTGTAGTGAGAAACATGACCCCAGAAACTGTGATAGAGCAATACTTAAGTGTAATAATTGTGTGATTAACAATGAAAAGCTAGGATTAAATTTAGATGTGCGTCACGATATCAGAAGTAATGAATGTCAAGTCTTTATAAAAAAGCTTGAAATTCAAAAAAAGCGTATTGCATATTAGCAATCAAATAATATAAAGTTAGTGTATCTGAATGTGGAAGACTTAATAAATAATATCGAGGAGCTACAGGACCTTATTATCAAACAACTTTTTGATGTTGTCGTACTTACAGAAACGCATATAACTGAGAATGTGTCCGACTCAGAGATAAATAGAAAGGACTATAATGTATTTAGATGTAATAGTGTGTCAACTCGTACAGGTGGTGTTATAATGTAAATTATAGGTTCGCGTTGCGCGAATGATAAAAAAAACAAACGTATTGTTACTTTAAAACAACTGCACAGATTTTATTTTACTCAACTTCTTTTTATACATAATTTCGATAATATAATTTGCTTAATAAGTATATGCTTTCCAGGAATTACAATTTGCTTATTCTATTTCTTAGTATTACAATATGCAACACTGCTGAGGTGAGCAATTAGTTTTCTGTGGGAATGGGAAAATAATGCGAGTATAGCTTACTCAGCATATTGTGCATTTGTGGGAATTGGTGATGGGGAATACATTGGTATTTCGGTGTTAACTCCCCCCTTCTTAAGTATCTGCGTCCCGCAGATTAAAAATTAAGTTTGATGGGTTCAAAGGTAGGGATCTGGGATGTAGTATTAATGACCTTTGTTCGTGTTTGACGCCTTAGGCAAAAAAGTAATATTAAATTAAAAATTATACTGATTAACAAGATGGTTAAGTCTGAACCTATTAATAGTTTAGTACTGGACGAAACACTGGATAATTTGTTTACATTGTCTAAGTGAAGTTTATGAAGATATTGAAGGTCTAATGTTATATCACCTTCTGTTAGATTATTCTGTAATAAAGGAGGTATGATATGGTAGGTTCTGGTTTTCCAGTTCGTATATTTAGTATTATCTATTTCAATTGATTCGTTGTAGAAGTTTATAAGAAAAGTGCCGTTAAGACTTTTATTGGTCCTACCATAAGTAAGGTTACCGAAGTAGTTGGTCAAAAATAAGGTACTTTCATTAATAAGTTCAGCTATTGGTTTGTTTTGGAATTTGTAACTGCACGTTGCTTCTTCTCCATTTAGGAGTTTGATCGTACAGTCATTGGAAGGAAGTTTTTGGAGTTGATATCTTTGGCAAATCGTTGTGTCCTGGATTTCGATGCATTTTTCTTTAATGCCAAACTTTACAGTTTGTGAAATAAATAGTTGGAAAAGTCTAGGTCTATTCTTTTGTTGCTGTTTACAGTTGATCGAACTATAATATTATTAAATGTTGAGTCGTCCGTCTGCGGTAAGTAGATTACGTATAAGAGAAGTGAATCTTTTACTAACATCATGGGTCGGCAGGTCGGCGATCTCAGCCTTATTTAGTAAATTTGAATTAACAATTCTTTTTTTTGCTAGCTGGCCTGCTAGTACTATTTCTCCGATTTCTTCTTTTAGTAGGCTAAGCTTGTTAAAAAGTATTTGCTAATATTTTCCTGTGTGGTTTGTGTTGATTTCTTCAACTATTCTATTGTATTTGTCTATCAAGGTATTACTTACTTTACTTAGATATTGGTTTACGTGGTATTGCTTGTTATTGTTGCTAATTAGCTCGTTGTTTTTTGAAAGTATATTATCCCAATCTGTTGCGTCTGGGTTGCCTGCCAGCCACTTCCAGGCAGAACCTATCCAGTTTATTGCTCGTTTTGCTCTTTTTGGCTTTGGAGTTGTTCCATTAGGTTTTCTATTTTAGACAGTTGAAGCTCCAGCTGGGGTAAATAAGCGCTTGTTTTTTGGATATTGCGGTGTATGTGCTTTTTAATGCTGTCAATTATTTGGTCGTAATCGGTGAGATTTATTGCGTGTATGATTTTGTAGTTTCCATTGATTATTTTGCCCGTTCCTTGTTTTATTGCGATTAGTGGGCTTTTATGTATATTCGTAGATGTTAACTGTGGCTTCCGTCCACAGGCTAATGTTTAATCTGAAATAAAGGGTAGGTTTTTAAGATGTGATTTATGGATACGCTTTCCATCAGTTGTAGATATTGTAACATTGTTGTCTAATCCTACTGTTTCTTTGTGGAATATTGGTTTTTCTTTTCCTTTAATTTGCTTGTCTCTTTTATAAACGGTTTCACCAGGGTTATAGTTCCTTTGCGTAGATCTTTTCTGGTTATGTCTGTTTAGTTGGTTCCTTTGATTACGTATAATCTCAAACTATAGATTAGTATTGACAATGTCTCTAAAATCTGTTAGATTTTGGTAATTGATTCTTTGGGATCTTCCAAAGAAAATATCAGCGGGTTTTCTCTTGGTTACTGAATGGATTGTGTTGTTATATCTGTCTACTGCGATCTTAATGATTTCTTTGATTGTGTAATCCGGGTATTCCTGTTGAAGGCATCTTATTATTTCCATAATCGTTGAGTGAACTCTTTCTATCGTTCCATTGACCTCACTTTTTTGTGGGGGAGCCAAATAGATGGTTACTCCGAGTCCTTCAATATAATTTAATATTATGGGGCTTATGAAACTGCTTTCATTGTCTGTGACAAGAATTTTGGGAACGGTGAAAAAATGAAGTAGTTTAATTATCTTGTCTCGCACATGTAGTACGGATTTATTTTTGATATGAAAGAATTTTGTAAATTTAGATAATTTGTCCACACATGTTAAGAATTTTTCTTTTTTAATTTCTATTATGTCCATATGTAAAATTTCCGTTGGGTATGTCGGAATTGGGGTGGGTTGTAATTCGGGTTTCGGAGGGTGTCGGTCATATTTGTTGGAACAACAAACAATACAAGAATCTACAATTTTTTTTACTAATTTTGTCATTTGGGGAAAGTAATATTTTTCTAATATCTGATCTTTGTTTTCTTTATAATTTCTGTGAGCACGTCTGTGTTCATCTTGGATTATTTTTAATTTGTTTTCCTCGTTATTAATATCTGTGACTTCTCTTTGAGTGATTCTGATCTTGTATCGGCCAAAAGAATTTTTGTAAATTTCTTGTAATAGTGGGATATGTTTCTCCGGGATCTTAATACCGTTTAAAATGTTTGGGTTAAGTTTCTCCCTTAATATAGTTGTTAGGTTATTACTATCAAAAGTCTGCATTCTAATATAATGTCTGTGGTATTTCGGATCTGGTTCTTCATGACAAATCATCTCCTTACCTTCAGAGAAAATAAGTTGATTTTTGAAAACATTCAGGGGAACTTCACAGTGTGGGATAAGATCACTGCTATCTTCTTCAGCACTGTGTTGGGTAGCAGAGGATGACGTTAAAATGTTGAGTTCGGCAGGAAGTCGGGAAAGGGCATCTGCGACTATATTTGTTTTACCTGGCTTGTAGAATAGAGAATAATTATATTCTTCGATTCTTGCTTTCCATCTTTTTAATTTTGCGTTGCAATTTCTATTGCTCAAAGCAAAGGTCAACGGCTGATGGTCTGTAAGAATTTTGATGCTTTTAGCTCCGTAAAGGTATGTCCTTAATTTATCGAGGGACCATACTATTGCTAGCATTTCCTTCTCGATTGTCGAATAATTTTCCTCTGTTTATTTAAGGATCTCGATATAAATGTTACAGGTTTGTCTTTACCCATTTCACCTTGGGATAGGACGGCTCCAATGGCGAAGTTAGAGGCGTCGGTCGTGAGAATAAATGGTATGTTAAAGTTTGGGAAGATTAAAATGTCTGACGACGTAAGTATTTCTTTCAGATTTTTAAATGCTTTGAGGGCTTGATCATCAAGATGAATTTCTGTTTTCCTTGATTGATTTGCCTTTATTTGGGCATTTAATCCTCTAGTTAGGTTTGTCAAAGGCTTTGCTATTTTGGCAAAGTCTTTAATAAACTTTCGGTAGTACGATGCCAATCCTAGGAAGCATTTTAAATCTTTGAGGTTTTGAGGCGGTGGAATTTTTTGGATTGCAGCGATTTTTTTCGGGTCTGCGCGAATTCCTTCTTTAGTGATTATGTACCCTAGGAATTCTACTTTGGGACTTAAAAATTTAGATTTCTCCAGATTAACTCTTAAGTTAGCCTTTTCGAGAAGTGAGAGAACTTCGTCAAGATTTTTGACATGATCTTCTTTGTTCTTTCCATAGACGATTATATCGTCTATATAGACTTGGCATATCTTTCCAATTACGGATTTTAAAACGTCATTAATCATGCGTTGAAAAGTAGCGGGGGCGTTTTTTAACCTAAATGGTAACCGAGTAAACTCAAATTTGCCATTTGCTGTTGAAAAAGCTGTTTTTGGAATGTCGCTTTTTCTCATTTTGATCTGGTGAAAACCAGATGTTAGATCGAGCGTTGTAAAACATGTGCATTCTCCTAAACTTGCTAATGTGTTTGTTATATCGGGAATTGGGTAAGCATCAGGAATCGTTATTGCATTTAATCGTTTGAAGTCAATGACCAACCTATACTGCTTTTCGCCAGCTGCGTTTGGTTTTTTTGGAACTATCCAAATTGGCGAATTATAGGGACTTTTAGACGGTCTGATAACACCATCTGCGAGCATTTTCTCTATTTGCGCTTCTTCTTCTGCTCTTAAGTTGGCGGGATAAGGGTAGGATTTGGTGTAAATTGGTTCGTTAGACGTGGTTTTAATTTCTGCGCGGACATTTGTGTCTACAGTTCCACTGTCAGAGATAGATCCAAACAGTATTTTATGTTTAAGAAGTATTTTTTGGACTTCGATATCTATATCGGGACTAATCTGGATATTATTTACTTGTTTTGATTCTTTTTCCTTAAGTTCTATTTTGATGTTAGGGCTTAGGTTTAGGATATTGTTTTTCCTATCGATAACAGCTTCTAAACTCTTTAGGGTGTCATCGCCTATAATTCCATCGAATGATGTTAACTTTGGTAGAACAAAGAAATCGATCACGGTATTATTACCTATACTTTTGAAAAATGGACCACTGACTTTATGGGTTATTTCTAGTTGTCCACCGGCAGATTGTATTTTGAATGGTGTTGTTATTGGTCTACTGTTTGTTGCAATTCTGTCAGATACGAAGTTTTTATTAGCTCCAGTATCTATCAAGAATTTCAATGGTTCTCCATCTCTAGTAACATACTCTACATATGGTACGCTAGAGAGGCTTCCGTCATAAAATTTAGCTCAGCACAATCTTCGGAATGTTCTTCCTCGTAGTCTGCGTCTTCATGGAAGGCATGGAAGTAGTCTTCATTTAATTGTTCCTCTTGATCCTCCTCTGATTTTTCTATGATGTCGGTTGCAAACAGGCGTTGCTGTTTCCGTGGTAAATTGTCTGATTCATTGGATCTTCGTGGCAAAACATTATTTGCAGGCCGGTTCATGTAATTCACTTGTCGTGTTTGTACCGATTGATCCGTTTCCATTCGCTGAGGGGGTTTTGGATTCGTTGGCCTTGGGGGCGGCATTCTATTCCAAGTGGGTCTTGGGTTGGTATTACGGGGGATGTTATAAATTTGAATCCGCTCTTGTGGCGTAATTTGTCTATAGGGTGTTCTCGCTGTTGTTTGGTATTTAGAAGAGAACATTTGGTTTATTGGTGCAGTGATTGTGTTGCTTACATCTCGACGGTGAATTGAAAAATTTCGTAAATTCAAGTTTTGAAACTCCAAACATGAGGTATAAGCCTCAGGAAGAGTTTGTGGTTTCTGGATTATTAACATTTTGGAGACATCTCCGTTGAGACCTCTTATGAAAATATCCAATGCTCTGTTCCTATAGTTTTCCGTTAAGGCACTAATAGTTTCCTGAGAATATTCCTCAGTTTTAATTTTGTTGATAAGGAGGGACAGTTGGTGGTTTATGTTTGCATAAAATTCGTCAATGGTTTGGTTGGCTTGACTCATAACGTTGAGTTCATGCTCTAAGGTCCGAATGTCGCGCTTATCCGCATAGTGTAGTGATAAAAATTTTTTTATTGCGAGCCAATCTTCATCAAAAAGATTATAGGAGATGAGGGCGGCGTCGGCCGGGCCTCTAATTTTTTGGCGTATATGTTGCAGTATAGCTCTATAGATAGGCTTACTCTTAACTATCTCGTAATCTTTTAATATGGACTCCACATTGTGGATCCACGAAATGTACTGTACCGGGTTTCCGTCAAATACTTGCAAATCTCTGACGCAATCAGGCAGTTTCTTCATGTCATCGAGGTCTTGTTCGGTTCTTGGGGTTATAAGGGTATGTGGGATGGTTTGGGGGGGGCTAACCCTGCATTCTAACTGCTGAAGGCGGTTACTAATGAGCTTAGTTTGCTCAATTTGGGCATTAAGTGCACCTTTCAACTGCTTAATTATTTCTTGCATTTGTTCCATTTTAGGGAATTTGAGGTGGTATGGGGAGGTAGGTAGAAAATGACACAATTTGATTCTAACTTACAATTAGTCTACGAATTATTATTAGAATTGATTTTCGATTTCACACTTGATTTAAAGTAATTTCGTTAATATATATATAAAAAAAATTGTTACGGCTTCAATTTCACTCTTAATTTTAGGTATATTTGTATGTTTCTTTACGATAATTTCGTTAGGTATATTTGTATGTTTCTTTACGATAGTTTCGTTAAAAAAAAAATTTTTTTGGCTTACAGCATAAGTACAGCTACCAGCATGATCCTGTCGGGTGGTCCGTGTTGTCCCTTTTGCACTGCTACTCGAGCACGGGTTGCGCCACTGTTGGATGTGTTCTGGTTGTGTTGCTCCCTCGTTGGACGTGGTCTTATGTAACGCCTTGTATGCTGATCCTTCGTTGGACGTGTTCTTATGTAACGCCTTTTACGCTGATCCTTCGTTGGACGTGTTCTTATGTAACGCCTTTTCACAATTTCACAATACAGTTTTTTTGTTGTTTTTTTTTTGTATCGACGAGTGTGTACTTTACAATGTCACCACTTCACACCTGAGTTACCGGTAGGGTCTTTATTGCGTTATTCACCACTTCACACTTTGGTAGGGTTGTCCACTTCACACCTTTCGTAGGGTATTTGATACACTTTGTCTATTTCGGTAGGGCTGTCCACTTCACACCTTGAGACTACTCGCGATTTTTATTCGGGATTTATTGGATTTTTCCGTTTGCTCGGGCGCCAGTTATACATAGGTTCGCGTTGACAGATTTTATTTTACTCAACTTCTTTTTATACATAATTTCGATAATATAATTTTCTTAATAAGTATATGCTTTCCAGGAATTACAATTTGCTTATTCTATTTCTTAGTATTACAATATGCAACACTGCTGAGGTGAGCAATTAGTTTTCTGTGGGAATGGGAAAATAATGCGAGTATAGCTTACTCAGCATATTGTGCATTTGTGGGAATTGGTGATGGGGAATACATTGGTATTTCGGTGTTAACTTGTATGTTAGAAAATAACTTTATTCAGTAAATTTAAAGACGTATTCAAAACATATGGATCTTTGGTGGTTGGTGAATTACGTGACCGTAAATTATTATACGTTTGTAGTGGCTGGTATCTACCGATCACCAAGTTCCTCGGAAAAATCATTTTGTGACGAGTTTGAAATTCTAATGGACGACATATGAGATCTTAAAAAGGATACGATAATCGTGGGTGATTTCAATATTGACTGGCTTCGGAAAAGAGACATGTATAGGAGAGCTATACATAAAACTATTAAGGACAATGCGTGTGAGCAAATAGTTCAAGTCCCGACGAGAATAACAAAGACATCTGAAACTCTAATTGACTACGTCATAACAAATAATAAACATGTAGAATCAATAATTGCAAGTGACCTAATGATAAGTGACCATGAAACAATAATTGTTAATATAAGTAATAGGCCCGAAAGAATAGTATTAGCGACAAAAAAACTCGTAACCTTTATGAAATATAACAAAAGTGCTTTTGAGGAAGCGTTAGGTAAGGTTAGGTTAGAAGGGTGTGTGATGGATAGGCCTCATCACTTCCACTCGGAGACCTGAAGGTCCATTGTGAGTACCCTTTTAATTTTGTGGGAATAGCGGTATGGTTCTCGGGACAGCCTAAGGGCCTATCCTATTGTTGGCTGTTTTGTGAACCAGTTAGTACTCTTTAAGAATCGGAGTAGGTCCGTTAACTGTGAGTCTGTTACCTCTGCTATGCTTGCAAAGAACCTTGATCCTAAAGCGCGTAGTCGTCGTTCTTGCAGGGCGGGGCAGTGGCACAGCAGATGTTGGATTGATTCTACCTCCTCTTCATCTCCGCAGCTTCTGCATAAATCGTTGGACTCGATTCTCCACTTGCGGAGCATAACCCCGATGGCGCAGTGTCCTGTGATAACTCCAGTGAGCATGCGAATAGAGGATCTGTCCAGTGCCAGAAGGCACCTTGTTCTAGTTTTATTTAGTTTCGGCCATAGCGTCCGAGAGGTGGCACAATCCTCTCTGGCTAGCCAGAAGGAATTGGCTTCTTTCTCTATTATGCTATCTATTATTCCATGCAATCTCCCTATCGGTGGCATTACAGATGTGTCTGCTTCGCTGATGTTCATAGCCGACCCCAATATTGCCAATTCGTCGGTCTTTTCGTTCCCTTCTATGTCCTTATGTCCAGGAACCCAGCAGAGTTTGACAGTATGGTGCCTTATGGTGATCAGCGTGTCTCGACATTTCCTGACTGCCTTTGATTTGATTATATTGGATTTTATCGATTTTAAAGCGGCCTGACTGTCAACGAAGATGGTGAACTCCGATGGGGGAAGGTTACAATCTCTTATGCAGCCTGCTGCTTTTTCTATTGCCAGGATCTCGGCTTGGAAGACGCTACAGGTTTCCGGCAATCTAAAAGATTCCTGTTTTTGTAGGGTTTCCGAGTAAAATCCGGCTCCGGTTCCTGTTTCCATTTTTGAGCCGTCAGTGTAAATCGCGATTTCGTGGTCTTTGATTACATTGTTTGACTCCCAGTCCTCTCGGGTTGGGAATAGAATAGGAAAATCAGTGCTGAAATCGTTATAGGGGATTAGGTAGTCCGATGTGGCTGTGAGGCTTTCGGAGTTATATTTCTCGCCCATTAACTTAATTTTGTCCAGTATTCCCGCGTGTCCATACGTGGTCTGCTTCCACAGGTTGGATTCTCTCAATCTGAGTGCACCTTTTGCGGCAGCGCCTTTTATGAACAGGTCTAGAGGGTGGAGATGAAGGATCATGTCCAGACCTGCTTGCGGTGAACTTCTTACTACTCCCGTTGTGCAAAGTGCAGCTAGCCGTTGTACTTTGTAGAGTTTGTTAAGATAGCTCTTGGTCTCCAATGCACTCCACCATACTAAACACCCATAAGAGATGATAGGTCTTACAATTGCTGTGTATATCCAATGAATAATACGTGGCTGCAAGCCCCATCTTTTCCCGAACGTCCTCTTGCATGCGTAGAGTGCGGTCAATCCTTTTCTCATCCTGTCTTCGACATTCCTTTTCCAAGTTAGCTTGGAGTCGAGAATGACGCCGAGATATTTCGCCTCGAGTGAGAGATCTATTGTGATACCGTCCAGCTTTGGCAGAGTAAAACTGGGTATCTTCCTTTTTCTAGTGAACAGGACTAGCTCGGTCTTCTGTGGATTGACTCCTAGACCGTTTTGTTTTGCCCACTTGGAGATCTCTTTTAGAGCGGATTCCATAAGTTCGCTGATCGATGGCAGGAATTTGCCCTTGATCAGAATAACTAAGTCATCCGCATAAGCTATAATTTTTATACATTTCTCTGCAAAACTTTTAAGGATTTTGTTGACGGTAAGAAGCCATAATAGAGGGGAGAGAACTCCTCCCTGTGGCGTGCCTCTTGTTGTCATTTTCCTCGTGGAACTTGGCCCAACGGCTGAGTTGATGATCCTGCTGTTAAGCATGATTTTAATCCAGTTTGTAATGGATCCGTTCACTTGCAGTTCTTGCAAAGCTTCTTTTATGGCTTCCGTTTTAACGTTGTTAAACGCGCCTTCTATATCCAGGAACGCTGCCATGGTATATTCCTTCATGTCCATTGAATGTTCAATTTCCCGAACTACGTTGTGTAGAGCGCTTTCCACTGATTTGCCTTTAAGGTAGGCATGCTGAGCCTCACACAGGTTTTGGGGGTTGATCATACCTCTGATGTGCAGATCAATCAGTCGTTCTAAGGTTTTCAGCAGAAACGACGAGAGACTGATTGGCCTGTAGTCCTTCGCGGTAGAGTGATTAGCCTTCCGGCCTTAGGGATGAAAACCACCCTTACCTCCTTCCATTTTCCTGGTATGTGCCCCATGCGTAGGCAGTCTGAAAAGATGTTTACGAGATGGGGTAGAGCCGTACAAAGAGAATGTTGCAGCATTGCGGGTATAATTCCATCCGGGCCTGCAGATTTGTAGGGTTTGAATGAATTAATTGCCCATGCTACTTTTTCTTCTTTGATAATCGTTGAGATCACTCCCTCGTCCGTACGGTCACAAGGCAGTGATGTCCTGTTAGGGATGGCGGTGCCAATGTCCTTACAGCTGGGGAAGTGAGTTTCTATTAGTAATTCTAAACTAAAGATTCTTGGCTTGATTCCGTCCAGGAGCCGTCGGTCTTCTGTATGTATCCGGGGACACAGGGGTCTTTGGATAGTACTTTTCGAAGTCTGGCGGCTTCAATCTCGTCTTCAATCGACTCACAGAAGTTTTTCCAAGATCTTTGTTTCGCATCCCTAATGGTATACTTGTACTCGTTGAAGCTGGATCTATAGGAGTTCCAGTCTTCTGCTCTTTTACTGGCTTTGGCCTTGTTGCAAAGTTTTCTTGTCTTGGTCCTAAGTTGTCGTAACTCCGGGGTCCACCAGACTGCGCTGGTTTTCCTTCGGGGTCGACTGATAGGACAAGACTTGTTAAACGAATTCGTCAGAACAGTTGCCAGGTTGTCGACTGCTGTCTCAAGTTTAGTTGTGCTAGAGGTAGCTGTGGCTGTCTGCGAGGCTAACTTCTTACTAACTAGTTTTGAGAACTTTTCCCAGCTGACTTTTTGGGGGTTTCTGTAAGGCCTAGGCTTGTCTCTGCTGACGTTGAGGGTGAAGAGGATTCGGTTGTGATCCGAGAAGGAGCAAGCAGTGGAGACTCTCCAATCCTCAACGAGATTAATTTCAGAATCTGTAGCTAGAGTCAAATCAAGAACTTCTTCCCTAACCCGATTTTGAAACGTTGGTGTGTTACCCTTGTTGCATATTTTTAGGTTTGTGGAAAGAATATATTCAAAAATCGACTCACCACGTTTGTTAATGTCCTTGGATCCCCATTGAATATGGTGGCTGTTAGCGTCACATCCAATTACCAGATTTTGTCCGCGTGACTTGGCGTATGATACCAGTGTTCGGATATCATCTGGTGGTGGTCCCTCTTCCTCATATGGCATGTAGGCGGACGATAGGATCAAGTGTTTCCCCTGTTGTTCCCATGATACCACGGTCAGATCTTTGTTACTGTAGGGAGTTAATAGAAAAAGGTTAATTATTTTCTTTGCAACTATACAGGCTCGTATTTTACCTTCGATGTGCGGATAATAGAGATTATATCCTCTTAGCCTTAAGCATTGAATTTTATCTCGTAAGAGATAGGGTTCTTGGATTAAGACCACATCTACGTCTTTCTGTAATATCAAGTCGTCGGTGGCTGCTTTGCAGTGGTGCAGATTAATCTGCACCACTAGTAACTTACCTTTACTTGGCGCTTTCATTTTTATTGGGTAGCTTCGCTTTTAGAGAGCCAAGCCCGAATTTGATGCTACCCAAATCGCTCCTTATGACTTCGAGCGACTTCTGGTCGATGGTGATAAGGAAGTCCTTCCCGAAGCCCTTCTTACCCGTGGCCGAGGAAATAATTCTCCAGCTTTGGGTGTCCAGTTCTTTGTTCTGCTTAGCAATTATTTTCAGAACTGTCTCGTTGTCCGGAACCGGAGGTGGAGCCCAGATCGAAATAAGTTGGCGAAGAGGAAGACAAGAACGGGGTATAACTTCGAGCTTGGCCCCTGACCAAATTTCGCCGCAGTTGGTGACTGCTCGCGTAAGGAAATCCAGGGATCTCCTGTTGCCGCAGCCAACGACTTTGACTCCATTTTGCCATTTGGCACCATCGAAGCTTACCTCGTCATCATCTCCCTCCTTTTCAACCATCGCATGCAGGATCTTCATCTCTACCTGTAGCCAATTGTCGGTTGTTATCTTCCCATCAGGGTCGGAACGGTCGACGATTGCTACCTGTAGGTCCGTGGGAGAGTTGAAGCTGACTGAAGGTTTCAGTTTTTTCGGCTCTCTTTGGACATCCTCCCCCGAGCGCATCCTTTTAACTGTCTGCCTGCTTGCGCTGGCAGGTTGTTATTTGGAGGTCCCAGGTTTGGACTCGGTACAGGCCGTGGCTACAAGAGGTAGCGTGCGCCTGGTTTTGTCTGCATCTTTACCAGGTTGCAAGGCGGTTGGTTTGACAGTTTGCCTTGCCTTTTCCGGCTGGCGTGGAGGAGGGCAGGTGGCCTTTTATGCAGGCTTTTGTCCTTTTTCAATACCAGCCTTGTTCCTTCCGAACCTAGCTACCGATTTCCGATGCTTTCTCATCAGCATCTTCTCCCTTGCTGTCAGGCTCAGGGGGTCTTTTGCACCCATCTTACGTAGGTACTGCTGGGACCTTCTGTAACCGTTCTTCGATTTTTCCTCCTCGGTTTTTTCACGCCTCTCTTTCTTTTTAGCTCCGGCGTGTCGGTAGCTGCAGGACCTCTTACCTCTTCTAACAACTGGTCCTCGGTTTCAGAGTCTACCTGCATGGTGTGGCTTGCCTGTGATGAAGCCAAAGAGCCAAAAGTCTCTTCTAAATGAGGCTGGAGAATCGGGTTGAAAGAACACACTTCGTGCACCTTGCGGCACCCGATGTGCGCTCTGACTACCTAACACTCCTGACCCCACATAGATTTTCCCCTATCCGCCACCTTGGGGACGCGCCGGGTTGCCTGGAAAGCACTTATATCCCAGTGAGGAAGCGTTATTAAACAGTCAAATAAATTTGATAAATAATAATATGGATGTTAATGAAATGGGGGAAATTTTTTGGAAGGAATTAAGTAAAACTATCTCAAAGTTTGTAGTGACGAAGAGCATCAACTTAAATAACAATGAATGGTTTGACGGAGAGCTTCATAGATTAAGGAATGACAAAGTGATGAAATATAGACGTGCGGGAATTCTTAAAACTGCAAACGAATGGGCAGATTATAGGATTGCCAGGAGTAAATATAAAGCAGAAATAAAAAATAAAAAAGAGCGGTTCATTAAAAGAAAAGTAGAAAATTTATTAGACCAAAAATGTATGTGGAAAAACCTTAAACGTTACTTGTGAAAACAAGAAAAATCGGGAGATATAACTAACATTGTGTTTAATAATGATATTTGTAATGATCGTCAATTGTTGGTAAACAATTTTAATGACTTCTTCGTTGAGAGTATTGTGCAAATTAGTGACTCCATTCGTTTCGTCCCATTTGTCAACCGTGTGAGTTATACAAATCTGGTGTTTCGTTTTCGGATGGTCTCGCTTCGGGAAATACAGGCTGCCCTTAAGGAAATGAAGAACAAAAAAGATACTAACTTTATGACCCCTAAAAAATACTTAGACAATTATAATATATTAGGACCAAAACTAAATATGATAATAAATAAATCCATCCAATCCGGCAAGTTTCCAACTTCCTGGAAAGAATCTGTAGTGACGCCAAGAGAAAAAATAACGAATACCAAACGGTGTGAAGAATTTCGTCCAGTTAACTCCATGCCTTTATGTGAAAAAGTATTTGAAAAAATAATATTTAAGCAATTAAATGAATATTTTGAAAAAAACCATTTGATAATCGACATGCAATCTGGCTTCAAAAAAAGCCATTCATGTGAAAGTGCAATAAACTTAGTTTAGACGAGCTGGAAGGAGGAAATCGCCAGCTGAAAAAGAGTGTTTTGTGTGTTCTTAGACTTAAAGCGAGCTTTTGAAACCATTGATAGGGAAATTCTATTAAAAAAATTAGAAAGATACGGAGTCGAAGACATTGAGCTGAGTTGGTTTCGATCTTATCTTACGAATAGAACGCAGATTGTGAGAGTGAATAGTACAACTTCTAAGTCGAATCAAATAAATTTCGGAGTGCCGCAAGGTTCAGTATTGGGTACTCTTTTATTTCTAATATACATTAATGACATGATGAACGTCGTTGAAAATGTAAAAATTGCGCTGTTTGCTGATGACGCCGTGCTATATGTAGCTGACAAGAGCATAGTAGAATGTCACCGTAACATACAGGACGATCTGGAAAGGGTAAATGAGTGGCTGCAGCAAAACAAACTTAAACTTAATGTAAGCAAGACGAAACAAATGTTAATAAACGAACAACAGGGAGAGAGTATAGGACTGACTATAGACGGTGAAACTACTGAACGAGTTGACAAAATCAAATATCTAGGTATTATCATTGACAATAAGCTATATTTTAATGACCACGTCGACTACATATGTAAAAAAGTAGCTAAAAAGATAGGGTTCCTTAAAAGGATAAGAAGAGACGTATCAATAATTAGTGCAATAAATATTTATAACGTTATTATTAAGCCTCATTTCGAATACTGTTCCACCGTGTTGTTTCTATGTAGTGATAGTGTTATAAAAAGACTGCAATTGTTACAGAATAAGGCAATGAGATGTATTTTAAAGTGTAATAGATATGTGTCAATTAATGTAATGTTGAATTCGTTAAAATGGTTGTCTATCAAACAAAGAGTGATAATGAATGTATTAGTGTTTATATATAAAATTAAGAACAATTTAATGCCGAATTATCTGTCTAAGTATGTGCATTACATAAGCGAAGCTCAACCATATTCACTAAGAAACGCAAACAATTTTAGGTTACCTAATTTGTTAAATGCGGGAGCGCAAAACTCACTTATTTACAAAGACTTTAAACTTTTTAATGAATTACCTAATCAAGTAAAAAATGAAACAAATGTAAAAAGATTCAAAAGAGGCGTCATCGAGTTTTGTACACTTAAATTTTAAATTAATGTTAAATGTAAAACGCTAAATAAATTAAATAAATGTGTATCCACTTGTATAACATTTAATGTAAATAATCAATATGTATCAAACAATGTCAAAAATGTAAATTGATGAAGAACGGCTCTACTAGAACTTATAAATAAATAATCTAATCTAACCTAATATCAAGTACTGGAATGTTTAAAATTATAATTAATTTTATTGTGAATATGTGCAATATCACGTTTTTAGAACAATTATTATGATTGAAAGTGAGATTGTGGAGTCGAAATACAATAAATATACGAAATTGTCTAAGGAAAACACGAACTCATGCTTTCGTGGGCCAAATATTTTTTGTAAAAGTTCATCGTCAGTGTTTCTATTACAAAAGACGGAAAAAACACATTAAACACAAAAAAAAAGTTTCCTGCGTGTGCAAAATTATACGCCCTAGACTGGTTCTGGAATGTAAAATTAGATTAGTTATTCGAAAATATTCGAAATACTTTCAAACTTTCTGTTCACACTACGAAATTTTTAACAATTTCGTATTTGTTATTTCGTGTGAAGATTCCGTTAAATTCAAACATTTTTAAAAAGGTAATATTTGCTGAACAAGCTCCCCCACACTGTCGTCGATATGCTGCCATTGTGTGGTGAATGCAGCGATGCCAGATGTGGGGATTTTTCCCCATTTTGGGGAATTTCTCACTTAATGGGGAAAATGGGGAAAAGTGCTCTTAAAATGGGGATAAACGAAATGAGTGCAAATTTATTAATTTTACAAAGTAAAAAATAGAACTCGTGTAATTAGCTTCAAAATAAAAACCGAAGAAAAAAGAATTACATCGTTTAAAGCGCTGCGTCACTGACTTCAACTTCAACTCCAAGCAGAAAGCACCGATAGCGATTCATTTTCAGAAGATTTTGCGGCCTAAGAACCGGAAAAGATAAAAAAAAAATGATTGGCAATTCTATTAATAAAAAAAAAGCAACATTTTTTACGTTTTAATTTATCTTTTTTTACGTTTTTTTACCAAGAATTCAAATGGGGGAAAAAGTGGGGAAAAATCGGATATGGAATGGGGAAAATTTTCTAAAATGCCCCCAAAAATGGGGAATTTCGCCAAAAAAAATCTGGCATCACTGGGTGAATGACTGGATTTTGCCACATATGTTCATTGAGTAGCTCAGATTTTTGCGAACATATGTTCGAAGATTTCCCGCCTTTTTGGGTTTATGCCCAGATTCTCGAACAGATGTTCTGGATTTGCCGCCATCTTGGGATGGATGTTTGGATTTACGCACATTTGTTAAGAAAATGACACAGTATGGGTAGCGCAAACATTCTATGGGAAAGCAGCTTGTGGACATTGGAAAATGGGCTGGAAAGACGAGTGTCACTGTATAGCTAATCTCTGACTCCATCTCTGTATATTTTTTTTTGAGAGTGTGTTTATCGCCGGTATTTTTTATAAATCGTGTTGATAATTAAGTGTAATGACCTCAATTATTAAGTTACATACACTTTCAGGAGCTATGGACGAATCTCCGCCTTGTTACTTGCTGCAAATAGATGAATTTCGCATACTGCTGGATTGTGGTTGGGACGAGAAGTTCGATTCGAACTTTGCCAATGAGTTAAAAAAGTACGAAACTTCTTAAATATAACGCCCACTATGTTGTGATAAATACTTAACTCGTTCAAGGCATGTAAATATCATTGATGCAGTCCTGTTGTCCCATCCTGACAGTGTCCATTTGGGTGCTTTGCCGTATTTGGTGGGAAAACTAGGCCTTAATTGTCCTATATACGCTACTATACCTGTTTATAAGATGGGTCAAATGTTTATGTACGATCTCTATATGTCGCATTATAATATGTACGATTTCGATATATTCTCATTGGACGATGTAGATGCCGCCTTTGACAAAATCATACAACTTAAATACAATCAAACTGTACCTCTAAAAGGTTCGTATTTAGGTTTTTATTAACGCAATCTTATTCATTCTCTTATTGAACAAGTAGGAAAGGGCTATGGTATCGTAATTTGTCCTCTTCAAGCTGGCCATATGATAGGCGGAACCATATGGAAGATAGTAAAAGATGGCGAGGAAGACATCGTGTACGCCATCGACTACAACCACAAAAAAGAGAGACATCTGAACAGTTGTGAACTAGGACGACTTCAAAGGCCCTCACTTCTTATTACCGATGCGTTTAATGCAAATTATCAACAAGCTCGACGGCGCGCTCGTGATGAAAAGCTTATGACTAACATTTTGCAAACCGCGAGGAACAATGGGAATGTTCTAATTGCTGTTGATACAGCTGGTAGAGTACTTGAGCTTGCCCATATGCTCGATCAATTGTGGAAAAATAAGGAATCTGGATTAATGGCTTATTCGTTAGCGCTATTGAATAGCGTGGGTTACAACGTTATTGAATTCGCAAAATCTCAAATAGAGTGGATGAGTGATAAATTGATGAAATCATTTGAAGGCGCACGAAACAATCCTTTTCAGTTCAAACATATGAAATTTTGTCACAATCTAAACGAACTTTTAAAAATGCATAGCCCTAAGGTGGTTTTAGCAAGCACGCCAGACATGGAAAGTGGGTTTGCAAGAGAACTTTTGATTATGTGGGCCTCCAATCCAAACAACAGCATAATCCTTACGACACGGTAATTTTTTCTAATAATTTTGTTTGGATGTGTGTTAATTGCTGGCATAAAGTTCTTCTCCAGATACCATTGCCCGCGACTTGCTCGAATATGGGGGCAATGGTCGCAAAATTGAAATTGATTTTAGAAGACGTGTTGAGTTGCAGGGAAATGAATTAGAAGAATATGTGCGATCCCAAAATGAAAAAGTCAACAGCCTGATTGAGACTCAGAAAGAAGACAAATGCAGCTCTGAATCGGAAGATGAAATAGAAATCAGCGTGATTACTGGCAGGCACGACATAGTTCTTCGACCGGGAAGCAAACAACATATAGGTTTTTTTAAATCTAATAAAAAACATCATGTTATGTATCCATACCATGAAGAAAAGATGAAATGTGATGAATATGGGGAAATCGTTAATTTGGATGACTATCGAATTGTGGATACAACAGACATCGTAAACTACCCTATTAGAGAAAACATCAAAGAAGAAGAAGGAAAGACCGAAGGTAAGTTCAGCAATTAAATGTTAGACAAGATCAGGTTAAAACAAGGTAACTAATTTCTTTTTCAGATATAAAATTGTTGGAAAATCCAACAAAATGCTTGAGTAGTCGTAAATCGATCGAAATTAATGCCCAGATTCAGTTCATAGACTTTGAAGGAAGGTCAGATGGGGAATCTATGTTGAAACTACTTTCACAATTACGACCTCGACGAGTTGTTGTAGTGAGAGGACAACCGAACGCAATCGAAACACTTGCTAAACATTGTCTTCAAAATATTGGTGCTAAAGTATTTACACCGCAGAAAGGAGATGTAAGTAAATTTTTCCTGTTCTTTCAACAAAACAAATTTTTAAATTATTAAAAATGTGGGAGTGATAATTTTTTCTGGGGAATTCCGGGTTCGTGTATCCAGGGGCTCAATTCCGCAAGCGTGAGTTTTTTTTGCATGTGTACACATCCTTAAAAACTCACAGTTACTTCCTGTGTCGACAAATGCCATTGCACGCGATTCCGCAGCACTTTCTGAGTTGTTGGATGTGCTGAGTGAATTCATTTTGTCAGCCCAGTGAGCTGAATTGAGTTGGTGGAGGTTTTTTTTTTTCTGTGCGGACGCGACTCGCTTTACTACTCGTCTGCCCTCTGTGTTGCGATATTTGAAAACTCACGCGTGAAAAAAAAAGAATAAAAATTTACGGTCAAAAACAGAGCTCTCATCACTTAACTTTTCAGACGATTGTTGCCTGGACGATACTTTGAAACGCTATCGTCAGTAGTTTTCATCATGTAAAACTACCTTTATCGTGTCGTCTATCGCTTTTTTTTTTGTTTGAAGTTTGAGAGCTATCAGTAACTCTCAAACTTCAGGAAAATTGGTATTTGTGTTGTGAAAAATGCCGGCGTTAGGTATTAACGCTCAACGAAATACCGCCCAAATCGAAAAATGTCATAACGCCCAAAAAACGACACATCGCTCAAAAGTGAAGGAAGAAATGGTAACAAAACCCAAGTGAAAGAGATGCTCAACTTCCGTCCCTCTATCCCCGCGACACCCATTTGTTTACATTGTTGTAGTTGTAGCGCCATATTGCTTTTCCTCGCAAGAGCTGTCTTGTCTGTGAATACGTGTGAGGGCAAAGCAACAACAATTTCTACGGTCCCTTTAAAAACGATGCGGTGGATTTCTCTTATGCCACAATCATATGAACAGTTTCCGATATCTTCAAAGCGCCTCCATGGACACATTTTTAGGGTGATGTACCTGGGTGTACCCCTAGCAGCTTAAGACAGAGTTATCCTTTTATTAATTGTCAGTAATTAATCTGCCGAATTCAGAAAACTCTTGAAATATCAAATTTTAAATTGGCGGCTAATATTTTTCACATTTTTAATCCCCCACATCGAAATGGGAGCAACAGATCAGCTGTGATGTTCGTAGAGTATAGCAGTTGGTGAGTTGAGCTAACATTCCAGTCTAGGAATTACGTAATTATTATTATTTTTTAACATATAGATGCGTTTTAATCAATTTTCGTGAGTGCAAGCATACACTTATGTGATATTATGTCTTGCAAACATTCGTCTTTACTGAAAAGTAAGATTGCAGAGTCAAAAAATGGAACAAAAATTTAAAATTATTCGAAATTGCTTCGAAACAAGAAACATCCATACGGTTCTGAGCTAACTAATTTTTGATAAGCCTTTTCTCAAAGTTTCTATCGCAAAGGATGCAGAAAATACAAAAAAACCAATAAATGCCTCTCAGCATGAACAAAAATTATGCACTGTTAATGGCTTCTAAAATGCAAAATTTGCTTAGATATTAAAAACTATTGGTAACTACAACAATATTTTGTTTTCTATCATGATAACTCTTACATATTTTTATAAGTCATGTTGTCGAGGATAGTTTCAATATTTAAAAATATGACTATGGTTATTGAACAAACATGCCCAACTTTCCAATAATTGTGACATTTGCCGCAATTTTGGGGTGAATTCGTTAACTTGCCGCCATTTTCAGGGTGAATTCGTTAACTTGCCGCCATCTTGGGGGGAATTCGTTATTTCACGCATATTTATAAAGAAAATGAGACAGTATTGGAGAATATTGGAAGTTTTTTTTTTTTTTTTTTTTCTTTTTTTCTTGGAAGGCAGCTTGTGGGCACTTCCAGAGGGGCTGGAAAGACGAATATCTCTTTATAGTTTATCTCTGACCCAAACATTGCAAATGAGAATTGTTGTTGTAAAAATTTGGGCGATATGTCATACTTTTTGGGCGCTACGACTTATTTGATTTTAGAAAAAGGCGTTAAGTCTTAACGCCCAACGAAATAAAACCCAAATCATAACGCCCATAAAATCACTGAATAATTTGTTATAGAAATTTGGGCGATATTACATTGAGTTTGGGATGAGATTTTTACGGTGCCTTTTGGCGGGAAGCACCAAGGCCCAAAATCTCAATGGCATATTCGGAGCACCATGGAACAGCATTTGAAAAACAAACCCCTGCTGGTGATTTAAGGGAACGTTGTATATACCCAACTTCACACCTACCCCAAATCCTACAGTGAGTCCAAGCAGGGGGTTTGCATATTCCACGGTTTTTTATACAAATGCTGTTCTAAAATTTAAGTTTGGGGTACATTTTTAAAGTTATTTCATTATGACTACGCTAAGTGGAATATGTTTATATGAAATAAGTATTGGGGCCTATGCTGCCCGCCTGCAACCCCGCTGCTGGGGATCACTGTAAGATTTGGGGTAGGTGCGAAGTTGGGGGTATGAAAAGTTTCTTTAAATCACCAGCAGATGTCTGTTATACAAATTCTGTTCCATGCTAACTTTTCTGCTTTGGAAAATTATTTTTTTTGTACTTTTCCTAAATTAAATTAATTCTCTGAAGCAAAAACTCATTTGAAATAAATAGAAATCGGACAGCAAATGTCGAAATATCGCAACGAGAAAGATTCCGTTAGGAGAAAAAAATGTTCCAATCCACTCAGCTACTCAGATGCTAATGGAAATTTTAATCAATTTCATGGAGGAGCACCCAGACAGTTTTTCTTATTCAACGCGTTCGTTTACTTTTTCTTAATTTTACCTCTCTCCAGAAAATTTTACCTCCACTCTTCAAAATTTGACAAACTACGAATTTTGGTGCAGAAATTACCCGAACAGAAGCTGTGCATCAAAACAAAATTTGCTGCAAATTCGCAAAACAAAGGCAGTCATTCGATGTTTATGAACGCAAGTGATACAGCTGTAATGTATTTTTACATTTATGAACACCAAATTCTGCACAGCTGCGGTATTTTTACAATTATGAACTCACCCTAAATTCGATTGATTCGCCAACCATAATACCAAAATATGTAGTCACTTCCCCCAGTTTTTTTTTGTTTGACTAGTAATAGGGCGAAAATCTTTCTAGTTACTAATTTTCAACATTTGTTTTTTTTAGATAATTGACGTAACATCGGAAAGACACATTTACCAAATCCGCTTGACTGAAGGCTTAGTATCTCAATTACAATTTCAGAAGTGCAAATCTGCGGAAGTTGCTTGGATTGATGCCCAAATTGGCGTTCGAAGAAAGCAAATTAAAACCACTGGAGCAACCAATGACAAGGGAGATAAACTTGAAAATCAAAGAAACGAAAAAGGAATCTTAAATCTTCAGCCTTTCAAAGCGGATGAAATACCGATTCATAAAACTGTATTAATAAACGAATTGAGGCTGTCTGATTTTAAGCAATACCTTATGCGAAATAATATCCACTCGGAGTTTTCTGGCGGTGTCCTATGGTGTAACAATGGCACTTTGGCACTACGAAGAATTGATGCCGGAAAAATTACCTTGGAAGGCTGTCTATCAGAAGAATATTATAAAGTTAGAAACTCTTTGTACGAACAATATGCAATTGTCTAATATTATTCTTTTTTGTAATAAAAAAATTAAATGGAAGTAATGTAACGATGGTAGTAGAGTGGTTGCTGGCTAGCACCCAAGAGGTGGCGTTAGTGCTGGCAACGACTGTTGTTTTTTCGAAGAAAAACTTTTGTGAATAGTAGCATTGTACATGAAACTAATAGTAGTGGCAGTCGGCGAAGAAAAAAGTTACTTCAGTGTGTCCAGTGGTGGCGCTGTTCAATTCAAGAAAACAGAGCAAAGAGAAATAATCACCCCTATCATTCAATCCGCCGGGGGGGAACGATCCACAGAAATTTCAATTTCTTCGGTATCATTCAATCCGTTCGAAGGGAATCGTCCACTTGTCGGTAATGTGAATGACTTTTCACGTAATTATTTAAAACGAACGAATCGAATCTCTCCATAGCCAGTGTTGGGACTAAGGAATTTTAAAGTGTGGTAGATCTAGAGAAAAATGGGTGGTAGATTTTCTATTATATGCTTTTAGTTCCATGTACACAATTCTTGTGTCAACTGGACCTTGCAAGCATGTAGGTCAAGATCTTTGTGCAAAATGCGGTGCAAAGTGTTTGTGGATAGGCCCAATTCCTACGATCGTCTCGAAATGGACACACCTGGTTTTCAGTCGCACTCTCAGTCACGGCGCGGCGGCGATGTTTTCGGCTGACCTTTACGAGTTAGAGTGTTCACATCACTAACCTGTCCCAGGCGTTCAAATTTATCAATTAAATTCACTATAGCTGCGCAGGAAGGTGCTTGACGGTGACCAAAAGCAGTACAAACTTCACGAAACATTTCCGCGATAATTCTTTCGGGAGAATTTTCACTATTGTAGCATGTTGTGCGATCTATATTTAATAACCTCATAGTTTTTACTTATCAAAAGTCATCGCAATGATAGATGAATGTTGACATTTTAACAATGGTGTGAGATTTAAAATGACACCTCTTCTTGGATGACCCTATTGTTCTGTGTTTTCTGGTTCCGTTATAATTCTATTAGAAATTGTGGAAATACAGTGAGAAAGAGAAAAGAAAACAAAGGTTTGGAAAAAAAGGAAACACTTAGAAGTGTGAAAAAAAGTTAACTAGAAAAAATCAAAAAACGTGGTAGATTTTTTACTTAGGGTGGTAAACGTGGTAGATTCAAAATATAAGAGAAATAGTGGTAGATCTACCACAATTGTGGTAAAGTCCTAACACTGCTCCATACAAAGTCTGACATTTCTCATCCGACGGAAATTCATTGCGGATTCGAGTTGTGCTGGTTGGAAAATTTATGAAATGTATGTTCTTTATAGGACAAATCTTAGGTGTATTAAATTCATCTGCTTTTAGGAAGAAGACTACCAATAGAGATAAGAATGAGAAAATACCCGGACATTGTGAATTAAATGTGATTAATTTAAACTTTTTATCGTTAGATCTTTATAAAGTCGTCATGAATTTATTTATTTGCACTGCTTCATTTGTATTTTGGATGTATTTGGAACCAGCTCTCCTGGTTCATTTACTGCATTATTTTCTTCTTCCGCTGATGGTCATACGATTTGGTGGTCAACATTTCCAGCACTTAATGTAAGGCTGCCTTATTCAAACGAAATTTGTTTTTAAATGGAAATTCAAACTTATTTCATAGAAATTATGAACTACAAATCTTTTAACTAACTTGGCATCTGATAGGTCCATAATGTCTTCACTGGATGCCCGTAAATATGCGCGATATGTTCGTCTATTTGAAGATTCCTCGTCTTAAAAAAACATGGCAATGCTATCTATTTGTCTTGAAATTTAATTTAATTTTTTTCAATTTGTAATTGCTGTCAACTATGACAGAACAGTCGGTTTTGAACAAGGAAAATCGTAGTCGGTAAAACAGTGCATCCGGCGGATTGAATGATTAGATTAAAAGTGAACGCGGATCGGATAGGTAAAGTGAATCTCAGATCCGTCGGATTGAATGATAGGGGTGAATAAGTCGAAGAGGATTCTCTTGTCGATGGTTTTTTCCTTGCGGTTTTGTATTTCTTCTTTCGCCTCTTTTTCGTGAACGAATTTGGATTGATGTTTTGTGTGGCCTTTTTTCATACCCACGCATATCGAACATTATACATGCATATGGGCGCATGGGTATTTACGCACGTCTCACATATGGCATCAATTCGGGTGGCTGTGCCAATGTCCGTAGCAATGATTTGAATTACTTCTTTTTGGGAATATGTTGTCTCGGGCAGTTGTCAGTTTTCTGAAAACTGCTTAGACATAAATATAAATATTGTATAGTAAGGGGCGAAATCTGTGAACGTCGCACTTTAGCTTTTAATTTTTTTCATAAAAGAATTGTGTATAGGAATTCTTTTTTTTTTTTCTTATGCTAGCTTTTAGAAGGGTGGGATATTTGAATAAGTTTGTATTCTTTTCCACATCACCCAGTGGGGTAGAATACGAGATGCGTTTTTTTTTATTCGGGGTGTCCCCAGTAGGCTTAATCCTCGTTTCGTCGCATCAGTCATTTTGCCTTTTTTATTCTTTCGAAGTCTTTGTTAATTGTTTTTTATGCTAAATCTAATCAACACGATTAAAATAAACTTGCGAATCATTTGTCTATGTTCAAAGCTATTACATTTTATGTGCTTAGTTATTGTAGACTCATTATTTACGACCTTTGTTATTTGTTCCAACATATTTTCTTTATATTTTAGGCCAGGAAATTGTTTTTCAAATACATTTTTAATAATTTTAATTGGGTTTTCAAACTCAACGGATGGGACAGTTAAATTTCCGAATTCAGAAAATACATTCTTTGTCTTGTATGCTCTTAGTTTAATTAAAAGAGCTTCTTCTCTAAATTTATTGCTCTCATCGACCATAAATTCCTTGCAAATCATGCATTTTTTTTTTTTTTTTTGTATTTTCAGGGCTGCGAACCCGGCATAAAATATCAATGCAGCGTCTTGCAATTTTTCCGAGCATTCTTTCGTTGTAACAACATATTCCATGTCTATAACAACTTCATCGTTTTCACCATCACAGTTATTATATTGGAACTCAATTTGATTGCACAAATTAGTTTCTACTGGAGCATCGATATCGAAGTCTTCATTTGTGTTTGATTCTGCCTAATCCGCATCATTGCATAATGAGTCAGCTTCAGCATATTCATTGTCCAATGATTTCAAATTTTTAAAAATTATTTGTATTAGATTTCTTATAAATCTATAAGCCGGGGGATTTTTTTCATATGATCCTCTATTCGTTCGAACCATTGAAAATAGATTGTACTGACCGATGGCATACTAAATCCTGTATTCAACATATGAGAATACAAAGAAGGAGATTTAAAAATTTTAGGCACATATCCTTTTCTTCGTTATTCCACTGAGAATTGGGTTTGTGGAAAACTGCATAATTACAAAAGTTTTCACGTCAGGTTTTTTCTTTTGTAGTTCTAGGTCCATTTTCTTTTTTAGATTATAGTTATTATCATTTTTAAATTTTTTCGGTGTATTAAATATCGACCGAGGTATAATATTATTTGCTTGACTTTTTTTCTCAATTTTTGATGGATGAATAGGAGACGGAAACTGGGAAGGAGATATTTCCGTGCAGTTTGTGTTATCACTGAGACTATAATCTCTAATATATGTAATCAGCTCTGTGTTTGTATTCAATTATAACGGAGGCGAACTGCTATAAGCCTCTTGTATGAGAGTCATGTTATCATTATGGGCCTCTTCTATGATAGCACTGTTGGATGTTTTTGTTTCATTTTTCTTTTGCTTCTGGTAATGTGCAGAATTTATAATTGCAAAGCATGAATTATCTATAGATGTATCAGTACATTTGCAAATCAATTCAGATGATTTTGGTACTGCATTTTTTTGAAGGCACTTGCGAAAACCGCTTTCAATTAAGTCCTTCTCATAAAAATGCTCCTCACATAAAAAGGCATATTTACTAACAGTCTCCTTTTGAGCATGCTTGAGCCAAATTACTCGTCTACATCCTTCAGGGATTCGGAAAAAGGATATAACCAAAGAAGATTTTGAATAACCGCAGTTCTTATAGGAGCACAAAGACATTTTGCAAAAGCAAATAGGTATGTATGTATGTATGAATGTGTATAAAATAATTATCAAATAAATAAAAGAATACGACGTAATAATAAAATATATGCATGTAATATAAATAATGTAATATAAATAATAATAATAAAAACTTATCCAAAGTCGCTTATAGTTTATTTCTCAGGTTATTTCACACACAAAACTGCACTTGAATTTATTATGAAATTAAGCCAATTAAGCACAAACAAGCAAAATAACTTCTAACGACGAAATGATTTCGGCATTAAAAAAAAAACAAAAAACAATTTTCCTCAATAACCGCCAAAAGTTCTTTTTTCTTACCCTCCCTTTCCCCTTTCCCGTATTTCCGCAAACCAAGCATATACATAAGTTAAAAGTTTAAGTCAAAAGTTTCTTTAAAATAATATTTTTTTATTCTTGAGGAGAAGCCTCTTTATTGTTTGAATACAAAAAAAGAATTAATTTTACGAACTAACAAAGGTAACCTTAACACCTACGTTCGGCTATGGGAAAGGAAGTGTACGTGAAGGAATGAGGGATGGCTGGGTAAGGTGAAACTGAGGTGTCGGATTAGGATAGGAATGTGGAGCGCACTGCATTGCATGGGAGTGAATGTACTGCATTGCTCGTGGGGTGCCATATTGATGTGGGAATTCTGGAGTGCACCTGCACTTTGCGCATGGGTGATGTGACATGCGCGAAATGTTTCGGAAAATTGTTAACGTGGCGTTAACTCTTCCCTCCTTAAATCAAACGTCCTCGTTTGACGGCAATACCTCAAAAGAAGGGGATTTGACTGATCCTGGATGGTTTCGATGGGTGTTGATGGTCTGGAATGTTGGTCTGTTTACTGGGAACTTTGGTAATGCTGTTGTTGATGGTTCTGACATTGTTGCCTGGTTCCTGGGTCGATTACTGTAGTAACTCGGATCCTTGGTGAGCGCTTGGCCCAGAAGAACTTTACTATCATAGCAAGGGTAAGTATGATAACTGCTGTCATTAAACCTAGACCCGACATCAGATTAGTTTGATGTTTCGATTCCAGTATCTGAATGTTTTCGATATTATTGAGGTGTAGTTCCTTTAGCATTTCCCAGGGAAAGTATTTCCTGAAAGTTTCCCACAGTGGATGAGGGTTGTGCCAAAGCGGGTAATGACTTGAATTTGGAAATAATGTTGGAAGAGAAGACTTGGTTATCGATTGTTATTGATGATATCTCATAGTTGATGAAAAAGGTGCCGGTTAGGTGTGTTGTTGTTGGCCGTGATAGTTCCATTTAACTGGTTAAGGAACATGACTCCAGGTGATATTTCCTCGATGGTAGGAACATGTTGGTTGTTGATCTTGGTGCAATTAGGGATAAGGCTTTGGAGTAGGTTTGGGATACAGTATGTGCCGCCTATGTCTACGATATTTTTACTGCGACAAATTGATAAAGTATTATAAGACTTACAATCTACCTAATTTCCGTAAATATTCTTAGTACATTTTAATATGTTTTCATATGGCATTTTGTTTATAATGTTCCCTTTTTTTACAGCTTTTATTAGTAATTTTTTTTACATATTTCCAATGTCGTGCTTGGTAAGCTTACAATGTATATTAAAGTGCTAGTATTTGATGCTATTTTTATTTCGGCAAACTTTAATGCCTCGTCGAAATTGATATTTGGAATATCTTCTTTTTTATTACATCTTTTGCAATATTTATCTCTGCTGACGAAAGTTTGTATAGACTGATAATTTGACTTTTTGCCCAATGGATGGCGTATTCAATATTTATCAATTCATCTTTAATTACTTTAATTTTATATTGTATGATAGTTGCTATTTCGTTTCTAAGTACATCACTAACTTTTACTTTTTTAACGCCCATATTATTTACTTCGATTTAGCTCTAAATCGAGATTTAAGGTGAACACTAAATCGCCGTTGGTCATTTTATCAATTATTGACAAAGTTTTATCCAGCTAAATCGAGATTTCATTAAATCGTCGTTCTTAGCGTTTTAACGAGTTTAAATCTCGATTTAACCGATTTTGGTATTATTGAGACGGAGTTTTGACTCCGGAACCTTTGCTGCTTTTTGGGAGCATCTTTTTCTGATTGATAGTTGAAGTAAAAAAGTAGTAAAATGGCTCGTCACGGAATCGATCGTAATTCCCTGAAATATACGGGAAACATTTGTTGAATATGGATATGTAGCAAAAAATAGGCTCTGTGGAGCCCGAGCACATTGCAACCTAAAATATCTTTTTTTGTAAAGCAAGTTCTCCTACAACTGAGGAAAATTTTGCCAGTGTCTTTCAAGCAGAGATCCTTACTCTTCGGGAAGCCTGCTGTATGCTAAAAAATTCTTCAACACCCATCTACAATAGTACTTTCTTCAATGACAGCCAAGCCGCTATATCCTCAAAACTGGTAAAGCAATGCCAGGAAGAACTAAACCAACTACGAGTTCAGTACAGGGTCACCCTCACGTGGATCCCAGGCCAAAGTAAAACTGTCGGTAACGAAATTGCCGATGCCTTGGCCAGCCGGGGATTAGCCCTTAACGGGTCTCTAGCGGAATTTATTAATATTCCGCTAGGAGCCGTTAAGGGCAATATTCAACACCACTTCTTTATAACGCCCAACCAAGCGCAGAACAGGTTTAACAACTGCGTCATATCAAGGAAGGTATGGTCCGGTTACAACAAACAAAAACCAAACGAGCTTCTAAGCAGATCAAGCCCAGATATTGCAAGAATCGTAGCCTAGGCCACTGGTCAATAGGAGACCACGCAGCCACGCTAGGTATCCTCCACAACAGTTTCTGCCCTAGTTGCAAAGATAATAGCGAAAAACAATCTCTGCATGATTTCCTGTGTAAATGTCCAGCATAAGCGAGGGTTAGGCAGCCGACTCTGAGCAAACCCACCTTCAAGACCTCAAAAAAATTTCCAAGAAAAAGATTGATGAACTAATCCTTTTCCTTAATTCCACAGGTTGGATTTAAATACCTTCGTCTATCAACCTATAACACCCACAAACAACCAAGTCAAATGAGTTGGCGCGGCGAAGTTCTAGACTCTAGAGAATTGTCGGTTTTCTCGCACAATGGGGGCTCTTGATTGCACTCATATTAAAGTGGGAATTTGATATGTTTGTGAATTTAATAATACTCTTCAAATAGTAATTCAGTTTATTATTTCTGGCAACTGATGCGTTTCCTGTCTATTTTCCTGCCAAATACGTCTATTTCCCTGTCAAATACGCGTCAATCGCTCCAATTGGTCGAATCGTCGATTTAACGCTTAAAACTTTCATTGAAAATTAAACCGACGAAAACTTTTGTCAATAATAGGACGAGATTAAATAAATTCGAAAATCGATCTAGTGTGCTAAATCTCGATCTAAGTGAAACTCGATTTAGGGGGTTAAATCGAGATTTAAATCGAAGTGAATAATATGGCCGTAAGTATCTCATTTGTCACATTACTTATTTCGTTAATGTTTTTGATTGTAGCCTTGTTAATAAGGATTTGGTTATTATTATTTTTTAACAAATTATTTATCTTATTCTTTACGATAAGGAAGTCGCCATGGTCGGGATTTGTGGCTATCCATTTCCATGCGCTTCCGATGAAATTCAATGAGCCGAGCTCCTTGTTAAATTACTAAAAAAAGTGAGTTTTTCGAAAAATGGGCGGATTTTGAAAATGTATAGCCTATGTTCATTTCCTAGGCTTAAGCTATCTCTGTACCAAATTTTATCGAAATCGGTTCAGCGGTTTAGCCGTGAAAACGTAGCAGACAGAGACACTTTCGCATTTATAATATTAGTATGGATATTATGAACGCACCTAGATTCAGAGTACCATTGACCGACTGTTAAAGAAAGGCACGATTAGACCGAGTAGTTCGCCTTATGCATCCGCCCTAGTGCGAGTTAGGAAAAAGAACGGCGAGGTTCGTATGTGCGTAGATTATCATGCTGTCAATAAGCAAACTGTAAGAGATAATTTCAATCTGCCAATGATTGAGTACTGCTTAGAATACTCTGCGGATAAACAAATCTTTACTACGTTAGACGTAAGAGAAGGATTCCATCATATTAAGTTGTCCGAAGACTTTTAAATATACGGCCTTTGTTACATCTTTTGGGCAGTATGCGTATGTTTATATGCTATTCGGTCTTAAGAACGCACCCGCCGTCTTCCAGAGATGTATTTATTTGATATTGAAATCACTGATAGACCAGGGTTTAATCACTGTCTATTTTAACGACATTTCTATGGCGACAAAAGACATGAAGACTCATATTGAGGTCCTTAGTAAGGTTGGAGTTAAACATGAAGAAATGTAAATTTGCTTATAATGAGATTGATTATCTTGGTTACCGTGTAAGCACTCGGAGCACTCCGACTGGCGTCAACATCTAAGCACTGTGGAGTATGCTTTGAACAACACTAATCATACTAGCACGAAGGACTCGCCGAGTAAACTACTGTTTGGTGTTGAGCAGAGAGGAAGAGTGGTGGATGAACTAACAGAGTATTTGGATGAGAGACATACAGATAACGAAAGAGTAGATTTAGTTAAGTTACGGGCTGAAGCTTCTGAAGCCATTGAGAAGTCCCAGATGTACAATTTGCACTATTTTAACGGGAACCATTCCGTAGCCAAGCAGTTCGAGATTGGCGATTTTGTTGTAATTAAAAATGTAGACACTTCTGTCGGAACTAATAAGAAACTAATACCTAAGTACCGTGGCCACTATGCCGTAAGGAAAAAGTTAGGACCGCTATGTGATAGAGGATATCGAAGGCTTCCAGGTAACGCAGATGCCCTATCATGGCATTTTGGATTCGAGTAGGTTAAGAAAATGGGTTGAGTCCGCGGTAGAGGAAGAGGAGGAAAGTTCCGATTCTGAGGGCAGCACCTCCGCAGGATGATTATTTTGAGTACAATCGAGATCGATTGACCAGTCAAGATGGCCGACCTCTAATAAAAAATTTAAATGGAAGTAATGTTACGATGGTAGTAGAGGGGTTACTGGCTAGCACTCAAGAGGTGGCGCTAGTGCTTGTAACGACTGTTGTTTTTTCGAAGAAAAACTGTTTTGTGATTAGTAGACAAGAACATGTTTAGGCTTGAAGAATTTTAATTTTAATGTGAACTGTCAAAGCAATCGGTCGCAGAGAACAGTTTTTTGTAACGAATAATTGAATTCAAATAAATTGTTGATATTATAGTTGATATTATAATTTATTAAAAATTATCGTTGTTTACTTTTAATTTGTTTTATATTTAAAACAATAAATGTTCAACAAAGCCAAAGGTTATGCACATACATCTTCTTTTAATCAAAATTAATTACGGCTTTCAAATGTTCTGGGATTTGTTTCAAAATTTACTGTTACAAAATATTGTTGTATTCTATTTGATTTTCAAAAAACCAGACTTCAAACATCGCCTACAAAATGTTATTTGCTGCATTGCGCCTAAAGCCCAAGGATGTCCACCATCCACCAAATCAGATCTCACAGAAAACCCAGAGATTTCAAATTGATGTATGGGAATGGAATATATGGGAGCCGGTTCGGGATCTAAGTGTAAAGCAAATGCTAGACATTGCGCATACACATATTTTGAAAATTATAACAAATATCAAAAAGCTAAATATACATACATCGCTGTTACGAGCAGCGAGTCGAACCAAAGAGTTTGCGAACGTGACTATGGTATTAAGCTACGATCAGACGATTTGCAGATGTGTGCAAATTTTGCAGAAAAATGTGTACCAAACGTTCGCAAATGGTGTGATCAGCAAATTCTTGTACGCAAATATTTTCACAAGTGTCATTTGCAGACGCCGTCCGCAAATCGTGTGATCACCCTTTCGGGTCCATTTGCACACATTTGAGTACTTTTGGACATTTGCCGGCTGTGCTTTACAATAGGCCACTATCACAAATAACCGAAAAATTTTTTGACGTGAAATTGCCTCAGAAACACGAAAATAAAAGTTATTTTGCGAGGACGCTTTTATTAACAAAGTTATAAACAATTAAAGTCTCCGATGGACCAGTGAGAAAAACACATTTTCGAGTACAAAAACGCGAATAATTTGCTGTTTTACCTTCCTATTTGCCTAATAACATAACCATAAAAGTAAAAAATGCTTAACATCTTAGAAAAATCAGCGAATCAAAACTTAAAGTAATACTATAATAAATGATAGTTATCGCTAAATTGACGTCTTCTGAACAACCGAAAATATGCATCAATAATGAAAATCTCGTAAGTAAAAGTATCTAAAAGTATGCAACGGTTCGTCGGATCATTTTTAAATGTGTGCGTATTTGAAATTGTTTTTCGTGGAAAATAACATGATCATTTTCTCTTTGACAAAGGGAATTTTTTTTCGGACTTTTTCATGAATGCTATGATATCTCATGCCACAAGATTTTTTGATGAATTCTTGTGAATTGCAACAAGAAAATACGAAAAACTCCGACATTCGAGTGACTTAAGTTCTCGGCGCCTGCCAGACAGTTGTTAACGAACGCGACGAAGTCGCGTGAGCGGCTTAATCAGGCGGAAAGAAGGGTTAAATCCCTTTAACCCGCGAAGCGGCCCACCCAAGTACTGTTTAGTGCACCTCGAATTTTAATTTTTCAGACTTTTGTTGACCCATTCATCCATTAAACCATTATCGACATGAAAAGTCGGCAAAAAATATTCGTTTTGTCAAATGGAAAATGTCCCTGTAATCTTTCAGAAAAAACGAATTATGTTACGCATTTCAAATATGTACACATACATTTAAAGATGATCCGAACCGTTGCATACTTTTAGATACTTTTACTTACTTACGAGATTTTCATTATTGATGCATATTTTCGGTTGTTCAGAAGACGTCAATTTGGCGATAACTAACATTTATTATAGTATTACTTTTAGTTGTGATTCGCTGATTTTTCTAAGATGTTAAGCGTTTTTTACTTTTGTAGTTATGTTATTAGGCAAATAGGAAGGTAAAACAGCAAATTATTCGCGTTTTTGTACTCGAAAATGTGTTTTTCTCACTGGTCCATCGGAGACTTTAATTGTTTATAACTTTGTTAATAAAAGCGTCCTCGCAAAATAACTTTTATTTTCGTGTTTCTGAGGCAATTTCACGTAAAAAATTTAATTCCGGTTATTTGTAATAGTGGCCTATTGTAAAGCGGCCCCCATTTGCCCAAACGCATTTGCGGATTTGAGACATTTGAAGAAATATGGGCAAATGGTAAATTTCTCCAAAAATGCTTGGTTATAACGTGATTGTTTTTCTCGCAATTCTCCTTTATTTGCGCTACTGAATTGGACATCATGAAACTGTAATCACTAGAGAGAATGGAATTCATTTTCTGACAAAAAGAAAAAAAAAGTGATTCGCGACAGCGAAAGAACAAAACCATTCGATTTTTTCGATACGTTTTTATTTTCGTTATATTCAGAAAATAGAAACAAGAAAAAAATTGTGACAAAATGCAGGCTCGCAATTCGCGGTTAAGTTTTGCACAAAATCCTTCCTTGGCGCGCCAGCCAATCCAATATTTTCACCAGCATTTGCGCTGCTTCGATGCCAATTTGCTTTGGTCGTTCTCTTCGTTGCTGCTCTCAAACACATACGCAGCCAATACCACTGCGAGGGTATCTCGAGTTGTTTCATCCCTCCAAATAAATGAAAATGACGTTTCTTTGCAGCTCTGGGACAAACTCCGCAAATCGTGTGATTGGCCAGCAAATGACATTCTTGCAAATTCGCTTTGCGGATGATTTTCAGGCATTTGCTTGTGTGTCTATTTTTTTTCTTTTTTTTTTTTTGTTACGAGGGTAGGTGAAAATCTTTCATGAGACACCATGAGGATCTACCGCACGTGCTCATGGTAGTGTGAGATTCTTACTCACTAAAAACACCTCCCCTTTTCGTGTTGACTACGACTAAGTACAAAAGAGCCTTATCAAGTAGTTCAACTTTCGCAATAAAAATTCGCGTTGTGCAGGTAGCTTTCCAATAAAAGCACCTACTAATACCGTCATTATTTGCGGCTATTCCTTATTGCGCTAAATCGAACGGTTTCGTTCTTTGTAGTCGGCGCACAAGGTTTGTCACGTCCAGAATTTGGAGTACGGCGTTATTGCAATGTCCATGAAGGCGAACACGGAGTTTGCGTGCAAAATTTGTTATTTCATCTTCGACGGTAGCTAAACCAAGGTCTCTATGGATATCGTCGTTTCTAATGTACCACGGCGCATTAACGATTGTTCTAAGCACCTTATTTGGAAAGGTTTGTAAAATGTTTCTGTTGCTGGTTTTGGTATAACCCCAAAGTTGTATACCATACGTCCATACAAGTTTTAAGACTTGCTTATATAAGAGCAATTTGTTATACATGCTTAATTTGGAATATCTTCCAAGCAGCCAATACATTTCTCTAAATCTAATTTCGAGCTCGTCGCGTTTCTTTTTAACGTGCGGCTTCCATTTGAGTTTCGCATCTAGTGTCATTCCTAGATATTTTGCTTCGTTTGCATACGGTATTTGTACCGAGTTAATGAAAACGGGTAAGTTGTTAATTTTCTTGTTAGTAAAGTTAACATGCGTAGATTTGGTTTCGTTGAGAACAATGCGCCAAACCTTTGTCCACTCGCAAATTGTATCCAAAGCTCGTTGAAGCTTTACAGTTGCTGATTCGACAGAATTTTCTGTTGCCAGAATAGCCGTATCGTCCGCGAACGTAGCAACAATGGTGCCTTCTTCTTGAGGTATATCTCGAGTATAGAGCAAGAACAAGACTGGACCAAGAACACTTCCTTGTGGAACTCCGGCAGCGATTTCTTTGAATTCCGAGTATTCGGCTCAGTGTTTGACACGGAAAAGTCTGTTCTCCAAGTACGACTCTAACATTTTGTACAACTCTTCGGGAAGTACCTGTCTTAGTTTATAATTCAAGCCTTCGTGCCACACCTTGTCGAAGGCTTGAGAAACGTCAAGAAAAGCACTAGAACATATCTTCTTCTCTTATATAACCTTCTCAATTTCGTTGGTTATTCTATAAACCTGGTCAATTGTGGAATGCTTGATTCTGAACCCGAATTGATGATCAGGAATCAAACGTCTTTCTTCAATTACCGGTTTTAACCGTTTCAATAAGAGTTTTTCGAATACCTTTGATATTATCGGTAGGAGCGGTTTTCCCGGCTTTGAAACCATTATAACTTCGGCGACTTTCCATTGCCTTGGAACGTATAATAGTCTTAGCGAAGCATTTATAAGGTAAACGAGTTTTATCAAAGCTTTCTTTGGCAATTCCTTGAGGACCTGTCCGGTTATTACGTCATATCTAGGAGCCTTGTTATTTTTTAGATTTTTTATTACCTCACAAAGTTCCGCTAGTGACACGCTTCTTATTTTAAAGTTATCTGGAGTCATAATCGTATTATTAAGAGTTTCTATTAATGCTTGCCCGGGAAATGGCTTAAAAGTTTCTTCCAGATGCTCAGCAAATAAGTCGGCTTTTTCTTTATCGCCTTTTGCCCACTCGCCATTACTTTTTCTTATTGGTAGCGATTGTATTTGGGGTTTTTTGACACCTTTTATAGCTTTCCAAAGAGAGTAATTCGAACTTTTTTCAGCAGACAAGTCTTCGAGATATGTAGAAATCTGGCGATTTTTAAAATCCCGTATCGCTTTTTTGAGCTTATTGCATAGGAAGTTCGAATGGGTTTTGTGCTGGGGAGCGCGAGTCTGTTGCCATCTTTTGCGTGCTCTCCTCTTTGCCAGCATCAGTTCTTTTATTTCCGGCGGATATTTAACTTCACTATTTGCTACTATTTTCCTTTTAAATGGAGTGTTGTTCCACGCGGCGCTTTGTAAGACTTCAATAAATCTGCCGACTTCATCCTCTATTTCGCACGGTGTTCTAAGCGATACATTCAGGACTATATTTTCTTCACAAGCTTTCCTAAAGCCGTCCCAGTTTGTTTTGTTGCTAGTTAATCTGGGCGCTCCTTCTTTTCTCATTAGACGTTCGCTTATTGTCAATATGACTGGTGAATGGTCTGAGGAGAGATCAAAGCATTCCTCGATGTTCGTAAAGTTTTTCACTACCCCTTTTCCTATAAAGAAGTCTATGAGGTCAGGCGTTTTTGCTATGTCGGAGGGCCAATAAGTCGGTTTTCCCGTCGAAAAGAAGTCAACAGCAAATTGCATGCCGGTTTCGTAGAGAAGTCTGCCTTTAGGCATCTCGAACCCCAAAAGGTGTGTTTAGCGTTAAAATCGCCACTAATAACAAATTTCGGTCCAAGTGAGTCAAATAGATGTATTAAGTCATTCTTTTCAAATTCCCCATGTCAGATGGGTTTCAGAAATCAAGCATATGTCAATGTTCTGTTTGCGTAGGAATACTTCCAGGCCGTTTGCGTTCCATGTTAAGATTTTAAGTAACTGGTTCATGTTCATAATTTTGTCCGTGGTTTGCGAGCGTTATGTTCGAGGTTGCTAAGTTTTTCGAATATGAGCTTATTTGTCTTGCTTTGCTCTGGCTTATTTTTAATCGGTTTCGATTGCGGACGAATGTTCTTTTTAAGAGTATCGCGCTTTTTTGGAGTTCTTTGGCCACTTCGCAACCTCGATAGTTCGCTGGGTGCTTCCCCTTACAATTTATGCAAGTCGTTGCGGTCTGCTTGTTTAAGTGGCAGTCATTTGAGAGATGTGTACCGGCACATTTCACGCATCGTGTCTCTTTTTGGCAGTATGTCTGCGTATGGTTGAAACCTTGACAGCGTTTACACTGAGGGATCGATCTTGTGCTTTTACGCATCGGTTCGATTTTGATAACAATATTTAAAATTGTTTTAATATTGTAAATATCCTTTATATTCTCGGTTTTATCGAAACTGAGCATAAAAAGGGGAAGACCACGCTTAACAAGAATTTCCTGATCTTCTTCCGTTTTTTGCTTTTCCTTCTTGATAATATTATCAGCGTCAAGAATTTTAAAGCCTTTCGCTTGAAGATCGTCCATAACGTCTTCTTTAGTGCATCACGACTAGTGACAACTTTTCTGGTTTCAGGATTTAAAAAACGATGCCTCTTTTGCTCACTAGTATAGCTGATGACGATCATACTCGTTGCAGCGCTGTCTAGCTTTAACCGTTTCGCATTTGGCTTTTGTACCCAAGCTCGACATCCGAAGACACGTAAATTACTATAATTAGGACGACTTACGTACCAGACCTCATATGGAGTCTTTTCGGGAATGGCAATTGAGGGCAACCGATATTGTAAATAATTTCACGAATAAATTCTTTAATTTTTTCTGCTGCTTCTGACTTTGCCTGCAAAAAATAAATTCTACAAAATCTGCTATAATCATCAATAATTAGAGTCATTACCAACGTGTGAACCCAAATTTATTCAAACAAAAACTTAAGATTTTACACTGTAACTACATGGAGTGAACTCGCCAAGCGGCCTTGCCGATCAGATACGAACTGCGAACTTAACTCACTTCGTCTCCCTCACTTGGCGAGCTGCATGTGCAGAAACTTCCTAAACTACCTCGATTTGAGTAGGAAGGATTTCCTTACTCAATTGTTACTCAAAGGATGGTTCATCCTTTCGCTAACACAAGACCTAGGTTCATATCTTGTTTAACATACGTATCTATTGCGTCCAACACTAGATGGTTCTACTGGTCCCATGATATCAGAATGTATCAATTCCAATACAGATTTTGTTCGTTTCTGTGCCTTTTGACAACTCTCACAGATTTCTTCGACGCCACAGTTCCTTATCTCTAATCCGGTGGCCAATGAATGCTATGTCTTGATCTTCACAATGTGTGAAAAGGTCAAGCAAATGTTTTACCATATCGCCACTTTCTGGAAGACGCTTGACAAATTTGCTTAAACAGTGATACTTTTGATAATACTGTGCACGCCTCATGGTGCAGACGTAATTTCCCCCATGCTTTATTAGTATGTGTACACCTACGTATTAAACTGAATTGAGACTTTTCGCACCCAAGTGCAATCGTCGCTAACGAATTCGTGTTTTCTCGTTTCCATTCTGCACTTTGGTCTGCAACCTTTGGTACAGATTCGTCTACAAATGACCATAAGCCCTCTCGACTCAACATCATTCGTATCTCCAATTTCTATGTAGCGTAGTTGCAATTACCCAACTTTTCGTTTGAAGTAAATTTGCCGGCTTCCATCATTTTTTGTTTTTCACGAATTTACGAGAAAGCAGTTAAATTTACAGAGTTTATGAAATACAGCAAAAGACTGGGCCCATAACCTATAGAAATATTAAAAGGCTTAAAAAATCTTAGATAATTCACGCGTGAGTTTATTTTATTAGGTTACGAAATAATAACTTAATGATACAAAGAAAAAGGGAAAGTGAAAAAAGGAACAAACATTTTTTTTGACAGATGAAAAACAATAAACCTTGTACATACATATGTCACTCAACACACTCTTCAAAATTTGAAAATCTACGAATTTTTGGTGCAGAAAGTACTCGAACAGACCTAAAATATTCAGTGCGAAGTAAGGCGAATGAGCAAATAAGCAATAGAGACCAACCAGAGTGGTTACTCATGCAAACGTGAGTAACTGTCGAATGAAACGGACGTTTTTCAGAAGTGTTCTCGTATTCATATCTTTATATATATTGTTTTTTTTTTTATCTAAGTGATATACAAATAATAATGAGTGCAAATTGCTGCAAGGATTGTGGCAAAGCGCTGAGAATTGATAAATCCATCTCATGTAATGGCATGGAGTGCAGAAATTCTATGGAATTAATGTCGAAACAGATAGTCGATAAAGCCCACGAGGTGAATTCGAATAATCAGATAATTAAAAAACAGGATGCAAACTTAGTGAACCTTTTGAGCCGTGTTGATAAACGTAGTGCTGAGAACTCGCGGATTGTTGGCGAAGTGAATAAGCCGGCCCAGGAGGAGAAGAAAACATTCGCAGATATAATTAGCAAAGAGCCACCAATTATAATAAAACCAAAAGAAAAACCGGAAAATAAAATAACTAAAGAAGAAATAAAGAAAAATATCGATCCCGCTTCTCTGGCTATAAAAGTAAACACTGTCTCTAACAGGCAAAACGGTGCCATTGCCGTAAATTGTGATGATACAGTGTCGTGTCTACAAAAGCAATAGAAAGGGAGATTAACGAAAAATTGGGAGACAAATATATATACTCTGTCCCACAAAAATTGTGAGTACAGACCTTATGGGAGAGCTTTTTTTCAAACACTGGTGCCGGTAGACGTTTTCCGGGCACTCTATGAGATAAATTGCCACTGAAATACAAACCAAACCACTGACTTACACAGATTTTGTTTGTGTATTTCTCCCAAAATTCTAGTACATCCCACCATAACCAGTCTGCCACACAGCTGAGGGCAGAATGCAGAGATTAGTTAATAAAGAGATACTCGACTTCCGTCCCCCTATACCCGCGATACCCATTTGTTTACATTGTTGTAGTTGTACCGCCATATTGCTTTTTCTCGCTGACAGCTCTCGTCTGTGAATACGTGTGAGGAAAAAACAACAACAATTTGCACGGTGCCTTTAAAAACGATGCGGTCGATTTGTCTTATGCCACAATCATCTAAACATTTTTTGATTTTTTCAAAGCACTTCTACGGAAAATTTTTTAGAGCTATATACCTAGTTGGAACCCCTACAGCTTAAGACCGAATTATCATTTCATTAATTTCCAGTAATTAATTTGGCAAATTCAGAAAACTCTTGATATATCGAATTCTAAATTGGCGGCTTAAATTTTCGGCATTTTTTATTCCCCACACCGAAATGAGAGCAAAAGTCAGCTGTTATAATGTTCGTAGAGTACAGCCATTTTTCTTGACTTAATATTCCAGTCTTCTTATCATGGAATGTTATTTCAATTACTGGAATGTTTAAAATGATAATCAGTTTATTGTGAATATGTGCAATATAACGTATTTAGAACAATTATTCTGACTGAAAAGTAAGATTGCGCAGTCGAAATACAATAAATATACGAAATTGGCTCAGAAAAACACAAACTTATGTTTTCGTGAGCCAAATAGTTTTTTTTGAAGTTCATCGTCACCACGGCACCAGTCGGACGGGCTGGTGAAGCTAAGCTCAGGCGACTGTGGGGGGTCACAGGTGGCGGATGGTGGACGGCCTACAGAAATGTAGGTAAGCTGCGAATACCCAATAAGCAGTCCCCGACCAAGAGCGGCAGAGGAGGAGGGCGTGGCTGAAAAGGTCAAAGGAACCCCTATGAACCCTCTGTGACAAGACGAGTAAGCACCGTCTTCCGTATAGGTGCTCCCCACCTCATGAGGTGGCAGCGAGGGATACAGAAAAGATGAAATGGCTAGACCCGGACGTACCCGCCACAACGTGAAACGCCCAACTTCTGGCTCCGGAGGGGCAAATGCATATACTGTGCATACATAATGGGCATTAAGGCTGAGCCCGGTAAAGCCTTAATTACGGTATACCGGACTATCGATTGGGCTTGATTGTTGTGGGCTGACGGTTGTAGTATTCTGTTACCTTAGTAAGTTAGAGTGAAATCTGGCCGAAACGGCTCTCAGGCTAATGCTGCAACCGCCCCCGTCCCGTTAAAACCCTGGCAGGCCTCAAAGTACGTTCTCCGTCACGTCGCCATTAAGTTGGTGATGTATGTTCAGATGTAAAATTCCTGATTAGCACCGATCTGGCTCTGGCGCAGACACCCATAAGGTCCTGTGTCAACCCTCGCATGGCCTCCCTGCCTGCATAGATAACCATGGGATCATAGAGGTGAATACACATCCGGACGGAGATAGCGGCTTTGAGTGGGGACCTATAAGAGATGAATACAATAAATAACACCAAGAAGAATAACATATATAACAAGGAAAAAGAGGAAAAAGAGGAGCAGGAGAAACAAAACCGGGAGAAACTGGAGGAGGCACTAAACCCCTTCGGAAGAAAATCGAGAATTGAGCGCTCACCGCCAAGAACCGCGGAAACAGGTTCAAGCAAATCCATGGAAGCTATGGTTAGCAATGCTGGCGATGCTGCTACAACAGTAGGAAACTTAGCCGCCGTAGAAGACAAAGTGCATACAAATAACCTAGAGGCAGAAATACTCCGAAGAATCCCTCCACCGGAGATGCAATTCAAAGATCGCCAACACGGCTATCGAGCACACCGATAGCCACAACACAAGATGGAAGGACAGCTGAGCTAAATGAAGTATAGAGAGGAAACCCTGTCAAAGCCTTGAGAGCGACACAGAGGAGCCACCTGACAGACGGAGGAACACCGGAAGTCAGAAAAAATTAAGAAAGCAGAGAAGCCTTAGAGAAACTGGGACAGAAAATCGCTGAACTTCAGAACGCAATGGGAACCCAAAGGCACATTAATCAAGCCATGAGGGACCTAATGAGAAGCATCTCAGCACTGCACAGAAGAGCAATGAATGCAGAAACTGTATCCAAAGCAAAGAACGTGGACCAGGCCAATAAAAGCGCACAAACCTCCCCAGCACTCAAACCGGCCGAAAGGCGAAGCGACCGCGCGAAGCAGAAGATCAACTGCCAACGCCAAAAAAGGATAAGAGGCCAACACCGCAAGAAAGAGATCCCACAGTAATACAAATACAGGAACCGAAGAAGGTGGACAAACCCGTAACGGGTCGACCAAGGGGGGAAAATAAAACAGGTGATGGAAAAGAAAGTAAAGAAGAAGGAAAACAAAGAGAGGAACGAACCGCACCGATAATGGAATGGAGGGAGGTGCTGAAAAGTGCAAGAAGCCGCCCAAAGGTGAAAAATAAAAGAGGTGACAAAAATGAGGAGAACAAGGTAGAAAGAGAGAAAGAAAGCAAGAAGACCCGAAGAAAGCCCATAAGGCCGGATGCTATCGTAATAGCGAAAACCGGAGAAACGTCTTATGCCAATATTCTAAAAATTATGAAAGCAAAGCCAGAATTAAAAGAACTTGGTGAAAATGTAAATAAAATCAGAAAGACAGCCAAAGGCGAATTGCTCCTGGAACTAAAGAGGAAAAACGATGGGCAAACCGAGAAGTTCAAGGAAGACATGACAAAAATCCTCCAATGCGACGCCAAGGTTAAAGCACTATGCGACCAAGTAACAATAGAGTGCCGCGACCTAGATGAGGTAACGACTGCGGAAGAAATCTGTAAAGCCATAGTGGAGCAGTTCCCATCGTCAGAAAGCATCACTAAAGAAGCAATCAAATCCATACGGATGACAAGAGGGGGAACGCAAACCGCGCTAATCAATCTCCCAGCTAGAGAAGCAAGTAAGATGATATCCGCAGGACACATGCGCGTAGGATGGGTCCGATGCAGGATACGAGAACACCTAGCACCAACACAGTGCTACAGGTGCCTTGAGTATGGCCATGTCGCTAGACAGTGCAAAAATGAAACTGACCGCACAGGAACATGTTTACGATGCGGAGGAAAAGGACATATAGCGAAAAAGTGCACAGAGAAACCAAGGTGTGCCATATGTGAGCCAGGATGCAAAAGCGGAAACGACCACCCAACCGGAAGTTATAGATGCGCAGCGTACAAAAGCGCAGTAAGAGAAATCGCCATGAAATCATGAAGTGCATCCAAATAAATTTGAATCACTGCGAAGCCGCCCAAGACCTACTTGCACAAACAGCGAAAGAAGAAAAGGCAGATATAATCCTCATCTGCGAACAATACAAAACCCAACGCGACAGTGGAAGATGGGTGGAGGATTCGAGCAAAAAAGCGGCAATATGGACATGCGGAAACTACCCATTCGAACGCAAAGACCCCAGGCAGCAACGGAACCTTGTATACGCCAAAATTAAAGGTATTAATTTCTATAGCTGCTATGCACCACCGAGCATGAGCATGGAGGAGTACGAGCACATGCTGGACAGCTTAGTAGCCGAAGTAAGAGGAAAGTCACCAGTCATTATCGCCGGGGGCTTTAATGCGTGGGCGGTCGAATGGAGTAGCACCATTACAAATCGAAGAGGCGAGGCCCTATTAGAAGCCTTCGCTAGCCTAGATCTGGTACTTCTTAACCGGGGTAATAAGCACACCTTCGACAACGGCAGAGCGCGTTCTTTCATCGATCTGACGTTTGCCAGCAGATCCATAGCAAGGAGAATAAAATGTCATGTTTCAGACCTGTACACAAATAGCGACCATCAAGCCATCATATTCGAAACAGAAGAGCAACACCGATCACAGCACCGCAAACCCCCACCTCTAGTACAAAAGATGGGGTGGAAAACAAAAGATGTAGACGCCGAAATGATCGAGTACATGATAAGCAATGTAGACATAGCAAGAGGCACTGCAGAAGAACAAGCAAAAGAAGTCACGACGTCCTTATCCTGAGTATGCGATGCAGCCATGCCACGGAAAAGAAAAGGGAACTTCAGAACTCCGGTGTACTGGTGGATCGACGACATCGCCAACCTACGAGCAGAATGTCTTAGAATGAGGAGGCGCCAGCAGAGAGCCAGAAGCAGAGGGACAGAAGACTTTGACACGCTAAGAGATCAATTCCAGAGGAAGAGAACGCAACTACGTAGGCTGATTAAAAAGGAGCAAGGGCGAATCCTTCCGGGCACTCAGAGAGGAATTACAGCACAATCCATGGGGAGGCGCGTACCAAATAGTCATGAAAAAAGTAAAGAATAGCATAGCAGCTGCACCGACATGCCCGAACGTCATGTACTCTATTGTTAACGTTCTCTTCCCGAGGCAAGATGGATTCAGCCTACCGCAGGGAGCAGCCGAAGAAACAGAGAGAGCTCCTCCAGTCACCACTGAGGAAGTTCTCGAAGCCGCGGCAGCAATAAAGAACAACAAGGCGCCAGGAATTGACGGGATCCCAAACTTCGTGTTAAAGGAAACTATTAAAGCAAGGCCAGAGGTTTTCACACGTCTCTACACGACATGCCTAAGGGAAAGCAAGTTCCCACTACTGTGGAAAAGACAACGGCTGGTCCTCATCCCAAAGGGTAACAAGCCACCAGAGGAAGCGTCGTCGTACAGGCCGTTGTGCATGCTTGACACGCTTGGAAAAGTATTCGAAAAAATAATACGCACAAGGCTAGAGCAATACACGGAAGGAGACTCGGGGCTCTCCAACCGACAGTTCGGCTTCAGAAAGAAGCGAAGCACCACAGGGGCTATAAGGGCAGTGTGCGACATTGCGCGCGAAGCAATAGCGGGACAAAGATGGCTAGGAGGGAGCAAACAGTATTGCGCCGTCGTAACACTCGACGTTAAAAACGCATTCAACTCAGCCAGTTGGAGCTGTATAGTTAGAGCGCTGAGCGACCTCCAGGTACCTAACTACCTATTGAGAATAATAGGCAGCTATTTTAACGAGAGAACCCTGCACTATGACACGGACGAAGGGCCTAAGATGTACGAAATCACGGGAGGAGTGCCTCAAGGGTCAGTGCTGGGCCCAATCCTGTGGAATATAATGTACGATGGCATATTGAGAACGGCAAGGCCGAGCAAAGTAGACATCATCGGCTATGCTGATGACATTGCATTAATCGTTGTAGCTAAAACGCTAGAAAAAGTGACCGAAAAATGCAATCAAGCAATCAGAAACGTGATGGTATGGCTGCAAGCATCAGGTCTGGAACTGGCAGAGCACAAGACGGAAGCAGTACTAATAAGTAGCAGGACAAAGGTGGAGCACCTCGCTATACAGGTCGGAGAGCAAACCATCGTATCCAGTCCACATATTAAGTATCTGGGAATGCTATTGGACCACAGGCTAAGCTTCAAAGAGCACATAATGTATGCAGGCGAGAGAGCCTTTCGGGCAGTAGCGGCTCTGTCGAGATTAATGCCAAACGTAGGAGGACCCAGACAGCCAATTCGAAACCTGCTAGCAACGGTGAGCAAGTCGATCCTAATGTACGCGTCTCCCATATGGGCACCCGCGACGGATCGGAAAACGTCACAGAGTCGCATCGCTGAGAGTATGCTGTGCCTTTAGAACGGTGTCGGCGGAAGCAATTAGCGTGATCTCCGGTCGAATGCCCATCGACCTGGAAATAAAAAAGTCCGCGGCACTAAGCGAGAGCGAACCCGAAGATAGGATGACCTTCAGCGAGACTATACACGCAGAATGGCAACACAGGTGGAACACTTCACCCAAAGGAAGGTGGACGCATACGCTGATCCCCAATATAGAGGAGTGGACCAGTAGAAAACACGGAGAAGTAAACTTCTACCTGACACAGTTCCTATAGGGGCATGGATGCTTCCGGGAGTACCTCCACAAATACAGGCACGTGGATGACCCATATTGCCCGCACTGTGAAGGCAAAGTTCAGAACGCAGAGCATGTCCTAATGGAGTGCCGGAGGTATACGACGGCCAGAAGAATCCTAGAAAGAGAAATTGGCGGCCAAGTGACCCCGAGAGGACTTATAGTATCCATGCTGATGACAAGCGAAGCCTGGAATGCAGTAGACGAAGTCATCACAAGCATGATGCAGCAACTGCGCCTGGAGGAACGGGCAGCAAGAAATGAGGAGCCTACAAATCCTGGAAGCTAAAGAAACGGAAAGACCACAGTTTATTACACACAAACACACGCAGGCAACACACATATATACACACATCCAACTATAGACATATACCCAATCAAATACACGAACCGACAGACAGAAAAAGAAATAATGCAAAATGAACTCAGACACACATTCGTGCAGCCGCACGTACATTTCCCAACTGAACGGACGGACCTCCCCCATGACGAAATGCCTAGCGGCGGTACCGTGGGGATTAGGGGTTGGAGGCAGAGGTGGTTTTAGTTAGGGTTAAAGTCCCACACTCTTTCGAAGCTTTCCACCTTTCTTACAAAAAAAAAAAAAAAAAAGTTCATCGTCAGTGTTTCTATTACAAAAGATGGAGAAAAAACATTAAACGCAAAAAATGTTTCCTGCGTGGGCAAAATTATACGCCCTAGACTTGTTCTGGAATTAGAAAACATTCGAAATTCTTTCAAACTTTCTTTACATCATACGAAAATTTTAACAGTTTCGTATTTGTTATTTCGTATAAAGATTCCGTTAAATTCAAATATTTTTAATAAGGCAATAGTTGCTGAACAAGCTCCCCCACACTGTCGTCGATATGCCGCCATTGTGTGGTGAATGTCTGCATTTTGCTACAGATGCTCTTCGAGTAGCCCAGATTTCGAGTAGGACGATTTCCCGCCCTTTTGGGTTCTTGATTTGCCGCCATCTTGGGGAGGATGTTTGGATTTACGAACATTTGTTAAGAAAATGACACAGTATGGGTAAACGCAAACATTTTATGGGAAAGCAGCTTGTGGATATTGGAAAATTGGCTGGAAAGATGAGTATCTCTGTTTAGCTAATCTCTGGCAGAATTATCGTGTTGTCGTCATCAACTCTCGCTGTGTGTGCTGAAGTATGTACATCGAAACAGAGTTACCGTTATCCAGTCAACGCAAATCGTTGCAGCTTTTTCTGTGGATTTTGTCAAAGAGCTTTGAAATTTTGTGCTTTTGAGAACAAATAAATGCATTTGAGTATGTGAGGGCGTTGCCGCTTAATTTTTGGTTTTATTAATTTTCTTGTTGTTCTGGGAAACCCGTTTAAATGCGATTAAATTTTTTTTCGAGTTTTGTGCTTTGTAACGAAGGTTGATTCGCGCTGGATTTTCAAACATTCAATTCAGTCACAGTTCTATAAGTGATGATATTTTATGATTAAATGCGTTAAAGTGATATTGTGATTCATCAAAATACTTGAAAAATAGCCTTCTACAAAATATTAAAATTTCACTAATATCGAGTCGATGTTAATTTTGTAAACAATTATTTTTTTTTTGTCAACAACGATTGTTACTCTCCGATTTCTGGCGATTTGTCAAGCATACTACGGTAACCATAAAAGAGCTTTAAAGAGTGACAGATTTATGTAAGCTCTTGCAACCAGAGTGAGATGCAAACGTCCTATCTTCCCTATACTAAAAACCGATTTCGATGAAATTTGGTAGGGAGATGGCTTAAGCCTAAGGAATGAACATAGGCTATAAATGTTCCGCCCATTTTTCGAAAAACCCACATTTTTGAGTAATTTTGCAAAGAACTCGGAAAAACTTACTAAAGAAAAAAAAGTTCATGTTTATTTACTCTACAAATAATACTTGCATTATGTATAGCTACGCTTACTTTCTAGAAGCACTTTTCTTAAAATAACTGTTGTTTGTCGATTTCCTTAGAATACCAGTTCTTACGAACACTGACTTATCAACGCCCAGCCCAAACCCTTGTACCTAGAAATCTGAAATTTTGCACAGAAGTTCCCTTTATGATGTATACAAGGAGTAAGGAAGGACATTTCGAAATTCGGCTTCTACAGGGTGTTACAGGGTGTTCAAGATTGTATGAAAAAAATTTAAATTGAATTTTGGAATTGAAATTTGGTGGGTAAATTCTGAAACAGAAATAATAAAACACGTGTTTTACCGTTTTTCAAAATTATAACTGTGGGCTAAGATACAGAGGGCCATTTATAGTAATGCGCAACCACTGCTCATAGAAATGTATTGAGGATCGTAATAGGATGCTTCGACAGTGCTTTTGGCTGGTGGCTTCAGACAGACCAAGCACCCTGTTGTCCCACGGGGGACACGGTAAATGAAGTGAAGGCCTGTCTCAAGTCATCCATCTGCCTTATATCAAAGTCCTGTCCTTGAGAGTTAACATACATCCATATCCATCTTTAACGTGACTTCAGGGCAGAGGGGTTCTCTAACTTATTTCTTGATATTGGCGATGGAAAGAGTAGGGAAAAATAAATATACCAAGTAACCATTGCGATGTTATCGTTATCGAAGCCAGGTTGTTCAAGGCAGTCAATCAGAGAAAAACCATCTTTCTCCCCCGCATTTCTCTACCACTACCACTTTAAGTTCAAACGTCTGAAATTTTTCGTTGAGTTTTGATACACCATGAACATCAATAAGGTACTAGAACAAGGTTTGAAAGCGGATAATGTGAATCTGCGGAGTGGCTGTTTTTCCCATAGTGCGCTCAGAGCCAATTCACCTGACAGCCTGGTCACCCTCGAGCCAGAAAAAGAAAAACAGGAATGATGCTTACAGGGACGCTCTTAAGAATTAATATGAGGAATTGAAAGTCTATGTCTACTCATCAATGGCTGGAAACCCGGGAAGGATATAGGGTATAATGTGATGTTTTCCATGCGGACGTAGTCGCGGGTATCAGCTAGTATGTAGTAAATAACATTAGTGGAGAGTGGGATAACGATACCTTCGCGGATGCGGTGAAAAAACAAAACAAGTTGAACGGAACTGTCAAGTGTTCCAAAATATACAGGGTGCCACATAAACCATGTGTTATTTAAGGCTGTTTATCTTAATATATATAATTCTTCTGTACTTGTGTATGTAATGCAACTCCTCCTAAACGTCTGGACCGATTTAAATGAAATTTTGTGTGTGTGTTTGAGCGAGTCCCTGAATGGATTAGATTCACTAACCAATATTTTTCCATGAATAATTGACCCTTAAAACCTTCAAAAACGTTAATTAATAACTGACCTGCTGAGAATAATTCATATTTATAAAGGTGGCCCCGATGTCACTTATTTCAATTTGATTTCAATTTTGTTTTTTTTTTTTTCAATATTAAATGTTTGTATGTATAATTGCGTGAATATATGTATATTATCGTCGTCCGTCGGGTCCGCTAATAATACGATAATACCAGACTTTTCGGTGGTGCTCTACTGCTACTGTCCGGTGATTTTAGACAGACATTGCCGGTCATTCCACGCGCTACATATGCGGACGAAATTAACGCATGTTTGAAAAAATCATACCTATGGCCACATGTCCATACATTACGCCTTAACATAAATATGCGTGTTCAACTGCAGAACGATCCATTGGCACGGTCATTCTCCGAACAATTTTTTTTTTTTTGCGAGGGTAGGTGAAAATCTTTCATGAGACACCATGAGGATCTACCGCACGTGCTCATGGTAGCGTGAGATTCTTACTCACTAAAAACACCTCCCCTTTTCGTGTTGACTACGGCTAAGTACAAAAAAGCCTTATCAAGGCTGCGGCATCGGCGAAGGTTAAGGTGGAGTTCCAGAATTAACGAAATTCTCCTAACAATTGCTCAACATTGGCAAAGGGAAAATCCTATTGCATGAAAATACACAATGTATGAAATTGCCGGCCAATTTTTGCAACATGGTAGCCACGAAAAATGATTTGATTGAAAGCATATTCGCAAGTTTGTGCGCTAATTACAGAAATCATACGAGCTTTTTTGGCCGCAAAAAATATCAATGTTGACGCTATTAATTTCAAAATACAACAGTCCTTGCCTGGCAATGAGATGTCGTTCAAGTCGATCGACACTGTTGTCGATCCTGATGAAGCAGTCAACTATCCTATTGAATTCTTGAATTCACTCGATTTACCGGGAATGCCACCACATAACCTGATTTAAAAATTGGTCCACCATTTAGCTTCGGAATTTGAATGCACCTATGCTACGCAATGGCACGCGGTTGCTCATAACAGAAATCAAGGGCAATGTTCTTAAAGCTACCATTTTAAACGGCAAGTTTCAAGGTGAAGTTGATCTCCTGCCACGGATCCCAATTATCCCTTCAGACTCGCCCATCCCATTTAGACGCCTCTAATTTCCAATTCGTTTGGCAATGACTATTAATAAGTCACAAGGCCAAACAATGTCCATTTGTGGGTTAGATCTTGAAAATTCGTACTTTTCACATGGCCAATTATATGTTGCGTGTTCTCGCGTAAGCAAACCATCAAGTTTATTCATTTATACACCACAGGGATTGACAAAAAACATTGTTCATCAACTCGCATTAAGATAAGATTAATATTAAAATTTAACATTTATTTCAATACTTTAATTTTTTAACATTAATAAAAACAAGACTGTCACGAAAATGATTTGAGTATTTTCTTAGTTTGCTATTATTTAAACAAAATGAAAATCAAGATTAAAATGTCAAACTCAATATCAAATGTCACTTAATATATAGTTTACCGAAAGTTAGCATATCGATAAAACGTGTCGTAACGGACAGGACAACGTCTGTCGGGTCCGCTAGTTGATAATAAATTGCAAGAAAAAAGGATACAAAGATTTAAGTGTTATAAAAAAATTTTTGTTGCTGCTGTGAAAGGATGCGAGCACGTCCGCTCTGGACGACGACTAGACTATCCTTATCATTTTTCTGATCGTAACATTCGGCAATCCTGACGTGGCGGTGACCTCGACACTAACAGTTGATCTGCTTCGTCTTCGGGCATGCTTAGCCATGGTTTCATCCGGTCGGAAGCCCAAACCGATTTAAACTCCCGCTGCGTAATCATAGCACCAGGAACATCTTCGAGAAGATACCGATTATTCCCCAAAACTTGTGTGATCAGGTATGGACCCTTCCATCGGGGTAAAAGCTTCTTTGATGATCCCGTAGCTTGGAAATCGTTTTCGATGAGGACCATATCACCGCTCTTATACTGTAATATTGCTGTTTATGGAAGTTGGACGTTGGAATTTGAAAATGGAAGGAAAGAAGGATGTGGATGGGATGTTAGGAAGGGAACGGACATTGAAAGGGAAGGAATGTCAAAAGCGAGGAGCATGGCACGGCTGAGCTCGCCGGATGGGGTGTGGTTCTTGTCTCCGCACTCTGACTTCAGCTATCACAAAAAAAACATAAAACGTGCCTATACTTACTTTCCACCAGCTCGGACGGACGTCGACACACTGAATGACGCTGTAGATGGTCTCAGCGCGGGCCATTTCCCTCCCTACCTGGAAATCCGGTGGCCATATTGGATTTCCCCAAAGTCGCTGATGCTGCCGGTCGGTCACTCCATCGCCGAATTTATTTTAGCCCATCCTCTCACACCCCCTGAAATTTTGTAATTAGTACATGGCACTCCTATGAGGCCAAGAAATAAACCCGGAGAGTATTTAATTGCATATCGTGGCGCTGTTTATTACAATATTTCAAACAAATTAATGTGTAACAAAAAAAAAATTAAACAGGGGTGAGCAAAGCCAAATAAGGAAAGAAAGATTAAGCTTGGCTACACCCGTCGCCTTAGTATTGGGCACCAGTTCGTGCGTCGGATACCGCGGGTTCCTACCTACAAAGAGCTCTGTCTAGGTATCGTTCTGTTCTGTGCAATACGCACTTAAGGTTCGGGGCGCGGGGCACAGCGACGAGGCGAAACAAACCCTATCACACGTACTCAATAATGAAAGCGCTCACAACAATTAAAAAAAACAACAAAAAGAAGGGAACAATTAATGATAAGTTCACTTAATCTTATATAAAAAAAAATAAGGAAACGAAACATATGTGTCACGATTAATTCGCAACTGACGATTGAGTTACGCCTAAAGGTAGGCAACTCTCTGCTGGCGTCACGACCCTCCCAGCAATGGGAATGATGCCAATCTCCAGATTTTTGCTACAGGGGATGGCACGATTCGTTTACAAAAAAAATTAGGACGACGTCCATAAATCGGGCGAGATGTGTGCACAGGAAGAAAGTTGGCGACCACGACGCTGGATGTCAATGGTCGCCTGAAAACACTACGCGAAAAAAAAAAAACGAATAAAGACACCTAACACCACACAACAGGAACAAACTCACCTCCAAAAAAAACACACGAAAACTTTCCCGCACTGCCTTAGTAGGACTTCTTTGTATTTAAGTATTTAGTTTTCTTTTTTTTTTTCTTTTGTGGGGGCTCTTATCCCGCACTTATTGTTAAATGTAATTTTTTTGAACAACGTATGTATATGTAACTTTTTAAGTAAATTTTAAAAAATTTATTAATTTTTTTTTTTTTAACTTCACTTTTGGTTTTCACGCACTATTTCCTATATAACTTCCTACTGGCTTGTTGCCTTTTTGACTGCGGGTTTAGTACTGAGACAAGTGAGGCAGAGTTTTGTGTTTTTCCTCCTTTGGCAATTTGTATCACCCCACAATTAGTCCCACTAGGTTGAAACATCCGATGTCTTCGGCCGTTTCAGAGTCAACCTTTATTTGTATGAGTCCTATTCCCCTACTTGACTCGCGCTGAATGGGCAACTCCTTTTCAATTGGTGAGAGTCGAGTCTCGATAGCCGAGAACACCACCAACAACGATCTTATGCCAAACTCAGCTGATCAGGCATGTCACTTCGTGACATTCGACGGAATGACAGTTCTATGTTTATTTCATTTCTTTACTAACATATTTCTTTTTCTGGGTGGCTGCAACAATACATCCTGGGTTTCTTACGACGAGCCTCAAAACGTACCTTCTGCTTACTCTGCGACATGTCGATGTTATTTTTGGCGATGTTTCTCAACGCTTGGATCGATAAATCTTCTTCGTAGTCCTCCCAATTGTGCAAGGCATGCAATCGTTTGTTCTTCATGACGGTTTTTGGAGAATAACCCATCAGAAGCTTATGCGGACTGATCTTGGTACTGTTGTTTCGGGTATCGTTGAGCATCCATTGAATGACACGAAGCGCCTTTTCCCAATACTTTCCTTCGGTAGACTCCGTCATACAGCGAACGGTTGGCAATATGGTTCGGTATAACGCTCTACCTGACATTGGCCCTGGGTGATCAGGTGGCATTTTGGCTGTGCTTTGCAATAGGCCACTATCACAAATAACCGAAAATATATCAAAAAAAAATTGCTTCAAAAACACGGAAATAAAAATTATTATGCGAGGACGCTATTATTAACAAAGTTATGAACAATTAAAGTCTCCGATGGACCAGTGAGAAAAACGATTTTTTTAATACAAAAACGCGAATAATTTGATGTTTTATCTTCCTATTTGCTTAATAACATAACTACAAAAGCAAAAAACGCTTGACATCTTAGAAAAATCAGCGAATCACAACTAAAAGCAATACTTTAATAAATATTAGTAATCGTTAAAGTGACGTCTTCTGAACAACCGAAAATATGCATCAGTAATTAAAATCTCGTAAGTAATTAAAAGTGTCTAAAAGTATGCAACGGTTCGTCGGATCATCTTTAAATGTATGTGTATTTGAAATGCGTAGCCAAAAAAGTTCCTGGTTACGACTTAATAACCGGAGAAGTTTTAAAAATGCTGCCTAGAAAAGTCCTGATCAAGCTTCTCTATATTATAAACGCTGCGCTTAGATTAGAATATGTCCCGAGCCAATGGAAAATTGCGGAAGTCATAATGATACTAAAACCAGGAAAACCGCCGAGTGACAAGAAATCTTAAAGACCTATTTCGCTGCTCCCAATCATTTCTAAAATCTTCGAGAGGATATTGCTCAAGCGCTTACCGATCATCGAGGAAGAGAATCTTATCCCTGATCACCAGTTTTGGTTCAGAATCAAACACTCAACTATTGATCAGGTGCATAGAATCACCGACGTAATAGAAAAAGCTCTTGAAGAAAAAAGATCTGCTCAAGCGTATTTCTTGATGCCTCGCAAGCCTTTGATAAGGTGTGGCATGAAGGCTTAAAGTTTAAATTAAGCCAGGTCCTGCCTGCACGCCTATATAACATACTGACGACATATATTGGGAATAGACTCTTCCCTGTACGACACGGAAACGAATATTCGCAATTCAAGGAAATTACAGCCGGCGTACCCCAAGGAAGTGTCCTTGGCCCGCTTCTGTATCTTCTGTATACCCGAGATATACCACAAGAAGAAGACAGCGTCCTAGCTGCGTTTGCCGATGATACTGCTATTACAACCCCTTAGGGAAAAAATAAAAATTATTTTAAAAAAAAATTTTTTTTTGTTATTTTAATAATATTAATTACAGTAATTTACATGCCGGTCGCAGTGGCTCAGTGGTTAGTGCATTGGACTGCTGACCGAGCGACGTGGGTTCAAGCCACAGCCAGGAACACCGAACAATTTTCGCGGCACCACCTCTCGTCGGGAAATGATAAGTCTCCGGGAGTATAATCTGTCATGATAGAGCTTCTCACTTCGCCGTTCGGAGTCGGCAATAAATTGTAGGTCCCTTCCATTCGTGCAAACAGTACAACACGCACAACATGATTGAAGCTAGGCCTTGGCTCATTCCGAGCTGTCGCGCCAACTATTTATTTTTTAAATTACATGCACTTTGGTGAAAATTTCATCAAAATCGGTCCAGTACTTTTAGAGATAATGAATTATTTCCGCGCTCCCATATGACTTGAATGATTTGCTTAACGCTCTTTTTATCTCCTCAGCATGTTTGTCCTGACGTTGTAAAGATGTCAACCAGTCGTCACTATTTATACATAGGGCGTATACACTGCTTTCATGAATATCTGCAATTTCGCATGGCACACCTACAGGATTCCGACTTATACCGTCCACATGAGACATAGCAGTTCCTGGTCTATGTACGAACTGAACATCAAATTCCTAGAGTCGCAACATCCATCGCGAAACTCGCGGTAACACCTCAGTCTTACTCTTCAATGTAATCACAACTTGACAATCAGTCACCACGGTGACTGGTTTCCCCAACAGGTATATCCGGAAGCGAGACAAACTCTCCACAACTGCCAAAGTTTCGAGCTCATAGCTGTGGATTTTAGCCTCGGAATCAGTAGTAGACTTGATGAACTAGCTGACCGCCCGTAGTTGTCCGTTATCCTCCCGCTGCATTAAAATTCCAGCCAATCCAAGTGCACTCGCATCGCAATGAACGTCATGGTTGCGTTCGGGGTTGTAAATTGTGTCAAAAGAAAGTTGTTGTGACTCACCCCAAACAAAATCAGCATCTTTCTTGACGATTTGGTTGAATGGTCTCGAAATTTCCAGATATATCCCGAGAACTTCCGGATATATCTCGAGAGACCCAAGAACTAACGAACCTGTGTTGGAGTCGTTGGTTGCGCGAAGTTTATAATTGCCTCTATTTTGGACACTTCTGGCTTAACTCCTCCTACGGAAATTTGATGACCCAGGTACTCCACCTTCTTCTTCAAAAACTGACACTTTGGTAATTTCAGAGTTAGTCCGCTATCGCTCAACACCTTCAGGAACCGCTCCAGTTTAACCAATTCTCCCTCCACTGTTTGGCACGATAACATCGTCAAAAAATACCATCACCTCCTCCGTTTCAAGGTGACTTATAAGATGATCATCATCCGCTGGAAAACAGATGGCGCATTGACCAAACCAAAAGGCATTCGACGAAATTCCAGTTGTTTATTGTGAACCTGAAACGCCGTCAGGTGTCTCGACTCTTCTGATACTGGGATCTGGTAGTAACCTGAATTCATGTCCAAATGGTAAAGTATTTGTAACCACTTAATCTACTGAGCTGCTCTTCTTGGCATTGGGTACTTCTCCTTGACGGTAAAGGAATTTAGAGTCCGGAAATCGATGCACATCCTGGTGGCGCCGTCCTTCTTCCGTACCATGACAAGGGGTGAAGTAAATTCTGACTTTGACTCCTGGATAATGTTATTATCTAGTAGTTCCAAAACTGTGCGATCAACTTCCTGCCGCTGAGCAAAAGGAATTCTGTAATTCCGCCTACCAATGGGAAGATCTCCTTTCATTTTGATGGAGATGGCGTCGTCCTTCGCCTGACCAAGTTGCGAGATATCTACAGCAAAACAACAGTGATACTTTTCAATAAACTCACGTAATTTCTGCTGTGATTTGAGATCTAAACAGTCCTTAACACAGCCGTCAGGGATTTCCAGATGTTCTCTGTCTTCAGACAAGGTGCTGACCTGTGCAAGTAGTGCGTTGTTGATCTTCAATTCGCCGTTGCAAAATACAAAACTTATCATTGGATGATCTAATAGGGCACATCCCGCAATGACACTCACACTCTGAGCAGAATCTGGCACAATTAGCAACGTTGTCGTAACTGCAGTTCCGCTAATTTCTACTGCTACTTGCATCCGTCCGATGGTTCTGCAACTATCTCCTCCAAATCCCGAAAGATCTACTGCATAGTCCTCGTATGCAAAATTTTGTTGAATCGCCTCAGACTCTGTCAATGTGAAACACTCGCTGCCCGTATCAATTAACGCTCGAAAGTTAATAACATTTACAATCTTAATTAAAACTAACAATACATACATAGCCTTCACAAATAATGTGATTGTAATCTTAATGTGAAATATGTTGTAAATAAAATAAATAAATAAAAATAAATAACAATACATACATATATATATATTTACATACATTCTTACTTACTTACTTAAGGTGGCGCTACAGACCGGGGTGGTCCTGGGCCTCAACCAACAAGCGTCGCCAGCTATCTCGGTCTTTTGCCAGCTGTCTTCAGTTTCGCACGCTAAGTTGGTTGAGGTCCCTTTCCATTTGCGTTCCATTTGCCATTTGCCACCTGAGTCGCGGTCTTCCTCTACTGCGCTGACCCTCGGGTGTGGATTCGAAGATTTTCCGAGCTGGAGCATTGGTGTCCATCCGCTCTACATGACCCAGCCACCTCAGTCGTTGGACCTTCACTCTTCTGGCTAAGTCGATGTCGCTGTACAGCCCGTACAGTTCGTCGTTGTATCTCCTCCTCCACTCCCCGTCTATGCAGACGGGACCAATTTTCCTCTCGAAACAGCCAAGAGCAACCTCATCCGCTTTAGATAGAGTCCATGCCTCTGCGCCGTAGAGCAGGACTGGGACGTTTAAGGACTTATAAAGGGTCACCTTAGTTGTTCGAGAGAGGGCTTTGCTACTCAATTGCCTTCTTAGCCCAAAGAAACAGCGATTGGCAAGAGTTATTCTTCGTTTAATCTCAGTGCCGGTGTCATTGTCTGAATTTATAGCGGAGCCTAGGTAGACAAAGTCCTTAACTACCTCAAAGTTATAGCTGTCTATAGTGACGTTCTGTCCGAGACGTCGGTGTTGGGAGTCCTTTCTTGTTGACAGCATATACTTCGTCTTGCCCTCATTGACCGCTAAACCCATCTTCCCCGCTTTCGTCTCGATACTCACAAACGCACCAGTGACATCACTCTGCGTTCTTCCGATTATGTCAATGTCATCGGCGTATCCGAGTAATTGGACGGACTTTTGAAAGATTGTGCCTCTGGTGTTGGCGCGTGAGTTTTGCACAACTATTTCAAGAACGATATTGAAGAAGTCGCATGACAGCGCGTCGCCTTGTCTGAATCCTTTTTTGACATCAAAGCTCTCGGTGAGGTCTTGACCGACCTTGATGGAGCAGCGTGCATTCTCCATCGTCATCCTGTACAGACGGACGAGTTTGGCAGGGATGTCAAAACTAGACATGGCTCTGTATAACTCGTCTCTATAGATGCTGTCATACGTGGCCTTAAAATCGATAAAGAGCTGGTGAGTATCGATTTGAAGTTCCTGCGTTTTTTCCAAGATCTGCCGCAGTGTGAATATTTGATCGATGGTGGACTTTCCTGGCCTGAAACCACACTGATATGGACCGATCAGGTTTTTGACGAACGGCTTCAGGCGTTCACACAACACGGCAGATAAGATCTTGTAAGCGATGTTAAGAAGACTGATGCCTCTGTAGTTGGCGCAGTTCAGAGGGTCTCAATGCTGAGGTTCCATTCATCGGGCATAATTTCCTCCGACCATATTTTACAGATGAGTTGGTGCATGCTCCTTACCAAGTCATCGCCTGCTGCTTTGAACAGCCCGGCAGTTAGGCCGTCAGCCCCAGCAGCTTTGTTGGACTTAAGCTTCGATATGGCTGTCTTTACCTCATCCAGGTCGGGTGGACGGAATTGTTGGTCTTCGTCGTCCAGGTTGAATGGTTCATTCTGCCTGATAGCGGGATTCGATTCGTCGTCGCCATTAAACAGTCTGCAGAAGTAGTTCTTCCATATCCTCAGCATCGACTGCGATTCTACTACGATGTTTCCTTGTTCATCCTTGCAGGCCTCGGTTCGGGCTCTGTAACCTTGACAGGTTCTTTTTACTCTTTGGTGTAGCATCTCCTGCAGTAGCATCTCTCTATTTCCTCGATCGCGCGCTTCTCATGCTCTTTCTTTTTTCTTCTGAAGAGCTTGTGGTCGTCTCTCCTCTTCTGCCCGTAGAGCTCGCGAGCAGCTCTGGTCTTTCTATGCAGCGCCGCTTGGTATGCCTCTTGTTTCGCTGCATGTGCTTGCCGGCATTCGTCGTCAAACCAGGGGTTTCGTTGTGGTGGCCGAGTGAAACCCAGCACATCAGAGGCGGCATCTCTAATGGCTTTTTGGCAATGTTGCCACTGGTCTTCAATACTTGATGCTGGCGGCATAGGACCTCTTGAGAGATTGAGAGAGACTCGATCGGAAAAGGATCTGGTGATCTCTTGCGATTGCAGTCGTCCGGCGTCAAACTTCCTCACAGTATTCCTTTGTCTTGGCGGTTTTCGGGATATCCGCAGTCGTACCTTGGCTACAACAAGGTAGTGGTCCGAGTCAATGTTGGCCCCTCGGAACGTTCGGACATCCATAATACTGGAGGAGTGCCTTGCGTCGATCGCAATGTGGTCAATCTGGTTGACGGTTGATTGATCAGGAGATCTCCATGTTCCTTTGTGGATATCGAGATGTGGGAACCGCGTACTAGCTACGACAACGTTCCGCCCCGCAGCAAAGTCGACCAGCCTAAATCCGTTATCGGAGGTGGTGTCGTGTAGGCTGTGCTTTCCAACAGTACTACCAAAGATACCCTCTCTTCCTAGCTTTGCGTTAAAATTGCCTAGGACAATCTTAATGTCATAGCTAGGGCACTGCTCGTATGTCTTGTCCAAGAGCTCGTAGAACCTGTCTTTGGTGTCGTCGTCTTTCTCCTCTGTGGGGGCATGTGCGCATATCAGGCTAATGTTGGCGAATTTAGCCTTGATGCGGATTGTCGTGAGGCGTTCGCTTACATACCTGAAGCTTAAGACTTCTTGCCTAAGTCTGCCTCCAACGACAAATCCACAACCAAATAAGCGCTGCTTTTGTTGTCGATAGCAATCGCCGTAGTATAAGTCGCAGTTTTCCATCCTCTTTTTGCCCGGCCCATCCCACCGCACTTCTTGGATGGCGGTTATATCTGCTTTGCAGCAGTTGAGGGCCTCCGCTTATTGTTTGGCTGCACGTGGTCTGTTAAGGGACCTAACATTCCACGTGCAGATCCGAAGGTCGTTGTTCTTGTTTCGTTTGCCAGGGTCGTCAACAGTAAAATCCTCCGTATCCGAGGCTGCTAGTTGTTCCGTAACAATTTGAGTTTTCCGTAGTGGAGCCGTCAACCCCACGTACAACCCCCAACCTGGAGGACCAGGTCCATTGTTATAACCCCTAGGACGAGGGGCCGGTATAACCGATGTCGGTAACCCACTTCGGGGATGTGAGCGCTGCCGTTGGCCCCTGTAAGGCTTATCCGCCACCATCTCTTTTCCAAGACCCCAACCGATTCCTGGAAATCCTTATCGGCCTCAGCTCCAAATATGTCGAAGTAGCCCAGATAAGGTATTGCTCCCGATCTGGAAGTTATAGACGCCACCGTTGATTCCATCTAGGGAATTCTTCCGCTGTCGTGTTTATAGTGCTGCAATTTTTGTCTTCTGGTCAAAGCTCGCGCTTATAAATTTAGCAAGTTGAGTCCGGTTGGACAACAACCAGTACCCAGTGGCTACCGAGGGGTTACGAGGAGGTAAAATAAGCACAATTGATGTGTAGTAACAGTTACAACACTGGGCATCGCCAAGTTGATACCAATCAGAGTCTACCCTATTACTACAACACCCAGCTATACATTCATCTATATCTATATCTATATTAATATATAAAAATGAATTGCTGTGCGTTAGTCTCGCTTAAACTCAAAGAAGGTCTCAACCGATTTGGATGGTTCTTTTTTTATTTTGTTCGTATTGTTTCAGGGGTGGTTTAGGAAAAAAGAAAATTCGGATAAACCCAAAGGCAAAGCCGGAAAATCGAAAAAATCTAAATTTGCGCTTTGTATGGGAATACATTAAACACCACCAAAGAGAATTGTATTTCGAAAATGGGCATCAATACAATGAGCACGGGCTAATCTCAAGAACCACTGAACGGATTTGGATGCGGTTATTACTGTTATGATCTCCATTTCCCGAGGAAGGATAGAACGTATTAAAAATGCTCTGTTACTTATAGGAGCTGGGCATTCTAGGTTTAAGTGGCAGAAAGGGGATAAAGCCCAAATTTTATGTTATGAAATTAGGTTCATACAGCACTAATTCAACAACGGCTTATTGGATTTAAAAACACAAGAAATTCTTTTTACTAAATTCCTCTAAGATTCTTTTGAGCTATAAATCATCCTTCTGCGTTATCCTGAAGCTGAGCTGTGGTCAAAACAATTCATAAAATCATCGCCAACAATTTTCCATCAGTGGAGATCGTAGCCAACAGCCATGTAGCAGTGCGTGACCTCACTGTGCACATCGGTTCATGATCGTATGTTGTTTTTGTTTTGTCCAGTTATACAAGAGTAGTTTCATTCTCATTTTTCTTTCTTCGTATCTTTGGTTTTTTGGAAATGCATTATGTATTGGATCCGTAGCTGAGGGAGATTTAATTTTTTTTTTAATAGAAGTACGTAGGAAAGGAATGCGTATTGTGATAACGATCGGTGCCGTATATTTGCGCACGTAGAGCGGGAACGGAGAAGAGAAACTTTCAGTAGCGTAGATGAGGATTTACGCAAAGAATCCTTTTCACATTGGACCGAGATCACAGATTTGCAAAGAAGGAGTTCTGACCATACGCCGTCTCAGAGTCCAATCCAAAGATGGTTTACTTTTTTTTGGATGAGATGGATATGTTGCGCAGATGTGGTGAGCACCCTTTGAAGATGCTCAATGCCGAACAGGGATTGGATGTCAGACTGAGTAGGGCGGAGAATAGTCCCATTGTAGAGCAGGTGACTTTGGCGATCAAATGTGTTGATGTTTATTAAATCTGGCCAGAAATGCACAAGCGCTTGGGGGAAGAGGAAGTAAAATGTATCTCTTATTAGAGCGGCATTGGAATGGAGTAAAATAACTAGCGACAATCAAGCTATGATGATTGTGCTCTTTTTAAGAGACGGGGGATAGAGTGGTAGCTTTATTTATAAGGACATGTTTCTTTAACTCTTTCTGCAAAAATCTTTGCTAAGGTGTTGGAAGCGCGTGCCAGAACTGTGGTCGAATCCAACTTGGCCGATGAGGAGTGGGGCTTTCGTCCAGGTAGAAGCACAGCCAAAGACCTGGGAGTGTGCCATGGGTGTAATAATTCGGTCTCTCGAAGTAAACTCTGGAGTCTACTGCAGGAGTATGGGATTGGCAACCGTGGCGAGGAACTGTTCGCATTGTGAGACTAAAGGATAAGCCATATGCTTTTCGCTGATGACTTACTTCGAACCATCTGGACCAAACTTCAGCGACCGCATGATGCCTTAGTAGTCGTCTGTGTTGAAGCTGGATAAACGTGAACAAATCGGAAGTAATCATAATGTTTGGAATGCCTGTTCAGAAGTTTAAGTATTTCGGGGTCATATTCCAGAGTGATGGAAAGAACAATACTAAGTTATCCTGTGGGATTGGTCAGACTGCAACAATTTTGTGTGTTTGATCCGACCCTCACCTATGGTCATGAGATTTGGGTAATGACCGAAAGAATAAGGAGCAGAACTGAGATTTCTTCGACGTATTCGTTTGTTCTATCGAGTTAAGAACATCAGAATATACAAGGAACTTAATGTCGAGCAACTACCTATTCGAACGGAACTGTACATACTTCAATGGTTTCAACTTGGGTTCCAAGATTCTTAATTCTACCCGTACGAAGTCGGGGCGGGCCACTAGTAATCTAATATTTCTTAATGTAATTTGAAGTCCTTTTCTTTCTCGTAAAGTGAATAAGTTTTCTTTGTATCGTGTAAATTTTGTCCCCCCCACCCCCGACGGGCGCGTCAAATCTTCCGGGTGCACAAAGGCACCGCCATACGGTGGAAACCGAATAAAAAGTTTTTTTTTGTTGAAAGATGAAACTCAGTAATAAAACCACTTATGTATAACGCCTTAAGAAAGGAATCTGTGTCCCGCGTGTTTCAAATTATTTTGAGCATTAATTAACCAGAGCATGGCCTGGTAAATTTTAGGTTTCAGGGAGTATGGAAGGCAACGGACTGTTCAGGTAAAATGATGTGATTTGGCAGCTGTTTCATCGTATCGGGAGAAGTCCAATATGGCCAACGGACTTCCAGGTTGGGTGGGTATTGGCCATGCTGAACTACCACCAACAGCGCCCCTCAGTGTGATATCGTCCGTCTGTCTGTAACGGGAAAGACACTTGTAAGTATTTTTTTGGCACGATATATGTTATGTGGTAGGTAAAGTCGTAGTACGGGGACAAGAACCCTCCCGTCCGGCGAGTTTAGCCGTGCTCACAAGCGTGCCACGCTCTCCGCACTCGACACTCGTTCCCTGTCAACAACCGTTCCCATCCTAACATTACATACGCATCCTCACATCCTGTCATTTTTTCAAATTTCTAACTCCCAACTCTCCGCTTCTCACCTATCACAGGTGTCAGGTTGTTAAAAAATGAGTGCAACGATTCCATTACCAAACGCTGTGAAAGTTAAAGGAAATGCGGCAGAAAACTGAAAAATATTTAGAAGCCAGTGAGAAAATTACGAGGTTGCGGCAGAATTATTCAGTAAAACCGAACAAGTTCGAATTGTTATACTGAAGGCATGCATAGGAAAGACTGTTACAGCGTACTGATGCAGCTTAAAATAAGCGAGGATGAAAGGAAAACTGTCAAAGATATACTTGATTCAATAGGGATTACTATAAACCAAAGGCTAATTAAAGATATGAACGATATGTCTTTAATACGACAAAACAAGAAGATGGTGAAAATATCGAAGCGTATGTAGGCAGGCTGCGTGATCTCATCAAGAGCTGCGAATATCCGCCTGAGTACGAGGATGATTATATTTGTGATCGAATAATTCCAGATATTATGGATAATAATATGAGAAAAAAGCTCTTAATGGAAAAAGATTTGTGCCTGGATGAAGCCATTGACACGTGTCGAATTGTGGAGCAAACAAATATTAGAATGCGCGCGTTAACGGGTAGTGCCATTGAAAGAGGCGACTTTATCGGCGAGACAAACAAAGTTACACACCAAAAGAAGAGCCAGTACAGTATCAACCGTCGAAATAGAATCGGACAAATTAACATAACAGAAAAACATCTATGCAAGTATTGTGGCAAAAAACACGAGAAAAAAATGTCCGGCGTACGGTACGAGACATTGTCTCAAATGCAAAAAGGAAGGGCATTTTTCGAAAGTATATTTTGTAAATTGTTTTTTATTTCCCAAGATATTATTTACAACTGTCTCTCTGACATCTAGTAAATTCTTATTATAATGTGTACATAGGAATAATAATGATTTTGGACCATTGTCCTACAAATTTCATCACCGTTCGTATCAAAAGGAGGCACAGGTGAATTTTAATACACCCGGAGCGTTGGGGGTTTTGTTCACCCCGAGCGCCCCTAGTCGCTCTTTGTTGTCGCCTTTTTTGAATACTTAATGGTGCGGGATATTTATGCATAATTTTATATATGAATATCTTTACACTAACATAACTACATTGAAACACAGTTTAATTAACAGAATAATACGAGAGAGAAACATAAATTTTGTTTGAAAATGTTACATTAATGGACTTATAAATCTTAAGACTCACATAAAACAATTGATATAATGACTTATATTTCAAAATACTAGGTCAATGGGTCTTTTTCTTTTGAGCCTTCTATCTGATAGGGTTTCTGCGTCAGGTAAAGTGTATATGTCTCCATTGCAGTGCCTTATAATTTTAGTTAGGTGCTTGGTGCTGATTTTTCGTATCTCTTCGTCAACTGTGTTGATTTGTAAGTTATGGTCAAGATTTGTTTTCTTTGAGGTACCCCATATTTGGATGCCGTATGTCCATATCGGTTTTATAATACTTTTGTATATTTGTAGTTTGTTATTTAAAAAAACATGTGACTGGGGACGTAAAAGCCAATAGAGCTGTCTGAACTTATGTTTAATTTGTGAATTGTGTGTGTACCATTATAGTATATGAAACTAATAGTAGTACCATCATCGGAACGCGATTGTATCGCCTCTCGTGATAAGCAGCTGAAGCTTAATATTTTCTTTTTTCTGTTCACTTCTTTTCTCTTCATCTTAATTGTGGGTTCTCTTTATTTTTCTCAGTTGTATTTCTCATCTTCGTTTTATTTTCAGTAATGACTTCCTACAATACAAACACAAAAAGTCTTTTACACAGAAATGTGTTGCCCTTAGTAAACAAAAAACATATGATTTGTACTCTTTTTTTTGTGCACATAAAAAAGAGTAGACTGAAAAGGAATATGCATAGGTTGAAGGAATACGGCAGGGGTAAGGGAGGGCAAGAACAAAAAACTTTTGATGGTTTTCGGAAAAACCTGATTTTTCTTTGTGCGAAATAAAACAAAAGAACAGACTCAAAATGTATATGCTTAGTTTGAAATACGGGAAAGGGGAAAGGGAGGGTAAGAAAAAAAAAAACTTTTGGCGGTTGTTCAGAAAAATTGTTTTGGTTTTTTTTAATGCCAAAATCATTTCTTCGTTATCTTGCGGAAGAACTACTGCACAAGGCTTGACTTTATGCATTCATATGTACGTATGTACATAAATAGGGGTGGTAGTGGGTATCGTTGTGGACTTCTAAGGTTTTCTCCAAGATCTGGCGAAGTGTGAAAATTTGGACTTTCCTGGTTTCATATACATACATATGTACAATGGTTTCAAACAACACAACAGACAAGATCTTGTATGAGATGTTGGAGAGACCGATACTCCTGCAATTGGCTCAGCAGGAATATCTCGGGCAAAAGTTCGTCAGTTCCAGCAGATTTGTTGGACTTAAGCTAAGAAATGGATATTTTCCCGTCGTCCAGGTTGGGTGAACGGAATTGTTATTGTTCATCGTCCAGGTTAAATGGTCCGGTCTGCCTGACAGCGGAATCCACTTCCTGCAGCAACAATCTACCCCACTGGCTGATGTGGAAAAGAATGTAAATCTACCTACATGTCCCACCCTCCTAAAAGATGAAATAAAAAGAAAACTCCTCTTCTACCTATTCAACTGAGGCTTAACTTCATTCCCTATTCTTTTATGAAAAAAATTAAAAGCTAAAGAGCGACGTTTACAGATTTCGCTCTTTACCATACAATATTTATATTTATGTCTTTGCAACGTCACCACTGAACACACTGAAGTAACTTTTTTCTTCGCCGGCTGCCACTACTATTAGTTTCATATACAATGGTAGTACCGAAAATGAGATAGAGGATGTGCTGTCATCCGAAAATATGTTGACGTTTGCTACATGTGGTGAAATTTTGGAGAAAAACATGCAATTCAAATCGAAAGCTAGGATTCAGGTAATTGAATGTATAGCTGATACCGGAGCCTCTTGCAATATAATGAGTGTGAATAACTTTAAAAAATTAGAAGGCAAACTAAATAACCTCAAGGAATCGCAGGTGAGGTTACGCTCTTTTGGGGGTGAGATTAGGAAGTCATTAGGTTTTGCTACACTAAAATGCTCTTATCAGAACACGATGCAAACGCTAACATTCCAAATAGTACAGGAAACAAAATATCCGATAACAGGAGAAAGATCCTCACAAGACCTTCGCATACTACAGGTAAATCAAATAGATGTATAGACTAAGAGAGAGCCGACAGTGGAAATAAACTCCCTACGGTCACGCCTCAGTGCTGTCTCGTTAGGGGAATGCCGACAGACCGACAGAAACAGATCACATGATCCAGACTCTGGCATTTGACAGGAGATTTCATATCAGAATTCCTGACAGAGATGACTGGAGGAACAACAAAGTTAGTAATAAAAAGGAACTGGCTTTCTACAACAATGGTTCCAAGACGGATGTTGGTACAGGCACCGGGGTCTACTGCAAGGCCCTAGGAATAAGTCCTTAAGAATAAACGACGAAATCACAGCCATCATCGAGGCCTCGAAAATTGTCCGAGATAGGGGGATCACCGCGAGGACAATGACGATCTATATCGACAGCCAGGCAGCCGTTAAGGCTCTGGAGTCCGCGACAACTAGGTCAAGGCTTGTTAAAATCTGTAAAGAGCATTTAGATGAGATATCGAGAGCCAATACGGTGACCCTATGTTGGGTACCAGGGCATATGGATATCCCAGGTAACGAATGAGCTGATGAATTGGCACGAAGGTGGGCAGCACTGCATGCCTCACAGGCTGTCCTCTTTGCCAGAATTCCAATAAGCTTGTTAAAAAGGTATATTGATGACGAGGCCATAAGTCAAGCCAATGCACGGTGTATCCAGCTAGATACATGTGCAACGGCTAGGAACTTATGGACAAGTTATAATAAGAAGAGATCTCTGTCTCTGGTCAAACTAAGTCGTCGTGAGGCGAGGGTAGTCTCTTGCATCATTACGGGGCACTGTGCAATTGGTATTCATGCGGAACGCCTCGGTATACATCACAACGACTATTGCAGAAGCTGCAGGGATGAGGAGGAAATCGAATCTGTCCGACACCTGCTGTGTGAATGTCCTGCCCTCGCCAGTAGAAGAATGAGGCCTCTTGGTACTTACCTCTTCATGGAACTGGAAGACTTGGGTGACGTCGAGCTGAGAAACCTCCTGAAATTCATTTCTTTATCTGGGTGGTTTTAAATCAGCGGTTTCCAACCCCTTTTCTCTTTACAGGTTCCCGGAGTTAAATTGGAAGATGGGCACAATGGATCCTGTGCTGGTCTAAGTGAGCAGTGACACGTCATAAGGCACCCATTAACCTAACTTAAATAGATGTATATAAAGATAATACAGAATCTATTTTCAGGAAATGTCATGACGTGTTTGAAGGTGATGGTACACTCAAAAACCATCTCAAACTAGAGGTGGAACCGTCAGCAACTCCTAGGCAGCAACAACCTCGTCGTATCCCAGTCGCCCTGATAGCGGAACTCAAACACAAACTAATTGAGTTGGAACGGAAAGGCGTAATAAGTAAAGTGAATCACCTTGGTGCACTGGCAGTAGAGTGTCTTGGCTCGAAGAGTTGATTGAGCAAACACTGAGTATGACATCAGGGGATTCGAAAAAATTCCTGTGAATTAAGCAATGACAAAAACACCACAAATGTCCCCAGCTAGCCTGGATACCACCCTTGGACGCCAATGAAAAACTGAACGAAACCTGAGTGCATGTCAATAAAGCTCTTAAAAGGGAGAACTACCAAATACCAACCAAGATGAGATACTTCCCAACCTTTCACAGGCAAAAAAATTTTTTAGAATAGATCATAATAGGAATTTAGAAAATCTTATGAAAAGGTTACGAGAGCATAATTTAAAACTAAATTCAAAGAAAAACAAAATTGGAATGAATGAAGTTACTTTACTTTACGGCCGTTTACTCACTGATGGAGGATTGCGGGTAGATGAACAGAAACTGAAGGCTGTAAAAGAACTGCCACAACCCTTGAACGTGCAGGATACGTAACGCTTTGTCGGACTGTGTACATATCTTTCTCGCTTCCTTCCCAACCTCGCTAGAGTTGCTGTGCCTTTACGCAATGTGCAGATCAGGTGCGGAATGGTGTTGGGGAAAGGACCAAGAGAACGCATTTTACAATTTAAAACGAATGATAACACAAGGTGCAGTTTTAAGATATTGTGATGTTAAGAAAGCAGTGACGATTCAATGTGACGCGAGCAGTTTTGGGCTTGAAGCCGTACTGGTACAAGATGAACATCCAGCAGCATATGCGTCTCGGACATTAACAAAAACAGAGCAGCAATATGCCCTTTTGCGTGCAAAAGGTTTGACCGAGGCGAGGAAATGTATTTGGCAGATACGTTATCGCGACCAACTTGCCAAGTAGAACCGAAACAGTCATCTATGGAATATGAGGTTTATAACAACGAGGCAGTTGAAGCATTGCAAGATCGTATAGAGAAGATTCGAGCTGCCACTCAGGAGGATGAAACATTGCTAGCGTTAACTAATCCAATTATAAATGGATGGCCGGACAATAAAAGTAAGGTATTTCAGTTGATACAGCCCTATTGGCCATATCGAGATGAATTAACTGTCCATAATGGGATCATTTAAAAAAAAAAGACCAGGTAGTAAGCCCCAGAGCATTTCAAAGGGAGATACTAAAAAAATACACCGTGCCAAACGACGGATCCGCCAGCGGAAATCATCTGAGATGCTGCCAACAGGTCATCGAAATGTTTGCCAGTGTTGTCGGTGATGTAATAGAGTCGAGTATATAGAAACGGACATTTATGCAAAATGCTTCGTTGATGGCCGATGTCAGCTTCACGTTTGTGCGCCCTCGGGTGTAGGTGATTGCAGTTGAGCCAACTCCCTCTGCTGGTACTTCGCAGCGATCTCTGTGAAGAAGTAATTGATTAAAATACTTGTTTGTTAGAAAACTGACCTGGGATTCTGGATCGCGAAGTATGCGATAACGACGTCGTAAGCAATAGCCATCTGTTACCAATTGCTCGCCTATTACCATAAACGTCCTGATTGAGCGTGGTAGTCACGCTGCGTGTCGGAGTCGATGTTGCATTGCATTTAACAGCATTCTGGCGACAGAGCACTGTGTGATGTCTGTCCTGGCAGTTGCAGCAATTGCCACTCGAGCATACCTTCGTTCCGCACCCCCTTCGCAGGCAGTTAAAGCAAAAATCGGAGTTCTTTACTTTCGAGAAGCGTTCCGCCACCGGAAGAGTTAACCAGGTAGGACATAGGGCAATCCGATGAGAATGATTGTCGCAGTATTCACAATTGCCAGGAGCACTGGTTGCTAAATTCGTCGTTGGTCACCTTCTTCCTGACGCCTCCTTGTATGTTGTCGTTAGTCCCATGCCATTCAAACAGATCTGACGCCAAACTATGTGCCCTTCTCTCCATGAAAGCCAACAAATCCTCAAGCCTTGGTATGTCGTTTGAGGTGCGGCTCATGCCCTAGCTCGTAGTGTCACTGCAGGAAGCAGTTTCGATTGGGACTGCTACGGCGTACCATTTGTCCACAGGCAACTTTATCACCGTCAACGCATGGAATGACTCCCGTACAATATCGACCACAAAATGTAATGATGAGGTGGACTCCACTGTGTGTTGGCTGATGCCAATAAACCAAGGCACATGGATTTCTGCCAATTGTTTCGGGCTCTTCACCGTAGCCACCAGTGTACATGCCGCCAACCAATGTCACTGCATCTCCCTGAACCGCTTGAAAGAAGTCCTTGAGTGAACGAGTGTCTCGAATGCATCCTTAAAAGCTAGTGAATTGTGTAAAGCCAGTCAATTGTGCCATCAAACTTGGGGACCGCCAAGGGATCCAACCTTAAGTCCATTGTTGTTGAACAAAGCGACCGTTGCGAGGCTGCTTCTTCATGATTCTCTATGAATCGTTGAAAGCAGACGCTGCAGCTTTGCCATCGCAATATTAGGCGTGTTTTTTTGGTAAACCTATATAGGCTAAACCTATTACGAAATCCGGATAACTACCCCTCCCCCTTATTCCTTAACCGCGATAAAAACTGTGCTATTAAACTATTTTTTTCCAATTGTTATCGAAAAACTTTATTGAAATGAGAAGAATGGCATTACAGCCGTCATTTATAAGAAAAAAATTGCCGAAGAGGCGCTTTACTTCTAACGACAAAAGGTAAAAATTAAATAAATAAGATCTAATATTATTTTGTTACATTGTTTTAAATCTGTCCGATCTATTTTTCTAAATACAGAAAAGGAAAAAATTAATAACTGAACCATAACAAATGTCATTAAGTGGTGCCAAACAGCGATGATAAAATTCCTTAGCCTTGCTGTGCACACTTTTCTTAGCCTGTATAGATTTACCAAAAAAACACGCCTTATATAGGCTAAGAAAATAATTACTAAGCATGTATAGAATTACGAAATCTGGATTATTGTCCAGCCTTAATTCCTTAGCCGCGATAAACATTGGGCTCAGGTTTCTTTTATCGGCGCCGCGGAATTTTTTTTTTTTTTTTTCCTATGTGAAATGGCCTCCTAAACACGAAAATCAGGGTCTCAGTTTCTAGGAACATTGATTCTCAATTTGCACATTAATTGTTCAAGGCAGAGATAAACTATAAAGAGATATTCAACTTCCGTCCCTCTATCCCCGCGACACCCATTTGTTTACATTGTTGTAGTTGTAGCGCCATATTGCTTTTCCTCGCTGACAGCTCTTGTCTGTGAATACGTGTGAGGACAGAGCAACAACAATTTGCACGGTCCCTTTAAAAATAATGCGGTGGATTTCTTTTATGCCACAATCATGTGAAGAATTTTTGACATCTTCAAAGCGCCTCCTTGGATATATTTATAGGACTTTTTTACCTGATTGTACTAAAAAAAAAAAAAATAGCTGGCGCGACAGCTCGAAGTGAGCCAAGGCCTAGCTTCTCGCAACCATTCATGTTGTGCGTGTTGTATTGTTTGCACGAATGGAAAGGACCTTGAACCCACGCCGCTTGGTCAGCAGTCCAACGCACTAACCACTTAGCCACGGCGACCACACCTGATTGTACTACCAGCAGCTGAAGACAGATTTATCCTTCCTTTAATTACCAGTAACTTATCTGCTGAATTCAGAAAACTCTTGAAATGTTCAATTTTAAATTAGCAGCTGAAATTTTTCAAATTTTTAATTCCCCACAACGAAATGCGAGCAACAAATCAGCTGTTGTGTTCGTAAAGTATAGCAGAGTTGAGCTAACATTCCAGTCTAGGAATCACAAAATTATTATTATGTTTTAACAAATAAATGGGTTTTATGAAATAATAACAAACAAGCAAAAGTGTATTCGATATTAAATGTTGTTAGCATTTGTCTTTACTGAAAAGTAAGATTGCGAAGTCAAAAAATTTAAAAAAATAAACAAGATATTTTGAACAAGATATTTCCATTTTTTCTCAGGCTAAATAATTCTATGTAAGCCTTTAATCAATGTTTCTATCATAAGGGATGCAGAAAATCCATTAAAACGAAAAAATACCTCCCAGCATGAACAAAAATTATGCGCTGTAAATGGGTTTTAGAATGCAAAATTTGCTTAAATATTAAAAGTATTCGTAACTCCAACATTATTTCGTTTTCTAACGCTATAGCTCTTACAAATTTGGATAAGTTTTCTTTTTGAGGAAAGTTCGTAGCAGTAGCCGACGAACAAGAAAGTACAAGAATAAAGTCGTTATTAGTGTTGAGTGCGTCCAATGTTGTTCGTAGTGTTGCCAGAGGTAAGCTGCCATGATTATTATCTTAGACAATGAGCTTGTTCGGAACAGTTTAGAACAGGAAATTTTGCACCTACTCCTGAGATAGACAGGATTGTGAAAAATGTTAAAGTTAGCTGCGGGTGTCAATGTGGTATGCTTTCAGCATTTTATTTATGCAAATGACATGTTTCAATTTTTGTAACTATTTCTGTGTTAAGGCTGTACTTTTCTGTTCTTACTTGATCCGGCGTTTTTAACAAATCTGTTCTGTCCTGTTCTGGTTTCTTCTCATTGAACAAAGCTATTGATGGAACAGAGAAGACAAAATAAACTAAACGCCAACAAGTAGAAAGAGATTAGCCGAGTGATCAGAAACAAAAACAGGGAAGCTAAGAACGAGTACCTACGGGAACAATGCAGAGAACTAGATCAATCGCACTCACGACTGTTTTAATTTTACTTACTTACTTACAAGGTGGTGCTACAGTCCGGGGTGGACCTGGGCCTCAAACAACAAGCGTCCCAAGCGAGCTCTATCTTTAGCCAGCTGCCTCCACTTTCGCACGTCAAGTTGGTTGAGGTCCCATTCCACTTGCGTGTGTATCGTTGGCTGAATTCATGGCGGATCTTAGGTAGACAAAGTCCTTAACTACCTAGAAGTTATAATTGTCTATTGCGACGTTCTGTCCAAGACGTCGGTGTTGGGTGTCCTTTCTTGTTGACAGCATATACTTCGTCTTGCCCTCATTGACCGCTAAACCTATCTTCGCCGCTTCCGTCTCAATACTCTCGACCGCGCCAGTGACATCACGCTGCGTTCTTCCGATTATATCAATATCGTCGGCGTATACGAGTAATTGGACGGACTTTTGAAAGATCGTGCCTCTGGTATTTGCGCGTGATTTTTGCACTATTCTTTTAAGAACGATGTTAGAGAAGTCGGATGACAGCGCTTCGCCTTGTCTAATTCTTTTTTTTTGACATCAAAGGTCTCGGTGAGGTCTTGACCGACCTTGATGGAGCAGCGTGCATTCTCCATCGTCATCTTGCACAAACGGACGAGTTTGCCAGGGATGCCAAAACTAGACATGGCTCTGTATAGCTCGTCTCTATAGATGCTGTCATACGCGGCCTTAAAATCGATAAAGAGGTGGTGGGTATCGATTTGAAGTTCCTGGGATTTCTCCAAAATCTGCCGCAGTGTGAATATTTGATCAGCTCGGCAGCTAGGCCGTCAGCTCCAGCAGCTTTGTTGGACCTAAGCTTTGATATGACTATCTTTACCTCGTCCAGGTTGAATGGTTCATTCTGCCTGACAGCGGGATTTGATTCATCGTCGCCGTTAAACAGTCTGCAGAAGTAGTTCTTCCATTTCCCCAGCATCGACTGCGACTCTACTACGATGTTTCCTTGTTCATCCTTCCAGGCCTTGGTTCGGGCTCTGTAGCCTTGACAGGTTCTTTTTAACCTTTGGTAAAACATCCGAACCTTATTCCTGCAGTAGCATCTCTCTATTTCCTCGATCGCGCGCTTCTCATGCTCTTTCTTTTTTCTTCTGAAGAGCTTGTGGTCGTCTCTCCTCTTCTGCCCGTAGAGCTCGCGAGCAGCTCTGGTCTTTCTATGCAGCGCCGCTTTGTATGCCTCTTGTTTCGCTGCATGTGCTTGCCGGCACTCGTCGTCAAACCAGGAATTTCGTTGTGGTGGCCATGTGAAACCCAGCACATCAGAGACGGCAACTCTGATGGCTTTTTGGCAATGTTGCCACTGGTCTTCAATACTTGATGCTGGCGGCATAGGACCTCTTGAGAGATTGAGAGAGACTCGATCGGAAAAGGATCTGGTGATCTCTTGCGATTGCAGTCGTCCGGCGTCAAACTTCCTCACAGTATTCCTTTGTCTTGGCGGTTTTCGGGATATCCGCAGTCGTACCTTGGCTACAACAAGGTAGTGGTCCGAGTCAATGTTGGCCCCTCGGAACGTTCGGACATCCATAATACTGGAGGAGTGCCTTGCGTCGATCGCAATGTGGTCAATCTGGTTGACGGTTGATTGATCAGGAGATCGTCATGTTCCTTTGTGAATATCGAGATGTGGGAATCGCGTACTAGCTACGACAACGGCTGTGCTTTCCGACAGTATTACCAAAAATGCCCTCTCTTCCTAGCTTTGCGATAAAATCGCCTAGGACAATCTTAATGTCATAGCTAGGGCACTCGTATGGCTCGTATGTCTTGTCCAAGAGCTCGTAGAACTTGTCTTTGGTGTCGTCGTATTTCTCCTATGTGGGGGCATGCGCATATATCAGGCTTATGTTGGCGAATTTATCTTGATGCGGATTTTAGTGAAGCGTTCGTTCACATACCTAAAGTTTAAGACTTCTTGCCTAAGTCTGCCTCCATCGACAAATCCACATCCAAATAAACGCTGCTTTTGTTGTCGGTAAAAGTCGCCGTTGTATATATCGCAGTTTTCGATCTTCTTGCCCGGCCCATCCCATCGCACTTCTTGGATTGCGGTAATATCTGCTTTGCAGTAGTTGAGGGCCTCCGCTAATTGTTTAGCTGCACGCGATCTGTTAAGGAACCTAACATTCTACGTGCAGATCCGAAATTCGTTGTCCTTAATTCGTTTGCATGGGTTGCCATCAGTGAATCCGTCCTTATCCGAGGCTTGTCGTTGCTTCGTAACTAAAATGTTTTTCCATGACAGGGCAGTTACCCCGGCGCACAATTCCCAACCTGGAGAAGCAGGTCCATTGTAAAGAAAACCCCTAGGACAAGGGGCCGGTTTACCCGATGTCGGTAAACCACTTCGGGGTTGTGAGCGCTGCCGTTGGCCCCTGTAGGGCTCATCCGCCACCATCCCTTTTCCAAGATCCCAACAGATTCTCGGAAATCCTTATCGGTCTCAGCTCCAAATATGTTGAAGTAGCCCAGATAAGGTGTTGTTCCCAATCCGGAGCTTTAATCTGCACAGGAAAATAAAGGACATTGTGGGTACCGAAAGAAAAAAAAGTTCTGCGCACATAAAGATAAAGAAGGTAGGATTCTTTGGAGCACAAAGGAAAAAGTAGGCAGACAGAAAGAATACATTGAAGATTTTGTTTGGGATAAGCGGGAGCAGGTTGAAGCTATCGATGGGTCAACTGAGCCAGGAATAATAAAAGAAGAAGTTACAAAAGTCTTAAAGGAAGCCAAAAAGAGAAAAGCAATAGGCCCAGACGAAGTACCGAACGAACTCTTGAAGCTTACATACAAGTACAGGGTTTTTCAATAAGAGCACTACAAAAGTTTTTTTAAATAAAACAAAAACGGTTTTGGATATCAATGAAATTCTTTATTCTTGTGAAAGTACGTTCGATGCCATTATGTATGGAACTCGATTTCTTTTGCATGGCCACCACGGGCACGCTTGCAGAAGTCCAGACGCTGAACCCAATTTTCGACGGTTTTCAAGCATAAATCGGCCGATACTGCTGCAATTTCACGTTCGATATTCGTACGAAGTTCATCAATCGTCGCTGGCTTGTTGGCATAGACCATAGACTTGACGTATCCCCACAGGAAATAGTCTAACGGCGTCAAATCGCACGACCGAGGCGGCCAAGCGACTGGACCATTTCGTGAGATAACACGTTCTCCAAACTTGGTTTCCAATAAATTGATTGTGACATTCGCTGTGTGGCTTGTGGCGCCGTCCTGTTGGAACCACATGTCCTCCAAGTCCATATCATCCAATTGGGGCCAAAAATATTCGGTTATCATTGATCGGTAGCGATCCCCATTCACAGTAACGTGCCGGTCTTGATCATCACGGAAGAAGTACGGCCCAATGTCGCCGCCGGCCCATAAACCACACCAAACCGTAATTTTTTCGGGATGCAATGATGACTCATGGAGTACGTGTGGATTGCTGCCTGACCAATACCGCATATTTTGTTTATTGACGAAGCCATCCAGCCAGAAATGATGACGACCATAAATTGGACTTAGCGCTCTTAACGTTGAGGCCACTGACTCCGAATTTCGGTAGTAAATTTTAATAATTTCGACTCGTTGTTGGCTCGTATATCTTTCCATCATAAAATGGCAAACCTTACTGAAGAGAAATGTCAAAAAACCGCAAGAAAAATATGGCGTCGTTTGCTGTCCCTGTCGCTCTACTTTTGTAGCTTCCCTATTGAAAAACCTTTTACTTGTTGGACTCTTCAACGTAATATACATACACATACAGTAGGATCCCCAATGAATGGCTTAAAACTACGTTCATAACATTACCAAAAAAATATTAGCAAGCAATATAAGGTACGCTGATGATGCAGTCATTATGGCAAATTGCTTACGCGAACTTAATCACATGATGGATAAGCTTAACCGAGTAAGCAATAATTATGGTCTTTAGATTAACGCTGCCAAAACCAAGTTCATGTTATTTACAAATAACCAACAACCACAAAACGTAGAGCTCAAAATAGATGACACACTAGTGGAAAGAGTAAACAGCAACAAATATCTAGGAACAACTATCATCAGCAACGCAATTCCCGTCAAATAAATTTAAAGTAGAATTGAACAAGCGAGGGCGACTTTTTGCAAAATGAATACGGTTTTATGTAGAAGAGAAATCAATTTGAATCTAAAAACCAGGCTTGTAAAGTGTTATGTCTGGTCAGTAAGGTGTAAGGTGTGGAAACTTGGACGCTACACAAAAAAAAGATCAAGAAATTATAAGCCTTTGAAATGTGGATTTATGGGAGAATGCTGCGTATCTCTTGGGTCGAGAGGATCACAAACGAAGAAGTACTAAGAAGAGTAAAATGCAAAATAGAATTAAAATTCACAATTAAAAAACTAAAGTTGGAGTACCTAGGACATGTGTACATTTATATATACATTTATTCAGTCAACGCAATTACAATTATCTCTGACTACAAAAATAATATAACTTAATTTATCACTGAATACTAAAATGATTTTGTACAATTTTTTTAAACATGTCCTTGCTCATATTTAGGTCAACTTCATTGCAAATCAAGTTAAATAAATACATCGATCGACTAATTGGCTCATTAACACCGTAATTCGTTCTATGAGAGCGAATAAAGAACAACACGTTTCTATTTCTTAACGTTCTCTCAGGAGTGTACAATGAAATTAAAAACAAGAGTTCATCACTTTTAATTGTATAAGTTAAAATATTTTTAATAAATGAGACACATTGAGTTTCTCTGCGGCATTTGAGAGTCTTCATTCCAATCAAAGAACATCTCGAATGGTACCCGGGTAATTCGCCGGACCATCTCAAATTCCTCAAGGCAAAACGTATAATTTTTTTTTGGGTTTTCTCTATTCTTTCGACAGCATTCTCATAAGAAGGAGACCACACAATGCAGCAGTATTCCAATATAGGAACCACCAACGATAAGAAAACTGTCTTTAAGGTGTATGGATCTCTAAAGGCAGATGTAGATCTCTTTAAAAACCCAAACAAAGAGCAAGCCCTTGAGGTAAAGAAATCAATATGGGCAGAGAAATTAAGTTTAGCATCAAAGATAACACTAGGTCTTTAACCTCGGTCACCTTTGCAAGAACTTTGCATCCAAACTTATATGTAAAATTCACAGGCAAAGCCGACCTGTGGGCACTAAAAATTTTGCATTTAGCGAAGTTTAACTCTAGATGGTTATACTTGCACCACATTAAAAGAGAATCAATATCATCTTGAAAATCGGCACAACTAGACAAAGAATATATCGAGGAAAAAATTTTAATGTCATCTGCGTACATTAAACAGTTAAAAGATTTGAAAATTTCTGGAACATCGTTTACAAACAAATTAAAAATAAGAGGGCCTAAATGACTGCCCTGAGGCAGATCAGATTTAGCACAGATGACATCTGAGTTCACTCCATCTATCTGAACAATTTGTTTCCGATCAGATAGATACGAGGTCAACCAATTCAAAAACGATGGCAAACCTTACTGAAGAGAAATGTCAAAAAACCGTAAGAAAAATATGGCGTCGTTTGCTGTCCCTGTCGCTCTACTTTTGTAGCGTCCCTATTGAAAAACCTTTTACTTGTTGGACTCTTCAACGTAATATACATACACATACAGTAGGATCCCCAATGAATGGCTTAAAACTACGTTCATAACATTACCAAAAAAATATTAGCAAGCAATATAAGGTACGCTGATGATGCAGTCATTATGGCAAATTGCTTACGCGAACTTAATCACATGATGGATAAGCTTAACCGAGTAAGCAATAATTATGGTCTTTAGATTAACGCTGCCAAAACCAAGTTCATGTTATTTACAAATAACCAACAACCACAAAACGTAGAGCTCAAAAGAGATGACACACTAGTGGAAAGAGTAAACAGCAACAAATATCTAGGAACAACTATCATCAGCAACGCAATTCCCGTCAAATAAATTTAAAGTAGAATTGAACAAGCGAGGGCGACTTTTTGCAAAATGAATACGGTTTTATGTAGTAGAGAAATCAATTTGAATCTAAAAACCAGGCTTGTAAAGTGTTATGTCTGGTCAGTAAGGTGTAAGGTGTGGAAACTTGGACGCTACACAAAAAAAGATCAAGAAATTATAAGCCTTTGAAATGTGGATTTATGGGAGAATGCTGCGTATCTCTTGGGTCGAGAGGATTACAAACGAAGAAGTACTAAGAAGAGTAAAATGCAAAATAGAATTAAAATTCACAATTAAAAAACTAAAGTTGGAGTACCTAGGACATGTGTACATTTATATATACATTTATTCAGTCAACGCAATTACAATTATCTCTGACTACAAAAATAATATAACTTAATTTATCACTGAATACTAAAATGATTTTGTACAATTTTTTTAAACATGTCCTTGCTCATATTTAGGTCAACTTCATTGCAAATCAAGTTAAATAAATACATCGATCGACTAATTGGCTCATTAACACCGTAATTCGTTCTATGAGAGCGAATAAAGAACAACACGTTTCTATTTCTTAACGTTCTCTCAGGAGTGTACAATGAAATTAAAAACAAGAGTTCATCACTTTTAATTGTATAAGTTAAAATATTTTTAATAAATGAGACACATTGAGTTTGTCTGCGGCATTTGAGAGTCTTCATTCCAATCAAAGAACATCTCGAATGGTACCCGGGTAATTCGCCGGACCATCTCAAATTCCTCAAGGCAAAACGTATAATTTTTTTTTTGGGTTTTCTCTATTCTTTCGACAGCATTCTCATAAGAAGGAGACCACACAATGCAGCAGTATTCCAATATAGGAACCACCAACGATAAGAAAACTGTCTTTAAGGTGTATGGATCTCTAAAGGCAGATGTAGATCTCTTTAAAAACCCAAACAAAGAGCAAGCCCTTGAGGTAAAGAAATCAATATGGGCAGAGAAATTAAGTTTAGCATCAAAGATAACACGAGGTCTTTAACCTCGGTCACCTTTGCAAGAACTTTGCATCCAAACTTATATGTAAAATTCACAGGCAAAGCCGACCTGTGGGCACTAAAAATTTTGCATTTAGCGAAGTTTAACTCTAGATGGCTATACTTGCACCACATTAAAAGAGAATCAATATCATCTTGAAAATCGGCACAACTAGACAAATAATATATCGAGGAAAAAATTTTAATGTCATCTGCGTACATTAAACAGTTAAAAGATTTGAAAATTTCTGGAACATCGTTTACAAACAAATTAAAAATAAGAGGGCCTAAATGACTGCCCTGAGGCAGATCAGATTTAGCACAGATGACATCTGAGTTCACTCCATCTATCTGAACAATTTGTTTCCGATCAGATAGATACGAGGTCAACCAATTCAAAAAATTCGTTTTAATGCCGAGCTTTTTTAATTTTTGAAGCAATAAACCATGGTGCACGCGGTCGAAGGCTTTTACAAAATCAGTATAGAGTACATCAACTTGCCTTCCCTTTTCCATCGCGTCCAGACAGAAGTTTATGAAAAGGCAAAGATTAGTCGAAGTAGATCTACCAGTAACGAATCCGTGCTTTTTAGAGCTTATAATTTCTTTAACTGAAAAATAAAGTCTTTGGGTAATCAGTTCTTCAAAGAGCTTAGGCAATACTGATAGTTTAGAAATCGGCCTGTAATTACCGACTAAGTGTTTCAGACCACTTTTATAAATTGGATTGATATACGAAATTTTCCACTCATCAACAAAATCTGAACTTAATAATGATTTATTACAGATTGTTTTGATTGCGTTGCAAAGGGAAAGAGAACATTTCGTTAAAAGAATCGATGGGATTGAATCAAACCTGCTTTTTTGGTTGAATCAAGTTCATTCAACCCATCTAAAACCTCTTGATCTGAAAAAGAAGTAATTTCAAAATCTAGCAGTTCCGCATAATCGCCATACATGTCATCAATATTTTGGATATTATCGGTATTGTATGATAACTGAAAATACTTAGCGAAAAGATTGCAGGAAGATTGCGTATCATATGACTTTTCATCATTATACTGCATGTTCGTTGGTAGATAAGAAGTTTTACGCTTTGAGTTTAAAAATACCCAAAATGATTTGCTACTACTTTTAATATTATGTTCCACTTGAGTTATATGCTGCCGGTACAGAAATCGATTCAAAAAGTCAAATTCTCGTCGTAATTGAAGAAAGCGAGCGCGATCATCTACATTACCCGATTTGTTTGACCGCTTCAGAGCCTTATTTTTAACATTTTCTAAATTCTTTAACCTTTTGTTGAACCAAGGAAGTTTAAAGCTTGTTTTCTTTTTAAAAATTGGAACAAAATAAAATGATGAAAAAAATATGTCCTAAAATATGTTCTAAGTTAGAATATGTTCTTAGTTAATGTTCTAACTTAGAACATATTCTAACTTAGAACATATTCTAACTTAGAACATATTTTATTAGTTAAAGCAAACGGAGAATTTATATATGAAGATTAAATACATGTGCAATTTTGTAAACCAATTGTTTTGGTCCTTTTTTAATGACCTAACCCTTTTTCATCATTTTATTGCTGCAAACCATAAAAAAACGATTTTCCAAACGAAATACACGAACACGATCACTAAACATACCAAAGAACACTAAACGTACGGTAAGTTTAGTGTATTGCGTTCGGTATTCGGTTTGTGTTCGCGTACACAAACTCTATCGGGCGAGGTAGAGTTTGTGTAGGAAGAACAGAACACTATCGTAGTGTTTTTTCATCCCTCTTCGCGTTCGCTACGTAGTGAATATCGTTTGTGTACGCGTACACAAACTTTATGAGAGGACGTAGTGTTTGTGTTCCTTTTAGGTACGGTACGTTTAGTGTACGGTTTTTCTTCGAACTCTGGTTTTAACTAATTTTGTACAGTGGATTAATTCCTTTGGGAGATTAAATTTGTTTGCAGCATAAGAGATTATGTCCGATTCGCCTACACTTTTATTCAAACGAGAAAGATGTAAATAACGAATTCTGGGTACCGATGGCAAAATTACCACACCAGATGCATCAGTGCCAAACAGTTTCGGGGTTCGTTTGCTTTTCTTTTTATGCACTTGCACCCAGTCATTCGAGATTGCACTATGATCCGCCTGCTTGCATACGTTGTCACCAAAATTTTCTCCATATGCACTGGTTGTTTGATGAAATGATGGAGGGGAGCGCGGAGCAGACGAAGTAGCCACACTTTCTGTTGGGACTGCATTAGACCTACCGCTACTCTCACTCACGCACGAAGTTTTTGTTGTTTCATCACTAGCGCGAATAGTTTGAGAATTATTAATATTCGATTGTTTATTATTTTTCTTGGAGGTTTCGTTGGTAATGAAACTATAGAAACTTTAGCGCCTTCACAATTATTATTATCACAGAACAGCTTGGATTTAATCTCAGCAACATCATTTTTTAGTTGAACGACAATAGAGAGCAGAGCAGAGAGCAGCTGCATTTGTTGCAGCTCCATAGTAGGTTTGGGTCTACTTGCATAGCTCTTAAAGATTCATCACTAATTTGGACACATTTCCTATGAAATTTATCACCACAAAATCCTTTGCAATCAATAAAATTATCGCGAAGAAGTCTATGACTACAAATTGCACAATTATCGAACATTTTACTTGTTGTAATGAAAAAGGAAAATAGGTAAATATTGAAAAACTATAGCGAGAAGGGAATAGAACGTCTGCATTCTCTCGATGTGTAACAACGATGTGTAATGATGTATGTTAAACGTGCAACTTTTCGAAAAATGAAATTTCAAGCGCTGGTGTTATCAAGTTGTCACTTGAATATCAGAATGAAGGCTGTGCTGTCTATCTATAGGTAGATTGTATTGTTTAGAGAATCAAAAAAAAATAATTTGATTAGTTTAGATGATGTAAACATAGACACATAGATTTTAAATGAATCTGATAATTTCGCAGAGAACTTTCTATTTTAATGGCTTCAAATGGACAAATGGTATTATCAATGATTCTACACGTTTTAGAGATTGTTCTTCGAGTAGCATTGACCATATTTTTACCAGGGTACATACAAAGTTTACAAATATTCTAAATGGTTCAGTTTATGACTCCAGAATTACCGACCATTAACTCTTAGTGTTTATAAGAATGCAAGCCCGCAAAATGTTTTATACCTCAAAGAAATAAAAAAATCATAGATTATAAGATGCTGGTGCAGCCATCTGCCTCAAAGCAACCTCACAGTGGTCTAATAAAGACTATGGCCTCGCCTCCATTCTGAAAAATCTCAAAATTTCTCCCCAAAACATAGATTACACCACTCCCAGGCTAAGGTTTGACAGCTTCAAGGTAACCATCCCTCCCAGGTCATTCTGGGGCGATGGATTTTCAGAAGGTAAGTCGATTAATTTTTAGACCGACGCACAGTGTTCCATTCCACACCAATAAGTGGACAAAATTAAAAAAATGCATGACAAAATTGAGAGTATTTGCTAATGCAATTCTTATAACGGATAACTGAATGTTAAGTTAACAACATTTTCTCTTTATTTAAGAGCGTGGAAATGATTTCAGAGCAAGTCAAAGTGGAGGGTGCTACATCACAGGTCAAGTGCACAATTAGTGATCAATTTGTCTTTAATTCGTTTTAAAATTTTTTTGTGTGAAAAATCAAATCAAATTAGTATGGATTCAAATAATCAAAGTGAGTATATAATTCTAATAAGTTTTGGAAGTCAATTTAGCTGTTTTTTAAATATTTTTTTTAATTATAAAGATGTAAACTTTTTTTGAGGTAATTTTTTTTTTGCATGGACTTTTAAATATGAGCCCCACCTTGCCCCGGGTAAATTTTTACTTTGATACAGAGCTTGACTTCTTAATTATAAGCCGTGAAAAATCTAGAGTGCGCAATCGTGCGCAAAAAAAGTAATGCGTTTTTTTGTAGGTTAACCTGATAGCGGAAGTTATGGCTCTGTTAGTCAGCTCTGCTGTCCCCCCAACCACCTCAGCAACGAAATATTGAATTAGATGAAACCTTCGAATAAGAAGACTCACTCCATAACAGCAGCAATGATGATGAATATGATATACACAATATATAAAAAAAAACCAATAAATTGTAAATTTTTTTATTTTTTTTTGTTTTCTTTAAGATATAAAGTAGTCACAAAACGTAAATAAAGCACTTTAAACATGATTTTTTTATTACAATATACTTAACTCATAAGAATAGCATGAAATAGTCAAAAAAATAATTTTGTCCACTTAATATGTACTACGCGGAACACTGTGCGACGGTTCAAAAACTAGCAATGGGGTGGGTGGTGGTGTTTTCTCTGACAGGCTGAACCTCAGCCTAGCGTTCCGTCTCCCGAATCATTGTAGCGATCAGAGAGGTTTCCAGGCGGAAATCATGGCGGTCAGAGAGGTCTTATATTGGCTGAAGAAAAACGTGATATCAGCCACGGATATCCGCATCTTTTCGGACAGCCAAGCGGCACTGAAGTCCTTGGAATCAGTTGCTCTAAATTCAATAACAGCCCTAGATTGCCGATCGTCTCTTATAGAGATGGCGGAGCAGTTCAATATCCACTTTTGTTGGGTTCCAGGGCACAGTGACATTCTAGGGAACTGCAAGGCTGATGAACTCGCCAGATATGGAACAACATTACCTATTGGGCCTGATAAGGGCAGCTTAGGTATACCGATCGCTACGTGCAAACTCAAATTAAAGCTAGATGCTATCGAAAGAACAAATCTTAGGTGGACAAGTGGTATAACATGTCTAGCGACAAAGCAGATTTGGCCCAAGCTGGATCTGAAATGCTCTAAGTATTTGATTTCTCTTAATAGATCATCAGCACTATAATAGGTGTCATTACTGGACACTGTCTAATAGGCAAGCATGCTACTAGGCTTGGCCTTTACGCAAATGACTTCTGTAGAAGCTGTATGGACTATTCTCCATCTTCTATGCACCTGTCCAGCTCTCTCCCGCAAAAGGAAACTCCACTTGGGAGCTTTCTTCTTTACAAACTTAGGCAACCTTATTAACATTGATGTCAGTAGCCTTCTACGCTTCATAAGAAGCTTCAATTGGTTTCAATGAGTAGGCAGGAGATCTTTTCGAGATCCTGGTGGTATCACAACGGACCCCTCATGGGTCTAAGTGTGTTGGCTTTGGCTGGCAGCCACTTTAACCTAATTAACCTAACCTAAGATGCTGAAAGAAAAACTGACGTATGAATTCTGGGAACCGGTCTATTCTAAAAACAATGCTTCTATTGCTTTTGATATATTCTTGTCGATCTTACAAAAGCACGTAAATTCGTGCACTAGTAAGTCTTTTTATATTCTTAATAAGAACAAATTTTTAAAACTCTGGATGATTATCTTACTTTTAGAACAAATAAAAAGGCAAAATGTTTCTGCGATAAAATCTGCAAAGTATTCACAAAACAGAAGAATGAAAAGGTACTACAATAAACTGTGTATAAAGATTCCGAAAAAGGTTATTGAAACGCGTAACAATTGTTATTCTGTTATGTCTGGAAGAGCGAATGGCAATAGTTGAGAGGAATAGAGAGTCATAGATAGCATTTTGGGGAAGCACAGGCAAGCTATAGAAATTAATAATATAGAAGTTGGATGGGGTTCTGATATCTAACTCCGATTGCATATCAAGCAAATTCAATGAATATTTCACAGGAATTTCAGATCAATTAACCCTTTCGGGACGCAATTCAGGTGATGAAGTTATAGAAATTTTACATGTTGGAATTAGTTAAGGTGCTTTTCATTAGTACAATTCATAAAAAAAAGACGACATTTTTGATAGGCGTGGCCGGAGGAAGTTGGTACACATGTGTACCATGCATCCCGAAAGGGTTAAAGCCATCCATTAAACTCTATAGCTCCTGCAACTGTACTTTGCCTTCAAATGTTATAGTTGATAACGTGCAAACGAATAGTTTTGTTTTTAATACGACTAATTCTGATGAGCTGTATAAACTTAGAGTGTCCTTAAAAAGTAAAAATTCTTGCACTAGTGATGGTATAACAATCATTTTATTACAAAAAAAAGTTTGGCAAGTGGTTGATGCAATAAGTTATGTGTTTAACCTAAGTGTCAGTAGTGGTTTGGTTTCCCTAAACTGATAATTTCGAACTATCAATTCTTATTCTTGAATATAAAGGGTTTTTCAATAGGGACGCTACAAAAGTAGAGCGACAGGGACAGCAAACGACGCCATACTTTTCTTGCGGTTTTCTGACATATCTCTTCAGTAAGGTTTGCCATTTCATGATGGAAAGATATACGAGCCAACAACGAGTCGAAATTATTAAAATTTACTACCGAAATTCGGAGTCAGTGGCCTCAACGTTAAGAGCGCTACGTCCAATTTATGGTCGTCATAATTTCTGGCTGGATGGCTTCGTCAATAAACAAAATATGCGGTATTGGTCAGGCAGCAATCCACACGTACTCCATGAGTCATCATTGCATCCCGAAAAAATTACGGTTTGGTGTGGTTTATGGGCCGGCGGCGTCATTGGGCCGTACCTCTTCCGTGATGATCAAGACCGGCACGTTACTGTGAATGGGGATCGCTACCGTTCAATGATAACCGAATATTTTTGGCCCCAATTGGATGATATGGACTTGGAGGACATGTGGTTCCAACAGGACGGCGCCAAAAGACACACAGCGAATGTCACAATCAATTTATTGGAAACCAAGTTTGGAGAACGTGTTATCTCACGAAATGGTCCAGTCGCTTGGCCGCCTCGGTCGTGCGATTTGACGCCGTTAGACTATTTCCTGTGGGGCTACGTCAAGTCTATGGTCTATGCCAACAAGCCAGCGACGATTGATGAACTTCGTACGAATATCGAAGGTGAAATTGCAGCAGTATCGGCCGATTTATGCTTGAAAACCGTCGAAAATTGGGTTCAGCGTCTGGACTTCTGCAAGCGTGCCCGTGGTGGCCATGCAAAAGAAATCGAGTTCTATACATAATGGCATCGAACGTACTTTCACAGGAATAAAGAATTTCATTGATATCCAAAACCGTTTTTGTTTTATTTAAAAAAACTTTTGTAGCGCTCTTATTGAAAAACCCTGTATAACTGATGCGAAAACACAAAAAACCACTCGAAAATACAGCGAAACTACCCGAAGTATTTAGGAAAAGGTGATAAAAAAGGTGGGACAGCATAAGTCCCACCGTGCAGCAAAGGGTTCATCAATTTGGGTTCAGGTCTGGATTATCAACAGAGGACGCTATTCCCAGAGTCTAGGAGCGTCTAAGGAATTTAATGGCATAGCCACTGCTTTCGCTGACGATATAACTTTTACATACAGCTTCCAAAACTATTTTGAATGCACTGCTAAGATTTGAGAAGATTTGAAGCACTTAGGTTAGGTTAGGTTAGAAGGGTGTGTGATGGATAGGCCTCATCACTTCCACTCAGAGACCTGAAGGTCCATTGTGAGTACCCTTTTAATTTTGTGGGAATAGCGGTATAGTTCTCGGGACAGCCTAAGGGCCTATCCTATTGTTGGCTGTTTTGTGAACCAGTTAGTACTCTTTAAGAATCGGAGTAGGTCCGTTAACTGTGAGTCTGTTACCTCTGCTATGCTTGCAAAGAACCTTGATCCTAAAGCGCGTAGTCGTCGTTCTTGCAGGGCGGGGCAGTGGCACAGCAGATGTTGGATTGATTCTACCTCCTCTTCATCTCCGCAGCTTCTGCATAAATCGTTGGACTCGATTCTCCACTTGCGGAGCATAACCCCGATGGCGCAGTGTCCTGTGATAACTCCAGTGAGCATGCGAATAGAGGATCTGTCCAGTGCCAGAAGGCACCTTGTTCTAGTTTTATTTAGTTTCGGCCATAGCGTCCGAGAGGTGGCACAATCCTCTCTGGCTAGCCAGAAGGAATTGGCTTCTTTCTCTATTATGCTATCTATTATTCCATGCAATCTCCCTATCGGTGGCATTACAGATGTGTCTGCTTCGCTGATGTTCATAGCCGACCCCAATCTTGCCAATTCGTCGGCCTTTTCGTTCCCTTCTATGTCCTTATGTCCAGGAACCCAGCAGAGTTTGACAGTATGGTGCCTTATGGTGATCAGCGTGTCTCGACATTTCCTGACTGCCTTTGATTTGATTATATTGGATTTTATCGATTTTAAAGCGGCCTGACTGTCAACGAAGATGGTGAACTCCGATGGGGGAAGGTTACAATCTCTTATGCAGCCTGCTGCTTTTTCTATTGCCAGGATCTCGGCTTGGAAGACGCTACAGGTTTCCGGCAATCTAAAAGATTCCTGTTTTTGTAGGGTTTCCGAGTAAAATCCGGCTCCGGTTCCTGTTTCCATTTTTGAGCCGTCAGTGTAAATCGCGATTTCGTGGTCTTTGATTACATTGTTTGACTCCCAGTCCTCTCGGGTTGGGAATAGAATAGGAAAATCAGTGCTGAAATCGTTATAGGGGATTAGGTAGTCCGATGTGGCTGTGAGGCTTTCGGAGTTATATTTCTCGCCCATTAACTTAATTTTGTCCAGTATTCCCGCGTGTCCATACGTGGTCTGCTTCCACAGGTTGGATTCTCTCAATCTGAGTGCACCTTTTGCGGCAGCGCCTTTTATGAACAGGTCTAGAGGGTGGAGATGAAGGATCATGTCCAGACCTGCTTGCGGTGAACTTCTTACTACTCCCGTTGTGCAAAGTGCAGCTAGCCGTTGTACTTTGTAGAGTTTGTTAAGATAGCTCTTGGTCTCCAATGCACTCCACCATACTAAACACCCATAAGAGATGATAGGTCTTACAATTGCTGTGTATATCCAATGAATAATACGTGGCTGCAAGCCCCATCTTTTCCCGAACGTCCTCTTGCATGCGTAGAGTGCGGTCAATCCTTTTCTCATCCTGTCTTCGACATTCCTTTTCCAAGTTAGCTTGGAGTCGAGAATGACGCCGAGATATTTCGCCTCGAGTGAGAGATCTATTGTGATACCGTTCAGCTTTGGCAGAGTAAAACTGGGTATCTTCCTTTTTCTAGTGAACAGGACTAGCTCGGTCTTCTGTGGATTGACTCCTAGACCGTTTTGTTTTGCCCACTTGGAGATCTCTTTTAGAGCGGATTCCATAAGTTCGCTGGTCGATGGCAGGAATTTGCCCTTGATCAGAATAACTAATGCTGGGTTTCCACATGTCAATGAATTGACAAAATTTTTTTAGTTTTTGTTTTGTCATTAACTGACACTATTGCCAATTCATTTCCACATATGCCAATTATTGGCAAAAAATTATTTGTCAATTCATTGGCAACGAAATTTTGATAAACAAGTTTGTCGGTTCATTGACAACTGTTTCCAGTAGCGATGTCAATTCGGAATTGTCAATGAAAAACTGTGAGGACAAAAAATTAAAATTGAAAAAATTGAGACGCACGTCAATTGCGAGAACCGAGATTTTTGTAGATATTATCTACGTAAAACTCGGTAATATGGAGCCAACATTTTTCAAAATAAAAATGCACATGAGTAGAAAGGATTTGCAAGTTATTTTAAAAAGTGTGAAAGTGATTTCTTTAATGAAAGAGGACACATGTGAAAAGCCATTAGGTCAGGCAAAAGATTGGCGGTAACCATTCACAATTTAGCGAGGGATGGTAGTATGTAAGTGATGTATGATGGTGTTTTCTCCTTTCACATACATCAGTAAAAAAAACAATAGCTGGCGCAACTGCTCGGGATGAGCCAAGGCCTAGCTTCTCCCAAGTTGTGCTTGTTGCATTTTTCGAACGCATGGAAAGGACCTTCAATTTATTTCCGACTCTGAACGGCGAATTGAGAACCTTTTTTCATGACAAATTATACTCTGATTTCCCGACGAGAGGCGTTGCCGCGAAAAATTTTAGGTGGACATGGCATAGACACAATTCTATCCACGCTTCATTCCCAAGTGGACTTCCTGATCCCCCTTTTTCCCCTTCATTATCTCCGGATAGTTATAAATTCCATTATATTTTCTGTAATTTTCCAATTAAAAAAAAAAACGCTTCCAAAACGTGCGTCTTTTGATTGACAAACTTATGAAAATGATGCCAATTAATTTTCACTGCCAATTAAAAGACGAGTGACGATTTGTTTGTCAATTCAGCTATTTCCACTTGTCATTCAATTTCGTTGTCAATCATTGACACGTGACGACAATAAATTCATAGACACCCAATTTTTAGCTATTTCCACTTGCCATTTTTCTAATTGACATAAAAATAAGTCTTTTGTCAATTACAAAACGACAAGTGGAAACCTAGCATAAGTCATCCGCATAAGCTATAATTTTTATACATTTCTCTGCAAAACTTTTAAGGATTTTGTTGACGGTAAGAAGCCATAATAGAGGGGAGAGAACTCCTCCCTGTGGCGTGCCTCTTGTTGTCATTTTCCTCGTGGAACTTGGCCCAACGGCTGAGTTGATGATCCTGCTGTTGAGCATGATTTTAATCCAGTTTGTAATGGATCCGTTCACTTGCAGTTCTTGCAAAGCTTCTTTTATGGCTTCCGTTTTAACGTTGTTAAACGCGCCTTCTATGTCCAGGAACGCTGCCATGGTATATTCCTTCATGTCCATTGAATGTTCAATTTCCCGAACTACGTTGTGTAGAGCGCTTTCCACTGATTTGCCTTTAAGGTAGGCATGCTGAGCCTCACACAGGTTTTGGGGGTTGATCATACCTCTGATGTGCAGATCAATCAGTCGTTCTAAGGTTTTCAGCAGAAACGACGAGAGACTGATTGGCCTGTAGTCCTTCGCGGTCGAGTGATTAGCCTTCCGGCCTTAGGGATGAAAACCACCCTTACCTCCTTCCATTTTCCTGGTATGTGCCCCATGCGTAGGCAGTCTGAAAAGATGTTTACGAGATGGGGTAGAGCCGTACAAAGAGAATGTTGCAGCATTGCGGGTATAATTCCATCCGGGCCTGCAGATTTGTAGGGTTTGAATGAATTAATTGCCCATGCTACTTTTTCTTCTTTGATAATCGTGGAGATCACTCCCTCGTCCGTACGGTCACAAGGCAGTGATGTCCTGTTAGGGATGGCGGTGCCAATGTCCTTACAGCCGGGGAAGTGAGTTTCTATTAGTAATTCTAAAGATTCTTGGCTTGATTCCGTCCAGGAGCCGTCGGTCTTCTGTATGTATCCGGGGACACAGGGGTCTTTGGATAGTACTTTTCGAAGTCTGGCGGCTTCAATCTCGTCTTCAATCGACTCACAGAAGTTTTTCCAAGATCTTTGTTTCGCATCCCTAATGGTATACTTGTACTCGTTGAAGCTGGATCTATAGGAGTTCCAGTCTTCTGCTCTTTTACTGGCTTTGGCCTTGTTGCAAAGTTTTCTTGTCTTGGTCCTAAGTTGTCGTAACTCCGGGGTCCACCAGACTGCGCTGGTTTTCCTTCGGGGTCGACTGATAGGACAAGACTTGTTAAACGAATTCGTCAGAACAGTTGCCAGGTTGTCGACTGCTGTCTCAAGTTTAGTTGTGCTAGAGGTAGCTGTGGCTGTCTGCGAGGCTAACTTCTTACTAACTAGTTTTGAGAACTTTTCCCAGCTGACTTTTTGGGGGTTTCTGTAAGGCCTAGGCTTGTCTCTGCTGACGTTGAGGGTGAAGAGGATTCGGTTGTGATCCGAGAAGGAGCAAGCAGTGGAGACTCTCCAATCCTCAACGAGATTAATTTCAGAATCTGTAGCTAGAGTCAAATCAAGAACTTCTTCCCTAACCCGATTTTGAAACGTTGGTGTGTTACCCTTGTTGCATATTTTTAGGTTTGTGGAAAGAATATATTCAAAAATCGACTCACCACGTTTGTTAATGTCCTTGGATCCCCATTGAATATGGTGGCTGTTAGCGTCACATCCAATTACCAGATTTTGTCCGCGTGACTTGGCGTATGATACCAGTGTTCGGATATCATCTGGTGGTGGTCCCTCTTCCTCATATGGCATGTAGGCGGACGATAGGATCAAGTGTTTCCCCTGTTGTTCCCATGATACCACGGTCAGATCTTTGTTACTGTAGGGAGTTAATAGAAAAAGGTTAATTATTTTCTTTGCAACTATACAGGCTCGTATTTTACCTTCGATGTGCGGATAATAGAGATTATATCCTCTTAGCCTTAAGCATTGAATTTTATCTCGTAAGAGATAGGGTTCTTGGATTAAGACCACATCTACGTCTTTCTGTAATATCAAGTCGTCGGTGGCTGCTTTGCAGTGGTGCAGATTAATCTGCACCACTAGTAACTTACCTTTACTTGGCGCTTTTATTTTTATTGGGTAGCTTCGCTTTTAGAGAGCCAAGCCCGAATTTGATGCTACCCAAATCGCTCCTTATGACTTCGAGCGACTTCTGGTCGATGGTGATAAGGAAGTCCTTCCCGAAGCCCTTCTTACCCGTGGCCGAGGAAATAATTCTCCAGCTTTGGGTGTCCAGTTCTTTGTTCTGCTTAGCAATTATTTTCAGAACTGTCTCGTTGTCCGGAACCGGAGGTGGAGCCCAGATCGAAATAAGTTGGCGAAGAGGAAGACAAGAACGGGGTATAACTTCGAGCTTGGCCCCTGACCAAATTTCGCCGCAGTTGGTGACTGCTCGCGTAAGGAAATCCAGGGATCTCCTGTTGCCGCAGCCAACGACTTTGACTCCATTTTGCCATTTGGCACCATCGAAGCTTACCTCGTCATCATCTCCCTCCTTTTCAACCATCGCATGCAGGATCTTCATCTCTACCTGTAGCCAGTTGTCGGTTGTTATCTTCCCATCAGGGTCGGAACGGTCGACGATTGCTACCTGTAGGTCCGTGGGAGAGTTGAAGCTGACTGAAGGTTTCAGTTTTTTCGGCTCTCTTTGGACATCCTCCCCCGAGCGCATCCTTTTAACTGTCTGCCTGCTTGCGCTGGCAGGTTGTTATTTGGAGATCCCAGGTTTGGACTCGGTATAGGCCGTGGCTACAAGAGGTAGCGTGCGCCTGGTTTTGTCTGCATCTTTACCAGGTTGCAAGGCGGTTGGTTTGGCAGTTTGCCTTGCCTTTTCCGGCTGGCGTGGAGGAGGGCAGGTGGCCTTTTCTGCAGGCTTTTGTCCTTTTTCAATACCAGCCTTGTTCCTTTCGAACCTAGCTACCGATTTCCGATGCTTTCTCATCAGCATCTTCTCCCTTGCTGTCAGGCTCAGGGGGTCTTTTGCACCCATCTTACGTAGGTACTGCTGGGACCTTCTGTAACCGTTCTTCGATTTTTCCTCCTCGGTTTTTTCACGCCTCTCTTTCTTTTTGGCTCCCGGCGTGTCGGTAGCTGCAGGACCTCTTACCTCTTCTAACAACTGGTCCTCGGTTTCAGAGTCTACCTGCATGGTGTGGCTTGCCTGTGATGAAGCCAAAGATTCATCGTCGGTAGCGGTACCAATTCGTATACTCTGAAGGTGAGCCCCTATGCAGTCGTCTTCGGAGTCCGTCGACTTTTTCAAATCTTTGTCAAGGGCCTTCTGCCTATTTAGAGCCTTTGCAGCAGTTCGTCCGTCCGTTCCTGAGGGTCCGGAGGTGCTGTCTATGTTTTTGATTGTGTTGTTATTATTGTTATTAGTGTTACTATTATTTGTGTTCATTTTTTTGTTTTTTAGCTATGTGATCCCACGAGTAGCTAGGGAATAGTTGGTTTTTTAAAATGGGCCCCCAGCCAGGTTGATCCTCGGCACGGGTCGTATGACACGTTAATTCAGCCCATCGGAGAGAGGAGGGGAATAGATAGGATAAGAGGGGAGAGGGATAAATGAGATGATCATCGTCGGTAGCGGTACCAATTCGTATACTCTGAAGGTGAGCCCCTATGCAGTCGTCTTCGGAGTCCGTCGACTTTTTCAAATCTTTGTCAAGGGCCTTCTGCCTATTTAGAGCCTTTGCAGCAGTTCGTCCGTCCGTTCCTGAGGGTCCGGAGGTGCACCTTGCGGCACCCGATGTGCGCTCTGACTACCTAACACTCCTGACCCCACATAGATTTTCCCCTATCCGCCACCTTGGGGACGCGCCGGGTTGCCTGGAAAGCACTTATATCCCGGAAGCACTTAAGACTGTGGTTCGCTGCTCATAAGCTAATTATAAGCGAAAAAACGGAACTGCTAACTTGTAAAATATACTACTATTTACACTAATTATAACCTTTGTTTTCATGACTGCAATAGTTTTAGCTTACCACTACACTACTAAATTTGTGGTGTAACAAATTTATTCCACTCTTTATCTACTAGATAAGTACTTACTTACTTAACGGGCTCCCGACCAGTGGAGGGTCTCTGCCTGAGACACGGCAGACCTCCATCCTCTTCGATCCTGGGCACACTGTTTCCAGTTCTCTAGACCAAGCGCTCTGGCATCCGCGTTTGCTTGTTCCTTAAAACGGAGGTTCGGTCTTCCTTGTCGTCTTGATCCTGGGGGCTGGGATTCGAAAATCCTCTTGGCTGGAGCATTGTTGTCCAATCGCTCGATGTGGCCGAGCCAGTGTAGTCGACGTGTTTTCGCTTTTTGGACTACATCCACATCACGATACAGCTCATAGAGTTCGCGGTTGTATCTTCTCCTCCATTCGCCCAAATATTCGACGAAGAATTTTTCTATCGAAAGTGTTCAATACATGCTCTGCTTTCCTGCTTATCGTCCAGTGTTCGGCACCGTAGAGTAGGACTGGCAGGATCAGGGTTTTGTAGAGCATGCATTTCGTCTTTCGAGTTAGGAGTTTTAAACCCATTTGTTTCACCAAACCGAAATAGGAGCGGTTTCCTAGGGTTATTCTTCGTCGGATCTCCACTAGGGTGTCATTCGTGGAGTTTATATTTACTCCAAGGTAGGTGAACTCCTTGACAGTTATTGCTGTCAACAGTGACGTTTTGTCCTAGGCGGTGGACAGATGAATCTTTGTTTGTTGACAGCATGTACTTGGTTTTGTCCTCATTTACTTTAAGACCAACTCTTTCCGCCTGTTCTTTGATTGCCGTAAAAGCCTCTATGACGGCACGCTGGGAGCGGCCGATGATGTCGATGTCATCTGCGTATATAAAGATAGTGCCTTCCGTGTTAACACCTGCCCTGCGCACTAACTGTTCAAGCACTAGATTAAAGAAGTCACATGATAGCGCATCTCCTTGCCGAAATCCGGTACACGTTTGGAATAGTTCAGAAGGACTACTTCCAAACTGCACATTGCATCGCGAGTTTTCCAGCCTTATGCGACATAGTTCGATTAGTTTTCACGGGATCCCTAATTTGGCCATCGCTCCATGTAGAGCTCAAGGCGATGAATGCTATCATATACGGCTTTAAAGTCGATGAATAGGTGGTGAGTTTCGACTTAAAATTCGTTGGTCTTTTCCAGGATTTGTCTCAGTGTGAAGATTTGGTCTATATTAGTGTGTTGCAGAAAGGCTTAAGACGTTCACACATTACGTTGGATAGGATCTTATATGCGACGTTTAGTAGGGATATGCCTAGATAATTCTTGCAAGACATAGGGTCGCCTTTTTTTGTAGATGGGGCATATGGAGGTGATTGTCCAGTTATCGGCCATACTTTCGTCAACCCATACTTCACTAATGATTTGGTGCATGCATCGTACCAAAACATCAGCCCCGTATTTATATAGCTCTGCAGGTAAACCATCAGAGCCAGCGGCCTTGTTATTCTTCAGCTTTTTGATAGCTGCGCCAACTTCTTCTATACTGGGGGAGGGGACTACTTCTTCGTCGACTGGAGCAGTGCGCTCTTCTTGCGCTACCACTTTCTCGACACTATGCCCAGTCACCCCATTCAGCAGCTTTTAAAAATGCTGTTTAAATACATCTACAATTCCTTGCGTGTCGGTGACTAGGTTTCCTTTACTGTTCCGAAGAGCCTGCGTTCCGGCCTTGAAGCCAGCTGCTTTGCCTTCCTATAGAACTGCTGGATATTGTTCGTAATGCGTGACTCTTCGATTTCCTTGAGCTGGGACACTGCATGTGCTCTTTTCTTTTCCGCAGGATTTTCTTCTCCTCCCTTCTTCTGGCTCGATACTCTTCCCGCGCTGCTCTTGATTTGCGCTGTAGCGTCTTTTGGTGTGCATTTTCCGCCACCTCTTTGTGGTATTTGCAAACATCATCATACCACGGCGATTTGTTTTGGGGTGCCTGGCAGTGGCGGGGTGTGAAACATTTTAAAAGGTAAGTCGGAAAAAATATGCACATGCGAACGCTTTCTGAAATTATATTGTGTACTGCAAATCGCATAGAAGTAAAGCAATTCAAGCCAATTTTTTATACTTCAAGTCATTTAAGCTTAAATTTACAATGAACCTAAAGTATAATAAAAGTGGCTTCGAAAGAAACCTTTTTGGCAGATGCAAATGCTGTACCTTAAAGAAAATTGATAGTACATAAGTAATAAAAAAAAGGAACTTCATAAATCACGGTTTGTTAAATAAATAAATACATAAATAAAAATTTAAATTAAAAAGCTTCACGCATAATATTTACAAAAATGTATAGATTTTATATCTATAATATATAAAAATATTTTAATATATAAAAATATTTTAAAAATAGTTTTTGTACAAAGTTAAGAAGAGAAAATATTAATGATTAATATTTTTTTAAAATCAAAAACAGTAGAATTTGGAAAAAAATGTGAAATTTTTTTTTATTTGTACTCTAAGTCTATTCTTCTACCTTTTTTCACGTATTCTGCAAGAACTCTTTCATAAAAGTTAGGCCTACTTTTTATTTTTAAAAGGAGTCGCTTTTCTATGGATAAAAGTGCTAAATCAGAAAGCCAGTCTTCTCCTTGAGAATTTCTCAAATATGTATGAACTCTTTTCAGAGTGGAAAAAGATCTCTCCACGGAAGCAATTGGTAGTGTTAAAAATAGTCCACTTAATTTTAAGATTTGGGGAAATGTTTCACACAATATTTCACTTCTTAAATGTTTATAGAGGGATAAAACGTCAAGTGGGTGAAGTGAAGACGTAGTATAGAGAACTTTCAGCTCATTTTTTAAACCTGCAAAATCGAAAATTCCAGGGAAAAAGTTAATCACCGAAGATATTTTATCATCTGGGCTTGACTGAGCCCATTTATTGAGTAAATCCAAAAAAATTAAATCCGTGAAAGATTTATATCGTGTCTTAATTTGAGATATAATATTGTCCTTTATTTCTACAAAAAGGCGCTTATAGTGAGTCTTTAAATCAAAATCAAGTAATCGGCGTTTCCGTGGAGGTTCAGCACAATCATTTATACTTTCAAAAATTAAATCAAATTTGTTTAGAAACTCAGTAGGAAGCCAAGACTCAAAACACTCGATTTTTGTTTATTTTGTATTAAATTAAACCATACATCGGTTTTAGCAAATATTTCGGAAACCGCGTGCAGTAAAAAGCAAAAATCTTTCCCTTCTAACTTAAGCAATAAACTTTCGGCCATTGAAAGTGCGTCAGTGTCCCATTCTTTTGGATGGTCTAATATTTGCTTAAAAGTTTCAATAATATCTAATCTACAGTTAAAAATAACGTTAACCATTCGGGAATGGTAATGCCAGCGAGTTTCTGATACTCCCGGCATGGGTCTGTTTGCTATTTGTTTTAAAATATTTGAACGTTTAGTTGATTTATTAAAGAAGCGTACTATTGTGTTTATATTGCCAAAAAAAACTTTCAATTCAGGTATATTTTCCAGTGATTGAGATAACACCAAATTTAAAACATGTGCGTAGCAAGGAATAAAATAAGCCATTGGACAAGCATCCAGGACTTTTTTTTTAACACCACCTACTTCCCCTGACATAACCGCGGCCCCATCGTAAGATTGCCCAACTAATTTCTCCTTGCAACCGTATACATCAAGTATATTGAAAATGTGTTTTGAGAGCTCATCGGCATTTCGACTCTCACTCACGTCAAAAAACCCAAGAAACTTTTCCTCTACTCCTTCCTTCGAAAAGTAACGCAAAACGGCACTAAGTTGCTCCCTATGGCTCATGTCTGGTGTTTCATCAATCATGATGGACACAAATCGCGTTTCACTTATTTCTACTTTAATTTCGCATTTGATCACTGCGGCTATACTTTGTATTAAATCGTTTTGGATGTCATTTGATAGACCCGAAAAAACCGGATTACGTGCACTTGAACACTATTCCAAATGAGAGTCCATTAACTGGTCATACTTAGATAAGTATAAAAGTGTTTCGACATAATCGCCACGATTATTAGAATCTGGCTTTTCATTATGACCCCGAAATGCTTGTTCCTGTTTGCCTAAAAGAACTACCGTATCTTTAAAACGTTCCATTAGTTTACGGTTTCTATCAACTTTTTTGTTGTGAGCTACAAAGGAATTACCTAACGAGGTTTCAATACGATCAGTACCGAATTCGTGCAAAGATAAACAGCTACGAATGTGTTTTTCCGTCTTGACATGTTTATTTGCCGAATTAATTAAATTGTTTATGTCAGCGTAGCCCGTGCGACTCCAAACACTAGGAGAATTAGAAAAAAGGAGGCAAGGAAAACAAAACATTTTATTGAGCTTACAACTACCAGTCAACCAAGTATATTTTTGATATATGGATGCGTTCAAATGCGAAACAAAACCATCCTTGCGCTTATAATCTATTTTCATAGAAGGAGTAGAGCGTCCTATCTCTATAATTTTTTTTTTTTAAGAAAACTCAACTTACAAAAATAATTTTCTTCTTCCAAAACAACAATTTACTGTTAATAATGCCATTTTCTCCTTTGCTGAATCTAACTGAAAACAAAACAATTTGAACTTTTCACACTTCTCACACTTTTCACTGTTTTCGATCACTTTAAATAATTATATATTGCACAACAATAATTCCACTCAATATTACTTTAAGTTACACATCGCAGTCTGCTTCACAACTGAATTTTTCAAACAGAACTCAACTCAGCTACATACAAAACTCGCCAAATAAGTCGCTGAAAAGCGGGTTATATTTTTGCATAAGAAAGCGTGTATCAGAGAGGAGTCAAACGCGGTGAACGATAAGGGGAAAACAATGAAAGAAAGCCAATTTGTTCTAACCAGCCACATATTTCATAACGCGAAAATTTCCGGGTTACTATGCTTTGTTTTGCTATCGCTTTGCGTATGTGTTTCTTATGGGGTATGGAGAGGAGTATGTGATGTTGGAGAATAGGCGTGCAATGGTGTGAGTATTTGTGTGCGTAGAGCAGTAGAAGGATATGAGATATATACACACATTAAGATGCATGTTGCTTGTTGGATTGAAACATTGTTGAAAGGTAGAATTTTAAAAGGGAACCCGGCGTGAATCGAGTTATATGGGCGCCTCGCGCCTGGTGCCTGGTGCCTGGTAACCTAAGGTAGATACGGCTACCTCTTTGATGATGTCGCGATACCTAAGCCACTGGTTGTTGCCATCAGTGGGGGGTGACTGCACAGCGGAGAGTCTCTCACTCAGCTGCTCTTTGTAGTCTCTGGCTATTACCCACTACTCCTGCTTCTCCAGGCCCTCTGACCACTTGCACCACGACCCACTCTGTTACTGCTACCTCCTCAAACTCTTGCTTAACAGTTCCTTCAGCAACTGACCCAATGCTACCTCCTATTGACAAACTCACTAAAAAATTTACTGACTCTGCGTACTTACATGACAAACTGGAGTCAGTCTGTATTGATGGGAAAACCAAAATGTACGTCGAACGCCTAATATCCGAAACTATCCTTCCAACTGAAGTCTTAGTCCTTAAGCGACTATATATCCAATACCACGAGTAGTTTAACATTTCACCCCTTCGAGTAGCTAATGATTTGTCATCATATGCTGCTCTTTTAAGCTCGAAACGTATTTCATACCTCCAAACAACCCGTGTAGCCCATAACAACTTTTTTCGTCGCTAACCCATTTGTTCCTGTCCCTAACCCGTCTCGCTCAAATAAAGCTAACCTCAAGTGCATGTCTCTCTATTACCAAAACGTAAGAGGTCTTCGCACAAAAACCTGCGATGTGTTTCTTAATTTCCAAAAGCTTTCTTATGACGTTTTCGGCTTGACTGAAACAAGCCTAACCCCTAATATAAAGGACAACGAACTTTTTACGTCTGATTTCAATCTTTTTCGTAATCCCTATAACGTTGATCCTTAAACTGACGCACATAGGGGTATTTGCCTCGAAAAACAGCTCAGAAATATTTTTTTGCCCTAATGAAGTGATACTTGCCTGAAACAACTTTAAATGTGTTATTAAGCTTTTTTAAGTGAAATTAAGATATAACTAAAAAAAAAAAATTTTTTAAATATATATAGATTTTATTTTATTAATATGAAAAATTGGTATGGAATTAAATATATGGCACTTTAGGTTATTCAGTGGACTCCGTCCAGGATTCTTCTTCATCAATACATTTCTCATCTATTTCTTCATCTTCACTTTCATTGGATATTGTAGTCTCGCCAAAATTTGGTAAAGATGATGAGCCAGGAATCCCGGAAATCAACGTGTCTAGAGCTTCTTTTTAAGCAGGGGACAGTTATGGGCAGCATTTTCTTTTTGTTACTGCTTCTTGACATCTTCCTCTATAAGCCGATACCAAAAAAGTTACCGAATAACACGGAATTATATAACAAAAGGTTCAAAAAACAGAAGAAAAAACATTCCCTTTTACATACATTTCAAATAAATCCAATATCTATTAAATTAAAGCTCCAATAATCATAAGAATAGCTTCATAATAAAGTACACACCTGTAGCTGATTCCTCCATAAGAAAAAACTTTGTTCACAATATAAAAAAAATAAGAACTTAATTATTTAGCAGTGCGATTATTCACACAAATCAACAGATTCACAATATCAGCTTATGATCGATAATTTTCAACTGATACTGTGGCGAAATGTGTGCATAAAAATAAAAATAAACAACGGTACATTGTTCCATGGGTATTTAACTACAGCTAGGAAAAAAATTATTTCTCAACTCTACATTTTGCAACATTGATTTTTGAGCGGTTTTTCGAGGCAAATACCCCTATGTGTGACGTGACCACGAACGATCGTTCTAGCAACGATCCCCCTGGACGTGGCGTGCTTTTGGCCCTTCACACCTGTTATGATGCATCAAAATTTCCGATTCCCAATGCCTCGAATCTGGAGCTAATTTGTTTAAAAGTTACTTTTACAATACGCTCCCTCTACATCTTGTGCTGTTATATCCCAACCAAACAACCTACAAGTGAATACCAACTTTTTCTTGATGCTGTCGACTTTGTGACCGAAACCATGAATCCCGAGGACGATGTTTTCTTCGTTGGCGACTTCAATCTTCCACGATTGTGTTGGGCTAAGTGAGATGATGACTTTCACCTAGTCTCAATTAATGCCACCTCTTGACAAGGAAATCTTATTTACTGATCGGCTGTTGGCTTCTGGTCTTTATCAGTTAAGTGGTATCAAAAACTATCTAGGAAGACAGCTAGATTTGATTTTTTCTACAGACACCGATAACTGTGTTGTTATCGAGAGTAGTCACCTTCTTTCCAAACTTGACAACCATCACCCTCCACTGTTATTATCATTCGCATATGATAATGTAAATATTAAAATTGACCCCTTGACACAGCGCAAATTTAATTTTCGCAAAGCTAATTTCGACAAACTTTCTGAGCTTATCTATATATATAAAACTCTTTGTCCTGACTGACTGACTGACTGACTGACTGACTGACCCAGAGATAGGCGCACAGCCCAAACGGCTGGTGCTAGGAACTTGGAATTTGGACAGTAGTTTCCTTTTGTGGTGTAGACACCCACTAAGAAGGGATTTTTCGAAACTCAGCTTTTACAGGGTGTTACAGGGTGTTCAAGTTTGTATGAAAAAAAAAATTTAAATTGGACTTTGGAATTGAAATTTGGTGGGTATATTCTAGAACAGAAATAATTAAACACGTGTTTTACCGTTTTTCAAAATTATGACTGTGGGCCGAGATACAGGGCGTTAAAGTTTTGCTATTTATAGTAATGCGCAACCGTAGTCAGCGGCACATATCGTTTCGTGATCGTGTGTTGTTTTTGTTTTGCCCAGTTGTACAGGGGTAGTTTTTTTCATTTTTCTTTGTGCCGCTTTTTTTCACTCAGCACGGTATCTATTCATGTATGTATGTATTTATTTGATGGAAATATTTTTTGTTGTAGTCGTATTTACTTGAACACAAATATTCTACGATACATAATCCTACCTATTTGGCAGGAAATCATTTACACATGTAAGTACATACACATATATATTTGTGTGTATATTCTTGATCGTGTGTTGTGGTCTACAACTAGGGGGGAAAGAAATACTGCCGTCGCCAGGAATGTTGTTTACGGGGACGCTTTGAAAAATTAATATGAGAAATGAAAGTTTATTCCTACTCATTAACGGCTTGAAACGCGGGGAATGATATATGGTATAATGAGACGTATTTCCACGCGGGCGTAGTCGCGGGTATCGGCTAGTTGGTAATATTGATTTTGACTTCATCTCTGACAAGACTGTTAATATTGATGTTGCCACTGCCACCTTTTACTCGCGCATCCACGAATGTTTCCTTAAATCCGTCCCTCTAATAACTCAGAAAAGTGCTACTTCCTCTTCCCCTGGTATAATAAGGAACTACGCTCAATGCGGAACAATCGAAATAAACTATGGCAAACGTATCTTAGATCCAGGTCCATGTCTGACTTCTCAAACTATCTCTTAGTCTACAATAACTTCTCCGCAATGTTACTCTGAATATCTTGCCCGCATGCAGAATGACCTCATTTCCAACCCTAAACGATTCTTTTAGTTCATTAATATTAAAAGGAAATCGGACGGTTACTCTCCCATCTTAAAACTTAAAAACAGTTCCTCTGCGGACCCTAAAACAATCTCCAACCTCTTCGCTGATTTGTTCAGTTAGGCGTTCGAAAATAACGACGTTGAGCCTGACCTTAACTACTTCAAATACATGAAAAGCTGCGCTCAAACCTCTTTAACATCCGTAAATATTAATTTATCATCAGTAGTTGATAAAATTAACCTCCTCAAGGACGACTATTCCTCTGGTCCTGATGGACTCCCCGCCATAGTCTTAAAGAAATGTATCTCCAAATTAACTCTGCCCCTTAATGCTCTCTTCCCACTTTCAATGGCACAGGGTTTTTTCCCTTAATTATGGAAGGACTCATTTACTATTCCCGTCCACAAAAAGGGGTGTAAGTGATATTTCCAACTATAGACCAATTGCCAAACTTTCTTGCATACCAAAGCTCTTTGAGAGTGTTGTTTATGACACGATTTTCTTTCATTGTAAACCAGTTTTCTCCTCAAAGCAACATGGGTTTTTGAAGGGTAGATCTACTACCACAAACCTCACTGCGTTTGTTTTCAATTCATTATGTGCCTTGGAAAACGGCTAGGAAGTGGATGCTGATTTTAGCAAAGCTTTTGACAAAATCTCTCACAAAATCATACTCCTCAAATTAAAGGCGCTCGGTTTCCCATCATGGTTTGCTTCATAGATTAAATCTTACTTTGAAGATCGCAAGTACTGTGTCCTTTTTAGATCTTCTGTTTCTAATCCAATCACAGCGTCCTCAGGCGTTCCACAGGGGAGCCATTTAGGACCCCTGATCTTCGATTTGACGATAAACGATGTTGAGCAGGTAATTTTACTATCCGACCTTGATATTTACGCTGACGACATGAGAATCTCTAAGCAAATCTCTTGCACTGCTGACTCTGTCTCACTCTAAACTGACTTAAACCACTTCTACACTTGGTGTCAACAAAATTTTTTAGAGCTAAACGTGAAAAAATGTCAAGCTATTACTTTCTCCCGTAAGCGTCACCCTCTGCCTCAAAGGTCATATCACATTAATAACGAGTTAGTTCCCACTGTTTCTTTAATTCGCGATTATGGGCATTAACTTTCGTTCTCATATCGACAACATTATTAACAGAGCTAACTCCGCACTTGGCTTTGTTAAGCGCTGGTCGAAGGAGTTTTATAACCACCTTTTATGGTCACCTTACCATCAAGTCCACATTCAGAGAATTGAAGCCGTCCAGCGAAGCTTAATTGCCTTTGCCTTACGCGGACTAGGTTGGGATGACCCACACAATTTACATCCCTATGAGAATCGTCTAAAGCTGCTTAATTTACAAGCCCTAAGGACTTGTCGCGATGTCGCTGATATACTTTTGTACATCAGTTATTAGCTGGAAAAATAGATTGTCCTTATCTCCTCCATCAGAACTCCTTTAACACTAACCCTCGCCGTTTAAGATCTATTCCTTTATTCCACCTTCCCTATCACCGTACTGACTATGGCATGAACGAACCCTTAACAAGAATGCTCCGTAAAGCAAATATGTTTCCCAATAATTCGACCTTAATTGCTCCAAATCAACCCTGAAACATGCGCTTCATAATTTACCCTGGACCCATTCTTTTCCTTTGACGCGGCAATAATAAAATTGTTACAATTATTCTTACTAGATTTAAGTTTAAGATTGTTTAGATAGATAGATATAATATTTATTTACTTCAAAACTTAATGCTAATTAACAAAAGTTGCTTAAAACTAGCGGAATTAAGTAATAGTGTTCATTCAGTAACTTTGGAGTTAGTGTTGAATGACACCTGGATTAATAAATAAATCAAAAATTACGATCTGATGTGGGGTAACAATCAGTTCTACGTATAATATCAAACTTCAAGGATGAAAAATAAAGCAAAATTCAAAAGAAGGATTTTAAAATTCAAGCAAAGGATACAATAATAATAATTTAAAAAGATACATTAAATTGATACAACTTTAACTATACATATAACATGATTTGTGCTGCTGATTAGATATTCGTCTTAAGAAAGATTCAATACTTGCGTAGTCAATCGTGAATAACCAGGCTTTAACATTTCTTAGAAAGGAGTTAAGATTAAAGGTTGTCCTGACAGAAAACGGTAGCTTGTTGAAAATTGTAGGGGCTGTAAAGGTGTAAGAATGGGAAAAATGGGTTTTTTTTAAGCGATTGATACGTTGGCAAAATGTCTGTTATTTATACGTCGGCTGTAAAATTGCGAGTTTCTGCTAGGTATATTACCACTGTGTTTAAAGAATTCTCTCAATACTTTAAAAATGTGGAGGTGTCTCAATGGCAAAATATACAAATCTTTAAATAGAGGCCAACTTGGAGTTAAACGATTTTTATTACAAACTAGCCGATACCCGCGACTACGCCTGCGTGGAAATACGTCACATTATACCATATATCCTTCCCCGCGTTTCAAGCCGTTAATGAGTAGGAATAAACTTTCAATTTCTCATATTAATTTTTCAAGGCGTCCCCATTCCTGGCGACGGCAGTATTTCTTTCCCCCCTAGTTGTAACCCACAACAGATCAAGAATATACACACAAATATACATGTGTATGTACTTACATGTGTAAATAATTTCCTGCCAAATAGGTAGGATTATGTATCGTAGAATATTTGTGTTCAAGTAAATGCGACTACAACAAAAATATTTCTATCAAATACATACATACATGAATAGATACCGTGCTGAGTGAAAAAAAGCAGCACAAAGAAAAATGAAAAAAACTACCCCTGTACAACTGGGCAAAACAAAAACAACACACGATCACGAAACGATATGTGCCGCTGACTACGGTTGCGCATTACTATAAATATCAAAATTTTAACGCCCTGTATCTTGGCCCACAGTCATAATTTTGAAAAACGGTAAAACACGTGTTTAATTATTTCTGTTCTAGAATATACACACCAAATTTCAATTCCAAAGTCAAATTTAAATTTTTTTTTTCATACAAATTTGAACACCCTGTAAAAGCTGAGTTTCAAAAAATCCCTTTTTAGTGGGTGTCTACGCCACAAAAGGAAACTACTGTCCAAATTCCAAGTTTCTAGCACCAGCGGTTTGGGCTGTGCGCCTATCTCTGGGTCAGTCAGTCAGCCAGTCAGTCAGTCAGTCAGTCAGTCAGTCAGTCAGCCAGTCAGTCAGTCAGTCAGTCAGTCAGTCAGTCAGGACAAAGAGTTTTATATATATAGATAATCCGAATTAAATGTTTTTGTGCTATAAACAAAGGTCTAAGAGAGTTTGTATACGAACCACCCCAACTTGTGATGCCATACTGCAACTTTGACTGAGCGAGACCATAATAGATTAGTTTTAAAACTTGTTTGGAGCAATATGGGTTTATTAGGTAAATTTTCCGAGTCACCAACAACAAATGGGACTTAGCGGTTTGGATATGATCTTTCCAATTCAAGTTACAATCCATTAGCACCCCAAGGTATTTGTAGTGTTGCACTGACTCAATTTTAAAACAATTAGTAGAGCATTGAATGTGAAGTTATTTTTTCCGCAATAGTGAAAAGGCAAGCAAAATTGTTTGCAATTATAAGCGTGGAAACAGAGATTGTAGTCAAGTAACTCATTGCTAGATGCTTTAAACGACATAAGTTTTGTTTTCTCGCTGATGATTAACTTATTTGCAGCAAACCAAAACCTCAAAGTTTCTAAGTCTTCCGAAATCTTTGCAACTTTGCACTCGAATCCTGTATTAAACTGATAACTGAGGGCTATGTCATCCGCAAAAGCGGTGGGGACTCCGTTAAGAGTCGCTGAAACTCCCATTTATATTAACTTTCTGTTGCCTGGATTTCAAATAAGAAATAAACCACTTGTGTACTATTCCCCTGAAGCCAGCATTATATAATTTATTTAGTAGCAAGTCATGGTCAACCATATCAAATGCCTTTGTCATATCAACAAAGAGAGCCATTGTAGATTTGTTACTGTTAATACCTTCGTATAGCTGACTGCACACTCTAAGAATAGCATCTTCTGTTGACATGAACAAATTATTTTTATTCAAAAAAGACACAATGCGTGACTTCATTCGTTTTTCGAAAACCTTAGAAAATGTTGGTAGCAGGGAAATAGGTCTGTAACTCGATAAGCTTTTTCTACTTCCTTTTTTGAAGAGAGGTATAACTTCACCGCATTTAAGGTGCCTAGGAAAACAGCTGTTTTGAACACTATAGTTAAACAAATAACTTAAAACGTCCACTACAAATAAAAAAATTTTTTTCCACAGCACACTAGATATAAGATCACTCGCACAGGAATTTTTACTTTTTAAGGACAAGATAGATCTATAGATTTCGCCTGAAGAAAAAATTGAAACACAAAACTATTTGGATGGACATTATCGGCAGTTATGTACGAGGGTATGGAGCAGTTGCAGCCTACAGAAGGTTTCATCGATGGCTTGAGTTTATCCGAAATTTCTGTAAAATATTCGTTAAACGTACTTGCAATGCTGCATGAATCAGTGAAAATCACACCGTCAACTTCTAAATTATCAATTTCAATTTTCTGCCTAGTTTTACCCAGGATGCTATCAACCACTTTCCATTCTTCTCTTACATTACCCATAGCTCTTTTAAAAGAATCAGAATAAAATGTATTGCGTGTTTCATCAATATTCTTTTGAACAGTTTTGCCAACACGTTCATAATAATTTTTAAGTTTTATCATTTTATTGCAAACTTATTTTTTCTTTCAATTTGTTGCAGAAGAGTGTAATTCATCCAAGGCTTTAAAAATAGTTTACTGCTCGTCTTGCGCGGGAGCAGAGTAGTAAAACTATTTATATGTTTGTGCTGGATTACTTTCTGAATAGACGGATTCCCAGAATTCATATTTCAAGCAATCTATCAATTTCTTATAATCCGTGTAGTAAAGGGTTTTTCAATAGGGACGCTACAAAAGTAGAGCGACAGGGACAGAAAACGACGCGGTTTTTTGACATTTCTCTTCAGTAAGATTTGCCATTTCATGATGGAAAGATACACGAGCCAACAACAAGTCGAAATTATTAAAATTTACTACCGAAATTCGGAGTCAGTGGCCTCAACGTTAAGAGCGCTACGTCCAATTTATGGTCGTCATCATTTCTGGCTGGATGGCTTCGTCAATAAACAAAATATGCGGTATTGGTCAGGCAGCAATCCACACGTACTCCATGAGTCATCATTGCATCCCGAAAAAATTACGGTTTGGTGTGGTTTATGGGCCGGCGGCGTCATTGGGCCGTACTTCTTCGTGATGATCAAGACCGGCACGTTACTGTGAATGGGGATCGCTACCGTTCAATGATAACCGAATATTTTTGGTCCCAGTTGGATGATGTGGACTTGGAGGATATGTGGTTCCAACAGGACGGCGCCACAAGCCACACAGCGAATGTCACAATCAATTTATTGGAAACCAAGTTTGGAGAACGTGTTATCTCACGAAATGGTCCAGTCGCTTGGCCGCCTCGGTCGTGCGATTTGACGCCGTTAGGCTATTTCCTGTGGGGCTACGTCAAGTCTATGGTCTATGCCAACAAGCCAGCGACGATTGATGAACTTCGTACGAATATCGAACGTGAAATTGCAGCAGTATCGGCCGATTTATGCTTGAAAACCGTCGAAAATTGGGTTCAGCGTCTGGACTTCTGCAAGCGGGCCCGTGGTAGCCATGCAAAAGAAATCGAGTTCCATACATAATGGCATCGAACGTACTTTCACAGGAATAAAGAATTTCATTGATATCAAAAACCGTTTTTGTTTTATTTAAAAAAAACTTTTGTAGGGCTCTTATTGAAAAACCCTGTATTTCTTTTTTACAGGTGGAGTGCAACTTTTTGAAGAATACTGAGAGCGATCATGCAATCTGTTAGTTTTAAATCATATACAACACCACTGAACATATTCGTATTATTTTTTCGTAAACGAATGAAAATGTGATCAATGCAACTTTTAGACAAGTCAGTCACACGGGTTGGTTCAGTAATGAGACTCTTTATTCCATTTGATGAGAAACAAATAATGCTCAGTATCTTTGTCCAGTTCATTTAAAACATCAATGTTAATATCTCCCATTACAATTAAGTTCTTTTCTTTACAATCGCTTAAAAAATTACTTAACTCGTCAATAAAAACACTTTTGCTAAATTCGTGGAATCGATAAACATAGTATAACTCTCATTTTGAAAAACAAAAGACAATTTCATTACATCAGCACTACAAAAATTTAACTTGATACAATCACGCCCAAATCCATTTTTCACATAAACAGCTACACCTCCAGCTGAGTAAGTTTCATTACAATTGCCAAAAGACATGTAACCCGGAATATTATATAGATTTAATTCATTCTCATAAATCCATATTTCACTTAAAACGATGATAATAGGCAACCTCGCGAGCGACTCAATATGTGTTACAAAAACCGAAAAATTCTTTCTCAAGCTACGAATATTTTGATGTAAACAAAAAATATCAACACAACTAATAAGGGAATTGGCTGGGTATTCGCAAGCATTAGGGACTAAAGACGAAACAGAACTTAAAGAATTCATAAAATGTCAAAATCAGCTGCACAAGTTATTTTTACTAAATTGTCACCTTCTTTCTTCCGCATATAAACTGTCTCATGTCTAGTCCATACATAGTTACATATACACCTTCCTTCCCTTCAGCGACAATGCAGTGTTTAGAAGTTTACGTGTCTGGTATGTTAGGCTGTCGTTCAAGTACATTTTCTCTGATCTCCATGTGAGTTGAGTAATGTTGTTGTTAGTTGCACTTTTCTCTCTCTTTTCGCTTTCATAATTTTCTCCTTGCACTGGTGAGAAACGAATTTGACATGAAGTATATTTGTTTTCATTGGATTACTGGTTACTGCTTGATGCATTATTATGCCGCTTGGTTATATGTTTTGTGTAACAAAAATCGATGTCTTCCTTAGATATGTATATTAACCAGCAGACCATAGCGAAAAACTTTCAGAGCCAAATCAATGTCGGAAGTACCCTCGTTTATGGGGGGGACGTTGTAGATCTCCACAGTGTTGGCTATCAGCTGTTGTTCGAGATGATCGATTTTTCTTTCCATATAATGAATTTTTTGCTCGCATTCTTTATTTTTAATTTGCAGTTCTTCAATCTGTTTTCTTTGAATTTCCTTCACCTCTAATATTTCCGCATAAATCATGTCAAGCGTGACGGTGGCTTCCACAGGGGGTGAACTTTGTGAAGATGGAGAGTTGACAGGTTTATTATTGTCACCTTTTCTGTGTAAATGCAGATTCACGGTTCTAGATGCGCAGGCTACCGCTTCTCCCGACAGCGAATCACGTCTTTTGTCGACAGGTATCACGTTTACGCATGCTGCATGAAAAAGGCTACTACAGTCACGACAGACTTCCTTAAGTTCAGAACGCTCCACTTTTCCTCAACAAGTATTGCAAGACATTTTAAATATGGATGAAGTGTAAAAGACAGTCAAAAAGAAATTAGTTCTCGACGCGTGCGTACCCCACAACTGACAGCTGAGAGTCTCTTTTCCCTTAGCTTATAGTTTAGATTTAAGTTTTTCCATTTGTGTTAAGTTTTAGCTTTAAGTTCCGCTTGTACTAATCTAAATAAATAAATGAATAAGTTACTGGCGTGCTAAGGCGTCCAACGTTAAGTCTCTTTTTTTGGGCCTTCCGTAGCTTCTTTTCGGTCGACAGTCGGGCTCTGAATTTGACTGCGGCGAGAAAATGGTTAGAGTCGACATTTGCTGCTCTGAATGTCTGCACATTCAGAATGTTAGATGCGTGCCTGGCATTTATAAGCACATGGTCGATTTGATTGGCGGTTCAACTATCTGGAGATAGCCAGGTTGCTGTGTGGATTCGTAGTTTCGGGAACCGAGTGCTACTTATCACCATATTACTAGCTGCTGCAAAGTCAATTAGTCGGAAGCCGTTATCTGTTGTCGTTTCGTGGAGGCTGTGCTTTCCAACTAATCCGCTGGAGATGTTTTCCTTGCCGATTTTGGCTTTGAAGTCCCCGAGTACGATTTTGGCATCGTACTAAGGACAGGCTCCGTAGGCTCTATCCAGGAGGTCATAGAAATCCTCCTTGATAGGGTCTTCAGCCTCGTCGGTAGGGGCGTGTGCACATATAAGGCTGATGTTGTAAAAAGTAGCACTGATGCGGACTACAGTCAGGCGATCGCTTATCGGCTTAAAATCAATGACTTTTGATCTTAGCCGATTTCCCACGATGAATCCGCATCCTAACATGTGCAGCCTTTTGTGGCAGCTGTAGTAAGTGTCGCAATTTTTTCGTTTCTGCATACCTGATCCTATCCATCGTATCTCCTGAATCGCGGTAATATCTGCCTTGTACCGCTCGAGGACAGCTTCAAGTTTTTGAGTGCATACTCGCAGGTCGTAATCCGTGGACGTTCCGGGTCGTGATCTTATAAGGGGGGATTCATTATTATCCGAAGCTAGTGTCTCTCTCATAAGTATGTTTTTTTACATGGTAAGGAAGTTACCCCGACGGCACAACCCCCAACCTGGTGGGCCAGTTAGCTTGTTGATACCCTGGGACGAGGGATCGGCTGATGCCGATGTCAGTAACCGACTTCAGGAATGTGAGTGCTGCCGTTGGCCCAATAGGGGCTCATCCGCCACCAACTCTTTTCCAAAGCCCTGACTAAGCCTTGGAAATCCTTATTGGCCTGAGCTCCGAATGTGTTGAAGTAGCCCAGATAAGGTGTTGTTTCCTTTCCGGAAGTTATAGACGCCACCGTTGATTCCATCAAGGGAATTCTTCCTCTGTCGTGTTTATAGTGCTAACATTTTTTTCTTCAGGTCAACACTCGCGCTTATAAGTTTAGCAAGTTGAGTCCGGGTGGACAACAACCAGTACCCAGTGGCTACCGCGAGGAGGTAAGATAAGCACAATTGATGTGTAGTAATAGTTGGAACACTGGGCATCGCCAAGTTGATACCGATCAGAGTCTACCCTATTACTACAACATCCAGTTACTAGATAAGTAGTGTGAGTTTTTCATCCAAACTATGTCTAACTTCACATGACGTGGGTGTGAATGAAACAGCTTGATTGGCAATTTTTCGTGTTCGAGGTAAGAAGCTGGTTATGCTCATAGCTTGACGGTTATCATTCATTTTTCGGTTCGTTTAAACAATTTTGCGAGTATTTTCAAAGTTTTAAAAAAAATATAAGAATGGAAAACCTTGACCTCCTAGTGAAAAAGTGGGAGAGGGCTGTTAATTTTATTTCTAGTGAAACACGGTTGTTAATAAATTTGGTGTTCAAGTTTCGCAATACTGTAGAACATAAAAAGACTGATGCAATCACCAACAAAGAAAAAGATGCTGCGTGGACTTAAATTGCAGACTTATTTAGCAGTGCGAATGGTGTGATATACGATCTTGAAAAACTTTGAAGCTTAAGTATGAGAGCATTAAAAAAAAATACAAAAAAGAAAGCACCACACAATCGCCAAGAATTATATAAAACTGGTGGCGGAGAAGCAACACAGGCAGCATTTTCAGGCGTGGAAGAAAAAGTACTTGCTATGTGTTCAAACATTGACGGCTTGGAAGCTCGAAACGACAGTGACGCAATAACAGGTATGTCTTTAGTAATACATATAAACATCCTTAGTTTGACTTCAACTTAGTAAAATATATTCCAACAGCTTCGAGTACTTTGTTCATACCGCATGCTATCGAAATGCCTGGTGAAATTATACGCACATGAGTTTAATCTAAAGAAGCAACTACTCGTGGAAACCGTGCTATCTGGTAAAAATCCTGCTGTATTTTTAATATTTCTTCTTGGTTTCTTGGCAATCTTAAAAACATTGGTCTTAACTCAGCAATGGCTAGAGTAACCCTTTTCACAATCTTGCATATAGTTGAAGCACTGACACACGAAAAGCCTCCTATCGTAATATGAAAACTTCCAGTAGCATAAAACCTTAGAGCAATCAACAATTGTGTCATAGGTGAAACACATTGGTTTCTGAAATAAATAAAAGCGTTGACTTCTTCAATATGAAAATAAAATATATATACTAGCTGAATAATACCCGGCGTTGCTCGGGCTATTACATTTCAATCGAGAAATCGATATCTTCTTCAAACAATTTATGAAAGACTAATCCTGATTATATAAAATATCACAATCTCATCTTAAATCTGAATTCTATATTTAACCCAATCGACTGTATTTTATTTTGCCACTTTTGCAAATGCAATCAAATTCTTTAAGTCGAACCGAACCTCATTTAACTCGGATTTCCCTCTAACTCGAGTTTGTTCACCTATTGTCCCCCGTCAGTTTTCTTTCAAAAAGTCATCCTCCAAGTCAAATTTATTCTAAATCAAAAGTCCTTGAAATTTGAATACATTCTTTAAATACGTACATACATACATCCTTTGCAAAAAATAAAATCAAAACAAAAATTCCCCTCCCGCAACTGACAATGTTATACCTACATCAAGCACACACAATCCCATACTCAGCCTGTCGCGTCGCGTTGTTCCTTTATCTACCGAAAAAGAGAATCCATTAAAAAAATTGCCAGGAAAAATGTGTAGACAATTGTGCATATGCGTAAGAAAATGAATAATCCGGCTGGCTCGAAAAAAAGATGATGTGTCATCATAACAATACCAAAGTTCACTCGCCCACAAATGGAACGAGCAAACTGATCCAATTGCGCTATGACCTTTTCCCTCATTAACTCAATTCTCTAGAGTTGGCTCTTCCGACTTTCGTTCCATCGTCATCGTTAAAACAAACGCCTTTCTAGCGTTTAATTGAATTTGATAACCTGTGTAAGTACATACGTACATATGTAAATACATACGTAAGTACAGAAATATACCCAATGTATTCATACATAGGTATCCAGCATATCAATCACCAAATCATTATCCTGCCCACACGAATAGAAAGATGCAAAGATACGAAAAAAAAAAAAACAAACAACAACACAGAAGAAAATTAAACGAAAAACTACCCTTGTAAAACTGGGCAAAACAAAAACAACACATACAATCATCAACAATACAATATCTTTTCGTGTGCGGCAAGGAATTTCTTCTGACTTGGTCTACGTTTTTGTTAACTGCTCAGTTCTCAGATAAGATAGCGTTACAATACTTGTCCATTCCACAAGCTCTTACTTCATCTAATAAAAGGACTGTTCCCCGGTGGAATAAAGAACTTCATATCATGCGTCAACATAAGCAAAATAGTTGGAAAAGTTTAAAAAATACCCTACAGATTTGAATTTGATAGCCTACCGCAAGGCCAATGCTGTTTTCCGGAAAGCAGCCAAGGCAACTAAAAAGAAGTCTTTCCAGAAGTTTACCGCAAACATTAACCCTACGTCTTCCTGCAAAAAGTTATGGACAGATGTTAAATCACTTACTGGTGATTTAACACCGTCACCCATAACTATTTTAAATAACGACCAAATTCTGTCTGACCCTATCGTTATTGCCGAGCTCTTCGCCAAGTCCTGGTCTGACTATTCATCTGACTCCAATTTTGCCCCTGAGTTCAAACAGTTAAAATCACTTGCGGAAACAATTCTTCTCCCTACATCAAATTTTCAATCCCCCACTCTGGTTGATCGTGAAATTAGTTTTACGGAATTAGAGCATGCACTTAGGACTTCTAAGCGGAAAACACCTGGCCATGACAGAGTACCTTATATAATGCTTAAAAACAGCCCTGACATTTTGAAAATCCGCCTGTTGGCATTATATAATCAATCATTCACTCAAGGAATCATGCCTAAAACTTGGAAAAACTTTGGTTCTGCCGATACCAAAGCCCAACAAGAACCCTTCAAGCATCAGCGGGTACCGCCGAATATCTCTTCTTCCTTGCGCTAGTAAAATTCTCGAAAAAATCATTGCAAAAAGAATTGTCTGGTTCTTAGAAAATAACAATCTCTTGGATTCGTGTCAAGTAGCGTTCCAGGCAGGACGTTGTACCTTGGATGCCTTACTTCATATCGACAATTATATTTCATCAGCATTATCCACAAAAAACCACATTTCCATCTTATCGATTGATTTTGAAAAAGCCTTTGACAGAATAGGTAGGCACGTTATATTAAATAAACTGGCTGAATGGAATATTGGAACCAAAATTTTCAACTTCATTAAGTCTTTCCTCCAAAATTTCGAGTAATTTTTAATGGTTCATTCTCATCTGTCTATCCTCTTCATAACGGTACTCCGCAAGGGTCTCCTCTTTCGGTTATTCTCTTCGTTATTGCTTTTAATGAGGTAAGCAAAATTCTCGCTAAATACAAAAGTATTAGCCATACCCTTTATGCAGATGATCTTATTGCCTTTACTAAATGCAAGGATATTAGTAAAGTATCCCCAATATTTGTTCAAATTCTTAGTGATCTTGACACCTGGGGCAAATCCGGTGCCAAGATCTCTATGGAAAAATGTAAAATTCTTCATGTGTGTCGTAAAACTAGCTGCTCTACGCATATTAATGTTAATTTTAATCATGTTATTATAACCAATGTACAAAGCCTTAGCATCCTTGGTGTTACATTTGACAAATGGTTTACTTTTAAGGAACATTGTATTAACATAAAAAAGAAACTAGCTACCAGGATCAATATTATTAAATATTTAAGTTCTAGAAATAGTTTCTGTCATGTTAATAGTTTAATTTATATCACCCGTGCTATTGTTCTATCCAAAATCGACTACGGATTGTGCATTTATGGTAAGTGTTCAGCATCATCCTTAAAACTGGTGGAACCTTTGTATGACGCTTCCATACGGACCAACCTAAAAGCCTTCAGAACAACTCCCATCATTAATATGCTTACTGAAGCAGGTCTTCCAACAATAAAGCAAAGAGTTGAAGTATTTACATCACTGGTAGTGTTAAAATTAAATCAGCCAAAAAAACAGCCTAATCAAAAGAGATGCTAAGAAATTAATAGTTCGCAAAAACCCCTTGAAACCACTGTCAACCATCAAAAACACCCTTACATTGGCCAAAAATATTGGGATACCAATTTGTTCGCAACGCAGTGTTATGGAAACATCTTCACCATGGGCATTCAAGGAAAATAACATCAACCTGTCATTAAATTCACTTGCTAAAAATTCAACCTCTAATCAAGTATATCAGCAGATGTTCCTGGAAATCTCTTCGGCTGAAAAATCTCAAAATTGAAAACTTGTCTTCACAGATGGTTCCAAGACTGAACTCGGAACCGCATTTGCTGTTGTCGATGAAAATGGTGATGTTTTATCCAAAGGGCTATTACCTCATTTTGCGTCAGTTTTTTCTGCCGAGGCTACAGCTATTTTAAAGGCCATGATGCTTGGTAGCATACATAAAGTCATCATTTGTACGGACAGCCTTTCCACTCTGACAGCAATTAGAAATTTAAACAATAACTCAAATATTATTGTAGCTATTAAAATTAATCAAGAACATTGACAAATCTAAACTTTTATGGATACCTGGACACGTTGGAATTGTTGGTAATGAATATGCGGACCAGGCGGCCAAGGCTGCGGTTCGTGAACCTTTGACAACTCATTTTATATTCAATAAAAGAGATACGAAAAACAACATTTAACATTTTTGGAACAATAAACAAAAAGAAGAGTGGCATACATACACCCACCACTACAAATCAATTGATCCTGATGCCAAAGCTGCCCTTTATCCTCAAAACTGTCCCAATAATATGGTCAAGGCCTATATTCGACTCCGACTGGGACATACATTGCTGACGCATAAACATCTTATCACCAAGTGCTGTCCTCCTCAATGCCACCTCTGCGTTTCCAACCATACACTTTCTACTCACCATCTTATATATGAATGCAAGACCATCAAAGACCATATGCACAATCTCTTCCCTAACTGCAAACTTTTCGATTTACTGTCATCTCCCTCTTTATCTAATATTAAAAATGTATATAAAATTCTCTCTTTATTAAAATTAGAAAATAATATATAAGTACTAGTTTAAATTATAACCGAAAGCCCTGGTAGCTAGTGTTATTTTTCTATTAATATTATAATTTATTATATGTTAATAAAGTTTAATAATAATAATAATAATAATAATACCTAGCCTATTATATGACCCGAGGTACAACCAAGGTTGATTGGTTTTTCAGTAATTTGTCATTTGGTAATTTTTGAATAATACGATTGTGGCTGTCCCTGTTAATTCTTGACTTATTTTTTTTTTCAACAAATCCAAATGTAATTTGCTTGTTTTTTATTCATGTATACGTATATAGGCCCTGAAATATCTTTTGTTTTAATAAGGCAGGCTCATCATCAGCAAGAAAGGTAAAAAGCGACATATATGGAATCTTCTGTTATTTTTGCCTCCTAAACAGGAAATCTCCTGTTTTTCCCGAAGTCTAAAACGGCAGCACTGGGACAACGTTTCACTTTTATAATATTGGTAGTGATACATATTATGTATGCACAAATGTATGTAACTAATGTAACGAGGGTTTGGATGCCTAGTTTTTGGATTATTATTAAAGCTATCCTGAGCCGTTCTAAGGTTTGGCTAAAGAGCCGAAATGAAAGAAAAAAAGGTCTGCGTATGTCGCGTGAACCAAATCGTCTCCGCTTTATTTTCAGATTCTTACCCTATTTATACAAAATTTCTTATATGCTAGCTTATGCCTAACTTACTTGGATACAAAGTACAAAAATGTCGAGTAATCAAAATAAAAGTTCAATCATATCGAGTAAACATACAATATTGCACGCGAGTCAAAAAGAAATCTAATACAATGTCGACGAACTTCGGTGCCAACGTTTCTGCATCTGGCACATTGTCGCGTCGTTAATTTCGAGCGGTTTCTTGTTTCGAAATATTCAAGCGTACATGGAGTGCTGCGCTCGGATATCAATGAATGAACTCGCTGTGTGTTTATTGTGGCGTAATTTGTATATCGTATTATGTTATGTGTAGTGTGGCACTACATCCTCACTCTTTCGGAGAAAAAAAAAAAAATCTTGTGTAGAAAAAAATTTTTTTTTTGTGTCATTTATCTTTCTTTTACCTGACTAAATCGCTTTAACCTATTATTGTGTATTTCTTTAATTTCTCCATTTATTTTAATTCTAGTGTTTACTCCTTTTAACTCTACTACTTCATAAGGTCCCTTGTATAGTAAATCTAATTTTTTCTTATTTTCTATTTTCAAATATACTAAGCCTCCTACTTTAATTTGTAAAGGGTTTGAACTCTTGTCCACTAATTTCTTTCTCTTTAACTTAGCTTTCTCTAATAAATCCTTAGATATTTTTCCAATCTGGCCTAATCTAAATTTTAATTCTAAACTATAATCTTCTAAGTTATATATTGGGTTTGTAGTGTAATTATATATATCTTCCGGAAGGTTTACCAATCTACCATATATTAATTCAAAAGGTGATATTCCTATACTGGAGTGTGGTGTTGTGTTATAACTAAACACAAAATAAAGTATCCACTCGTGCCAAAAGCTAAGAGATATTCATTCAGCACTCTATAATTTCTTTCAATTGATCCCACTGTTTCGTGGTGGTAGGGGGTTTATGTTACGTGAGTTATCCTAAATAAGTCATTAATATTCCTCATTACTTCATTGAGAAACTCTGTTCCCATGTCTGTCTTTAAAGTCTTGAAGTTTCCATGACTTAGTATGAAATGTAAAGCCTTTGCTATCGAATTTGCATCTTTACTTTTGATTGGTATGGTTTCTACATATTTAGTCAATTCGCATTGTAGTGTCAGTATGTATCTGAACTCATTTGATGGTCTGAGTGGTCCAACTGTGTCTGCTAATACTATTTCAAAACTTCGTGTTGGTGTTTCAGTTATCATCATTTTCTCTTTGGTATTTCGAATCTGCTTACTTTGTGCACATACTCTACACTCGTTGACATATTTCTTCACCATCTTATTTAGATTTTTCCAACAATATCTTTGTTTTATTTTGTTTAGTGTTCTTTTTATTCCTGAATGTCCTCCTGTATGAGGTGTGTCATGGAATTCCTTTATTAATCTGTCCATTTCTCCTTTTTCTTCTATTCTGAGTGGTGGTTGATATATCAATATTTTTAACTTTGTTTTTACATGTTTTCCTTGATTTTTCCTTTGCTCTTTATTTTTCTTTTGCTGCAGCTTGTTATATATGTCTTTAAATTCATTAATCGTTACGTGCTCATATATTTCATTATTCATTGCAATGGCCAATTTTTCAATATTTCCTTTATTCATTTCTAATACAAGCTTCTCCAAAATCAGTCCTAAGTCTAGATATGGTTTATCGCTGTATTCTACAATTATATTTTTATTACTGTTGACAGTTATTATTGGGAAATCATTATGAGCATAATTATTATTGAGCATACTTTTAAATTTTAATTTACGTACGTTTTTGATTTCTGATAAGGATACACATTCCCACGAGTAAAGTTGATCAGGCTTTACGTCTAAAGTATTTCTTTTGGGTGCTTCGCCATTATCTTTATCTTTACTTAATTCCTTTGCTTTTGCTCTTGTTATTATATCCACGTTTGATGTAGGAATCATTTCCTTAAGTACATCCGAGTTTATTCGTGATAATGCATCTGCATTTGTGTTCATCGAGCCTTGTTTGTATTGTATATCGAAAGTGTAGTCTGATAGATCTAATCTCATTCTTGTTAGCTTAGATGATGGGTTTTTGTGCGTAAAGAGGCTAACTAATGGTCTATGATCTGTAACTACAATGAATTTTCTTCCATAAACATATGGTCTAAAATAGTTTATAGCCCAGTGTATTCCAAGTAGTTCTTTTTCGATGATAGGTTTATTTAGTTCATGCTTATTTAGACTTCTACTGGCATATGAGATTGGAATATCTTTACCAATTTCTCCCTGAGATAACACCGGTCCCAGTGCCGAATTAGAAGCATCTGTCTTAATTATAAAGGGTTTTTCAAAATCCGGATATCTTAGTATTGGGGGGTTGATTAGTTTTTCTTTTAAAGTGGTAAATGCTTTCTGACAATCGTTGCTCCAAATGAATTCTACTCCTTTTTTGGAAAGTAAATTCAGTGGCTTAGCAATGCAAGCAAAATTTTTTATGAAGCGTCTGTAATAATTGCAAAATGCAACGAATCGTTTTACATCTTTTGCATTTGCGGGTAATTTACTATGGTTTTATATTTCTTTGGATCTGTTTTGATTCCTTCATCTGTAATCAAATGGCCTAAATATGTGACTTCTGTTTGGAGCCAGTTAGACTTCTGAGGGTTCAATTTTAAATTGAATTTCCGTAATTTTTGTAACGTTTTGATTAAATTTTGATTGTGATGCTTTAGACTACATCCGAACACGATTATGTCATCGACATAGAGAAAAGCTTCTGCATTGAGTCCTGACAATGCTATTGATAACATTCTCTGAAATGAATTTGTGGAAATTTTTAATCCGAAGGGTAGCCGTTTGAATTGAAAGTGTCCTTTATTGAGAATGCTGTAAGTGGTCTAGAAGTCTTGTCTAACTCGATTTGATGAAAAGAACTAGTTAGATCTAGCGTTGAGAAATATTTTGCTCTTCCTAGCGTGTCCAGCACGTCGTCCAATCTTGTTAGCGGGAACTTGTCATCCACTATTTTCTTGTTTAATTGACGGAAATCTACTACTAAACGCCATTTCTTTTCTCCATCGATCTCTTTCTTTGGTACTACTAATAATGGGGAATTAAATGGGCTTACAGAAGGTTCTATAATGTTTTCTTTTATAAGTTTGTTCACCTGTCTATCTATTTCTTCTAATTGTGATTGAGGTAGTCTATAATTTTTTATGTAAACTGGTTGGTTATCCGTTAAGGAAATTGTTTGCTTGTAAAAATTGTTGACTGTCAATGAGTCTCCTGTTAAATGGAAGACATCTGCGAACTCCTCACATATGTTTAAAATCGATTGTTTAGCTTTCTCGTCTTTTACATATATATTTAGTTCTTTTAGTAATCTAGCATATTGGTCTTTTTTTTTGTTTTTCTCATAATTATCCTTTAGGTTAACTATATGAAATTCTTTTAAAGGTATTACTTTTGATTTGAGTTCTTTTATAAAAACGTTATGTTCTAAAGTATTTAAAAGTGCTATATGAACTATTCCTTTAGCAGGCACAAAAGCGTTCGCTATAAATATACCTGTTTGAACCTCTTGGTTAAGAATGATCCTATCTTCTGATATATTTAGCTCTAATGGATGTAATATCTGCGTTCTTGCCGGCACTTCTATAGTTTGACTGGGTAGTCTTGCTATCATTGGTACTATATACTCATTGTCATTAATAATCATTGGTATCGTGAAATTTTCATAGTCTATCTTGCAGTTATTTTTGATTAAGAAATCTCTGCCTAGTATACCATTCGTTAAAATTGGTAAGTTGTCTTCTACTATTTGGAATTTTTGTCTAATATATGTATCTTCAATTGTTATATGGGCTATTGTAGAACCTGAAGAATGTATCTCTGAATCAGTGACTCCTGTTATTCTAACGTTATCTGTAATATCTAATTCGATATCAGATTTTAAGCTCTGTAGTTTTAAAATTGAAATATCTGCACCAGTATCTATTAAAAAATGTTGATCGCCAATTGTTATATCTGTCCGTGCTACTATATAATTTGTTAATTGCTGAGTAAGAAGAATTGATTTTAGTGGTGGTTTTCCAAATGGTATTCTGAGTCTCTCAGGCCTTCGGAGACTATCTGCTCGTTTCCCGAACTCTCAATATAATTAACTCGCCTATTATTTTGATTTTTTGGATTCCAATTAGATCTGACGTTATTATTGCGTCTATTACCATAGTTTAATCGGTTGCCATTACCATTATTGCTGGACCTAGGGTTATTGTCGTTCTGTGCAAATCCACTGTTGCTTCTGAATCTATTGACGTTACTGTTGTAAAATCTCCGGTTTTCCCTAAATCTTTGATTCGAGTTCCTATTAAAATCTCTTGTTAACGTCCGATTACCTCGAAAAATATTTCCTCCTCTAAATTGATTTGAATTGTAATGGTTTATCTGAGCTGTTCCACCTGAACTATCTAATTCCGAAGCTAACTGAACTGCCTCGCTGAGTGTTTTTGGTCTAGCTGCGAATACAGTTGATTGCGTTGGCTGATTTAAACCAATTTTGAATGCATTCAGCCCTAATTGGTCATTTAGTTTTGTTATCACCGTCCTTCCTTCTTCTCCTTGCTCTGTATCTGTATATTATTGAGTTCAGTTACTATTGCTTCTACTTGTGCTGCGTAATTTTTAGTGTTCCTAGTTCCCTGACTTATTCTACCTAGCTCGTTTTGCAATTGTAGTGCACTTTTATTACTTTTGAATAGTTTTTTGAGAGTCGTCGCTAGTTCATTAATATTTTTTGGAGCTATTTCAGTGTTCAGTTTGTTTCTGACCTTATCTGATAATCTAGTACCTATTATGAATTTGAATAGCTTTTGCTTTTGATTGTCATCCTTAAGCGTGTCATGTACAAATTGCACCAAATTCAGAAAGTTGTTTAACCGATCAAGTTCTCCGTTATATTCGGGTATTATTTTTAAAGTCGTTATTATGTCAAACATCGCCATTGTCTCAGACTTCTCTTTTACCGGGCTTAGACCTGATATTATTAATGCTTCTCGTTTTGATTTTAATATTTCTCTAGATTCTTTAACTTGTTTGTAAAAAGTGTCTATTATGATATCATCACGTGTAAGTTTTTTTGATTTTATCTTAAATTCTAATACTAATTTCGTTATTTCTCCCTCCTTGTCTTGCAAGAAACTGTTACTGTAAATCCTTTTTGGAGTTTTTTTAGATTTCTTAGAATTTGTGTAATTTCTTTTATAGAATTTAACATTTTTTAAAAGGCAATACCAAACAATTTTTTTTTTCTGCTATTTATTTCTTAGGATCAAAAGTTACAATTTTTTTTTTTATACATTATTTACTCGAACTACCTCTTGATGTACTATCTTACTTATTTTGTTTTTTAACACATTTATTACAAACTTTATTAACATTATTATGCATAAAATGGTTGCTACCAGAATTAAAATGTCTATAATATGGTCGTTTTTACCTTTCGTTCGACCCTGAATTAACAATTATGTCTTCTTTGGAGTTTTGTCCTCCCATTATATAAAAAAAAAATTGTTTCTTTGTATTCTTTATTTAATATAAACCACAATATTACATTTTTTTTTTGATTTATGATTTACATTGAGTGTTTTTCCTTGTTTTTATATAATTTTCTAAGCCTGTATAAATTTCCCAGCTCCTCTCTATATCGTACTTGTTGACCTCTCCTTTTACTGTTTCGTTTCTTGGGTTCCAGATTTTGCTGCGGCTGCCTCTGTTGATGTTGCTGCTTCCTTGCTGCTTCTTGTAGTCCTCTATAGATATCGGTTTAGGACCCGCATGCGGATTTTGTTGATTGCAGTCCACAATCCTGTCTTGTCGTCACTCTGCGCTATGTTCTGCGATATTTCTGTAGTCCCTTTTTCGCCTACTCTGTCTATTAAGTTATTCATCAGAGACCCTTACCACTGGTGGGGGGAATCTCTTAAATAACGTTATTGGCCCGTATTGGCAGGATCGCCATGTAACGAGGGTTTGGATGCCTAGTTTTTGGATTATTATTAAGGCTATCCTGAGCCGTTTTAAGGTTTGGCTAAAGAGCCGAAATGAAAGAAAAAGAGGTCTGCGTATGTCGCGTGAACCAAATCGTCTCCGCTTTATTTTCAGATTCTTACCCTATTTATACAAAATTACTTACATGCTAGCTTATGCCTAACTTACTTGGATACAAAGTACAAAAATGTCGAGTAATCAAAATAAAAGTTCAATCATATCGAGTAAACATACAATATTGCACGCGAGTCAAAAAGAAATCAAATACAATGTCGACGAACTTCGGTGCCAACGTTTCTGCATCTGGCACATTGTCGCGTCGTTAATTTCGAGCGGTTTCTTGTTTCGAAATATTCAAGCGTACATGGAGTGCTGCGCTCGGATATCAATGAATGAACTCGCTGTGTGTTTATTGTGGCGTAATTTGTATATCGTATTATGTTATGTGTAGTGTGGCACTACATCCTCAAAAAATTTTGTGTAGAAAAAAAATTTTTTTTTGTGTCATTTATCTTTTTTTTGCCTGACTAAATCGCTTTAACCTATTATTGTGTACTAGTGGCCCGCCCCGACTTCGTACGGGTAGAATTAAGAATCTTGGAACCCAAGTTGAAGCCATTGAAGAATGTACAGTTCCCTTCGAATAGGTAGTTGCTCGACATTAAGTTCTTTGTATATTCTGATGTTCTTAACTCGATAGAACAAACGAATACGTCGAAGAAATCTCAGTTCTGCTCCTTATTCTTTCGGTCATTACCCAAATCTCATGACCATAGGTGAGGGTCGGATCAAACACACAAAATTGTTGCAGTCTGACCAATCCCACAGGATAACTTAGTATTGTTCTTTCCATCACTCTGGAATATGACCCCGAAATACTTAAACTTCTGAACAGGCATTCCAAACATTATGATTACTTCCGATTTGTTCACGTTTATCCAGCTTCAACACAGACGAATACTACGCCATCAAGCGGTCGCTGAAGATCGGTCCAGATGGTTCGAAGTAAGTCATCAGCGAAAGACATATGGCTAATCCTTTAGTCTCACAATGCGAACAGTTCCTCGCCACGGTTGGACTCCCATTGAAAGATGTTTTTGTAACGCCATTCATCCGAGCACATCTCCTAGAGTTCGTGTGTATAGATCGAATGGCCTTCAAATGAGAACCGCCAATCCCATACTCCTGCAGTACACTCCAGAGTTTACTTCGAGACTTAAAAATAGAGCAACCACTCTATCCCTCTTTTTTTAAAAAGAGCACAATCACCATAGCTTGATTGTCGCTAGTTATTTTACTGCATTCCCATGCCGCTCTAATGAGAGATACATTTTACTCCCTCTTCCACCAAGGGCTTGTGCTTTTTTGACCAGATTTAATAAACTACAATGCTCTACAATGGGACTATTCTCCGCCCTACTCAGTCTGGCATCCAATCCCTGTTCGGCATTGAGCATCTCCAAAAAGTGCTCACCACATCTGCGCAACATATCCATCTCATCCAAAAAAAAGACGGCGGATGGTCAGAACTCCTTCTTTGCAAATCTGTGATCTCGGTCCAATGTGAAAAGGATTTTTTGCGTAAATCCTCATCTACGCTACTAAAAGTTTCTCTTCTCCGTTCCCGCTCTACGTGCGCAAATATACGGTACCGATCGTTATCACAATACGCATTCCTTTCCTACGTACTTCTATTAAAAAAAAAATTAAATCTCCCTCAGCTACAGATCCAATACATATTGTATTTCCACAAAACCAGAGACACGAACAAAGAAAAATGAAAATAAAACTACCCTTGTACAACTGGACAAAACAAAAACAACATACGATCAAGAACCGATGTGCTACCCACTGCTGCATGGCTGTTGGCTGCGGTCTCCACTGATGGAAAATTGTTGGCGATGATTTCATGAATTGTTTTGAGCATAGCTCAGCTTCGGGATAACACAGAAGGATGATTTATAGCTCAAATTAATCGTAGAGGAATTTACTAAAAACATATTCTTCCGTTTTTAAATCCAATTAGACATTATTGAGTTGGAGCAGTGTTAAAATAATTTTGTAACATAAATTTGGGCTTAATCCACTTTCTGCCACTTAAACCTTGAATGCTCAGCTCTTATTAGTAACAGAGCAGTTCTATTCCGTTTTATCCTTCCCCGAGAAATGCAGATCATAACAGTGAAAACCGCAAATCCGTTTAGTGGTTCTCGAGATTAGCCCGTGCTCATTGTCGAAATACAATTCTCATTCGTGGTGTATTCCCATACAAAACGCAAAATTCGATTTTTTCGATTTTCCGGCTTTTTCTTTGGGTTTTTCTGAATTTTCTTTTTTCCTTAACCAACCCTGAAACAATACGGACAAAACAAAAAAAGAATCATCCAAATCGGTTGAGCCCTTCCTCGAGTTTAAGCGGGACTAACGCACACCAATTCATTTTTATATATAGAGATTTCTTTAATTTCTCCATTTATTTTAATTCTAGTGTTTACTCCTTTTAACTCTACTACTTCATAAGGTCCCTTGTATGGTAAATCTAAATTTTTCTTATTTCCTATTTTCAAATATAGTAAGTCTCCTACTTTAATTTGTGAAGGGTTTCTTTCTCTTTAACTTAGCTTCCTCTAATAAATCCTTAGATATTTTTCCAATCTGGCCTAATCTAAATTTTAATTCTAAACTATAATCTTCTAAGTTATATATTGGGTTTGTAGTGTAATTATATATATCTCCCGGAAGGTTTACTAATCTACCATATATTAATTCAAAAGGTGATATTCCTATACTGGAGTGTGGTGTTGTGTTATAACTAAACACAAAATAAGGTATCCACTCGTGCCAATTATCTTCCTTTGCAAAAGCTAAGAGATATTCATTCAGCACTCTATAATTTCTTTCAATTGATCCCACTGTTTCGTGGTGGTAGGGGGTTTATGTTACGTGAGTTATCCTAAATAAGTCATTAATATTCCTCATTACTTCATTGAGAAACTCTGTTCCCATGTATGAAATGTAAAGCCTTTGCTATCGAATTTGCATCTTTACTTTTGATTGGTATGGTTTCTACATATTTAGTCAATTCCCATTGTAGTGTCAGTATGTATCTGAACTCATTTGATGGTCTGAGTGGTCCAACTGTGTCTGCTAATACTATTTCAAAACTTCGTGTTGGTGTTTCAGTTATCATCATTTTCTCTTTAGTATTTCGAATCTGCTTACTTTGTGCACATACTCTACACTCGTTGACATATTTCTTCACCATCTTATTTAGATTTTTCCAACAATATCTATGTTTTATTTTGTTTAGTGTTCTTTTTATTCCTGAATGTCCTCCTGTATGATGTGTGTCATGGAATTCCTTTATTAATCTGTCCATTTCTCCTTTTTCTTCTATTCTGAGTGGTGGTTGATATATCAATATTTTTAACTTTGTTTTTACATGTTTTCCTTGATTTTTCCTTTGCTCTTTATTTTTCTTTTGCTGCAGCTTGTTATATATGTCTTTAAATTCATTAATCGTTACGTGCTCATATATTTCATTATTCTTTGCAATGATTTCCCAATAATAACTGTCGACAGTTATTATTGGGAAATCATTATGAGCATAATTATTATTGAGCATACTTTTAAATTTTAATTTACGTACGTTTTTGATTTCTGATAAGGATACACATTCCCACGAGTAAAGTTGATCAGGCTTTACGTCTAAAGTATTTCTTTTGGGTGCTTCGCCATTATCTTTATCTTTACTTAATTCCTTTGCTTTTGCTCTTGTTATTATATCCACGTTTGATGTAGGAATCATTTCCTTAAGTACATCCGAGTTTATTCGTGATAATGCATCTGCATTTGTGTTCATCGAGCCTTGTTTGTATTGTATATCGAAAGTGTAGTCTGATAGATCTATTTCATTCTTGTTAGCTTAGATGATGGGTTTTTGTGCGTAAAGAGGCTAACTAATGGTCTATGATCTGTAACTACAATGAATTTTCTTCCATAAACATATGGTCTAAAATAGTTTATAGCCCAGTGTATTCCAAGTAGTTCTTTTTCGATGATAGGTTTATTTAGTTCATGCTTATTTAGACTTCTACTGGCATATGAGATTGGAATATCTTTACCAATTTCTCCCTGAGATAACACCGGTCCCAGTGCCGAATTAGAAGCATCTGTCTTAATTATAAAGGGTTTTTCAAAATCCGGATATCTTAGTATTGGGGGGTTGATTAGTTTTTCTTTTAAAGTGGTAAATGCTTTCTGACAATCGTTGCTCCAAATGAATTCTACTCCTTTTTTGGAAAGTAAATTCAGTGGCTTAGCAATGCAAGCAAAATTTTTTATGAAGCGTCTGTAATAATTGCAAAATGCAACGAATCGTTTTACATCTTTTGCATTTGCGGGTAATTTACTATGGTTTTATATTTCTTTGGATCTGTTTTGATTCCTTCATCTGTAATCAAATGGCCTAAATATGTGACTTCTGTTTGGAGCCAGTTAGACTTCTGAGGGTTCAATTTTAAATTGAATTTCCGTAATTTTTGTAACGTTTTGATTAAATTTTGATTGTGATGCTTTAGACTACATCCGAACACGATTATGTCATCGACATAGAGAAAAGCTTCTGCATTGAGTCCTGACAATGCTATTGATAACATTCTCTGAAATGAATTTGTGGAAATTTTTAATCCGAAGGGTAGCCGTTTGAATTGAAAGTGTCCTTTGTTTGTTGAGAATGCTGTAAGTGGTCTAGAAGTCTTGTCTAACTCGATTTGATGAAAAGAACTAGTTAGATCTAGCGTTGAGAAATATTTTGCTCTTCCTAGCGTGTCCAGCACGTCGTCCAATCTTGTTAGCGGGAACTTGTCATCCACTATTTTCTTGTTTAATTGACGGAAATCTACTACTAAACGCCATTTCTTTTCTCCATCGATCTCTTTCTTTGGTACTACTAATAATGGGGAATTAAATGGGCTTACAGAAGGTTCTATAATGTTTTCTTTTATAAGTTTGTTCACCTGTCTATCTATTTCTTCTAATTGTGATTGAGGTAGTCTATAATTTTTTATGTAAACTGGTTGGTTATCCGTTAAGGAAATTGTTTGCTTGTAAAAATTGTTGACTGTCAATGAGTCTCCTGTTAAATGGAAGACATCTGCGAACTCCTCACATATGTTTAAAATCGATTGTTTAGCTTTCTCGTCTTTTACATATATATTTAGTTCTTTTAGTAATCTAGCATATTGGTCTTTTTTTTTGTTTTTCTCATAATTATCCTTTAGTTTAACTATATGAAATTCTTTTGAAGGTATTACTTTTGATTTGAGTTCTTTTATAAAAACGTTATGTTCTAAAGTATTTAAAAGTGCTATATGAACTATTCCTTTAGCAGGCACAAAAGCGTTCGCTATAAATATACCTGTTTGAACCTCTTGGTTAAGAATGATCCTATCTTCTGATATATTTAGCTCTAATGGATGTAATATCTGCGTTCTTGCCGGCACTTCTATAGTTTGACTGGGTAGTCTTGCTATCATTGGTACTATATACTCATTGTCATTAATAATCATTGGTATCGTGAAATTTTCATAGTCTATCTTGCAGTTATTTTTGATTAAGAAATCTCTGCCTAGTATACCATTCGTTAAAATTGGTAAGTTGTCTTCTACTATTTGGAATTTTTGTCTAATATATGTATCTTCAATTGTTATATGGGCTATTGTAGAACCTGAAGAATGTATCTCTGAATCAGTGACTCCTGTTATTCTAACGTTATCTGTAATATCTAATTCGATATCAGATTTTAAGCTCTGTAGTTTTAAAATTGAAATATCTGCACCAGTATCTATTAAAAAATGTTGATCGCCAATTGTTATATCTGTCCGTGCTACTATATAATTTGTTAATTGCTGAGTAAGAAGAATTGATTTTAGTGGTGGTTTTCCAAATGGTATTCTGAGTCTCTCAGGCCTTCGGAGACTATCTGCTCGTTTCCCGAACTCTCAATATAATTAACTCACCTATTATTTTGATTTTTTGGATTCCAATTAGATCTGACGTTATTATTGCGTCTATTACCATTGTTTAATCGGTTGCCATTACCATTATTGCTGGACCTAGGGTTATTGTCGTTCTGTGCAAATCCACTGTTGCTTCTGAATCTATTGACGTTACTGTTGTAAAATATCCGGTTTTCCCTAAATCTTTGATTCGAGTTCCTATTAAAATCTCTTGTTAACGTCCGATTACCTCGAAAAATATTTCCTCCTCTATATTGATTAGAATTGTAATGGTTTATCTGAGCTGTTCCACCTGAGCTATCTAATTCCGAAGCTAACTGAACTGCCTCGCTGAGTGTTTTTGGTCTAGCTGCGAATACAGTTGATTGCGTTGGCTGATTTAAACCAATTTTGAATGCATTCATGTACAAATTGCACCAAATTCAGAAAGTTGTTTAACCGATCAAGTTCTCCGTTATATTCGGGTATTATTTTTAAAGTCGTTATTATGTCAAACATCGCCATTGTCTCAGACTTTTCTTTTACCGGGCTTAGACCTGATATTATTAATGCTTCTCGTTTTGATTTTAATATTTCTCTAGATTCTTTAACTTGTTTGTAAAAAGTGTCTATTATGATATCATCATGTGTAAGTTTTTTTGATTTTATCTTAAATTCTAATACTAATTTCGTTATTTCTCCCTCCTTGTCTTGCAAGAAACTGTTACTGCATATCCTTTTTGGAGTTTTTTTAGATTTCTTAGAATTTGTGTAATTTCTTTTATAGAATTTAACATTTTTTAAAACGCAGTACCAAACAATTTTTTTTTTCTGCTATTTATTTCTTAGGATCAAAAGTTACAATTTTTTTTTTTTATACATTATTTACTCGAACTACCTCTTGATGTACTATCTTACTTATTTTGTTTTTTAACACATTTTTTACAATCTTTATTAACATTATTATGCATAAAATGGTTGCTACCAGAATTAAAATGTCTATAATATGGTCGTTTTTACCTTTCGTTCGACCCTGAATTAACAATTATGTCTTCTTTGGAGTTTTGTCCTCCCATTATATAAAAAAAAATTGTTTCTTTGTATTCTTTATTTAATATAAACCACAATATTACATTTTTTTTTTTTTTTGATTTATGATTTTTTTGTTTTTATATAATTTCCTTGTTTTTTTATATAATTTTCTAAGCCTGTATAAATTTCCCAGCTCCTCTCTATATCGTACTTGTTGACCTCTCCTTTTACTGTTTCGTTTCTTGGGTTCCAGATTTTGCTGCGGCTGCCTCTGTTGATGTTGCTGCTTCCTTGCTGCTTCTTGTAGTCCTCTATAGATATCGGTTTAGGACCTGCATGCGGATTTTTGTTGATTGCAGTCCACAATCCTGTCTTGTCGTCACTCTGCGCTATGTTCTGCGATACTTCTGTAGTGGCTTTTTCGCCTACTCTGTCTATTAAGTTATTCATCAGAGACCCTTACCACTGGTGGGGGGAATCTCTTAAATAACGTTATTGGCCCGTATTGGCAGGATCGCCATGTAACGAGGGTTTGGATGCCTAGTTTTTGGATTATTATTAAGGCTATCCTGAGCCGTTTTAAGGTTTGGCTAAAGAGCCGAAATGAAAGAAAAAGAGGTCTGCGTATGTCGCGTGAACCAAATCGTCCCCGCTTTGTTTTCAGATTCTTAATGAATGAACCCTATTTATACAAAATTTCTTACATGCTAGCTTATGCCTAACTTACTTGGATACAAAGTACAAAAATGTCGAGTAATCAAAATAAAAGTTCAATCATATCGAGTAAACATACAATATTGCACGCGAGTCAAAAAGAAATCTAATACAATGTCGACGAACTTCGGTGCCAACGTTTCTGCATCTGGCACATTGTCGCGTCGTTAATTTCGAGCGGTTTCTTGTTTCGAAATATTCAAGCGTACATGGAGTGCTGCGCTCGGATATCAATGAATGAACTCGCTGTGTGTTTATTGTGGCGTAATTTGTATATCGTATTATGTTATGTGTAGTGTGGCACTACATCCTCACTCTTTCGGGAAAAAAAAAAAAAAAATTTTGTGTAGAAAAAAAATTTTTTTTTGTGTCATTTATCTTTTTTTTACCTGACTAAATCGCTTTAACCTATTATTGTGTACTAGTGGCCCGCCCCGACTTCGTACGGGTAGAATTAAGAATCTTGGAACCCAAGTTGAAGCCATTGAAGAATGTACAGTTCCCTTCGAATAAGTAGTTGCTCGACATTAAGTTCTTTGTATATTCTGATGTTCTTAACTCGATAGAACAAACGAATACGTCGAAGAAATCTCAGTTCTGCTTCTTATTCTTTCGGTCATTACCCAAATCTCATGACCATAGGTGAGGGTCGGATCAAACACACAAAATTGTTGCAGCCTGACCAATCCCACAGAATAACTTAGTATTGCTCTTTCCATCAATCTGGAATATGACCCCGAAATACTTAAACTTCTGAACAGGCATTCCAGACATTATGATTACTTCCAATTTGTTCACGTTTATTCAGCTTCAACACAGACGAATACTACGCCATCAAGCGGTCGCTGAAGATCGGTCCAGATGGTTCGAAGTAAGTCATCAGTGAAAAGCATATGGCTTATTCTTTAGTCTCACAATGCGAACAGTTCCTCGCCACGGTTGGACTCCCATTGAAAGATGTTTTTGTAACGCCATTCATCCGAGCACATCTCCTAGAGTTCGTGTGTATAGATCGAATGGCCTTCAAATGAGAACCGCCAATCCCATACTCCTGCAGTACACTCCAGAGTTTACTTCGAGACTTAAAAATAGAGCAACCACTCTATCCCCCTTTTTTTAAAAAGAGCACAATCACCATAGCTTGATTGTCGCTAGTTATTTTACTGCATTCCCATGCCGCTCTAATGAGAGATACATTTTACTCTCTCTTCCCCCAAGGGCTTGTGCATTTTTGGCTAGATTTAATAAACATCAGCACATTTGATCGCCAAAGTCACCTGCTCTACAATGGGACTATTCTCCGCCCTACTCAGTCTGGCATCCAATCCCTGTTCGGCATTGAGCATCTCCAAAAAGTGCTCACCACATCTGCGCAACATATCCATCTCATCCAAAAAAAAGACGGCGGATGGTCAGAACTCCTTCTTTGCAAATCTGTGATCTCGGTCCAATGTGAAAAGGATTTTTTGCGTAAATCCTCATCTACGCTACTAAAAGTTTCTCTTCTCCGTTCCCGCTCTACGTGCGCAAATATACGGTACCGATCGTTATCACAATACGCATTCCTTTCCTACGTACTTCTATTAAAAAAAAAATTAAATCTCCCTCAGCTACAGATCCAATACATATTGTATTTCCACAAAACCAGAGACACGAACAAAGAAAAATGAAAATAAAACTACCCTTGTACAACTGGACAAAACAAAAACAACATACGATCAAGAACCGATGTGCTACCCACTGCTGCATGGCTGTTGGCTGCGGTCTCCACTGATGGAAAATTGTTGGCGATGATTTCATGAATTGTTTTGAGCATAGCTCAGCTTCAGGATAACACAGAAGGATGATTTATAGCTCAAATTAATCGTAGAGTTATTTACTAAAAACATATTCTTCCGTTTTTAAATCCAATTAGACATTATTGAGTTGGAGCAGTGTTAAAATAATTTTGTAACATAAATTTGGGCTTAATCCACTTTCTGCCACTTAAACCTTGAATGCTCAGCTCTTATTAGTAACAGAGCAGTTCTATTCCGTTTTATCCTTCCCCGAGAAATGCAGATCATAACAGTGAAAACCGCAAATCCGTTTAGTGGTTCTCGAGATTAGCCCGTGCTCATTGTCGAAATACAATTCTCATTCGTGGTGTATTCCCATACAAAACGCAAATTTCGATTTTTTCGATTTTCCGGCTTTTTCTTTGGGTTTTTCTGAATTTTCTTTTTTCCTTAACCAACCCTGAAACAATACGGACAAAACAAAAAAAGAATAATCCAAATCGGTTGAGCCCTTCCTCGAGTTTAAGCGGGACTAACGCACACCAATTCATTTTTATATATAGAGATTTCTTTAATTTCTCCATTTACTACTACTACTACTTCATAAGGTCCCTTGTATGGTAAATCTAATTTTTTCTTATTTTCTATTTTCAAATATACTAAGCCTCCTACTTAAATTTGTAAAGGGTTTGAACTCTTGTCCATTAATTTCTTTCTCTTTAACTTAGCTTCCTCTAATAAATCCTTAGATATTTTTCCAATCTGGCCTAATCTAAATTTTAATTCTAAACTATAATCTTCTAAGTTATATATTGGGTTTGTAGTGTAATTATATATATCTTCCGGAAGGTTTACTAATCTACCATATATTAATTCAAAAGGTGATATTCCTATACTGGAGTGTGGTGTTGTGTTATAACTAAACACAAAATAAGGTATCCACTCGTGCCAATTATCTTCCTTTGCAAAAGCTAAGAGATATTCATTCAGCGCTCTATAATTTCTTTCAATTGATCCCACTGTTTCGTGGTGGTAGGGGGTTTATGTTACGTGAGTTATCCTAAATAAGTCATTAATATTCCTCATTACTTCATTGAGAAACTCTGTTCCCATGTCTGTCTTTAAAGTCTTGAAGTTTCCATGACTTAGTATGAAATGTAAAGCCTTTGCTATCGAATTTGCATCTTTACTTTTGATTGGTATGGCTTCTACATATTTAGTCAATTCGCATTGTAGTGTCAGTATGTATCTGAACTCATTTGATGGCCTGAGTGGTCCAACTGTGTCTGCTAATACTATTTCAAAACTTCGTGTTGGTGTTTCAGTTATCATCATTTTCTCTTTAGTATTTCGAATCTGCTTACTATGTGCACATACTCTACACTCGTTGACATATTTCTTCACCATCTTATTTAGATTTTTCCAACAATATCTTTGTTTTATTTTGTTTAGTGTTCTTTTTATTCCTGAATGTCCTCCTGTATGAGGTGTGTCATGGAATTCCTTTATTAATCTGTCCATTTCTCCTTTTTCTTCTATTCTGAGTGGTGGTTGATATATCAATATTTTTAACTTTGTTTTTACATGTTTTCCTTGATTTTTCCTTTGCTCTTTATTTTTCTTTTGCTGCAGCTTGTTATATATGTCTTTAAATTCATTAATCGTTACGTGCTCATATATTTCATTATTCATTGCAATGGCCAATTTTTCAATATTTCCCTTATTCATTTCTAATACAAGCTTCTCCAAAATCAGTCCTAAGTCTAGATATGGTTTATCGCTGTATTCTACAATTATATTTTTATTACTGTTGACAGTTATTATTGGGAAATCATTATGAGCATAATTATTATTGAGCATACTTTTAAATTTTAATTTACGTACGTTTTTGATTTCTGATAAGGATACACATTCCCACGAGTAAAGTTGATCAGGCTTTACGTCTAAAGTATTTCTTTTGGGTGCTTCGCCATTATCTTTATCTTTACTTAATTCCTTTGCTTTTGCTCTTGTTATTATATCCACGTTTGATGTAGGAATCATTTTCTTAAGTACATCCGAGTTTATTCGTGATAATGCATCTGCATTTGTGTTCATCGAGCCTTGTTTGTATTGTATATCGAAAGTGTAGTCTGATAGATCTAATCTCATTCTTGTTAGCTTAGATGATGGGTTTTTGTGCGTAAAGAGGCTAACTAATGGTCTATGATCTGTAACTACAATGAATTTTCTTCCATAAACATATGGTCTAAAATAGTTTATAGCCCAGTGTATTCCAAGTAGTTCTTTTTCGATGATAGGTTTATTTAGTTCATGCTTATTTAGACTTCTACTGGCATATGAGATTGGAATATCTTTACCAATTTCTCCCTGAGATAACACCGGTCCCAGTGCCGAATTAGAAGCATCTGTCTTAATTATAAAGGGTTTTTCAAAATCCGGATATCTTAGTATTGGGGGGTTGATTAGTTTTTCTTTTAAAGTGGTAAATGCTTTCTGACAATCGTTGCTCCAAATGAATTCTACTCCTTTTTTGGAAAGTAAATTCAGTGGCTTAGCAATGCAAGCAAAATTTTTTATGAAGCGTCTGTAATAATTGCAAAATGCAACGAATCGTTTTACATCTTTTGCATTTGCGGGTAATTTACTATGGTTTTATATTTCTTTGGATCTGTTTTGATTCCTTCATCTGTAATCAAATGGCCTAAATATGTGACTTCTGTTTGGAGCCAGTTAGACTTCTGAGGGTTCAATTTTAAATTGAATTTCCGTAATTTTTGTAACGTTTTGATTAAATTTTGATTGTGATGCTTTAGACTACATCCGAACACGATTATGTCATCGACATAGAGAAAAGCTTCTGCATTGAGTCCTGACAATGCTATTGATAACATTCTCTGAAATGAATTTGTGGAAATTTTTAATCCGAAGGGTAGCCGTTTGAATTGAAAGTGTCCTTTGTTTGTTGAGAATGCTGTAAGTGGTCTAGAAGTCTTGTCTAACTCGATTTGATGAAAAGAACTAGTTAGATCTAGCGTTGAGAAATATTTTGCTCTTCCTAGCGTGTCCAGCACGTCGTCCAATCTTGTTAGCGGGAACTTGTCATCCACTATTTTCTTGTTTAATTGACGGAAATCTACTACTAAACGCCATTTCTTTTCTCCATCGATCTCTTTCTTTGGTACTACTAATAATGGGGAATTAAATGGGCTTACAGAAGGTTCTATAATGTTTTCTTTTATATGTTTGTTCACCTGTCTATCTATTTCTTCTAATTGTGATTGAGGTAGTCTATAATTTTTTATGTAAACTGGTTGGTTATCCGTTAAGGAAATTGTTTGCTTGTAAAAATTGTTGACTGTCAATGAGTCTCCTGTTAAATGGAAGACATCTGCGAACTCCTCACATATGTTTAAAATCGATTGTTTAGCTTTCTCGTCTTTTACATATATATTTAGTTCTTTTAGTAATCTAGCATATTGGTCTTTTTTTTTGTTTTTCTCATAATTATCCTTTAGGTTAACTATATGAAATTCTTTTAAAGGTATTACTTTTGATTTGAGTTCTTTTATAAAAACGTTATGTTCTAAAGTATTTAAAAGTGCTATATGAACTATTCCTTTAGCAGGCACAAAAGCGTTCGCTATAAATATACCTGTTTGAACCTCTTGGTTAAGAATGATCCTATCTTCTGATATATTTAGCTCTAATGGATGTAATATCTGCGTTCTTGCCGGCACTTCTATAGTTTGACTGGGTAGTCTTGCTATCATTGGTACTATATACTCATTGTCATTAATAATCATTGGTATCGTGAAATTTTCATAGTCTATCTTGCAGTTATTTTTGATTAAGAAATCTCTGCCTAGTATACCATTCGTTAAAATTGGTAAGTTGTCTTCTACTATTTGGAATTTTTGTCTAATATATGTATCTTCAATTGTTATATGGGCTATTGTAGAACCTGAAGAATGTATCTCTGAATCAGTGACTCCTGTTATTCTAACGTTATCTGTAATATCTAATTCGATATCAGATTTTAAGCTCTGTAGTTTTAAAATTGAAATATCTGCACCAGTATCTATTAAAAAATGTTGATCGCCAATTGTTATATCTGTCCGTGCTACTATATAATTTGTTAATTGCTGAGTAAGAAGAATTGATTTTAGTGGTGGTTTTCCAAATGGTATTCTGAGTCTCTCAGGCCTTCGGAGACTATCTGCTCGTTTCCCGAACTCTCAATATAATTAACTCGCCTATTATTTTGATTTTTTGGATTCCAATTAGATCTGACGTTATTATTGCGTCTATTACCATAGTTTAATCGGTTGCCATTACCATTATTGCTGGACCTAGGGTTATTGTCGTTCTGTGCAAATCCACTGTTGCTTCTGAATCTATTGACGTTACTGTTGTAAAATCTCCGGTTTTCCCTAAATCTTTGATTCGAGTTCCTATTAAAATCTCTTGTTAACGTCCGATTACCTCGAAAAATATTTCCTCCTCTAAATTGATTTGAATTGTAATGGTTTATCTGAGCTGTTCCACCTGAACTATCTAATTCCGAAGCTAACTGAACTGCCTCGCTGAGTGTTTTTGGTCTAGCTGCGAATACAGTTCATTGCGTTGGCTGATTTAAACCAATTTTGAATGCATTCAGCCCTAATTGGTCATTTAGTTTTGTTATCACCGTCCTTCCTTCTTCTCCTTGCTCTGTATCTGTATATTATTGAGTTCAGTTACTATTGCTTCTACTTGTGCTGCGTAATTTTTAGTGTTCCTAGTTCCCTGACTTATTCTACCTAGCTCGTTTTGCAATTGTAGTGCACTTTTATTACTTTTGAATAGTTTTTTGAGAGTCGTCGCTAGTTCATTAATATTTTTTGGAGCTATTTCAGTGTTCAGTTTGTTTCTGACCTTATCTGATAATCTAGTACCTATTATGAATTTGAATAGCTTTTGCTTTTGATTGTCATCCTTAAGCGTGTCATGTACAAATTGCACCAAATTCAGAAAGTTGTTTAACCGATCAAGTTCTCCGTTATATTCGGGTATTATTTTTAAAGTCGTTATTATGTCAAACATCGCCATTGTCTCAGACTTCTCTTTTACCGGGCTTAGACCTGATATTATTAATGCTTTTCGTTTTGATTTTAATATTTAACTTGTTTGTAAAAAGTGTCTATTATGATATCATCATGTGTAAGTTTTTTTGATTTTGTCTTAAATTCTAATACTAATTTCGTTATTTCTCCCTCCTTGTCTTGCAAGAAACTGTTACTGTATATCCTTTTTGGAGTTTTTTTTTAGATTTCTTAGAATTTGTGTAATTTCTTTTATAGAATTTAACATTTTTTAAAAGGCAATACCAAACAATTTTTTTTTTTTTTTCTGCTATTTATTTCTTAGGATCAAAAGTTAAAAATTTTTTTTTTTTTATACATTATTTACTCGAACTACCTCTTGATGTACTATCTTACTTATTTTGTTTTTTAACACATTTTTTACAATCTTTATTAACATTATTATGCATAAAATGGTTGCTACCAGAATTAAAATGTCTATAATATGGTCGTTTTTAGTGTTCGACCCTGAATTAACAATTATGTCTTCTTTGGAGTTTTGTCATCCCATTATATAAAAAAAAAATTGTTTCTTTGTATTCTTTATTTAATATAAACCACAATATTACATTTTTTTTTTGATTTATGATTTACATTGAGTGTTTTTCCTTGTTTTTATATAATTTTCTAAGCCTGTATAAATTTCCCAGCTCCTCTCTATATCGTACTTGTTGACCTCTCCTTTTACTGTTTCGTTTCTTGGGTTCCAGATTTTGCTGCGGCTGCCTCTGTTGACGTTGCTGCTTCCTTGCTGCTTCTTGTAGTCCTCTATAGATATCGGTTTAGGACCTGCATGCGGATTTTTGTTGATTGCAGTCCACAATCCTGTCTTGTCGTCACTCTGCGCTATGTTCTGCGATACTTCTGTAGTGGCTTTTTCGCCTACTCTGTCTATTAAGTTATTCATCAGAGACCCTTACCACTGGTGGGGGGAATCTCTTAAATAACGTTATTGGCCCGTATTGGCAGGATCGCCATGTAACGAGGGTTTGGATGCCTAGTTTTTGGATTATTATTAAGGCTATCCTGAGCCGTTTTAAGGTTTGGCTAAAGAGCCGAAATGAAAGAAAAAGAGGTCTGCGTATGTCGCGTGAACCAAATCGTCTCCGCTTTATTTTCAGATTCTTACCCTATTTATACAAAATTACTTACATGCTAGCTTATGCCTAACTTACTTGGATACAAAGTACAAAAATGTCGAGTAATCAAAATAAAAGTTCAATCATATCGAGTAAACATACAATATTGCACGCGAGTCAAAAATAAATCTAATACAATGTCGACGAACTTCGGTGCCAACGTTTCTGCATCTGGCACATTGTCGCGTCGTTAATTTCGAGCGGTTTCTTGTTTCGAAATATTCAAGCGTACATGGAGTGCTGCGCTCGGATATCAATGAATAAACTCGCTGTGTGTTTATTGTGGCGTAATTTGTATATCGTATTATGTTATGTGTAGTGTGGCACTACACTAACCTTTCTGTTTTGTGCATGATTTTGTTCTTTATTAATGAAAATAGGTATTGGGCAGTATCTGTTTGTAACCTGAATCTTCGTTTGAAAACTGCGTTTTCCCATTCCGTATAATTGTCAAGTCTCAGTCTCACTACTCTTTCCTTTCTTGAAGTTGAATTTAAGTAATTATATACTTATTCTTCTTCCTCAATAAGTAAATCGTCGATAATATCGAAAACATCCATTTGCACAATATTTCGCAAAACAAAACTTCGTAAACCAATAGTATTTTACATCATTTGCATCCATTTCTTTAAAGTACTAACGTTTATTGTCAAAAGTAATACAGTCGAAACTCGATTAACCGGGATGGCTGAGACCGAGCACATCACGGACAATCAAAAATCCTGGTTAATAGATTTTTATGCATATTTAAAAAAAAAACTCCTGATTTTTTTAATTTGCTGCCTTTTTATTGTTTTACGTCACGGATAGTAAAGGTAATGCCGAATAAAACAGTTTCTATAAAAATAATTTTCAATTTTGTGGGAATTCAAAGATAGGAACGTTTCTCTTTCTATTACGGATAATAGAGCTAACGCCGCACATGGGGGTATTTGCCTCGAAAAACCGCTCAAAAATCAATGTTGCAAAATGTAGAGTTGAGAAATAATTTTTTTCCTAGCTGTAGTTAAATACCCATGGAACAATGTACCGTTGTTTGTTTTTATTTTTATGTACACACTTCGCCACAGTATCAGTTGAAAGTCATCGATCGTAAGCTTAAATTGTGAATCTGTTGATTTGTGTGAAAAATCGCACTGCTAAATAATTAAGTTCTTATTTTTTTTCGTATTGTGAACAAAGTTTTTTGTTATGGAGGGATCAGCTACAGGTGTGTACTTTATTATGAAGCTATTCTTATGATTATTGGAGCTTTAATTTAATAAATATTGGATTTATTTGAAATGTATGTAAAAGGGAATGTTTTTTCTTCTGTTTTTTCTTTTAATGAACCTTTTGTTATATAATTCGGTGTTATTCGGTAACTTTTTTGGTATCGGCTTACAGAGGAAGATGTCAAGAAGCAGTAACAAAAAGAAAATGCTGCCCATAATTGCCCCCTGCTTAAAAAGAAACTCTAGAAACGTTGATTTCAGGAATTTCTGGCTCATCATCTTTACCAAATTTTGGCGAGACTACAATATCCAATGAAAGTGAAGATGAAGAAATAGATGAGAAATGGGATCATGACGTTATCTAGAATGACAAAAATCTAGAAAGAAAAAAATCTCGAAAATCACTTTTATAAATCTCGAATCTCGTTTTCTATATTATTTTTTTCTAGATATCGTGGTAAACCCATGAGAAATGTATTGATGAAGAAGAATTGTGGACAGAGTCCACTGAATAACTTAAAGTGCTATATATTTCATTCAATACCAATTTTTCACATTAATAAAAAATCTAAATATATCAAAAATACTTTTTTTTAGTTATACCTTAATTTGACTTAAATAAACTTAATAATACATTTAAAGTTGTTTCATTAGGGCAAAAAAATGTTTTTGAGCGCCGGTTAATAGAGTTATTAATGAAAAACAAATTACTCAAAAAAAATCTGGTTAATAGAGTGTCCCGGTTAAAAGAGACCCGGGTAATCCAGTTTCGACTGTATTACTTTTGACACCAAACGTCAGAATAAATCCTAAATCTCGGTGGATCCACCTCACTATCTCAATCTTTTTTCGCTAAATCCCGGATTTATTTTTAGTGGAAACATAGCATTAGTTTTTAAGTCTGAATGAAATGAATAAAACATGCATACATACATACATGTGATCAGAAACAATAAATATTAACTGTTACATACATTCCATTCCAACCGTCGCACAGTGTTCCATTCCACACCAATAAGTGGACAAAATTAAAAAAATGCATGACAAAATTGAGAGTATTTGCTAATGCAATTCTTGTAACGGAAACTGAATGTTAAGTTAACAACATTTAAGAGCGTGGAAATGATTTCAGAGCAAGTCAAAGTGGAGGGTGCTACATCACAGGTCAAGTGCACAATTAGTGATCAATTTGTCTTTAATTCGTTTTAAAATTTTTTTGTGTGAAAAATCAAATCAAATTAGTATGGATTCAAATAATCAAAGTGAGTATATAATTCTAATAAGTTTTGGAAGTCAATTTAGCTGTTTTTTAAATATTTTTTTTAATTATAAAGATGTAAACTTTTTTTGAGGTAATTTTTTTTTGCATGGACTTTTAAATATGAGCCCCACCTTGCCCCGGGTAAATTTTTACTTTGATACAGAGCTTGACTTCTTAATTATAAGCCGTGAAAAATCCAGAGTGCGCAAACGTGCGCAAAAAAAGTAATGCGTTTTTTTGTAGGTTAACCTGATAGCGGAAGTTATGGCTCTGTAAGTCAGCTCTGCTGTCCCCCCAACCACCTCAGCAACGAAATATTGAATTAGATGAAACCTTCGAATAAGAAGACTCACTCCATAACAGCAGCAATGATGATGAATATGATATACACAATATATATAAAAAAAAAACAATAAATTGTAAATTTTTTTATTTTTTTTTGTTTTCTTTAAGATATAAAGTAGTCACAAAACGTAAATAAAGCACTTTAAACATGATTTTTTTATTACAATATACTTAACTCATAAGAATAGCATGAAATAGTCAAACAAATAATTTTGTCCACTTAATATGTACTACGCGGAACACTGTGCGTCGCACAGTGGGACGACCCATAGCAATAAATAAAAAAATCAACTATTTTAGCGATACTTTTTAGTGATTGGTAAGTCAAATCAAATTTATATAAGCTTTAACTGCATTAAAATTAGTTGGATTTGTCAACTCGTGCAACAGTAACAGTGCCGTGATTTAACTATTCCTATTACCTTAAAATTTATTTGTTAACTTGCGTTGTTTTTCTTGCTGAACATACTGTTTTGTTAAATTTAATCCGCTCTAATCCTTATTATTATTATTGATCTCCAAACACTATTGCTGGTGCGAGAGCGAGGTTTGACCATGCACGGCTTCCAACACCTGATTCTCCATGCACTCGGTCACTTGGATCTCGTTCGGTGCAGCATACACTTGTATACACGATAAGTATTGTATATAACAAATTTGGTTGTTAACTCTTGGACAATTATTCTTATTTGATTCGATGCACCTTCTTCATTCTCGTTTTTACTCAATCATTGGTCCTTCTCGAACTGGATAAATTAATTGACTATGTTTCTGAATTTGTGATTATTATACTAATTCTATGTATGTGAATGCATGTTCGTTATTGGTGACAATATACATAATCTGGGAAACCACGTGTGGGACGTGCTTTGGTGAAAATTAAAATTAATTACGATATTATAATTCCTTGGTGGATAGCCTTATATAAGGTGTATTTTACGCGAAAGGCATTAAAATTAATTGAACCTTTTCATCAAGTTTTTTTGTGTTTATCCTACGAGATGAATGCTCTTAAGCTAAAGCGCGGGAACGCGAAAGCATGCCTTACACGTGCAGTAGACTTTGTGAATTCAATCGAGGATTCTACCACAATCGAAATGTTGGAGATTCGAATGACCAGGGTAAATGAAGCGTGGTCGGAGTTTTCGTTGCTGCACTACGAGTGTTTGCAGCATGTAGACGAGAACGATATAGAAGAGTCGGAAAATGAATTCGCGATATATGAATCGAAGTATTTCGTAGCATATTCGGGGCTAAAAAAGGCAATTCGCGAAAGACAATCGGTGACTCAAACGGATCCCGATGATTCGGTACTGGAACGCCTGGCGAATCAGCAATCCACGTTCCTTGAAAGGTTGAGCTCTTCCGGAAACACGTGTTCTGCAATAAATTTGCCCAAAATCGTAGTGCCTCCATTCTCCGGTAGTTACAAGGACTGGCCGTCCTTTCGAGATCTGTTTACGGGTTCGGTCGATAAAAAGTCTCACCTTACCGCAACGCAAAAATTTCATTATTTGAAATCTTTTCTCCGAGATGACGCGGCAAATTTAATTAAGAATATTCCCATTTCGGACGCGAACTATATTGAGGCTTGGGAACGGCTTGAAAGGTGCTATGACCGGACAAACCTAATAGTGCAATCGTTCGTACAAAGTTTTTTTTCGCTTCCTGGGTCAAGTGTGCAGATCCTTCGCAAAATTCCGGATGGAGCAGACGAAGTGATTCGGGGATTAAATGCGGTTGGTAAAAATGAACGCGATCCATGGTTAATTTACCTGTTACTTACCAAACTTGATCAAGAGACAAAGCATGCTTGGGCGGACGAAGTGGGTTCTCGCGATGATACCACTATAACCGACCTGATTGAGTTACTGGAACGACGTTGTGATGCTCTTGAATCGTGTCAGTCTCTCAATCGCCCTATCATATCGCGGGGAAAACAATCAGGCCAAATTCGAGCCCACTTGGCAAAGGCGTCAGAAAATAACTCCCATTGCCCAATGTGTAAGGGTGATCACATATTATCCCAATGCTCTCAATTTATCAATTGCAGCATTGATTCGCGAAGATCGTTCGTTAAAACCAACTCGGTCTGTTTTAATTGCCTCTGAATCAGACATTCCTCGAGCAACTGTCGGTCGTCATTCCGCTGTCGTGTATGCAAAGTTTGTCACCATTCTTTAGTGCACCAAAATGATTCAAACACCAATTCCTCGTCGCTCGTTCGTCAGATACCCCCTCCACTTCTGTTGCTGTTTCTCCCTTGGTTAACAACCACTCGCTTGAGATTAGCCTTCGAAAACAAACCATTCTCCCAACCATTCTAGCTAAACTCCAAAATAATCGGGGACAGTATATAGAATGTCGTGTCTTGCTGGATACGGGGTCACAATCTTCATTTATCACTGAATCTTTCGCGCAAAGATTAGGGTTTCCACGCAAACATGCTCGGATTCCTATTCTTGGACTGTCGTCTAAGGATGCAGGATATACAAAGGGATGTATATCAATACAATTGTGTTCCCGCTACATTTCAACACATATATCGGTTGATGCCTTTATACTCAACGAGCTTACGTCAAGCCTACCATCAAAATCATTTGATGCATCGGCATGGGAGCACATCGAGAAATTGGATCTAGCGGATCCTTACTTCAATGTTTCAAGTTCTGTTGATGTCCTTCTAGGGGCGGATAAGGTTTGGACAATTCTTTTGGGAGAACAAATTCATTGACCACAAGGCATTCCTATACATCTTTTGGTTGGGTCGTTACTGGCGAGTTGCCAAATACCCACAGTGCAGAATTGTCTTCGTTCCATTCAGCTGTTAACGTCGATGGTCTGTTACAGCGTTTTTGGGAGTTGGAAGTTTCACCTCCTCAAGCCCAAGACATTTTTAATGATCCAGCTGAAAACCATTTTCGGATAACTTTCTCTCGCGCACCTGATGGAAAGTACTTCGTCCGTCTCCCATTTAAAACCTTCTCCCCAACATTTGGTGAAACTTTGCAGCCTGCAGTATCGCGGTTACATTCAATGGAACGGCGTTTCCAAAATAATCCAGATTTGCACCGAATTTATTCTAATTTCATGCAGGAGTACCTGGATCTTGGTCACATGGAACCAATTCCAATCGATCAAATACAAACTGATCCGGGGAAACACTTTTATCTACCACATCACGCAGTGCTCAAACCGGAAAGTTCCTCAACAAAATTAAGCGTTGTGTTTGATTGCTCGGTTAAAGATTCAAATGGACGTTCGTTAAACAGTGAGCTATTAGTTGGTCCGCCAATCCAACGGGACTTAATCGGTGTTTGTTTACGTTTTCGGGAACATTGGTTCGTTTTTACGACCGATATCGTTAAGATGTTTCGCCAAATATGGATTCAGGAGCAAGACACTGACTTTCAGCGCATTGTTTGGCGTCAAAGTCCTAACGAACCGATCCAGCACCTTCGTCTACTAACCGTCACGTATGGAACAGCACCTGCTCCCTTTTTGTCGGTTCGCGTATTACAACAGGTCGCCAACGATTACCGGTCGAAGTACCCTAACGCCGCACGGGTTCTGTTAAGGAATGTTTATGTTGATAACGTAATGGCGGGAGCAAAGTCCATCAAAGCGTTATTAGACTTGCAGGCGGAACTCGTCGCGTTGTTAGCAGAGGCAAATCTGCAATTCCGGAAATGGAGTTGCAGATTTGCTGGGCTCTGTTAGCGAAACAATCGCCGGAAGATTGTGAGTACTCATTGTTGACCCAGAACGTTCGCAATCCCTTATCAAGGTTCTGGGAATGTACTGGAATCCTGCTAGTGATGTCTTCTCTTATAAAATGTCCCAGTGCAGTCCATGTCCACCTTTATCAAGACGAACACCACTCTCTGAAATTGCTCGCATTTTTGCTCCGTTAGGATTTCTAGCTCCGTCGGTTATTTTGTTTAAGATTATGTTTCAGGAGCTCTGGTCCTCCGAATTGAAGCTTGGTTGGGACGATCCCTTACCATCGGAACTCTCTCAAGGATGGCATACTTACCGGCAGCAACTCCCCTCGTTCGTGTTGCAATTCTATTAGTTAATATACAAGAACTAACATAACTACGTAAACATTAGACACACACACATATATGTTAGCCTAAGTATTATACTAATGTCATATTGTAATGTCATGTCAGTCATTCATTCCAATAAAGTCGTGAAGCAATCAAGTCGTCAGGGTCTTTCTTTACAAACAAACACAGATCTCCACATGGTGTCAGATTTAAATCACAGTCAATAGAAATAATTAAAACATAATTAAAATAATGACAGATTCAAGCAACAAAGTGAGTGAAACAAATAGAAAAACAATTGTGGATAAAAAAGCCAGTGCTCAAAATGTTGTTAGTGGATTCAGCATGCAGCCAATGAATTTCCAAGCACCTAACCTAGCAACCTCATGGACAAAGTGGAAAACACAGTTTAAAATTCACATGCGGGCCAGCGGACTAGAAGCGCAAGAGGAAAAACGTAAAACAGCATTGCTAATTCATCATATGGGAGCACAAAGTTTGGACATATTCGAATCATTCCACGAGGACATCAATCAGATAAGTTTCGATAAACTAATTAAAAAATTCGATCTCCATGATTGTGCAAGACATCTAATGAAATCAGTGCAGTTCAACTAGAAGATGAGAAAGAAGACTGCGACAACACGTCATCGTACGAAAATTTGTTCATAGGCACCTTGAAAGCGGAAAACAAACATCAAGTCATGGACCGAAGTTGGTTTTGTAGTGTAGTTATTATTAATATTAACGTCAAAGTGCAGTTGGATACCGGGGCGCAAGCTAATATCTTATCATACAAAAATTTTAAAGAACTTGGGTTTTCTTCAGATAAATTAGAAAAGTCTAAAGAAAATATAGTAACATTTAGTAGCAAAAAACTCGTAGTGAAAGGAGTGAGCAAGATTCCTTGTGTTTTAAATAACGTTGTCAGAGTAATTCCATTTCATGTCATCGACTTAAACTGTCAAACTGTATTTGGTCTGCGCACCTGTGTCCAATTAAACTTACTAAAACAAGTAAATACAATTAGTAGTCAAAATAACATAAGTGATCAATCCATATTTAAAGAATATATATTTTTCAAGGAATTGGTTGTTTAGAGGAAAAATGTTCATTTCGTCTGAAGTTGGAGGTTGTACCAATTGTCGAATACCCTAGGCGTGTTCCGTTCAAACTGCATGCACCACTAAAGAAGGAACTTGATAGGTTAGTTAAAGCAAACATTATAGTGCCTGTTTATGAGCCAACAGAATGGGTTAATCCTATTGTCATCGTGACAAAGTACAACGGCGAATTAAGACTCTGTCCACATTTTCAATTTCCAATTTAATTCAATTTCAATTCCCAACAATCGAAGACATTAAGTCCAAATTATTGCATGCAAAATATTTTTCATAATTGGACGCGAAGTCAGGGTTTTGGGCAGTTCCACTGTCCGATGAATCTTCGATGCTATGCACTTTTATTACGCCATTCGGACGCTATCGGTTTTTGCGTCTACCATTTGGCATCAATGCTGCCCCCGAGATGTTTCATGCTCTTATACAGAAGTTGTTTGATGATATTGAGGGTGTTATCATCTATATTGATGATTTCCTCATTTATGCGAAAACATTAGAAAAGCACAATGAAATACTAAACAAGTCTTACGGCCATATTATTCACTTCGATTTAAATCTCGATTTAACCCCCTAAATCGAGTTTCACTTAAATCGAGATTTAGCACACTAGATCAACTTATTGACAAAAGTTTTAGTCGGTTTAATTTTCAATGAAAGTTTTAAGCGTTAAATCGACGATTCGACCAATTGGATCGATTGACGCGTATTTGACAGGGAAATAGACGTATTTGGCAGGAAAATAGACAGGAAACGCATCAGTTGCCAGAAATAATAAACTGAATTACAATTTGAAGAGTATTTTTAAATTCACAAACATATCAAATTTCCGCCAGGGGATTGCAATTTAATGTTAGTGCAATCAAGAGCCCCCATTGTGCGAGAAAACCACCAATTTACTAGAACTTCGCCGCGCTTTCCTGCCGCTCAGCATTCGACTCGGCCAAAACGCACTAAGCTAAGCACCTCACGGACTTCCCTTACAGGACATTCTGCACTCAACTACCATCTTAACGAGCTCATTTGACCTGGTTGTTCGCTGGTGTTATAAACTAATAGACAAAGATATTTAAATCTAACCTGTGGAATTAAGGAAAAGGATTAGTTCACCAAATCTTTGAGGTCGTCAAAGGTGGGTTTTCCTAGAGTGGGCTGCCTGACCCTCGCTAGGGCTGGACATTTACTAAGGAAATGATGCAAAGATTGTTTTTCGCTACTATATTTGCAACTACGGCAGAAACTGTTGTGGAGGATACTTACCATGGCTGCGTGGTCTCCTATTGGCCAGTGGCTACGATTTTTGCAATATCTGGTCTTGATCTGCTTAGTAGTTCGATTGCTTTTTGTTTGTTGTAACCGGAGCCAGACCTTCCTTGATATGACGCAATTGTTAAGCCTGTTCTACGCTTGGTTGGGCGTCATAAAGAAGTGGCGTTGAATATTGGCTTTAACGGCTCCTAGCGGGATATTAACAACTTCCGCTAGTGAGTCGTCAAGGGCTAATTCCAGTCTGGCCAAGTCATCGACTCTTTCGTTGCCGTCAATTTTACTATGGCCTGGGACCCACGTGAGAGTCACCCTGCACTGAACTCCTAGTTGGTTTAACTCCTTCTGGCATTGCTTTACCAGTTTTGAGGATATAGTGGCTGAATCAATAGCTTTGATAGCGGCTTGGCTATCATTGAAGAAAGTACTATGTTAGATGGGTGTTGAAAAAATTTTCAGTATACGGCAGGCTTCCCGAAGAGTAAGGATCTCTGCTTGAAAGACACTGGCAAAATTTTCCTCAGTTGTAGGAGAACTTGCTTTACAATAAAAGATCTTTTAGGTTGCAATATGCTGGGGCTCCACAGAGCCTATTTTTGGCTACATATCCATATTCAACAAATGTTCCCCGTATATTTCAGGGAATTACGATCGATTCCGTAACGAGCCATTTTACTACTTTTTTACTTCAATTATCAATCAGAAAAAGATACTTCCAAGAAGCAGCTAAGGTTCCGAAAAATATTTTATTTATCAGTCAAAACTCCGTCTCAATAATACCAAAATCAGTTAAATCGAGATTTAAACTCGTTAAAACGCCAAGAACGACGATTTAATGAAATCTCGATTTAGCTGAATCTCGATTTAAAATTGGAGATTTAACTGCCTAAAACTTTGTCAATAATTGATAAAATGGCCGACGACGATTTAGTGTTCACCTTAAATCTCGATTTAGAGCTAAATCGATGTGAATAATATGGGCGTTAGAGCGCGCTAGAAAAGTCGGTTTGCGGTCTAATAGATTAAAATCAAAATTTTGCGATTCACAAATAAAATTTTTTGGAGACATTGCGTCAAGTTTCACCCATACATTTATGGTCAAAAGGTAATAGTGGAAACTGACCACAAACCGCTAATCAGTCTAATAGACAAACCACTTTATAAAGTCCCTACAAGATTACAACGTATTATGTTAAGACTGCAAACAGACAACTTCAAATTGGTCTATAAGCCGAGGAAACTACTCATAGTCGCAGATACTCTGTCAAGGGCTGCATTAGCTTCTGAAAAGTTTACTGATATAGACGACGCCCTACAATTACACGTTAACCTTTTAGCAAGTTCGTTGCCCGTGTCAGACACGAAAAGAGAACTTCTAATAAAAGAAACATTGACGGATGAAATGCTACAAAATGTTATTTTCTACTGCAAAGAAGGCTGGCCCGAAGCCGCGAAAAAAGTGGACCCAGTAGCAAGACCTTATTTTGCAGTGAAGGATAAAATTCATTTTGCTAACGGACTGTTCTTTAAGAGTAGTAGCATAATAATTCCTGTTAAACTTAGACGTGAAGTGATTAATATTATTCACGAGGGTCATCTGGGAATTGAGTCATGTAGTAGTCTATTGGCCACAAATAAAAAACGACATTTATAACACAATCGTTAATTGCGATGCTTGTATACGAAACAGGAGTTCAACCAAAAGTTGCCCATGAAAAAACAGATTTATCTTGGAATAAAGTTGGTGTTGATCTTTTTTATTTTCAAAAAAATGTTTACCTATTAGTAGTAGACTACTACTCAAGCTATATTGAAGTTGCTCCTCTTCATAAAAACTCTACTAGTCAGGGAGTTATACGAGCTTTGAAATCTATTTTCGACCGACACGGCATACCGGAAACGCTTGTTTCTGATAATGGTCCTCCTTTTAATGCCCAAGCATTTGAAGAATTCTGTAAAACTTGTACATGCCCAGAAGGTTAAAAAATATGTACAGAAAATAAAACAAAATTATGATAAAAATACTAAGGACTTGTCGCCTCTAAATTGTAATGAGAAAGTTTATTACAAAAAAGATCCTACTTCACAATGGTTCCCTGGTACAATAATAAACCAATGTAAAGAACCACGGTCGTATATGGTTGAAGACTTTGTAGTACCTAGACTGGTAGTACCTATCGTAGAAGTCGGAAACACATACTTAAAACACCAATATCCAATGATAAAGAAGAAACTCATAAAGAAACTATAGTAACAGATATTAATTCTAGTTCAAGTGATGCAGTTAGAACGAAATTCGGCCGAGTGGTAAAGCCGCCGCAAAGATATACATCATCAGATTATTCGTAGTCTATAAATTAAAATATTACGGATCATGAAATAATTACTATTCAAGGTTAAAAAAACAACGTATTGTTGCACAAATCATTTTGAAGATTTAGTTTTAAGATCTTTGTTTATTTATATTACATCTGTAGTTATATTATTGTTATGAATTAAAGATTAAAAAAAAAAAAAAGATGTTGCAATTGTATTAGTTAATATACAAGAAATAACATCACTACTAATATTATAAAAGTGAAACGTTGTCCGTTTGTTTGTTTGTTTGTTTGTTTGTTTGTTTGTTTGTTTGGATTTTTGCCACGCGAAAACTACTAAACCAATCAACCTCAAATTTTGCATACTGAATGGTTGTACCTCTGGTCATATAATAGGCTATGTATTGTAACGCTATCTTATCCAAGAGCTGAGCAGTTAACAAAAACGTGGAGCAAGTCACAAGAAATTCCTTGCCGCACACGAAAAGATATTTTCTCGATCGTGAGACACATCGGTTGATGAGCGTGCGTGTTGTTTTTGTTTTGCCCAGTTTTACAAGGGTAGTTTTTCATTTCCTTTTCTTCTGCGTTGTTGTTTTTTTTTTGTTCGTATCTTTGCTTCTATCTATTCGTGTGGACAGGATAGTGATTTGGTGGTTGGTATGGTAGATACCTCTGTATACGTTGGATATATTTCTGTAGATATGTACATATGTATTTACATTTGACTTAATGAGCGAAAAGGTCATAGCGCAGTTAGATCAGTTTGCCCTTTCCATTTGTTGGCGAGTGAACTTTGGAATTGTTATGATGACACATCATCTTTTTTTCGAGCCAACCGGATTATTAATTTTTTTACGCATATGCGCAATTGTCTACACATTTTTCCTGGCAATTTTTTTTATGGATTCTCTTTTTCGGTAGATAAAGGAATAGCGCGCCGACGCGACGCGACAGGCTGGGTATGGGATTGTGTGTGCTTGATGTAGATATAACATTTCCATTTGCAGGAGGGGAATTTTTGTTTTGATTTTGTTTTTTGCAAAGGATGTATGTATGTATGTATGTATCTATTTAACGAATGTATTGAGATTCCAAGGACTTTTGAGTTAGAATGAATTTGACTTGGAGGATGACTTTTCGAAAGAAAACTGACGGGGGACAATAGGTGAACAAACTCGAGTTAGAGGGAAATTCGAGTTAGAGGAAAACTCGAGTTAGAGGGAAATTCGAGTTAGAGGGAAACTCGAGTTAGAGGGAAATTCGAGTTAAAGAAGGTTCGGTTCGACTTAAAGAATTTGATTACATTTGCGAAAGTGGCAGAATAAAATACAGTCGATTGGATTGAATATAAAATTCCGATTCAGATTTAAGATGAGATTATGATATTTTATACAATCATGATTAGTCTTTTATAAATTGTTTGAAGAAGATATCGATTTCTCGATTGAAATGTAATAGCCCGAGCAACGCCGGGTATTAATCAGCTAGTAACTACATAAACATTAGACACACACACATATATGTTAGCCAAGTATAATACTAATGTCATATTGTAATGTCATGTCAGTCATTCATTCCAATAAAGTCGTGAAGCAGTCAAGTCGTCTGGGTCTTTCTTTACAAACAAACACAGATCTCCACAGTTCGAACAAATTCGGGTTCCGCAAAATATGTTTCCATGCGATAAAACCATAGAACTTCATGGGTTCTCGGATGCTTCATCCTTAGCTTATGCTGCCGTTGTTTACGCTCGCACAAAAACTCGTACAGGGGACTTCAAAATCACCATTGTGGCAGCAAAGACTAAAGTAGCACCAATCAAGTCCGTTTCCATTCCGCGATTAGAACTTTGTGGTGCAGTGCTACTAGCTCGGTTGCTTAACTTAGTGAAATCGGCGGTAAATGTCAATATTTTGAAAATATGCGCGTGGTGCGATTCTGAAATCGTGCTTCATTGGCTCTCGTCGCTCCCGCGTCGGTGGACAACCTTTGTGGCTAACCGTACAGCTACCATCCTGGAGACGATTCCGAGATACTCATGGCATTATGTTCCTTCGGAATCGAACCCCGCGGATTGTGCATTGCGCGGTGTCCTTCCTACCGATCTCATTAGTCACAATCTGTGGTGGACCGGTCCATCCTGGTTATCTCAATCTGAAGAGCATTGGCCCAAATCTTCCTTTTCTTCTGAGGTCGCCGACAATGAGTTAGTGAAAAGAGAATATAGACAGGTTTCAAGGCATGTACTCGTCACCTCGTCTGATGATCATGTCATCCAAACCTTGCTCAACAAAATTTCTTCGTGGTATCGTATACAGAGGATAGTCGCGTATTGTCGTCGGTTTGTGTCCAACTGTCGCGTCAGTAAATCTGTTCGTCTTCGTCATGGTTTGAGATATCCCGAAATCCAAGAGGCTAGAAATGTCATCCTTAGATTCGTCCAACACCAAACGTTTGAGGATGATATTAAACAGCTGCGCAATAAAAACCAACTTTGTTCAAAGTCAAGGCTTCTCAAATACTCAGCATTTCTGGCCAGCGATGGACTTCTTCGAGTTGGCGGGCGTATAAAGCATGCGAACGTATCCTTTAATATAAAGCACCCTATTATACTTCCTAAAACCAGCATTATTTCTTCCATTATTGTAACAGATATCCACCAACGCTATTTACACGCCGGGGTCTCTGAAACGTTTGCGTTCATTCGACAGCAGTTTTGGATATTGGGCAGTCGCAACCTGATTCGGAAAATCATCCACAAATGTAAACCGTGCTTCATGCAGCGCAAGCAAACTAGTCAACAAATTATGGGGGATCTACCACCGCATCGCATTCAACCAAGTCGTCCATTTTCGAACACTGGGTGTAACTACGCCGGCCCTTTTACCATCAAGCTATCCCGTGGCCGTAAGCCAAAGCTATCTAAGGCGTACATAGCATTATTTATCTGCATGTGCACCAAGGCCATTCATTTGGAAGTGGTGAGTGACCTTACTACCGAAGCATTCATAGCAGCGCTACGAAGATTTGTGTCTCGGCGTGGAAAGTGCACTAACATCTACAGTGACAACGGAACCAATTTCCAAGGAGCTCGTCGGCAGTTACCCGAAATGCATAAGCTGGTTATGTCACAGTCGCACAACGAAATCATAGCTGCCACTCTTGCGAAGGATGGAATCGCATGGCATTTTATTCCTCCTGCAACGCCGCATTTCGGAGGCTTATGAAAGGCGGGCGTTAAGTCTGTTAAATTGCACTTGCGTCGTGTCATTGGGGGTTACATTTGAAGACTTGTGTACCGTTCTTTGTCAAATGGAAGCAATTCTAAATTCTCGTCCTTTGTGTTCTATGTCCGATTCAGATTTGAACCCGCTAACTCCAGCCCACTTGCTTATAGGCGAACCACTCACGGCTGTTCCTGAGCCTAATCATCTGGACACTCTTCCGCATTGAAACCATCTGCAAAGTATGACCCAGGGATTTTGGAAGAGGTGGCACGCAGAGTACTTAACAACATTGCAAGAAAGGTCCAAATGGCAGCAAAGCAGTCCAGATATCAAGACTGGTGATGTGGTCGTCGTCAAAGAACCAAATCTACCGCCTACGAAGTGGCTTCTGGGCCGAATCGAAAGAGTTCACCCCGGCGCCGATAACCATGTACGAGTAGCCACTGTCCGAACTACGGCAGGAACGTTTACGCGTCCTATCACCAAATTGGCTCCGTTACCGATGTCCTGAAACTCGTCCAGGGGGGGCGGGATGTTTGTGATTTAACTATTCGTTTAGCCACTGTCCGAACTACGGCAGGAACGTTTATGCGTCCTATCACCAAATTGGCTCCGTTACCGATGTCCTGAAACTCGTCCAGGGGGGGCGGTATGTTGATGATTTAACTATTCGTTTATACCTTAAAATTTATTTGTTAACTTGCGTTGTTTTTCTTGCTGAACATACTATTTTGTTATATTTAATCTGCTCTAATCCTTATTATTATTATTGATCTCCAAACACTATTGCTGGTGCGAGAGTGAGAATTTTTTACAAGATCAGCAAAATAAAGGGAAAACTCCATAAAAAGTTCGCTATCCAACTCTTTTTGTCCGAACGAAGCCAGGCGGGACAGCTAGAACTCGTCTATTCATGTACTTTCAAGTTTATTACACAGATATATATGTAATAAATGGTTATTTGCAAAATCATGAGGTTCCATTCGTAAAAACACGAGATATTAATTTCGCCGATTTTCCCATACACTTGCCCACTGTGCGTTGTCGTGTTCGGTCGCATTTGCTTTTTGATCTCCAAGTTAATTTAATTTGCTATTCCCTTCCGCAATAAATTTTTCTCACTACCTTAAAGTTTGCACAGTTTTCGCTGACGCGCTTTTAAAATCGTTGACCCTCATTTGTCTGTTTACCTAGCGATCGTACTCAAAGTGTATTTTCACCCGTTTTCTTTCAACCTAATTTCATTATTTAATTTAATTGGTGCAGTGATTGAAACTGAACTCGATTAATAATGAAAAAATGTGGATACGAAAATTGTGCCGACAACACCTTATCGTGGCTACTTCAACACATTCGGAGCTCAGGGCTTTGGAAAAGAGTTGGTGGCGGATGAGCCCCTATTAGGCCAACGGCAGTACTCACATCCCCGAAGTGGGTTACTGACATCGGCATCAGCCGATCCCTTGTCCCAGGGTATCAACAAGGGAACTGGCCCTCCAGGTTGGGGGTTGTGCCGTCGGGGTAACTTCCTTACCATGTAAAAAAACATACTTATGAGAGAGACACTAGCTTCGGATAATAATGAATCCCCCCTTATAAGATCACGACCCGGAACGTCCACGGATTACGACCTGCGAGTATGCACTTGGAACGTACGGACGTTGTACACCCCAGGTGCTACTCAAAAACTTGAAGCTGTCCTCGAGCGGTACAAGGTAGATATTACCGCGATTCAGGAGATACGATGGATAGGATCAGGTATGCAGAAACGAAAAAATTCGACTGGGGAGCCAGTCCTATACTTCCCACCGCACATATAACGATCGAGTTAAATTAATATTATTTTTATTTTTGTTTTTGCATAACATAATTAGATAATCAATTTAATGTCAAAGAAAACATTTCTTCAATTTCCCCTGCAATTGTTCGACAAAGAGTTGTTGCGAGTACTTGATAAAAAAACATTTCTTCAATTTCCTCAGCATTCGCTAGACCGATTGTGCTCAAATTCTAATCAGCTCTAAGTTTCACGCTGACAAATAAAACAAAACTAGGTGGGAAGTAAAAACTGCATGATCGTACGTTGTTTCGTTCTTCAGATATCCACAAAGAGTTGTTGTGCGAACTCGAGAATACATTTCCTCAGCAACCGCCTGACCGATTGTGCTCAAAATCTAATCAGCTCTAAGTTTTACGCTGACAAATAAAACAAAAAAACCGCATGGTCCTACGTTGTTTCGTTCTCCAGATATCGTAGGCGGATAATATTGTCACACACACGCACACACACACACACACACACACGCGCGCACGCACGCACGCACACACACACACTCACAGACATCATTTCGAAAATGGGTGCAAACGATTTCAAGTGTATAATAATGTCAAGCTCTGTTCATATCTCGAAACATTTTGATCGGACCGATTACAATACTTCCCTTACCAAGGTGGGAAGTAAAAAATGCGACACTTACTACAGCTGCCAGGAAGCCAAGAATTGTCTTCCATTGTCCGAGTGTATGATTTGCGGTACCCCAAACATATCAAACACATCTTGTTGCAAGAGCTTGAGAACACTGGACGTATTTGCATTTTTCAAATGGTTTTAATAACACGAATTTAGACAGATGGTCAAGTACCACAAATACAAAACTATTATCAGACCTGGATCTGGGAAACGGACCCAAGAAGTCAACATAGATTTTTTAGAACGGACAATCTGTACAAAAATTGTTAAATATTGGAGGACTTGACACTTGGTTGGACGCTTTGCACTGCTTACAAATAGAACACTTGGACACATACTGTCGGATTTGAACAGTCATATTTGGCCAGTAAAAGAATTGCTGAATTTTGTGTAAAGTTTTGCCAATACCACGGTGCGCAGCATGTTGGGAATCATGCGCTCGAGAGATAAGTTCTTCTGTGAAGCTTGTTGGAATTCACAACCTCCAAGTATGTTCGACCGTTGACTCATACACAAAACTCTCCTCTACTTTTAAATCCGGCAATTCCTCTTCATGCTCCTTTATCGTTCGCATGAGGCTTTGATATTCCTCCGACTTGAATTCCTCTGCATCTAAGTCGATTAGAGGGGCAACGCGTTCCATTACTATCGTGTCCATGTAAGCTCGCGACAGAGTATCTGGCACTACGTTTAGGGACCCTTTCCGGTGCTCGATTTCGAAATTAAAGGCCTGCAGTTTAAGGCTCCACCTTGCCAATCTGCCGCTGAGGTCCTTGAGGCCCAACAACCATCGCAGACTAGAAAGGTCAGCGATGATGGTGAACGCCATTCCCTCAACATAAGGCCTACATTTTTGCAGCGCCAAAACCGTTGCCAGGCGTTCCTTTTCCGTGACGCTATAGTTCCCTTGGCATCGATTCAATTCCTGTGAAAAGTATGATATCCGTTACCCTTCGCTTTTGTCGTCGTTTTTCTGGAATAGCACCGCACCTACTCCCGACTGAGAGGCGTCGCATTCGATGAAGAAGCGGCGCGAAAAATCTGGATGGGTGAGTACTGGAACTGTTGTCAGGGGGCTCTTTAGTTTCTCGAACGCTTTCAGTGCCTCATCCGTCATACTGAACTTCTCCTTACTCTTTTTCAGCGTTTCAGTAATTGGGGCAGTCAGGCTAGAAAAATCCATTATAAACCGCCGATACCACCCTGCAAGACCAAGAAGCCTGCGTACCTGCTTTGGGTTTTTGGGGACTGGGAAATCCTCAATCGCCTCCACCTTAGCAGAATCTGTTTTGAGCATCCCAACATCAGTTCCTTAAAGCAGAACTTGGACTTCCTAAGGTTGATGGTTAGATTAGCTCTCCGCAGACACAGGGCCACCTCATCAGTAGGGCAATATTGTTCTCGAAATTAGGAGCTTTGATAAACAAATCATCAAGGTAGACGAAAACCCGATCCCTTAACCGTGCGGGAATAACCTTGTCCATTAAACAGCACATCCTCTGAGCTGCGTTACACAACCCAAAGGGAATGACCGTGAACTGGTACAAGGGTCTCCCCGGCTCTCCAGCGGTATCTGCCAAAATGCATCCTTCAGGTCTACACTACTGATGTAGTAGATATCCTTCAGCCGACTGAGAAGCCCGTCGATATGGGAGAGATGATAAGCATCCATCTTGGTCAAGGCGTTCACTTTACGAGAATCTAGGCAAAATCGATTTTTGCCTGTTTCCGTATAAGGACCACTGGTGAACACCAAGGACTCTCACTCTCCTCAATAACGCCTAGGACTATCATTTGATCTATCTCGTCATACATTAGGGCTTGCACCGCTGGAGAAACAGGGTAGTGACACTGCTTCACGGGAGCTGCATCTCCGGTCTCAATGACATGCTCTTCCAACGCCGTCTTACCGAGCGTGCTGCGTAAAACACAGGAATTTCTGCCTGACCGCTTCCAATCGTGACAGTTGATCCCACGACAGCTCATAAGTATCTGAGCCAGGGTCAATCTCACACGTCACCGAACTTACCACGTTCAGGGCTATTCTGAACGCTTTCCAAAAATCAATGCCAAGGTATACTTCACGATCTAAGGATGGCACCAAGAAAAAGGTAATGCCTTATTTGTTATCTTTAGAGGGGACGTCAGTTATAATCTTGCCCACAATTGATTGGCTCTTAACGTCTGCAGTCTTTACACCCGACTTGAATGGGCAGATCGGTCAGCAGCCTTTCCCCAGGATGCTGACGCTATCACCGCTATCCAGTAAACCCGTTAAAGTTTTTCTTGCTATTTTAATCTTAGCATAGGATCTCGAATCGGTTGCAACATCCAAAATTGTGGCAGCTATGCTACTTCTTACCTCTTTCCTAGCCCTATACCGGTTACTGGCTTTTATTATTTTATTGAAAATGATACATTCTCCATGTTATATTCTTTTAGCCTAATATGCAATGGCCTTATCTTATATAAATTACTATTTGTACTTAAATCTACTCTTTTCTTTTCTTTTTTCATCACATTTATTTTATTATCCGCAGGCAGATGAATGCCATTTTCATGGCTTTGCGGTTCCCCTTCATTTGTGGTGCCTTTTCGGGGGTCACAACAACTAGCAGCCTCGGATACGGAGGATTTTACTGTTGACGACCCTGGCAAACGAAACAAGGACAACGACCTTCGGATCTGCACGTGGAATGTTAGGTCCCTTAACAGACCATGTGCAGCCAAACAATTAGCGGAGGCCCTCAACTGCTGCAAAGCAGATATAACCGCCATCCAAGAAGTGCGGTGGGATGGGCCGGGCAAAAAGAGGATGGAAAACTGCGACTTATACTACGGCGATTGCTATCGACAACAAAAGCAGCGCTTATTTGGTTGTGGATTTGTCGTTGGAGGCAGACTTAGGCAAGAAGTCTTAAGCTTCAGGTATGTAAGCGAACGCCTCACGACAATCCGCATCAAGGCTAAATTCGCCAACATTAGCCTGATATGCGCACATGCCCCCACAGAGCTCTTGGACAAGACATACGAGCAGTGCCCTAGCCATGACATTAAGATTGTCCTAGGCGATTTTAACGCAAAGCTAGGAAGAGAGGGTATCTTTGGTAGTACTGTTGGAAAGCACAGCCTACACGACACCACCTCCGATAACGGATTTAGGCTGGTCGACTTTGCTGCGGGGCGGAACGTTGTCGTAGCTAGTACGCGGTTCCCACATCTCGATATCCACAAAGGAACATGGAGATCTCCTGATCAATCAACCGTCAACCAGATTGACCACATTGCGATCGACGCAAGGCACTCCTCCAGTATTATGGATGTACGAACGTTCCGAGGGGAAAACATTGACTCGGACCACTACCTTGTTGTAGCCAAGGTACGACTGCGGATATCCCGAAAACCGCCAAGACAAGGGAATACTGTGAGGAAGTTTGACGTCGGACGACTGCAATCGCAAGAGATCACCAGATCCTTTTCCGATCGAGTCTCTCTCAATCTCTCAAGAGGTCCTATGCCGCCAGCATCAAGTATTGAAGACCAGTGGCAACATTGCCAAAAAGCCATTAGAGATGTGCTGGGTTTCACTCGGCCACCACAACGAAACCCCTGGTTTGACGACGAATGCCGGCAAGCACATGCAGCGAAACAAGAGGCATACCAAGCGGCGCTGCATAGAAAGACCAGAGCTGCTCGCGAGCTCTACGGGCAGAAGAGGAGAGACGAACACAAGCAAAGCAAAAATCACCCGAAGAATTTTCCTCTCGAAACAGCCAAGAGCAACCTCATCCGCTTTAGACAGAGTCCATACCTCTGCGCCGTAGAGCAGGACTGGGACGATTAAGGACTTATAAAGGGTCACCTAAGTTGCTGGGGAGAGGGCTTTGCTACTCAATTGCCTTCTTAGCCCAAAGAAACAGCGATTGGCAAGAGTTATTCTTCATTTAATCTCAGCGCCGGTGTCATTGTCTGAATTTATAGCGGAGCCTAGATAGACAAAGTCCATAACTACCCCAAAGTTATAGTTGTCTATAGTGACGTTCTGTCCGAGACGTCAGTGTTGGGAGTCCTTTCTTGTTGACAGCATATACTTTGTCTTGCCCTCATTGACCTCACTATCGATTATTGAAATATAATTTACATTGGAATAAAATCAATTTGCCACTCAAGTGCAAGTTCGAACTTAACCCATATACTTACCCATCACACAATTCATTAATTCATCAAAATCGTAAATGCGATTAATCTCTCGCGCCCAGTTTCATCATTCATCATAAATCAGAGCGATCGGCGATCAACGATCAACGACGAGCATCTTCACATCTTGCCCCGAAAAATCATCATCCAACAAAAGAGCCTCTAAGCTTAATTCGCTCTTCAGCATAGACGAAGTCGCCTACGATCATACATATTATTCATTACATATTATTCATTTTATCAATTTGCACGATCGATTCGTCTCACTAGAATCGAAGTAATCACTAATCCTCAGCAGCAGTGGACAACATCCAGTTCAGCTTGCAGTTCCTACATTATCGCGACACTCAACACATCCGCACAGTGGTTCAGGAGCGGAAAAAAATCAAATTTTCGAATGTTCTATATTGAAATATATGTTATTACAATTTCATAATAGAATAGTCAGGGAATTAAAATCGACTGGCATTTTCTAAAAGTACCGTTACATTGCAGAAAAAACTAGGTCTGAAGTCAAAAGATAAAAATTCGGTCGATTTCAAAAAATAATTGCATGATGTATGAAGAAAAATGTTATGTAGTAAAAGTTATTCAAGAAAAAAAAAGTTGATCATATTTTATTAACCAGATAATAAATATATTATTTTAAGCAGAAGTCAATAATACCATCCACCATTTTCTGCTCTGTGTGAGTTAAACATAGGCGTACCTTTTTAACGCAAGCCTTGTCTTTTGTTAACTGTACAAAACGTGCGGCGGGAAGCGGTGAGCTGTGGCATGGCTGCATTGATGCACTGCATTATTAGTTATATTAACAAACAGATTCCAGCTGCAAAGACCTGCGGGTTCGGCTTCAAGTTCAAATAAATCACTTTGGGTTCTACTTATTTACTTTTGCGAATAATATGATTGGTGCCGCGCTATTTAACTGTTATTTAGGAAAATTAAAGTGGCTTTCTAGTGAGTAGGAAAGTACGAAGGAAAATCCCATACCACTAGAAGCAGAGGGAGACTGTTTCTCTTGTGCATTAGCATTCTTCTACAACCCCTTAGGGAAAAAATAAAAATTATATTTAAAAAAAAAAATGTTTCTTTTGTTATTTTAATAATATTAATTACAGTAAATTACATGTACTTTGGTGAAAATTTCATCAAAATCGGTTCAGTACTTTTAGAGATAATGAATTATTTCCGCGCTCCAATATGACTTGAACTACTGTGCATCGTAGAAAAAACAAAAAAAAAATTCGACTGGGGAGCCAGTCCTATACTTCCCACCGCATATTATGTTATATCAAAAACAGTGATATTGTTATTTATTTAATAATTAAAGAAAACATGCATAGAGAGCGGAAAATTCGAAGACACACTGTTTAATATACAATAGTTCCACAAAGAGTTGTAGCGCGAACTCGGAAAAAAAAACGTTTCTTAAATTTCCTCAGCATCCGCCAGACCGATTGTGCTCAAAATATAATCAGCTCTAAGTTTTATGCAGACAAATAAAACAAAAAAACAGCATGGTCCTACGTTGTTTCGTTCTCCAGATATCGTAGGAGGAAAATATTGTCACACACACACACACACACGCACACACACACAGACATCATGCCGGACGGGCTGGTGAGGCTAAGCTCAGGCAACTATGGGGGTCACAGGCGGCGGATGGTGGACGGCCTACAGAAATGTAGGTTAGCTGCGAATACCCAATAAGCAGTCCCCGACCAAGAGCGGCAGAGAAGGAGGGCGTGGCTTAAAAGGTCAAAGGAACCCCTATGAACTCTCTGTGACAAGACGAATAAGCACCGTCTTCCATATAAGGGCTCCCCACCTCACAAGGTGGCTACGAGGGATACAGCAGGGAGATAAATGGCGAGATCTGGACGTACCCGCCACACCGTGACATACAAAGCGTAATTCAACTTACAAACTGCCAACCTCATCCGCAAGTGATATACCCTGCTTACGGCTGACGAGGCTCTGGCGACCGAGTAGGGGCGGTATAACCTCCAACCCGAACGACGTGACAACGGAGAACCACGTAGGAGCGATCGTGGATGCGGCCAGCATTCACTTATATACTCGTACATACATATACATATGCAGGATATAACCGGCTGAGAGCATTCTCAGCATATTCATTAACGCAGCCATTGGCATTAAGACCGAGCCCAGTAAAGTCTTAATTACGGTATACTGGAAACAACGTTTAGGATTTGAAGCTATAAGGGCTGACGTTTGTAGTATTCTGTTACCTGAGTAAGCAAGAGTGAAATCCTGTTGAAATGGCTTTCAGGCTAATGCTTCAAGCGCCCCCGTCCCGTTAAAACCCTGGCAGGACTCAAGGAACGCTCAATATTTCGTCGCCATTAAGTTGGTGGTGTAGGTACAGATGTAACATTCCTGTTTAGCACCGATCTGGCTCTGGCATAAGACCCCATAAGGGCTTGTGCCAACCTCTGCATGGCCTCACTGCTTGCATAGATAACCATGGGATCCTAAGGTGACTACACACCCGAATATTGATAACGGCCTTGAGTGGGGACCCAATAGAAATGATTACAATCAAAAACATAAACCAAGAAACCATCGGTGAAAACAAGGAGAACGAAGCAAATCCCTTTCAGAGGAATTCAAGGGTGCTAAGGTCACCAGTGAATACGGCTTCAACCCCTCAGAGGAGTCTAGAAGAGGACATGGCACCGCAATCAGCCACCCAGCCGTCCGTTTTCCACAAGCTGGGAGAACAAATTAAAACCCTGGTGGAAATGCTGGAGGATGGTAAGAGGCGCTCCATCCACCAACCAATGAGAGACGCTATCGAAAGCATCAAGGCGCTGTACGAACTATCGGCGATCGAGATGCACGACGAGAAAGCCAAGGCGGTTATACGGAAAAATAATGCCTCGCAGACATCTCCATGGTTAAAACCAGCAACAGACTTAAAAAGAAGACCGGAGTCCAGCAGTGAAACACCAAGTCTTAAACGCCGGAAGAACCCATTAACCTCTGTTAATGAAGACAACGCACTTCAGAGCAAAGCGGTAGCCCAAAATAATAGGAAGGCTGAGAAAAGTGCGAAAGGCAAGACAGACAAAAAGGCTGAAAAAAAGGCTGAAAAAAAGGCTGAAAAGAAAGCTGACAAAACCGCGAGCCAAGACGACAACGCGTGGTCAAAAGTCGTTAGAAAAAAGAAGGAAACCAAGAAGCAAAAGAGGTTCGTTAAGGAGAAACCGCGACCCGATGCAATTGTGGTGGCAACCAAGGGAGAACTCTCCTATGCAGAAATGCTCCGCAGAGTTAAGGCAGATCCCAAGCTTGGCAATCTGGGTGAGTCTGTTACAAGGATAAGACGGACCCAGAAAGGAGAAATGCTGTTCCAACTGAACGAGACAGGGGAAAAAACCGAACAGTTCAAGGGAATAATCGGGGAAACGCTCGGCGCCGAGGCCGAGGTCCGAACGCTAACCCATCGAACCACGGTGGAAATTAAGGATATCGATGAGGTCACCACCAAAGAGGATATTTGCGGAGCCATTAAATCCCAGTTCCATCTGAATGGGGTAAGCGAAGCTGCCGTCGTGAGCCTAAGAAAGGCCTACGGAGGCACCCAAATCGCGACGATTGTGTTGCCGGCAAACAGCGCAAATATAATGCTGAAGCTGGGTAGGATCAAGATTGGTTGGGTGAGCTGCCGCATCCGAGCGCGCACAGCATTAACAAAATGCTTCAGGTGCTTAGAATTTGGACACACGGCGCGCCACTGCAAGAGCGAAAATGACCGATCCAAACAATGTAGGAGATGTGGGGAAGAAGGTCACATAGCCAAGACATGCGCAAAGAACCCATATTGCGAACAATGGTGCAAAAAACACGTTCCGCAAAGCAGGTAAGGGGTCCATCATAGACATCACCTTTATGAGTAATTCACTCCTGCTTAAAACGAAGTGGCGAGTCAGCGAAGAATATACGCACAGCGACCACCAGGCGATTATATTCACAATTAATAAAGAGAGACCCAGACCGCGCCCTAAATTAACAGGACCGAAGGGGAAAGACACGTTCTTCGACGAAGACGCCTTCGAGGAAATGATGAATACTGACTTCGCATACAGCAGTGGAGGAGCGGAGATCCTATCGCACCAGCTGACGCAAGCAATCACAACCGCGTGCGATGCAGCAATGCCCAGAAGGTCAGCTGGCAGAAGGAATGAACCTTGCTACTGGTGGAACGAAGAAGTCAAGACGCTCAGGGCAAAGTGCCTCCAAGCACGACGCAGATCCCAACGTTCCAGGGGAAGACCAGAGTTCCAGAAACGTCTAGCTATCTTTAGGCTGGCAAGACGCGACCTAGAAAAGGCCATTAAGGCAAGCAAGGCAAGATGCTTTAGACATCTCTGCGATGAAGCAGATCTGGACCCCTGGGGGTTGGCATATCGGATGGTGATGAAAAAGCTAAAGGGCAGCAGGTCCCCACAAATATCCTGCCCCACAATGCTAAGGACAATAGTAGAGCATTTATTTCCTCATAGACCATCTACTTTGTGCACCATCACGAGGGAAACCAACGCAGAACATATCCCGGCAATCACGTCAGAGGAAATCCATGAAGCATGCAGTAGGATAGGTGACAACAAAGCGCCCGGACCCGATGGCATCCCCAACAGGGCAGTTAAAACTGCCGTAAGGAAGAGACCGGACCTTTTTATAGCAACGATGCAAAAGTGCCTTGAGGATGGGGTCTTCCCAGAACCATGGAAACTCCAACATCTGGTGTTGCTACCAAAAGGAGACAAGCCACCCGGGGAGCCATCGTCATACCGGCCAATATGTCTGCTAGATACAATGGGAAAGATCCTGGAACGTATCATATACGGCAGACTACTAGCGGTGGCAGAGGAGAATAGAGCTTTGTCCGACGACCAGTATGGATTCTGAAAATCGCGTTCTACCGTCGATGCCATAAAGGCGGCAGTAGATACAGCAGCTGAAGCAATACTGGGGACTAGGTGGCGATGGGGCACAAAGAAGTACTGAGCAGTAGTAACGCTCGAGTTAAAAACGCCTTTAACTCGGCGGACTGGTTATCCATTAGAAGATCTCTAGCCAGAATGAGCACACCGTATTACCTGATGAGGATAGTCACGAACTATCTCACCGACAGGAAACTGAGGTATCAGACCGACGACGGCTTAAAATACTATGACGTTACCGCGGGTGTCCCACAAGGGTCGGTCCTTGGGCCTCTTCTGTGGAACATAATGTATGACGGAGTTCTGCGACTTACGCTACCACAAGGAGTGAGGGTGATCGGCTTTGCTGACGATATTGCCGTGGTTACCGTGGCCAAACACATCCACGAGATAGAGTCCGCCACCAATGAAGCAGTCGCAAAAATCGAAAATTGGCTAGAGTCTGCCGGCCTTGAACTGGCTGACCACAAGACCGAGGCTGTCTTAATATCCAGCCGAAAGACTGTGGAATATGCAAGTTTCCGCGTTGGAAATCAAACCATCAAGTCTAAGGGGGCGTTAAGATACCTAGGAGTAATGCTCGATAACAGGATGAACTTTCAAACGCACGTCGAGTACGCTAGCCGAAAGGCATCACAAACGCAAGCAGCGCTTTCCCGAATCCTGCCAAACATCGGTGGGCCTGGATATGCCAGGAGGATCCTGCTATCCAGAGTGGTCAGCTCCATCCTTTTATACGCTGCTCCGGTCTGGGCGGGGGCACTTATAACGACGGAAGTAAGAAGAAAGCTCTCGTCAACATACAGGCTCTGCGCAATTAGAACGATAAGCGGTTTCCGAACAATCTCGGACGAAGCAGCCTGTGTTATAGCCGGAATGATTCCCATCGACATCCTCGCCAACGAGATGCAAAGGATCTACCTTAGGCGAGTCGCAAACCGGCAAGAAGCCATCATTACTAGGAGGGTAAAAGCGGAAGAGAGGGCAACATCTGTAGCACTGTGGCAAACAAGATGGGATAACACGTCAAAAGGCAGGTGGACCCACAAACTGATCCCGATCATCGAGGACTGGACAAAAAGACCACGCGGGGACTGCAACTACCACCTTACACAGTTCCTTTCCGGGCATGGCGGCTATCGAAAATATCTTCACAGATTTGGACACGATAGCTCGCTCTTTTGCCCAGAATGTCCAGACGAAGAGGAAGACGCGGAGCACGCAATGTTCCACTGCCGGCGCTTCGCAGAAATAGGAATTAGACTGCCAAGCCCGCAGCTTCTATTAAGCCAAATGGCGAGGTCAGATAACGACTGGCTGGAGGTCTGCTCCTACATTACGAGGGTGCAGATTGAATTGAGAAGGCTCGAAAGATTAAGAAGGGCCGACACGGCACACGTGGACAACATAGCATAAATTGCTAACCAGCCCCGCGAAGTAATACCTAACGGCAGTCCCGCGGGGAGAGTGGTTGAAGTGTGCTGGGTGTGGATTAGTACGTAGGCGCATTCCCGGAATCGAGTAGCCGGGTACATGAATCGTACATGCTAGTAGCACGGGCCGCTAGTATCTTTAGAAGATTACCACATCCTTTGGCGCAACCAAGAAAAAAAAAAAAAAAAAAACACACGCACACACACACACACACACACACACACAGAGACATAATTTCGAAAATGGGTGCAAACTATTTCTAGTGTATAGTAATGTCAAGCCCTGTTCATATCTCGAAACTTTTTGATCGGACCGATTACAATACTTCCCCTACTAGGTGGGAAGTAAAAAAATTTCCTGTTGATAAAATTGTTTGTTCGTACGGATCACAGCAGAAGATCATCTAATTCAAGTGTAAAACAGATACGTGAAGTTCTTTTTAATAAGTGCAAGTAATTATTTCTGTATAAATATACATATAAATCTTGATAAACGCGCTTGTAAGATTCGTAATTTTCTAAGACAAAAAAATTCGACTTTGCCCAAAGTTTTTACAACTCAACAATATCAAATTTTAGAATCAGTGCCTAATATGTATAAGGGATTCGAATACGAAAGCACAAAAAACCAAATTACTTCAACAGCCAAAACAAACTCAACAAAATCACTGCTTGTTTCATACAAAGTCCAACAGTTGAAGTTGTCGCTTATGCATAATTTCTCATTCCCTTCGACTTTGCCCTAAGTTTTTACAACTTTCTATTCCTGATAGGATTACAAAAATCAAAATGTTTAATTAATAATTAATTAACTGTTTTTCATCAACCCATGTGGTGAACGATTGCCAAAGCCAATTTACCTGCAAGCTGTGTCGACGACGGCATCACACACATTTGCATAATCCCGCTCAAGTGGAAAATTGTCAAACTTCTCCTTTGGTCAATGCAAATGTCCCGCATTCCAGTACCTCTCAACAAATCTCCGCACAAAATATACAGTCCACTAATCTACCAGTTCCATAATTTTTTTCTAAAACCTGTGAACGTGTCATTCTTGCTACTGCTTTGATTGATATCTACCACCTTGGTATTAAATTCACCCTACGTGCTCTTCTCGATCCTGGATCGGAGGCGAGTTTCATTTCCGAAGATGCACAGTGAAAATTACGTCTTCCTGTAAAGGCCATTCAAGCCAACACATCAGGTATAAGTGCCGTTGTGACGACAACATCCTCAAAGCTATGCTCCATAGTTTTGATGTCGAGACACATGGAGTCGTTTACCACATCGGTTAATGCCATTGTTTTAAAAAGCCTAACAGGCAATTTATCCTCTTTTAATGTTAATTGCGAGGATTTAGCAGGTCGTTTCGATTTCGAACTCGCCGATCCCTTCTTTTATAATTGGAGCAGATATATATCCATCCATTATTCATGATGGTATAAAACCGAACGTACTTGGTTCATTAGTTGCCCAAAATACTGTCTTTGGGTGGGTCTTATCTGGTCCTTTAGCTCAAGGAAACTTTAAAAGCTTTCATACTATTCTATCATTCTTTTCTGAAACTTCGTTAGACAAACAGGTTTCTAAATTCTGGGAATTTGAAGAGGTTCCAGAACATAAATCGCTTACTGCAGAAGACAAGTTTTGCGAAAAACTCTACTCTGATACAAAAACTTGTGACAGTAATGGTCGCTATATTGTACGCCTTCCCTTTAAAGATTCTGCTCCCAGGTTGGGTGATTCTAGAGCTGTTGCACTTCAACAATTTTCACGTAATGAAAGATCGTTATCTAAAAACATCGACCTTTATTCAAAGTACAACGATGTGCTCGAAGAATACATCACCCTGGGACATATGAAGATAGTACAAGCACCCGATATTCGTGATAAACAGGGAACTCTTTATTATTTGCATCATCACGCTGTGCTAAAGCCAGATAGCCTTACCACAAAAGTCCGAATTGTCTTTAATGCGTCAAATTCTTCAAGTAATGGTGTGAGTCTCAACGATATTCTCCATGTTGAACCATCATTACAAACTGATCTCATGAATCTCATATTACGATGTCGATTCTATCGATACGTGTTCAGCGCTGACATTGAAAAATTGTATCGGCAAATCTGGGTACACCCTGAACATATGTACAACTGTGAACACGAAAATAGCAGTGCCTAGGTACAAATAATTATACCAGCTTTTATTTAAAATAATTAACTCACTCCTTTGCCTAATGGGTGAAATTATTTAGCCATGAGTTATAGCCGGAGAGCCAGCGCCAAAAAAACTGTTTGAATTTACTAAACCCGGTTTTTTGCCAGTTGATTACAGTAGTTGTGTACACAAACATACTGCGGTCAGTTAAGCGAACTGTAGAACAGGTGTCTCAGAACCGTTATCAAACCTGTCATGATTTCGGTGGTAATAAAATGAATTTACTAAGGCTGAAAATTGTTATACGAATTGCATATAAATAACAGTTATGTCAGTCAGTCAGTTGAATGTCGGGACGGAGCTGGTCAGTCAGCCCCAATGTATGTACAATAAACAAATAACGTGCAATTCATTTACTAAACTTCAAATTCTTTGAAGGGTACTAAATTATATATTAATCATAAATTAGATGGTCAGTCAACCATATTGTGGGACAAAGCCCGTTAGTCAGCAAAAAATCTATGCACTTACAACATGCGTCTTATTCGTGTAAATCCACAATTTTTTGGATAAACATTGTACGATTTCTCCCTAACTTTGGTAAATAAGCTTAAACTTAATAAGATAATTATTAAGGGTAATATGAAGATAAAGTTTCAGGAAGAATATTGAATCCGCGTAAAAAATGGTTAGTTTTATCGCACTTTGACCAATTTAGGTCCTAAAATCGATCTTGTTTTTGTGTCAATCGTTTAAATTAACTTAAAAAAAAAACAAGTAGCACCTTAAAAAAGTGAATAAGAGGATGCAAAAACTTAAAAAAATAACAGTTCAAAACATTTGTCAATTACAAAACAATCCCAAAAGCAAGTTGCCTAAGCGAAGCGGAAAAGGGTAAAACTCGAGGCTATAAGGACGATGGTTAAAATGCAGTGAAATCTCTGTGCATGATGATTTTATAGCTCAATTAAGTCTTCTCTAGTTTCCAACTGTCTTCTTCCTACGTAAGTTTTCCATGATATCCATCCCCAAACATTTTTCATTATCTTCAAGTCAGGTGAGTATGGTAGCCATGTCACAAGTTTTACATTTTGACCCTAAGTCAAGGCTTTGGTTAATCATGCGGAAGAAACTTAGACTGAATGAAGAATGCCGAAATCAGCGGCTTAGTTTTGCCAAGCAATATCTCCGATGGGACAGAGAATTTAATTGAATTGAAAAGAAATTGAATAGCACGTTATTTGTTTATTGTACATACATTGGGGCTGACTGACCAGCTCCGTCCCGACATTCAACTGACTTACTGACATAACTGTTATTTATATGCAATTCGTATAACAATTTTCAGCCTTAGTAAATTCATTTTATTACCACCGAAATCATGACAGGTTTGATAACGGTTCTGAGACACCTGTTCTACAGTTCGCTTGACTGACCGCAGTATGTTTGTGTACACAACTACTGTAATCAACTGGCAAAAAACCAGGTTTAGTAAACTCAAACAGTTTTTTTGGCGCTGGCTCTTAGACTATTACAAATTGCTCCACAAAGAGTTGTTGCGCAAACTTGATAGAAAACATTTCTTCAATTTCCATAGCATCCGCTAGACCGATTATGCTCAAAATCTGATCAATTTTACGTTTCATGCTGGCAAACATAATTAAAAAAATTCGACTGGGGAGCCAGTCCTATACTTCCCACCGCACACATAACGATCGAGTTGAATTAATATTATTTATTTTTATTTTTGTTTTTGCATAAAATAATTGGATAATCAAATTAATGTCAAAGAGAACATTTCTTCAATTTACCCAGCAATTGTTCGACAAAGAGTTGTTGCGCGAACTTGATAAAAAACATTTCTTCAATTTCCTCAGCATCCGCTAGACCGATTATGCTCAAAATCTAATCAGCTCTAAGTTTCACGCTGACAAATAAAACAAAACTAGGTGGGAAGTAAAAACTACATGATCGTACGTTGTTTCGTTCTCCAGATATCCACAAAGAGTTGTTGCGTGAACTCGAAAACACATTTCTTAAATTTCCTCAGCATCCGCCTGACCGATTGTGCTCAAAATCTTATCAGCTTTATGTTTCACGCTGACAAAAAAAACCGCATCGGCCTACGTTGTTTTGTCCTCCAGATATCGAAGGCGGAAAGAATGATCACACACACACACACACACACATGCACACAAACACAGACAGCATTTCGAAAATGGGTGCAAATGATTTCTAGTGTATAGTAATGTCAAGCTTTGTTCATATCTCGAAACATTTTGTTCGGACCGATTGCAATACTTCCCCTGCCAAGGTGGGAAGTAAAAAGGCTTCATGGAATGAAAGCATTTTGACAAAAAGGAAATGCTGAAATTTAAAACACAACATGTCGTCGAAGCAGAAGGTTCGTACGGAGGAAACTTTTTCCATACATTTTCTGCATGCAGGTAGCCACTGGAGTTGCACATTGCTCGACGCACGGCCATCGAATATTTCCGTCAAAAACGGCCCGCAATGAATATTGTGATAAAACGTTATCAATTAAAATACCCGTCTTTTTGGATGTTGATTAAAGACTGAACTCTCCTCATATCGGTGAGAGTCAATGCAGTGTCATCGCCCGGTTCAGGTGAAACATGATCGTTGCGACGAGCATTTCGTGAGAAACAAAATATGCAACGGGAGCATATTTATCGTGGGACAATATTTGTTCCCACGAAATGTTTCACGTAGCAGCAGAACGCGAATTTACACCTGATCCGATAGATAACACCACATTTCCTCCCCCCTTTTTAAAAGAGCTCATAATTTATTTGATATAAATTGTTTTTTTTTTTTTTTTTTTCATTACATACGTTTACAATTAGATCTTAGAAGTACCTTAACTTAAATCTATCTACAAGTAGAATCCAGAACCAAATATGACATGTTGCTTCCTTACATTTAGCATTTATTTGCTTTTTATTTCAATGTTTTTCTTTTTTTTTTTTATTACACAGTAACACTTAACAATCTAGACTTACAATATATTTTCTATTTTTTTTTTTTTTTTTTTTTATTTATTTATTTATTTATTTTTTTTTTTTACTAATTTACATATTTTTGTTTGTATTCTTACACAGTTCTCTTAATATTAATTACAAGCTAAGAAAAGAAGAGAGGAATCATTAGAAAAGTTAAACAATATTTACGCTTTTGGATTTTATATCCATAAGAGGAATTGCAGTTGGGATTTGATCTATTAGGATATTTGGAAGACTCTGTGTTGGCAAAAGGGATGATGTTGGGAAGGTGGGTTCTACGTTATTTTGGTCTGAATGGGTTGGTTTATGCCTTGAAATTCTTTCGCGGATTTGGGGGGTCTGCTTCTTGGACACTATTGCTCTATAGAACCGTGTGCTAGTATTATGCAATCGAAATAAGGACGATTGTTAATAACGCCCCATACGACCAGGTTATGGCTTTGTTTTGTTTGTTCTTATCAAGCGCATCTTGTTCGTGCCTAATGTCTTCTAAGTCTCTGGTTAACAAAGCGAGTTGGTTAACAGAGTCTGAAGATTTGATCACTTCAGGTGTTGGCGGCTGATTATGGACTGTCAATAAACTATGCATTTCGAAATCTAAATGGTGAGTGCCATTTTTTTGCAGTGCAGATTGAAACGACGACGAAACATTACAGCTGTAAGAGCGGTGTGAAGTCAGTACTACGGCATTAGTATGTAGTTCACATCCGCTGTCAATTTTAATAATTCCTATATTTTGAATGTCGTAGTAGCTTGAATTTTTATCGCAAATATATCTTATCCGTTGCCTTCCCGGAGAGACAAAAATCCAAGAGTTTCTGTCGGCTAATTCAAAAAAAAACATTATTATTAATCGCCATCACTCTAGGACGACATGATTCCGGAAGTTTTTCGTTAGCTGCCATTAATTCAAATTCACAGCACTGCTTGGCATAAGCGATTTGGAGTGTGCGAATATTTGAGCAGACAAAGAATTTGTCGTTGATGTTCGAACAGTTCCGTAGATCGACTCTGTTCATCAGAACGAAAAAATGTTGGTCACTTCCAACAAGCAACAGTTCTTTCGATGGAATGATGGTTGAAAATAGTTTGCTGCTTTTCATAGGAATAGGTATGGGGGTCATTTGATAAATCGTGTAAGGTTTTCCCCAAACAATTGGAAACTTAATTATGAAATTAATGCTGTGTTTTGTAGTGTAAGCAGTGAGCGACATTGATTTTAAAAGGTAATTAATATTATTCATTGTGAGTGGCATAGGCCACGAAGAGTCGATCTGAAAATGCTTTTGTATTTCCGACAATTTTTCAAGAAGTTCTGTCGGAGCAATTATGTACGGATGAATTAGACCTTGTCTAGTGGCTTGGAGGGTATCAAATAGACGGGTGATAAAGAATGTAAAATAAGTTGCTGTGGTTTGAAATTCTTAGAGATTTTCTAACAATAATATCTGAGCTTCATTTTTATAGTCTTCTTGAAATATTATGTTTTTCATTTCTTCAAGTTTCCTCTGAATGAGCTCAAACCGAGTTTTGATCCTCTCAGAATTATTTTCGGTTGTATTCAAATTAGCTACAATTTTGTAAAGAATCGTTGTTTGCTTTTTAAGCAAAGCTGAGTGAACCTTAGAATCGGATTTAAGATTGTCGATGGCTTGATTGTAGTACTCTGCGTCTGAACTATCCAGTGTCCCAAATAGATGTCTAGAAACAGTTCCAACGGCATTAAACCAACCCCTCCTAACTCTATGACTCTGATTGTCTTCAACATTATCGAAACCTAGGATGCTGGTTGCTATTTGGAAACGTTTATTTATGTCCTCCATGGTGTTGCTCGATAAGTACATAAACTTATTACAACCGAGGCGATCATAACTACTAGCAGATGTATTTTCACAATGAGACCTCAATTCTTTGAATAAATTATTAAGATCCTTATGTAGGTAAAAGAGTTGCTCCAGGTCCGACTGAATTATAATGGTCCAATGTGATTTGGACATGTGACCTTCGCCAATGTCTTCATAGTAAAGACCCCAGTTATGTGTTATCGGTGTTATATCCAGATGATTTGTCATAACGAAGCCAACCATGAACTGGAATATTAGGAGTAGTCCTAACAATCGATTCATTGTGTTATATGTATATTTCCTACGAGAAAATCAGTTTTAATTTATAAATATGTGGCTTGTAAAACTATGTTAAATTAAAATGTTACAGAAAATGCTAGAAATCAATCGTATTCGTAAAAATGTTTTAGTCTATTATTGTGAACCCTTTCTAACTTATTGCCCCGTAGAATGGAGGTATTTACGTTATTATGTACCTCTTTAACTTCAAAGGGACCTGTGAATAGGGAGACAAGTTTATTTTTTCGATTCATGTCTTGAAGAAGAACCTTGTCCCCTACTGTGAAATATTGTGGGTTAACTTTCCTGTCATAATATTTTTTTGGATTTTACTTTGCTATTATCAAGGTTGATTCTCGCTATTTTATAAGCCTTTTGTAACTTATGTCTGAGCTCAAAGAAATAGTTCTCATGATCATAGATTGGTGTAGGATGTCTCTTTATGTTATTAGGAATCTCAGATGTAAAACCAAATAACACGTCCACTGGAGTTAATTTTGTACTTGAATGAGGGGTGTTATTATGCACATACATCGCTTGACGTAACCACTCATCCCAATCGGCTGGATAATTCTTTGAGAACGTGCGTAGGTATTCAACCAAAGGGCCATGATTTCTTTCCAGTGCCCCGTTTGACTGTGGGTGGTAGGCGGTAGTCTCAACCTTTTTTATATGTAGGAACTTACAAAGTTTTTTAAAAAGCTCACTACAAAAGTTAGTACCACGATCCGTTAACAATTGGCTTGGTATCCTATATCTACTGATAATTTCGTCAAAGAACACTTTAGCAACAGTGCCGGCTTCTGCGTTTGGAAGCGGATAGCAGTCCATAAAACGCGTTAAATCGTCTTCGAAGGTCAATATAAACTTGTTGCCGCGGATGGTTGTTGGCAAGGGTCCGACTATATCCATAAATACTTTCTCAAAGGGTTGTTTAGATGTTTTGGAAATCATCATAGGCATCAACGTTCTTTTGGATTTTTTGTTCAATTGGCACTGTTTGCATGCCTTAACGAATTTTTTAATATCTGCAAACATATTCTTCCACTTGAAATTGGGTCTTATTCTTAGGTATGTTTTAAGGACACCCTGATGTCCACCTAAAGGGGTGTTGTGGTAGTTTTCCAGAATTTCGTTGATGTTTTCTCTCTCCGTAAGAATAAACGCTTTATTATTGCAACAATCTTGCGAGGCTTCCATTTTATCTGATTCACTTACAAAATTTTCGCATTCATCGTCAGAACTGGAGGTAGAACTATTATCGTTACTGCAGTCCCTAGATCGCATTCGGTTCTTTTTAGCAGATTCTTGTTTGTCGTCCGACAGGCTTTCTTCATTATGCGTCTTATTTGCTTCAGCCCTTGTGACTACAAACGTATTACTTTTGTGAAAATCTGTTCCTAGAGTACCGCGTAGCGCTAAATTTGTTTCATCCTCCACGTCTGAATCCATAGAATGATGTACGTCGGCTTTGACTATCATTTGCCTATTTTCCCTGAGCTGTGACTTACTATTGGGCATGACATCACCGTGGGGAATGCGGCTAAGGGCGTCGGCATTGCCATTACTTTTGCCCGTTTTATATTCAATAGTGTAATCAAATTTAGAAATTTTTAGTATAAGCCTAACTATACGTGAGGATGAGTCTTTTGCTTTAAGGACTCCTCTTAACGGCTTATGATCTGTATAGATCTTAAAATGCCTGCCTTGAAGGTAGCAACGGAAGTTCTTTACTGCCCACACTATTGCCAAAAGCTCTCTTTCTGTAGTCGAATAGTTCTTTTCCGCAGAGTTTAAAGCGCGACTAGCGTATGCAATGGGAAGGTCTTCTCCAATAGGACCCTGTGAAAGTACTGCTCCTAGAGACTCATTGCTAGCATCTGTGGCGAGTAGAAAAGGCTTTTCAAAGTCAGGATATCTTAAGATAGGAGGATTGGTCAATATTGTCTTTATTTTGAAAGCAGATTCGCATTTGTCATCCCAGACAAACTTTACATCTTTGCGAAGTAATTTTGTGAGCGGCAACGTTAGCTCTGCATGATTTTTTATAAATTTCCGATAATAGTTACAGAGGCCAAGAAAAGATTGTACTCTTTTCACATTATTTGGACTAGGGTAATTTAAAACGCATGCGACTTTGTCTGGATCAGGTAAAGCTCCAGTATGTGTGCATCTATGTCCTAAATAAGTCACTTCTTTTCTAAGAAAATTACATTTTTCAGGTTGGATTTTTAGTCCATTTAGCTTAGTCGGTCAAAAACAGATTTAAATTTTCTATTGTGGTCCTCAATATTTCTAGCAAAAATGACTATATCGTCAATATATACAAAACATTAAATTCCTTGGAGGCCTGTCATCGCATAATTCATTAATCGCTGAAAGGTAGCTGGAGCTCCTTTCAGACCAAACGGCATTCGTAAAAATTCATAATGACCGTAAGGCGTACTGAACGCAGTTTTTTCCCGATCTTCTGGGTTCACAAGCACCTGATGGTAACCGCTCCTCAGGTCAAGGGTAGTAAAATACCTAGAGTTGCCTAGCTGATCGAGTATGTCCTCTATTCTTGGTAAAGGATACGCGTCACCCACGCTTTTTTCATTAACTTTTCTGAAATCAATGACGATTCTCCAACGCTTTTGACCGTCTGGACCTGGTTTTTTTGGGACTACCAACAAGGGTGAATTCCATGGGCTTTTACTGGGTGTTATGATATCCTCCTTGAGCATATCATGTATTTGTTGGTCAATAAAAGGTCGTTGGGTATCAGGTAATCTGTACATTTTGGAATTAATGGGTGCTTGATCTTGTACTATCGGAATCTTATGCATTATAGATGTTGTATGTGTAAGTTTATCTCCCGGGAGACTGAATACATCATTATACTCATGACATATTTGTAGTACACTCTCCCTTTCTGACAGACCTAGTGTCTTATCAAAGAGTAAACTTTCAGTCAAAAGTTTTTTGCGTTTTTGAGAGAGAAAATTGGGATTTTTTGCGCTATTTAAACTAAATACATCTTTATGAAATGGTTTCTTAGATTTGAAACGCTTGTTAAAACTGCTTTTTTCTGTCCGTTCGACTCTTCACCTTTCAAAGAGTTTACGGAGAATTTGCGTAATGGTATAAATTCGAGAGTGGGAATTATTGGTTGGAAATTTACGTCTTTAGCTGTTGTGTTTAGGACTCCTATGTGAACATGATCCTCAAGTGGTTTTACTAAGCAGTTAGCGATGTACACTCCGCTTGTTACCCCTTTAGATATGCAAAGCATGTCCTCGGTAATATCCGCTCTTACTTTTAATATGATTTTGCTCCGTGCAGGTACAATCATTTCTTTGTTTGACGTTTTTTCGAAATCATCCCTAGCATTACTTGAAAAGATGGGAATACCTCTAGGAGTCTTATCTCCAATCTTTTCGAGCTTTTCATGCGCCTGTCTGTCTAGTTGATCAGCTTTAGGATTCTGGGATTTGGACTTATTGTTAGCTGAAAATAATGGAATTTCTCTCGGAGTCTCATTCCTATTTGCTTCAGCCAGAAGTGGCAAGCTAAATTCTGAAGGATTGTATTTAGTTACCGGAAAACGTAATAGTTTGTTCGGCCCCTCTACGTTGCAATGCTCACTCAAAAAGTTATTTCCCAGAAGTCCATCAGCTGGTATTTTATTATTATTGTCAATAATGTGAAATTCACAGGGGAATGGTTTTTTTAACAAAAGGGTGCCTTGCCTTGCCCCTAGTGTTTCTCCCGTACCATATATTGTTTCAATTTTAATTTTTTGTTTATTATTTGAAGAATTTTCTTTTAAACTGTCCCTTTTTACTAAACTTATATCGGCGCCAGTGTCTACTATTAAATCTATTTCATTGTTTTTAGCTATGTCTAAAGGTATTTTTACTATGTTTTTTGTATTGGCGCTTTTGTACCCTTTTTGACTTTTTTCAATTACTGGCGTCGAGACGGGGATTTTTCGCTCGACCGCTTCTGGTTTTCCGGAAAATTCCTTTCCCATTTTTGTTGGGATATATTATGTCCCTTTCTTAGGCAAAAATCGCATTGTGAACGTTTAGTTACGTCCTTGTCTACGAATAATACCTTTTTAGAAATTTGGGATCTTGGGCAATTGTTTGGGTCATGTCCATATACCCTACAATTAGGACAGAATGGAGTGTTTTTTCGAGTTCTGCACTCCATATAAGTGCGATTAAATTTATTACAAAATCCGCACCTAATCCTACTTTCGTCGCGGTTCTGCCTATTGGGATGGGGTTTTGGGAGAACATAACTCTGATTCTGTCCCGTTTCCGGATAGTGTTTAGGTAAATAATTTTGCGCATAATTTTGTGGTGTTGTTGGACAATATTGCTGCTGACAATATTGCTGCACATGTGATTGAAAGGGATTATAGAGAGGAAATTCCGTTGGGCGGGCTGAGTGAATGATTTGGCTTGGTAAATTTGATGCGAAAGGAACTTGAGGATCTATCAGCTCTCGTTTGAGAGCTTTTTGTACTACCGCGTCTAAACATATATCTTCCAAGCCCAGAAGATATTGCTTGAGGTTATAGTTACTCACTCCTGTTTTAAAGGAATGAATGGCAGCTAATTCTAAATCTTTTAAAATTGCGTTTGAGTCCACTCCGTAGTTGGCTCTCGCGTCCTCTTTACAGGTGCCTAATAACTTTCTAATCCTCAAACTGAACTGCGCCAAATCCTCGTGTGGTAACTGTAGGCATTGTCGAAGTTCATTAGTAACCTGTATGTAAGTTTTCCGTGGTAGAAAATTCTGATTCAGAATTGTCTCCAGGTCCTCATATTTGTTTACTGTGTGGCTTGATACAAGTGCGAAGGCATTATCTCTCAATCTGGTAACCACTAGATTGTGGAATAACGCTTTTTCTTCTTCCGTCAAGCAGTGCAAAACTTGCTTGCAACATCCTAGAAAGGTTTGTACTTCTAAGGCAAGACCAGGGTGATAAGCACCAGAAAATGTGGGGATAAGAGTGGAAACTAGACGGGCAACTTTCTCGTAATTCATTTCTGATTCGTTTATTCGATTCAAATCTAAGCTTTCGATTTTCGAGTTGACCTATCGACGGGGACAGGGATAATTCAAAATTTGATTCTGTTTCTTTAACACTTTTAATTATATTAAATGACGCTTTCTTAAAATTTTCTATTTCTACCTTAAAATTTTGACTTAATTTATTAAGTTCTAACCTTCTTTGGGACTGCTTTTCTTCTAGCTCTCGAAGCTGTTCTTCAATTTCTTCGGTTGTTGCGCTTTCTTCTTGTTTGGGAGTGGTCTTGTATTTGCGTCCTGATCTTGTCCTTCCTTCTTCTAGCGAGCGTGATCTGCGTCTCATTGATTTTTCTGTACTTAGCGCGTACTGTCTTTGGTATTGTTTTTTTTTTTCACTGTTTTTGGTTTCACTATTTTTATTCCTTTGTCTTTTTGGTTTGGCGTTTATTTATTAAGTGCTCAAACTCCGCATTTTATACTCAAGAACAAAAAATATATTGCTGCACAGTATTTTATTTTACTGTTTTACTTTTTATTTATTTTTTTTTTTTGCCTTCGTTATTTTATTTTTTTTTTGATAGAGAGCACTCTATTTGCCAAAATGCCACAAACTTTTTCCTTTGTTGCACTCTAGAACACACTTTTTGCCAAAATGCCACTAACTATTTTTTTTTTTTTTTTTCTTTGTTGCACACTAGAACACAGTTTTCAATATTTTTTTTTTTTTTCGTTTTGCAAAATATTCGCGAACTTCAAAATATTTTTTTTTTTAACGGAACGATTATTTTGGTTTTTTTTTTTTTTACTCAGGCTGCGCCAAATGTGATAAAACGTTATCAATTAAAAGACCCGTCTTTTTGGATGTTGATTAAAGACTGAACTCTCCTCATATCGGTGAGAGTCAATGCAGTGTCATCGCCCGGTTCAGGTGAAACATGATCGTTGCGACGAGCATTTCGTGAGAAACAAAATATGCAACGGGAGCATATTTATCGTGGGACAATATTTGTTCCCACGAAATGTTTCACGTAGCAGCAGAACGCGAATTTACATCTGATCCGATAGATAACACCACACTATGGAACTTTCATGCCCACTCCGAAATGTATGTTGGGAATGGATTTTCGGTGGATTTTTGGGGCAATCAACCCTTCTCTTGTCCACTCAATGAAAACCATCCTTTCTCTCTCCGGCAGTCTTTCATTCCTGCCCCAATGTGGACAGGCACTTTCGGTGGAAAACTTGCGTTTTCATGTTTAAGGTACCTGACCATCTATAAATTTCAAAAAATCGATTTTTTGCTTAGCATTTTCTAAATCCTTATACATATGTACGTACTTTTTAAAACATTTTTTTTTTTTTTTCAAAATTTGAATTCTAACAACGTGAAATAAGTGAAAGTGCAATTCTTCTGCTTGTTCGAGTAGTAGCGAGTAATAGCGTTTTTCTCGAAACTCCTTATTTCAAATGGCGGACAGATTATCTCCGAAACTACTCGGCCGATTTCAATGAATTTGGTCTTGTTTTGTTCGTTGAGATGTTTTGTATGCCAATTTACCAGTGTGCTAAAAAAATTTATTGTATAATAAATTTTTGGGAAATTGTGGTAAATTTTCAACTTGGGGACTTTTCTTTTGAGGACGCCGTTTTTTTTTTTGTTTCGGATTTACCAATCCTGAGATAAGCTGTCCGCCATGGGACACCATTTTTTGAAGCCCCGACTTTGGCACCTCCTAGATACTGGTTAAAAAAAATTACATTAATTTTGTATTCTATAAGCTTCAAATAATACTTTAGAAAAAAAAACCTTGTAATATCTAATACAGGGCCTGAGAAAAAAATTCTTCAATTCTTTAGTATTTTTAGCATCCTAAGGTGGTCAGGTACCTTACACCGCGTCTCCACGAGCAATATTTCCTAGATTGCCATTTGTCACTTTTCATAGAACGAAAGAAAGATAGAATGATATAAAATTTAGGTTGGGCATTTCATAGATTACTATTTCAGTCGTGCAAATGTCACAGAGCAAAGCATTTCAATGTGCCTGTCCACATTGGTGCAGGAATGAAAGTCGTTCCCATGAACGCCGTGGCTACACACAAAAAAAGGCTTCATTGCAATGAAAGCAATTTGACAAAGAGGGAATGCTTAAAATCAAAACACAAGATGTCGTCGAAACAGAAGGTTCGTACGGAGGAAATTTTCTCCATACATTTTCCGCACGCAGGTAGCTACTGGAGTTCCGCACTACTCGAGGCACAGCCATCAAATTAAAATTTATGTCAAAAACGAAACGCAATGACAAAGGAACAATTATGCTTGCGCCGAAATTTATGTTGAGAATGGATTTTCGGTGCAATCAACCCTTCTCCTTCCCACTCAATGAAAATCATCCTTTCTCTCTCCGACAGTCTTTCATTCCTGCACCAATGTGGACAGGCACAATGTGTTCTCGCATTAGCGCCATAAAAGAAACTGAAAAAATTGCACAAACAAATGCAGAAAAAAAAACATATGTTTTGGGTGGACCCATTTCTACAATCAAAACGAATTACACAATTTGGAAGAATATATATTGAAAAAAACTCAAATGTCAAACGTAAAATGACAGCCCATAGAATACTATCCATAGAATGATATGAGCTAAGCAATAAATAGAATGCAATTTTTCATAGAATACTATTTGTGGTCTCCACGAGCAATTTTCAAAGTATGCTCGATGGCATTCTATGAAGTATTGCTCGTGGAGACACCGGGTTAAGAACAATCTAAATGAGGAATAAGTCTATTTTGAATGGTATAAATTCGTAGTGTGATGTAGGAGTGGTGAAAATTTAATTTTTTTCCAGTTTCTGTTTTCACTTGATTTGACATTTTTCACGATATGTGCTACTTCCTATATATATTGAACAAAATCTCGGATGTTGGAAAACCACTGGAAAGTTTAATTATCTCCCTTTTCTTTGATTTATTTGAGTTATCTAATTTCTGTTTTGAATAAGTTGTCTGTGTAGTAATATTCGTGTTGCAGGATTTTATCATAATTGTTAATGAAACATTTATTTGTAGAAGAAAAATGAACTTTCTAACAACTTTAAGGAACAATTGGAAGAAGGTTGCGTTTGGAAGTGCTGTGGTAGCTTATTCCATTCATTACGGTCAAGAAATATATCAGTAAGTGGAATGGTTTTAATCATGTTGCATGATATTGCCTCAATGCTGTCAATTTTTGTGCACATGGCTATGTACATACATACTTGTGTATGTACAAATTCAATATGCCTAAAATAGGCGCGGGCCAAAGGCCTTCTACAATAATTTAAGGTACCTAATTAATCCTAGCAACTGTTTTTGGCCTTCGTGTTTGTTGTATTGCGAATAATTTAAACACCACACTGCTCTAGCAAATTCAAATATGGAAAAGGTTTGATCAGCCGAAGAAATTATGTGAAATGGTCTCCTAAACACGAAAATCAGGGTCTCAGTTTTCGGAGATTTTTATTAACAAAGTTATTAACAATTAAAGTTTTTGAAAGTCCCTCTAAACTTGACTTTTTTCGGGGTAAATTCACTGTCAAATTGCACTTACATCACAATTACCACTTAAGAACATTACAATAATTGTTTAAAGTGCGTTTAATGATGTTAAACAATCCATACTAATATTATAAATGCGAAAGTGTCTCTGTCTGCTACGTTTTCACGGCTGAACCGATATCGATGAAATTTGGTATGGAGATAGCTTAAGCCTAGGGAATGAACATAGGCTATAAATTTTCAAAATCCGCCCATTTTTCGAAAAGCTCACTTATTTGAGTAATTTTACAAGGAACTCGGAAAAACTTACTAAAGAAAACGTGTAAATATTAATTTACTCTACAAATAATACTAACATTATGTATAGCCACGCTTACTTTCTAGGAGCTCTTTCCTTAAAATAACTGTTTTTTGTCGATTTCCTTAGAATACCAGTTCTTACGAACACTGACTCATCAAGGCCCAGCCCAACCCTTTGTACCTAGAAATCTGAAATATTGCACAGAGGTTCCCTTTATCATGTTTACAAGGAATAAGGAAGGACATTTCAAAATTCGACTTCTTCAGGGTGTTATAGATTTTATGAAAAAAAAAAAAAAAAAAAATTTAAATTGAGTTTTGGAATTGAAATTTGGTGGGTATATTCTAGAACAGAAATAATTAAACAGGTGATTTACCGTTTTTAAAAATGATAACTGTGGGCCAAAATACAGGGCGTTAAAGTTTGGCCATTTATAGTAATGCGCAATGGCACATATCGTTGCGTGGTCGTGTGTTGTTTTTGTTTTGCTCAGTTGCACAAGGGTAGTTTTTTTCATTTTCTTAGTTGCTGTTTTTCCCCACTCTTCACGATATCTACATACATATGTATGTACATGATGGAAATATGTATTTTTGTTGTTGTCGGATTTACTTGAAACTTAGCACAAATATTCTACAATACATAATCCTAATAGAAAGAGGAAAGAATAAATATACCAAGTAACCCTTGGTATGGCGATGTTATGGGAGATATGATTATTTTCACTGGCAGAATATATAAACGTTCCTTAGTTTGGAGTTCATGGCTAAGCTATTTCAGAGCTATTTTCACTCAAATAAACGACTCAGCCAACAGCATCAACAATTTTCTGCTGGAGAAGTTGCCAACTGAGAATATAAAATATGAATCTCTGGACTCGGATATCAAACTCGAGGATGCCGTATAATAATCTTTAAAGTTATTGCACACTTTCGATCCACAAGAAAACCCACGTCACATCCTCAACTTCAAAGTTGTTGCCCAATCTAAAACCTCTAAAACTTTGCAGGTGAAGAATTCAAGTCATCCTCGAGCCAGAAAAAAAAACCAGGAATGATGTTCAAAGGGACGCCTTAAAGAATTAATATGAGAAATTGAGAGTCTATACTTAGTCATCAATGTCTTGAAACCTGGGGAAGGATATAGGGAATAATGAGACGTCTTCCACGCAGACGTAGTCGCGGGTATCAGCTAGTCAGAAATAAACGATTTTAAAGAATTTGAAATACATAGAAAAAATAACCAAATTGTTTTAAAGTGACAGCTGAAAACAGCTGATAAATACAAAAAGGCAAAAACGCCTGACAGTAGGCCTGTTCGCGTACTCACTAAAACAGCGAAAAGTTACGAATTTTTACCCAAATCCTGTTCGCGTACGCAAAAATTTTGTAGTTTTTCGTAAAAGAGAGCACTCTCGAGAGAGTAAGAAATTTCCCCATGTTCGTTATTTTTGTGTGGTATTCAAATTGTCAGACATTGAAGAATTCTGGAACACCTAGCAATCATACGAAGATTCAGGGAATCTAAAAAATGTGTTGGAACAATGAATAAATGTTTTCCACACTCTTTTAAACTCCAAATGTGAATTAGAAAATTCTTTGCTGTAAACTTTTCTTAGATTTGACAGTTGAAGTTTGACGTTTAAAATTGTGCAACTTTTCTTGTTTAACGCGTTCGTTTACTTTTTCGTAATTTTACCTCTCTCTGAGAGAATTTTACCCCCACTCTTCAAAATTTGACAATCTACTAATTTTGGTGCAGAAAGTACCCGAACAGACCTAGTATGTGTTTATCTCATTTCATTGTTTAAGATGTGTGCAGTATTGCCACAGAAAAGTTAAAGAAATTGAAGATTCGTTTTCTGTCACTCTCAGCCAATAGAAATCGATTGGAGGCATATGAATCACTTTGCCTAGATCGACGAACGCGACCACCGTTAGGCGTTTTTGCTTTTTTGTATTTATCAGCTGTTTTCAGCGGTCACTTTAAAACAATTTGGTTATTTTTTCTACGTATTTCAAATTGTTTATAATCGTTTATTTCTGATTGTTTAACATCACTAAACGAACTTTAAACAATTATTGTGATGTTCTTAAGTGGAAATCATGGAAATCAATCATAAGTGCAATTTGACAGTGAATTTACCTCGGAAATCGTCGAATTTAGAAGAACTTTCAAAAACTTTAATTGTTAATAACTTTGTTAATAAAAATCTCCGCAAACTGAGACCCTGATTTTCATGTTTAGGAGGCCATTTCACATAGGAAAAAAAAAAAATATTCCGCGCCGCCGATAAAAGAAACCCGCCCCGATATGGGAGCAATAAATCAGCTATTGTGTTCGTAGAGTATAGCAGTTGATGACTTGAGCTAACATTCCAGTCTAGGAATCACGTCGTAAACAATTGCTTTCTCTAGCTTTGTTCAATGAAAAGAATCCAGAAAAATGTAAGATCAATTTAGAATAGAAAAGTACAGCCCTAACACATGAGGAGCTAACACATACATAGTTATCAAAAATTGAAAAATGTCATTTGCAGAAATAAAATGCTGAAAACATACCAAATTGACAGGCACAGCTGACTTTGACATTTTTCACAATTCTGTTCTACCTCATGAGTAGGTGCAAGATTTCCTGTTCGGAACAGCCTCATTGAACACAAAGCAGAACGGTTTCGAAAAGAAAATTCTCCAAACACAAATTCTTGTACTTTTCTGTTTCGAAACAGGCTCATTGAACAAAGCTTCTGAAAAGTAAGATTAAAAAAATAAGATAATAAAAATAAAAATGATATTCTGTTCTTCTCGGCAATATTCTGACTTCCCGTCTACTTTTCTTCGTGTCCCTTTACAGCCCGTACAGTTCGACGTTGTATCTCCTCCTCCACTCTCCGTCTATGCAGACGGGACTAAAAATCGCCCGAAGAATTTTCCTCTCGAAACAGCCGTAGAGCAGGACTGGGACGATTAAGGTCGTATACAGGGTCACTTTACTTGTGCGAGGGAGGGCTTTGCTACTCAATTGCCTTCTTAGTCCAAATAAATAGCGATTGGTAAGAGTTATTCTTCGTTTAATCTCAGCGCCGGTGTCATTGTCTGAATTTATAGCGGAGCCTAGGTAGACAAAGTCCTTAACTACCTCAAAGTTATAACTGTCTATTGTGACGTTTTGTCCGAGACGTCGATGTTGAGTGTCCTTTCTTGTTGACAGCGTATACTTAGTCTTGCCCTTATCGACCGCTAAACCCATCGTCACCGCCTCCGTCTCGATACTTACAAACGCACAAGTCTATCAAGAACAATCACCCCTATCATTCAATCCGCCGGGGGGAACGATCCACCGAAATTTCAACTTCGGTATCATTCAATCCGTTCGAAGGGAATCGTCCACTTGTCGGTAATGTGAATGACTTTTCACGTAATTATTCAAAACGAACGAATCGAATCTCTCCATACAAAGCTTGACATTTCTCATCCGATGGAAATTCATTGCGGATTCGAGTTGTGCTGGTTGGAAAATTTATCGAAATGTATGTTCTTTATAGGACAAATCTTTGGTGTATTAAATTAAACATCTGCTTTTAGGAAGAAGACTACCAATAGAGATAAGAATGAGAAAATACCCGGACATTGTGAATTAAATGTGATTAATTTCAACTTTTTATCGTTAGATCTTTATAAAGTCGTCATGAATTCATTTCTTATTTGCACTGCTTCGTTTGTATTTGGATGTGCACTAAGCTCTCCTGGTTCATTTACTGCGTTATTTTCTTCTTCCACTGGTGGTCATACGATTTGGTGGTCAGAGGAAGATCATTCATAAACACTTCCAGCACGAAATTGAAGGCTGCCTTATTCAAACGAATTTTTTTTTTAAAACGAAAATTCAAACTTATTTCATAGAAACTATAAACTACAATGATTTAAACTAACTTGGCATCTGGTAGGTCCATAATATCTTCTGGATGCACGTAAATATGCGCGATATGTTCGTCTATTTGAAGTTTTCTCGTCTTCAAAAAACAGGGCAATCCTATCCATTTATCTTGAAATTTAATTTTATTTTGTTCAATTTGTAATCGCTGTCAAATATGGCAGAACAGTCGGTTTTGAACAAGGAAAATCGTAGTCGGTAAAACAGTGCATCCGGCGGATTGAATGATTAAACTAAAAGTGAACGCGGATCGGATAGGTGAAGTGAATCTCAGATCCGTCGGATTAAATGATAGAGGTGAATGTTGAAGAAGTCGCATGTCAGCGCGCCGCCTTGTCTAAACCCTTTTTTGACATCAAAGGTCTCGAAGAGGTCTTGACCGACCTTGATGGAGCAGTGTGCATTCTCCATTGTCATCATGCACAATCGGACGAGTTTGGCAGGGATGCCAAAGCTAGACATGGCTCTGTATAGCTCGTCTCTATAAATGCTGAAATACGCGCCCTTAAAATCGATGAAAAGATGGTGGGTATCGATTTGAAGTTCCTGCGTTTTTTTTTTCCAAGATCTGCCGCAAGGTGATATTTGGTCGGTGGTGGTGGATGTTCCTGGCCTGAAGCCACACTGATATGGACCGGTCAGGTTGTTCACGAACGGTTTCAGGGGCTCACACAATACGGCAGATAAGATCTAGTAGGCGATCTTAAGAAGACTGATCTCTCTGTAGTTGGCGCAGTTGAGGGGTCTCCTTTCTTGAGGATCAGGCAAACGATGTTGAGGTTCCATTCATTCCTCTGACCATATTTTACAGATGAGTTGGTGTATGCTCCTTGCCAAGTCATCGCCTGCTGCTTAAATAGCGGAATTGATGGTCTTCGTCGTCCAGGTTGAATGGTGCATAGGCTTCGGTTCGGGCTCTATATCCCTGACAGGTTCTTTTCACCCTTTGGTAAAACTTCCGAACCTCATTGATGCAGTAACATCCCTCTATTTCCTCGTTCACGCGCTTCTCATGCTCTTTCTTCTTCCTCCTGAAAAGCCGCTGTTCGTCTCTCCTCTTCTGCCCGTAGAGCTCGCGAACAGCTCTGGTCTTTCTATGCAGCATCGCTTTGTATGAAGAATAAATTGGATTTCAGTGCCATTTTTTTTCATGCGCAAATGTTCGTTTTTTGTAATTAGGTTTATTGCATTATACGGTATTTCTAATGTTGTAGATTTTAATGAATGAATGTTTTGCAACGTGGTTGTTTGAATGTTTAGGAAACTATTTTTATGGACTGTCCGCAATAATCGCATATGTGTTTCTTCCTTTTGGATATGCGGAGTCACCAAAGCAAGGAGATTGTCGAATAGTTGAGAATTCGTGCGCAAAAAATTGCAATACAATTCCGGGTACTCAGCTCGGAATTCGATGAGCAATTTCGCGAATAATCCTACTATGGCATTTGTGTGGCAATTCTTCTTCATCCTCACTACTTTCTAGTATATATGCGGCCAAAATCGTCGCAAGTGCTTCTTTTTGCTCCATTGCGATCTGAATTTCTCTATTCAATACAACACAAAGAAAAGAGTTCTGTCAAATTCTCTTCCAATGTCTGACAATTTATCTGCCGATTTTTCGTGAAGAGAAACCTACCAACCTTGTGAACTGACAATTTATTGTCAGACAACTTTGTAAGAAAAAGTATTGTCAGGTTATTGTAAAATCGCCATCTGACAATGAAATTGTCAAATTTTGGGACAACATCTTACAATCGTGTGAACTGACAATTTTGCGTTGGAAGGTAATTGTCAGCTCATCGGCAGCTAATTGTCAGCACATTGAAAGACCTGACAATATTGTAAGATCTTACAATCGTCTGAACGTACCTAACGACACAAACTGCTCAAGTGTGTTTCTTAAACAAATCAGAGCGTTTTGAGCACGTTCTGTTCAGAGCGTGCTCGCTCTCTGTTCAGTGCTCTGCGCCTTTTATCATCATTCTCAAACGCCCAATTTATATTTAACAAATGTTCTCTGAATATTTCGGTAAATTAAAATCTTACCAATTCAACGACGAGCCATTTCAGCAGCTTTTTTTTTTTACCGATTTCCAATTACTTTTTACCGAAGTGCAGTCGCACCTTTATGTTTTCATTAATAATTCAGAAAAAGACGTTTTGGATTACCTTGATTTTTCCTTCGAAAAGTCATCCTCCAAAAGGAGTTTAATCTAAGTCAAAAGTCCTTCTAACTGGAATACATACATTCTAAATACACACATAGGTAGTACATATGTGCATACCTTGAAAAAAACAAAGTCAAAATCACCCTCTCGCAACGCAAAATGTTATATACATATCAAGCACACGCAATCACATCCTCAGACTGACGCTTCGCGTGGGTGCTCTATTCCTATATCTACCTAAACAAGATTCCAATACAGAAGATACAGTTTCATAATAACAACTGTAAAGTTCACTTGCCCCTAAAGGGAACGGCCGAACTGATCAATCTGCGCTGCGACTTTTTTCCTCATTCACTCCATTCGCCAGAGTTGGCTCTTGCGGCTTTCATTCCAAGCAAATATGTAAACACATATGATGTATGAACAAAAATACATACATATGTATTCGTGCATATGGTATCTACCATCCCATCCACCAAATCGTAAGAAAAATAAATGAAAAACTACACTTGTAAAACTGGGCAAAACAAAAACAACACACGATCACGAACTAATGTGTCTCACTTTCGTGAAAATATCTTTTCGTGTGCGGCAAGGGGTTTCTTCTGACTTGCTTCATGTTTACTGCTTAGCTTCAGGATAAGATAGCGTTATAATATATAACCTATTATAAGCCTAAAGGTACATGCACTCTGTGTGCAAAGTTTGAGGCTGATTGATTTGGTCGTTTTCGCGTGAATATCAAACAAACGGTCAAACAAACTGACAACGTTTCACATTTATAATATTAGTAGTGGTAACATAAAAATGAAAAAACAAATATTCTCATTGTAAAAGTACAAAAATAATTTTAATTTTTTAGACTACCTCTAGGCGCCTGCCCGACAGTTGTTAACATACCCTTAGGCTAAATCATGCGGAAAAAAGGTTAAATCGTTTTAACACGCGAAACGTACGACCCAAGCACTGTTTGATGATATGCGTACTTTTATTTTTCAGTCTTTGGCTCTAGGCGCCTGCCTGACACATCTGTTTTTTCCTTCATTCATTCTGCGTCATTACTCTTTTTTTGTTTTTAAAAATAATTTTTTCTCTTCCCAATTCCTCCTTATTTTTGCAAGCTATAGTCACACAGTCATGCCTGAAACACAATAGCGCAGCGCATATTTCCTTGGACAATTCTCATTGCGAAAAAAAAACATTGTTGCGAGAAAAATATACATAGCAGCATTTAGTGCAATTTTTGTTAGATTGGATTCCAAGGGAATTAAATTTTGCAGCGAAAAATTTCAAATTTTGTTAGAGAAGCTAACCCTTTTTCTTCCGAAGATTTCTTTTTTTTTTGTACTTTTCATAAATTAAATTTATTCTCTGAAGCAAAAACTCATTTGAAATAAATAGAAATGGGATAACGAGGAATATTCCGTTGAGAGAAAAGAATGGTCGATTCAGTTAGCTACTCAGATGCAAATGGAAATTTTAATCAATTTTACGGAGGAGCACACAGACATGAACAACTTAGGGTAGACATGTTTTCACTTGTTAAAATTAATTTCTTTGATTTAAACAAAAATCTCATAATTTTCCTTGCCTCTTTGATTCACAAACGATACCAAAACGATACCGGTTTTGATATCGCCTAAAAACAATCGTCCAGACGATAGTAACTGACAGTTTTCGCGTTATGTGAAGCAAGCGTTCAATCGTCAAAACGATATCGCCCAGACGATAGTACTTTTTACATGTTACGTGATACCAAACTATCGTCGAAACGATATCGTCAGACGACTATCGTCTTACGTGATGAGAGCCCTGGTAATTTTTTTCAGAAGTTACTTACGTAAGTAACTTACGTAAATAAAACTTACAAGTGTAATCCTTGCCTAAGAAATTGACAAACCAGAAGAAATCGTGTTATGCATATATGTATATAGGCGCGTTTTTTTGGTAAACCTATATCAGTTAAAAAAATATTTTCTATGTTAATTACACTAACAACTAAGCCTGTATAGAATCATGAATGAAAGAATACAAGACTACGACATGCGCAGGTTTGCTTGTTGTTGTTGCTGATATGTCACTTGATCGTGACGTCGTCTGTGACAACAGGAACCAGGAAAAGGAATTCATTCGTTGAATTTTGTTTGAATAAGTGGCCCCAATAATTTGTGAATTTGAAAATATTTTTTTGAGAACTTGAAAATTAGAAAAAAAATTTGTGCTGTGTGTGGGTGTAATAACCACAATAATAAAAAATGTAAGGAATTAAAGGAAATCATTTCATACATTTCCTTTCCCTTGGAACTAGTGCTCTTAAAAAAATGGATTCATTTTTGTAAGAGGAAAGACAATTTCAATACAAAAACAGCTAGAATTTGTAGTGAGCGTTTAAATTCTTATGATTTTGAAACAAATATTCAGTTCCAATTCGGTAAATATCTTACATTTATATTTTTAAAAGGAAAAAATAATTATAATTTATTATCGGCTTGAGTAAGAAACCTCGCAAACTAAAATCAGATGCCGTGCCATCTGTAAACAAAAAAACAGATATCAGTAATACTGTAGTTAATCGGACGACTAGAGTAATGTCTAGGAACTCTAAAAAGAGCATCCACTCTTTATTAAATGATTGTACCACCTCGGAAAAAAGATAAAGACGAAGATAAATGGAATGAGAATACTAGCATCATGCTAGAAAACTCGGAGCATGTCGTGGTCCATAAGTGTTATAAGTGCGATTCTTTAAAAACTCAATTGGAAGTGGGAAGTTCTGACCTGTAAGTACATAAATTCGAATACTTTTGATGAAAATGATGGCCTGGAAAATCTTGCGGTATATATGTATTTGTCACAAGTTACATAATTCCATCCGCGCAATCTGAATACACGCATGTTATTACATCTTCTTGGGTGGATATGCTTGACGGAGGGGGTTTATCCAACCCAATGACTCAGATGATGGTCCACATGAGTAATGAAGCAGTTTTTAGCTAATTTCATGGAGAGGACTTGTTGATTTGTCCGAACTACATAAAAAATTTGTTGGATTTGGCTGAGGATTTGTATTGTCCATCCAAAGTCAATCCACTTTTTTCCGGGCGCGCATGTATTTCTGAATAAGGACGTTAAACCGCGCGATAGTGGAACACAATAAATTAAATTAAAAAATGGAAATATAATAAAATCACTACATAATTGCATTCAATGTTTTTTTTTTTATTCTATCTTTTAATACAAACATTTTGACTATTATAGTTTGATATTTAGGAGCTTCATAAACTAATATTGTTGACTCTCTGCACTGCTTATTACGACTATTCCAGCTAAATCACGGTTCGCATTTTCTTCTGTACATTTAAAAAAAATTAACAATATTTAAATTAATGTATTAATATAACTCGCTGCATTAAAATGTATATTTTTCATTATTAAATATACGCACAAAAATCCGATTATATTGCGAGAAGCGTATGGCTGAACAATGACATTTCAATTTGTTGTCACAGATGACGTAAAGGGTTTTTCAATAGGGACGCTACAAAAGTAGAGCGACAGGGACAGCAAACGACGCCATATTTTTCTTGCGGTTTTTTGACATTTCTCTTCAGTAAGGTTTGCCATTTCATGATGGAAAGATATACGAGCCAACAACGAGTCGAAATTATTAAAATTTACTACCGAAATTCGGAGTCAGTGGCCTCAACGTTAAGAGCGCTACGTCCAATTTATGGTCGTCATCATTTCTGGCTGGATGGCTTCGTCAATAAACAAAATATGCGGTATTGGTCAGGCAGCAATCCACACGTACTCCATGAGTCATCATTGCATCCCGAAAAAATTACGGTTTGGTGTGGTTTATGGGCCGGCGGCGTCATTGGGCCGTACTTCTTCCGTGATGATCAAGACCGGCACGTTACTGTGAATGGGGATCGCTACCGTTCAATGATAACCGAATATTTTTGGTCCCAATTGGATGATATGGACTTGGAGGACATGTGGTTTCAACAGGACGGGGCCACAAGCCACACAGCGAATGTCACAATCAATTTATTGGAAACCAAGTTTGGAGAACGTGTTATCTCACGAAATGGTCCAGTCGCTTGGCCGCCTCGGTCGTGCGATTTGACGCCGTTAGACTATTTCCTGAGGGGCTACGTCAAGTCTATGGTCTATGCCAACAAGCCAGCGACGATTGATGAACTTCGTACGAATATCGAACGTGAAATTGCAGCAGTATCGGCCGATTTATGCTTGAAAACCGTCGAAAATTGGGTTCAGCGTCTGGACTTCTGCAAGCGGGCCCGTGGTGGCCATGCAAAAGAAATCGAGTTCCATACATAATGGCATCGAACGTACTTTCACAGGAATAAAGAATTTCATTGATATCCAAAACCGTTTTTGTTTTATTTTACTTTTGTAGCGCTCTTATTGAAAAACCCTGTATATGTGCAGAACAGAAAGAAATGTGAACGCAAGTGTCGCTATCTTTATTTCTTTGTATCATGGTATATAATTACGAAATCTGGATAACTATCCAGCCTTAATTCCTTAGCCGCGATAAAAACTGTGCTACCAAAATATTTTTTTCCAATTGTTATCGAAATGATAAAAATGGCATTACAGCCGTCATTTATAAGAAAAAAATAAGTTGCCGAAGAGACGCTTTACTTCTAACGACAAAAGGTAAAAATTAAACAAATAAGATCTAATATTATTTTGTTACATTGTTTTAAATCTGTCCGATCTATTTTTCTAAATAAAGAAAGGGAAAAAATTAATAGCTGAAGAGTAACAAATGTCATTACACAAAGTAGTGCTATACAGCGATGATAAAATTCCTTAGACTCGATAGGCGTTTTTTTGCGCACACTTTTATTCGCCTATATAGATTTACCAAAAAAACACGCCTTGGGTTACTTAGGACTAAAATTGATAGCGAAAAAGAATCGCACATGGTGAGTTCGTCCCCTTTATAAAGAAAGGAAACAAAGAGGGTTTTTTACAACAACTTTCATACACATAAAAGAGCAAATTATTCAGCAGTTTCGTTCTATCTTGCCATTTTATTTTTAAATTCTTAATTTCTATCTGAGAAATTCGAGAGAATCTTATGTTGCCACACAACCTCTAAAAATTTTTCGACGTTCATATTGGCGAAGAAGAGCTTTTGTGTACAAAATTATAACCGTCAAATTTGCATCGCCGCCTGAAGTTAAAAATTTTTCAACTTCACGATGCACGACGCAGATGCAGATTTACATTGTGTTAACGCTTACGGCTATCCATACATTTAACTTTTTGACACCTCACGACTCAGACGCAGATGCACACTCTGTTCGGCCCTTTATGATGTGCATGCCATATTTATCTCGCGGAGATAGTATATTTTGACTTTTTTCCTTTTCAGAATATCAACTCTTATGAAAATGTATGGCAAAGAGGCATCCTTGTATGGAGAGCAATATAACCAATACCCCCAAAGGGTAATTGTTATTGTAAATCCGGCAGCTAACAAAAAGAAAGCCGAAAAAGCTGTAGCTATTTGTTAATCCAAATCCTAACATGTTATTGCAAGTGTTTTTCTTTTTTTTTAGTTTAGGAAGTATTGTGAGCCGATCTTACACCTGGCTGGCTTCTTGGTTGACATAGTGCGAACTGATTCAGAAGGATACGCCAAATCGTATATGGAACAATTGAAACATCTTCCCAATGTTATAGTGGTAGCTGGCGGTGATGGAACTGTATCAGAGGTCTTAACAGGAATGATGCGACGCAACTCTGATCGATGTCCCATGGCATTACTGCCCTTAGGAGCCAAGAATGAGGTTGCGAAGAAATATTTAAATGTATCAATTTCCTCTAAGTTAGAGCAGGCTGAGTCACTGATTAACGCTTCAATGAGTATTATACGTGGTGGTATTCAAGAAAAAAGCATTATTAAAGTAGAACAAATTTCTGATGAGAACAATGAACACCAAGAATCTAGGCCTATTTACGCGATGGGACACTTAAGTTGGGGGATAAGTCGTGATATAAATTCTTTGCAAGAAAAATATTGGTATTTTGGAAAGGCAAAATCATACATTTCTCTATTGCTAAATGCTTTTAACGGCAATCTCTCTTGGAATTGCAAAGCCAATGTTTCCTATTCATTACCATGCATTGGATGCAAAAGCTGCAGCTTAAAGACCACTAACAATTTGAAAAAAACATGGTGGACTCGATTTTTGTACAAAAATGATGTCCCTAGTAAGATAAATATTTTATCAAATGAAAACTGCAAGGAAATATATACTGATAAGATCGATTCAAGTAATGTTCGTATTTATGCCGATGACACATCCGAAATAAGCAAGCTAGTACTGGAAAGGGAGGACAACCTTAAGCCTGGATATCATTTTCTTTACAAATATTTAACAAAAGCACAGAATTTATCGGTTGAATCCGCAGAACAGCAATGCATTGAATGTAGTGCAATCACCTTGATGCCGGTTGATAGCTGTAAGGGATCTTCTAAATTTTTCTCCATTGACAATGAGGTGTATGATGTTCGTCCTGTAAACCTAACATTAATTCCAAGGGCTATTCAATTGTATATGCAAATGTGATAATAAAGGTTCATAAATTATTCATATTTTCATATATTTTCATTTATTTAAGCGTGTTTAAGAGCACCGAGTGTCCTTTAGAGGGCTCTTTATGTTTAACATCATCATCATCATCATCATTTTCCAATGGCCCGCTTATCCACTATGAGGGTCGCGGGTTTAGGGAGCTTAAGTGGACCCTCCACATTAGTTAAGAATTTCCCAACGATGTACCTGTAGGCTATAGAGGATACAACGAAGCGAAATCCACTTTTTGCAAGTAGATGAAAAAAAAAAATAAAAAGTTGGCACGACAGATCGGTGTTCCTGGCTGGGGCTTGAACCCACGCCGCTCGGTGACCAGTCCAACGCACTAACCACCGACCCAGGGCGACCAGATGACAATGTTTTAAGATTTATTATTTCAGTTTTGATTTGCGGTCGCACAGTGCGTTACCCAGTGGACAAAAATCAAAATAATCTAATGTCCGATAAAGAGCTGTAATATAGCGGAACTCATTTGGTATATGTTATTTGCATTATTTACATTTTTACTTCCCACCTTGTAGGGGAAGTATTGTAATCGGTCCGATCAAAAAGTTTCGAGATATGAACAGGGCTTGACATTACTATACACTAGAAATAGTTTGCACCAATTTTCGAAATGACGTCTGACTGTGTGTGTGTGTGTGTGTGTGTGTGTGTGTGTGTGACAATATTTTCCTCCTACGATATCTGGAGAACGAAACAACGTAGGACCATGCGGTTTTTTTGTTTTATTTGTCAGCGTAAAACTTAGAGCTGATTAGATTTCTATCTACCCGGGTAGATACTACGCGTTTAGGTTGCATAAATGCGAAGGTTAAATCTGATCTGCAATTTCTACATATAGGAATAAAATTTCAAAGAAAAAGATAAAGGAGGACTATGAAGACCTCAAACAGTACTTAAAATTATCAGAAAATACAGAATCATCATTGCCACATAATAATAGATGTAGATAGTGAAGAATCCGATGAGGCTGACTAGATATAATGACTTAACCATCTTGTAAGTATCATAAACAGGTACATATGTCTTTCAAATTCACTGTGTAAGTAATATTAAACCCTTTCTTCAATTTCCATAGCTTACTTTCCACAAAAAAAACCAATTCTCTTGAATTTCAGATTTTTGTCTACCATCCTCATATACTCGACGCACTGTGGGTCGCCGTGGCTCAGTGGTTAGTGCGTTGGACTGGTGACCGGGCGGCATGGGTTCAAGCCCCAGTCATGTCCACCGAATATTTTTCGCGGCAGCACCTCTCGTCGAGGAATAACAAGCCTCCGGGAGTATAATCTGTCATGAAAGAGTTTCTCAATTCACCGCTCGGAGTCGGCAATAAATTGTAGGTCCGTTACATTCGTGCGAATTATGTAACACGCACAACATGAATGGTTGCGAGAAGCTAGGCCTTGGATCATCCCGAGCTGTCACGCCAGCTATTTATTTTCTATTTATTTCAGTTTTGATTAATGGGGAGTAAGTAATAATAGGCGTGTTTTTTTTTGGTAAATCTATATAGGCGAATAAAAGTGTGCGAAAAAAACGCCTATCGGGGCTAAAGAATTTTATCATCGCTGTTTGGCACCACTTTATATAATGACATTTGTTACGCTTCAGCAATTAATTTCTTCTTTTTCTTTATTTAGAAAAAATAGATCGGGCAGATTTAAAACAATGTAACAAGATAATATTAGAACTTATTTCTTTAATTTTTACATTTTGTCGTTATAAATGACGGCTATAATGCAATTTTTAACATTTCGATAACAATTGGAAAAAAACGGTTTGGTAGCACAGTTTTTATCGCAACTAAACCCTTTTCCCACCGGAACGAAAACTGAGTTTTCGCCAAAACTCACGAGAACTACATCCAAAACTGAAGTTTTCCCATACATTTTTCAGTCATCATAAAACCGAGTTTTCGGCAGTTTCCGAATAAAACTTCACGAAACCGTCTCGCAATGGTAAGGTAGTGTTAAGGTTGTCAAACCAAACACACCTTTTGATACTTTCAGCTTATTCAGCAGAGCAAGTGAGAGAATTTGAGCAGAGCAACTGAGAAAAAGCTGTCAAAAACAGCTGTTTAATTTCCGTTGATGTGTTGAAATTTACTTTTATATTTTTATATTTGGATATTAGTACGAAGAAAATAACTGAATTAATTTTTTTAAAATATATTACTATGAGAAATTTACCAAATCTTATCAAAGTCAATGTTTTTAGCCAACACAAAAAATTCACCTTTAGTGGCAAAATGATGGAAATTACAAGCGAAAACACGTTTATGTTCGATGGGAATAGTTCAGAGAGTTTTCGTGAGTTTTATGCCGAAAACTCAGTTTTCGTTCCGGTGGGAAAAGGGTATTAGGAATTAAGGCTGGATAGTTATCCAGATTTCGTAGTTCTATATAGGCTTAGTTGTTAGTATAATTAACATGGAAAATATTTCCTTAGCCTATTTAAATTTACCAAAAAAACACGCCTAATAATAATGGCTGGGTGTTGTAGTAATAGGGTAAACTTTGATTGGTATAAACTAGGCGGTGCCCAGTATTGTAACTGTTACTGTATACACACCAATTGTGCTTATTTCACCTCCTCGTGGTAGTCACTGAGTACTGGTTGTTGTCCACCCGGACTCAACTTGCTAAACTTATAAGCGCGAGTGTTGACCAGAAGAAGAAAAATTGCAGCACTATAAAAAAATTTTTATTTTTATTTTTATTTTTTTTTTACGTGGGTAGGTGAAAATCTTTCATGAGACACCATGAGGATCTACCGCACGTGCTCATGGTAGTGTGAGATTCTTACTCACTAAAAACACCTCCCCTTTTCGTGTTGACTACGACTAAATACGTAAAAGCCTTATCAAGTAGTTTAAGTTTCGATAATAATAATTCGCGTTGTGCAGGTGGCTTTCCAGTAAAAGCACCTACTAATACCGTCATTATATGCGGCTATTCCTTATTGCGCTAAATCGAACGGTTTCGTTCTTTGTAGTCGGCGCACAAGGTTTGTCACGTCCAGAATTTGGAGTACGGCGTTATTGCAATGTCCATGAAGGCGAACACGGAGTTTGCGTGCAAAATTTGTTATTTCATCTTCGACGGTAGCTAGACCGAGGTCTCTATGGATATCGTCGTTTCTAATGCACCACGGCGCATTAACGATTGTTCTTAGCACCTTATTTTGAAAGGTTTGTAAAATGTTTCTATTGCTGGTTTTAGTACAACCCCACAGTTGTATACCATACGTCCATACAGGTTTTAAGACTTGCTTATATAAGAGCAATTTGTTATACATGCTTAATTTGGAATATCTTCCAAGCAGCCAATACATTTCTCTTAATCTAATTTCGAGCTCGTCGCGTTTCTTTTTAACGTGCGGCTTCCATTTGAGTTTCGCATCTACTGTCATTCCTAGATATTTTGCTTCGTTTGCATACGGTATTTGTACCGAGTTAATGAAAACGGGTATGTTGTTAATTTTCTTGTTAGTAAAGTTAACATGCGTGGATTTGGTTTCGTTGAGAACAATGCGCCAAACCTTTGTCCACTCGCAAATTGTATCCAAAGCTCGTTGAAGCTTCACAGTTGCTGATTCGACTGAATTTTCTGTTGCCAGAATAGCCGTATCGTCCGCGAATGTAGCAACAACGGTGCCTTCTTCTTGCAGTATATCTCGAGTATAGAGCAAGAACAAGACTGGACCAAGAACATTTCCTTGTGGAACTCTGGCAGCGATTTCCTTGAATTCCGAGTATTCGGCTCCATGCTTGACACGGAAAAGTCTCTTCTCCAAGCACGACTCTAAGATTTTGTACAACTCTTCCGGAAGTACCTGTCTTAGTTTATAATTCAAGCCTTCGTGTCACACCTTGTCGAAGGCTTAAGAAACGTCAAGAAAAGCGCTAGAACATATCTTTTTCTCTTCTATGGCCTTCTCAATTTCGTTGGTTATTCTATAAACCTGGTCAATTGTGGAATGCTTGATTCTGAACCCGAATTGATGATCAGGAATCAAACGTCTTTCTTCAATTGCCGGTTTTAACCGTTTCAATAAGAGTTTTTCAAAAACCTTTGATATTATCGGCAGGAGCGATATCGGTCTGTACGACTTTTTGTCGTTTGGCGGTTTTCCCGGTTTTGAAACCATTATAACTTCGGCGACTTTCGATTGCCTTGGAACGTATAATAGTCTTAGCGAAGCATTTATAAGGTAAAGGAGTTTTATTAAAGCTATTTTTGGCAACTCCTTGAGGACCTGTCCGGTTATTAGGTCATATTTTTTATTACCTCGCAAAGTTCGGCTAATGACACGCTTCTTATTTTAAAGTTGTCTGGAGTCGTAATAGTATTATTAATATTTTCTATTAATGCTTGCCCGGGAAATGGCTTAATCGTTACTTCCAGGTGCTCGGCAAATAAGTCTGCTTTCTCTTTGTCTCCTTTTGCCCATTCGCCATTACTTTTCCTTATTGGTAGTGATTGTATTTGGGGTTTTTTGATACCTTTTATAGCTTTCCAAAGAGAGTAATTCGAACTTTTTTCAGCAGATAAGCCTTCGAGATATGTAGAAGTCTCGCTATTTTTAAAATCCCGTATCGCTTTTTTGAGCTTATTGCATAGGAAGTTCGAATGGGTTTTGTGCTGGGGAGCGCGAGTCTATTGCCATCTTTTGCGTGCTCTCCTCTTTGCCGGCATCAGTTCTTTTATTTCCGGCGGATATTAACTTCGCTATTTCCGACTACTTTCCTTTTATATGGAGTGTTGTTTCACGCGGCGCTTTGTAGGACTTCAATAAATCTGCCGACTTCATCCTCTATTTCGCACGGTGGTCTAAGCGACACATTCAGGACTATGTTTTCTTCACAAGCTTTCCTAAAGCCATCCCAGTTAGTTTTGTTGCTAGTTAATCTGGGCGCTCCTTCTTTTTTCATTAGGCGTTCGCTTATTGTCAATATGACTGGTGAATGATCTGAGGAGAGATCAAAGCATTCCTCGATGTTCGTAAAGTTTTTCACTACCCCTTTTCCTATAAAGAAGTCTATGAGGTCAGGCGTTTTTGCTATGTCGGAGGGCCAATAAGTCGGTTTCCTCGTCGAAAAGAAGTCAACAGCAAATTGCATGCCGGTTTCGTAGAGAAGTCTGCCTTTAGGTGAAATGCATCTCGAACCCCAAAAGGTGTGTTTAGCATTAAAATCGCCACTAATAACAAATTTCGGTCCAAGTGAGTCAAATAGACGTATTAAGTCATTCTTTTCTAGCGTGTATCGCGGAGGGCAATAAATGGACGCGATGTTGTAATACATGTTTTTATTTTTTACTCGAACTGAAGTTATTTGCATTGCATCGAGTTCTATCGGTGAATTCAAAGAGTGCTCAATACAGTCTTTAATCAAGAGCGACGATCCGCCCCTAGCCCTTTCGGATGGGTGGTATGCATGATAAGCATAGTATCCTCTAATTTTAACCCGAGATTCCTTTATCAGATGGGTTTCAGAAATCAAGCATATGTCAATGTTCTGTTTGCGTAGGAATACTTCCAGTTCGTCTATTCTTTGCAGAAGGCCGTTTGCGTTCCATGATTTTAAGTAACTGGTTCATGTTCATAATTTTGTCCGTGGCTTGCGAGCATTATGCTCGAGGTTGTTAAGTTTTTCGAATATGAGCTTATTTGTCTTGCTTTGCTCCTCGAGTTTTGCGAGAATTATAGAGAAAACTTGTTGCCTATTTTGCTTATTTGCTTGCGATGCGGCTTGCGCGTACGTTTGCGTTTCAGCAGATGGCGGTTTATCCTGGACTTTTTCCGCTTTCTCCTTTGCGGGTTTGCTTTCTTTTACTAGTAGCTTTTCCGGTGTATTTTTATTCGGTTTATGTTGTGGACGCACGTTCTTTTTAAGTGTATCGCGCCTTTTTTGTAGCTCTTTGGCTACTTCGCAGCCTCGATAGTTCGCTGGGTGCTTCCCCTTACAATTTGTGCAAGTCGCTGCGGTTTGCTTATTTAAATGGCACTCATTCGAGAGATGTTTACCGGCACATTTCATGCATTGTGGCTCTTTTTGGCAGTATGCCTGTGTATGGTGGAAACCTTGACATCGTTTGCACTGAGGGATTGATCTTGTGCTTTTACGCATCGGTTCGATTTTGATCACAATATTTAAAATCGTTTTAATACTGTAAATTTCCTTTATATTCTCGGTTTTGTCGAAACTGAACATAAAAAGCGGAAGACCACGCTTAACCAGTGTTTCCTGATCTTCTTCCGTTTTTTGCTTTTCCATCTTGAAAATATTTACAGCGTCAAGAACTTTAAAGCCTTTCGCTTGAAGATCGTCCATAACGTCTTCTTTAGTGCACGAAGGATGGAGTCCTCTTGCTATAACTCGCAATGGTCTTTCCGACTTATTTTCATACGTGTACCACTGAATTTTCTCGAAATTAAGTTTCCGAGAAAATGCTCGGTAATCGTTGGGGTCATTAACGTTTATTTTCCACACGTTGTTGCGAAGTGAGGTGACCTTAAACTTCGAGGTCAACGTTCCTTTTAGGAGACAATACAGCTTGTTATAGTCCATAATCCCGATGACTTTTATTGGAGGCGGTGGACTTAATTTCGTTGTCTCTTGCAAGCGCTTGTTTTCTTTTGGTGGCTCTATTTCAGGTGAACAACCGGCTCTTCTTTTCTTGCTGGGTCTTTTTTTTGAGACCCACGCCGTTTCCCGCGTTAGCTCTTCTTCGTCCGTGTAATATTCACGAACAGGTGAGCGAGACGAACTACTTTCACTTTCTTTTGGAGGGTTTAGGTTTCTTAGAGTCTTGTTATCTTCTCGAAGTAAATCTACCTCTTTCCTAAGCTCTTTGTAGAGTAGCTCCATTTCATTAAGCTTTATACGGAGTTCGTTATTTTCCTCCTCGAAGCTTTTGGATTTCGCTGAGTCCTGTTTTTCACGCGCTAGCGCTTCCGGCGGACTTCTTTTCCCGGAGACATTCGATCTTGGTGGTGGCGATCGAGATACCCTTGCACTTTTTGTGAAGGGGTTGCATAATTGCAATAAATGGCTCTCCCCAGAATCCATAGAGCCGACCTCCAAAGAGGGTGGATTTTCCAGTAAACCTGGAGTGCCACCTGGGGTATTAAATATCTTTGTTTTGTTCATTGCATATTTGTATACTTCTTTAACCTCGGTATGCGGAGGGTGGATTTTAGTCGCCTCTTACGACAGGCATGCCTACCTCGGGTATATTCTAACCCCTACCGGAAGGGGGTAGCGGAAGAATTTCTTAGATGGAATCAACGGTGGCGTCTATAACTTCCGGATCGGGAAAAACTGCTTATCTGGGCTACTTCAACATATTTGGAGCTGAGGCTGACAAGGATTTCCAAGAATCGGTTGGGGTCTTAGAAAAGAGATGGTGACTGATGAGCCCTACAGGGGCCAACGGCACCGTTCACATCCCCAAAGCGGGTTACCGACTTCGGGTAAACCGGTTCCTCGTCCTAGGAGTTCTTTTTACAATGGACCTGCTCCTCCAGGTTGAGGGTTGTGCGCCGGGATAACGTCCCTGCCATGGAAAAAAACAGCGAGTTACGAAGCAACAACAAGCCTCGGATACGGACGGATTCACTGGTGACAACCCATGCAAACGAATTAAGGACAACGAATTTCGGATCTGCATGTGGAATGTTAACAGACCGCGTGCAGCCGAACACTTAGCGGAGGCCCTAGACTGCTGCAAAGCAGATGTCAAAGCAATCCAAGAAGTGAGGTGGGATGGGCCGGGCAAAAAGAGGATGGAAAACTGCGATATGTACTACGGCGATTGCTACCGGCAACAAAAACAGCATTTATTTGGATGTGGATTCGTCGTTGGAGGCGGATTTAGGAAAAAAACGACGGCACCGAAGACAGGTTCTACGAGCTCTTAGACAAGACATACAAGCAGTGCCCTAGGTATGACATTCAGATTGTCCTAGGCGATTTTAACGCAAAGCTAGGAAAAGAGGGCATCTTTGGTAGTACTGTCAGAAAGCACAGCCTACACAACACCACCTCCGATAACGGATTTGGGGCGGGTTTCCTTTAGAGGAAGTGCCTAATTTTTTTTTTCCTATGTAAAATGGCCTCCTAAACACGAAAATAAAGGTCGCTATTCAGGAAAATTGTTATTAACAATAAAAGTTTTTGAAAGGCATTTTAAATTTGTTGATTTTCGAGCTATATTCACTATCAAATTGCTCTTACACTACAATTTCCACTTAAGAACATTATAATAATTGTTTAAAGATCGTTAAATGGTGTAAAACAGTGAGAAATAAGCAATTTTAAACAATTTGAAATCAATAGTAAAAAAAAACTAATTGTTTCGAAGTGACAGCTGAAAACAGCTGATAAACACAAAAATGTAAAAACGCCTAAAAGTATGTGCTTATCTCATTTCTGTTTCCGTGACCAAAAGTAGAAGTATATTCAGTTTGGGTATGCGCATTGTTGCCACACAAAAGTTAAAAAAAATTACAAATGTCATAATAGCATTTAATAAATTATTATTATTAAACCCTCAAAATTGGGGATTTATCTCGTCCACAATGCATAAACAGTGAAATGTGTATGGGGGGGCATGCTGCCCCCCTGCAACCCCCCTGCCTGGGATCACGGAAGGAATTGGGGTAGGTGCGAAGTTGGGTGTATTTAAATTTTTTTTTTGCATAATAATCCATAAAATGCTATTATGGCATTTGCAATTTCTTTAAATTCTTTGTGGCAATACTGCACACAATCTTAATAATGAAATGAGATAAACACATATTTTTAGGCGTTTTTACGTTTTTATATTTATCAGCTGTTTTCAGCTGTCACTTTTAAACAATTATTTTTTTTGTGCTATTGATTTCAAATTGTTTAAAATCGTTTATTTCTCACTGTTTTACACTATTAAAGAAGCTTTAAACAATTATTGTAATGTTCTTAAGTGGAAATTGTAGTGTAAGAGCAATTTGATAGTGAATATAGCTCGAAAATCAACGAATTTAAAAGGCCTTTCAAAAACTTTAATTGTTAATAACTTTGTTAATAATAATTTTCCTGCATAGCGACCTCGACTTTCGTGTTTAGGAGGTAATTTTACACAGCAACAAAAAATAAATAAAAAAAATTCCGCACTTCCTCTAAAGGAAACCTGAGCCCTTTCTCTTTTTAAGATTTCTTTTTTGTACTCTTCATAAATTAAATTAATTCTCTGAACAAAAACTCATATGAAATAAATAGAAATGGGATAACGAGGAATATTCCGTTGGGAGACAAGAATGCTCGATTCACTCAGCTACTCAGACACAAATGGAAATTTTAATCAATTTCACGGAGGAGTACACAGACATGACACGGAACTATATTCCCAAAACAACTTGGGGTAGACATATTTTCACTTGTTGATTGATTTCTTTGATTTAAACACAAATTTCATAATTTTCTTCGTCTCTTTGATTCATAAACGATACCGATTTTGCTATCGTCTAAAAACAATCGTCGAGACGATAGTACCTAACTGACAGTTTTCGCGTTATGTGAAGCAAGCGTTCAATCGTCAAAACGATATCGCCTAGACGATAGTACTTTTTACATGTTACGTGAAGCTAAACTATCGTCGAAACGATATCGTTTGACGTAATGGGAGCCCTGATCAATCAACCGTCAACCAGATTGACCACATTGCGATCGACGCAAGGCACTCCTCCAGTATTGTGGATGTCCGAACGTTCCGAGAGGCCACCACAACGAAACTCCTGGTTTGACGACAAGTACCGACAAGCACATGCAGCGAAAGAAGAGGCATACAAAGCGGCGCTGCATAGAAAGACCAGAGCTGCTCGCGAGCTCTACGAGCAGAAGAGGAGAGACGAACATAAGCTTTTCAGGAGGAAAAAGAAAGAGCATGAGAAGCGCACGATCGAGGAAATAGAGAAATGCTACTGCAAGAATGAAATTCCAAAGTTTTACCAAATGGTAAAAATAACCTGTCAAGGCTACAGAGCCCGAACCGAAGCCTGCAAGGATGAACAAGGGAACATCGTAGTAGAATCGCAGTCGATGCTGACTGTAGAACTACTTCTGCAGACTGTCTAACGGCGACAACGGATCCAATCATGCTGCCAGGCAGAATGAACCATTCAACCTGGACGACGAAGACCAACAATTCCGTCCACCTAATCTGGACGAAGTGAAGATAGCCATATCTAAACTTAAGTCCAACAAGGCCGCTGGAGCTGACGGCCTAGCTGCCGAGCTGTTCAAAGCGGCGGGCGATGACTTGGTAAGCACCAACTAATCTGTAAAATATGGTCGGAGGAAAGTATGCCCGATGAATGGAACCTTAGCATTGTTTGCCCGATCCTCAAGAAAGGAGACCCTCTTAACTGCTCCAACTACAGAGGCATCAGTCATAGCTTTGGCATCCCTGACAAACTCGTTCGTCTGAGCAGGATGACGTTGGAGAATGCACGCTGCTCCATCAAGGTCGGTCAAGACCTCACCGAGAACTTTGATGTCATGCGACTTCTTCAACATCGTTCTTAAAAGAGTTGTGCAAAACTCACGCGCCAACACCAGAGGCACAATCTTTCAAAAGTCCGTCCAATTAATCGCTTACGCAGACGACATTGACATAATCGGAAGAACGCAACGTGATATCACTGGTGCGTTCGTGAGTATTAAAATGGAGGCGGCGAAGATGAGTTTAGCGGTCAATGTGGGCAAGACGTATGCTGTCAACAATAAAGGACACCCAACACCGATGTCTGGGACAGAACATCACAGTAGACAGATATAACTTCGAGGTAGTTAAGGACTTTGTCTACCTAGGCTCCCCTATAAATTCAGACAACGACACCAGCGCTGAGATTAAATGAAGAATAACTCTTGCCAATCGCTGTTTCTTTGGGCTTAAAAGGCAATTTATAAGATCTTAATCGTCCCAGTGCTGCTCTACGGCGCAAAGGCATGGGCTTTATCAAAAGTGGATGAGGTCGCTTTTGACTGTTTCGAGAGGAAAATTCCTTGGGTGATTTTCTGTCCCGTCTACATAGACGGTGAATGGAGGAGGAGATACAACGTCGAACTGCATGGGCTATACGGCAGCATCCACCTAGCCAGTAGATTTAAGCTCCAACGATTGAGGTGGCTGGGTCATGTAGAGCGGATGGACACAAATGCTCAGGCCCGAAAAATCTTCGAATCCACACCCGAGGGACGGCGGAGTAGAAGAAGACCGCGACTTAGGTGGCACACGAGTTACACACATGCACAAAATTCCCTTAACCACTGCTCATGTCACTCAAATTCGCCCAGCAACATTTTTCTGCATATTCCAAGGATGGAATATAATTGGCGCAGTCGGTCTGATCCGCACACGCTTCGAGGGAATATCGGTGCTGTAGTTTTCAAACTTTTAGTGCCCAGCAAACCAACGCAACAATCAAAAAAAAAATTGAGAACAAAAAAAAAGGGAAAAGGCAATCGAACTAATAATAGTGAATAATTGATACAAAAGAAAAGGTCAGCACACACTTCGAGGGAATGTCGGAGCAGTAGTTCAAACTTGGTGCCCAGCGATAAATTTTGAGTAACATTTATTTAAAATAGCGATAGGCATAAGTGATACGAATATTGTTGTAGTTGTGAAAGTTAAAACCACAAGGTGAAAGTTGGGTAATCCGTTTTTTTATGCCTTCTCGTAAAATAATTAGGAAAAAAAATACGAGTATTAGATTAAGGAGTTTTTTAAAAAAATAATTCTTCTGAGAAGCAAAACAAAAGTTCAGAATCATCAAAGAAACCCGAATCTGTAACAATGAATCGCATCGCTTTAGATGTATTGAATACACTTCGCATTCCCGATGCCGTTAAAAATATATGTACCTACACAAAAAAAACACGATGTCCAATTCGCCAAGATCGTTTTTATTCACTAACTATAGTCTGTACAAAGTTATGCCTTATGCAAGTGCGCAAAAATTGATAACAGATTAGGTGGCCAAACTTACATTTACATTTTTTACATTTTATTAGTACGGTTATAGCTTACACATTAAGATACATTTCTTATAAAGCAGTGCAAAGCAGAGAGATTACAAATAGATAATTATAATTTAAAAAAAAACAAAAAGATATACAAAAAAAAGAAATAAAGAGGAAGGAGAAGGAGGAAAGGGAGAAAAATAAAGGAGGGTAATGTTTAATCAATTTGTCCATTGGCCAGGTACTTAAAAAGATGTGTTTTAAACTGCTTTTCATTTCTGATTCTTCTCAGTTCAATTGGAAATGAGTTCCAAAGACGAGTGGCTTGGACGAAAAATTGTCTCTCCGAAGTTAAGGAAGAGAAGCTGCTTTGAATTACAGCTAGAGACCTTTGTGACCGTGAAAACATTAATCTGTCGTGCAGATATTCTGGTTGACGGAAAATCATAATCGTATCTTGCTATATTATTGTAGACGACATTAAGTTTTCTCCTACTATCCTGATCAAAATTACAGAAAATCTCACAACCATAAAGAAGAACTGGCAGTAGCAACGTCTTTGCTAAAACCAATTTGGTATTTTGGGGTATAAAATTAGCTGTAGTCCAAAGAGAACGAAGGTTGCCATATACCTTACCAATAGCGATGTTGATGTGGTCCTTCTAGGTCAGTGTATTATTAAAAGTAAGCCCTAGATTACGAGCACTCTCCACATATTCAATATGGTATGGGCCCAATTTGATAGGAGCGAAACTAGACGAACACGTACTCCTTCTATCTATTGATAGCACTTTGGACTTATTGGGATTTAGACAAAGAAATTTGTTAAGAGACCAGAGCCGAATTCTCTCAAGATCTTCATTAAGTTTTAATGTCCCATTGTTCCTGGTATCCGGGGGAAAACTCAAACACAACTGCACATCATCAGCATACATATGAATTTTGCAGTGCTTGACAACATTACGTAGTTCATTGACATAAATGGAGAACAACAAGGGACCCAAAATAGATCCTTGTGGTACGCCAGCTAAGACAGAGAAAAAGCTTGAAGATTGTTCATTTACCACAACCGTCTGCCGCCTATTCTCGAGGTAGGATGAGACTAGTTTTGTCGTTGGAGCAGAGAATTTGTACCTATTAAGCAACTTAGAACATAGTAAAGAATGATTCACTGTGTCGAAAGCTTTCGAGACATCGAGTAATGTTAACCCGGCGAGAATGTGGTGACAAAATGTTACATAGACTATGTGGCTGGGTATGAGATACCCACATACAAAATTGCCTTTAAATATTGTTACAATAAATATTAACATTAAAAAACGGTATTTTATTGTAATAGGGTATGTAATAATTAATAGCAAATGAAACATATGTAGTATTTCAAGAATTTGCATATTAATACTTGAAAAAACGGAATTCACTAAACTTTTACAACACAAATTGGGCACTTTCCAAAATGCCGCTAAAATACACACGTTTTTATTCTTATTCAGTCAAAAATCAGCAAAATCTTCCAGCATGGATCTAAGTCGCCTTTCTCTAGTTTCGAAATCCATTAATTTTTAATCAAAATTAAAAAAGAAAGTAAAACATAACGCCAGCTATGTGGCTGGGTATGGCATACCCGGCAGATGTTTTTTGCACACGGATATCTCGACCGACGGCTACCGCAACACTACGATCACACCAGTATCACCTCCCCCATACCTTTAACTCCAGCTACTCGAAACAACAAAGTGTTTGTGCGATCAGTACAGAAAATATAGACATGTAAATAAGAGGGTGGGTATGTCATACCCGGCCACACACTCGCTGGGTTAAGAGAGTTATTTCTTTATTGTCAATAGCTTTGCGGATATCGTCAACTACCAGAAAGAGAGCTGACTTACAGCTGCTTTTGGAGCGAAAACCTGACTGATTAGAGCATAAAAGCTGTTTATCTGACAGGTATTTCTCTATCTGAATAGAAATAGATTTTTCAAAAACCTTTGATAAAAAAGGCAGAATGGCAATTGGTCGATAATCAGACAGGGTACAGTTCCTTTTTTTGGTACAGGTACGATTTTGGCATCTTTCCAGACATTCTTCATCCACTCAATCAAATTAACTTTTACAATATTTCAAATATGTAATTCAATAGTAATCTTTTATACATACATAAATCGAATAAGAAAATAAATCCAAATGTTGTTAAACAAGGTAATGTAAAAAAGCATCTAGATAAAATTCACAGAAAAACAAGTTAAGGCACTAGGACTCTATTTTTAATTAAATTTCAACATCTTCAGCTGAATCAACTTCCTCCAAACGTTCATTAATTCCACATTGTATGGTCTCATATTACTTGGTGATCATACGCCTTTGTAGGGGTTATTTGTAGACCTTCTATGTATCCAATGATGTAGCGATCGTTGGGTAAAATTTTTAAAAATCCATAGCTATTGGATCGGCGCGCGGCATGTTCGAACACTCCAATGTTCGGGTTGCCGCGCGCTCCAATCAGGTATCCATTATGCGCGGTTGCTGCGCTCACCAATGTTCGAAGGTTTGCCGCGCATAGTCGATACGCAGCTTAAGAAATCGAAAAATTCTTTGGATGTGAAAAAGCTACCACGGTCGGATATACACTCCGCGTCAATAGAATAGGTTCAGAGTTTTGTTCAGAAATAAAGGACTTTTTGTCCTAGAAAGCTTTAAGCGAAAGCTTTTATTTTGTTGTTTTTTAAACAAGTTCCATATTGTAAAAGTTTTTGAAGATTCAAGGTCTTTAAATGATAACCGTTACTTTATTTTTATTGTGTTTCCCGACTGCATCGCAAAAAATTACCTTTTTCTATGCGTCATTAGAATAGGTTCACCTGCTTTAATAAGGAAAAATCGAAAAATGCAAAGTACAACTAAATTTTTTCGATCAATATTTTATTGTTGGTTTGTTTAGCAATGATTACTACCTCCTTTCTCGGAAACAACTTCGAAAATTCGGCTTGGAATAGGATCATAAAGTTGCATCAAGTAGTTTAATGAAATTTCATTCCAGGCTTCTTTAATGGCTGCAATAAGCGACTCTTCGTCTTTGAATTGTCTACTGGTCTCATAAACCTTACGATCAAGTCATCCGCATGCGTTTTGAGTAATGTTAAGGTCCAGTGACTATAATATACGAGCAGTATGAACTGAGGCTTTTTCTTAAGAGCCAAAGCTAATGCTTGACAATCAGTTACGATCTTAAAAGATATACCGATTAAATATATCTTGAACCTTCTTAAAGCGTTAATTATAGACAGAGTTTCTAGCTCATAATTGTGGTATTTGCCTTTTGATGCAGTTGCTCGCTTTGATAAATAAAAGACTGGATGAAATTTTTCATCCACCTGCTTTTGCATCAATACCGCTCCGAAGCCTGCACAACTTGCATCACAATGCAGTTCTGTGACTGAATGGGGACTGTATATAGACAAAACAGGTGAGGCTATTAATTTATCTTTTAGCCTTTGAAAAGTTTCCATTTCTTTTACACCAAATACAAACGGAGTATCGCTTTTCAACAAGTCCTAAAGTGGTTTGGCAACATTAGCAACATTTCTAATGAATTTCCTAAAATGTGACCAAAGTCCCAAGAAACTATGCACATCTTTCGTACACGCCGGTGTTGGAAAATTGCGTATGGCGTTAAGGTTACAGTCATTAGGTCTAATGCCATCTTTTGTGATCTTGTAACCTAAATAAACAATTTCGGTTTGCAAGAACATGCATTTATCAAATCGCAGGTGTAAGCCGTTTTCCACAATTATGTCAATGATTTGCTTCAAAATTGCTAAATGTTCTTCAATGGAGAATGTTACAATGAGTATATCATCTAAGTAGGTTATAACTTTACCCTCAAGTATCAATCTTCGAAATATATGCTTCATAAACCTTTCAAAAACAGATGGGGCATTCTTCAGCCCGAAGGGTATTCGCGTATATTCATACTGCCCTAAAGGGGTAGTAAACGAAGTATATTTCATTAACTCATCAGATAGTTGGGCGTGATGGAAACCATTTTTCAAGTCCAGCGTTGTGAAATATCTTTTACCTCTAAGGCGATCGAGATGGTCTTCAATAGGATTGGAGGTACATATATCGACTCACGAATAATGCCATCCTTTAGCAAAACATCTAAGATTTTTTGAAGCTCAATCTTATGAGCATAAGGCAACCTTCTAGGAGGACAATAAAATTATCATCAGAAAACTCTTCATCCGAACTGCCTTTACGTGTTAAATCATGACGATTGGTGCCGTCGAGTGATGTTTGAGGATGTTGATTCCCGCTGCAGACATTTTCCGTTCCAGTCCTTTGAAGCGCCAAAACCGTCTTTCCAATGAAATCTCTTCCTAAAATTACAGGATAAATGATTGAGAAATTCTTTACCACTGAAAGTTGTAAGTTTATTTGTAAATTTTCAAAAAAGATACGTGTACGTGTACTTATGCTTCCGGTTGTAATAAGACGACTACTGTTGACTCCGAAATATGACTGTGATGTTTTCTCCAGCGTTGATAGAAAAACCGATGGAAGGTACCTCTCTTAGATAAAGCTGACTGGGCTGACCGAATCCAACAACGTTAATAGCGACGTAGAACTTTCCATCTCCTTGCAGGTCCACTGGTATTGAATATGCCTCTCAAAATCTTTAGTAGCTGGTCGACTTTGTTCGGTTGCTACTGGCATAGTGCTGTTTCCTTTATCACCTGAATCAGCTGATTTAGTACAAGCACCTGTGACCTGATGCAAGGCCATGACTGGATCTTCATTTGAACAATTAGTAGATATGTGTCCTTGTTTTCCACACTTGAAACAAGTGACGCTTTTCTTCTCATACCTTGTACGTGCACCACGTTGGTTTGTAACAACAACAACGTATTTTTGGTTTTGTTCGGTGGATTGTTGGGACTAAATGATACACCCTTCGTTTGTTTCTCTGTGTAGTTACATACTTTTTAATTTCTCATATTTTCGCAGAGCTGTTTTCAATTCACTAAAATTGTTAGCACTGTACAAAATTGTCTTATTCACCTCTGAATCGGGAATTCCTTTTATAACGAATTCAATTAAATTTTCTTCCTCAACATTAGTGTGTGATGCAATTTCTTGCATATGAATCACATACTGTTGGATGGTTTCCAAGCTTACCAAGCTCGTTATAAATGTCTGGCTTGGTCACGATTTTTTTGAACTCACTTTTTAACGCGGATTTCAGTTCGAGCCAACTTTTCACTTTCACTGTTCTCACAAATAACTTTGCAGTTCCACTAAGAAGCCGTTTGCCGTAGACGAATTTATCCCTCTCATTCAGCTTTGTAACATCCGACAATTCTTCAATTTGTTCAATCCATCGCTGTATTGGATAATTATCAGCACCACTAAATGCAGGCAAAGCATCTTCTATGTCCTTGAAGGTACAACTTGCATGTGATCTCGAATTGGACTCTGCCTCTTCCAACTGCAAATCCCGAATCTGTTGTCTCAGCTTCATTATTTCCATCTTCTTATGACGTATTCGTTGCAGTTTCGCCAATTCCTCATCGAGGTTTTCCTCCTGCTCACTAAAGGCTTCATTGTCGTCATTAGACATATCGTCGTCTGGAACCGTTGAATCATCAACATACTGGCCACGGCTGCTTGAAGGTGGATCTTCCTGCATCAACTTGCGAAGTGCGTCTTCTGCAAAATCCTGAACCGCTTCTTGTGTGCCAATTTTTAATTCCGCTTTAGTGCTGGTGGAATGGAGTTTTAAAAATCTAAGGACTGCTTTAAGTAGATTAAATGTTGCAGACTCTAAAAATTGTGTCCACACTTCAGACATCGCTTAAACTTTTTCCAACTTTACACCAACTATTGAGAACTACGCAAATTTAGATTTGCTACGCAAATTTGCTACGGGATTTTTTTTCTTAGTGGCAACACTGATGACGGTGAAATGTCAAAAAGCAGAACAATTTGGCAGCGATACCAACGCTATAAATGAAAAACATCGCTTTCGGCGCCCCCTGGCCATGGGATATCGAAAGATTCCTAGCCAGTTGCTTTTGACTGGGGATAAAGCAAGAGTTGTAGCCAGCTGGTTGTTGTATTTGTTTTACGTATAAAATTTTACTTTGCTAGCAACTACTGGCTGGCTAGGTTTCAAAAAACACGCCTATTGATGAACAAATGTCTTGAACTGTTAATTATTATATTCATTTTTTTATGTGCTACTAGATTGTTTTTCAATGTGGATTTAAACAAGTGAGACAAAAAATTAAGTCGATTTTAGGACTCAAATTGGTCGAAGTGCCATAAAACTAACAATTTTCTAAGCGGATTCAAAACTCTTCTTGGAGCTTTATCCCACTATTACCCTTAATGAATTCCTTAATAGGGTTTTTCCGAATAACCTAAAGTTAGGGAGAAATCGTAAAAAGTTTGTCAAAAAAAATGTGGATTTCAACGAATGAGACGCAGTGTAGCTACAAACAGAGAGATCGACAGGGAATAGGCCATGACGGCAGACCTGCCACTAGCCGTAGAAGAACACCTTCCAGAACAACACAAGGCCGAGGCAAGGATTGGGTGAATAGGGAGAGCCAGAGAAAACCCCTGGCCAAACCTGTGCTCAAACCCACGGATAAAGGGGAGAATACCTTCCAACCGGCCGAAGAAAGACCAGAAAAGAAAGACAGTGGAAGGGTAAGAAGGCATCGGAAACCTCCGAACCTACCAGTTCTAGGGGAACCAGGCGCACTCGACGACCTGCTGAGGAAGGGCCTCAGCGGTACGTGTGCTAAATGGTACCTGAGATTCGTGGCTCAAGGCTTTAAGCCTGAAGAAGCCAGGAGAAAGGCGGAAGACAGGATTGCGCCAAATGAGGAGCTGACCCCAACCCTAAACAAAGAGGGGAACAAGAGGGGGAGGGACGCCATAACCCCTCCAGAGAAAGAGGACGTGAAGCGGGCAAAGACCGCTCCCACAGGTGCAGCGGGGCCCAGCACTGCCCCACCTGTCAAGAGAAGGAAAACGGGCATCAGCACAGATCACAGCTATGCGGGAGCACTAAAAAACACGCGAGTGGCGGTCCTCTCGAAACAATACCCGCAGACTAGGGTGAGTTCATAATTGTAAAAAAATTGCCGTAAATTTACCGCAGCAAATTCTGAAAACATTAATGAACGCAAATTCTGTAGCATAGGTCTCGCAGCAATGCAGCTGGCAAAATGCCGTTCATAAATGTATTAGAAACATTTTAGCTGTCAATGCTCGCGGAAGGTGTGCTGTTCATTGTTCGCTGTTTCTTTTCTTTATTTTTATATAAGTTACCATTAAATTGGTATACTTTTTACAAACTTCCAATCTATCGTGGAAGAAATCATTGCAAACTTTCTTGATTTTATTAAAACCTTTTTTCCCAAAAGACTGCTTACTTTCTTCTTCCACTGATAGTCGCCTTCCATGGACAGTCCAAATTTCAGTTTCATAATCTTCCCTAATACAATCCAAATAACGATAAGCTTTCCATTTTTTGCATTTTCCAATTGCTGCTTACATATTCGCTATTGTCGCAGCTGTGCATCAAAACAAAATTTGCTGCAAATTTGCAAAACAAAGGCAATCATTTGATGTTTAGTAATACAGTATTTTTACATTTATGAACGCAAATTCTGCACAGCTGCGGTATTTTTACAATTATGAACTCACCCCTACTCTAAGTGCGGAAGAACTGACAAAGCTAGAGGATGCCATAATAGAGGAAGTAGCCCTCGGGTGGGAGACTAAACTCCAATTCGAGGACATATACTTTAGACCAGGCTTGCTACTGGTGGACTGCGAAAACGAGCAAACCGCAAGATGGCTCCTCTTGACTGCCGGGAAATTGAACACGTGAAAGGGGGTGGAACTCACGGCGTGTGTGGGTAGTTAAATTCCTAAAGTCCACACGATATCTATCTTCCTTCCCAAAAGCGCAGGGCAGGACAGGAAAAAGCTTCTTGCGCTTATCGAGGCACAGAACGAGGGGCTTAATACTCTACTCTGGAAGGTGATGAGCTATCGAGAAGAGGGAAAGGGGCAGATGCTCTCGATCCTAATCGAAGACAGAGCGGCCTAGAACTTCGCCAAAGAGGGACACACCATCAGGCACCGGTTCGGGAAAATCCCGGTATCAGGGCTGAAGAAGCAAGGTCCCGGCAATGCCCGTGGAGAAGGTTGCACTACATCTACAGCGGCTCCCCAACCCGACCCTGTACCCATGATAGTGGAGAAGGTGGTGGCTAAAGACACCGCACCCCAAGAGGAAGACGAGGAGATCCAAATCGAGGAAGAGCGTGAGGGCATGGATCTCGCCACCCTCGATATAAAGGATCTCCAAGTGGATCCTCTGACAGAGGAGGAAGAGCTAAAGTAGACACAGACCCCTCTGCAGCAGAACCAGCAGTCCCATCATGGATGCTAAAATTGGCATCCACGTCGCACAGGCCAATATTCACCACACTAAGGCGGCATCAGCCGTCATAGCGAGGTTGTTTATTAAAAAACACCTCGGGCTTGTGCTGGTTCATGAACCCTGGATCTACAGGGGCCAAATAAGAGAACTAACGAGTAAGAATGCGAAGGCGATTTGGGACAACAGGCAGGCCTCTTCCAGAACTTGCATCCTGATAAGAAAAGATATTAACTTTATTTGTCTTTCAGAGTATATAAAGCGGGACCTCAGGCCATACGGCCATACAGGCCACCCTAAACATAGAGGGCACCGACCGCAGCTGTGTAATCGCCTCAGCCTACTTCGCTGCACGGAGTGGGGTAGCACGGATACTAACGAAAGGGGTGATTACCTTTAAGAATATATTATAAAAGAAAATTTAGAAATCCTCAATAGGGGGAATATCCCCACGTTTGTAACCAAAGTCAGAGAAGAGTTTCTTGATATAACTCTTAGTAGTAGAAGCTGTAGGGATTGGATAGGTGTTTTTCTCAGATGAACCGTCGATGTCGGACCATAGGATAATGAGAAACCCGCGCAAAACCGACTGGGAGTTATACAAGAACACGCTAGAGTGGAATTTAAGCAACGGCAGTGTGAAAAGGGGGCGGAACATCCTCTTGAACTAGAACAGAACTTAGAGAAGCTCAACAGGGCAATGGTGCAGGCATACGAAACCGGTTAGGTTAGGTTAGGTTGAAGTGGCTGCCAGCCAAAGCCAACACACTTAGACCCATGAGGGGTCCATTGTGATACCACCAGGATCTCGAAAAGATCTCCTGCCTACTCATTGAAACCAATTGGAGCTTCTTATGAAGCGTAGAAGGCTACTGACATCAATGTTAATTAGGTCGCCTAAGTTTGTAAAGAAGAAAGCTGCCAAGTGGTGTTTCCTTTTGCGGGAGAGAGCTGGACAGGTGCAAAGAAGATGGAGAATCGTCTCCTCCTCCTCCTCGTCCATACAGCTTCTACAGAAGTTATTGCGGTCAACGCAACGTGAAGTGAAACTCTGCTTGTTCAGATTTTATAGTTTATTCAAAGTAGAACAAAACAAGAATAAGAAGAATAAGAAGTAGAACTATAAAAATCCTGCAAAGAATTTTAGAATTTTATTTTGTGTTCTTACTTTTTTAGTTTTTCACTTCAAACTTTATATCTTTATATATTTCAAATTATTTATTCTATTTGCCGCTTAAACTTAGACGTCTGGATACTCCGGTCTCTTGATGGCGAATGTGCTGGCGATGTCCTTCTTTGTTGTGCCTGCCTGCGATCCTTTGTCTGGCATCCCTTGTAATTAGCATCTCGCTAATTCAATTTTAATTGCGAATTTCAGTGATGCCAGATTCATTCTTTGCCCGTAATTTTAAAAGGCAGCATTGCCAACACTCCCCCCTGGTACGTTAGATGGAACATCTGACTTACCATCTCCATAAACATCGAGAACAGCTAATTTGACGGCTGGCCTCTCAAAAATACCGGTTGCGGTTTGAACAGTCGCTTTACGAACCTGCCCGTTCTTTCCCTTGGTGACTTCAAGGACTTTTCCTTTAGGCCAGCTATTCCGGGGATTATTTTCGTCGACAATTATTACGACATCTCCTTTCTCAATCGGCTTTACTGGCTGGTACCACTTGGTGCGTCGCGTCAAATTTGGCAGGTATTCTTTTAACCATCTCCTCCAGAACCCGTTTGCAAACTGTTGAGCCTTTAGCCAGTTTTTTCGCGATAAGATGTTATCATCGCACATAACACCATCAGGCTTTTCACCATTAGATGAACCCAACAGAAAATGATTGGGTGTAAGCGCTGCATCACCTTCGTCCTCAAGTGGTAGGTATGTTAAAGGTCGGGTGTTAATGGTTCTTTCCGCTTCCAATAACATGCTGTGGAGAAGCTCATCCGAGGGATTTCGAGTTGGCATAATTTGATACAATGCTTTCTTGACTGACTGAACCAGCCTCTCCCAACTCCCCCCCATATGGGGTGCTGCTGGAGGGTTAAAAATCCATCTCGTCGGAGTCGAAAATTCCTCGGCCAATCTGAAGTTCTGCTGCTGGATAGTCTCTCGCAATTCACGTTCGGCCCCGTGGAAATTAGTTCCATTATCACACCTTATCTCAATTGGAATCCCACGTCGTGCGATTAATCTTTTGAGAGCTAGAATGCACGAGTCAGAAGTCAGAGAGTTCGCCACTTCGATGTGAATTGCTCTGGTCGTGAGGCAAGTTATTAAAACGCCCCAGCGCTTTTCAGTTCTTCGTCCTATGAATGAGAAAGGGCAAGTGAAGGATGCAAGCCTGGCGTGTGGAAGCGGAGCCAATTCTGGTGGTCTCGGTGTGGCTCGTTGGTTCTTACACTGTTGGCACTCCTTCTTGATACTTTTCAGGACGATACGTAACCGTGGGATTGAAAATTTCTGACGAAGTTCGTTTATAACTGTTTCGTTGTTCTGATGGTGAAAACGCTGATGATACAGATGTGTTATCAAACGGGTGACACGGTGATCCTTTGGGAGTAAAATTGGACGTTTTACTGCACAAGCAACATCAGCAGCTGCATCAATACGCCCTTGACTTCTTAAAACGCCTTGCTCGTCAAAATACGGTGAAGATTTGTATATAGGGCTGGATTTTTCAATATGTCGTCTGTTTTCAATTGGCAGACTGTGGTTATGATTCAAAACTGCAATTTCGTCGGGATAGCAGTCTTGCTGAACGAGTCGATACAAATAGCTTTCAGCCTTCAAGTATTCGTTCTTATCGATCGGTCCTGTCAGTTTCGCCACCTTCTTTTGCGTTGCCAGTGTATTCCAAATGAAGCGAAAAACGTACGCCAGACTTCGCGCCAGTCGCCTCCAATTTGAAAAATTCTCAATGTTGATTATACTTGGATTCTTTTCCGATAGATGTAAAACATGCGCTCTAAGTTCTTCAGTTGTTGTTTCACGTTCGAAAATGTGCTTTGGCCACATTTCTTTAGGCTCTTTGAGAAACGATGGTCCACTAAACCACCGACTCGATGGACTGAAATCAGGTGCACTCACCCACTTAGTGGCGTCGTCCGCGGCGTTGAGTTTGGAGGGCACATACCTCCACTGACGGATGTTGGTCATATCGAGGATTTTGCTGACCCTGAAGGCAACGAATTGGCGGTACTTGCGGTGGTCCGACTGTATCCAGGAAAGTACCGTTTTGGAATCCGACCAAAATACAGTTTCCGCAATTTCTATGGAGTGCCCTTCCACGATGCTCTTTGCCAAGCGAGCTCCAAGACGTGCTGCCTCCAGTTCTAAGCGCGGTATTGATGCCATCTTTAATGGCGCCACTCGTGTCTTTGATGCGATGATACTACACTGGACCTTATCGAAACTGGAAACTCTTAGGTAGGCTACTGCTGCAAACGCACTTTCGCTTGCGTCGACAAAAATGTGAAGCTGCAGGTCCTTGTGCTCTCCAGGCTCGAAGTCTCTTACATAGCACCTGGGAATTCTTAATTGATGAATGTCTTTAAGTTGACTTACCCAGGTGCGACACTTACTAAAGTGAATGTCCATGATTGGTTCGTCCCATCCTAAAGCGGCTCTCCAAATATCCTGCATCAGGATCTTTATGTAAACGATGAAGTGATCCTAGTGGATCGAAGATGGTCATCATCACTTTTAGAACTTGCCTCTTTGTGGGATGCACGTCTTCGCTTAACAGCCTTTGAAACGATGCCTTTGGTGATAATACGAACGTAAAACTGTCCGACGATGTAGACCACCACATGCCCAAGACGCGTTCAGTTGATTCCACTTCCGAAGTTATGGTTATATTTTTCTCTGCTGAATTTCTTCCTTCAAACGCTTCAATTACTTTTGGAGAATTCGAGATCCAGTTGCGAATTTCGAAACCGCCCTTCGAATGAATGTATCTAACTTCATTTGCCAGTTGAATTGCCTCGTCTTCCGTGTCGACGCTGTCCAGTAAATCGTCTACGTAGTGATTGTGGATTATACACCTAGCTCCCCTTGGATATTGTTGCTCAAACTCTCGCGCATTTTTATTTTTAACAAATTGAGCGCAACTTGGAGAGCACGTTGCACCAAAGGTTAAAACCTGCATCACATAGACAGCTGGTTCGCTGTTAGAGTTTTCCTCTCGCCATAGGAAACGTTGGACTTGCTGATCCTCTTCGCGAACGGCCACCTGGTGAAACATCTCACGGATGTCACCACAGATCGCAATTGGTCTTTCTCGGAAGCGATATAAAATAGATGCTAGCGATATCAGCTGGTCAGGTCCTTTCAATAGCAAGGAGTTTAATGACACACCGTTGACTTTTGCTGCTGCATCCCAAACCATACGAAGCTTGCCTGGTTTGTTAATGTTCGTTACCGTAAAGATAGGCAAATACCAAATTCTCTTGTGGTTCTTCTTTAGATCCTCATCAGTCAGCTTACGAATGTAGTTTCTGGCGACATAGTTCTCCATCTGAAGCTTTAAGTTGTCTGCAAGCACCGGATCCCTTTGAAGCTTCTTGCTGAAGCAGTCGAATCGTCGTCGAGCCATTGGTAAGCTGTCAGGCATCTCGAACTTATCAAACTTCCAGAGCAACGGTGTTTCAAATCTTTCGCCCTTTCTGATGGTTCCAGTTTCCAGCATCTGGTTCGCCCGAATCTCTTCCGCCGGCTTCACCATTTGGGATGGTGGTGTTGTTCCTAGGCTGTCGAGTGAGAAGTACTCCTTCATAATATTGTGCAGTACCTGGTCATTGTTACATTCGCACTCATGAACATTGCGGAACATTAGACAATCCATCCCAGCCGCGTCTTAGTCGCTACTGAATCGGCTTCGCCGCCTTCGATTACCCTAAGGAGATTGACAAGTTTAGATTGTCAAGGCCAATCAGTAAATGCGGGACTGCTTGTTGATATGACTCTATAGGACACCCTCGTAAATAAGGGTATAAAGTCTTCAGCTGCTTCACATCCAGTGATTGCTCCGGCAAACTCAATGACATAAATAGATGCATGAATGAATGAGGGTCTGAGAAGTCTTTTGTATGGGTGAATTCAAAAACGTCAAAAAACTGTGCAGTGTTGCGGCAACACAACAGGCTTTGTGTTACTCTTGCACTACACCTGCACTGTTGCTGTTGGCCTGCGTATTTTATTTTGACATTTATGAATAGCTGTGTTGCAAAGCTGTTCGCAATAGAAAAATGGAGGGAGTAGTCAAGTGCTTTGTGTTGAATAATATGAGAAAAATTAGAGCCGAAACAAAATTTCTTAATAAAACATGTTTAGAGAAGAAAAATAAAACACGACTGGTGAAACAGTTGTTAAAAATGCTGGACGTGTTCAAAAGAAGACGTATTTTAAAAATCATAATTTACTCCAGAATGATAAGGCAGTATTCCGATGATTTATTTTCAGCCATTTCACGATCACAAAAAAAAATCAAATAAATAATCACATGTTATGTAAATGAAACATTAAAAATGTTATACATATGTTACCTTTCATAAATTTTTCGCAGAATTATTGAATAGAAATGTAAATAATAATAGGTAACAAGAAAAGCCTTAACCGCAACAAAACGAAGCAACACCAAAACAACTGATGCACAGATTACTCTGTTTTGACGATTGGTTGCGTTGGCGTTGCAAAAAAAAACTCTTGACGTGATCACAACTGTCAACATGCTGCGTTTTTGAACTCGTTGCTTTCTTGTTGCTGCAACACTGCCGCAACACTGCATTATTGAATTCAGCCTATTTCTTTTTATGAATCCCACCATAGAATACGCTTTGGCTACACAATAATCCATGTGGCCATGAAAATTCAAAGAGCTATCAAACATTACACCTAAATCTTTAATATTATTATTAATAGAGTAACTGAAGAGGATTGGCGAAGAGCATCGAAAGTATGTTACAGTGTAACATTTTTTTACATTTAAACATAGAGCATTATCACTGCACCATTTCAGAAGATCCTCTATACAAGATATTTTTCTAAACATTGTAAGGTCGTCAGCATACAATAAACATTGACCAGATGACTGCCCTGGGGAACGCCAGAACTGCAAAGAAATGGTTCGGAAAAAGAATTTTCGATTTTAACTATGTGAACCCTATTCATTAGAAATGAGCTTATCCATTGGAGCAATTTCGAATGAATACCGAATCTTTCAAGTTTATTTATTAGAGATGCATGGCAAACAGAGCCGAATGCTTTACTGAAGTCAGTATATATTGTATCTACTTGAAAACCTTGCTCAATGGAGTTAATTGCCATTGAGGAAAATGCAACGAGGTTAGATGTAGTAGATCTTCCTGTAACAAAACCGTGTTGATTATTTATAATGTGCTCTTTTACCAATAACTGAAGCCTATTTTTTACAATACTTTCAAAAACTTTAGGGATAGTCTGTAATTTGCAAATACCCCTGTAGTTTTCTACATGATTTTTAAGACCCGACTTAAAGATTGAAACAAGGAATGATGTTTTCCACTCATCCAGAAACATTCCGGTTTGTAAGGAAGTATTGAACATTACCTGTAGTGGAAAAGAAATACTTTCCCAACATTTTTTTAACACGATTGCAGGTCCAGCATTGTATGATGGTTTTAAACTACTTAGGGCATCTTGAACTTCGGAGATATCCAAAGTCATACTTCCAATATCAACTTTAGTATAAATTTCACTATTACTTGAACTATTACTAATGGAATTGTTCGAATATACCGATTTAAAGAACATAGCGAATAAGTCGCAAGAACTTTTGATATCATTATATTGGCACTGATTATATTCCATTACTTTTGGAATGCCATACGTGTGACTTTGTGATTTAATATAAGCCCAAAAACACTCACTTTTATGTTTTATCTTAGATTCGATTGTTAAAATATAGTTCCTGTAAAGAAATTTGCTCAGGACTACAAGTTCCTTTCGGAGAATAGAGAAACGTTGATAATCATCTTCATTATGCGTTATCTTAAATTTTTTATAAGCTTGTTTTTAGAATTCTTTAAATTACGCAATGACCTATTATACCAGGGAAACTTAGACAAAGATTTTTTAACCTCATAAGGTACAAATAATTTAAATCCGTTTTGAACAATTTCAGTAAAACGATTGTGAATATCACTGAGGCACAGATTGCCTAATTCAGTATGCCAATTAAAAGAGTTAAAGTACTTATTTAAGTCGGTGAAGTTAGCTTTTACAAAATTCAACTTATTTGTTAATTTATCTTTCACTTCCAAGAAATGGTATAATTCAAGTTCGATTAAGAGCTCTTTATGGTGAACGGAATTACTCAATAAAGGAAAAGGAGCTGGATATACTTCGGCTTTAATATCATCCAGCGACACAAATACTAGATTAAGAATTCTATTAATTGAGTTAATAATTGGCTTGATTTGACTTAGGTTAATAGAAATTAGATAGTCAATTATACATATTTCATAATCTTGTTTAACATTCGATGGAGTAAGCATTTTATCATCTTTAGACCAAACCCAATTAATCTCCCCTAAATTGAAATCCCTCAAAACAAAAATATTACAAGAATCTTTAAACTGTTGGTACAAAGAATTAATATTGCAAACATGTTTTTCATAAATATTAATCGAACTCCGAGGAGGAATATAACTTACGATACACAATAAACTGGTGGATCGATGACCGTCATGAATAGCAAAGCATAATTGTTCAACGTCTTCTTCAGGGATTAAAATGGCCTTAGATGGAAAGGTTGATCGAACAGCAATAAGAATACCGCCACCACGTTCCTGGGCGAGCGCACAACGATCCCGACGAAATATGTTGTAGTTGTCATCTAATAATTCAGAGGAATTAATACCACTGTGTAGCCAGGACTCAGTTATAACAATAACATCGTATTCTTGGTGATGAGAAGCTATGAATAGATCCTTGATTTTAGTCCGAATCCCACTTGCATTGTGGTAGTACACCTTTAACGCATAATTATTAATCGACAAGGACTGCATTATGTTTGATCGTTTGCCGACGGGGTTTGCGAGTTTTTTTCTTATTCCATCAGGCCAGAACTTCGCGTCAAAGACTTTTTCTGTATATTCAAGAGGAACACCTATCTTAAAAATTACAGATCTGGTGTTTTCACTTTCATGACCTGCTCTTATTAGTCTAAAGCAGAAAAGTTTTGAGTGATCTATGTTAAGATTGGAAGCAGTGTATTCAAGAATTGCTTGGTGGGATGTTGTTGGGCGAAAACTTGAAAGGTGAAACCATATGAGTTTTCTAACAACATCAGTATTAGAACATATATTGTTGTTATTGCCCACCACCACTCTCCGCTTATTGATATTTTTTCCGTTGTTTAAATCTTTGTTTCCATCAGATAAATAATTTGTTTTCTCGGAGAATGCGACAGCTTTACATTGAGTATAATCATCCACGGCAACAACAACAGAGTTAGCAACATTATTCGTAGCAGCAAACCCTTTATCAGCAACAATGAAAGTCGGGTGCAAACCAGAGCAGTGGCGGTTGTCATAAGTCAAACTTATTACTAAAGATGACTACCTTTAGAGGGCTCTTTATGTTAAGCATTACTTAAGAATTTCCCAACGATGTACCTATAGACTATAGAGGATACAACGAAACGAAACGCACTTTTTCCAAGTAGATGGCAATATTTATTATTTCAGTTTTGCTTGTGTAGTCGCCGTGGCTCAGTGTGCGTTGGACTGCTGACCGAGCGGCGTGGTTTCAAGCCCCAGACATGTCCACCGAACTTTTTTCGCGGCACCACCTCTCGTCGAGGAAGGTGTCGGCAATAAATTGTAGGTCCCTTACATTATTGCGAATTATGTAACACGCACAACATGAATGATTGCGAGAAGCTAGGCCTTGGATCATCCTAAGCTGTCTTTATTTTGGTGGGGACGAGAGACCCCATATATTTTGCTTAATACAAACTATTCATTCTTAATCTAAAATTAAACAGAAATCTTAAAACTAAAACTTAAAATTAGATGTGGTGGTGAAGCAGAAGTTACTTCAGGTAAGGGGTTGTATGGTTGAAGTCAAAGATGGTAAGGTTTGCGTTAATCTGTCTTAGCATACGGGAGATAGGTTTATTCAAGCCATAAGAGGTGTTGTGGGGCGGTAGATAGAAGAGGTGAGGGTGTCGTAGATTACGAGTGTTAGAGTGGAAGGAAATGGAATTGATGATTTGTTAGTTCATCTGCGGATGTGTTCACAAGTGTTCTGTAGGGATTCCAAAAGTGTAAAAATTATTCGTAAACGGACGCGATTTGATTCTGAGGAAGGCGACGCTCGCCCGCCCAAAGAATATTTAGTCAGTAACAGTGTGCAACCCCATTCAAAAATGAATAATACTAACTACATATTACCAGCCATTATAAAGCCTGATGTGCGAATCGGCTGACGTTGATGAAGTAATTGATGGTGAACGTTCTAACGTCATTAAAGTGAGTGTTCCACCTATTGTGGTCTTAAAATCTTCAAGTGAACAAGTGCGAAGCATTATAAATAATATACAGTATTAGAAAAGTAGAAAACTACTTAATAAAAAACATATCTCTCGGTCAAAAAATTATTTCTCTCAATTTGGAAGCGTACGAGAAAATTAAAAATGAACTATTGCGGTTGAACCTTGAATTCTTTTCACATTCCCGAAAAGATGCTAGACCTTTTAAAGTTACACTGTCGGGGCTGGATTTGGTCAGTAGCAGCGTAATAAAAACTGAACTCGCATCACTTGGTATTAAATGTTCAGATGTTAAAACTATTACTATCAACTCTAGTTCAAAGGTGCAGAACAAGCACTACTTGTATATTGTGTACATTGAACGAGGCACTATTAACCCGGCGAGTGTGTGGCCGGGTATGACATACCCATCCTCTTATTTACATGTCTGTATTTTTTGTACTGATCGCACAAACACTTTGTTGTTTCAAGTAGCTGGAGTTAAAGGTATGGGGGAGGGGATAGTTGTGTGATCCTAGCGTCGCGGTAGCCGTCGGTCGATATATCCGTGTGCAAACATCTGTCGGGTATGTTATACCCAGCCACATAGCTGACGTATGCATTGCGTGCCAACATTTCCTATGGTTGTTTTTGTTGTTTTTGGTTATGTTTTACAGGGTTTTTCAATAAGAGCGCTACAAAAGTTTTTTTACATAAAACAAAAACGGTTTTGGATATCAATGAAATTCTTTATTCCTGTGAAAGTTCGTTCGATGCCATTATGTATGGAACTCGATTTCTTTTGCATGGCTACCACGGGCACGCTTGCAGAAGTCCAGACGCTGAACCCAATTTTCGACGGTTTTCAAGCATAAATCGGCCGATACTGCTGCAATTTCACGTTCGATGTTCGTACGAAGTTCATCAATCGTCGCTGGCTTGTTGGCATAGACCATAGACTTGACGTAGCCCCACAGGAAATAGTCTAACGGCGTCAAATTGCACGACCGAGGCGGCCAAGCGACTGGACCATTTCGTGAGATAACACGTTCTCCAAACTTGGTTTCCAATAAATTCATTGTGACATTCGCTGTGTGGCTTGTGGCGCCGTCCTGTTGGAACCACATGTCCTCCAAGTCCATATCATCCAATTGGGGCCAAAAATATTCGGTTATCATTGAACGGTAGCGATCCCCATTCACAGTAACGTGCCGGTCTTGATCATCACGGAAGAAGTACGGCCCAATGACGCCGCCGGCCCATAAACCACACCAAACCGTAATTTTTTCGGGATGCAATGATGACTCATGGAGTACGTGTGGATTGCTGCCTGACCAATACCGTATATTTTGTTTATTGACGAAGCCATCCAGCCAGAAATTATGACGACCATAAATTGGACGTAGCGCTCTTAACGTTGAGGCCACTGACTCCGAATTTCGGTAGTAAATTTTAATAATTTCGACTCGTTGTTGGATCGTATATCTTTCCATCATGAAATGGCAAACCTTACTGAAGAGAAATGTCAAAAAAACCGCAAGAAAAATATGGCGTCGTTTGCTGTCCCTGTCGCTCTACTTTTGTAGCGTCCCTATTGAAAAACCCTTTACTTTCTTTTTTAGTTTTTGATTAAAAATGGATTTCGAAACTAGAGAAAGGCGACGTAGATCCATGCTTTAAGATTTTGCTGATTTTTGACTGAATAAGAATAAAAACATGTGTATTTTAGCGGATTTTCGAACGTGACCAATTTGTGTTGCAAAAGTTTAGTGAATTCCGTTTTTTCAAGTATTAGTATCCAAATTCTTAAAATACTACATGTGTTTCATTTGCAATTAATTATTACATACGCTATTACAATAAAATACCGTTTTTTAATGTTAAAATTTATTGTAACAATATTTACAGGCAATTTTGTATGTGGGTATCTCATACCCAGCCACATACTCTATGTACCATTTTGTCACCACATTCTCGCCGGGTTAAACTGAACGAGCTCAGGCGAAACTTTCCTAGCCTGTTTAAAACTATCATCCACTGGGACTACAAAAGGCACAATCCTGGCAAGCTTACGCAATGTTATAATTGTCAATTATATGGTCATGGCTCCATGCATTGCCACATTAAAAGTTTTTGTGCAGTCTGCTCAAGCAACCACAAAACTACCGACTGCAAGTCTGATGAGACGATCCGATGCGCCAATTGCAACATACCGTACAAATCATCTGATCCAAATTGTGTCAGCCGTAAGCAGTACTTGGATATACGGCATAGGCTCTCTTCATGTCGTCGTGTGGACAAAAATGTTCAATCACCACTCCCGCCTTTGGCAACTCAGCAAGTACCGCACCATCATTTTTCTCTGGCACAATTTCCTTCACTCCCAACACCTAAGCATCACACTCCAGTTCAAGCATCAGCGAGTGGACCAACACAACCTCAACGCTCACTCCCAACACGTAAGCACCACTCACCAGTGCAAGTACCTTCGAGGGGACCAACTCAATCTCAACAGGTTACCAACAATATTCACTCAAACAACAAAGTAAATGATAACGATAGTCTGTTTTCTTTTGAAGAGATAAGATCTCTCTTAAACGAAGTTTTAACAAAGCTAAGCACCTGCAACTCAAAACCAGATCAATTTAACGTCATCACATCATTAGCCATTAAGTATGTATACTCACACAATCATGTTAAGTAGTTCTCTTAATATTATAACTTGGAATGCTAGAGGCATCAACAAAAAACAATTAGAATTTTTTAATTTCATAACCAATGAAAAAGTTAACATTGCGCTTATCACGGAGACATGGCTTAATACGAAAAAATCATTCTCACACCCAAACTTTAAGTGCTACCGCTTTGACAGGCAAAATACAAGGGGTGGCGGTGTTGCCGTTGTTGTTAGGAAAGGTATTGTTCATTCGGTGCGTCCTAATCAGCATCTTAAATTGGTCGAAGTAATTGGGGTCGACATTACTCTATTATATAACTCCAAGTTGAGTGTTTTTTCCACCTATTTCCCTGGAGGAAATAGGAGCGTTGAGGAAGTCGCTCACTTCAAAAGAGATATACAAAAAATGTTAAGATTAAATAGCAAAATTGTTCTTGGAGGTGACTTCAATTGTCGTCATCAGTTGTGGAATTGTCTAAGATCTAACTGCTGGGGTAATGTCCTCCACGATGTAGTGGAGGCAAATCCTAATTTTTCAATATTAAATCCAGTTACTCCTACATATGTTCCCTCGTCGCTGTCTAAAAATCCCTCAACACTCGATTTGTTTCTTACAAATATTCCAAACTTTTGCACCCAGCCAAGAACACACAACAATCTGGGTTCAGACCACCTTCCAGTATCTGTCACTGTAAACAGTATAGAATCAGTGACTCACACTAATATGGTTTACAGATACTCTGGTGCCAACTGGAATTTATTTAAATCTATCATCAGCAATAAACTGAAAGACAATAATATAACGTTTAACTCTATCCGGAACACCGATCAGGTTGATTTGTTGTGCAACAACTTCGTGTCTACCATCATCAGTGCCGCTGACGCTGCAATGCCTAAATATCATGCTAAAAGTATAAAGACTTCACTTCCGGATAAAATTCTTTATTTGATACGCTTAAGAAATATCGAAAGAAGAAAATTGCTTCGTTATCGGAAAGATTCGTTTCTTGAAAGTACGAAGTTTCTAAACAAAGCTATTAAAAATTAAATCTCAGCCTATAAAAACTCCCGCTGGAAAACCCTTCTTTGCTCATTCGAAAAATCAGGTAAACCTTTCTGGACAGTTTCTAAAATTCTGAAGAAAAGAGGTACAAATATTCCACCACTTAAGGTTCAAAACGATCTCTACCTTACCCCAGTGTACAAATTATTTTTACGAAATGAAAGATGAAAAGATAAAACACCAGAGACAGATTATCACTAATGAAAAAAATACGCACGCTGAAAAAAAATCGATTTATTGTTATTATTGCAGATCTTTACCTTTTGCTTGCCAAATCTCAGAGTGTTATTTACAATGTCTATGATATGTTACGCAGTGTGCAGAAGAAGCCAGCACATTTCAAAGGTATTAATAAAATATGTTTTTGTATATGTATATTATTTATTCGAACATTCTCCTCCCCAAGAACGACTGTTCTTAATCCACGTAGTAATAAGACGGCCTATCGTTGAGAGTGTTTTAGTCGAGTCGCTTACCACTCCGCTAGGCTCTGACTCACAGCGCGACCGTAGGCTCCATCCCATTACTGTTCGTGACGGATACAGCAGGTGATTTTTCAACATCGGTGTCGTGGATAAGAAAGGATTTGTGTGAGGGAAGAAAACACATTTTAGTAATAGGTCTTTTAATTATTTTATGTTAGGTCAATATAGAAACCACACGAACACGTCCATCGAGTCCAGGATGAACTGCATGAATTCGACCTAAAGGCCACTTGCCAGGGGCATACCGCTCATCCGCAATAAGGACCAAGTCTCCAACTTTAGCATCTGGAACTGAATTTAGCCACTTAGGGCGCGCCTGCAGACGATTGAAATATTCCCCATACCAACGACTCCAGAAATGTTGCTTCATTTTCTCAATAGCCTTCCAACGTGTAATGCGATTAATATTGAGGTCCAACAAATTTTCCTCCTGTATACAGCTGGTAGGTTCTCCTATTAAAAGGTGTGCAGGAGTCAAGGCATCGATGTCTTTAGGATCGGATGATAACGGGCAAAGAGGTCTTGAATTTAAGACGCTTTTGATTTGACAAAGGAGTGTTGATAATTCTTCGAAACTCAAAACTTTTTCACCCATAGTTCTCTTAAGATGATGTTTACAAGACTTAACACCCGCTTCCCATAAACCCCCGTAGTTCGGGGAAGCGAGTGGAATGAAGTGCCAATCTGTACCAGCACTTGAAAGACTGTCACTTAATTCCTTTGGCAAGGATAAGCGACTCTTATGAAAAAGAATTTTAAGTTCTTTAGAAGCACCAACAAAATTCGTGCCGCAGTCCGAGTAGAGGTCAGTGCAGCCACCTCTTCTAGCCACGAAGCGACGGAATGCTGCCAGAAACGAATTTGTGGTCATGTCAGAGACAGCTTCTAAATGTATGGCCTTTGTGACACGATCAAAAAAAAAATATATCCTTTAGATATCACTGAAGACCTAAGTGAAGAGTTTTTCAGACTTATCGGGCCAGCGTAGTCAACACCGCTGTGTTTAAAAGGTCTCGTAATGTTAAGGAGAACTGGTGGTAAGTTTCCCATAATTTGTTGGGAAGCTTTGGCGGCATATTTAAAACAAACAAGACAGTTGCTAATAATTTTCTTAGCTAGCTGCTTACCCGAAGCGATCCAGAAGTGTCTATTGACATACGACATAGTCAAAGTGATTCCACCATGCAAAGTCTTTTGATATGCGTCCAGGATTATTAGACTTGAAAATGGATTAGATTTTGTTAGTAAAATAGGGTGTTTTGTTTCGAAAAGAAAGACTGAGTTCTGCAGGCGACCGCCAACTCGAAGAAGACCAAACTCATCAATGAATGGCATTAGTTTAAGCAGTTGTTGGTTTTTGATTCTCTTGTGGGATTTAATGCGATGAAGATCTTGCTGAAAATCGATCCCTTGGATTAACTTTACTAGGGAATGCATTGTGTTCTTGACATCCTTTGCAGAAATAGAGCCTACATCTCGAAATTCTTTGGGTTTCTTGCAATTATTTACAAAACGAAAGCAAAGCGAGCATACTCTCAGCAAATGATTTAAGCTTGAAAATTTAAGAAGAATGTCTGGATAAGACATAGTTGTATGTAAGGAATGCAATACGAATTTTGTCTTTCTTTCCTCTAAAGTAGTTTGATAATTGCATATGTTTTAAGAATGGTGGACCGTGCCACCAAAGGGTATTATGAAGCAAATCCACAGGAGGCACCGTCTGCAGGATTTTCTGCAGAGGGAACGTTCTTCCATTGGGTGACATTAGTATGACGTTGGATTTCTCCCACACGGTTTGCGACGTATACACTCCATCTCGCTGGCGGTTGTCTAATCCAACTCAGAACTGTAGAGCTATCAGTCCAATAGGTAACATTAGTAATGTTAGCACCTAATGATTCCTTTACGGTAAGCACAAGCTTGACTAATAATCTAGCAGCACAAAGTTCTAGTCGAGGAATAGTTACTGTTTTAACAGGGGCAACCTTTGATTTTGCCTGTAAGAGGTTTATAAATACGTCCTCGTCAGTGTGTATTCGGGCATACACTGCTGCTGCATATGCAACCGGTGAGGCATCACAAAAACAATGCAAGTCGAAAGTATGGTTTTCACGATAGCCAATCCAGCGTGGAATTTGCAATTCCTGAAATGACTTTAAAGAAGATCTATATTTCAGCCAGTCGGCTTCCATTTCATTTGGAACATTTTCATCCCAGTCTATACCGGCTAGCCACAGTTTTTGAAATATTATCTTGGCTAAGACAATTGATGGAGCTAACCAACCTAATGGGTCGAAGAGACGAGCTGAATCGGAAAGAATAGACCTCTTGGATATTCTTCCAGGTGGGTCTAAATTGGCCTTGAAAGAAAGTACGTCTAGCGTTGTATTCCATTGAATACCCAGCGCTTTTACGATACTATGCTCATAGATATCCAACATGGGCGAGTTCTCCCTGTACTCTTCGGGAATGTGTTGAATAAGTTCCGGAGAGTTCGAAATCGAGGGTAAAGTCACCCTCTTGTAATAAAGCACATAACTCTTTATAAAGAGATATTGCAGCTGATAAGGTGTCAGCTCCCGAGAAGGCATCATCAACATAGAAATCAGAAAGAAGAACTTTGGCAGCTTTGGGATACTTTTTCACAAAATCTTTAGCTAGTTTGTGGAGAACTCTAATGGACAAGTAAGGAGCGGACGTTGTACCATAGGTGACAGTGTTTAGTATGAATATTGAAATTTCATCGCTCATATTGTAACGCCAGAGAATCTGTTGAAAACGTTGATGTTCTTCGGCAATTAAGATTTGTCGAAATATCTTTTCAATATCAGCGCCAAAGGCAAACTGAAATCTACGCCAACGAGTAATGACTTGAGATAAGTCATTTTGCAGAGCAGGGCCAGGGCATAATTCTTCGTTGAGAGACGTTTGTCCAAAGCGTTTACTGCTGCCGTTAAAAACAACCCTAAGTTTAGTGGTTGTACTATCCTTTTTGAAAACGCCATGATGGGGCAAGAAGTATGAACACTTTTGAACAACAGCGGGATAAGTACCTACTTTGGTCATATGATTCAACTTCTCATATTCCGACATGAATGACTTGTATTTTTCTTCAAAAGCTGGTCGCTTTAAAAATAATGATTCTAAATACTGAAGTCTTCTGAGAGCATTTAGATGATTATTGTCTATATTAGGGAAGGAGTTATTGTTCAGCCCTGCTCTAAAGGGAAGACCAACTTTATAACGTCCAGTTGGAGTACGTTGAGTTGTGCGTTGAAAATACTTTTCGCAGTCCTCCTCTTCAGCAGTAAGTTCACGCTTACTTAAAACTTCCTCCTGTTCCCAAAAAGAACGAAGTAAATCTTCTAAGTTAACGTTGTTAACAAACACCGTTTGAGTAGATTCATTTTCAGTTGGTCCAGATATGACCCAACCAAAATGTGTATTTTGAAAGAATAAGTTTCTATGAAGAAACGATTGTCCAGGGTGAACGATTTTACCAAAAATATCAGAACCAAGAATAAGATCAATTGAATCCATATCATTATAGCTAGGATCTGCTAGATAATCAATCCCTAAATCTTTAAATGTTATGTTAAGTTTCGATGCTTTCGGCACATAAGCCGATAAGCTAGTTAAGACAAGTGCATTGCAACTTAATACTGGTTGCTTTCGCACAGAAAATAAGTTTAAAGTTACCCTGCTGTGGCAAAGAGTTTCATTTGAAATGCCTACTCCTGAAACCTTGCAGTAAGCCTTTAGCTTACTCAATTTAAGAAGTTGCACAGCATTTTCCGTAATAAGAGTAGCCTGAGAACCCTGGTCAAGCAAAGCTCTAAGTGTGAAATGTCCATGTATCGACTTAACTACGAGTCGTATAGTAGACAGCAACACATGTGAAAATACCTGTGTGGAATGTGTGGTGACACTACTCTCAGGTTCCAAACTAATACTGTCATCGTATAGCTGACCAGATCTTTTGTCAATCGTAGCACCATCTGTGTTACTAGAATCAGCATTAAGATTAAGAGTGTAGATTTTTAGTGTCTATCTTCAGTGACACTATTGTCAGTAGTGTGCAAGATTGTATGATGCAAATTCTTACACACGTTGCACCGATAGGGCGAATTACAATCATTATGATTGTGACCCGATACCAAGCAATTGCGACAGATGCGTTTATTAAATAAGAACTCATTCCTTAACTTTGAGGACAGTGCCGATAATTTAAAGCACTTTGATAAGAGATGAGGTTTTTCACAATATGTGCAAAGTTGTTGCTGTGAAACGTGATTAGAATGAACCGTGTTCTTTTTTGATCTCGAAAATGCTGATTTCGGCTGTTTAAACGATTTAACGACAGACGATGTGTTGTCATAAATAGATTCTATGAAATTTTTGGTAAGTTAGCCCCCATTGTAGGAGATGATTCACTACGAAAAGTAGGCATAGAAAATGTACTGCAATGAAGTGAATTAGGAGACGTTGAACTACTTGGCAACGATTCAAGAACTTGGCCTTCAACAAATCATAAAATAGGTAAAAGCAATCTTCAGATATATAAGGAACGTCTTTAGAATTAAGGGAAGTTTCACGAATAACGTTCCAAATATCATCGTGATTTTCTTTAAATTCCTTGTAAATGCCATCGATTTCTTGTAGAACACTTGTTAGAAAACCGCGTGTTTTTGCCGCTTCAGCTTTTTTATTAAACCGATCATATAATTGACGTAAGTGCACAAGAAAATCCCGTTGCACTTGAATACTTTTATTAAGATCACTCATAGCGGATTAATCAAAATGTTCTACTACATGCCCAATTTCAAATGAAATTGTCTCGCACCATGCAAATGAGTTGCAAAATAATCAGAAAAAAGGTAATGAAATTAATTAGGAAAATAATGCACTACACTTCCCGGGTTTCGGCACCAAAAAATGTACAAATTATTTTTACGAAATGAAAGATGAAAAGATGAAACACCAGAGACAGATTATCACTAATGAAAAAAATACGCACGCTGAAAAGAAATCGATTTATTGTTATTATTGCAGATCTTTACCTTTTGCTTGTCAAATCTCAAGTGAAAGAGATTAGGGCTGAACAGGCTGATCAAGCATAACATGTATGCATGTACAATTTAATATGACGTTAAATTAAAATGAGCAAAAGCTCTTACAATGTTGAGTGTTATTTACAATGGCTATGATGTGTTACGCAGTGTGCAGAAGAAGCCAGCACATTTCAAAGGTATTAATAAATTATGTGTTTGTATATGTATATTATTTATTCGAACACCCAGAAGAAAAAGCTAAAAGGTATCAGTGCATCTTATTGATGCAAACACTGTCGCCGATGTATCAAATACCAAATCCGAATTATCGCTTTCACTAGTTATTTTAGATGAAACCTATATGGTAAATGCCACTAAAATCAAGGAACTGATTAAAATATCTAAATCCAAAAAATCAGCTGGAGTGGATGAAATCAACAACAGGTTGCTTAAGGCTATCCCTCTTGTTGGCATTAATTACTTAACGTTAATATTCAACTTACATATGTCTAAAACTTTGTTATGTTCCTGTCTCATGGAAGACGGCGATGGTTATCCCTATTACGAAGCCTGGTAAGCCGAAAGATAATCCTGAAAGCTATAGACCTATTAGCTTGCTTCGTTGCTTAAGCAAGTTATTAGAAAAGATAGTTAAAGAAAAAACTGATAAGACACTAAGTGAGAAAAATATATTACCTAACTTTCAATTCGGTTTTAGAAGTGCACACAACACAAATCATCAGTTAGTTAGAATCAAAAATCACGTGCACGAAAAATTTGGAGTGAAAGAATCTACGGGACTTGTTTTACTAGACATTGAAAAAGCTTTTGATACAGTTTGGCACGATGGACTGGTTCATAAGCTTGTTAAACTTAATTTTCCAATCATGATTATTAAAATAATCCAAAGTTTTCTTAGTGATAGACAGTTTGTAGTCAAGATACAAAACTGCAAGTCAACGTTCAGATGTATTCCACATAGCGTACCTCAAGGCTCCGTTCTTGGGCCTACCTTATTTAACGTCTATGTGTCTGACCTACCTCCTCTAGGTAGTGACGTAAAGTTAGCCATGTTCGCAGATGATACTGCTGTTTTCGCATCTGGGATTTTATTTCATGACGTTTATCTTGCACTACAAACTGCTCTCACTAAGTTAGAAGAATACTTTTTCAGATGGAAAATCAAACTTAATGTCCTAAAAACTCAAGCAATTTGATTTTCACGGCGCACAGTGGGGCAAGAGACAACAAAAAATGGCATAAATTATTTTAAGCCTCGTTTGCTTTAATTTGGCTTCGGATATTGTTGCGTTATTGATAAGATATAAGCGATATTTCAGATATTCTTCGGGTCACCGCCACTGCTGCCACATTTAGCTAGCTAAGGGTTTTTCCCCTTGTAATGGAAATGCCCTTTATTCTTGCTTCTGACTATGTGATATAGATATATTTTAGTTAAGGTTCGACTATTATCGCTAATCCTTTCTCTTTTTCTATCTATATAGTCGTAGTTATGACGCTCCATAATAAGGCCTCCGTTGTAAGATAATCCGGCTTAGCACAAAAATGCGCAAATATGCGCAGCTTTCAACTTGCTAAGTATCGGAGTTTAATAGATCACTACTAATATTATAAAAGTGAAACGTTGTCCGTTTGTTTGTTTGGATTTTTGCCACCCGAGAACTACTGAACCAATCAACTTTAAATTTTGCATACTGAATGGTTGTACTTCTGGTCATATAATAGGCTATGTATTGTAACGCTATCTTATCCGAGAGCTGAGCAGTTAATAAAAACGTAGAGCAAGTCACAAGAAATTCCTTGCCGCACACGAAAAGATATTTTCTCGATGGTGAGACACATCGGTTGATGATCGTGTGTGTTGTTTTTGTTTTGCCCAATTTTACAAGGGTAGTTTTTCATTTCCTTTTCTTCTGTGTTGTTGTTTTTTTTTTTTGTTAGTATCTTTGCTACTATCTATTCGTGTGGTATTGATTTGGTGGTTGGTATGGTAAATACCTCTGTATACGTTGGATATATTTCTGTACAGATGTACATATGTATTTACATTTGAGCTAATGAGTGAAAAGGTCGGATCAGTTTGCCCGTTCCATTTGTGGGCGAGTGAACTTTGGTATTGTTATGATGACACATCATCTTTTTTTCGAGCTAGCCGGATTATTAATTTTTTTACGCATGTGCGCAATTGTCTACACATTTTTCCTGGCAATTTTTTTAATGGATTCTCTTTTTCGGTAGATAAAGGAATAACGCTGGGTATGGGATTGTGTGTGCTTGATGTAGATATAACATTGCCAGTTGCGGGAGGAGAATTTTTGTTTTGATTTTGTTTTTTGCAAAGGATGTATGTACATACAAATGTATGTATGTATCTATTTAACGAATGTATTCAAATTCCAAGGACTTTTGATTTAGAATGAATTTGACTTGGCGGATGACTTTTCGAAAGAAAACTGACGGGGGACAATAGGTGAACAAACTCGAGTTAGAGGGAAATTCGAGTTGAAGGATGTTCGGTTCGACAAAGAATTTGATTACATTTGCAAAAGTGGCAGAATAAAATACAGTCGATTGGGTTGAATATAAAATTCCGATTCAGATTTAAGATGAGATTGTGATATTTTATATCATCAGGATAAGTCGTTCATAAATAGTTTGAAGAAGATACCGATTTCTCGATTGAAATGTAATAGCCCGAGCAACGCCGGGTATTATTCGGCTAGTTACCTATAAATTCGTGACAAAATGTAAGCCCTACTCTGCCCTACTTTTTTCTAAAAGTCTACGGGTTTGTCGATTTTTTTTTTTGAAATCCTTATTACTGGTCACTTGTTCAAATCATTATTACAAAATTTACATGGTACTATATTGGGTTAAGATCACTTCAAGTGAGAACACACACCTCCAGGTAAATGATCCATATCGAAATTGTTATTGTATATTTTTCGACTTAAATAAAAATTATCACATATGAACTGCACACTTTATTTTCACTTAAATTTCTCAATCCACTTCTGACTCCCAGAACTGGCAAGTTTCAACTGCTGACACTTGATAACAAAAGTATACACCGTAAATTGTTTATGCACAATGTATGCATTGGTTTACTATTAATCACTTAGGAATGAAAAAACCGTTCATTTGAACGTTCTGATTTTGGACTTTCTGCCACCGAACGCCATATAGCTGCCCCACTGTGCGGCGTAGGAAACCCTTCCCTAACAATTCTAAACTAAGATTATGTTTTGCGGATGTAGATTGGTCAGATAGTTGCAAGTATCTGGGATTAGTTTTAGACAACAAACTTACCTTTCAGAAACATATATCAACCACCCGCGACAAAATAAATAAATTGATAAGTGTCCTCTATCCATTGATTTTTAGAAACTCAAATCTCAGTGTTGACAATAGGCGTGTTTTTTTGAAACCTAGCTAGCCAGTCGTTCATTTAGACGATTCCCAGCCAGCCAAACCCAGTCGACCGTCAAGTTGGTACGTGTGATTTCGTTCCTATGACATCCAAAAAAGTAAAATTTGCTACGCTACTACGCACTCTCCCTAATATCCCAATTTTTGCTACGCTTTTTTAAAACACGAACTTTTAACAAGAATCTTGTAGTTTTTAGACCCCTCACAAATTAAAAGAAGATTTAACGGACATAATTTCAAACTATTCATTTCCACGACTCCAACTTATGTTACTGTTCTACCTTACCCTACACAAGCAGTATATATTTCTTCGGATATGTTTGAAATGTGACTGGATGCGGGCTGGAGTTCCACTGGAATTTCAATGGGTTCGCTTTTGCTACGCAAATTTAGATTTGCTACGGGATTTTTTTTCTTAGTGGCAACACTGATGACGGTCAAATGTCAAAAAGCAGAACAATTTGGCAGCGATACCAACGCTATAAATGAAAAACATCGCTTTCGGCGCCCCCTGGCCATGGGATATCGTAAAATTCCTAGCCAGTTGCTTTTGACTGGGATAAAACCAAGAGTTGTTGCCAGTTGGTTGTTGTATTTGTTTTACGTATAAAATTTGACTTTGCTAGCAACTAGTGGCTGGCTAGGTTTCAAAAAAACACGCCTAATAAATTAATTATCTACAAAATAATATTCCAAACCATTCTCTTGTATGGAGCCCCTGTCTGGCACGATTGCGCAAAAACTCATAAACTAAAGCTGCAAAGATAAATTATCAAAAATAAATTATTAAAAATGATGTTGAATCTGCCATGGCACTATTCGACAAATAAACTTCATGAAAAAGCCAATGTCAACTTATTACATTTCCTTGTCAATAAATCTAAAATAAGTTTCTTTGAAAAGTGTTCTTTCTCTGAAAATGAGCTTATTAAGCAACTTTGTAATTGATGTATTACATAACTTTGAAAAGTCTATCCTGAATACCCACGGGAGGGCTGCAATACTAGATTTAAGCGTTACATAAGGGTTTTTGTTTGTAGTTTTCCCCTACTTACCCGTTAGTACATATTTATTATTAACTTTTTATATATTGTACTATCATATCTTAGTTGTAGAGGATGTAAGAAAGAAAGTATCCTAAAGCTCTAAAAAAAGAACAAGAACAGAGTTGGCTTTAAGGATTATCTCTTCTATATGTGATCGGAAGTTGAATTCCCTGTCACGCGAAATGCAGAGGTCGCGAAGAGATTGAACGCGGGAGATGGGTTGGTTAAGCAGAAGGTAGAGACGGGGAGGAGATTGGTTTCGATTACGTGAAAAGGTGATGGATTGACATTTGGCGATATTAAGTTCTAAGCAGTTTTTTATAAGGTCTTCTTGAAGGAAGGTGGAGTCTTGGGGTGAAGAAATTGCTTTGAAAAATTTAGTATCGTCGGCATAAAGGGAGATAGACGAATGTTTGATGATTCTATCAAGATCATTAATAGTTCATATAAACAGAAGGCGACCGAGGTGGCTGCCTTGTGGAACACCAGACGTGGCCAAAAACGGGCTTGAATGGGCGGATCTAAAGCGCACACTCTAAAAACGGTTATCCAGGTAAGAGGATATCCATTTTAACAGTATGGGTTCAAAGCCGGTGGCAAATAGTTTGAAAATTATTAATTTATGAGAGATTTTGTCGAAAGCCTTGCTGAAATCGGTTGCGATGACATTGACTTCGTTACCGTTCTCTAGTGCTGAGAGGGCAAAGGACACGAATTCGACTAGATTTGTGGTAGTCGACCTACCCTTCAGGAAACCATGTTGTCTGGGGGAAATGAGGGACTTGCACTGGAAGCTTAAGGCTTCGTACAAAATGAAAGTCTGCGTATGCGAGTAATTGGACGGGCTTTTGAAAGATTGTGCCTCTGATGTTGGTGCGTGAGTTTTGCACAACTCTTTCAAGAACGATGTTGAAGAAGTCGCATGACAGCGCGTCGCCTTGCCTAAATCCGTTTTTGACATCAAAGGTCTTAGTGAGGTCTTGACCGACCTTGATGGAGCAGCGTGCATTCTCCATCGTCATCCTTCACAGGCGAACGAGTTTGGCAGGGATGTCGAAGCTAGACATGACTCTGAATAATTCGTCTCTAAAGATGCTGTCATACGCGGCCTTAAAATCGATGAAGAGGTGGTGGGTATCGATTTGAAGTTGCTGGGTTTTTTCCAAGATCTGCCGCAGGTTGCATATTTGGTCGATGGTGGACTTTCCTGGCCTGAAACCACACTGATATGGACCGACCAGGTTGTTGACGAACCGCTTCAGGCACTCACACAACACGGCAGATAAGATCTTGTAAGCGATGTTAAATAGACTGATGCCTCTGTAATTGCCGCAGTTCAGAGGGTCTCCTTTCTTGAGGATCGGGCAAACAATGCTGAGGTTCCATTCATCGGGCATACTTTCCTCCGACCATATTTTACAGATTAGTTAGAACTTACCAAGTCATCGCCTGCTGCTTTGAACAGCTCGGCAGCTAGGCCGTCAGCTCCAGCGGCTTAGTTGGACTTAAGTTTAGATATGGCTGTCTTCACTTCGTCCAGATGAGGTGAACGGAATTGTTGGTCCTCATCTTCCACGTTGAATGGTTCATTCTGCCTGACAGCGGGATTTGATTCGTTGTTAAACAGCCTGCAGAAATTATTCTTCCAAATCCTCAGCATCTACTGCGACTCTACTACGATGTTCCCTTGTTCATCCTTGCAGGCCTCGGTTCGGGCTCTGTAGCCTTGACAGGTTCTTTTTACCCTTTGGTAAAACTTCGGAATCTCATTCCTGCAGAAGCATCTCTCTATTTCTTCGATGGCGCGCTTCTCATGCTCTTTCTTTTTCCTCCTGAAAAGCTTGTGTTCGTCTCTCCTCTTTTGCCCATAGAGCTCGCGAGCAGCTCTGGTCTTTCTTTGCTGCGCCGCTTTGTATGCCTCTTGTTTCGCTGCATGTGCTTGTCGGCACTTGTCGTCAAACCAGGAATTTTGTTGTGGTGGCCGAGTGAAACCCAGCACATCAGACGCGGCATGTCTGAGGGCTTTTCGGCAATGTTGCCACTGGTCTTCAATACTTGATTCTGGCACCTTAGGACCTCTTGAGAGATTGAGAGAGACTCGATCGGAAAAGGGTCTAGTGATCTCTTGCGATTGCAGCCGTCCGACGTCAAACTTCCTCACAGTATTTCCTTGTCTTGGCGCTGTTCGGGATATCCGCAGTCGTACCTTGGCTACAACAAGGTAGTGGTTCGAGTCAATGTTGGCCCCTCGGAACGTTCGGACATCCATAATACTGGAGGAGTGCCTTGCGTCGATCGCAATGTGGTCAATCTGGTTGATGGTTGATTGATCAGGAGATTTCCATGTTCCTTTGTGGATATCGAGATGTAGGAACCACGTACTAGCTACGACAACGTCCCGCCCCGCAGCAAAGTCGACCAGCCTAAATCTGTTATCGGAGGTGGTGTCATGTAGGCTGTGCTTTCCGACAGTACTACCAAAGATGCCCTCTCTTCCTAGCTTTGCGTTAAAATCGCCTAGGACAATCTTAATATCATAGCTAGGGTACTGCTCGTATGTCTTGCCCAAGAGCTCGTAGAACCTGTCTTTGGTGTCGTCATTTTTCTCCTAAGTCTGCCTGCAACGGCGAATCCACATCCAAATAAACGCGTTGATATTTGCTTTGCAGCAGTCTAGAGCCTCCGCTAAGTGTTCGGCTGCACGCGGTCTTTTAACATTCCACATGCAGATCCGAAATGCATTGTCCTTAATTCGTTTGCATGGGTTGTCATCAGTGAATCCGTTTATATTCGAGGCTTGTTGTTGCTTCGTAACTCACTGTTTTTTTTCATGACAGGGACGTTACCCCGGCGCACAACCCTCAACCTGGAGGAACAGGTCCATTGTAAAAAAAAAAAAAACCCTAGGACGAGGAACCGGTTTACCCGAAGTCGGTAACCCACTTTGGGGATGTGAGCGCTGCCGTTGGCCCATATCTTTTCCAAGATCCCAACCGATTCTTGGTAATCCTTATCAACCTCAGCTCGAAATATGTTTCCGTTGATTCTATCTAGGAAATTCTTCCGCTTGTAAACAGTAAAGCGAAAAGAAAAAAAGAAAGACACTGTTCGATGTGCTCTACGTTTATTTCGACGGTTGTATATCAACTTCGTCTGCACTGTCAGCTGTGGGTCAATTTATAGTGACCCTCGATATTGCGTTACAACTCGGCCATCCTTCAATCAATTTCGTCCTCGAGATCGGAGGCTCGTCATCACTGGTGTCCGTGGAGAGCCCTTCTTCCGGAAGCTCGCACCAAGGCTTCAGTTTGTCCGAAGCCATTACCGTGCTAAACTTTCGCTGGTTCCGCTGCATATTGGGGATATCCTCCACCACGTATCGGTCGTTTGGTAGCACCCTGGTTACGATGTAGGGTCCCCGATATCGCGGCTCCAACTTTCGGGACTGACCAGTGGCTGCCGGGTCGTTTTCAACTAATATCAGGTCCCTTGCCTGGTTCTGCATCGGCCGCCTATGCTTCGCGTCGAAGTTAACCTTCTGGTAACGTTGACCCTGCTCGATGTTCGCCAAAGCCGTATCTCGCCGTCGCACAGTGGTTCCCAGGCGCAAAAAACCCAGAAAATGAAATTATTTGCAGAATACCGTTATTATAATTTTCCGATTCTACATACATAAACAAAGAGAAAACAGTCAGGTCCGGTATACCGTTAAAATAAAGTGGCGTCTTCCACAATTTCCGAAATTTAATGAATTTTAAGCAGTTTTGATAGGTACATTTTCTTAACTTGCAGTACTCGTAATTATAAAAGAAAACCCAGATTTTATTGCCGTTTTTTAAAATTTTTATTTGAAGCGAGTCTTTCACACTTTCTTTGGTTCATAAAAAACGAGCTAGGCCTTGCTAGGTTTTGGTTTTGGTTTTATTTTAAAGCTTATATAATACACTATTTATCATGTAAAAACTTAAGGTCACATATGATCACTTTGCCTGTAAGATGCTTTCAAGTGTAACAATGCGTGTTACGCAATCAGCACTTGAAATCAACAACTGATATTACCGTTTCTAATTTCGCAACTATTTTGCGTAAAACTTGTTGTTTACATTATAATAGATCAACAAAGCCATCGTTCGAGTTGCGTTTTAACTTTTATTGAGTAAAAGTTAAGTTAAGAAGGGTTAAAATTACTAATCTTGTCATAGGATATAAAGTGCTATGCGATCTCATATTCAGCAGAGATGTACCAACATTCAGAACCAGATCAAATTACACAAGTTGTTTTAGAAATGAAGAAAAGATTTTTATACATATTTTAACAATCTTTGTATATTAATAATCGTCGAACTCTTTCGTTTAATGCCTATATCAAGGAAGATAGGACGAAAGAGGTAATCCGCTATCTTAGGGTATCCACCGTACTGGGTTTAGAATGATGTCACATAGCTTATCGTATTTTACTTGTCAAACCCATTCATTTGATACCCATATCAAGGGGATTGTGAAGAAAAAGGTACCCAATCCACCATCTTAAGTTCGTCCACCATGTTGGATTTAGAACAGTATTAGGTATGCTATATTGCATTGTCAGTGGACGTATATACGTGTGCGAAATTTCAAAGCCCTAGCTTAAGGACAACTAGTTAAAATTTGAATTGCAAAATTTTGTAATATAAGCAAAGTTTTTTTTTCAATACCGGTTATATGGGAAGTACCGTTAATTGTTGGGCTAGAGCCAGAATTTTTTTACCATGATGAGAACTTGTCCTGTTAATGTAACATACAAAATTTCAATAAGATCGGTCTACCCGTTTCGTTTTTATAGGGTTTTTTCCGCCTGCTCCATACAAAGGAACCACTGTGCGTCGTTCCATCTCCCTAGGCTCCACCATAGTCCGCTCTCCCAACTCGAGTAACAGTTTGTCGCCCAAAATACTCCTCGGGGTATAGGCAAACAGGAGCTCGTGAGGACTCGCCCTTGTTGTGCAGTTCCGAACGGTGTTCAGTCCCCACTGGATAACCCGCAGTTGGCTTGCCCAGTCTTCTCCGACGTGTGCATGCACTTAAGTGATGCCGAGATGGTTCGGTTGCATCTTTCATCCTGATCGGCGGCCCTGGGCGTCCGAACAGCGGTCTGTATATGCTGAACTCCGTTCTCCTCCCAGAACGCCTTGAACATCTTCGACGTGAATGCAGTCCCTCAGTCGGTGACAATCCTTCTCGGCAATCCAAAATAGCTGGCTACCTCACTCAAAACGCTTAGCACTCCCTTGCTGTTCGTTGTCTTGACGGCTCGTAAAATCGAATACTTGGTGAAGTTGTCGACCAGGGCAAGAACGTCCCTAGTTCCACCCTTTCCCTTCGTAAATGGCCCCAGGTGATCGAGGTGCATGGTATCAAATGGGAAGGGAACCCGTTCCATGCTATACAGCTCCCCCTCTGGTCTTCCGCCTTTTTTCTTGCCGTAGGCACACTCCACGCATGATTTTATGTAGCTCCTGGTGAAGCCTCTCACCTTCGGGAAGCAAAACGTCTTCTTGATCCTCTCCAGGGTCTTCTCGTCGGCAAGGTGCCCCACATCATCATGGCACATCTTGAGGATCCTCCATCTTATGGCCTTGGGCACTACCCATCTCTCGGCTTCGTCTACCTTCCGGAAGAGTCGATACCCTCTTACGGAGTAGTCCCTTTGTAGCTCCTTTCTTTCCGGCGTCATGTCAACCGCCTTCAACGCTAATTCCCCTTAACTTCGGTACCTACCACTGCATCGTAGCCACCCAATCCTCGTCAGATATGTTGACACTCAGGATGAACGTAGATGCTTCCTCCATCTGGTGCTCGTCTTCCGCCGGTTGTCGGCTCAAGGCATCGACGTGTGCAGCTCTCTTTCCAGGTTGGTGAACCGTCTCGTAGTCGAATTCCTGCAGCTTGAGCCACCACCGGCCCACTCGGGGAATCATCTTCGCCTTGTTGCTGGTTGCGACTATGGCCTCGCAATCCGTGACTACCTTGAAGCGCCTACCCAGCAAGTAGACCCTGAAACGGTTCAGACTCCCCACTACTGCCAGCACCTCGAATTCGTAAGAGTGGTACTTCTTCTCGTCCGAAGAGAGTTTGCGGCTGTAAAAGGCCACCGGCCGCAGCGAGTTGTCCTCCTTGCCCTGTTGCAGGAGAATTCCCTCCAAATCGGACGATGATGCGTCAGTATGCACCTCATGTGTACACTCTGGATCGAATAAAGCTAGCACAGGAGGATGGGCAAGCGCCTCCTTCAGCTTCTGGAAAGACCCTTCTTGTCGTTTAATCCACTCAAATGGCTGGTCTGCTTTCGTGAGGTCGGTCGAAGGGGTCGCCCAATGTACGTAGTTTTTCACAAATTTTCGGAAAAACCCCGTGAGCCGCAGGAACTGCCGGACTCCATGCACGTCCTTAGGTGTCGGGAACTTCGCAATGGCTGCTGTCTTTTGCACGCTGGGTTGTAGTCCTTCTTGGCTCACTTGATAACCTAAGAAGTTAATGTTGTTCTGCAAGAACGCACACATACCCACGTTCAGAGTTAGGCCGGATTCCCTTAGGACCTCAAGGAACCTCTTGAGTTTCTGGAGACCTTCTTCGACAGACTTTCTGGCAATTACTATGTCGTCCAGGTACACCGCGATATCTCCCCTTCTCAGGCTCGCTTTGATGATGTTCATGCAGTACTGAAAATCTGCTGGAGCATTTACCAACCCAAATGGCATCCTGTTGAATTCGAACATCCCATCGTCAGTCGCGAATGCCGTGAAATTCTTACTGCGTTCTTCAACACAGATCTGGTGGTACCCCGAAGCTTAGTCCAGCGTTGTGAAAAATTTGTTTCCCGATAGGGACTCTACCACCTCCTCAACTACAGGCATAGGGAATCTCCTTTTCACCTTTACCTTGTTCAAAGCCCTGTAGTCGGTACAAAACCGATCACTGCCATCCTTTTTTTTTGTGAGCGTAACCGGCGCACAGTAGTCTGATCATGACGGCTGGATCACTCCCTGCTTCAGCATCTTGGACACCATCTCCTTGACAACCTCCCTCTTCACGAATGGGATCTTGTACGGCTGGACACAAACGGGCGCAGTTGATGTCAGCTCGATCGAACACTCCCCAAAGCGGAACACTTCCAACTCGTCCGAATTCTTGGCAAAGCAATCTCGGAACGTGTTGATAAGGTTCCCGAGCCTCTGCCTTTCAGCTTCCTCCAGCTTTCCCACATCGAGATCTTCCAACACCAGCTCGTCCCGCCTTGAGTTTCCGGGACACCCCGACGCTACTAGCAACGTTCTTGGTGGTTCGGACATGCAGTCTGTGATCGAGATGCACTTGTGGGACTTCACCAGCTTGACCTGCGGTTGATCCAGTAACTTCCGACCAATCAACATCGGGTACGGTTGACTCTCGTCGGGCACAATTAGGATCTCGCACCAGGAAGTAAGTTTGTCGACCGTTACCTCGGAGTATACTCGCCCAACGGTCTGGCAGGTCCCACCTCCAAACCCACTCAAGTACCTCCGGTCCTCGACATACTTAATTCCACCTTCATCAGCAACCGTACGGCACAAAGTGACTCAGTTACTTCCCAGGTCTATGAAGGCTTTCACTTGGTGCCCGTTCACGGTGACATCCTTCACGTACTCGGTCTGCTCCTCCTTCAACAAAAGTTGAGTTGGCCTTGTAGACGTCCTGGTGGCGGCGGTGCTTCGCCCAAGCCCCGCAGGTGGAGGACGTGTCAGCGGGCAGTCTCGTTTATAGTGTCCCACCTGTTGACAACCGAAACACCTTAACTCACCTCCCGTAAGATCTCCTCTGGTCACGCGCCTCACATCCCGATGCTCCGCCTCTCGTTGTACGTCGCCCACTGACTCTCAATCCAACGACCCATCGAGCTCTGTCCAATATGTCACTGGTTGAAGTTGGCTTCACTGCCCTAAAAGCCTCCCGGCACTCTGTGTCCGCGATACCCTGAATGATGTACTTAACCAATGACGCTTCCTGGATGCGTCCCCGAGAAGCGATCATTTTCGTCGCAAAGACATATTCCTCCACGTCCTCGTTTGCTCCCTGCTTTCGCTCCCGCAGTCTCTCATAAATATCCGCGTCATCATCTTCTGTCGGAAAATTTCGGCAGAGTTCTGTGAAGAACTCCTCCAGCGATTCCGCTGTCGTACTACAGCTCCATAGTTTAGCCGCCCCCACTAGCCTCATAGTCGCCGCCATCTGCACCAGTTTCCCGTCGAGCCCATACACGCGCTGGATGTCTTCGACTTTCCTCTTCCATGCTTTTGCCGACAATCCAGCAGATGCTTTCGGTTTGAACTCGGGTATCATGTCGGCGACGTCGCGCACCGTATATAGATTCCTTGCACAACACCTGTCGCTGACAGCAGCAGCTAGTGGAGCCTCCACTCTTGACATCCCGCTCTCTCCCCCTTTCCCGCTCGTCGTGGTTAACTCTGCGAACCTCTTGCTAAATTGCTTCAGCTCCATGCGCAACTTCTGCAGCTCGTCCGACTCATCCATTCTACTGCCCCGCGGAGTGCTCGAGAATAGCTCGCCTCACGCTCCGCTCTGCTATCCATTTGGAAAGGAAATCAACGCAATCACCCAACAATTCCGATTCCAAAATGCAAAAAGCCGACGGCAAATACCCTTTCAATGCAGTCCAAAACACAAAAAAAAAAATTCGCTGCGCTGCCGATCCACCGATTTCACTCGTCGAACGGTCAAACCAACGGTCCTATGCTAAGTTAGTGACCCCAGGCGCACATCACCCAGACAGATCGTAGACGATGCAGCATACAATAGCCAAGAACAAAACTCCGGTCTGTGACGTGTTGTGTGGCTAGTTCTCTCTATTTTTTTCTGTTGGTTGGCCTTGGCTTCACGCGCACTATCGACAATGCCCTCAGTTGCACTCGGTGGACACAAAAAACCGAATACGATCCCGTTCTCGTTTGGGTTTTGTTATCCCACTTCTGAATTGTAAACAGTAAAGCGAAAAGAAAAAAAGAAAGATGTGCTCTACGTTTATTTCGACTGACCGCATCGATCGTTGTATATCAACTTCGCCTACACTGTCAGCTGTGGGTCAATTTATAGTAACCCTCGATATTGCGTTACACGCTGTCGTGTTTATAGTGCTGCAATTTTTTTCTTCTGGTCAAAACTCGCGCTTATAAGTTTAGCGAGTTGAGTCCGGGTGGACAACAACCAATACACAGTGACTACCACGAAGAGGTAAAAAAAGCACAATTGGTGTGTATGTACATAGTAACAGTTACAACACTGGGCACCGCCTAGTTGACACCAATCAGAGTCTATCCTATTACCACAACACCCAACCATTATTATTATTACTAACCCGCCCTTAATCAAAACTGAAATAAATAGAAAATAATTAGCTGGCGTGACAGCTCGGGATGATCCAAGGCCTAGCTTCTCGAAATCATTCATGTTGTGCGTGTTACATAATTCACAATATTGTAAGGGACCTACTCCGCACGGTGAATTGAGAAGCTCTTTCATGACAGATTATATTCCCGGGGGCTTGTCATTCCTCGACGAGAGGTGGTGCCGCGAAAAATGTTCGGTGGACATGGCTGGGGTTTGAATCTACGCCGCTCGGTCAGCAGTCCAACGCACTAAGCACGAAGCCACGACGACCACACAATCAAAACTGAAATAGTAAATATTAAAACATTGTCATCTACTGGCAAAAAGTGCGTTTCGTTTCGTTGTATCCTCTATATTCTATAGGTACATCGTTGAGAAATTCTTAACTAATATTTAACATAAAGAGCCCTTTAAAGGTAGTCATGACAACTTTAATAATAAGTTTGCCTTATGACAACCGCCACTGCTCTGCTTTACGCCCTACTTAAAGTGAACCAAAAACATCCGCAACCGAGACATAAAAAATTGGTTCTCCGTACAGTTTTCTGTAGCATGAACTAAGCTGGATCAAACATTTCGACTTCGCGTAAGTCGTCGATGTGAATCGCACTCGGTGCTCTTAAACACGCTTGAATAAATGAAAATACATGAAAATATGAACAATTTACTTACTTACTTACTTAAGGTGGCGCTACAGACCGGGGTGGTCCTGGGCCTCAACCAACAAGCGTCGCCAGCGATCTCGATCTTTTGCCAGCTGTCTCCAGTTTCGCACGCTAAGTTGGTTGAGGTCCCCTTCCACTTGCGTGCGACCCCTGGGGCGCGGTCGTCCTCTACTACGCTGACCCTCGGGTGTGGATTCGAAGATTTTCCGAGCTGGAGCGTTGGTGTCCATCCGCTCTACATGTCCCAGCCACCTCAGTCGTTGGACCTTCACTCTTCTGGCTAAGTCGATGCCGCTGTACAGCCCGTACAGTTCGTCGTTGTATCTCCTCCTCCACTCCCCGTCTATGCAGACGGGACCAAAAATCACCCGAAGAATTTTCCTCTCGAAACAGCCAACAGCAACCTCATCCGCTTTAGATATAGTCCATGCCTCTGCGCCGTAGGCAGGACTGGGACGATTAAGGACTTATAAAGGGTCACCTTAGTTGTTCGAGAGAGGGCTTTGCTACTCAATTGCCTTCTTAACCCAAAGAAACAGCGATTGGCAAGAGTTATTCTTCGTTTAATCTCAGCGCCGGTGTCATTGCCTGAATTTATAGCGGAGCCTTGGTAGACAAAGTCCTTAACTACCCCAAAGTTATAGCTGTCTATAGTGACGTTTTGTCCGAGACGTCGGTGTTGGGTGTCCTTTCTTATTGACAGAATATACTTCGTCTTGCCCTCATTGACCGCTAAACCCATCTTCGCCGCCTCCGTCTCGATACTCACAAACGCACCAGTGACATCACGCTGCGTTCTTCCGATTATGTCAATATCGTCGGCATATGCGAGTAATTGGACGGACTTTTGAAAGATTGTGCCTTTGGTGTTGGCGCGTGAGTTGTGCACAACTCTTTCAAGAACGATGTTGAAGAAGTCGCATGACAGCGCTTCGCCTTGTCTAAATCATTTTTTGACATCAAAGGTCTCGGTGAGGTCTTGACCGACCTTGATGGAGCAGCGTGCATTCTCCATCGTCATCCTGCACAGACGGACGAGTTTGGCAGGGATGCCAAAACTAGACATATATATAGATGCTGTCGTACGCGGCCTTAAAATCGATAAAGAGGTGGTGAGTATCGATTTGAAGTTCCTGGGTTTTTTCCAAGATCTGCCGCAGTTTGAATATTTGATCGATGGTTTACTTTCCTGGCCTGAAACCACACTGATATGGACCGATCAGGTTGTTGACGAACGGCTTCAGGCGTTCACACAACACGGCAGATAAGATCTTGTAAGCGATGTTAAGAAGACTGATGCTTCTGTAGTTGGCGCAGTTCAAATGGTCTCCTTTCTTGAGGATCGGGCAAACAATGCTGAGTTTCCATTCATCGGGCATACTTTCCTCCGACCATATTTTACAGATGAGTTGGTGCATGCTCCTTACCAAGTCATCGCCTGCTGCTTTGAACAGCTCGGCAGTTAGGCCGTCAGCCCCAGCAGCTTTGTTGGACTTAAGCTTCGATATGGCTGTCTTCACCTCGTCCAGGTCGGGTGGACGGAATGCTGGCGGCATAGGCATAGGACCTCTTGAGAGAGACTCGATCGGAAAAGGATCTGGTGATCTCTTCAAACTTCCTCACAGTATTTCCTTGTCTTGGCGGTGTTCGGGATATCCGCAGTCGTACCTTGGCTAGAACAAGGTAGTGGTCCGAGTCAATGTTGGATCTCCATGTTCCTTTGTGGATATCGAGATGTGGGAACCGCATACTAGCTACGACAACGTTCCGCCCCGCAGCAAAGTCGACCAGCCTAAATCCGTTATCGGAGGTGGTTTCGTTTAGGCTGTGCTTTCCAACAGTACTACCAAAGATGCCCTCTCTTCCTAGCTTTGCGTTAAAATCGCCTAGGACAATCTTAATGTCATAACTAGGGCACTGCTCGTATGTCTTGTCCAAGAGCTCGTAGAACCTGTCTTTGGTGTCGTCGTCTTTCTCCTCTGTGGGGGCATGCGCGCATATCAGGCTAATGTTGGCGAATTTAGCCTTGATGCGGATTGTCGTGAGGCGTTCGCTTACATACCTGAAGCTTAAGACTTCTTGCCTAAGTCTGGCTCCAACGGCAAATCCACAGCCAAATAAGCGCTGCTTTTGTTGTCGTATACGCCGTAGTATAAATCGCAGTTTTCCATCCTCTTTTTGCCCGGCCCATCCCACCGCACTTCTTGAATGGCGGTTATATCTGCTTTGCAGCAGTTGAGGGCCTCCGCTAATTGTTCGGCTGCACGTGGTCTGTTAAGGGACCTAACATGCCACGTGCAGATCCGAAGGTCGTTGTCCTTGTTTCGTTTGCCAGGGTCGTCAACAGTCAAATCCTCCGTATCCGAGGCTGCTAGTTGTTCCGTAACCATTTGCGTTTTCCGTAGTGGAGCCGTCAACCCCACGTACAACCCCCAACCTGGAGGACCAGGTCCATTGTTATAACCCCTAGGACGAGGGGCCGGTATAACCGATGTCGGTAACCCACTTCAGAGATGTGAGCGCTGCCGTTGGCCCCTGTAGGGCTCATCCGCCACCATCTCTTTTCCAAGACCCCAACCGATTCCTGGATATCCTTATTAGCCTCAGCTCCAAATATGTTGAAGTAGCCCAGATAAGGTGTTGCTCCCGATCCGGAAGTTATAGACGCCACCGTTGATTTCAACTAGGGAATCCGCTGTCGTGTTTATAGTGCTGCAATTGTTGTCTTCTGGTCAAAACTCGCGCTTTTAAGTTTAGCAAGTTGAGTCCGGGTGGACAACAACCAGTACCCAGTGGCTACCGAGGGGTTACGAGGAGGTAAAATAAGCACAATTGATGTGTAGTAACAGTTACAACACTGGGCATCGCCAAGTTGATAGCAATCAGAGTCTACCCTATTACTACAACACCCAGCCACCATATGAACAATTTATGAACCTTTATTATCACATTTGCATATATGTACAATTGAATAGCCCTTAGAATTAATGTTAGGTTCACAGGACGAACATCATACACCTCATTGTCAATGGAGAGAAATTTAGAAGATCAATACAGCTATCAACCGGGATCAAGGAGATTGCACTACGTGCAATGTATTACTGTTCTGCGGATTCAACCGAAAAATTGTGTGCTTTTGTTAAATGTTTATAAAGAAAATGATATCCAAGCTTAAGGTTGTCCTCCCTTTCCAGCACTAGCTTGCTTATTTCGGATGTGTCATCGGCATAAATACGAACATTACTTGAATCGATCTTATTAGTATATTTTCCCATACAGTTTTTATTTGATAAAATATTTATCTTACTAGGGACATAATTTTTGTACAAAAACCGAGTCCACCATGTTCTTTTCAAATTGTTAGCGGTCTTTAAGCTGCAGCTTTTACATCCAATGCAATTCTAATTTAGAATTGGAATTTTGGAATTTCCAAGAGAGATTGCCGTTAAAAGCATTTAGCAATAGAGAAATATATGATTTTGCCTTTCCAAAATACCAATATTTTTCTTGCAAAGAATTTATATCACGACTTATCACCCAACTTAAATTTCCCATCCAAGTTGTTAATTTTTTTGCACTTCGAACAATTTTGGTCTTTTGTCTTACTTGTTAAAATCCACATTAAAAAACAATCTAGTAGCACATAAAAAATGAATAAGATAATGCGAAAAGGTAAATCATTAACAGTTCAAGACATTTGTTCATCAATAACAGAACTGTTGTATCACATATCTGTAGGGCCGCGTATCACTTAAAGAAAACACCTGTCGCCTTCGATCTTTACACAATGACTCGACCCCTGTTGGGTAACTCTGCATGATCGGCATTTCTCCGTTGCTTAAGCTATTGATCAAGCATCTGAGAAATCCGCTCGTGCCAAGCACCAGTGACTCGGTAATTCGACACTACAGGAATTACGCGTTGTTTGACCTATCGAGCCATTATCTCAGCAAAACAATATTTTGACAAAGGGCAATGGCTTCGATGGTTTTAACTGCGCGTGTCAAATAAGCCTCCAATCGATTTCTATTGGCTGAGAGTGACAGACGACGAAGCATTTTTACAAGTTCACAACTCTTTTTATGACATAAATTCTATGCTGAAGCGGTTAAAATCAGGTCCGAAGCAATACGAGCACTCCATTCGTATTTTTTTTCGTTTTGAAAGCGATAGGAGGACCTTCTACCAACGATAATCAGGTAGAAGGTCCTAGGGACCTTGTGTATTATAGAGGGGAGATATGATAAAATAACGGTTTAGGGTTCATGGTGACTCGTGTTTAACTTTGGTTAGCTCATTGCTTCGTATTTCGTTTTAAAGTATAGTGCACTGGTACTGTACTATTTTTCAAAAAATGTAATTAAGCTGCTTAATAGGATAATCGTCCTACAAGTAAACATCACTGCTGCGTAATTACGTTTCTTGATTTTTTTTTTTTTTTTTAAGTTTTATTGAATTTATCGGTTATTCTACTATCTACTATACTGATAAATAACCGTAAACGCTACCAACAAATAACCCAGGAGGAAAGACGTGCAGTAGATAAAAGATATGCTGCATTTTCGAACGTGATGACAGGCGAAATAAACTAACAGCTAGGTTCAACGACAAAACAAAATTACCGTTGAAACCAATAGGAGAAAGGTTCATAGACAAAAGATAAGAAAAAGAAATAGGAATAAAAGGTGAAATAGGCAGCAGTTAATTTCGATTCGAATGTAGATACATAAATGGCTTCCCAAAATAAAAATATTAATTTCTTTCTTAATCTTATACTTGTCTACATATCGCGTTTACTATTCAAAAACTCAAACTAATGCGGATAAATCTTAGAATTTAGAAATAATTTGATTTGTAAAAGAATACGCCATAAAATATCTAAATTGAAATGTTACCGAGTATCACGGAAGGCTAGTCTTTTTTTTTTATCTATTGTATCATTCATTCAATTATTCATTTTCCATGGCCCGCTTATCCACTATGAGGGTCGCAGGTTTAGGGAGCTAAAGTGGACTCTTCATATTTCCTGATCGGTCCACCCCGGACTGTGGCGCTACCTTAAGTAATAATAATTTTTTAAAGCAGATATATTTTTACCCTACGCTAGTGAACAATAAAGTATACTACATATTACACGATATTTCGTATTAATTTTGAAACTGGCGGCGCTTGAGTGTACGATGTTTGTCAAATCTCAATTCCATTTCTTCTAAGACTTTTGGTGTATAACGTACAACAAGTTTTACTGAATTAGCAGCCTGCTTTAAAAGCTCAACAGCCTTTTCATGATTTTCTCCTTCCACTGACTAAAAAAACAACCAAATCAACGCATCAAATTATTGTAGGTATTCATAATTATGATATTTACCACTCCATTGACAGAAAGCAATTGGTCGCCTCGTTTTAAGCCTCCGTGTCTATCTGCTACTCCACCAGGAATTATACGGGAAATATAAATCGGTGAATTTTGCTCTTTTCCACCCATTACGTTAAAACCCAAGCCTTGAAATGAACACAGATTATTTTCGCATTGCTGTTTTTTTTCATTATAGAATTGCACCTTCTTCAGTTTTAGGAAGTTCAACAACTCTTGGATGAGCATGACCTTCGCTTGCAGCAAAAGCGGCAACTGTAGCCTTAGCAGTTGCAGAAGCGCGGATATCTTGGGATCCTCGCATGTCGACTGTTTCAAAGACATGTTCGTATACCTCCCGTACCGCGCTTAGAAAATCACTTTGCAACACTTTTTGAAGTGCAGCTAATTTTGTTGTTGGAAAGTCTCCGCATGCTTGCAACTTGTCTATTAACTCGATAGATTTTTTTATATCTGCAAATGAGGTACTGAGTTAGCTTAAAGTTAATATGATTAAATAACATCAGTTCATGGTATTGTTGAGGAAAAATTAAAACAAGCAGGGATATTTTAAATGTGTAACAATTTATTAGGTGGTGTTTTAAGAAAACTGGCCAATCCATAAAAAGCAGTTTCCCTGTAGAAATTTTGTGTATCAAACATATCCTCCGTCCATAAATTTCATCGGAACCCCACCTTTTGGCTACCTTTTTTTGATTTTCTTTCAGCATATTGAGGAATAGATTTTTTCATACAATACCTCCGAAAATCGATTACCATTACGGTGGTGAAGAGACTTGATATTTCCGTGCCGTTATGAGCACAAATAAAATATGTAATATCCGTACCTTGAGCTAATGTAAGAGGCTCACACATTTTTAAACTGAAGCCTTGATTAGTTTTAAATGATTTACTTAAATTTTATTCAATTTACTCCACTTTCTATCAGACTTAATCAAAACTTATATGTAGCATACAAACAGATATTAAACTTTCCAATGGTGGGCTCATTAATAAAAATTTTGACATTCCAGAAATTCTTAATGGCTCAGTTCCAAACAATTTTTTTTCCAATGAAATTTGCAGTTTTACTTGTCCTATCTCCTTTTGCTCAAGGCGCATACCTACAAATTAAAAATAGAGGGTGGTTAAATTTTAAGGGCCGATGTTGAATGTGAACCACACCTAAACGTCAAGTTTTTTTCTGCATTTCATTTGTCATTTCTCAATTTCAGACTAACTCAATTTGAACCATGGAAAGATACACAGTCGAGCAACGCGTTAAAGTTATTCAGGTTTATTATGAAAATGGGCGTTCAAATCAAAATGCATATCGTGCACTTCGTGATTTTTTCGGTCAATTTAATCGTCCAAATGTGCGTACAATCGGAAAAATCGTGCAAAAATTTGAGCAAACCGGGTCTGTAGGAGATGTGAAAACACCAGTGCATGCTCGTACAGCTCGTACTGCAGAAAATATTGCTGCTGTTCGCGATAGTGTGGCTGAAGAGCCGTCCACCTCAACTCGTCGTCGTGCCCAACAATTGCACCTCTCATGCTCGTCGTTGATGAACATTATGCATAAAGACTTGCATTTACACGCTTACAAGGTGCAATTGACTCAAGAACTAAAGCCTCTTGACCATTTCAAGCGTCGTCAATGGTCAGAATGGTGGCAAGAAATGGCAACAGTGGATGATCAATTTTCGAAGAAAATCATCTTCAGTGATGAGGCACATTTTCACCTCAGTGGATTCGTCAATAAGCAGAATTGCCGCATTTGGGCGAATGATAATCCAAGAGTGATTGTCGAAAAATCAATGCAAACACAAAGAGTGACTGTTTGGTACGGTTTATGGGCTGGCGGCATCATCGGGCCGTATTTTTTCCAAAATGAGGCCGGTCAGGCAGTTACTGTGAATGGTGTTCGCTATCGTGAAATGATAACGAACTTTTTATGGCCCGAATTGGAAGATATGAATGTGGACGATATGTGGTTTCAACAGGACGGTGCCACTTGCCACACAGCTAACGAAACAATGGCTCTTTTGCGCGCAAAATTCAATGGCCGTGTTATCTCACGTGGTGGCGATGTCAATTGGCCGCCAAGATCATGTGATTTGAGAACGTTGGATTTTTTTCTTTGGGGTTATTTGAAAGAAAAGGTGTACGTCGATAAGCCAGCAACAGTTCAAGAGCTAAAGGATGAGATAATTCGGCACATTAACGGCATAGAACCTCAATTATGCTTCAGCGTCATCGAAAATTTGGACCATCGGATGGAGGTGTGCCGCCGAGGTCGCGGTGGCCATTTGGCCGATATTTTGTTCCATACATAATTGAATCATAGCAATATAATCATAATAAAAAGAAATGACAATCATTTCCTAAATAATTTGTGTTTTATTCAAAATCAACATCGGCCCTTGAAATTTAACCACCCTTTATATACATTCTTCAATTTTCCTCAAAAATCCCCTACTAAATTAAGAATAACCATACCACCAACTCTAAATTAATAAAAATAAAAAATTACGTACATATATAATACGCCTACGTATTCAAAGGTCTCTGCAGATCCCGAGATCATCCAAATACCTTTTTCCCACCGGAACGAAAACTGAGTTTTCGCCAAAACTCACGAAAACTACACCCAAAACCGACGTTTTCCCATACATTTTCCAACTTTTGTAAACCGAATTTTCGGCAGTTTCCGCCGAAAACTTCACGAAACTATCTCGCAAGTGTAAGGCAGTGTTAAGGTCGTCAAACCAAACACACTTTTTGATACATTCAGCAGAGCAACTGGGAGAAAACTGTTAAAAACCGCTGTTTATTTTCCTTTGATGTTGTAAAATTTACTTTTATATTTTTCTATTTGGATATTCGTGCGCAGAAAATATTTGAATTAATTTTTTTTATATATTATATATTATATTTTATATATAATATCATATATTATATTTTATATATGAGAAATTTACCAAAGGTTATTAAAGCCAAGGTTTTTAATTTACACAAAAAATTCGAATTTAATGCAAAATGATGAAAACATCAAGCGAAAACACGTTTGCTGAAAACTCTGTTTTCGTTCCGGTGGAAAAAGGGTATAAGCCACCCACTGCTTAATCTTTCCTGTCGCATGACAGACCGTCGTCTCATCCGAGCGCTCGGTTCATCTCAAATTTCAGATATCTGGGAAAATGGAACGCGACTATTATAGAGAGATATTCGTCTTTCCAGTCCATTTTCCAGTGTCTACAAACAGTTTTTCCATGGATCGCCCATATTTACCCGTCTTATTAACTTTATAAGACCATGATTACACGCTAATTGAAGAAAATTTAGTATGGAAAAATGTGATCACCCCGATTTTTCAAATTGGTTTGTGAGTGTCGCCTATTATGGCCACTCCACATGTTTATATACAAAATTTTCGTCAATTGGCTTGCTTAGCGTGTAATAACCGTAATACTCGCGAGATACTCGTACTATACTGAGATGCTCGTCTTTCCAGCCCATTTTCCAATGTCCACAAGTTGCTTTCCCATAGAATGTTTGCGTTTACCCATACTGTGTCATTTTCTTAACAAATGTGCGTAAATCCAAACACCACCCCAAGATGGCGGCAAATCGAGAACATATGTTCGAGAATCTGTGCATAAACCCAAAAAGGCGGAAAGTCGTCGAACATATGTTCGCAAAAATCTGGACTACTCGTAGAACATATGTAGCAAAATCCAGACATATACCACACAATGGCGGCATATCGACGACAGTGTGAGGGAGCTTGTTCAGCAACTATTACAAATATAAATAACTAACTGATACCCGCGACTACGTCCCCGTGGAAAGCCATCACATTGTACCCTATACCCTTCCCCTTGTTTCAAGCCATTAATGAGTAGGTATAAACTTTCAATTCGCCGGCGCCCCGCGGCTTGGGTTCAAGCCCCAGCCAGGAAAACACCAAACATATAATCTGTCATGAAAATGATTCTCACTTCGCCGTTCGGAGTCGGCAATAAATTGTAGGTCCCTTCCATTCGTGCAAACAATACAACACGCACAACATGAATGGTTGCGAGAAGCTAGGCCTTGGCTCATTCCGAGCTGTCGCGCCAGCTATTTATTTTTATTTTTTTTTTATAAACTTTCAATTTCTCATATTAATTTTTCAAGGCGTCCCCGTAAACAACATTCCTGGCAACGGCAGGAATCAACACATTTATCAAGAATATATACACAAATATATGTATGTACTTACATGTGTAAATGATTTCCTACAAACTTTTGCCAAATAGGTAGGATTATGTACCGTAGAATATTTGTGTTCAGGTAAATGCGACTACAACAAAAAATATTTCCGTCAAATACATGCATACATGAATAGATAGAAGGGAAGCACAAAGAAAAATGAAAAAACTACCCTTGTACAACTGGGCAAAACAAAAACAACACACGATCACCAAACGATATGTGCCGCTGACTACGGTTGCGTATTACTATAAATAGCCAAACTTTAATGCCCTGTATCTTGGCCCACAGTTATAATTTTGAAATACGGTAAAACACGTGTTTAATTGTTCTAGAATATACCCACCAAATTTCAATTCCAAAATCCAATTTAAATTTTTTTTGTCATACAAACTTGAACACCCTGTACCAACCTGTAAAATCCGAGTTTCGAAAAATCCCTTCTTAGTGGGTGCCTACGCTACAAAAGGTAACTACTGTCCAATAGAGCTGTGTCAATCGTTCAAATTTGGAGATCGAATCGTTCAAGTATTGGTTTCAAAAATGATTCGGTCTTTCCAATCAATCATTCAATCGTTCAATGACAGATATAGAACTTCACTTTATTTTATTCAATACAATCAAAAATCCCAATCAGAAGACTTTCGTTCATTTTCGTATTGGATAGAGACAGACAGATTGTATTGATTGTGTAGAGTGAATACGGCTGAGCGATTTCACGCAAAAGTATTAACTTTGTGAACGATTGATTTGTAGTTGTGTGAATGCAATCACCAATACTTTACTGTGAACGGGTCAAAAAGATCGAATCAATCGTGATTGACACAGCTCTACTGTCCAAATTTCAAGTTTCTAGCACCAGCGGTTTGGGCTGTGCGTCTATCTCTGGGTCAGTCAGTCAGTCAGGAGAAAGAGTTTTATATATATAGATAACAAATACGAAATTGTTAGAATTTTTGTATTATGTAAAAAAAGAATTTCGAATATTTTCGAATACCTAATCTAATTTTACATTCCAGAACCAATCTAGGGCGTATAATTTTGCCCACGCAGGAAACTTTTTTTTGTGTTTAATGTTTTTTCTCCATCTTTTGTAATAGAAACACTGACGATGAACTTTAGCAAAAACTATTTAACTCACGAAAACATATGTTTGTGTTTTTCTGAGCCAATTTCGTATATTTATTGTATTTCGACTGCGCAGTCTCACTTTTCAATCAGAATAATTGTTCAAAATACGTTATATTGCACATATTCACAATAAAATTGATTATAATTTTAAACATTCCAGTACTTGATATAACATTCCATGATTTGTAAACTGGAATATTAATTCAAGAAAAATGGCTGATCTCTACGAACATAATAACAGCTGATTTTTGCTCTCATTTCGGTGTGGGGAATAAAAAATGTCAAAATTTAAGCCAGCAATTTAAAATTCGATATTTCAAGAATTTTCTGAATATGCCAAATTAATTACTGGAAATTAATGGAAGGGTAATTCGGTCTTAAGCTATGAGGATTCCAATTAGGTATACAGCTCTAAAAATTTGTCCATAGAAGCGTTTTGGAGAAATCAAAAATTGTTTGGATGATTGTGGCATAAGAGAAATCCACTACATCGTTGTTGCTTTTTCCGCACACGTATTCACAGACGAGAGCTGTCAGCGAGGTAAAGCAATATAGCGCTACAACTACAACAGTGTATACAAATGGGTGTCGAGGGGATAGGGGAAGTCGAATACTTACTTACCCGGTGTCTCCACGAGCAATATTTCATAAAATGCCATCGAGCATTCTATGATAATTGCTTTCAGTTCTTTTTGTGGCGATAATGTGAGAACACATCGAAATGCTTTGCTCTGTGAAATTTGCACGACTAAAATAGTAATCTATGAAATGCGCACCCTAAAATTTATATCATTCTATCTTTCTTTCGTTCTATGAAAAGCGACAGATGGTAATCTATGAAATATTGCTCGTGGAGACACCGGGTTACTTAAGTGGCGCTGTAGTTTGGGCTGAAACTGGGCCTCAACCAACAAGCCTCTCCAGTCAGCCCGGTCCTTAGTAGAGATGTAACGGATAGTGATTTGATGAAATACCGGATACCGGATATTCGGTAAATCCGGCGACCGAATATACTATCAAAAGAAAAATACATTTCGATGGATTTTAATTCACACACGTCACGTGTACAAGTGGTACCTGGTTTGGTTGTGGACCCGTTATTCGCTTCACATGAGGTAACACATGTCTTCGATCAAAAGCAAAGGCTGGTTATGCATCTCCTCACTTACCTCGAGTTCGGAATTCCCTGAACTGACACGAATTCGATGTATAGTGTCCTCTGGCATGTCATCCTTGTACTTGTTCCACAGCTCACTTGGATTCGATGGGAAGCATGTCGAAATAATGATAGCAAATAATGTGCCTATCTGACTTGCAGATGTAAAAACAATTGGTTCAGGGATTGTCATGTCCCAATGAGTATCGTTTTCAAGAAAATTAAGTTGTTGACATGCAGCACGAAATGTTGGGCACACTACACCATATACAGTACTAGAGATGGCGTTGTAAACGAATTTGAATTTTTTTGTGATTTTCTTACTTTTTCCAATGCGTGAAGAAACTCGAGGGCAAGACAAACAAAAAAAAAAATTCATCGAAATCAGTCAATCCGTTCTTGAGATATCATCAAAAGAGCCGTTCCACATAAAATGAATGAGAAAATTAATTTTTTTCATATTTTTTTTTGTGAATTGTTCCGATGTTTTAATAGTTATTCTGCTGTTCGGAGCGGAGACAAGTCAAACAAATCAAAGATCATAAAAAACGGTCCAGCCGTTCTTGAGTTATAAAAGGTGTAACTAACCCGACCTTGTTTTATATATACAGAATTTACCTATTCGGTTTTCGCCGAATAGTGGGTCTCTATCCGGCATTCGGCCGGATTAAAAAAAAAGTGGCCGGATAGCCGGATAACGAATACTAACCGGTTATCCGTTACATCTCTAGTCCTTAACTTACTTCTTCCAGTTGCGCACTCCAAGTTGGTTGAGGTCCCCTTCCACTTGTGCGCACCAACTGAAGTGTGTCTTCCTCTTCTGCGTTGTCCCGCCGGGTTAGACTCGAAAACTCTGCGAGCCGGAGCATTTGTTCCATTCGCTATACATGCCCCAGCCATCTGAGCCGATGGATACGTATCTTCTTGACTAGGGCGATGTCGCTGTACAACTCGTAAAGTTCATTGTTGAATCTTCTCCTCCAGAACCCGCCAACGCAAACGGGACCGAATATTTTACGAAGAATCTTTCTCTCGAAGCAACCAAGAATATCTTCATCCGCTTTATATAAAGCCCACGCCTCAGCGTCATAAAGCAGGACTGGGATGATTAAAGTCTTATATAGAGTTTTCTTAGTTTTTCGGAAAAGAGCCTTTCTACTCAATTGCTTTCTTAGCTCGAAGAAGCAGCGATTGTCAAGAGTTATTCTCCGCTTCATTTCTTCGCTGGTATTGTTATCGGATGTGGTAGTGGTGCCGAGGTAAACGAAGTCCATTACTACCTCAAAGTTATATCTGTCCACTGTGACGTTCTGTCCGAAACGATGATGATTCTTGATGACAGGATATAGTTCGTCTTGCCCTCATTGATCGTTAAACCCATCTTCGCTGCATCCATTTCAATATTCCCAAACGCACCAGTGACATTACGCTGCGTCCTTCCGATAATGCCAACATCGTCTGCGTATGCAACTAATTGTATCTCTGGTGTTGGCGCGTGAGTTTTGCACAACTCTTTCAAGAACGATGTTGAAAAAGTCGCCTGACAGAGAGTCGCCTTGTCTAAATCCTTTTTTGACATCAAAGCTCTCGGTGAGGTCTTGAACGACCTTGATGGACCAGCGTGCATTCTCCATAGTCATCCTGCACAGACGGACGAGTTTGGCAGGGATGTCAAAACTAGACATGGCTCTGTATAGCTCGTCTCTATAAATGATGTCGTAGGCGGCCTTGAAATCAATGAAGAGGTGGTGGGTATTGGACTTCTTGGGTTTTCTCCAGGATCTGCCGAAGTGTGAAAATTTGATCGATGGTGGACTTTCCTGGCCTAAACTGCACTGATAAGAACCGATTACGTTGTTGACAAAGGGTGTTAGGCATTCACACAACATGGCAGATAAGAACTTATGTATATGCGACACTTAAGAGACTATTTCCTCGGTAATTGGCGCAATGGAGGGGGCGACAAATCGCGGCCTAAAATATCCACCGGAAATAAAAGAAATTATAAGGGAAAAAAGGAAAACGCGTAAGATATGGGACCAAAGTCGTGCTCCACAGCATAAGGCGTACTTAGATCGCCTGAGCAACCTACTGAAACAGACTATAAGCAATTTTAAGAATCATGCAATAGGTACCTACCTCGGAAACATAACAGCGGAAAAAGAATCCAATTATTCGCTTTGGAAAGCTATAAAAGGCACCAAAAGACCAAAAATCACTACGACGCCAATCAAGAAAAGTAATGACGAATGGGCGAAGTGAAACATAGATAAAGCGGACATTTTCGCCGCCAATCTGGAAGAAACATTTAAGCAATTCGATGGCCGAGCACTTACTTAAAATATCCAACGCGAGATCGCACTTGACACACAATAACAAGTGCAACGCTAGCGGAACTCATGCAAGAAATAAAGTAATTAAAACCTGAAAAGCTCCTGCTTACGACCTGATAATCGGAGAAGTTTTAAAAATGTTGCCTAGTTCCTAATCGAGGAACGGAATCTTATCCCTAATCACCAGTTTGGTTTCAGAACCAAGACCTCAACTATTGATCGGGAGCATAGAATCACTGATGTAAAAGAAAAAGCTCTTGGAGAAAAAAAGATCTGTTCAAGCGTATTTCTTGGTGTCTCGCAAGCCTTTGATAAGGTGTGGCATGAAGGCTTGAAGTTTAAATTACGTCAGGTCCTGCCTGCACGCCTATATAACATACTGACAACATATCTTGGGAATAGACTCTTCCATGTCAGACACGGAAACGAATATTCGGAATTCAAAGAAATTACAGCCGGCGTTCCCCAAAGAAGTGTGCTTGGCCCGCTTCTGTATCTTCTGTATACCCGTGATACACCTCAAGAAGGAGACACCCTCCTAGTTACAGCAAAACTACAAAAAGCTGTGAATAGTGTAAACGAATGGACAAAGGCATAGCGGATCATCCTCAACGAAAACAAATCTGTCCATGTAAACTTCACTTACAAGAAAACGAACAGTTTAACTATCCTTATAAACTCGGTGCGTATTCCCTTCGCAAACGAGGCTAAATACCTCGGAATGACACTCGACGCTAAACTAAAATGGAAGTCGCATGTGGAAAAGAAACGGTAAGTACTGGATAACAAATTCAGAGAAATGTATTGGTTATTTGGAAAACATTTCAAGCTTAATACTTAGAACAAGCTACTGTTATATAAACAAGTGCTAAAGCCGGTGTAGACATATGGTATACAACTCTAGGGTTCTACCAAAACAACTAATGCCAGTAGCAAAATAACACCCACCGCGTTCGATCGTTCCAAATAGACTCGACCCCTGTCTCTGCTTTCAACGAAATCGTTGGGTAATTCTGCACGATCGGCATTTCTCAGTTGATTGACCTATTCTAGCGATGTCCTTGTGGCTGCCAATTTTTATAGTATTGGTTTTCGAGCATCCGGGACCGTGACCTTCGTTGAGATGTTCTTCAATGTCTCTAGCAGACCCGAATGGATGATCTCGGTGCTGGTGGCAAGGCTTTGCTGACAAGTTTAAAAAAATGTTTGTGCTGTGTTGTGCTACGTTTGCGCAACTTTGTGCAGTGTCAAAAAAATTTGTTGGACCTTGTGAAGTTAGCCCCGCCATTTTAGAAAAAGTTAAAAACACAAAAGTGGGTACCAATTCTAAAAAAATAGTATTGTGCTACGTTTGTGCTATTTTGCGCCGTGCCAAAAAACATTTTGGACCTACACAGAAAATAGCGACCGCCTGGCCTGACAGCCTCGCCATTTTCGAAGGTTTAAAAAAAAAGGTTAAGCAGTGTTATGCTACGCCTGTGCAAAAAAATCAAGTTTGGATCTACACAAAAAAATGGCGACCGTATCTTATGCGTTCGGCGTTATTGGCCATAGCCACTTGTTGACGAGCTTGCTTAACAGGGGTCAACCATTTATAGATCCCTCGCAGGAGTAGTGTACTCTTCAATGAAACTCGTCAAGGGCAAAATATTTCCAGACTTTCTATGCACTGCCAACTTCAACTGGAATAGTTTAGAAACTTTTGTTATATCCAGAAATCGTAAGTACCACTGCTAAATACATCAGCAAACTGGAAATTCAACCCAACCCTCACGCTAGAAAATTTTATTTACAAATAGCCATACACATCTAAGAAGAAAAAAAATACTCCAAACTTAATAGACAATGCTTAACCTTGATTTTGTGTCAAATTTTAACTTATATCTTCATACTAGCTGGTACCCGCGACTACGTCCGCGTGGAAAAAAGTCACATTATACACAATTATATGTAATTTCCCGGGTTTCAGGAAGTTGATAATTAAGTATAGACTTTTAATTCCTCATATTACCTGCTTGTAAATCACATTCCTGGTTTTTCTTTCTGGCTCTAGGATGACCAGGTCGTCAGGTGAACTGATTCTGAGCACGCTATGAGACAAACAATCACTCCTCAGATCCAACCATCTACTTTCAAACTCTGCTCCTGTGCTTTATTGATGGTCATGGTGTAGAAAACCTTAGCGGAAAATTGCAGACGTTTGAATTCAAAGCGGTATCAGGAGAATGTGGGGAATGAAGACGGTTTCTCCCTATTTGACGACTGCGAAAATGCTGGCTTCGATTACGTGTCTGTTCACATTCTGTGTCTTCAACAGAAGCCATTGCACAATGCACTCTAATCCCTCTAAGTCGAACCTCTTTTAATTCGAATTTCCCTCTAACGAATTCTTTCACCCTATTTTTTCATTTCCTTCAGTTTTCCTTCGAAAAGTCATACTCCAAGTCGAATTTATTCTAAGTCGAAAGTCCTAACTCGAATACATTCTCTAAATACAGAAGAAAACAAAAACAAAAATCACCCTTTCCCAACTTGCAATATTATACACACATCAAACACACACAATCTCATACATAGGCTGACGCGACATATCGGTGCGCTGTTCTTATATCTACCTAAAAAAAAAGATTCCATTAATAAAATGCCAGGAGAGAAAAGTAAACAATTGCCATACCAACCGGCAAATCATCACCCTCTCATCACACACAAAAAAAAAAACAACGCAGAATAAAAGGAATGAAAAACTACTGGGCAAAACAAAAACAACACACGATCACGAACCGATGTGTCTCACTTTATTGAAAACGATCATTAAGAGGCAACGATCATTTAGAGGCAAAGAGAGAAATAAAAAAAACAACAAAAAAAAAGAAGGAAAAACCACCCTTAAGCAGAAGCAACACACGATCACGATTTGCGAACGATCCGATGTGCTGCTGGCTGAATGGCGCAGGTCACTGGTTTTCTATGGACACATATAAATGGCTGTATCCTAAGAAAGCATGCATTTTTAGAAATAGAAATTAAGCCTATGTGTTAATTGAATAATACAGACTAATTACTCACGAAATGTAAATCCGTCTAGCCGTTTAGGCGATACGTGGTAACAAACATCCAAACATCCAAACATCCAAACTTTCACAATTATAATATTAGTATGATATAATATGATATGAATGATGATGTATCGAACAAGATCGTTCAATATCATAGTAAAGAACAATATCGTATTTCTAGCATTGAAGACTTGATAAATTACTATAAAAATATTAAATATTCTTGCTATGTGCTGGTGTGAACATACATACATATTCTACATCCAAGCATCAGTGGCTACCGATCGCTCGACGGATTTCATCCCTCAACGCATAATATTGAAGTGGATCGCATGTGTACATAACGTCCACAACACATAATGCGTTCGTCCAAAGTCGAACGATCGGTGCCTAGTAATGCTTGTGGATATAGAATATGTTTACAGCGAGCACATAACAAAAACATTTAACTGCCGGTTTTTTAGACGGGGACACTACTTTGTCTGCCACTTACATACATACGCATAATCATCGGAGATGGAATGGCATTATTTGAATTAAACAAAGTATTGATTACCTGTTAAAAATTCCAAAATCCTCCATATCCACACAAGCACGAAACTTGAACAAACATTATCATAATGTATTTTCAATATATATCATAGAAAAAGAAATGGAAAATAGAACAATAAACAATAAATAAATTATAATTGTAAAGCTCAACAAAGAAATGCAAACATAATTTCAAATATCAGCTATGCAAGAATTTTTTGACTAAGAATCCAGTCCCCAACCTAAAAAAAAAAGGGTTTCGTAGACCTCTACGCATGTCAGAAGTGAAACATCCATCGCAATCTTCAACAACAACGCTCTTAGAATGTAGAACGCATTTTTTGCAAAGCTTGTAAGTGATGTTGGTATGTTGGGGTCAAATTAGGCGTTTTAGATGTAAAAAGCTTTCATGCATACCAAAGTTCTTTGAGAGTGTTGTTTATGACACGATTTTGTTTCATTGTAAACCAGTTTTCTCCAAGTTGGGGGTTGTGCACCGGGGTAACTGCCCTGTCACGGAAAAAAAATGTAGTTACAAAGCAACAACAAGCCTCGGATACGGACGGATTCACTGATGACAACCCATGCAAACGAATTAAAGACAACGAATTTTGGATCTGCACGTGGAACGTTAGGTCCCTTAACAGACCACGTGCAGCCGAACAATTAGCGGAGGCCCTAAACTGCTGCACAGCAGACATTACCGCCATTCAAGAAGTGCGATGGGATGGGCCGGGCAAAAAGAGGATGGAAAACTGCGACATATATTACGGCGATTGCTATCGGCAACAAAAGCAGCGCTTATTTGGATGTGGGTTTGTCGTTGGAGGCAGGCAAGAAGTCTTAAGCTTCAGGTATGTAAGCGAACGCCTCACGACAATCCGCATCAAGGCTAAATTCGCCAACATTAGCCTGATATGCGCGCATGCCCCCACAGAGGAGAAGGACGACGACACCAAAAACAGGATCTACGAGCTCTTGGACAAGACATACGAGCAGTGCCCTAGCCATGACATTAAGATTGTCCTAGGCGATTTTAACGCAAAGCTAGGAAGAGAGGGCATCTTTGGTAGTACTGTCGGAAAGCACAGCCTACACGACACCACCTCCGATAACGGATTTAGGCTGGTCGACTTTGCTGCGGGGCGGAACGTTGTCGTAGCTAGTACGCGGTTCCCACATCTCGATATCCACAAAGGAACATGGAGATCTCCTGATCAATCAACCGTCAACCAGATTGACCACATTGCGATCGACGCAAGGCACTCCTCCAGTATTATGGATGTCCGAACGTTCCGAGGGGCCAACATTGACTCGGACCACTACCTTGTTGTAGCCAAGGTACGACTGCGGATATCCCGAACACCGCCAAGACAAGGGAATACTGTGAGGAAATTTGACGTCGGACGGCTGCAATCGCAAGAGATCACCAAATCCTTTTCCGATCGAGTCTCTCTCAATCTCTCAAGAGGTCCTATGGCGCCAGCATCAAGTATTGAAGACCAGTGGCAACATTGCCAAAAAGCGATCAGAGATGCCGCCTCTGATGTGCTGGGTTTCACACGGCCACCACAACGAAATCCCTGGTTTGACAACGAGTGCCGGCAAGCACATGCAGCGAAACAAGAGGCATACAAAGCGGCGCTGCATAGAAAGACCAGAGCTGCTCGCGAGCTCTACGGGCAGAAGAGGAGAGACGAACACAAGCTTTTCAGAAGGAAAAAGAAAGAGCATGAGAAGCGCGCGATCGAGGAGATGGAGGGATGTTATAGCAGGAATGAGGTTCGGAAGTTTTACCAAAGGGTAAAAAGAACCTGTCAAGGTTACAGAGCCCGAACCGAGGCCTGCAAGGATGAACAAGGGAACATCGTAGTAGAATCGCAGTCGATGCTGAGGATATGGAAGAACTACTTCTGCAGACTGTTTAACGGCGACGACGAATCAAATCCCGCTGTCTGGCAGAATGAACCATTCAACCTGGAAGACGAAGACCAACAATTCCGTCCACCCGACCTGGACGAGGTGAAGAAAGCCATTTCGAAGCTTAAGTCCAACAAAGCTGCTGGGGCTGACGGCCTAACTGCCGAGCTGTTCAAAGCAGCAGGCGATGACTTGTTAAGGAGCATGCACCAACTCATCTGTAAAACATGGTCGGAAGAAAGTATGCCCGATGAATGGAACCTCGGCATTGTTTGCCCGATACTCAAGAAAGGAGACCCTCTGAACTGCGCCAACTACAGAGGCATCAGTCTTCTTAACATCGCTTACAAGATCTTATCTGCCGTGTTGTGCGAACGCCTGAAGCCGTTCGCCAACAACCTGATCGGTCCATATCAGTGTGGTTTCAGGCCAGGAAAGTCCACCATCGACCAAATATTCACACTGCGGCAGATCTTGGAAAAAACCCAGGAACTTCAAATCGATACCCACCACCTCTTCATCGATTTTAAGGCCGCGTATGACAGCATCTATAGAGACGAGCTATACAGAGCCATGTCTAGTTTTGGCATCCCTGCCAAACTCGTCCGGTTGTGCAGGATGACGATGGAAAATGCACGCTGCTCCATCAAGGTCGGTCAAGACCTCACCGAGACCTTTGATGTCAGAAAAGGATTTAGACAAGGCGACGCGCTGTCATGCGACTTCTTCAACATCGTTCTTGAAAGAGTTGTGCAAAACTCACGCGCCAACACCAGAGGCACAATCTTTCAAAAGTTCGTCCAATTACTCGGATACGCCGATGACCTTGACATAATCGGAAGAACGCAGCGTGATGTCACTGGTGCGTTTGTGAGTATCGAGACGGAGGCGGCGAAGATGGGTTTAGCGGTCAATGAGGGCAAGACGAAGTATATGCTGTCAACAAGAAAGGACTTCCAACACCGACGTCTCGGACAGAACGTCACTATAGACAGCTATAACTTTGAGGTAGTTAAGGACTTTGTCTACCTAGGCTCCGCTATAAATTCAGACAATGACATCGGCGCTGAGATTAAACGAAGAATAACTCTTGCCAATCGCTGTTTCTTTGGGTAAAGAAGGCAATTGAGTAGCAAAGCCCTCTCTCGAACAACTAAGGTGACTCTCTATAAGTCCTTAATAGTCCCAGTCCTGCTCTACGGCGCAGAGGCATGGACTCTGTCTAAAGCGGATGAGGTTGCTCTTGGCTGTTTCGAGAGGAAAATTCTCCGGGTGATTTTTGGTCCCGTCTGCATAGACGGGGAGTGGAGGAGGAGATACAACGACGAACTGTACGGGCTGTACAGCGACATCGACTTAGCCAGAAGAGTGAAGGTCCAACGACTGAGGTGGCTGGGTCATGTAGAGCGGATGGACACCAATGCTCCAGCTCGAAAAATCTACGAATCCACACCCGAGGGTTAGCTCAGTAGAGGAAGACCGCGACTCAGGGGTCGCACGCAAGTGGAAGGGGACCTCAACCAACTTGGCGTGCGAAACTGGAGACAGCTGGCAAAAGATCGAGATCGCTGGCGACGCTTGTTGGTTGAGGCCCAGGACCACGTCGGTCTATAGCGCCACCTTAAGTAAAACTAAGTAACCAGTTTTCTCCTCAAAGCAACATGGGTTTTTGAAGGGTAGATCTACTACCACAAACCTCACTGCGTTTGTTTTCAATTCATTACGTGCCTTGGAAAACGGTAACCAAGTGGATGCCTATTTTAGCAAAGCTTATGACAAAATTTCTCACAAAATCATACTCCTCAAATTAAATTCGCTCGGTTTCCCATCATGGTTTGCTTCATAGATTAAATCTTACTTTGAAGATCGCAAGTACTGTGTCCTTTTTAGATCTTCTGTTTCTAATCCAATCACAGCGTCCTCAGGCGTTCCACAGGGGAGCCATTTAGGACCCCTGATCTTCGATTTGACGATAAACGATGTTGAGCAGGTAATTTTACTATCCGACCTTGATATTTACGCTGACGACATGAGAATCTCTAAGCAAATCTCTTGCACTGCTGACTCTGTCTCACTCTAAACTGACTTAAACCACTTCCACACTTGGTGTCAACAAAATCTTTTAGAGCTAAACGTGAAAAAAAGTCAAGCTATTACTTTCTCCCGCAAGCGTCACCCTCTGCCTCAAAGGTCATATTACATTAATAACGAGTTAGTTCCCACTGTTCCTTTAATTTGCGATCTGGCCATTCTTTGTGACACTCAACTTAACTTTCGTTCTCATATCGACAACATTATTAACAGAGCTTACTCCGCACTTGGCTTTGTTAAGCGCTGGTCGAAGGAGTTTTCTAAGTCCTACGTCACTAAATCCCTTTATATGACATTCGTTAGACCACTTCTTGAATATGCTAGTGTGGTGTGGTCACCAGTCCACATTCAGAGAATTAAAGCCGTCCAGCGAAGATTCATTCGCTTCGCCTTAGGCGGCCTAGGTTGGGATGACCCACACAATTTACCTCCGTATGAGAATCGTCTAAAGCTGCTTAATTTATAAGCTCTAAGGACTCGTTGCGATTCGTTAGCTGGAAAAATAGATTGTCCTTATCTCAGATCCTATCAGATCTCGTTTAACACTAACCCTCGCCGTTTAAGATCTCTTCGCTTATTCCATTTTCCCCATCACCGTACTGACTATGGCATGATCGAACCCTTAACAAGAATGCTCAGTAAAGCAAATATGTTTCCCAATATATTCGACCTTAATTGCTCCAAATCAACCCTGAAGCATGTGCTTCATAATTTACCCTGAACCCATTCCTTTCCTTTGAAGCGCCAATAGTAAAATTGTTAAACTTAGTTTTACTAGATTTAAGTTTTAGATTGTTTAAGTTTTTTTCCCTTAGCTAATAGTTTAGATTTAAGTTTTACCATTTGTAGTTTAGATCTTGGTGTTAAGTTTTAGCTTTAAGTTCCGCTTGTACTAAGCTAAATAAATAAATAAATAAGATCTGATGCATACATTTTCGAGCTTATTTGCCCTGATAAGGGTAACTGCACGGATCTTACGTTTTCTTCACAATGTTTGAGATGACAAGGTGAAACGAAGGCTAGGGTTTCTTTCGACCGAAGAGCTAGAGGAGGCGAAGACGGCGTTGATAAAGGTGATACAAGGTATCCACTTCGTAGAGGACATTCGTTGTGCACAGGAAGGGCGCTTGATTAAATCAAATCGTTTCATCAGCTCAATCTGATCGTAGATGCTTCGGGGCTACTACGCGTGGGGGCGGCTGGAAGCTGGGCCTATAGGGCATAATCGGACTCACCCAATTTTAATTCCAAGCGCCTCCGCATACACCAAGTTAGTCATCTGGAGCGTTCATCGCCAATACTTGTATGTTGGCCCTCAGTTGCTGCTAGCCTTGCTGCGACAGACTTGGGTTTTAAGAGCTCGGAATGCTGTTAGGGGTAGTAAATAAGCGCTGTGTGGTCTGTTAGAGATATGGTGCAAGGCCAATGCATCAGTTGATGGGAAATTTGCCAGCCCCCAAGCTTCAAGAGGAAAAAGCATTTTTAAATGCTGGCGTGAATTACACGGGTCCAGTGCTAGCCACACCATGGCGCAAGAGAGGCTGCAGGGATCAGAAGGTTTATATTGCCGTGTTCAATTGCTTTTGTACTAAGGCTATCCACCTCGAATAGGTCTCCAGTTTGACCACGGAGGCTTTCGTGGTGGCACTTAAGCGATTTATCGCGCGAAGGGGAAGGTGCAACAATCTCTACAGCGATAATGGCACAAATTTCGTGGGGGCTAAAAATCTTCTTGACGAGTTGGGACAAGAAGCGTTCAAGAGAAATTGCTCTCCCATGCAAGTGAGAACGCAATCACTTGGCATTTTATACCTCCAGCGGCAACAAATTTTGGAGGGCTTTGGGAAGCCGCCGTAAAATCCACCAAGTATCATCTGCAGAGTCATCGGTTCAGCCTTGCTGTCCTTCGAAGAACTTCAGACATTGCTTTGTCAAATCGGGTCGTGTTTTAATTTCAGGCCACTTTTGGCAATATTTGATTCAGCGGAAGAATTCGAACCTCTAACTCCGGCACATCAATGTATGGAGTGTATGGATCTGGTATACATACCAAAATCATGGCGAGAAGCTAAAGTGGTTTTCATACCCAAGGCTGGCAAATGCTCCCATGTAAGCCCAAAAGACCTCAGACCCATAAGTCTATCATCTTTCCTTTTAAAAACTTTTGAACGATTGATTGATATCCATTTACGCGACAGCATCGACTCGCATCTGCTGTCTGCGGCTCAACATGCATATTGCAAAGGTAAATCTGTGAAAACGGCTTTTAACAACGTCAGCACATCAGCGATCATAAATGCACTGTCAGGCTTGTCGGTAGATATTACACTTTGCGAGTTAATTAACATTCTACTCACCAGTCGAATTATTAATTCAAAGCTGGGTGGCTCATCTGCCAGAAGATCTATCAGCAGAGGCACTCCACAGGGTGGGGTCCTGTCCCCTCTTCTTTGGAATTTGGTGGTAAATGAACTACTGATAATCCTGGAAGCGGGGGGCTGCGAAGTGATCGCCTATGCTGATGACGTTGCTATAGCCTTCTCGGGAAAGCACCTTGACACCTTAAAAGAACTCCTCCAAAGTGCCCTAAACAAGCTAACCAAATGGGCAGCTCGGTGTGGATTGGGTGTGAACCCCCACAAAACTGAACTGGTACTCTTCACTAGGAAGTATAAGATCCCATATATCGACCCTCCTACCATTGGTGGCACAAGCTTAAATTTCTCCAACGAAGCAAAATACTTGGGTCTTATTTTGGACAGAAAATTAAGCTGGAAACCAAACATTCAAGAGAGAATAAAGAAAGCTACAGTAGCCCTTTTCTCTTGCAAGAAAGCCATCGGAAATAAATGGGGTCTGCAACCCCGCATAACACACTGGCTCTATATTTCGGTAATAAGACCGATACTTACGTACGGGGTGATGGTTTGGTGGACCGCCCTGGATATAGCCACAAACCATGATAACCTAAGCAAAGTCCAACGAACAGCTTGCTTGTGCATCAGTGGAGCTCTTCGCACGACTCCCTCTGCAGCACTGGACATTCTGTTTCACTTATCACCCCTAGACATTTTCGGCAGACAAATGGCAGCTAGTGCAGCCATCAGCCTCAAAGCAACCTCACAGTGGTCTAATAAAGACTATGGCCACGCCTCCATTTTGAAAAATCTCAAAATTTCTCCCCAAAACATAGATTACACCACTCCCAGGCTAAGGTTTGACAAGAGCTTCAAGGTAACCATCCCTCCCAGTTCATTCTGGGGCGATGGATTCTCAGAAGATAAGTCGATTAATTTCTACACCGACGGTTCAAAAACTATCAATGGGGTGGGGGCTGGTGTTTTCTCCGACAGGCTGAACCTCAGCCTAGCGTTCCGTCTCCCGAATCATTGTAGCGTGTTCCAGGCGGAAATCATGGCGATCAGAGAGGTCTTATCTTGGCTGAAGAAAAACGTGATATCAGCCACGGAAATCCGCATTTTTTCGAACAGCCAAGCGGCACGGAAGTCCTTGGAATCAGTCGCTCTAAATTCAATAACAGCCCTAGATTGCCGATCGTCTCTTATAGAGATGGCGGAGCAGTTCAATATCCACCTTTGTTGGGTGCCAGGGCACAGTGACATTCCAGGGAACTGCAAGGCTGATGAACTCGCCAGATACGGAACAACATTACCTATTGGGCCTGATAAGGGCAGCTTAGGTATACCGATCGCTACGTGCAAACTCAAATTAAAGCTAGATGCTATCGAAAGAACAAATCTTAGGTGGACAAGTGGTATAACATGTCTAGCGACAAAGCAGATTTGGCCCAAGCTGGATCTGAAACGCTCTAAGTATTTGATTTCTCTAAATAGATTGCATATTAGCACTATAATAGGTATCATTACTGGACACTGTCTAATAGGCAAGCATGCTACTAGGCTTGGCCTTTATGCAAATGACTTCTGTAGAAGCTGTATGGACGAGGAGGAGGAGGAGACGATTCTCCATCTTCTTTGCACCTGTTCAGCTCTCTCCCGCAAAAGGAAACTCCACTTAGGAGCTTTCTTCTTTACAAACTTAGGCGACCTAATTAACATTGATGTCAGTAGCCTTCTACGCTTCATAAGAAGCTCCAATTGGTTTCAATGAGTAGGCAGGAGATCTTTTCGAGATCCTGGTGGTATCACAACGGACCCCTCATGGGTCTAAGTGTGTTGGCTTTGGCTGGCAGCCACATCAACCTAACCTAACCTAACCTAACTCCGGCACATTTTTTTGAAGGCAGCTCGTCATATTTCTTACTTGAGCCTAATTATCTCCAAATAAATATTAACCGTTTGTCCAGATCATTCAGATCATTGATCGACTCCAACAAGCCTTCTGAAAACGGTGGCAACTAGAATATGTTAGTACACTCCAACAGCAAACTAAATGGCAACGAGGAGCAGCTAATCTTGCTACGAATGATTTGGTGCCGATACGAGATAAAAACCAACCTCCTGCAAATAAGCTTTGGGTCGAGTGAAGGAGGTTCATCATGGCGCTGACAGTTTGGCAAGAGAATTTACGCTCATAACGAAAAATGGCACTGTTAAAAGCCCTATTTCAAAATTATGTTTATAAAATCTGAATTAATCTTGCATGATATGACAACAATTTTAAACTTGGAGGGTACCTATAATAATAATAATAGCTGGCGCGACAGTTCGGAATGAGCCATGGCCTAGGTTCTCGCAACCATTCATGTTGTGCGTGTTACATATTTCGCACAAATGGAAGGGACCTACAGTTTATTGCCGACTCCGAACTGCGAAGTGAGAAGCTCTTTCATGACAGATTATACTCCCGGAGGCTTGTCATTCCCCGGCGAGAGGTGGTGCCGCGATAAATGTTCGGTGTTCCTGGCTGGGGCTTGAACCCACGCCGCTCGGTCAGCATACCAACGCACTAACCACCGACCCACGGCGACCACATTAACTAAGATAGTTAAAAATTTAATAACTTATAACGACAATAAAACTCCTTAGTTCTAACTTTATTCTTAGAGCAACTTTATTATTTAATGTTTCTTATATCTGTTGAATCTACCTCTTCACTCTATAACCGCTACTGTCGTTATGCCGCCGTAGTCATACCGATCCTGCCGTTCATCTCTCTCCCCCTAATTTCCCTCTCTAAAGGCAGCACTGCCAGGCTACCCATCGTAACACCTTCGTTACACTTTTGTTACAACTTTAACTCGATGGTACTGTAACTTAATTTGCGTTGTACTTTAAATTACTGTTGAAATCAATATCAGTATTACCATTCCAAGGTGGGCGAAATGTTCACGCCATAGTTACGCCAGCTACGTTTTCATAATAAGTAAAATGTAGACGGCAAGATCATCTAACTTCACATAAAAGGAACCATTCCTCTTAAGGGAACTTCCGGTATTTTCATTCATTCATTGTCATACCCCTTTCACCTGTGTTCAATAAAGTATCAAAGCAGCACCAGTTTAATTTTTTTTGTTTTTTTCTTCTCCGACCATCCATCCACCCAAGAGCTAGCCCAATAATCAGGCAAAAATAAAGGGCGCGTACAGAGGTAGAAAAGGCTATAAAACAATCGAAAAATAAGAAAGCAGCAGGAACGGACAGGATACCTTCCGAGTTTTATAAAAACAGAATTTGTAGCACTTTTGGCGGAGGAATTTAACCGTATATACGAAAGTGAAAAGGTGTCGGATATCTTCAGGGAGGCAATTATTTTTCCAATACTCCTAAACACCTCTATGAAACTATTCACAAGCATACTTCAAAATCGCATGGAACTCTGGACGCAATCTCGGAGGTTAATAAGTGAATACCAAGCCGGATTTCGACCCAATTACTCCACGGTGGATCACATTTTTGTGTTGATTTCAATTGCGGAAATATACAAAAGATCTGCAGGATCTATACAAAGATACCAAAGTTTATGTATGGGATGGAAAACAATTGTCGGATTGGTTTGCAACAGAGACAGGATTGAAGCAAGGCTGTAGCCCATCCATATTTGCAATCTTCGTGATATAACCGAATACCTGATGGGAGGAATAACAATAGCAGGAATGGAGATTAAGGTTCTGATGTACGCTGACGATTTGGTAGTCCTGGCAGAATCGCCACAAACATTACAGCTCATGATAAATAGATTAAGCGACTACTGCAGTATCTGAAATCTGACAATCAACACCGAAAAATCTAAAATAATGATATTCAGAGCAAGGGGCGAAGATATGTCCGCAACGAAATATGGACGTACGGAGAAGAAGAATTAGAGATTGTCAAAGAATACAAATAACTAGGCTACCACATCACCAGCAACTTAAATGTGGAAAAACATATAGAAGGGAAGTCAGCGGCTTCAAAAACGGCAATAAATATGGCTTGGAAAAACATTTTTAATGCAGCGTATATAGCAGCGGATGTAAAATATAATGTATTTCTGGCAAAAGGGCAAAATATCATGTGTTACGCGGCGCAAGTGAATAACAGTTGATATCTCAGCGAACAACGTGCGAACCTGGAAAACACAACTGTATCGCCTACTGCAAAACATTGATGAACGTATCCGGCAGGATAAAATGGGGGACGCGAGGTCATCAGCTCACAGACAAACATACAGCCATCTCAACTATATTTTGCAGGATTTAAATTACTTCAGAAGCAACTATAGCACAGAACAGATATCCACCATTTTCAGGGCAAGGGGTGAGCTACTACAATTAAACTACATTCCCCATAGGGATGACTTACCGGTATTCTGCTCGATTTGCAATCTTTCCCAGAGAGAGGAAATAGTGAACTTTATGGAAACATATCCAATTTTCAAAGAACTCAGAAGGTCGTATTTCAACAAAAAAAACTCTCACTAGGGACGAAATTATAGAAATTTTAAACGGACTTAATTGGAATATATTATACGGGTTTTGTAGAACCACATTAAGATACAAGAAACAAATTACTGATGAAAAATTTTAATATTTATTGTACACAAGTAATTACCACTTTTAATACCCGCAAATTATGTCTAAATGTCAATCTGGCCGACGACGGACTAAATCCAAAGCCTTTCGATAAAAATATATTGCACTTTCTTTATACCGACATAAATATTTTACTACTACTTACTTACTTACTTAAGGTGGCGCTACAGACCGGGGTGGTCCTGGGCCTCAACTAACAAGTCTCTCTAGCCCGCTCGATCTTTAGCCAGTTGCCTTCAGTTTCGCACGCCAGGTTGGTTGAGGTCCCCTTCCACTTGCGTGCGACCCCTGAGTCGCGGTCTTCCTCTACTGCGCCGTCCCTCGGGTGTGGATTCGAAGATTTTCCGGGCCGGAGCGTTGGTGTTCATCCGCTCTACATGACCTAGCCACCTCAGCCGTTGGACCTGGCTAGGTCGATTCCGCCGTACAGTCCATACAGTTCGACGTTGTATCTCCTCCTCCATTCACCGTCTATGCAGACGGGACCGAAAATCACCCGAAGAATTTTCCTCTCGAAACAGCCAAGAGCAACCTCATCCGCTTTAGACAGAGTCCATGCCTCTGCGCCGTAGAGCAGGACTGTGACGATTAAGGACTTATAAAGGGTCACCTTAGTTGTTCGAGAGAGGGCTTTGCTACTCAATTGCCTTCTTAACCCAAAGAAACAGCGATTGGCAAGAGTTATTCTTCGTTTAATCTCAGCGCTGGTGTCGGTGTCTGAGTTTATAGCTTAGCCAAGGTAGACAAAGTCCTTAACTACCTCAAAGTTAAAGCTGTCTATAGTGACGTTCTGTCCGAGACGTCGGTGTTGGGTGTCCTTTCTTGTTGACAGCATATACTTCGTCTTGCCCTCATTGACCGCTAAACCCATCTTCGCCGCCTCCGTCTCGATACTCACAAACGCACCAGTGACATCACGCTGCGTTCTTCCGATTATGTCTAGGTCATCGGCGTATCCGAGTAATTGGACGGACTTTTGAAAGATTGTGCTTCTGGTGTTGGCGCGTGAGTTTTGCACAACTCTTTCATACGCGGCTCCAGCTCCAGCGGCTTTGTTGGAATTAAGTTTAGATATGGCTGTCTTCACTTCGTCCAGATGAGGTGGACGGAATTGTTGGTCCTCATCTTCCACGTTGAATGGTTCATTCTGCCTGACAGCGGGATTTGATTCGTTGTTAAACAGTCTGCAGAAATAATTCTTCCAATTCCTCAGCATCGACTGCGACTCTACTACGATGTTCCATTGTTCATCCTTGCAGGCCTAGGTTCGGGCTCTGTAGCCTTGACAGGTTCTTTTTACCCTTCGGTAAAACTTCGGAATCTCATTCCTGCAGAAGCATCTCTCTATTTCTTCGATGGCGCGTTTCTCATGCTCTTTCTTTTTCCTCCTAAAAAGCTTGTGTTCGTCTCTCCTCTTCTGCCCTTAGAGCTCGCGAGCAGCTCTGGTCTTTCTATGCAGCGCCGCTTTGTAGGCCTCTTCTTTCGCTGCATGTGCTTGTCGGCACTTGTCGTCAAACCAGGAATTTTGTTGTGGTGGCCGAGTGAAAAACAGCACATCAGACGCGGCATGTCTGAGGGCTTTTTGGCAATGTTGCCACTGGTCTTCAATACTTGATTCTGGCACCATAGGACCTCTTGAGAGATTGAGAGAGACTCGATCGGAAAAGGGTCTAGTGATCTCTTGCGATTGCAGCCATCCGACGTCAAATTTCCTCACAGTATTCCCTTGTTTTGGCGGTGTTCGGGATATCCGCAGTCGTACCTTGGCTACAACAAGGTAGTGGTCCGAGTCAATGTTGGCCCCTCGGAACGTTCGGACATCCATAATACTGGAGGAGTGCATTGCGTCGATCGCAATGTGGTCAATCTGGTTGACGGTTGATTGATCAGGAAATCTCCATGTTCCTTTGTGGATATCGAGATGTAGGAACCGCGTACTAGCTACGACAAGGTTCCGCCCCGCAGCAAAGTCGACCAGCCTAAATCCGTTATCGGAGGTGGTGTCGTGTAAGCTGTACTTTCCGACAGAACTACCAAAGATTCCCTCTCTTCCTAGCTTTGCGTTAAAATCGCCTAGGACAATCTTAATGTCATGGCTAGGGCACTGCTCGTATGTCTTGTCCCGGAAGCCGTAGAACCTGTCTTTGGTGTCGTCGTCTTTCTCCTCTGTGGGGGCATGCGCGCATATCAGGCTAATGTTGGCGAATTTAGCCTTGATGCGGATTGTCGTGAGGCGTTCGCTTACATACCTGAAGCTTAAGACTTCTTGTCTAAGTCTGCCTTTAACGACCAATCCACATCCAAATAAGCGCTGCTTTTGTTGCCGGTAGCAATCGCCGTAATAGATATCGCAGTTTTCCATCCTCTTTTTGCTCGGCCTATCCCATCGCACTTCTTGGATGGCAATTATATCTGCTTTGCAGCAGTTGAAGGCCTCCGCTAATTATTCGGCTGCACGTTGTCCTTATTTCGTTTGCTTGGTTCGTCATCAGTAAATCCGTCCGTATCCGAGGCTTGTGTTCGTTTCGTAACAATGTTTGTTGTCCATAGTGGAGCTGTCAACCCCACGTACAACCCCCAACCTGGAGGACCAGGTCCATTGTTATAACCCCTAGGACGAGGGGCCGGTATAACTGATGTCGGTAACCCACTTCGAATTGGCCCCTGTAGGGCTCATCCGCCACCATCTCTTTTCCAAGACCCCAACCGATTCCTGGAAATCCTTATCGGCCTCAGCTCCAAATATGTTGAAGTAGCCCATATAAGGTGTTGCCACCGTTGATTCCATCTAGGGAATTCTTCCGCTGTCGTGTTTATAGTGCTGCAATTTTTGTCTTTTGGTCAACACTCGCGCTTATAAGTTTAGCAAGTTGAGTCCGGGTGGACAACAACCAGTACCCAGTGGCTACTCAGTGGTTACGAGGAGGTAAAATAAGCACAATTGATGTGTAATAAAAGTTACAACACTGGGCATCGCCAAGTTGATACCAATCAGAGTCTACCCTATTACTACAACACCCAGCCACCATTATACTACTACTACTACATTACATACTGTTGGAATAGTTATGGCTGGTAATACTATTATAACCCCCATAGTTCGCAGCACTCATACTTGTCACCCGCTCTTCTGTCAAAAGCGTTTATATCCTGTCATACAGAATCTTTTTTTCTTCTTCCTTCTCTTCTTCTGTGTTCATCGTGCTGAGCGCACGCAGCTGTGAAATAAAATCCCTTCTTTACCGAAGCATCTGCGCTGTTTTATTCAACACCAGAGATTAGTTAGTAAAGAGATATTCGACTTCCGTCCCCCTATCCCCGCAATACAATTTGTTTACATTGTTGTAGTTGTAACGCCATATTGCTTTTTCTCGCTGACAGCTCTCGTCTGTGAATACGTGTGGGAAAAAAGCAACAACAATTTGCACGGTTCCTTTAAAAACGATTCGGTGGATTTCTCTTATGCCACAATCATCTAAACAATTTTTGATTTCTTTAAAGCCGGCAACTTGGGGTGGATGCCTAGATTTACGCACATTTGTTAAGAAAATGACAGAGTATGGGTAAACGCAGTCATTCTATGGAAAGCAGCTTGTGGACATTGGAAAATGAGCTGGAAAGACGAGTATCTCTGTATAGCTAATCTCTGTTCAACACAAACTGTCTATAGAGAAATCTATTAAGAAAGACAAATTCACGCCATAGCTGACAAAAAAGATTTTTATCAGATTCAGTATCCGATTTTTTAAACCTTTTATGTGCTTTGTTTTTTGCGTTCTTCAAATTGACTAGCCTTTGATTATGCCAGAGCAATGTCCGCACATGAGATTGAAATCTTAAGAGTAGTACTAAATGACGTAACTGGAGATAGAGACCAGATAAAATTTGCGCACCTTGTACATAACCTCAAAGTTAGCCAAAAACATTAGTTTTTGGGTACATAACCTCAAATATCTCAAAATCCTGACGTGATGGGACAATTCTGTAATTATACAATTGTAACTCACCAGGAAAATTCCATTATGAGTATTGGCTCAATTGACGAAATCAACGTAAACGCATAATTGTTCAATTACATCATCATTATCTCTCACAGTAATGGCATTAGTTGTGAAATCTGAGCGCACAGCAATTAATACTCCCCCGCCGCGTAGATGACCACTGGTAGGAGACCGATGTTTATGATAAACAGTGTAGTGGTTGTCAAAAATCTCAGCTGTTGAAATGTGAGAGTGCAACCAGGTTTTCGTTAAAACGATGTCATATTCATGTAGAAAAATGTCAAGCAATAGATAATTGGTTTTTGTTCTGTTACCCCCCGCGTTTTGGTAGTACACGCTAATTGCACTGAATTCAGCACGACGCACATGCCTCGAAAAACCGCTCAAAAATATATTTTTTTTTCCTTATGAAGTTATACTTGCCTGAAACAGCTTTTAAAGTGTTATTAAACTTATATTTCATATTTTCATATTTATTTACATCGTATTCTTTTACACATTAAGATAATTCATCTTATAAACTAGTGCAAAGTTTTAATCAATTTTATAATAATGAAAACAATCTCATAAGCGGCTTAGGATTAAAAAAGGTATAATAAAGAAGCTAATGAATGAAGAAGAAGTATTTATATAAATACTAGCGGCCCGCCCCGACTTCGTACGGGTACAATTAAATTATTTGATCATTGTTTTTTGGTATGTTTCGCTTTATTTTAGCCTAATAACGTAAAACATCATATCGTCTTGAGCCTACACAGGGGACGTCTATCTGATGACACGGATTCCATAGCATGTCTTGAAAACCAAGTTGGGGAATGCGTTTAACGTGCCCAAACCATTGAAGTATGGACCGTTCCGTTCGAAAAGGTAGTTGAGTACCTTGTATATTCTGTTCTTAACTCGATAGAACGAACGAATACCTAGAAGAAATCTCATTTCGGCAGCTTATTCTTTTGGTCATTACCATACTTAAACTTCTGAACCCGTTTCGACAGGATCCTACTAACATGCAGAGTGCATTGAACAGGCATTCGAGGCATTACGATTACTTCTGATTTGTTCACGTTTACCTAGCTTCAGCACAGACGACAACGAAGCTATCAAGCGTTCGCTGAAGTCCGGTCCAGATGGTTCGAAGTAAGTCATCAGTGAAAAGCGGATGGCTTATCCTTAAGTCTCACAATGCGAGGGTGAATCTAAACCATCCAAGACCCGCTCAAACACACACAAAAAATGTCATTAAAATCAGTCCAGCCGTTCAGAAGGAGTTCAGTGACATACAGACGTACAGGAGAATTTCAGTCCAGATGGTTAGAAGTAAGTCATCAGCGATGAGCCGTGAGATATTCACTTCAACATTGCACCTTACACCTTTGCACAATGTATGTGTTTAAATATATTTTGTCGAATAATATATATTCACCCAATTATGACACATACATTTAATATCGAAAAACACACATTTGAAATTAAATTGAAATAAGTGACATCAGGGCCACTTACATATACATCTATGAATTATTCTCAGCAGGTCAGTTATTAATGAACTTCTCAGAGGTTTTAACGGTCAATTATTCATGGAAAAATATTGGTTAGTGAATCTAAACCATTCATTGACTCGCTCAAACACACACACAAAATTTCATTTAAATCGGTCCAGACGTTTAGGAGGAGTTGCATTACGTACACACGTACAGAAGAATTATATATATCAAGGTGTATAAATATATAGTTTACAAAAATGATAAACGCTGTAGAATTTAATTTACTAAGTATGCCTTAAGTTCCCTATAAAATCTCCTCTTGTGGGTCAAGTCTCTCATATGTCGCGGCAGAGAGTTCCAGAGTCGGGCGGTATTAACGAAGAACTGATTTTCCGAAGTCAAGCAAGAAAAACGCGGTTGCAGAATTGGTGCTGTTCTGGTGGAAGCACAGAATGTTATTCTATTGAACAGGGCTCTCATCACGTAAGACGATAGTCGTCTGACGATATCGTTTCGACGATTGAACGCTTGCTTCACATAACGCGAAAACTGTCACTTACTATCGTCTCGACGATGGTTTTTTGACGATAGCAAAATCGGTATCGTTTCGGTATCGTTTGTGAATCAAAGAGGCAAAGAAAATTATGAGATTTGTGTTTAAATCAAAGAAATAAATTTTAAGTTGTTTTGGGAATATAGTTCGTCCCATGGCTGTGTGCTCCTCCGTGAAATTGATTAAAATTTCCATTTGCATCTGAGTAGCTGAGTGAATCAACCATGCTTTTCTCCCAAAGGAATGTTTTTCGTTGCAATATTTTGACATTTGCTGTTCGATTTCTATTTGCTTCAGAAAATTAATTTAATTTAGGAAAAGTACAGAGAAATAAATATTCGAAAGCAGAAGAGTTAGCTGCTCCAACGTCAAGAAAAAATCATTAGAGGCGGCATCTCTAATGGCTTTTTGGCAATGTTGCCACTGGTCTTCAATACTTGATGCTGGCGGCATAGGACCTCTTGAGAGATTGAGAGAGACTCGATGTAAAAAGGATTTGGTGATCTCTTGCGATTGCAGCCGTCCGACGTCAAATTTCCTCACAGTATTCCCTTGTCTTGGCGGTGTTCGGGATATCCGCAGTCGTACCTTGGCTACAACAAGGTAGTGGTCCGAGTCAATGTTGGCCCCTCGGAACGTTCGGACATCCATAATACTGGAGGAGTGCCTTGCGTCGATCGCAATGTGGTCAATCTGGTTGACGGTTGATTGATCAGGAGATCTCCATGTTCCTTTGTGGATATCGAGATGTAGGAACCGCGTACTAGCTACGACAAGGTTCCGCCCCGCAGCAAAGTCGACCAGCCTAAATCCGTTATCGGAGGTGGTGTCGTGTAAGCTGTACTTTCCGACAGAACTACCAAAGATGTCCCCTCTTCCTAGCTTTGCGTTAAAATCGCCTAGGACAATCTTAATGTCATGGCTAGGGCACTGCTCGTATGTCTTGTCCTGGAAGCCGTAGAACCTGTCTTTGGTGCGCATATCAGGTTAATGTTGGCGAATTTAGCCTTGATGCGGATTGTCGTGAGGCGTTCGCTTACATACCTGAAGCTTAAGACTTCTTGCCTAAGTCTGTCTTTAACGACCAATCCACATCCAAATAAGCGCTGCTTTTGTTGCCGGTAGCAATCGCCGTAATAGATATCGCAGTTTTCCATCCTCTTTTTGCCCGGCCTATCCCATCGCACTTCTTGGATGGCAATTATATCTGCTTTGCAGCAGTTGAGGGCAGTCGCTGTGAAGCGTTCTGCTATAGTAGACGTGTTTTCTTTTCTCCTCGCGTAATCATGAATAACAAGTGCTTTAAATGTACAAATCCTGCATCAACCGATAAATCAGTTTCATGTGGTTTCTGCGGATTATTGTTTCATGTAAACTGTGCTAATATTCGCGAATGTGACTACAAATTGCTTAAGTCAAACCTCAATATTGTCTGGAAATGTGATAAATGCAGTGCAACCCCTTTGCTGGCCTGCTTAAGTAAAGTTATTGACTTGTACAATTTCTTGAATAAGAACATAGCCCATTTTCCCAAAATCCAATCAAATAATGAGTCGGAAATAATAAGCGCAAACAATGCAAGTGATGAAGTTCGTAGATCAACACGATCCCATACTAAATCTAAGGCCAATGAACTTAACCGTGACAAGAAATTTGTTTCTTCCCCCGCTATGTCGCGTATTTTAGTTAAGAGTAAAATAATCTCTCCTACTATACCTCGTCGCGGAAGAAAGGAGGAACCAGCTGATTGTTCTCTCGGCAAGCCGTCTTGTTCAGCGAGAGCGACTGCATCAAATACTATGTATTAACAGCTGTCCAAACAGCTGTAATACTCAGCCTGATGCATTGTCTATTGCGGAAAATGCTGAAGACGTCTACTCTGCTGACCCCGCTACCACAAATGCTACTGTGTCTGCTGATACAATTGCTATTGTCAAACACTCTTATGTTGCAAAAGAGACTGCTGAAAATGTTTCTGCTGGAAATTGTGACGATGTTGTTGTTGGAAATGTATATGTTAGAGATGTTGCGGTCGGTAATCCCTCTGTTAGAAATGTAGCGGACGGAGATACTGCTGCCGAGAATGTTGCTACTGTTTCTGGTGTCAATGATGATAATGTTGATGGAACTGCCAACGTCTGGCAGGAGGTACCCAAACGTAAACAAACGAGGCAAAAAATTGTTATTGGTTGTGACGTTAAACCCGACGATATTGATGTTATTATCAAAAAGAAGTGGTTACATTTATCGAGTTTCAAGCCCTCAACGTCCACTCTTGCTATAACGAAATGGCTAGCTAAAAAACTCGAAGCGGACCCATCGGACTTTGAATGCTAAAAACTTATCAAAAGTGGCACAGATGAAAATCTTATTAAACATTTAAATTTCAAGATTGGTGTTCCTGCTAAGTACTATAACCTTTTGTTTGATGTAAACTGCTGGCCTGATGGTGTACGAGTTCGAGATTTTCGCCTCATTTAAAAAAACGAGGTGCCACCTCCTATTCGAATCCACGAAATATAAGCCGTAACATTATCAATGAAGATGATGACAACATGCTCTGCTTATAATACCAAAACGCTGGTGGTATAAGAACCAAATCTCAGGAGATATTTTCTGCTACATCCTGCTGCTTTTATGACGTCCTCGCTTTCACTGAGACGTGGCTTCACGAGGGGATCTTCTCGACCGAGCTCTTCTCCAATGATTATCAAGTATACCGCAGAGATCGATCTACTGCAGACACAAAATTAGTGAGAGGAGGTGGAGTTTTGCTTGCTGTACGATCATCGCTTATTAGTAATCAGGTTTCTCTTAAAGAATTAAATGTTGAGCAGATATGTGTGAAAGTAAGATCTGTTTTTTCTCAAACTATTTACTTTATTGTCTCGTATATTCCGCCTAGAAGTGATATTTCTGTATACAGAGCACATGCACTAAATATGCAGTATGTATCTGAATTAGAAGATACCAAATCACATATTATAGTTTTAGGTGACTTCAATTTAGGTAATATTAGTTGGTTATACTCTGAAGAAGAAAAATGTTTATTGCCTTTTAATCTTACAAGTAATTGTGCATATGAAACAATTGATTCTATTTATGCACTTAATCTAAAGCAGATTAACCATTCTAAAAATTCGAATGACCGTATACTTGATCTGATATTTGTTGATAATGATATTAACGCTAATACTAAAATAGCTCATTCTCCTATTGTTAACAATTCAGTGCATCACTTGGCTCTAGATATTGAGTTAAAAATCTTGAATTTTAGTAAGCTTAAATTTGAAAGTCCAAGCTCGATGCAATATAATTTTGAAAAAGCTAATTATAATGTATTAAATTGTCATTTTAAAGAAATGAACTGAACTAAGATATTGGCCACGAATAGTTTAAAAGCTAGCTTCGACTTATTTAAGAATAAACTCGAAGAAGCGTACAGGTTGTTCGTTCCTTATAAGAAAAGAGTGCAAAGCAACAGGCCGGTATGGTTCAACTTTCGACTTAGACATTTGAAAAATAAATTAAATAATCTTAGTAAGAAGAAAAGATTGAGTCAGGGATACATTGAGCAATATCTACGCTGTCGACGAGATTATGAATCTTTGAAGAAATTCTCGTATCGCCAATATCTGTGGACGACAGAAGCTAATATTAAATCTAATTCAAAAGCTTTTTGGTCTTTCATAAATAGTAAAAAACAATCATATGGTCTTCCAGCCAACATGATGTACCAAAATAAGACCACCAGCGATGAATTAGAAATTTGCAATATGTTTGCCGATTTCTTTCAGTCAAACTTTGTTCGGGATCCATCTAGATACAACCAATACAATGGCAGCATTCCAGCTATTACAGATGTGGGAAGCCTTGTTATAACCGAAGATGAAGTTTTAGCTCAACTTTCGAAATTAGTGTCATGTACCAAATTATCAGCCGATAATATTGCTCCTATTTTTCTTAAGGGTTGCAAAGAAGGCTTAGTAAAGCCTCTTACAATTTTATTTAATATGTCAATTTCTAGCGGCCAGTTTTTAGATACTTGGAAAGGCTCTTTTATCACCCCGATTTTTAAATCCGGTTCGAAACAGTTGGTCACGAATTACAGATCCATTGCTAAACTTCAGCTAATTCCAAAAGTTTTTGAAGCGATTGTAAAAAATCAGTTATATCATTTGGTAAAAAATGGTACATCCGATACGCAGCATGGATTTGTAAGTGGTAGGTCAACTGTTACGAATTTGGCACTATTTTCTAATTTCTGCATTAACGGAATTGAAGGTGGAAATCAGGTAGATACTATATATACAGATTTTTCGAAAGCGTTTGACAGAGTACAGCATGATGTTCTTTTAAATAAACTTAGGTTGATTGGATTTCACTCCAATCTTCTCAAGTGGCTAGAAAGGTACCTGTTGAATCGCATTCAGTTTGTTAAAATTGGAGCAAAGTTGTCCAAGACAATATACAATTTTTCTGGTGTACCACAGGGTAGCCATCTTGGTCCCCTTTTATTTGTTTTATTTGTAAACGATCTTCCGGCTTATGTTAAGTCGTCGAATTGCCTTCTTTATGCGGATGATTTGAAATTATTTAGAAGTATTAAATCAACAGTAGACTGTGTAAATCTCCAAGCTGATTTAAATGCCATATCTGATTGGTGTGACTCAAACTCTTTGCGATTAAATATCAGCAAATGCTATAACCTATCTTTCACGAGATCGCCGACTCCGATAGTCTTTATCTACAAAATTTCAGAGATAGAGCTTAAGCGAGTTACTTCGCAAAAAGATCTGGGTGTCATATTTGACAGCAAGCTTAGCTTTAACCTCCACTATGACTATATAGTCTCAAAAGCTAATAGTCTTTTGGGCTTTCTTAAACGAAACTCGAAGGAGTTCTCCGACCCTTATACATTAAAAGCAATTTATATTTCATTGATAAGATCCACCCTTGAGTATGCATGCTGTATTTGGTGTCCATTTTATGAGATTAGCATCAAACGCATTGAATCTGTACAGAGAAAATTTACTCGTTACGCTATTAGGAAGTTGAATTGGACCGATGGTATATTGCCTTCTAATGTTGTTAGAGCTCGTTTGATTGACTTGGAAAGCCTTCAATTCAGACGTAAATGTTTCTTGGCGATGCTTGCCAGAGATGTGATTTGTTATCATATTAACTGTCCGCCTTTGCTTGCTCTGTTTCCAATATACGCTCCCACAAGAACACTGAGAGAAAGAATTTTTTTTTACATCTCGAATCACTCCACAAATTACGGTAAAAATGAACCAATATCTCATTCCTGTTTAGTTTTTAATTCAATTTGTGATAGATCTCCAAATAAGTAGGCAATTATTCAGAAAATGTATTGGAGAGTTATTCTAAAAAATTATGTTTTATGTATTTATATTGTATCCATGTATATATTTATATTTTATTACAATGTATATTCATTTATCTTAAAAAGAATTGTATCTTAAAGATAAAATAAAGAGAGAAAATTAATTAATTGTTCGGCTGCACGTTGTCCTTATTTCGTTTGCTTGGTTCGTCATCAGTAAATCCGTCCGTATCCGAGGCTTGTGTTCGTTTCGTAACAATGTTTGTTTTCCATAGTGGAGCTGTCAACCCCACGTACAACCCCCAACCTGGAGGACCAGGTCCATTGTTATAACCCCTAGGACGAGGGGCCGGTATAAGCGATGTCGGTAACCCATTTCGAGCGCTGCCGTTGGCCCCTGTAGGGCTCATCCGCCACCATCTCTTTTCCAAGACCCCAACCGATTCCTGGAAATCCTTATCGGCCTCAGCTCCAAATATGTTGAAGTAGCCCATATAAGGTGTTGCCACCGTTGATTCCATCTAGGGAATTCTTCCGCTGTCGTGTTTATAGTGCTGCAATTTTTGTCTTTTGGTCAACACTCGCGCTTATAAGTTTAGCAAGTTGAGTCCGGGTGGACAACAACCAGTACCCAGTGGCTACTCAGTGGTTACGAGGAGGTAAAATAAGCACAATTGATGTGTAATAAAAGTTACAACACTGGGCATCGCCAAGTTGATACCAATCAGAGTCTACCCTATTACTACAACACCCAGCCACCATTATACTACTACTACTACTACATTACATACTGTTGGAATAGTTATGGCTGGTAATACTATTATAACCCCCATAGTTCGCAGCACTCATACTTGTCACCCGCTCTTCTGTCAAAAGCGTTTATATCCTGTCATACAGAATCTTTTTTTCTTCTTCCTTCTCTTCTTCTGTGTTCATCGTGCTGAGCGCACGCAGCTGTGAAATAAAATCCCTTCTTTACCGAAGCATCTGCGCTGTTTTATTCAACACCAGAGATTAGTTAGTAAAGAGATATTCGACTTCCGTCCCCCTATCCCCGCAATACAATTTGTTTACATTGTTGTAGTTGTAACGCCATATTGCTTTTTCTCGCTGACAGCTCTCGTCTGTGAATACGTGTGGGAAAAAAGCAACAACAATTTGCACGGTTCCTTTAAAAACGATTCGGTGGATTTCTCTTATGCCACAATCATCTAAACAATTTTTGATTTCTTTAAAGCCGGCAACTTGGGGTGGATGCCTAGATTTACGCACATTTGTTAAGAAAATGACAGAGTATGGGTAAACGCAGTCATTCTATGGAAAGCAGCTTGTGGACATTGAAAATGAGCTGGAAAGACGAGTATCTCTGTATAGCTAATCTCTGTTCAACACAAACTGTCTATAGAGAAATCTATTAAGAAAGACAAATTCACGCCATAGCTGACAAAAAAGATTTTTATCAGATTCAGTATCCGATTTTTTAAACCTTTTATGTGCTTTGTTTTTTGCGTTCTTCAAATTGACTAGCCTTTGATTATGCCAGAGCAATGTCCGCACATGAGATTGAAATCTCATCTCAAGAGTAGTACTAAATGATGTAACTGGAGATAGAGACCAGATAAAATTTGCGCACCTTGTACATAACCTCAAAGTTAGCCAAAAACATTAGTTTTTGGGTACATAACCTCAAATATCTCAAAATCCTGACGTGATGGGACAATTCTGTAATTATACAATTGTAACTCACCAGGAAAATTCCATTATGAGTATTGGCTCAATTGAGGAAATCAACGTACACGCATAATTGTTCAATTACATCATCATTATCTCTCACTGTAATGGCATTAGTTGTGAAATCTGAGCGCACAGCAATTAATACTCCCCCGCCGCGTAGATGACCACTGGTAGGAGACCGATGTTTATGATAAACAGTGTAGTGGTTGTCAAAAATCTCAGCTGTTGAAATGTGAGAGTGCAACCAGGTTTTCGTTAAAACGATGTCATATTCATGTAGAAAAATGTCAAGCAATAGATAATTGGTTTTTGTTCTGTTACCCCCCGCGTTTTGGTAGTACACGCTAATTGCACTGAATTCAGCACGACGCACATGCCTCGAAAAACCGCTCAAAAATATTTTTTTTTTTTTCCTTATGAAGTTATACTTGCCTGAAACAGCTTTTAAAGTGTTATTAAACTTATATTTCATATTTTCATATTTATTTACATCGTATTCTTTTACACATTAAGATAATTCATCTTATAAACTAGTGCAAAGTTTTAATCAATTTTATAATAATGAAAACAATCTCATAAGCGGCTTAGGATTAAAAAAGGTATAATAAAGAAGCTAATGAATGGAGAAGAAGTATTTATATAAATACTAGCGGCCCGACCCGACTTCGTACGGGTACAATTAAATTATTTGATCATTGTTTTTTGGTATGTTTCGCTTTATTTTAGCCTTATTTTAATTTAAAAAAAAAATATAATAACGTAAAACATCATATCGTCCTGAGCCTACACAGGGGACGTCTATCTGATGACACGGATTCCATAGCATGTCTTGAAAACCAAGTTGGGGAATGCGTTTAACGTGCCCAAACCAATGAAGTATGGACCATTCCGTTCGAAAAGATAGTTGAGTACCTTGTATATTCTGTTCTTAACTCGATAGAACGAACGAATACCTCGAAGAAATCTCATTTCGGCAGCTTATTCTTTTGGTCATTACCATACCGAAATACTTAAACTTCTGAACCCGTTTCGATAGGATCCTACTAACATGCAGAGTGCATTGAACAGGCATTCGAGGCATTACGATTACTTCTGATTTGTTCACGTTTACCTAGCTTCAGCACAGACGACAACGAAGCTATCAAGCGTTCGCTGAAGTCCGGTCCAGATGGTTCGAAGTAAGTCATCAGTGAAAAGCGGATGGCTTATCCTTAAGTCTCACAATGCGAGGGTGAATCTAAACCATCCAAGACCCGCTCAAACACACACAAAAAATGTCATTAAAATCAGTCCAGCCGTTCAGAAGGAGTTCAGTGACATACAGACGTACAGGAGAATTTCAGTCCAGATGGTTAGAAGTAAGTCATCAGCGATGAGCCGTGAGATATTCACTTCAACATTGCACCTTACACCTTTGCACAATGTATGTGTTTAAATATGTTTTGTCGAATAATATATATTCACCCAATCATGACATACATTTAATATCGAAAAACACACATTTGAAATCAAATTGAAATAAGTGACATCAGGGCCACCTACATATATATCTATGAATTATTCTCAGCAGGTCAGTTATTAATGAACTTCTCAGAGGTTTTAACGGTCAATTATTCATGGAAAAATATTGGTTAGTGAATCTAAACCATTCATTGACTCGCTCAAACACACACACAAAATTTCATTTAAATCGGTCCAGACGTTTAGGAGGAGTTGCATTACGTACACACGTACAGAAGAATTATATATATTAAGATGTATAAATATATAGTTTACAAAAATGATAAACGCTGTAGAATTTAATTTACTAAGTATGCCTTAAGTTCGCTATAAAATCTCCTCTTGTGGGTCAAGTCTCTCATATGTCGCGGCAGAGAGTTCCAGAGTCGGGCGGTATTAACGAAGAACTGATTTTCCGAAGTCAAGCAAGAAAAACGCGGTTGCAGAATTTGTGCTGTTCTGGTGGAAGCACAGAATGTTATTCTATTGAACAGGGCTCTCATCACGTAAGACGATAGTCGTCTGACGATATCGTTTCGACGATAGTTTAGCATCACGTAACATGTAAAAAGTACTATCGTCTGGGCGATATCGTTTTGACGATTGAACGCTTGCTTCACATAACGCGAAAACTGTCACTTACTATCGTCTCGGCGATGGTTTTTTGACGATAGCAAAATCGGTATCGTTTCGGTATCGTTTGTGAATCAAAGAGGCAAAGAAAATTATGAGATTTGTGTTTAAATCAAAGAAATAAATTTTAAGTTGTTTTGGGAATATAGTTCGTCCCATGGCTGTGTGCTCCTCCGTGAAATTGATTAAAATTTCCATTTGCATCTGAGTAGCTGAGTGAATCAACCATTCTTTTCTCCCAAAGGAATGTTTTTCGTTGCAATATTTTGGCATTTGCTGTTCGATTTCTATTTGCTTCAGAAAATTAATTTAATTTAGGAAAAGTACAGAGAAATAAATATTCGAAAGCAGAAGAGTTAGCTGCTCCAACGTCAAGAAAAAATCATTAGAGGCGGCATCTCTAATGGCTTTTTGGCAATGTTGCCACTGGTCTTCAATACTTGATGCTGGCACCATAGGACCTCTTGAGAGATTGAGAGAGACTCGATGTGAAAAGGGTTTGGTGATCTCTTGCGATTGCAGCCGTCCGACGTCAAATTTCCTCACAGTATTCCCTTGTCTTGGCGGTGTTCGGGATATCCGCAGTCGTACCTTGGCTACAACAAGGTAGTGGTCCGAGTCAATGTTGGCCCCTCGGAACGTTCGGACATCCATAATACTGGAGGAGTGCCTTGCGTCGATCGCAATGTGGTCAATCTGGTTGACGGTTGATTGATCAGGAGATCTCCATGTTCCTTTGTGGATATCGAGATGTAGGAACCGCGTACTAGCTACGACAAGGTTCCGCCCCGCAGCAAAGTCGACCAGCCTAAATCCGTTATCGGAGGTGGTGTCGTGTAAGCTGTACTTTCCGACAGAACTACCAAAGATGTCCCCTCTTCCTAGCTTTGCGTTAAAATCGCCTAGGACAATCTTTATGTCATGGCTAGGGCACTGCTCGTATGTCTTGTCCTGGAAGCCGTAGAACCTGTCTTTGGTGCGCATATCAGGTTAATGTTGGCGAATTTAGCCTTGATGCGGATTGTCGTGAGGCGTTCGCTTACATACCTGAAGCTTAAGACTTCTTGCCTAAGTCTGTCTTTAACGACCAATCCACATCCAAATAAGCGCTGCTTTTGTTGCCGGTAGCAATCGCCGTAATAGATATCGCAGTTTTCCATCCTCTTTTTGCCCGGCCTATCCCATCGCACTTCTTGGATGGCAATTACATATATCTGCTTTGCAGCAGTTGAGGGCAGTCGCTGTGAAGCGTTCTGCTATAGTAGACGTGTTTTCTTTTCTCCTCGCGTAATCATGAATAACAAGTGCTTTAAATGTACAAATCCTGCATCAACCGATAAATCAGTTTCATGTGGTTTCTGCGGATTATTGTTTCATGTAAACTGTGCTAATATTCGCGAATGTGACTACAAATTGCTTAAGTCAAACCTCAATATTGTCTGGAAATGTGATAAATGCAGTGCAACCCCTTTGCTGGCCTGCTTAAGTAAAGTTATTGACTTGTACAATTTCTTGAATAAGAACATAGCCCATTTTCCCAAAATCCAATCAAATAATGAGTCGGAAATAATAAGCGCAAACAATGCAAGTGATGAAGTTCGTAGATCAACACGATCCCATACTAAATCTAAGGCCAATGAACTTAACCGTGACAAGAAATTTGTTTCTTCCCCCGCTATGTCGCGTATTTTAGTTAAGAGTAAAATAATCTCTCCTACTATACCTCGTCGCGGAAGAAAGGAGGAACCAGCTGATTGTTCTCTCGGCAAGCCGTCTTGTTCAGCGAGAGCGACTGCATCAAATACTATGTATTAACAGCTGTCCAAACAGCTGTAATACTCAGCCTGATGCATTGTCTATTGCGGAAAATGCTGAAGACGTCTACTCTGCTGACCCCGCTACCACAAATGCTACTGTGTCTGCTGATACAATTGCTATTGTCAAACACTCTTATGTTGCAAAAGAGACTGCTGAAAATGTTTCTGCTGGAAATTGTGACGATGTTGTTGTTGGAAATGTATATGTTAGAGATGTTGCGGTCGGTAATCCCTCTGTTAGAAATGTAGCGGACGGAGATACTGCTGCCGAGAATGTTGCTACTGTTTCTGGTGTCAATGATGATAATGTTGATGGAACTGCCAACGTCTGGCAGGAGGTACCCAAACGTAAACAAACGAGGCAAAAAATTGTTATTGGTTGTGACGTTAAACCCGACGATATTGATGTTATTATCAAAAAGAAGTGGTTACATTTATCGAGTTTCAAGCCCTCAACGTCCACTCTTGCTATAACGAAATGGCTAGCTAAAAAACTCGAAGCGGACCCATCGGACTTTGAATGCTAAAAACTTATCAAAAGTGGCACAGATGAAAATCTTATTAAACATTTAAATTTCAAGATTGGTGTTCCTGCTAAGTACTATAACCTTTTGTTTGATGTAAACTGCTGGCCTGATGGTGTACGAGTTCGAGATTTTCGCCTCATTTAAAAAAACGAGGTGCCACCTCCTATTCGAATCCACGAAATATAAGCCGTAACATTATCAATGAAGATGATGACAACATGCTCTGCTTATAATACCAAAACGCTGGTGGCATAAGAACCAAATCTCAGGAGATATTTTCTGCTACATCCTGCTGCTTTTATGACGTCCTCGCTTTCACTGAGACGTGGCTTCACGAGGGGATCTTCTCGACCGAGCTCTTCTCCAATGATTATCAAGTATACCGCAGAGATCGATCTACTGCAGACACAAAATTAGTGAGAGGAGGTGGAGTTTTGCTTGCTGTACGATCATCGCTTATTAGTAATCAGGTTTCTCTTAAAGAATTAAATGTTGAGCAGATATGTGTGAAAGTAAGATCTGTTTTTTCTCAAACTATTTACTTTATTGTCTCGTATATTCCGCCTAGAAGTGATATTTCTGTATACAGAGCACATGCACTAAATATGCAGTATGTATCTGAATTAGAAGATACCAAATCACATATTATAGTTTTAGGTGACTTCAATTTAGGTAATATTAGTTGGTTATACTCTGAAGAAGAAAAATGTTTATTGCCTTTTAATCTTACAAGTAATTGTGCATATGAAACAATTGATTCTATTTATGCACTTAATCTAAAGCAGATTAACCATTCTAAAAATTCGAATGACCGTATACTTGATCTGATATTTGTTGATAATGATATTAACGCTAATACTAAAATAGCTCATTTTCCTATTGTTAACAATTCAGTGCATCACTTGGCTCTAGATATTGAGTTAAAAATCTTGAATTTTAGTAAGCTTAAATTTGAAAGTCCAAGTTCGATGCAATATAATTTTGAAAAAGCTAATTATAATGTATTAAATTGTCATTTTAAAGAAATGAACTGGACTAAGATATTGGCCTCGAATAGTTTAAAAGCTAGCTTCGACTTATTTAAGAATAAACTCGAAGAAGCGTACAGGTTGTTCGTTCCTTATAAGAAAAGAGTGCAAAGCAACAGGCTGGTATGGTTCAACTTTCGACTTAGACATTTGAAAAATAAATTAAATAATTTTAGTAAGAAGAAAAGATTGAGTCAGGGATACATTGAGCAATATCTACGCTGTCGACGAGATTATGAATCTTTGAAGAAATTCTCGTATCGCCAATATCTGTGGACGACAGAAGCTAATATTAAATCTAATTCAAAAGCTTTTTGGTCTTTCATAAATAGTAAAAAACAATCATATGGTCTTCCAGCCAACATGATGTACCAAAATAAGACCACCAGCGATGAATTAGAAATTTGCAATATGTTTGCCGATTTCTTTCAGTCAAACTTTGTTCGGGATCCATCTAGATACAACCAATACAATGGCAGCATTCCAGCTATTACAGATGTGGGAAGCCTTGTTATAACCGAAGATGAAGTTTTAGCTCAACTTTCGAAATTAGTGTCATGTACCAAATTATCAGCCGATAATATTGCTCCTATTTTTCTCAAGGGTTGCAAAGAAGGCTTAGTAAAGCCTCTTACAATCTTATTTAATATGTCAATTTCTAGCGGCCAGTTTTTAGATACTTGGAAAGGCTCTTTTATCACCCCGATTTTTAAATCCGGTTCGAAACAGTTGGTCACGAATTACAGATCCATTGCTAAACTTCAGCTAATTCCAAAAGTTTTTGAAGCGATTGTAAAAAATCAGTTATATCATTTGGTAAAAAATGGTACATCCGATACGCAGCATGGATTTGTAAGTGGTAGGTCAACTGTTACGAATTTGGCACTATTTTCTAATTTCTGCATTAACGGAATTGAAGGTGGAAATCAGGTAGATACTATATATACAGATTTTTCGAAAGCGTTTGACAGAGTACAGCATGATGTTCTTTTAAATAAACTTAGGTTGATTGGATTTCACTCCAATCTTCTCAAGTGGCTAGAAAGGTACCTGTTGAATCGCATTCAGTTTGTTAAAATTGGAGCAAAGTTGTCCAAGACAATATACAATTTTTCTGGTGTACCACAGGGTAGCCATCTTGGTCCCCTTTTATTTGTTTTATTTGTAAACGATCTTCCGGCTTATGTTAAGTCGTCGAATTGCCTTCTTTATGCGGATGATTTGAAATTATTTAGAAGTATTAAATCAACAGTAGACTGTGTAAATCTGCAAGCTGATTTTAATGCCATATCTGATTGGTGTGACTCAAACTCTTTGCGATTAAATATCAGCAAATGCTATAACCTATCTTTCACGAGATCGCCGACTCCGATAGTCTTTATCTACAAAATTTCAGAGATAGAGCTTAAGCGAGTTACCTCGCAAAAGGATCTGGGTGTCATATTTGACAGCAAGCTTAGCTTTAACCTCCACTATGACTATATAGTCTCAAAAGCGAATAGTCTTTTGGGTTTTTTTAAACGAAACTCGAAGGAGTTCTCCGACCCTTATACATTAAAAGCAATTTATATTTCATTGATAAGATCCACCCTTGAGTATGCATGCTGTATTTGGTGTCCATTTTATGAGATTAGCATCAAACGCATTGAATCTGTACAGAGAAAATTTACTCGTTACGCTATTAGGAAGTTGAATTGGACCGATGGTATATTGCCTTCTAATGTTGTTAGAGCTCGTTTGATTGACTTGGAAAGCCTTCAATTCAGACGTAAATGTTTCTTGGCGATGCTTGCCAGAGATGTGATTTGTTATCATATTAACTGTCCGCCTTTGCTTGCTCTGTTTCCAATATACGCTCCCACAAGAACACTGAGAGAAAGAATTTTTTTTTACATCTCGAATCACTCCACAAATTACGGTAAAAATGAACCAATATCTCATTCCTGTTTAGTTTTTAATTCAATTTGTGATAGATCTCCAAATAAGTAGGCAATTATTCAGAAAATGTATTGGAGAGTTATTCTAAAAAATTATGTTTTATGTATTTATATTGTATCCATGTATATATTTATATTTTATTACAATGTATATTCATTTATCTTAAAAAGAATTGTATCTTAAAGATAAAATAAAGAGAGAAAATTAATTAATTGTTCGGCTGCACGTTGTCCTTATTTCGTTTGCTTGGTTCGTCATCAGTAAATCCGTCCGTATCCGAGGCTTGTGTTCGTTTCGTAACAATGTTTGTTTTCCATAGTGGAGCTGTCAACCCCACGTACAACCCCCAACCTGGAGGACCAGGTCCATTGTTATAACCCCTAGGACGAGGGGCCGGTATAAGCGATGTCGGTAACCCACTTCGAGCGCTGCCGTTGGCCCCTGTAGGGCTCATCCGCCACCATCTCTTTTCCAAGACCCCAACCGATTCCTGGAAATCCTTATCGGCCTCAGCTCCAAATATGTTGAAGTAGCCCATATAAGGTGTTGCCACCGTTGATTCCATCTAGGGAATTCTTCCGCTGTCGTGTTTATAGTGCTGCAATTTTTGTCTGTTGGTCAACACTCGCGCTTATAAGTTTAGCAAGTTGAGTCCGGGTGGACAACAACCAGTACCCAGTGGCTACTCAGTGGTTACGAGGAGGTAAAATAAGCACAATTGATGTGTAATAAAAGTTACAACACTGGGCATCGCCAAGTTGATACCAATCAGAGTCTACCCTATTACTACAACACCACAACAATTTTTGATTTCTTTAAAGCCGGCAACTTGGGGTGGATGCCTAGATTTACGCACATTTGTTAAGAAAATGACAGAGTATGGGTAAACGCAGTCATTCTATGGAAAGCAGCTTGTGGACATTGGAAAATGAGCTGGAAAGACGAGTATCTCTGTATAGCTAATCTCTGTTCAACACAAACTGTCTATAGAGAAATCTATTAAGAAAGACAAATTCACGCCATAGCTGACAAAAAAGATTTTTATCAGATTCAGTATCCGATTTTTTAAACCTTTTATGTGCTTTGTTTTTTGCGTTCTTCAAATTGACTAGCCTTTGATTATGCCAGAGCAATGTCCGCACATGAGATTGAAATCTTAAGAGTAGTACTAAATGATGTAACTGGAGATAGAGACCAGATAAAATTTGCGCACCTTGTACATAACCTCAAAGTTAGCCAAAAACATTAGTTTTTGGGTACATAACCTCAAATATCTCAAAATCCTGACGTGATGGGACAATTCTGTAATTATACAATTGTAACTCACCAGGAAAATTCCATTATGAGTATTGGCTCAATTGACGAAATCAACGTAAACGCATAATTGTTCAATTACATCATCATTATCTCTCACAGTAATGGCATTAGTTGTGAAATCTGAGCGCACAGCAATTAATACTCCCCCGCCGCGTAGATGACCACTGGTAGGAGACCGATGTTTATGATAAACAGTGTAGTGGTTGTCAAAAATCTCAGCTGTTGAAATGTGAGAGTGCAACCAGGTTTTCGTTAAAACGATGTCATATTCATGTAGAAAAATGTCAAGCAATAGATAATTGGTTTTTGTTCTGTTACCCCCCGCGTTTTGGTAGTACACGCTAATTGCACTGAATTCAGCACGACGCACATGCCTCGAAAAACCGCTCAAAAATATATTTTTTTTTTTCCTTATGAAGTTATACTTGCCTGAAACAGCTTTTAAAGTGTTATTAAACTTATATTTCATATTTTCATATTTATTTACATCGTATTCTTTTACACATTAAGATAATTCATCTTATAAACTAGTGCAAAGTTTTAATCAATTTTATAATAATGAAAACAATCTCATAAGCGGCTTAGGAATAAAAAAGGTATAATAAAGAAGCTAATGAATGAAGAAGAAGTATTTATATAAATACTAGCGGCCCGCCCCGACTTCGTACGGGTACAATTAAATTATTTGATCATTGTTTTTTGGTATGTTTCGCTTTATTTTAGCCTTATTTTAATTAAAAAAAAAATATAATAACGTAAAACGTCATATCGTCCTGAGCCTACACAGGGGACGTCTATCTGATGACACGGATTCCATAGCATGTCTTGAAAACCAAGTTGGGGAATGCGTTTAACGTGCCCAAACCATTGAAGTATGGACCGTTCCGTTCGAAAAGGTAGTTGAGTACCTTGTATATTCTGTTCTTAACTCGATAGAACGAACGAATACCTCGAAGAAATCTCATTTCGGCAGCTTATTCTTTTGGTCATTACCATACCCAAATACTTAAACTTCTGAACCCGTTTCGATAGGATCCTACTAACATGCAGAGTGCATTGAACAGGCATTCGAGGCATTACGATTACTTCTGATTTGTTCACGTTTACCTAGCTTCAGCACAGACGACAACGAAGCTATCAAGCGTTCGCTGAAGTTCGGCCCAGATGGTTCGAAGTAAGTCATCAGTGAAAAGCGGATGGCTTATCCTTAAGTCTCACAATGCGAGGGTGAATCTAAACCATCCAAGACCCGCTCAAACACACACAAAAAATGTCATTAAAATCAGTCCAGCCGTTCAGAAGGAGTTCAGTGACATACAGACGTACAGGAGAATTTCAGTCCAGATGGTTAGAAGTAAGTCATCAGCGATGAGCCGTGAGATATTCACTTCAACATTGCACCTTACACCTTTGCACAATGTATGTGTTTAAATATGTTTTGTCGAATAATATATATTCACCCAATTATGACACATACATTTAATATCGAAAAACACACATTTGAAATCAAATTGAAATAAGTGACATCAGGGCCACCTACATATATATCTATGAATTATTCTCAGCAGGTCAGTTATTAATGAACTTCTCAGAGGTTTTAACGGTCAATTATTCATGGAAAAATATTGGTTAGTGAATCTAAACCATTCATTGACTCGCTCAAACACACACACAAAATTTCATTTAAATCGGTCCAGACGTTTAGGAGGAGTTGCATTACGTACACACGTACAGAAGAATTATATATATTAAGATGTATAAATATATAGTTTACAAAAATGATAAACGCTGTAGAATTTAATTTACTAAGTATGCCTTAAGTTCGCTATAAAATCTCCTCTTGTGGGTCAAGTCTCTCATATGTCGCGGCAGAGAGTTCCAGAGTCGGGCGGTATTAACGAAGAACTGATTTTCCGAAGTCAAGCAAGAAAAACGCGGTTGCAGAATTGGTGCTGTTCTGGTGGAAGCACAGAATGTTATTCTATTGAACAGGGCTCTCATCACGTAAGACGATAGTCGTCTGACGATATCGTTTCGACGATAGTTTAGCATCACGTAACATGTAAAAAGTACTATCGTCTGGGCGATATCGTTTTGACGATTGAACGCTTGCTTCACATAACGCGAAAACTGTCACTTACTATCGTCTCGGCGATGGTTTTTTGACGATAGCAAAATCGGTATCGTTTCGGTATCGTTTGTGAATCAAAGAGGCAAAGAAAATTATGAGATTTGTGTTTAAATCAAAGAAATAAATTTTAAGTTGTTTTGGGAATATAGTTCGTCCCATGGCTGTGTGCTCCTCCGTGAAATTGATTAAAATTTCCATTTGCATCTGAGTAGCTGAGTGAATCAACCATTCTTTTCTCCCAAAGGAATGTTTTTCGTTGCAATATTTTGGCATTTGCTGTTCGATTTCTATTTGCTTCAGAAAATTAATTTAATTTAGGAAAAGTACAGAGAAATAAATATTCGAAAGCAGAAGAGTTAGCTGCTCCAACGTCAAGAAAAAATCATTAGAGGCGGCATCTCTAATGGCTTTTTGGCAATGTTGCCACTGGTCTTCAATACTTGATGCTGGCACCATAGGACCTCTTGAGAGATTGAGAGAGACTCGATGTGAAAAGGGTTTGGTGATCTCTTGCGATTGCAGCCGTCCGACGTCAAATTTCCTCACAGTATTCCCTTGTCTTGGCGGTGTTCGGGATATCCGCAGTCGTACCTTGGCTACAACAAGGTAGTGGTCCGAGTCAATGTTGGCCCCTCGGAACGTTCGGACATCCATAATACTGGAGGAGTGCCTTGCGTCGATCGCAATGTGGTCAATCTGGTTGACGGTTGATTGATCAGGAGATCTCCATGTTCCTTTGTGGATATCGAGATGTAGGAACCGCGTACTAGCTACGACAAGGTTCCGCCCCGCAGCAAAGTCGACCAGCCTAAATCCGTTATCGGAGGTGGTGTCGTGTAAGCTGTACTTTCCGACAGAACTACCAAAGATGTCCCCTCTTCCTAGCTTTGCGTTAAAATCGCCTAGGACAATCTTAATGTCATGGCTAGGGCACTGCTCGTATGTCTTGTCCTGGAAGCCGTAGAACCTGTCTTTGGTGCGCATATCAGGTTAATGTTGGCGAATTTAGCCTTGATGCGGATTGTCGTGAGGCGATCGCTTACATACCTGAAGCTTAAGACTTCTTGCCTAAGTCTGTCTTTAACGACCAATCCACATCCAAATAAGCGCTGCTTTTGTTGCCGGTAGCAATCGCCGTAATAGATATCGCAGTTTTCCATCCTCTTTTTGCCCGGCCTATCCCATCGCACTTCTTGGATGGCAATTATATCTGCTTTGCAGCAGTTGAGGGCAGTCGCTGTGAAGCGTTCTGCTATAGTAGACGTGTTTTCTTTTCTCCTCGCGTAATCATGAATAACAAGTGCTTTAAATGTACAAATCCTGCATCAACCGATAAATCAGTTTCATGTGGTTTCTGCGGATTATTGTTTCATGTAAACTGTGCTAATATTCGCGAATGTGACTACAAATTGCTTAAGTCAAACCTCAATATTGTCTGGAAATGTGATAAATGCAGTGCAACCCCTTTGCTGGCCTGCTTAAGTAAAGTTATTGACTTGTACAATTTCTTGAATAAGAACATAGCCCATTTTCCCAAAATCCAATCAAATAATGAGTCGGAAATAATAAGCGCAAACAATGCAAGTGATGAAGTTCGTAGATCAACACGATCCCATACTAAATCTAAGGCCAATGAACTTAACCGTGACAAGAAATTTGTTTCTTCCCCCGCTATGTCGCGTATTTTAGTTAAGAGTAAAATAATCTCTCCTACTATACCTCGTCGCGGAAGAAAGGAGGAACCAGCTGATTGTTCTCTCGGCAAGCCGTCTTGTTCAGCGAGAGCGACTGCATCAAATACTATGTATTAACAGCTGTCCAAACAGCTGTAATACTCAGCCTGATGCATTGTCTATTGCGGAAAATGCTGAAGACGTCTACTCTGCTGACCCCGCTACCACAAATGCTACTGTGTCTGCTGATACAATTGCTATTGTCAAACACTCTTATGTTGCAAAAGAGACTGCTGAAAATGTTTCTGCTGGAAATTGTGACGATGTTGTTGTTGGAAATGTATATGTTAGAGATGTTGCGGTCGGTAATCCCTCTGTTAGAAATGTAGCGGACGGAGATACTGCTGCCGAGAATGTTGCTACTGTTTCTGGTGTCAATGATGATAATGTTGATGGAACTGCCAACGTCTGGCAGGAGGTACCCAAACGTAAACAAACGAGGCAAAAAATTGTTATTGGTTGTGACGTTAAACCCGACGATATTGATGTTATTATCAAAAAGAAGTGGTTACATTTATCGAGTTTCAAGCCCTCAACGTCCACTCTTGCTATAACGAAATGGCTAGCTAAAAAACTCGAAGCGGACCCATCGGACTTTGAATGCTAAAAACTTATCAAAAGTGGCACAGATGAAAATCTTATTAAACATTTAAATTTCAAGATTGGTGTTCCTGCTAAGTACTATAACCTTTTGTTTGATGCAAACTGCTGGCCTGATGGTGTACGAGTTCGAGATTTTCGCCTCATTTAAAAAAACGAGGTGCCACCTCCTATTCGAATCCACGAAATATAAGCCGTAACATTATCAATGAAGATGATGACAACATGCTCTGCTTATATTACCAAAACGCTGGTGGTATAAGAACCAAATCTCAGGAGATATTTTCTGCTACATCCTGCTGCTTTTATGACGTCCTCGCTTTCACTGAGACGTGGCTTCACGAGGGGATCTTCTCGACCGAGCTCTTCTCAAGTGATTATCAAGTATACCGCAGAGATCGATCTACTGCAGACACAAAATTAGTGAGAGGAGGTGGAGTTTTGCTTGCTGTACGATCATCGCTTATTAGTAATCAGGTTTCTCTTAAAGAATTAAATGTTGAGCAGATATGTGTGAAAGTAAGATCTGTTTTTTCTCAAACTATTTACTTTATTGTCTCGTATATTCCGCCTAGAAGTGATATTTCTGTATACAGAGCACATGCACTAAATATGCAGTATGTATCTGAATTAGAAGATACCAAATCACATATTATAGTTTTAGGTGACTTCAATTTAGGTAATATTAGTTGGTTATACTCTGAAGAAGAAAAATGTTTATTGCCTTTTAATCTTACAAGTAATTGTGAATATGAAACAATTGATTCTATTTATGCACTTAATCTAAAGCAGATTAACCATTCTAAAAATTCGAATGACCGTATACTTGATCTGATATTTGTTGATAATGATATTAACGCTAATACTAAAATAGCTCATTTTCCTATTGTTAACAATTCAGTGCATCACTTGGCTCTAGATATTGAGTTAAAAATCTTGAATTTTAGTAAGCTTAAATTTGAAAGTCCAAGTTCGATGCAATATAATTTTGAAAAAGCTAATTATAATGTATTAAATTGTCATTTTAAAGAAATGAACTGGACTAAGATATTGGCCTCGAATAGTTTAAAAGCTAGCTTCGACTTATTTAAGAATAAACTCGAAGAAGCGTACAGGTTGTTCGTTCCTTATAAGAAAAGAGTGCAAAGCAACAGGCTGGTATGGTTCAACTTTCGACTTAGACATTTGAAAAATAAATTAAATAATTTTAGTAAGAAGAAAAGATTGAGTCAGGGATACATTGAGCAATATCTACGCTGTCGACGAGATTATGAATCTTTGAAGAAATTCTCGTATCGCCAATATCTGTGGACGACAGAAGCTAATATTAAATCTAATTCAAAAGCTTTTTGGTCTTTCATAAATAGTAAAAAACAATCATATGGTCTTCCAGCCAACATGATGTACCAAAATAAGACCACCAGCGATGAATTAGAAATTTGCAATATGTTTGCCGATTTCTTTCAGTCAAACTTTGTTCGGGATCCATCTAGATACAACCAATACAATGGCAGCATTCCAGCTATTACAGATGTGGGAAGCTTTGTTATAACCGAAGATGAAGTTTTAGCTCAACTTTCGAAATTAGTGTCATGTACCAAATTATCAGCCGATAATATTGCTCCTATTTTTCTCAAGGGTTGCAAAGAAGGCTTAGTAAAGCCTCTTACAATCTTATTTAATATGTCAATTTCTAGCGGCCAGTTTTTAGATACTTGGAAAGGCTCTTTTATCACCCCGATTTTTAAATCCGGTTTGAAACAGTTGGTCACGAATTACAGATCCATTGCTAAACTTCAGCTAATTCCAAAAGTTTTTGAAGCGATTGTAAAAAATCAGTTATATCATTTGGTAAAAAATGGTACATCCGATACGCAGCATGGATTTGTAAGTGGTAGGTCAACTGTTACGAATTTGACACTATTTTCTAATTTCTGCATTAACGGAATTGAAGGTGGAAATCAGGTAGATACTATATATACAGATTTTTCGAAAGCGTTTGACAGAGTACAGCATGATGTTCTTTTAAATAAACTTAGGTTGATTGGATTTCACTCCAATCTTCTCAAGTGGCTAGAAAGGTACCTGTTGAATCGCATTCAGTTTGTTAAAATTGGAGCAAAGTTGTCCAAGACAATATACAATTTTTCTGGTGTACCACAGGGTAGCCATCTTGGTCCCCTTTTATTTGTTTTATTTGTAAACGATCTTCCGGCTTATGTTAAGTCGTCGAATTGCCTTCTTTATGCGGATGATTTGAAATTATTTAGAAGTATTAAATCAACAGTAGACTGTGTAAATCTCCAAGCTGATTTTAATGCCATATCTGATTGGTGTGACTCAAACTCTTTGCGATTAAATATCAGCAAATGCTATAACCTATCTTTCACGAGATCGCCGACTCCGATAGTCTTTATCTACAAAATTTCAGAGATAGAGCTTAAGCGAGTTACCTCGCAAAAGGATCTGGGTGTCATATTTGACAGCAAGCTTAGCTTTAACCTCCACTATGACTATATAGTCTCAAAAGCGAATAGTCTTTTGGGTTTTTTTAAACGAAACTCGAAGGAGTTCTCCGACCCTTATACATTAAAAGCAATTTATATTTCATTGATAAGATCCACCCTTGAGTATGCATGCTGTATTTGGTGTCCATTTTATGAGATTAGCATCAAACGCATTGAATCTGTACAGAGAAAATTTACTCGTTACGCTATTAGGAAGTTGAATTGGACCGATGGTATATTGCCTTCTAATGTTGTTAGAGCTCGTTTGATTGACTTGGAAAGCCTTCAATTCAGACGTAAATGTTTCTTGGCGATGTTTGCCAGAGATGTGATTTGTTATCATATTAACTGTCCGCCTTTGCTTGCTCTGTTTCCAATATACGCTCCCACAAGAACACTGAGAGAAAGAATTTTTTTTTACATCTCGAATCACTCCACAAATTACGGTAAAAATGAACCAATATCTCATTCCTGTTTAGTTTTTAATTCAATTTGTGATAGATCTCCAAATAAGTAGGCAATTATTCAGAAAATGTATTGGAGAGTTATTCTAAAAAATTATGTTTTATGTATTTATATTGTATCCATGTATATATTTATATTTTATTACAATGTATATTCATTTATCTTAAAAAGAATTGTATCTTAAAGATAAAATAAAGAGAGAAAATTAATTAATTGTTCGGCTGCACGTTGTCCTTATTTCGTTTGCTTGGTTCGTCATCAGTAAATCCGTCCGTATCCGAGGCTTGTGTTCGTTTCGTAACAATGTTTGTTTTCCATAGTGGAGCTGTCAACCCCACGTACAACCCCCAACCTGGAGGACCAGGTCCATTGTTATAACCCCTAGGACGAGGGGCCGGTATAAGCGATGTCAGTAACCCACTTCGAGCGCTGCCGTTGGCCCCTGTAGGGCTCATCCGCCACCATCTCTTTTCCAAGACCCCAACCGATTCCTGGAAATCCTTATCGGCCTCAGCTCCAAATATGTTGAAGTAGCCCATATAAGGTGTTGCCACCGTTGATTCCATCTAGGGAATTCTTCCGCTGTCGTGTTTATAGTGCTGCAATTTTTGTCTTTTGGTCAACACTCGCGCTTATAAGTTTAGCAAGTTGAGTCCGGGTGGACAACAACCAGTACCCAGTGGCTACTCAGTGGTTACGAGGAGGTAAAATAAGCACAATTGATGTGTAATAAAAGTTACAACACTGGGCATCGCCAAGTTGATACCAATCAGAGTCTACCCTATTACTTATGATTTGATTTATGGATTTCTCTTATGCCACAATCATCTAAACAATTTTTGATTTCTTTAAAGCCGGCAACTTGGGGTGGATGCCTAGATTTACGCACATTTGTTAAGAAAATGACAGAGTATGGGTAAACGCAGTCATTCTATGGAAAGCAGCTTGTGGACATTGGAAAATGAGCTGGAAAGACGAGTATCTCTGTATAGCTAATCTCTGTTCAACACAAACTGTCTATAGAGAAATCTATTAAGAAAGACAAATTCACGCCATAACTGACAAAAAAGATTTTTATCAGATTCAGTATCCGATTTTTTAAACCTTTTATGTGCTTTGTTTTTTGCGTTCTTCAAATTGACTAGCCTTTGATTATGCCAGAGCAATGTCCGCACATGAGATTGAAATCTTAAGAGTAGTACTAAATGACGTAACTGGAGATAGAGACCAGATAAAATTTGCGCACCTTGTACATAACCTCAAAGTTAGCCAAAAACATTAGTTTTTGGGTACATAACCTCAAATATCTCAAAATCCTGACGTGATGGGACAATTCTGTAATTATACAATTGTAACTCACCAGGAAAATTCCATTATGAGTATTGGCTCAATTGACGAAATCAACGTAAACGCATAATTGTTCAATTACATCATCATTATCTCTCACAGTAATGGCATTAGTTGTGAAATCTGAGCGCACAGCAATTAATACTCCCCCGCCGCGTAGATGACCACTGGTAGGAGACCGATGTTTATGATAAACAGTGTAGTGGTTGTCAAAAATCTCAGCTGTTGAAATGTGAGAGTGCAACCAGGTTTTCGTTAAAACGATGTCATATTCATGTAGAAAAATGTCAAGCAATAGATAATTGGTTTTTGTTCTGTTACCCCCCGCGTTTTGGTAGTACACGCTAATTGCACTGAATTCAGCACGACGCACATGCCTCGAAAAACCGCTCAAAAATATATTTTTTTTTCCTTATGAAGTTATACTTGCCTGAAACAGCTTTTAAAGTGTTATTAAACTTATATTTCATATTTTCATATTTATTTACATCGTATTCTTTTACACATTAAGATAATTCATCTTATAAACTAGTGCAAAGTTTTAATCAATTTTATAATAATGAAAACAATCTCATAAGCGGCTTAGGAATAAAAAAGGTATAATAAAGAAGCTAATGAATGAAGAAGAAGTATTTATATAAATACTAGCGGCCCGCCCCGACTTCGTACGGGTACAATTAAATTATTTGATCATTGTTTTTTGGTATGTTTCGCTTTATTTTAGCCTTATTTTAATTAAAAAAAAAATATAATAACGTAAAACGTCATATCGTCCTGAGCCTACACAGGGGACGTCTATCTGATGACACGGATTCCATAGCATGTCTTGAAAACCAAGTTGGGGAATGCGTTTAACGTGCCCAAACCATTGAAGTATGGACCGTTCCGTTCGAAAAGGTAGTTGAGTACCTTGTATATTCTGTTCTTAACTCGATAGAACGAACGAATACCTCGAAGAAATCTCATTTCGGCAGCTTATTCTTTTGGTCATTACCATACCCAAATACTTAAACTTCTGAACCCGTTTCGATAGGATCCTACTAACATGCAGAGTGCATTGAACAGGCATTCGAGGCATTACGATTACTTCTGATTTGTTCACGTTTACCTAGCTTCAGCACAGACGACAACGAAGCTATCAAGCGTTCGCTGAAGTTCGGCCCAGATGGTTCGAAGTAAGTCATCAGTGAAAAGCGGATGGCTTATCCTTAAGTCTCACAATGCGAGGGTGAATCTAAACCATCCAAGACCCGCTCAAACACACACAAAAAATGTCATTAAAATCAGTCCAGCCGTTCAGAAGGAGTTCAGTGACATACAGACGTACAGGAGAATTTCAGTCCAGATGGTTAGAAGTAAGTCATCAGCGATGAGCCGTGAGATATTCACTTCAACATTGCACCTTACACCTTTGCACAATGTATGTGTTTAAATATGTTTTGTCGAATAATATATATTCACCCAATTATGACACATACATTTAATATCGAAAAACACACATTTGAAATCAAATTGAAATAAGTGACATCAGGGCCACCTACATATATATATCTATGAATTATTCTCAGCAGGTCAGTTATTAATGAACTTCTCAGAGGTTTTAACGGTCAATTATTCATGGAAAAATATTGGTTAGTGAATCTAAACCATTCATTGACTCGCTCAAACACACACACAAAATTTCATTTAAATCGGTCCAGACGTTTAGGAGGAGTTGCATTACATACACACGTACAGAAGAATTATATATATTAAGACTAGCGGACCCGACAGACGTTGTCCTGTCCGTTACGACACGTTTTATCAATATGGTAACTTTCGATAAACTATATATTAAGTGACATTTGATATTGAGTTTGGCATCTTAATCTTGATTTTCATTTTGTTTAAATAATCGCTAACTAAGAAAATACTCAAATCATTTTCGTGACAGTCTTATTTTTATTAATGTTTAAAAATTAAAGTATTGAAATAAATGTTAAATTTTAATACTAATCTTATCTTAATGCGAGTTGATGAACAATGTTTTTTGTCAATCTCTGTGGTGTATAAATGAATAAACTTGATGGTTTGCCCACGCGAGAACACGCAACATATAATTGGCCATGTGAAAAGCACGAATTTTTAAGATCTAACCCACAAATGGACATTGTTTGGCCTTGTGATTTATTAATAGTCATTGCAAATGCCAAACGTATTGGAAATTGTAGGCGTCTAAATAGCATGGTGGAGTCTGAAGGGATCATTGGGATCCGTAGGATCCGTGGCAGGAAAACAAGTTCACCTTGAAACTTACCGTTTAAAATGGTAGCTTTAAGAACATTGCCCATGATTTCTGTTATGACCAACCGCGTGCCATTGCGTAGCTTAGGTGCATTTAAATTCCGAAGCTAAATGGTGAACCAATTTTTAAAATCAGGTTATGTGGTGGCATTCCCGGGAAATCCAGTGAATTCAAAAATGCAATAGGATAGTTGACTGCTTCATCAGGATCGACAACAGTGTCGATCGACTTGATCGACATCTCATTGCCAGGCAAGGACTGTTGTATAGCTCGTGCACGTAGCCACGAATGATTTCTGTAATTAGCGCACAAATTTGCGAATATGCTTTCAATCAAATCATTTTTCGTGGCTACCATGTTGCAAAAATTGTCTGGCAATTTTATACATGGTGTATTTTCATGCAATAGAATTTTCCCATTGCCAATGTTGAGCAATTGCTCGGAGAATTTCGTTAATTCTGGAACTCCACCTTAACCTTCGCCGATGCCGCAGCCTTTATAAGGCTTTTTTGAACTCAGCCGTAGTCAACACGGAAAGGGGAGGTGTTTTTTAGTGAGTAAGAATCTCACACTACCTTGAGCACGTGCGGTAGATCCTCATGGTGTCTCATGAAAGATTTTCACCTACCCTCGTAAAAAAATTTTTTTCGAAGAATGACCGTGCCAATGGATCGTTCTGCAGTTGAACACGCATATTTATGTTAAGGCGTAATGTATGGACATGTGGCCATAGGTATGATTTTTTCAAATATGCGTTAATTTCGTCCGCATATGTAGCGCGTGGAATGACCGGCAATATCTGTCTAAAATCACAGCAGCAGTAGAGCGCCACCGAAAAGTCTGGTATTATAATATTATTAGCGGACCCGACAGACGTTGTCCTGTCCGATACGACACGTTTTTTTCCTGTAATATCGTCGAATAATATACATATATTCACGCAATTATACATACATACATTTAATATTGAAAAACAAAAAATTTAAATCAAATTTGAAATAAGTGACATCAGGGCCACCTTTATAAATATGAATTATTCTCAGCAGGTCAGTTATTATTTAACGTTTTTGAAGGTTTTAAGGGTCAACTATTCATGGAAAAGTATTGGTTAGTGAATCTAAACCATTCAGGGACTCGCTCAAACACACACACAAAATTTCATTTAAATCGGTCCAGACGTTTAGGAGGAGTTGCATTACGTACACACGTACAGAAGAATTTTATATATTAAGATGTATAAATATATAGTTTACAAAAATGATAAACGCTGTAGAATTTAATTTACTAAGTATGCCTTAAGTTTCCTATAAAATCTCCTCTTGTGGGTCAAGTCGCGGCAGAGAGTTCCAGAGTCGGGCGGTAATAACGAAGAACTGATTTTCCGAAGTCAAGCGAGAAAAACGCGATTGCAGAATTTGTGCTGTTCTGGTGGAAGCACAGAATGTTATTCTATTAAACAGGGCTCTCATCACGTAAGACGATAGTCGTCTGACGATATCGTTTCGACGATAGTTTAGCATCACGTAACATGTAAAAAGTACTATCGTCTGGGCGTTTCGGTATCGTTTGTGAATCAAAGAGGCAAAGAAAATTATGAGATTTGTGTTTAAATCAAAGAAATGAATTTTAAGTTGTTTTGGGAATATAGTTCGTCCCATGGCTGTGTGCTCCTCCGTGAAATTGATTAAAATTTCCATTTGCATCTGAGTAGCTGAGTGAATCAACCATTCTTTTCTCCCAACGGAATATTTTTCGTTGCAATATTTTGACATTTGCTGTTCGATTTCTATTTGCTTCAGAAAATTAATTTAATTTAGGAAAAGTACAGAGAAATAAATTTTCGAAAGCAGAAGAGTTAGCTGCTCCAACGTCAAGAAAAAATTTGAAATTTTTCGCTGCGAAATTTATTTCCCTTGGAATCCAATCTAACAAAAATTGCACAAAATGCTGCTATATTTTTCTCGCAACAATGTTTTTTTTCGCAATGAGAATTGTCCAAGGAAATATGCGCTTAAAATTTTTTCAATTCCCTAAACACGGCACAAAAAACAAAAACAAAAATCGAGAATAATAGAACAAATGTCATTTTCCACAACACAAATACCAATTTTTCTGAAGTTTGAGAGTTACTGATAGCTCTCAAACTTTAGAAAAAATAAACGATAGACGAGACGATAGTGATCGAGTTACATGAAGCAAACTTCCGACGATAGCGTTTCGAACTATCGTCCAGACGACAATCGTCTCAAAAGTTACGTGATGAGAGCCCAGGTTAATGGGCTTTTGCGTTCGAATGATATTAAAAAGCAACGTTAGGGATCGGTATTTTAATAAGTTATTAAATGTGAGATTACATATCTTTTTTGAAAACCCTGATATCCGATCATATCTACGTAATCCAAATATGTACCGAGCAGCATTGTTATATGCAACGTTTTGCTTCCTTTTGCTGAGAGCATTACACTTCCCGTAAATCTCGCATCCATAGGTTAATATGGGAGTAATTAGCGATTTTACTAACACTATTCGAGTTTTTAAAGGAGTGTAGTACTGAGATGCCCATAAGGAACGAAGTACCCCGTAAGCCTTACCTACTATTGAACTTATGTGGTCACTCCAAGTCAAAGTTTTATTGAATGTCATTCCTAAATTCTTTGCAGTAGACAAATAATCAATAGGAGCATTATTAAGTATGATTGAAGGGAAGTAAGACATAGACACAGGCTTTTTTGAAATTACAATACATTTAGAGTTTTTCGGATTAAGCAAAAGAAGATTTTTTTAGAACAGTTGATGATATTGTCAAGATCGGAGTTGATGCGACAGGCACAGTCTTCAATCAAACCAAGTGGACAGCTTATATGTAGTTGAGCGTCATCGGCATATAACGCAATGGAGCAGTTAGTTACAATAGATGGCAGCTCATTTATGTGCAGAGAGAACAGAAGGGGCCCCAGAATTGAACCTTGCGGTACTCCAGAATGAGCACCAACAAAATTTGACAAACAAGTGTTAATGAAACGGCTTGTTCTCGGCCTGCAAGAAAGGAATACAAAAGTCTAATAGCAGAGGATGAAAAATTAAACTTCTTTAATCATTTGTCGCAAAGAATGACGTGATCGACGGTATCAAATGCCCTTGAAAAATCAAGCAATAGAAGAAAAGTTATCTGATCTTTATCCATATTTTGTCTTATGTCATCAGCAACCGTTAAAAGAGCAGTGGTGCAACTATGATTCTCCCGAAAACCCGATTGCGTAGGAGGTAGGAGTAAGGCTAGAAGAATTTAGAAACGTGTTCATTTGTTTCTGCATAATTTTTTCAAAAGCTTTGGAAAGGAAATGGAGGACGGATATTGGCCGAAAGTCTTTTCCACCAGAATTTTTGGGGACGGGTATGATTTTGGCTCTTTTCCAAACTTGGGGGAATACCTGAGAGCCCAGGTTAATGGGCTTTTGCGTTCGAATGATATTAAAAAGCAACGTTAGGGATCGGTATTTTAATAAGTTATTAAATGTGAGATTACATATCTTTTTTGAAAACCCTGATATCCGATCATATCTACGTAATCCAAATATGTACCGAGCAGCATTGTTATATGCAACGTTTTGCTTCCTTTTGCTGAGAGCATTACACTTCCCGTAAATCTCGCATCCATAGGTTAATATGGGAGTAATTAGCGATTTTACTAACACTATTCGAGTTTTTAAAGGAGTGTAGTACTGAGATGCCCATAAGGAACGAAGTACCCCGTAAGCCTTACCTACTATTGAACTTATGTGGTCACTCCAAGTCAAAGTTTTATTGAATGTCATTCCTAAATTCTTTGCAGTAGACAAATAATCAATAGGGGCATTATTAAGTATGATTGAAGGGAAGTAAGACATAGACACAGGCTTTTTTGAAATTACAATACATTTAGAGTTTTTCGGATTAAGCAAAAGAAGATTTTTTTAGAACAGTTGATGATATGTTCAAGATCGGAGTTGATGCGACAGGCACAGTCTTCAATCAAACCAAGTGGACAGCTTATATGTAGTTGAGCGTCATCGGCATATAACGCAATGGAGCAGTTAGTTACAATAGATGGCAGCTCATTTATGTGCAGAGAGAACAGAAGGGGCCCCAGAATTGAACCTTGCGGTACTCCAGAATGAGCACCAACAAAATTTGACAAACAAGTGTTAATGAAACGGCTTGTTCTCGGCCTGCAAGAAAGGAATACAAAAGTCTAATAGCAGAGGATGAAAAATTAAACTTCTTTAATCATTTGTCGCAAAGAATGACGTGATCGACGGTATCAAATGCCCTTGAAAAATCAAGCAATAGAAGAAAAGTTATCTGATCTTTATCCATATTTTGTCTTATGTCATCAGCAACCGTTAAAAGAGCAGTGGTGCAACTATGATTCTCCCGAAAACCCGATTGCGTAGGAGGTAGGAGTAAGGCTAGAAGAATTTAGAAACGTGTTCATTTGTTTCTGCATAATTTTTTCAAAAGCTTTGGAAAGGAAATGGAGGACGGATATTGGCCGAAAGTCTTTTCCACCAGAATTTTTGGGGACGGGTATGATTTTGGCTCTTTTCCAAACTTGGGGGAATACCTGAGAGCCCAGGTTAATGGGCTTTTGCGTTCGAATGATATTAAAAAGCAACGTTAGGGATCGGTATTTTAATAAGTTATTAAATGTGAGATTACATATCTTTTTTGAAAACCCTGATATCCGATCATATCTACGTAATCCAAATATGTACCGAGCAGCATTGTTATATGCAACGTTTTGCTTCCTTTTGCTGAGAGCATTACACTTCCCGTAAATCTCGCATCCATAGGTTAATATGGGAGTAATTAGCGATTTTACTAACACTATTCGAGTTTTTAAAGGAGTGTAGTACTGAGATGCCCATAAGGAACGAAGTACCCCGTAAGCCTTACCTACTATTGAACTTATGTGGTCACTCCAAGTCAAAGTTTTATTGAATGTCATTCCTAAATTCTTTGCAGTAGACAAATAATCAATAGGGGCATTATTAAGTATGATTGAAGGGAAGTAAGACATAGACACAGGCTTTTTTGAAATTACAATACATTTAGAGTTTTTCGGATTAAGCAAAAGAAGATTTTTTTAGAACAGTTGATGATATTGTCAAGATCGGAGTTGATGCGACAGGCACAGTCTTCAATCAAACCAAGTGGACAGCTTATATGTAGTTGAGCGTCATCGGCATATAACGCAATGGAGCAGTTAGTTACAATAGATGGCAGCTCATTTATGTGCAGAGAGAACAGAAGGGGCCCCAGAATTGAACCTTGCGGTACTCCAGAATGAGCACCAACAAAATTTGACAAACAAGTGTTAATGAAACGGTTTGTTCTCGGCCTGCAAGAAAGGAATACAAAAGTCTAATAGCAGAGGATGAAAAATTAAACTTCTTTAATCATTTGTCGCAAAGAATGACGTGATCGACGGTATCAAATGCCCTTGAAAAATCAAGCAATAGAAGAAAAGTTATCTGATCTTTATCCATATTTTGTCTTATGTCATCAGCAACCGTTAAAAGAGCAGTGGTGCAACTATGATTCTCCCGAAAACCCGATTGCGTAGGAGGTAGGAGTAAGGCTAGAAGAATTTAGAAACGTGTTCATTTGTTTCTGCATAATTTTTTCAAAAGCTTTGGAAAGGAAATGGAGGACGGATATTGGCCGAAAGTCTTTTCCACCAGAATTTTTGGGGACGGGTATGATTTTGGCTCTTTTCCAAACTTGGGGGAATACCTGAGAGCCCAGGTTAATGGGCTTTTGCGTTCGAATGATATTAAAAAGCAACGTTAGGGATCGGTATTTTAATAAGTTATTAAATGTGAGATTACATATCTTTTTTGAAAACCCTGATATCCGATCATATCTACGTAATCCAAATATGTACCGAGCAGCATTGTTATATGCAACGTTTTGCTTCCTTTTGCTGAGAGCATTACACTTCCCGTAAATCTCGCATCCATAGGTTAATATGGGAGTAATTAGCGATTTTACTAACACTATTCGAGTTTTTAAAGGAGTGTAGTACTGAGATGCCCATAAGGAACGAAGTACCCCGTAAGCCTTACCTACTATTGAACTTATGTGGTCACTCCAAGTCAAAGTTTTATTGAATGTCATTCCTAAATTCTTTGCAGTAGACAAATAATCAATAGGGGCATTATTAAGTATGATTGAAGGGAAGTAAGACATAGACACAGGCTTTTTTGAAATTACAATACATTTAGAGTTTTTCGGATTAAGCAAAAGAAGATTTTTTTAGAACAGTTGATGATATTGTCAAGATCGGAGTTGATGCGACAGGCACAGTCTTCAATCAAACCAAGTGGACAGCTTATATGTAGTTGAGCGTCATCGGCATATAACGCAATGGAGCAGTTAGTTACAATAGATGGAAGCTCATTTATGTGCAGAGAGAACAGAAGGGGCCCCAGAATTGAACCTTGCGGTACTCCAGAATGAGCACCAACAAAATTTGACAAACAAGTGTTAATGAAACGGCTTGTTCTCGGCCTGCAAGAAAGGAATACAAAAGTCTAATAGCAGAGGATGAAAAATTAAACTTCTTTAATCATTTGTCGCAAAGAATGACGTGATCGACGGTATCAAATGCCCTTGAAAAATCAAGCAATAGAAGAAAAGTTATCTGATCTTTATCCATATTTTGTCTTATGTCATCAGCAACCGTTAAAAGAGCAGTGGTGCAACTATGATTCTCCCGAAAACCCGATTGCGTAGGAGGTAGGAGTAAGGCTAGAAGAATTTAGAAACGTGTTCATTTGTTTCTGCATAATTTTTTCAAAAGCTTTGGAAAGGAAATGGAGGACGGATATTGGCCGAAAGTCTTTTCCACCAGAATTTTTGGGGACGGGTATGATTTTGGCTCTTTTCCAAACTTGGGGGAATACACTTATGGTTAATATTGTATTGAAGGTGAAAGTGATATAAGGCAATATCAATGGTAATATAATTTTTAAAAATTTAGGGTGAACGCCGTCTATGCCGATGACGTTGGGTTTAACAGTACTATCTGTGAATTCAAAAACGTCAAAAAACTGTGCAGTGTTTCTGCAACACAGGCTTTGTGTTACTGTTGCACTGCTACTTCACTGTTGCTGTTGCCTTGCGTATTTTATTTTGACATTTATGAATAGCTGTGTTGCAAAGCTGTTCGCAATAGAAAAATGGAGGAAGCAGTCAAGTGTTTTGTGTTGAACAACGTTATGAAAAATTTAGAGCCCAAACAACATTTCTTAATAAAAAATGTTAAGAGTAGAAAGGACAGAAAAACAAAGAAGGGTGGAACAGTGATACAAATACTGGACGGGTTCAAAAGAGGACGTATTTCAAAAAAACATAATTTACTTCAGAATGATAAGGCAGTATTCCGATGATATATTTTCACGATCATAAAAAAGTAATCAGATAAATAAGTATTTGCATCCTTTCACCATCATCCATTTTTCGCAAAATTATTTAATAAAAATGTAAGTAATAATAGCTAACAAGAAAAACCTTAACCGCAACAAAACGAAGCAACACCAAAACAACTGATGCACAGATTACTCTGTTTTGACGATTGGTTGCGTTGGTGTTGCAAAAAAAACCTTTGATTTGAGCATTACTGCCAACATGTTGCGTTTTTGAACTCGTTGCTTTCTTGTTGCTGCAAAACTGCATTATTGAATTCACCCATACTTTCAACCACTTGAACTTGGTCTATCCCTGAGAATCCAAACCTATCGCTTGATAGAGAGATATTTGTTGAGATGCAGCAAGCTTTTTTGTGTTCTGATGATTTGTTATACGAAATGAATTAAGAAAAACGATGATGTTTGTGAAAAATAACGATTGAAAGTTTTTATTTGCTTCTTGAGCGACGACGTTAATGGGAATGGAAATGCTGACATTAGTTACTAGAGTTTTAGATGAGCCCAAAAAAAAAATTTAGAAATTACATTTAGCTGTTTGTTTACATTTGTTAACGAACATTTTAAGGGCACGTTAACATACTTGACTTAATTTGACTCCTCGCGGTTAACTGATTCCGGTTGGATAAAGTTGAGATCTCAGCTTGAAATTCCTTGAGTTGAACATATTTAACTAAACCGTTAAGGGCCTTGCGCAGCTCCTCCGCACTTGGAGACCCAGATAGACGATGATCCTTAACTCTGAGTTTTGAATTTGTTAGGAATCTAAAGATGTAAGCAACAATTCTAAGCAGTGAGGTGTAATTGTGGTGATATTTTATGCTTTCAATCAGGTGTGCTTGAATTTGAACAGATAGAACAATCCTAAGCCTCTTTCGCTCCAATGGCAGGTTCTAACAGGTTGATTGGACTTCAGCATAGGGCCAATGATCCCTTGGAAGTAACAAGAAAGAAGGTCCATTATACCATAGACCGCAATTTATTATAGCTGAGGGGTAAGCACCGCGCGAAATGATGTCAGCAGGATTAGACGCCGATACAATGTGTCTCCATTGTGAGATGTGTAGGTTTTGCTGAATGGTATCAACTTTCCTCCGCGATTCCTCCGCGATACAATTTGAAATAATAGTGGAGTCAGTCCGATACGTAATGTTTTCAAACTGGAAATCAAAAATGTCCTTTAAGCGCTGTACAAGTTGAACCATCATCACTGCGGCACACAATTTTAATCGCGGCAAGCTAATTTTTTTCACTGGTGCCACTTTCGATTTAGCACATAAGAGCTCTACTCGAAAAGTGTCATCTTCGTCGAGGGACCGTACGTATATGCAAGTACCATAGGCGTTTTCCGAGCTAAAAAGGTACGCCTAGGGATTTTCAAATTGTCGAGTTCATGCAAGCTATTTCGGAAATTGGTCCAACTTTGATGACAATCTTGTGTTAGCAATTCGTCCAAAGTGAGTTTAAGCCGCCATAATTGCTGCATGAAAACCTTGGCTAGAACGATTACAGGGTTTATCAAGCCTGGGGGGGAACAGTTGGACTATGTCCGAAAGTACCGTCCGTTTGGTTATAGCCTTTTGGGGTATGGGCGCAATTTTATAGTGAAATTTGTCCGCTTCCGGATTCCAAACTACTCCTAATGTTTTGATCGCATCACTGTGTTTAATTTTAAAGCCCTTCTCCCGATCATCCTGCGGTATATCTTCCAGCAACTCGGAAGAATTTGAACACCACGTCTTAGGACCGAAGCAACCCTTGCGAAGCATGCCAATTAGCTCCTTCTTAATTGCCTTTGCTTTGGCCAATGAATTAGCTCCAGTAAGAGCGTCGTCAATATAAAAGTCAGTGTCAGTGTCAGTTTCCCAGACTGGGCAGCCAAGGGAAATTCAGAATCTTCATCTATTTACAATTGTTTTAGTGAACGCGTTGCCAAAAAAGAGGCAGGAGAAGTACCAAATGTCACGGTGCATAATCGGAATATGAGAACGTCACCATCCGAACTGAATCTCCACAAAATACAATGAAGATTTCGATCAGCTGGATCTAATTGTACTTGATGATACATTCTAGTGATATCAGCGGTGAGCACGAACTTGTGAATGCGAAATCTCAATACGATCGATAACAATTCAGGTTATAACTGGACCAACCATCAATATATCAATGAGAGATTTGGCGGAACCGGTTTTTGCAGAGATACAACACGCAGCTTGGTAGTAGAACTTGATGATTTCAGCACACAATGATGTGGTAAAAAATAATGAGGTTCAGTTAAATCGAGCTGGGGTGCAATCTCCATGTGAGAGCGGTCAAGCAGCCCATCCATAAATTCAGAGTATTGTTTAAATAGTTCCGGCTTTTTGCGAAATCTTCTTTCAAGAAGGACAAGTCTTTTTAGCGCCATATCAAATGAATTCCCTAGCAAGCGGGGACTTTGTTTAAAGGGCAACCTAACATTATATCTTCCAGATTCCAGCCGGGTGTAGTGAGCAGGAAAATGGGCTTCGCTTTTTTTCTCCTCCGTTGTTAAAGCTGATTGGGGTTTGTTGAAGTCTTCAATTTGCCAAAATGTCTTTATAGAATTTTCCAGCAGTTCATTGGATTGCAGAACAGAGGACTCTTGAACAAATAAACTAAGGCGATTCGAAAGCAGGAGGAACCTTGCTACCCCGCTACCAGCCAAGCATAGTGTTTTGTAAGATAGGTAAATTTGGTCCCAATTTGATTTGGCCAACGCAAAGTAAATTGTAGAATAGATCTACGCCAAGAAGTATGTCTATTCGTTGTGGAATATTGAAGAGTGGATCCGACAAGCGGATATTTTTTAGGATGCGCCAGTATTCTATATCAATTTTGTACTCTGGTAGAGGACCAGTGATTTGATGCATTATGAATGCTTCCAGTATAGATGTAAATCCGTTAATGAGAGACCCAATAGTGAGCATATCTTGGCTGAATTTTCCGTATTATAAGCGCAAGTCAATGAAGTTTTAGAGGAGCGACGAGGTAGTCCTAAATGCTGCATGAGCTTTTCGGAGATCATGTGGACTTGAGATCCAGAGTCTAATAGGACACGGCAGGGTACCGGTTGTATTAGTCTGTTAAAAACGTTTACAATGGCAGTTCCTAGCAGATTGCTTTCAGCGCAGCTGGCGTGCATGGAGTAGCTGTGACTAGGATTTGCGGCAGAAGTGGTTGCTTGACCTTGAAAATAACTCGTAGATGAATTTGTGGCTTGGAGATAGTTTGGCGAATGATTACTAAGTGGGGTTTGCGGTACATGCGCAGTCACGCCTTGATTTAGGTGCAAGAGCGTATGGTATTTATTTCCACACTGACGACAAGAACTCGATAGGCAGTTAGCGCTTAAGTGTTCGGCAGTTCTTAGGCAGTTGAAACACAAATTGATATTTTTTATCTGCTGAATACGTTCTGGGACAGACAAATTTTTAAATTTATGACAACGATAAATGAGACGACCTGGACTAGAGCCAAATTTGCAGGTGATTTTTGTGGCAACGAAGGTCTTAGGACTGTTTTTCGAATTATGTTTTAAATTTCTACTTGTACAATAAATTCCGCAGCTCCGTTGCCGATGCCTTTTGAATCCTAGGGTGATTAAAAATGCATTGCAAATGTTCCTGGGCGATTTTCTTTCGATTCTCAAACCGCTCCTTCAGCCTTGCTAAGGCCACCTCGTAATTGTCGTCCTCAATTTTAAGTCCCTCGATGGCTGACTCCATGGCTTCCATGCGCACTTGAAGTTCCGGTAGAGAGATTGATGATGGATCGTCCTTTACCTTTTTGGCGAAGTCTCTCACTCGACGTATTTGATATATATTTACCATTCTGCGAATTTTAAGAGCCTCCAGAGTTTTTTGTTTCTTGGGATTTACTTTAGAAGAACCAGCCTCAGCGGTTGCTAATTTTTCGCATAATTTCTCAGCAGACGGCATGATTTTAAAATGTGAGTACGTTTTAACCCAACTTCTTAATTTCGTAGATTGTGATGAAAATCACGTCGGGGTCACCAAATAATGTTGAGAGGCAGCAAGCTTTCTTGTGCCTCTGATGTTTTGTTATACAAAATGAATTAAGAAAAACGATTATGTTTGTGAAAAATAACGATTGAAAGTTTTTATTTGCTTGAGCGACGGCGTTAATGGGAATGGAAATGCTGACGTTAGTAACTAAAGTTTTAGATGAGCCCAAAAAAAAATGATTAAAAATGAAATTTAGCTCTGTTTGTTTACATATGTAAGAGAAAGTTTTAAGGGCAAGTTAACAATATTATTTAAGTCAAATTAAGGCAAAAATAAAAAAAAGTATTTTTGATATGCATAAGACGAGTTTTTTTAAATCTAACCAGCCAGTAGTTGCAAGCAAAGTCAAATTTTATACGTAAAACAAATACAACAACCAGCTGCCTACACTTCTTGATTTTATCCCTAGTCAAAAGCAACTGGCTAGGAGTTTTACGATATCCCATGGCCAGGGGGCGCCGAAAGCGATGTTTTTCATTTACAGTATTGGCATCACTGCCAAATTGTTCTGTTTTCTTGACATTTGGCCGGTGTCTGAGTTCGAAGATGGAAGATGTTATGATTTCATACCTCTTTTTGTAAACTATGCATTGAATAAATTCTCTAAATTATGGTTTTTTACAATAAATTAAGAAAAAAAACAATTTGGTTTACTGCCGAAAACTTTGACAGTTTGAACGAAATCACACATACCAACTTGACGATATAAAAAAATCGACTGGGTTTGCCTGCCTGGGAATCCTCTAAATAAACGACTGGCTAGCTTGGTTTCAAAAGAACACGCCTATACATATTTAGATTTTATTTTATTAATATGAAAAATTAGTAAGGATTGAAATATATGGCTCTTTAAGATATTCAGAGGACTCTGCCCGGGATTCTTCTTCATCAATTCATTCTTGATCTATTTCTTCATCTTCACTATCATTGAATATTGTAGTCTTGTCAAAAATTTGTTAAGATGATGAGCCAAGAACCCCAGAAATCAGTATTTCTAGAGCTTGTTTTGAAAAAGAGGGGCAGTTATGGGCAGCATGTTTTTTTTGCTACTGCTTCCACATTTATCGAATAACACCGAATAATATAACAAAAGTTCCATTAAAAAAAAAACAAAAACCCTCCTATTTGAATACATTTCAAATAAATCTGATATCTATTAATTTAACGCTCCAATAATCATAAGAATAGCTTCATAATAAAGTACACACCTGTAGCCGATTCTTCCATAACAAAAAACTTTGAACACAATATAAAAAAAAATTAAAACTTAATTATTTAGCAGTGGGATTTTTCACACAAATCAAAAGATTCACAATACAAGCTTACGATTGATGACTTTCAACTGATACTGTGGCGAAATGTGTGCATAAAAATAAAAACAAACAACGGTACATTGTTCCATGGGTATTTAACCACAGCTAGGAAAAAAATTACTTCTCAACTCTACATTGTGCAACATTGATTTTTAAGCGGTTTTTTGAGGCAAATACCCCTATGTGCGACGATTGGGTGAAGAAATCAAAGAAGAAGAACGGTCATATACCCAATTGCCCATAAATACACATAAGAGGAAAATTTGTATCGTATGACTGACCTTCGTATTCCTTCAGTGAATCTATAGAAATATTGAAAATGTCATTCAATGCGAATATCATTTTTCATATAATTACGTCGACCTCGCTCAACGCCAAATAAACATTCGATTGATTGGTCAGCATGAAAGCGAAGTATGAACTTGACACCAAATAATGGTGACCAATCATTTGCGATGCACTTCTATTTTTAAGTCATTGAAAATTTAATATTATAAAGTATCGCTAAGTATCGCAGTCGAATAAAGAACTCAAAACCAAGAAGTCTTCATTTTCATTTTCAAGGTTTATTTTTTTTTTCTCTCGGGAATTCCGTTTTTGGTACACTAAAAAAAACTTGGTTTGCATGCACGAGAGAGGGCTTTGCAGTCTCGCTTTTTGGATAGAAACGAAAATTGCGCACGCGAACATTCGAAGGCATGTTTTCTTCGTTTAAAGCTGTGCTAATCATACATAACGGAACACTCAGGCGAGATATGAAGTCACTTTTAGGAGAAATTGCCATCACTATCGGCCGTATTATTCACTCGGTTTTAATACCAGGTTTAAACGTTTTAAACCACGAAAATAAACCAATAAATAAACCTCGCGTTTTTAAACCCGACAAATCTAAACCAACGTACGCCATATTCACTCGGTTTACGTGGTTTAAGCGCTTGATTTATTTTGGTTTATATTCAGTACTAAAACGATTTTAAACCCATGAAATGACTCTTCGAAGAGAAGTTTTTTGTAATTATTTTCGTTTAAACGGTCATGTGAGAAAAATCCAATCCCATAGAAAACATAAATATGTACAAGCAATGCAAAAAATTCCAATTTAAAATGTCCATTCGCACTGGTTAAAATCTGATGAGACAATGAGTAAGTATGATGAAAATTGATTTAAACCTCACAAAAATCAACGTAAACCAGCCATCGAAGTACGGTTTAAGTTCGACGTGGTTTATCTGGCAGCAGGGTTAAAAGATGAGGTTTACAATTTTTAAACCGAATAAGGGATTTAAGATCTTGGTGGTCTAAAAATATTGAAACCGCGGTCTAAAATAAACCAACTTTTAGACCGAGTGAATAATACGGGCGTATGTGTATGATGTTTAATTTTTAGTTTTGATTTTTGTTTCAAGGAAATTGGAATTGAAGGCTCTGCTCTTGGGTTTAAGTTGTCATTCAGATTTTTGATGTCATCATGCAACTGATGTAAAATTTTTACTAGTTTTGTTAGTTTGCAAACTAAACCAAGTTATGCACTGGAAAAACAAATGCTCAATTCCAAGAAATTAAGCGCACTGTCTGATAGGCTTGCACATTTATCGTGGAATTTCAGGCCGCAAATACCACCGCATTTTAGTCATATTTACTTATTTATTTATTTATTTATTTACGTCTAGTAAGTACATATGTATAAACTTTCTTAGACTAGGAATTTCAGTGAATATTTTTTTTTCTTAGGAAATAAAATAACATTGGTTTTTATAACACGTTCTTGTCATATTAAAATCGATAACATTTTCGCAATAATTGTAAGGTAGAAGTTACTGGGTCATTAAAACCGTAGTTAGTACTATGTCAAGAAACTTTGAAAAAATCGTGTTCTCTAGGTCGTAAATCACGTGACGGTGTATAAACGTTAAACAATGATAACAACTGAGGACAGTCAATGTGACCGGTAAGAACATCTTGGGCAAAAAGAGCCGAATAATATGTCCTTCTCTTACTTACGGCTTAAGGCCTATTAAGGCACATCTGGCTTCGTAACAAGGAACCCTGGATTCCCACGACATATTTCTGAGAGCAAATTTAGTGAATCGTTTTTGAATTCTTTCAATACGAACTGCGCTATTGCGGTAATAGGGCTCCAGATCACACAGCAGTACTCCAGTACAGAGCGTATTAAAGAGATGTATATCGACTTTAACGTATATGGATCTTGAAAGTCCTTGGAAATCTAACAAAGAATTTGTCTTGCATATAATATGGTCAAAATGCATGGCAAAATTAAATTGCGAATCGAAAGTGACACCAAGATCCTTGTGATTATCAATCCTTTTTAAGACCGCATTCTGAAACTTATATTCATAAGTAACCGAGGACATTATTTTTGCGAAAGTCACAACCGAGCACTTACCAATATTCAAGCGCAGACCGTTAGTAGTACACCAATTACTAACATTACTTACATCGCCTTGTAGTTCAATGGCGTGTGATATGTACATTTCTAATCGATTTAAACGACTTTAAATCATCAGCGAATAAGAGACGTTTTAAATATTTAATATGTGATGGCAAGTCATTTATGAAAAGAAGGAACAGTAGTGGGCCGAGGTGGCTCCTCTGAGGTACACCCATTTCATTTTCATTTTCATTTATTTCATTTCCAAATCCAGCTCAAGATTTTAGAATGAAATCCTAGCTGTTCTAACTTCTTCAAGAGCACATTGTGTTGAACACGATCAAATGCTTTGGCGAAGTTAATATAAATCGTGTCAACTTGGCTACGTATTTCTATTGTATTGATGCAATAATTAGAAAAAATGGCTAAGCTGATATTCGGAAATGTGATTCCGTACTGCTGCATATATCTTATTTTTTACAGTAGTTTCAAATATCTTAAGTATCAGCTGAAGCTTAGCTACAGGTCTGTAGTTATCAACTTGCCTCGTTGATCCGGCTTTATGTACGGGAGTTATGAAGGAAGTTTTCCAACACTCCAAAAACTCACCCGTACTCAAAAATTTATTAAAAATGATGCACAGGGGCTTTGCAATGCTAAGTTTACATGATCTGAGGAAAATTGGTGGAAAGTTGTCTGGTGGAATTTGCGAGCTTGATTCCAAGGATGACAGTAATGGAAAAATGTCTTCTTCAGTTACAGAAAATAAACTTAAGTCCAGGATCGAATCAGTAGAAGAAATTGTTTAACAATCGATTGATTCGTCGATGAAGTTGGATTTAAAATATGAAGCAAACATATCACAGATTTTCACTAGTAACATCATTATAAATCATAGAAGATGGAACAATTTACGTTTAGTGTTAAGATACGCCCAGAAAGACTTGGAATTTTTTTTAATTTTGCACTCGAGCGACCAAAGGTACTGTCTGTATAAGAACTTTTTTAGAAATTCATATTCATCTCTTAATTGACTAAATTTGCTTTGTAAAGATGAGGTGGATTTACTTTGTTTGTATGCCTTAAGCAAAGCATTTTTTTAATCTAGATAAGCTGTTGTTGAACCAGATGGCCTATTATTAGAAAGTTTAGGGGATTTAACTTTACTTACTTACTTAAAGTGGCGCTACAGACCGGAGTGGTCCTGGGCCTCAACCAACAAGTCTCTCCAGCCAGCTCGATCTTTAGCCAGCTGCCTCCAGTTTCGCACGCCAAGTTGGTTGAGGTCCCCTTCCACTTGCGTGCGCCACCTGAGTCGCGGTCTTCCTCTACTGCGCCGTCCCTCGGGTGTGGATTCGAAGATTTATCTTTATTAATATTAATATTGCACTTTGCACACTTTTCCGACATCGTGATTTTGTAAGCCTCTAAAAGGAGTGTTTTTTTTGGTAATCTATATAGGCTAAGTGTGCACAAAAAAAACGACTATCGAGGCTAAGATCATCGCTGTTTGGCATCAGTTTGTGTGATGATATTTGTTAAGATTCAGCTATTAATTTTTTCCTTTTGTTTATTTGAAAAAATAACTGGCGCAACAGCTCGAGGTGAGTCAAGGCTTAACTTCTCGCAATCATTCATATTGTGCGTGTTGTAATGTTGTCACGAATGGAAGGGACCTACAATTTATTGCCGACCCCGAACGGCAAATTGAGAAGCTTTTTCATGGCAAATTGTGCTCTCGGAGGCTTGTCATTCCTTGACGCGAGGTGGTGCCGCGAAAAATGTTCAGTGGACACGGCTGGTGCTTGAACCCACGAGTTAAGTATTGGTCTTAATACCATACTCCCTCACAAATTAGACCAATCTACACAATTCTGCTTTGTATCCATTTTGTTTCCAATTTGATTACCACAGCTGTCACGACTTTTTTTCGACTCAAAAGCTACGACAGCAAACGAAAATACTAAAGCAAACATAAACAAACAAGGTCAATGCATTCGGTTGACCCATTGTGAAATCGGAGCCAATATACTCTGCTAACCCATTAAGATTATTGTGGGTCAGATACACTTGAACAATACTGCACGTATGAACTATTCATACAAATATCGATGACGATTGTTATACGTTGCAGGGCTGTTTTAACGTAGCAGAAAGAAACGCACACACGCACATGTGAAATAACCATGCTCACACATAGTACACATATCCTTTTTTTTGTCAAAATTACACACTCACATTCACTTTGTGTAAAATCATGATGAAGTAGAATAAAGAAATTGTACTTCCCCAGGGCAGGGGTGGCCATGGTGCAGTGGTTAGCATCTTCGTTTGTCACGCTGAAAGTCTGGGTTCAACTCCTGATGTCGGAAAAACATTTATATCTTAAAATAAATAAAATCGATCAACTGTGAAAGCTGATGGTGAACCTTAGCAAGGTATAACACTAGCAGCAGAGGAAAGATTCGAAAAAATTTCTGTGAATTATAGCAATGACAAATACCACAAATGTTCCCAGCTAGCCTGGACAACCACCCTTGGACGCCAATTAAACCTACTACTACCTGAGTTTCAAAGCACTGCACAATTTTTATACGTAGAATGGGTTTACGTAGCAGAAAGACACGCACGCACATATGTAAAATAACCATATTCACACATAGTATACATATCCGTTTTTGTATCAAAATTACATTTCACAATTTATGAACGCCATACATTAATTTTATGTACAGATTCTTACATTGTATGAACTATTCATACCCGTATGAACAGATTCATACGCGTATGAATCGAAATACATAAACCGTATGAACTCGGTGTTTAGCTCAAATTTAATGATTTTTTTCATAAATACCTATTATGAATTTTTTCCTTGATTTTATGTACCTTTTTGGTTCAGTGTATGATAATGGGAATTTAAAGAATAGTGAAATAAATAGACCACCACCAAACTACAATAACCAAAACAAAATCGCAGGGTTAGTCCTTCTGATAGTGAACGAAGACCCAGTTATAATAACGGTCATAACAATAATTCTGATGGACAAAGAGGTGGGGGATATCATAGGAGAAATAGTATCGACCATCGCGGTAAACCATCAGGAAAGTATAGAAATAATAACTATTATCAGAACGAACCGAGAGCATCAGGACATGTCAGGCCAAATCAGTTTCAAAGGCAACACTGGAGATTGGCATGATTCCCATTGCTGGGAGAGTCGTGATGCCATTAGAGAGTTTCCTACCTTTAGGCGTAACTCAATCGTGAGTTACGAAATATTCGTAACACATATGTTTCGTTTCCTTATTTTTTTTTTATATAAGATGAAGTAAATTTATAATTAATTGTTCCTTTTTTTGTTGTTTTTTTTTATTGTTGTGAGCGCTTTCGTTATTGAGTACGTGTGATAGGTTTGTTTCGCCTCGTCGTTGTGTCCCGCGTCCCGTACTTTAAGTGCGTATTGCACAGAACAGAACGATACCTAGACAGAGCTCTTTGTAGGTAGGAACCCGCGAAATCCGACGCACGAACTGGTGCCCAATGCTAAGGCGACGGGTGTAGCCAGGCTTAATCTTTCTTTTCTTATTTGGCTTTGCTCACCACTGTTTAATTTATTTATTTTTTGGTTACATACTAATTTGCTTAAAAGATTGTAATAAACAGCGCCACTATATGCAATCAAAAACTATCCGGGTTAATTTCTTGGCCTCATAGGAGTGCCATGTGCTAATTACAAATTTTCAGGGGGTGTGAGAGGATGGGCTAAAATACATTCGGCGATGGAGTGACCGACCGGCAGCATCAGCGACATTGGGGAAATCTAATATGGCCACCGGATTTCCAGGTAGGGAGGGAAATGGCCCGCGCTGTTACCATCTACAGCGTCCTTCAGTGTGTAGACGTCCGTCCGAGCTGGCAAAAGTAAGTAAAGGCACGTTTTATGTTTTTTTGTAATAGCTGAAGTCAGAGTGCGGGGACAAGAACCACACCCCATCCGGCGAGCTCAGCCGCGCATCGCTAGCGTGCCATGCTCCTCGCTCTTGACATTCCTTCCCTTTCAATGTCCGTTCCCTTCCTAACATCCCATCCACATCCTTCCATCCATTTTCAAATTCCAACGTCCAACTCCCATAAACAGCATTATTACAAATGGCGCCCGCAACGTTTGGCTAAGTTATTGGCCGCCGCCTACAAAGGGGCCCACAAACGTTATATGTTTCCAAGTGGTTGCTACTCCTAGCGCCCACTTTGTTGTCTTAGTCTCCAGTCCTTTCATGTTGTCTTTTGTCCACAGTTGTTCTTGTAGCCGGCATGGGAGGATTCGTAAGTCTTCAAGTGGATTGTCGACATGCCATCTTGGATTGCGACGAGTTTTCCAATGCCGACTACAACAACAAATGGAAAGTGTTTTTTCGTAGTCTCTGTTTTGTCTTTGTAAAAAAAAAACCCTTCATGGGTAGTGGCCTTGTTCGATCCATTGTCGTAACATGTTGGACTACCCCTAGTATCATTGTTTCATTGTGTTGTAGCTTAAGGTTACATGTCTTCCACAGCTGACGTGGAATTGCAGGAACAAAAGCTAAAGCGTTGTGTGTCCATTGTGGAAATTATATGTAATCGACACACTGAATATCGTCCGTCGCAGTCCTCGCATCAAAGATGTTGCCTAAAGGTCACCAGGGTGCACACCCTACGATTCCGCCGATGACAGCCACCACCTCAAGAACCCCGAATGATTATAGACGAAAAAAAAAGAAAGAAAAAAGACACATATCGAAATAAACACGTTTTTCTTTTCAATTCAGAGCGCATTATTAATTTCTTTTTGGTTTTCTCTTATTTATTGCGTTTTTCGTTACATTTCCTTTTTGGTTTTTCATATTTATTACATGTTGTTTTTGGTTTTTCATATTTATTACATGTTGCTTTTGGTTTTTCATATTTATTACATTTTGTTTTATTTTTGGTTGTTCATATTTATTACATTTCGTTTTTTTGGTTTATCATATTTATTAAATTTTTTTGTTACTCTTTTCTTTTGGTTGTCTCATATTTATTACATTTTTGCGTTACATTTTTTGGTTGTTCTTATTTATTTATTTATTCACATATCTATACCGTCATATTTAGTTTTTTTCTATACATACATATAATATATCACATATCTTCGTGTTAATTTATTTATTAATTTTCGCTAGACATTCACATTACATACGTAGTGAATAGTCTTACAACAAGCACATAATATAAACATACATATTTTTATGTGCATACTAATATTGCATTGTGAATAACACATTCGTGAATCACACATTCATAATTAATTTTTTTGCATTGGTTGTGCACTGGTTTTAGTGGGTGAAATGTATAAAATGAGTTTATCTGAAAAGGAATTAGTAAACCGTAGCATTAAAAGAAACTCAGCATTTGATAATAATAGAGTACTCACTCGCTCTAGTAGTAGACAGCACACCCAAGAATCTGACACAATGTCGTTCACTCAACGCACTCCGCCTGGTAATAAACCCCCACAACATGTTATAGATTCCAGATATGAACTCCCCGTTAGTTCCGGAGCCCCGATGTCCGAAAGCCGTTCCACGAGTTCGACAGAGTCCATCCGGGCACCATTATACAGCAGTCTTAGAGAGCTTGGGGCAGCGTCCCTAGCAGCGCAAAACGACAGTCTCCAGCCGATCGTAGACCAAACAGAGACATATATTCCACCTGATCCCTCACATGCCAAGAAAACCAGCAAGATTCAAAATTAAAATATAAACATCCCTTCAGATTTAAAAGCTTATATAAATTTAGCCGTGGTTAATGCATTCTCCTCCTATCAGCAATCCATTAGGGAAGATATTTCCCAAAGTCTGAAGACGGAAATGAGAAATAGTCTCTTAGATTTCATGAAAGAAAATAATTTAGTAACCCGTGTGACCCCTCCATCAGAAGAGACAGTCCCTAAACCTTCGACAAATCCTCAGGTAGTGGGTAGGCAAATTCCTCAGCAGCAGCAAGCAGTTCCTAATGCGCAGTCGCTTCTAGATCCGACATCTAAACCATACCATCCACCTGAGAATATTAGACAAAAGCAAAATAATGTCAATAGGACAAGTGGGCATGTTACAATAGCGCTTACCAACAAAATCAGAGGTCAAACCAGCACGTAAAGCATCAAGGACACACATATTATGAGAGTCCACCACCCCATAATTTTGAGTTCCCCTCGTGGCATAAAAGGCCCAATTAGGGTAGATAAGTGGGGAATAAATTTTGAAGGTAAACCCGAAACACTCACCGTAGAAGACTTTATCTTCAGGCTAGAAACTTTCCAAAGACAGTATGACTGTTCCTGGTCGGAAATTTTGAGAGATTTTCACCTCCTGTTGTTGGAAACAGCCTATGAATGGTTTTGGCAGTTCCAACGCTCGAATTATAGGCCAGACTGGCCAATGCTCAAAGGTGCTCTCATGTACGTAACATTTTTGTTATAGGTGTCGTCAAGAAGGTGTAATTAGCCTTAAATGCAACCTCTGCAATCCGGAAAACCGGATGGCGAATGCGATGCCGTCGGGGGAGTCGCGTTCGACCCAAACCCTCGAATTCAAGTAGGTAAAATACAATTAATGTTAAGGGATGGCGAAAAAAGTAATTCCAAAGAAGAATCTGAAATCAAAATATTAAAAAGAGATAAAGCTAGCGAAAGTTTAGAATCCAAACGTATGAGCGTAAGAAAGCCGCTGCACATACGGATAAAAGAGTATTACTTAGCCAGGGACAAAATATTTAGAGACAACAAACCAGTCTCAAACAAAATCTTAAAAGCAAGAAAGAGGTATCAGATAAGAAAGGAGGTGAGAAAGAGCATAGCGTCGACCATTATAGACACTGCCACAGAACTTTCAAAACTTCGTTAAGACGCTGGCTCTGCCAGTATACCCCTTCCTGTCAGAAGTCAATACAGCCGATGGGAAAAACCAGTCCATTGTAGTTCACACGCCGGTAAAGTACCAAGGGGTCAGTCACGTTGTAACGTTTTACCTGGTATCAAACCTGGACCAGGAGGTGTACCTGGGAGTGGACTTCTGGAAGGCATTCTCAGGTGCCTCAGATGTCTCTGATACCCACCAACTATCAGCCCAGCAACAGTCCGAGTTGGAGGCGGTCAGGCGGAAGTTCTTTTGCTTCACCCAGCATGGGCTTGGAAGGACGGCGGTGGAGGAGCATGTCATCGACACCGGAGATGCGGCCCCTGTGAAGCAGCGTCACTACCCTGTGTCTCCAGCAATACAAGCTCTTTTGTATGAAAAGGTAGATCGGATGAGAAGCCTAGGAGTTATCGAGGAGAGTGAGAGTCCTTGGAGTTCACCCATGGTCCTTATACGGAAGCCGGGCAAAAACCGGCTTGGCCTGGATTCTCGTAAGGTCAACGCGTTGACCAAAAAGGACGCTTACCCCCTCCCCCATACCGACGAGCTTCTCATTCGGATACAAGATACTCACTACATCAGCAGCGTAGATTTAAAAGATGCGTTTTGGCAAATACCGCTGGCGGCGCAGAGTAAGGAAAAGACTGCATTTATGGTGCCGGGGAGACCCTTGTACCAGTTCACGGTCATGCCCTTTGGGTTGTGTAATGCAGCTCAAAGGATGTGCCGTTTAATCGACAAGTTATCCCCTCACGGCTAAGGGACCGCGTTTTTGTGTACCTCGATGACTTGCTCATTATATCGCCGGACTTCGAAACCCATGTGCGCCTGCTTGACGAAGTTGCTCAGTGTTTGCGCAAAGCGAATCTCACCATCAACTTGAGCAAATCCAGATTTTGCTCTAAAGAATTAAAGTACAGTGCACTCTCGATTTTTGCAATCCTCGATATTTGCAACTCACGTAATGGATTCACTTTTTTCGATTTTTGCAACAAATCCAAAAAAAGTTCCCGACTTTCGCAACTTTGAAAGGAAAAAGGCGTACTTTAAAAAAAAAAAAGAGTAAAATTTTAGAAAAACATCTGTTGTTTTAGTCTTACAACACAGAATACATTGGGTAACTTACACGAAAAAAGGCTTACACAGTGTAAGCCATTTTAAAGTGTTTTAATTTTCTGTTCGATTAATGCAACTTTTCGATTTTTGCAATGGGGTCGTGTTTTCATTAGTTGCAAAAATCGAGAGTGTACTGTATCTGGGGTTCATAGTTGGTGGTGGGATTCTTAAAACTGATCCTGCAAAGGTTGAGGCAATCGTGGATTTCCCGATTCCCAAAAGCCCGAAACAGTTCCGCAGGCTGCTTGGTCTCGCAGGTTGGTACAGGAGGTTTATAAGAGACTTCTCCAGCCTGACTGCTCCCATCTCGGATACACTGAAGAAAAAAACTGAGAGATTCGAAATGACGGATGAGGCAGCTGAGGCATTTGAGAGGCTAAAAGGTGCTTTAACCACCGCTCCTGTCCTCACACACCCGGACTTTTCGAAGCCCTTTTTTATCCAGTGTGATGCTTCAGATACGGGAATAGAAGCACTGTTGTTTTAAAAGATTCGTTACAATGAGGAGTCTCCCATCTCGTTCTTCTCGCAAAAGTTGAATGCCTGCCAGAGGAACTACAGCGTGACTGAGAAGCAATGTTTGGCAGCGGTCATGGCGGTACAAAAGTTCAGGCCATACGTCGAAGGGATGAACTTCACTATAATAACCGATCACTCTAGTCTACGCTGGCTGATGAGCCTAAAAGATCTGAGTGGGAGACTGGCTAGGTGGAGCCTGAAATTACAAACCTTTACCTACGACGTGGAACACAGAAAAGGCTCCTTGAATGTGATACCCGACACCCTATCGCGCGTACATGCAGACAGCGTCGTATTAGCTGATATCGCGCCTTTGGTCGACCTGGACTCGGAAGAGTTCCGATCGGAAGAGTATCAGGCCCTGATTGCGACTATCCAAGACCACTCGGAAGAGATTTAAAAATTGAGGAGAACTATGTGTACAAGCGCTCATTTCCCACAACGGTGGATGAATCCACAGTGGACCATAATTGGCAACTATGGATTCCATCTAGTCTAACCGAGGAGTTGATCGCTCGTGCACATAGTCCGCCGCAAGCAACTCATGGTGGCATCGTCAAAACATTGCATAGGGTAAGAAAGTATTTTTACTGGCCGAATATGACCGTACAGATTAGACGCTTTGTTTCAAATTGTTCCGTCTGTAAACAATGTAAGTTTCACTGTCAGACAACACGTCCTCCTATATGTAACAGTTTTACCGTCGATCGTCCGTTCCAAAAATTTATGTAGATTTCTTGGGCCCATATCCGAGATCTAAGTCTGGCAACGCTCGCGTTTTTGTAGTCCTCGACCATTTGTCTTAGTTCGTCCTTCTAAAAGCACTGCGTAATGCAAACACGTCAAGCGTGGTAAGTTTCTTGCAACAAGAGGTGTTCAACATGTTTGGAGTACCGCAAGTCTTGCACTCTGATAATGGGAAGCAATTTCTATCCAAATACCCGGGCAAGAGGCGTTTTGGCGAAATAGCTCGCGTCAAAACTTTGCCCGAAGTATTTAAAGTGTAGGATCGTGAAACCAGTCGGGAAAAGAAAACCAGTCGAAAATTTGGCGGGAAAGAAAATAGGCATCTTCCACCCTAAGGACCTAAAATAATAGCCTGATCCCAAATGCTAAGTAGTAGCTAAGTATCTGTGAAATCTTCGTTTCCGTACGTGCACCATGGTTATTATGTCTTTAATACGTATATACAGGGTTTTGCAATAAGAACGCTACAAAAGTTTTGGATATCAATGAAATTCTTTATTCCTGTGAAAGTACGTTCGATGCCATTATGTATGGAACTCGATTTCTTTTGCATGGCCACCACGAGCACGCTTGCAGAAGTCCAGACGCTGAACCCAATTTTCGACGGTTTTCAAGTATAAATCGGCCGTTACTGCTGCAATTTCACGTTCGATATTCGTACGAAGTTCATCAATCGACGGCGTCAAATCGCACGACCGAGGCGGCCAAGCAACACGTTCTCCAAACTTGGTTTCAAATAAATTGATTGTGACATTCGCTGTGTGGCTTGTGGCGCCGTCCTGTTGGAACCACATGTCCTCCAAGTCCATATCATCCAATTGGGGCCAAAAATATTCGGTTATCATTGAACGGTAGCGATCCCCATTCACAGTAACGTGCCGGTCTTGATCATCACGGAAGAAGTACGACCCAATGACGCCGCCGGCCCATAAACCACACCAAACCGTAATTTTTTCGGGATGCAATGATGACTCATGGAGTACGTGTGGATTGCTGCCTGACCAATACCGCATATTTTGTTTATTGACGAAGCCATCCAGCCAGAAATGAGCCTCATCGCTGAAGATGATTTTTCGATGAAAATCCGAATCATTTTCAAGTTGTTGCTCAGCCCAATTCACGAACATACGACGCTTCTGGTGGTCAAGCGGCTTCAGTTCTTGCGTCAATTTAATCTTGTAAGGATGTAGGCCAAGATCTTTTCGCAAAATTCGCCACAACGACGTCACAGAAATGCCCAACGCTTGAGAACGACGTGTGAGAGACACATTTGGGCTTTCTGCAACTGAAGCAATATTCTCGACACTACGGGCACTTCTTTGTCTCACTGGCACGGGAACATTTTGTACTGTGCCTGTGGGTTAACATTTTTCCACTAGACGCTCAATTGTTGATCTGCTAGGACGATTATGACGACCATAAATTGGACGTAGCGCTCTTAACGTTGAGGCCACTGACTCCGAATTTCGGTATTAATTTTTAATAATTTCGACTCGTTGTTGGCTCGTATACCTTTCCATCATGAAATGGCAAACCTTACTGAAGAGAAATGTCAAAAAAACGCAAGAAAAATATGGCGTCGTTTGCTGTCCCTGTCGCTCTACTTTTGTAGCGTCCCTATTGGAAAACCTTGTATATGTTAATTTATTTACCGAATTGTTTATTACGAGTTAAATTATTTATCTATCGTTAATTAATTTATCTTTTATTCTTCTAGTATTTGTCAGATAGATTATTTATTGATATATTTTTGTAGATTATTTATTAATTTATTTTGTAGATTATTTATTAAGATGAGAGATAGTCCAATAATTTATTAATTCTATAGGTTAATTTATTGATTTAGGTTAAGCAGATTATTTATTTTAGTAAGTATGAGTAGATTATTTATTTCACTAGGTATAAGTAGATTATGTATATGGGATAATATGCGAAAAAACGTTTATTTGTTATTGAAACAACAATTAAGGGAAAACTTTATTTCAATCAATTCTAATAAAAAGCGTATTTCAATAATTCAACGAAAAGCATGAGTTCAAAGGAAAATGTATTGACGCGACTAGCTCGGCTGGCGGATGAACGGAGAGTGCCCGCTCGGATGATTTCGTAGAACTCTCGAGAGCCATCTTGCGGTCTGGGGGAGCTTGAAAGTTTACACTTCACAGGGTGATTCCACAGACTCGACCCTCCTGAACTCTTTTCCGGCACTGGGAAAGGCCGACGAATCATCGAGGTTTCTTCTTCATCTTCTTATTACTGTCGCGTTATTGGTCACATTTGGTTGGTGTACGTCTTTGCTGGTTTTTTCGTCTTGGCTGGTTTTTTCGTCTTGGCTGGTTGTTTCGTCTTGGCTGGTTATTTCGTCTTGGCTGGTTTTTTCGTCTTGGCTGGTTGTTTCGTCTTGGATGGTTGTTTCGTCTTGGCTGGCTATTTCGATTTGGCTGGTTTCTCGTCTTAGTTTCGTTTAATTTTCGTAATTTTATCGTCTTCTTGATTGGTTGGTCATCTTCTTGATTGATAGGTTGGTTACGTCTTGAATTGATATTTCGTCTTGATTGTTTGTTTCATCTTGGCTGGTTGTTCCGTCTCGGCTGGTTATTCGTCTTGGCTGGTTGTCCCGTCTTGGCTGGTTATTCCGTCTTGGCTGGTTATTTCGTCTTGGCTAGCCGGGTCGTGGTCATCTTCGCTATCGAAAATGCTATCAGATATTGTCGGCCAAGGCTTCATGAAGTCGGCGCTGGTTGTTATCTTGAGCGGACCTTCGTGAACTCCGACCCTAGATACTTCATACCGTTCGTTAGGGGAAACCTTGGTGACCCTATAGGGACTTAAAAATTTGGGAAGAAGTTTAGCGTTAGTCTAATTGCGACTAAGACTAAGTCATCGACTCGGTATTTGGTGGCGAGTTTCCGCTTCTTGTTGTAGTTCTTCCTATTTTCTTCTTGCACCAGGTTAATGTTCTGTCGAGATTCTTCTCTGATCTGATCTCTTTCCTCCTCAAATGATTTTCGTATCTCTACTGGATACTTTCAGAAAGAGTTATATCCTGTTTCGCCTTCATTTTGACACCTACTAAGACCTCAAATGGACTTCGTCTTATGCTGCGCTGATAGGATGAGTTCAGCAACATCTGGAGCCTGGATGTGTAACGGAACCATTTGTTGGGGTCGTTTATCGTGAGCTTGGTCAGCACGGAAATTATGATGCGGTTAATGCGTTCAACTTGGCCGTTGGCCCGTGGGACGCCAGTTGTTATCAGAAGATGCTGAATACCTTCCTCTTCGCAATACTCTTTGAATGTGTTGGAGGTGAAAGCCGACCCACGATCCGAAATGATTCTCGCCGGGTTTCCAAAAGTCGCTTTCTGCAGATCTGGTTTGCTTATTACCTCCGCCGCAGAGGTTGACTTGCACGGGTAGATCCACACAAACTTTGAAAAAGCATCCACCACACAGAGGATGAAGCAGTACATTTTATTAGTTGGCGATAACGGGCCTAAGTGATCGATATGGTAGGTGTCTAACGGTAGCTCATTCTTTGGAATTGGATTGAGATAACCCTCTTGTTTCCCAGCCTTCCGCTCACTTAGGATGCAACGAATGCAACTAATTCGTACCCGGTTAATTCTGTTCCGCAGCTTGGGGATATAGTATTCCCTGCATATAAGTTCTTCGAGCTTCCTAACACCAAAGTGTCCTTCTTCATGCGCCTTTCGTATGATTTCTTGTGTCATGCTACTTGGGATATACAGCAGTTTGTTCCCTTTCCCATCGTCTTTGTAAAGGATATCGTGCTCGACGAAAAAATCTTCATATGGCTTTGTTTGCAGAATCATTTTTATGGCTTTAATATGTTCATCCTTTTCTTGCGCCACCTTTACACTATGGAGTAGTTCACTGGTTATCATCATGCAAAAAGGGTTTCGACTAAGAGCGTCTACATGCTTCATGCGGATTCCAGGTCGGTGCTCTAAGATGTAATCATATTCTTGTAAAGCTAAGACCTAGCCTGCGATTCTCGGAAGGATTTCCCTTTTTTCCATTGTGGCCTTAAAGGCAGCGCAATCAGTAATGATTTTAAACCTTAATCCGAGTAGATAAACCCTTAGCTTATTTAGGGAATTAACGATTGCTAGAACTTCCAGCTCGTAACTACAATAGCGTTCTTCTGCCGGACTGGATTTTCTACTGTAGAAGTACACAGGGTGCAGCTTTCCATCGTCTGACTTCTGCAGCAAGACTGCCCCGTAGCCCCACTTTGACGCGTCAGTGTGAAGCTCTGTCTCCGCTTCGGGATCATAGAGTTTCAGGACAGGCTTCGTCGAGAGTATCTTCTTCAGCTCTATAAAAGCGATCCGCTCATCTTCACCAAATTTAAAAGGCTATCCTTTTCGTAAGAGTTGAGATAGTGGGCGAGCTATAAGAGAATAGTTTTTTACAAATTTGCGAAAATAGCCCGTAAGGCCGAGGAAACTCTGGATTTTCTTAACTGTGTTGGGCTCGGGAAAGTGCTTTATAGCAGCAGTTTTGTGGGCAGATGGTCTAACTGATCCGTCTGAGACTTCATACCCCAGATACTCAATTGATAGGCATAAGAACTGACATTTAGACCATTTTATCTTCAGCCCATAGCCTTCAGCCAGACGCAGTATCTCTTTAAATCGTTTTAGGCACTGCTCATAGCTGTCCCCCAAAATAACTATGTCGTCCATGTAAATGAGGACGTACCCCTTTAAGATGAAACACCTAAAGATTGTGTTGATATATTTTTGGAATATCGCGGGCGACGTGCATAGTCCAAATGGAACGCGCAGGAACTCCCACTGACCAGAAGGTGTCACAAAGGCGGTATATTTGACGCTCTCTTCGGATACACGAACGAGGAAAAACCCGTTTTCCTGGTCCAAAGTGATGTAAACCCTAGCTTTCTGAAGTGCGTCGATTTGATCCTCTATCAATGGTAAAGGGTAATGATTCCTGATATTTTCTTTATTGAGACGCCTGTAATCAACGCACAGTCGTTTACTCCCATCCTTCTTATTCGCCAACATGACTGGGCTTTCGTATTCGGAGGAACTTGGTCGTATTATTCCATTAGAGAGCCACTGTGCTCTCTAGTGGTGCTAATCTCCTGGGGGGGTTGAGCTATAGGAACATCGGACCTCAATACCAATTTCATCTCTACGGATGTGGACTTTTCCTCCCTGGGATTATAGTTGGCTATTAATCCTTCAATGTGGTCCTTGAACTCTGGGTTCCCTATATTCAGTGTTGGTTTGTCACAGCTGGCATTATAAATTTGGTAGAATTGGCTTATTACTCCTTTCGTTTCTGACACCGCTACTCCTTCTGTAGTAAGTTCGATGTTTTTACCGATGAGAATGTCTCTGCCTATTATAAACGGTATTTGCATAACGGAGTCTGACATAACAAAAACTTTCGTGCTGCAAAGGCATTCATCTACTTTCACTTTAGCTTCAAAATGCCCTAGAGCCTCAACAGCTTTAGGAGAAAGGCCTCTAACCATCATTGGTGTAGGTGTTATAGAAGGAGCACCCATCTTGGTATAAGCATCGCTTCGAATAAGAGTTATATCACTGCCAGTGTCTATTAGACCTTCAAGCTCACAACCGTTTACTGAAACTATCTTCATCGCGCTGGAACCAGGAGCTTTTACCGAGTGGGTATTTCTTTCTCTTGGTTTCTTTTTCGGACAGTTCATCGCTTTATGACCGAATTCATTGCAATGAAAGCATTTAGGCTCTTTTTCCGTGCAAGAAATACTCTTGTGACCCCTGCGACCACAGTTAAAACAACGCCCCGATGTCGAATTCTCACCAACCGATCGACCGTCTTTCGGTTTTCCACTGCTGCCTAAGCTTTCCCTGAATTTTTGGTAAATTATCAATTTTTCCTTAAATCCTTTCATGTCAGTAGCGCCATAAAGGATTACTTTATTTTGCGGGAGATCTGTTATTCCATCGAAGACGTAGGATAGAATCGATATATCATCTAGTCGACCCTTCGCACCTAGCTCCCTCATTGACAATATGTATTCCTACACTGATTCGCCCTTTTATTGCCTCCTCTGGCCCAGCTTTCTGTGAATATCCGCTACCGAAACCCTATCCGAAAATTCTTCAACCAGGAAATTTTTAAGATCAGACCACTTCACTAGATTCGGTTTAGATCTAATTGCCGATTTGGCCGAACCTTTCAACAATCTTTTCGCAAACAAAACCTGCTCGAACTGCGACCATCCCATGTTTTCAGATGCTTTCTCTATATCTTCAACCCAACTTTGTATATCGTACTCTTCACTACCGCTGTACTCGGGCACTACTGCAGCTACATCATCAAACGTTAAATTAGTCCTCCCCTTCATATGCGAAAAAACGTTTAGTTGTTATTCAAACAACAATTTAAGGAAAACTTTATTTCAATCAATTCTAATAAAAAGCGTATTTCAATATTTCAACGAAAAGTATGAGTTCAAAGGAAAATGTATTGACGCGACTAGCTCGGCTGGCGGATGAACGGAGAGTGTCCGCTCGGATGATTTCGTAGAACTCTCGAGAGCCATCTTGCGGTCTGGGGGAGCTTGAAAGTTTACACTTCACAGGGTGATCCCACATGTATTTAATTAGATATATGTAAGTTTAGTTATTTATGTATCATCCCTTACTCTGAAATTGATTACTAACATTAGGGCTAAGTATTGATCCTTACGTATCTACTAACCTTAGGTATATCTAGTTATAAGTGAAGTAATGGCATGTATTTAAACTCGACTTACGCACACTCACCATGTTGGTAGCAAACAAAATTGTACCGAACGTCGACACAGATCCTTGTCATCAGGTACATAGGTAGGTAGGTGGGGTGGCTGTCTGTGCGAAGCACAGACACACGTAGGCCAAGAAGGCCCTTTGTGGTACCACACGGATCAATACCCTGAAACCGCGCCACTTCATTGGAACCATTTGGAGCTCTTGATGAAGCTGAGGATACTTTTGACGTCAGTATGTGAGATTTCACCCAAGTTGTCGAAATCATAGGCTCCCAGATGGAGCTTCCTTCTTTGGGATAGGGCAGGACAGTTGCAGAGAAAGTGGAGGATCGTTTCCTCCTCCTCCTCGTCGCTACAGCTCCTGCAAAAGTCATTTGAGAAGAGGCCAGTGAGAACACCAATAACAGTGCTGATGAGCGACCTATTGAGCAAGATCAAACTGTTAGAACGGGTGAGATTTAGCGTAGGCCAGATCTCTCTGGAGATGCGGCACGTGGTGCCGTTGCTCCATCTTTGGTTAGTCTTGCTGATCGCGTCGTGCTCTTATAGAAGTTTACATGTAGCGAGTGGAATACCCAGATTCCTTCGATCCGGAAGAATGTCTAGAGTAGTACCACGTTTAGCGAGTTCATCGGCCTTACAATTCAATGGAATGTCCCTATGACCGGGTACCCAGCATAGGTGAATGTTAAAATGTTCTGCCATCTTCATGAGAGATGAGCGACAGTCCGAAGTAGCCTTTGATGTACATGTTACCGATTCCAGGGATTTTATAGCAGCCTGGCTGTCGGTAAAGATTATAATATCCCTGAAGGATATCACATTTTGCTTGAGCCAGGATAAGGCTTCATTGATCGCTATGATTTCCGCCTGAAAAACGCTACAGTGGTCCGGGAGACGGAAGGAGATGCTCAGGTTAAGCATGTCGAAGAAAACACCACCTCCCACCCCGTTCTCGGTTTTGGAACCGTCGGTGTAGAGATCAGCGAAATATTCGCCTCTGGCGTCGCCGCTCTCCCACTCCTCTCGGGAAGGGATGGAAGTCCGGAAGTTGAGGTTGAAATTCAACTTGGACGGTGTATAATCGGTGTTTTCCGGAATGAAAGTTAGGGGACCTAAGATCGAGGAGTGGCCAATATGGTTGTTCGACCATTGGGAGGAGGCTTTTAGTCTAATGACTGCGCAAGCAGCTGACTGTTTGCCAAAAATATCTTGAGGGAGTAGATGTAAGAGCACGTCAAGTGCCGCGGATGGGGTGGTTCTTAGTGCTCCGCTAATGCAAATGCATGCTGATCTTTGCACTTTCCCCAATAGATTACGGTGTAAGGCTCTATCTAGGGCCGTCCACCAGACGATCACACCATACATGAGTATAGATCTGACAACGGACACGTAAAGCCAGTGCGTGGTATGAGGTTGCAGACCCCACTTCTTACCAATCGCTTTTTTGCAGCAGTATAGCGCTACGGTGGCTTTTTTTAACGCGTTCAATAGTATTGGCTTTCCAGTCTAATTTACTGTCCAGAATGAGACCCAGAAATTTGGCTTTGTTTGTAAAGCACAGGCGGATGCCGTTTAGAGAAGGAGGGTCTATTGGAGGAATCTTGTACTTCCTGGTGAAGAGGACTAGTTCGGTCTTTTCGGGATTGACCCCCAGACCGCATTTGGCTGCCCATCTTGAGAGGATAGAGAGGGCATTTTGAAGAAGTTCACTAAGAGTGCTAGGGAATTTGCTGGAGACAGCTATCGCAGCATCATCTGCATAGGCAACCACCACGCATCCAGCCCGTTCCAGGTCGAGCAGCAGTCTATTAACCGCTACAATCCAGAGAAAGGGGGACAAAACACCACCTTGTGTCGTACCGCAGCTACGGGCCGAAGCATTGCCCAGCTTGGTAATAATTGCTCTGCCTGTAAGCAGTCTTTCAATTAAAAGTCTGAGCGAGGCATCGACTCCCAGTTCCATGAGTGCGTCGGTGATCGCTTCTGGTTTGACGTTATTGAAGGCGCCTTCGATATCCAAAAAAGCAACCATGGTGAACTCCTTAACGCTAAGTGATTTTTCGATGGTATATACCAATGAGTGCAAAGCAGTTTCAGCAGATCTGCCTTTACAATAAGCATGTTGGGACGCTGACAGGAGTTTGGTATCTATGCTGCAGCGTAAGTGGGAGTCTAACAGCCTTTCCAGTGTTTTTAGAAGGAAGGATGACAGATTAATGGGACGCAGATCCTTAGGGTTAACATGCGAGGTCTTGCCTGCCTTGGGTATGAAGACTACTTCGGCTTCAGTCCACGTCCTAGGAATGTGGACAAGGTACAGGCAGCCTTTAAGGATGATGTCTACCCAGGGGAGGATTACATCCAAAGATTGCTGAATTTCAGCAGAAATAATGCCGTCCGGTCCTGGAGACTTGAATGGCTTGAAGCATCCTATGGCCCACCGGATCTTGCTGTGTGTAATTATAGTGTTGGAGTCTTTGCATGACGGGCTGCTCGTAAGACGTCCCGTGTCATGCCGTACGACTGAGGAGCTACCAGGGAAGTGGGTGTCTAGAAGTAAGTCGACTGTCTCCTTACTGGAGGATGTCCACTTTCCTTCTGAATTCCTTAGGTAGCTAGATATAGGGGGGTTGGAGGAGAGGATTTTTCGGAGTCAAAAGGCTTCCGAGGTATTGCCTACGTTGCCGCAAAACACTTTCCACGAGGCACGCTGTTCATTCCTCAATGATTTTTTTAATAGTGCAAGAGATTCTTTGTAACAATCCCAGTCAACTATACTTTTGGAGCTTTTGGCTTTATTGAAATTTTGTCTGCAGCTTTTCCTAAGGGCACTAAGCCACGCATTCCACCAAGGTGGTCTTTTCTTGCCACGTGGTTTGCGTAGTGGGCAAGCCACCGACATTGCGCTGTTGAGGGCTCCGGTAAGGGTTTCAACGATAGAATCAAGTTCTACAGTGCTCCTAGGACTGCCCGGCAGAGATGGAGGAAGCTTGCAGTTCAGCACGTTCCTATAGAGAGACCAATTGGTTTTACGATAGCTTCTGAAAGCTCTTTGGTCTAGAGGATGGTCTAAGAGACTGAACTGGAGATACCGGTGGTCGGAGAAGGAGTGCTCCTCCGACACCCTCCAGTCCTTGACCAAGTCAGAAATTGAGTTGAAGACAAGGGTAATATCCAAAACCTCTTGCCTATTGCGGGTAGTAAAGGTAGGAATGCTTCCTCTATTACAGAGTGTAAGGTTAGTACTTAGTATAAAATCAAAAAGTGACTCACCTCGGTCGTTGATGTCGGGGCTACCCCATATTGTATGATGCGCATTTGCATCGCATCCAATAATAAGGCTAGCCTTATGTCCCTCTGCTTTCACGATAGCTCTCCTCAGGTTGTCCGGACGCAATGGTCCCGCCTGGTAATGGGCAAGGTACGCCGAGGCCAACCAGTAGTTCCTGGTGTCAAGTTCCAGGCTGGCCACGATCGTATCGGGATTATTGTAATTGGAAAGCAGAAAGATATTAAGATTGGTCTTCGCAAGGATGCAGGCTCTTGGTTTACCTAGATTCCTTGCGAAGAAAAGTTTGTAGTTGGGAGTCCTGAGTCCGCACACACGGTCTTTGACGACCCATGGCTCCTGGATCAGGACCAGAACCTCTCCGTCTTTTGAAAGACGAAGAATAAGAGCGGCAGTTGCCGCTTTGGAGTGGTGGAGGTTAATCTGGAGTACTCGCAGCATTGCTACGGTCAGATACCTCCACCACCGTGGTGTTGGCCTCCTCTGTGTCTGACGACAACAGGTCGTCTTCAAGAAGAGGAGAGCCGATTGGGCTGCTATCCATCTCCGTGTCCGTCAGTGAGGCACTGACCTCATGGAGAGGCAGATTGGCTAAGTTTGAAGCGATGGCGTCCGTGAGGGACGTTGCTGCTGTGGTCGCATCATCATGGGCCTTTGGAGGTATCTTCTCCGGTTCCTTGGCGTCGTTTTTATGGACTTTTAGGGTGATTGCCATGAAGCCATAGCTGATCACCCCTCCAGTGCTGGTGATAGAAGGAAGCGACTCGTTATTAATAATAATGACGACACCTCTCGTGAGACCTTTAGGCTCATCCAGCTTGGCGATCTTCCAGTTGTCGGTACGAAGGTCGGGGTTGCTGGTCCGGAGAATGCTTAAAATTTCTCCGGGATCCGAAGGTTCGGACGGGATCCTGGCGTAAGATCTGGGCCGGTTCCGGATTAGCTCCCTAGAGACACCCTCGATCCTAGCACCAGGCCAAACCATTCCCAAGCGGAAGATGCCGACCTTATACAACTCCGCCGACCTCTGGTCGGCACAGCTGATGAGCTTAACGTGGCCTTGATGCCAGCCACCGTCACGGCATATGGGAGAGGGGCCGGGATGGTCCTTCAGAACTTGGAGGAATTGGGTGGCGAGAGAACTCTCTACCATCCTCCACCTCTCTGGTGTAATACTACCATCAGCATCGCTCCTATCAATGACCGCCAGAGTGATCGGGTCCTTGAGCACCTGGGCATAAGGCTTGGCTGCTGTTGTGGGCAGTGCAACCTTTTTCTTCTTCGTTCCTCATGCGACCGTTGTCGCTTGAACGTGGAGTCCCTAGAGGTGTTGAGGAGGCTATTCTGTTTGTTTGCCCAGATGAGAGAGGTCTTTCCGACCTGCTCTTCTCAGGGACTTTCTCGATCCTCTTAATCAGCCTGAATGCTGTACGGCGATCAAAGTAGGCGACTTCCTGCGAGCTCGAGGCAGAACGGTTGGTCGCGTCCGTGGTGGACGTAGAGGGCTTGGTCGCAGGTACCGTGCGATCTTTGGCTATTCTCAGACCAGGCTTAGCAGCCAGAGTCGTTGCAGCCGACCTTTCAGGTACCTGGACCGAAGATTTGGGGCGAGAAGCGCGGCAGTCGATACAGGTACCAGGTTTGGAGGCCAGAGTTCCAGAAGTCGATGCTTTAATTGCGCCAGTAATTTTGTCCGTGTTACCGGACGTTTTTGATTGGACGTTCACATTAACAGATAGATTTTGGTTTTTACTCATACTGAATCCCACAAGTAGCGGAGAAGGGAAGGTCAGCCTGTACAGAGATCCTCATTGCACAGGTAACGCTAGCTAATCCGGAGGGCGCCAGGTATCTGGATACTCCGTTCGCGACTGAGCTATTTGTGGGCTCCCAGCCAGGTTGATTATCGGCACGGAACGTATAACACCTTAATCCAGCCCAGGGAGGGGAGAGAGGCAAGTATAGGATCAGATATGGAAAGGTATGATAGAGAGCTTTTACTGAGGATAGGGCATGCCGTTACTTCAAACCCTCCTCCTTAACCGGGCTTGGGACCGGCAAGCTACTTACGTAGCCAGGCGGTCATTCCCTACTTGTCATCAAGTAGGGAATGAATTGGTCCAAGGGGTATTAGGCTAACTTACTTACTTAAGGTGGCGCTACAGACCGGCGTGGTCCTGGGCCTCAACAAACAAGCGTCGCCAGCGATCTCGATCTTTTGCCAGCTGTCTCCAGTTTCGCACGCTAAGTTGGTTGAGGTCCCCTTCCACTTGCGTGCGCCACCTGGGGCGCGGTCTTCCTCTACTACGCTGACCCTCGGGTGTGGATTCGAAGATTTTCCGAGCTGGAGCGTTGGTGTCCATCCGCTCTACATGTCCCAGCCACCTCAGTCGTTGGACCTTCACTCTTCTGGCTAGGCCGATTTCGCTGTACAGCCCGTACAGTTAGTCGTTGTATCTCCTCCTCCACTCCCCGTCTATGCAGACCGGACCAAAAATCACCCGAAGAATTTTCCTCTCGAAGCAGCCAAGAGCAACCTCATCCGCTTTAGACAGAGTCCATGCCTCTGCGCCGTAGAGCAGGACTGGGACGATTAAGGACTTATAGAGGGTCACCTTAGTTGTTCGAGAGAGGGCTTTGCTACTCAATTGCCTTCTTAGCCCAAAGAAACAGCGATTGGCAAGAGTTATTCTTCGTTTTATCTCAGCGCCGATGTCATTGTCTGAATTTATAGCGGAGCCTAGGTAGACAAAGTCCTTAACTACCTCAAAGTTATAGCTGTCTATAGTGACGTTCTGTCCGAGACGTCGGTGTTGGGAGTCCTTTCTTGTTGACAGCATATACTTCGTCTTGCCCTCATTGACCGCTAAACCCATCTTCGCCGCCTCCGTCTCGATACTCACAAACACACCAGTGACATCACGCTGCGTTCTTCCGATTATGTCAATGTCATCGGCGTATCCGAGTAATTGGACGGACTTTTGAAAGATTGTGCCTCTGGTGTTGGCGCGTGAGTTTTGCACAACTCTTTCAAGAACGATGTTGAAGAAGTCGCATGAGTCGCGCGTCGCCTTGTCTAAATCCTTTTCTGACATCAAAGGTCTCGGTGAGGTCTTGACCGACCTTGATGGAGCAGCGTGCATTTTCCATCGTCATCCTGCACAACCGGACGAGTTTGGCAGGGATGCCAAAACTAGACATGGCTCTGTATAGCTCGTCTCTATAGATGCTGTCATACGCGGCCTTAAAATCGATGAAGAGGTGGTGGGTATCGATTTGAAGTTCCTGGGTTTTTTCCAAGATCTGCCGCAGTGTGAATATTTGGTCGATGGTGGACTTTCTTGGCCTGAAACCACACTGATATGGACCGATTAGGTTGTTGACGAACGGCTTCAGGCGTTCGCACAACACGGCAGACAAGATCTTGTAAGTGATGTTAAGAAGACTGATGCCTCTGTAGTTGGCGCAGTTCAGAGGGTCTCCTTTCTTGAGGATCGGGCAAACAATGCTGAGGTTCCATTCATCGGGCATACTTTCTTCCGACCATGTTTCACAGATGAGTTGGTGCATGCTCCTTAACAAGTCATCGCCTGCTGCTTTGAACAGCTCGGCAGTTAGGCCGTCAGCCCCAGCAGCTTTGTTGGACTTAAGCTTCGAAATGGCTTTCTTCACCTCGTCCAGGTCGGGTGGACGGAATTGTTGGTCTTCGTCGTCCAGGTTGAATGGTTCATTCTGCCTGACAGCGGGATTTGATTCGTCGTCGCCGTTAAACAGTCTGCAGAAGTAGTTCTTCCATATCCTCAGCATCGACTGCGATTCTACTACGATGTTCCCTTGTTCATCCTTGCAGGCCTCGGTTCGGGCTCTGTAACCTTGACAGGTTCTTTTTACCCTTTGGTAAAACTTCCGAACCTCATTCCTGCTATAACATCCCTCCATCTCCTCGATCGCGCGCTTTTCATGCTCTTTCTTTTTCCTTCTGAAAAGCTTGTGTTCGTCTCTCCTCTTCTGCCCGTAGAGCTCGCGAGCAGCTCTGGTCTTTCTATACAGCGCCGCTTTGTATGCCTCTTGTTTCGCTGCATGTGCTTGCCGGCACTCGTCGTCAAACCAGGGATTTCGTTGTGGTGGCCGTGTGAAACCCAGCACATCAGAGGCGGCATCTCTGATCGCTTTTTGGCAATGTTGCCACTGGTCTTCAATACTTGATGCTGGCGCCATAGGACCTCTTGAGAGATTGAGAGAGACTCGATAGGAAAAGGATTTGGTGATCTCTTGCGATTGCAGCCGTCCGACGTCAAATTTCCTCACAGTATTCGCTTGTCTTGGCGGTGTTCGGGATATCCGCAGTCGTACCTTGGCTACAACAAGGTAGTGGTCCGAGTCAATGTTGGCCCCTCGGAACGTTCGGACATCCATAATACTGGAGGAGTGCCTTGCGTCGATCGCAATGTGGTCAATCTGGTTGATGGTTGATTGATCAGGAGATTTCCATGTTCCTTTGTGGATATCGAGATGTGGGAACCGCGTACTAGCTACGACAACGTTCCGCCCCGCAGCAAAGTCGACCAGCCTAAATCCGTTATCGGAGGTGGTGTCGTGTAGGCTGTGCTTTCCGACGGTACTACCAAAGATGCCCTCTCTTCCTAGCTTTGCGTTAAAATGTCATAGCTAGGGCACTGCTTGTATGTCTTGTCCAAGAGCTCGTAGAACCTGTCTTTGGTGTCGTCGTCTTTCTCCTCTGTGGGGGCATGCGCGCATATCAGACTAATGTTGGCGAATTTAGCCTTGATGCGGATTGTCGTGAGGCGATCGCTTACAAACCTGAAGCTTAAGACTTCTTGCCTAAGTCTGCCTCCAACGATAAATCCACATCCAAATAAGCGCTGCTTTTGTTGCCGATAGCAATCGCCGTAATATATGTCGCAGTTTTCCATCCTCTTTTTGCCCGGCCCATCCCATCGCACTTCTTGAATGGCGGTAATGTCTGCTGTGCAGCAGTTTAGGGCCTCCGCTAATTGTTCGGCTGCACGTGGTCTGTTAAGGGACCTAACGTTCCACGTGCAGATCCGAAATTCGTTGTCCTTAATTCGTTTGTATGGGTTGTCATCAGTGAATCCGTCCGTATCCGAGGCTTGTTGTCGCTTCGTAACTACATTTTTTTTTTCCGTGACAGGGCAGTTACCCCGGTGCACAACCTACAAATTGGAGGACCAGGTCCATTGTTTTAACCCCTGGGACGAGGGGCCGGTTTAACCGATGTCGGTAACCCACTTCGGAGATATGAGCGCTGCCGTTGGCCCCTGTAGGGCTCATCCGCCACCATCTCTTTTCCAGGACCCCAACCGATTCCTGGAAATCCTTATTGGCCTCAGCTCCAAATTTGTTGAAGTAGCCCAGATAAGGTGTTGCTCCCGATCCGGAAGTTATAGACGCCACCGTTGATTCCATCGAGGGAATTCTTCCGCTGTCGTGTTTATAGTGCTGCAATTTTTGTCTTTTGGTCAACACTCGCGCTTATAAGTTTAGCAAGTTGAGTCCGGGTGGACAACAACCAGTACCCAGTGGCTACCGAGGGGTAACGAGGAGGTAAAATAAGCACAATTGATGTGTAGTAACAGTTACAACACTGGGCATCGCCAAGTTGATACCAATCAGAGCCTACCCTATTACTACAACACCCAGCCACCAAGGGGGATTAGGCACCGCACAGAATTTGTTACATAGTGTATGCCTGGCCCTATCAGGGGTAATCTCAGGGTCGTGGGTTCTTCCCCACCGTCTCTGGACACACAAGGGCTGCTTCTCTTCTGCTTTGTCCTCTTTAAATCGCCCAATTCAGGAGCTTTGTTGCAGCCAACCGGAAAAAAAAAAAAAATAGCTGTTTTGGGCTATCGAGACTCGACTCTCACCACTTGAAAAGGAGTTGTCCATTCAGAGCGAGTCAAGTAGGGGAATAGGACCCATACAAATAAAGGTTGACTCTGAAACGGCCGTAGACATCGGATGTTTCAACCTAGTGGGACTAATTGTGGGGTGATACAAATTGCCAAAGAAGAAAAAACACAAAATTCTGCCCCACTTGTCCCGGTACTAAACCCGCAGTCAAAAAGGCAACAAGCCAGTAGAAAGTTCTATAGTAAATAGTGCGTGAAAACCATAAGTAAAGTTAAAAAAAATGTAAAAGTTTCTTAAAAAGTTACATTTAAGTTACTTAGAAAGTTACATTTAACAATAAGTGCGGGATAAGTGCTCCCACAAAAGAAAAAAAAACTAAATACTTAAATACAAAGAAAGTCCTACTAAGGCAGTGCGGAAAAGTTGCGTGTCTTCGAATTTTCCGCTGTCTATGCATGTTTTCTTTAATTATTAAACAAATAACAATATCACTGTTTTTGATATAACATAATATGAGGTGGGAAGTATAGGACTGGCTCCCCAGTCGAATTTTTTTTTTATTGTTGTGAGCGCTTTCATTATTGAGTACGTGTGATAGGTTTGTTTCGCCTCGTCGCTGTGTCCCGCGTCCCGTACTTTAAGTGCGTATTGCACAGAACAGAACGATACCTAGACAGAGCTCTTTGTAGGTAGGAACCCGCGAAATCCGACGCACGAACTGGTGCCCAATACTAAGGCGACGGGTGTAGCCAAGCTTAATCTTTCTTTTCTTATTTGGCTTTGCTCACCACTGTTTAATTTATTTTTTTTTGTTGCATATTAATTTGCTTGAAAGATTGTAATTAACAGCGCCACTATATGCAATCAAAAACTGTCCCGGTTTATTTCTTGGCCTCATAGGATTGCCATGTGCTAATTACAAATTTTCAGGGGGTGTGAGAGGATGGGCTAAAATACATTCGGCGATGGCGTGACCGACCGGCAGCATCAGCGACATTGGGAAAATCTAATATGGCCACCGGATTTCCAGGTAGGGAGGGAAATGGCCCACGCTGTTACCATCTACAGCGTCCTTCAGTATGTAGACGTCCGTCCGAGCTGGTAAAAGTAAGTAAAGGCACGTTTTATGTTTTTTTGTAATAGCTGAAGTCAGAGTGCGGGGACAAGAACCACACCCCATCCGGCGAGCTCAGCCACGCATCGCTAGCGTGCCATGCTCCTCGCTCTTGACATTCCTTCCTTTTCAATGTCCGTTCCCTTCCTAACATCCCATCCACATCCTTCCATCCATTTTCAAATTCCAACGTCCAACTCCCATAAACAGCATTTTTACATCCTAACCACCCTTATGAGATAATTCATATAGATATTTATCACTTCCACAAACACATATTTTTAACGATGATTGATAAACTAACAAAAAAAGGGTATGTGTACAGACTCGAAAGTAAAAACCACATTCACAAAACAGACGCTATCACTGAACATTTGACTAGAGTAGGCCCACCTAAAAAAATAATCACAGATAACGAGTTTAACACAGCGTATATTAGAGATTACCTTAGAGAACGAAATATTGACTTACCTTATACTAAACCAAATGCACATACAGGGAACGCTGAAATAGAACGCTTACATAGCACAATAGCCGAGATTTTACTTACCATGAAGCAGGAAGAATCAGTAAACACAAAGATGTTTAGAGCGTTTGAAATTTATAATAAAAGATACCATAGCATACGATCAGCATGCCACCAGGACAGGTCAAAGATTCAAATATAGAAGCGGTGGTAAAGAGACTTAAAAATTGAAAAACAAAAGTTATAAACAAAAGGAATCAAGAAAGGGAAGATTACACAGAAACGGGACAAGTAGGATATATCAAAAACCACAAACATGTAAACGACCAAGACAATTTACAAATTCCCATTGATACTAATCGCCCTAATGATGACAACCAACCTGGTACGAGCGGCATTAGTAATAACGCCAATCGAGAGTAACAACGGATTCACGATAATAAATATGGGGGAAGGAGAAATCATCAACCAGATCCAAACCATCCTTCACATCGTTATGTTAAACAAGCTGGTAGAGACATTACAGAAAATAAAAAAATTATAGTTACGAAGCGACAACAAGCCTCGGATACGGACGGATTCACTGATGACAACCCATGCAAACGAATTAAGGACAACGAATTTCGGATCTGCACGTGGAACGTTAGGTCCCTTAACAGACCACGTGCAGATGAACAATTAGCGGAGGCCCTCAACTGCTGCAAAGCAGACATTACCGCCATTCAAGAAGTGCGATGGGATGGGCCGGGCAAAAAGAGAATGGAAAACTGCGACATATATTACGGCGATTGCTATCGGCAACAAAAGCGGCGCCTATTTGGATGTGGATTTATCGCTGGAGGCAGGCAAGAAGTCTTAAGCTTCAGGTATGTAAGCGAACGCCTCACGACAATCCGCATCAAGGCTAAATTCGCCAACATTAGCCTGATATGCGCGCATTCCCCCACAGAGGAGAAAGACGACGACACCAAAGACAGGTTCTACGAGCTCTTGGACAAGACATACAAGCAGTGCCCTAGCTATGACATTAAGATTGTCCTAGGCGATTTTAACGCAAAGCTAGGAAGAGAGGGCATCTTTGGTAGTACTGTCGGAAAGCACAGCCTACACGACACCACCTCCGATAACGGATTTAGGCTGGTCGACTTTGCTGCGGGGCGGAACGTTGTCGTAGCTAGTACGCGGTTCCCACATCTCGATATCCACAAAGGAACATGGAGATCTCCTGATCAATCAACCGTCAACCAGATTGACCACATTGCGATCGACGCAAGGCACTCCTCCAGTATCATGGATGTCCGAACGTTCCGAGGGGCCAACATTGACTCGGACCACTACCTTGTTGTAGCCAAGGTACGACTGCGGATATCCCGAACACCGCCAAGACAAGGGAATACTGTGAGGAAATTTGACGTCGGACGGCTGCAATCACAAGAGATCACCAAATCCTTTTCCGATCGAGTCTCGCTCAATCTCTTAAGAGGTCCTATGCCGCCAGCATCAAGTATTGAAGACCAGTAGCAACATTGCCAAAAAGCGATCAGAGATGCCGCCTCTGATGTGCTGGGTTTCACACGGCCACCACAACGAAATCCCTGGTTTGACGACGAGTGCCGGCAAGCACATGCAGCGAAACAAGAGGCTTACAAAGCGGCGCTGCATGGAAAGACCAGAGCTGCCCGCGAACTCTACGGGCAGAAGAGGAGAGACGAACACAAGCTTTTCAGAAGGAAAAAGAAAGAGCATGAGAAGCGCGCGATCGAAGAGATGGAGGGATGTTATAACAGGAATGAGGTTCGGAAGTTTTACCAAAGGGTAAAAAGAACCTGTCAAGGTTACAGAGCCCGAACCGAGGCCTGCAAGGATGAACAAGGGAACATCGTAGTAGAATCGCAGTTGATGCTGAGGATATGGAAGAACTACTTCTGCAGACTGTTTAACGGCGACGACGAATCAAATCCCGCTGTCAGGCAGAATGAACCATTCAACCTGGACGACGAAGACCAACAATTCCGTCCACCCGACCTGGACGAGGTGAAGAAAGCCATTTCGAAGCTTAAGTCCAACAAAGCTGCTGGGGCTGACGGCCTAACTGCCGAGCTGTTCAAAGCAGCAGGCGATGACTTGGTAAAGAGCATGCACCAACTCATCTGTAAAATATGGTCGGAAGAAAGTATGCCCGATGAATGGAACCTCAGCATTGTTTGCCCGATCCTCAAGAAAGGAGACCCTCTGAACTGCGCCAACTACAGAGGCATCAGTCTTCTTAACATCGCTTACAAGATCTTATCTGCCGTGTTGTGTGAACGCCTGAAGCCGTTCGTCAACAACCTGATCGGTCCATATCAGTGTGGTTTCAGGCCAGGAAAGTCCACCATCGACCAAATATTCACACTGCGGCAGATCTTGGAAAAAACCCAGGAACTTCAAATCGATACCCACCACCTCTTCATCGATTTTAAGGCCGCGTATGACAGCATCTATAGAGACGAGCTATACAGAGCCATGTCTAGTTTTGGCATCCCTGCCAAACTCGTCCGGTTGTGCAGGATGACGATGGAAAATGCACGCTGCTTCATCAAGGTCGGTCAAGACCTCACCGAGACCTTTGATGTCAGAAAAGGATTTAGACAAGGCGACGCGCGACTCATGCGACTTCTTCAACATCGTTCTTGAAAGAGTTGTGCAAAACTCACGCGCCAACACCAGAGGCACAATCTTTCAAAAGTCCGTCCAATTACTCGGATACGCCGATGACATTGACATAATCGGAAGAACGCAGCGTGATGTCACTGGTGCGTTTGTGAGTATCGAGATGGAGGCGGCAAAGATGGGTTTAGCGGTCAATGAGGGCAAGACGAAGTATATGCTGTCAACAAGAAAGGACTCCCAACACCGACGTCTCGGACAGAACGTCACTATAGACAGCTATAACTTTGAGGTAGTTAAGGACTTTGTCTACCTAGGCTCCGCTATAAATTCAGACAATGACATCGGCGCTGAGATTAAACGAAGAATAACTCTTGCCAATCGCTGTTTCTTTGGGATAAGAAGGCAATTGAGTAGCAAAGCCCTCTCTCGAACAACTAAGGTGACCCTCTATAAGTCCTTAATCGTCCCAGTCCTGCTCTACGGCGCAGAGGCATGGACTTTGTCTAAAGTGGATGAGGTTGCTCTTGGCTGCTTCGAGAGGAAAATTCTTCGGGTGATTTTTGGTCCCGTCTGCATAGACGGGGAGTGGAGGAGGAGATACAACGACGAACTGTACGGGCTGTACAGCGACATCGACTTAGCCAGAAGAGTGAAGGTCCAACGACTGAGGTGGCTGGGTCATGTAGAGCGGATGGACACCAATGCTCCAGCTCGGAAAATCTTCGAATCCACACCCGAGGGTCAGCGTAGTAGAGGAAGACCGCGACTCAGGTGGCGCACGCAAGTGGAAGGGGACCTCAACCAACTTGGCGTGCGAAACTGGAGGCAGCTGAATGTAAATGAAAGAACTTGTATTGTAAAAAATGCTGAAAATACATCGTTGCAAAATAATTGTGATTCCAGGGACTTAACTCTCACAGGAAATTATATTATTAACATACAAATTTGTAATATCAAACTTAACAATGCTATTACTAAAAACAAAGAAACCAATTATACGTTTCAATTTTATTACGAAGAAATCATTAAAGAAAATGTCACAACCAATACCGTATTTACACAATTTGAAAAATGGCAAAAAATTGAGAATAGACATACTATAGAACTAGTTGAATACCATAAAATAAAAACCTATGTAATTGCTGGTGCAACTATGTTCATAGTCATATTAATAGCAATTATTGTAGGAAGCATAATGTACAAGGGTGTCAGAAGAACAGAAAAAATTAAAGTCAAAATTAATAACTTAACTGAAAAACAAGTGGAAAGAGTAGCGATTCCAATCCATAGTAATTTCCAGGAGAAAATTTTGTCTAAGGAAGGAGGAGTTAAGTATTGGTCTTAATACCATACTCCCTCACAAATTAGACCAATCCATACAATTCTGCTTTGTATCCATTTTATTTCCAATTTGATTACCACAGCTGTCATGACTTTTGGTCGACTCAAAAGCTACGACAGCAAACGAAAATACTAAAGCAAACATGAACAAACGAGCTCAATGCATTCAGTTGACCCATTGTGAAATCGGAGCCAATGCACTCTGCTAACCCATTAAGAATATTGTGGGTCAGATACTTGAGCAATACTGCTTGGAAATAAAATGCATACAAAGTATTGAGAAATAACGAAAACAAACAATATGGATTGTAGGCAATTTTGGATAATAAAAACTAAGGTTTCTTCTGACAACCTTCTATGATAAGTAGTGCAGTTGTTTACGACTCAGAGAAGAAGTAACTTCGGTGTTGCAGTGCAGTGCAGTGTTAACAATATATGTTAAACTTAAACGTAACGTAAACGTAGGCAAAGAATAACGTCCTTTAAAAAATCTTACGTGTTAAAATTTATTTCACGCAGCTTGCTCAGCAGTCAAACGCACTAACCACTGAGCCACGGCGGCCAAAATAGATCAGGCAGATTTAAAAAAGAAATAACCATATGATCACCCCTATCATTCAATCTGACGGATCTGAGATTCACTTTATCTATACGATCCGCATTCACCTTTAGATTGATCATTCAATCTGCCGGATGCACTATTTTACCGACTACGATTTTCCTTGTTCAAATCGACTTATTCAAAACCGACTGTTAGACCTTTTAATTTCCTTGTCAAAAGTTGTGTTTTGTCGGTAATGTAGTATTTGCGTAGGCCACCAGCGGCCATCATTTTAAATTTTTGTGGGTATAAAGCGCGTCGGCGGTAATAAAGTAAATATTTCCTCAGAATAAAGTCTTTAACTTAGTATTTTGTGGGCATTTTCATTATTTGCAGATATGAACAACTAATTCTAGTGAACAAAATCGGAATGCCTGGAGCAAAGATTCCAAGAAAAGTGTTGTTTTGTGAATTCTGGCGATCGTGCAGGACGCGAATTGCTCCGCTATGCTATATATACTAAGTAGAGGATTAATTTTTTTAGCGAAACATGCTTAAATCTATTCCAGCGAGAGGTTGGTTTAAATATCCTTGTGTAATAATAATTAATTCGGGAGAAATTCATCAGTGTATATGACTAACTTGGTTATGACGGGTTTGATTGCCTATTACTTCGAATCTGCATACACTTTTTTGAAAAATTTATGTAAATACGTATTTCACAGATATTCTTCTAATATCTGCGTTTAAAGTTTCCCAAAATTACAAAAAAAACACAATCATTTCATAGTAAAAGAACCTTTTTTCCACACGTTTCGATTGATCAAAACGCTTTTCTAAGCTCTTGTTCGCCCATTTAACGGTAAACGTCAAATCGTTAAAAGGTTTTTAGTTGACAGCAATTACAAATTAAACAGCTGCTGATAAAAACTCAATAAAATTAATTTTAAAGATAATGGACAGCATTGCCCCGTTTTTTGAAAACGAGGAAATATCTTCAAATAGACTAATATTTCGCTCATATTTACGGACATCCAGTGAAGACATTATGGAGCTATCAGATGCAACGTTAGTTTAAAGATTTCGGTGTACTTCATAATTTCTATGAAATCAGTTTGAATTTCAGTTTTATAAAAAAATTTCATTTGAATAAGGCAGCCTTCAATTATGTGTTGGAAGCATGGACCTTCCTCTGACCAACAAATCGTATTTCGTTTCTCCAAGGCATCAGTTAGCTGTATTTGAATAATTGATTTGTCCTAGAAAGAACATACATTTACAGATAAATTTTCCACCCAAAATGCAGTATAACACCAATCCGCAATGAATTTCGATTCCGTAATGATTCGATCCGATCGTTTTGAACGATCACGTGAAAAGTCATTCACTTTACCGATAAGTGGACGATTCCCTTCGAACGGTTTAAATGATACCGAAGTTGATAAGTGACAACTAATATTTAAAATTAACAACTACGAGAAATTTATTTAGACATAAACGTGAAAAACTAGATACATTGGAGTTCCCAAATTGTTCGCTTTAAATATTAAGTCCGTTAACCAAGTTATTTCTTCATTATTTGATAGAGTATATCCTCCTGAAAGATAATATTAAGAAAGAACGGCGATGGCGTATTTACTAGCGATTTTATTGCAAAATTCATGAATTTTCATTTATTATGGGGTAAAAAATTATCATGGGGTAAAAAATTTCTTAAATTCAATTTGTATTTTCAGTCACTCTGTATAAATTTTATTGTTCAATAAACTTTAAACTTTAAATGAATAATAATAATAATTGGACTTCTCACTTTGAATAGCTGTTTGTAAGAGGTCAACATATTTGATTGATTGCGTTGAACCTACAAAGAGGGCAATTATTGAAAAAGGCGCAAATTTTTTTTTGTGATTTAGTCAATAGATATATAGCTTATGATAAAACAAAAAGTAACTCGAGAGTGTTTTTCGGTGTATTTGAGAAAAGTTGACTTTAATTTAAAGTTCACTATTTTTTTTTAATTCGAATTAGTCACGTATTCAACACATCTTTTTAAAAAACACCACAAAATAGACGCAATTTTTTTAAACGCCATATGATTCCTCATACCTTGATTATTATTCGAAGTAAAATAATTATTTATGCGCACAACTTAATATGTAACCAATTTAAATTATGTTAGAAAAAACACTTGATATCACTGTCTACGAAAAAAGTTCATCAAGTCAATGTTTACGGCTCTGTAACTGTTGCACGAGTTGACAAATAATTTTAATGCAGCTAGAGCTTATATACATATATTTGAGTTGACTTACCAATCACTAAAAAGTACCGCTAAAATGTAATAGTTGATTTCTTTATTTATTGCTATGGGTCATCCCACTGTGCGGCGGGTTGAATGATAGGGGTGAATATTATATCTTATTTGTTTAATTTTTATCTTTTGTCGTTAGAAGAAACATGCTCTTTGGCAATTTTTTACTTAAAAATGACGGCTGTGATATCATTTTTAATATTTCGATAACGTTTTTCGATAACAGTCGGGAAAAAATTGTTTGGGAGTACAGGGTTTATCACGGCTAAGGAATTAAGGCTGGATAGTTATCCAGATTTCGTAATTCTATACAGGCTTGGATGTTACTGTAATTAATATGAAATTAGCCTATACAGATCACCAAAAAAACACGATTAATGATACATTACCTTCCAACGTAAAATTGTTAATTCATATGGTTGTAAGATGTTGTCCCAATTTGTGACAATCTCATTGTCTGCAACGGCCTGAATGACCTGACAATGCTTTTCTTACAACGTTGTCAGACAAAAATTGTCAGTCCACATTTTTTATTGGGAGGCCTGACAATATTGTAAGATCTGACAGTTTTTTGAACATAGCTTTTGTCAGAGATTATAAAAAGATATTCGTCTTTCGAGTCCATTTTTCAGTGTCTACAAGCTCTTTTTCCATTGGTCGCTCTAATTCACACTAATTGCCTCATCTTTTATATATATAATTCTTCTGAACGTGTGTATGTAGTTGAACTCCTCCTAAACGGCTGGACCGATTTTTATGAAATTTTATTTTATTTATTTATTTACAGAGAAGTTTACAAAATAAATTTATAAAAAAAACTCTATACGGAAAGCAACCGGGCTACTAAGGCCATATGGTGTCGTCTTTGCAAAACAATTGATAAATAAAAAATGAATACTTTAAAAATAATATTTACAGCTCGTATATACATTTGTACAGTAAATTAATTTACGTTGTTTAGTGGAACTTTAAATGTCGTTAAATTTCTTATGGAAAGTTGTTGAAAGCTTAATATTTCGTATTGTCCTCATATTTGCTGGATTCAGGAGATCAGCGAGTTTTTTCCCTACTTCCTCTTGATGTTGGACTGGGCTTGATTTTGGGCAGTCCACAAAGATGTGCCTTAGATGGAGCTTCCCGGTTGAAGAGGTATCTGCTGTTAAAAAGTGCCTTTCCTACTCGTATCCGAAATATTTTGATGCACTCCTCTCTTGTAAAGGAACTGTTATAAGGTATGCGAATATTTTTTGGGTGATGAAATCTTAGAAAGTTGGAACTATTTCTCCAAAACTCATTGATTTCTTGCCTAAGAGTGTCCAGGCACATCCTTCGTGTCAACTGATAAACATTTGGCATTTCTATTATAAAAGGCAGGTTGAAAGTTTCCTTTGCTGCTAAATCGGCCGCTTCATTTCCCAGAACTCCGATATGCCCTGGTACCCAAGCTAGTGTTATATGGTTGTACAGCTCGTTTCTGATGGAATCCAAGGACGGACATTTGTTTGACGCACTCCTGAGTCATGAAATTTTGTTTGTGTGTTTGAGCGAGTCCCTGGATGGTTTAGATTCACAAACCAATATTTTTTCATGAACAATTGACCGTTAAAATCTCCTGAGAAGTTGTAGATGTATTCGGGTGAATGGTGTTACATGCAAGCGTTGGCCTTCGCCAAAGATGCTTTTTGTCACCTCTCCTTTTCATTCTGTACATTTATTTTTTTTTTTTTATTTCCCAATTATTATTTAAATCTGCCCTGAGACACTTAGTAATTGTTTTAAGAGTGGACAAAGGGATACATTAAGTTTTAAGACCATTATCTTAAAAAACTTAGTTTTCACAGCAAATTACAATTATACATGAAAGTGAACATTGATTTTTAACATATTGCAAACTATGGATCGTAATATACATACATACATACACAGTTCTGTTTATACATACATAGGTTGTTTAACAAGTTGATATACATATTTTACACATAACATTAATATATTTATAATGTTGGTCAAATTGATTGAAGGTCCACAGGTCTGCGTCTTTTTAAGGTCACGATGTAAGTCTTCATTGGAAATGTACCAGGGTGCATTGACAATCGTCCTGAGAATCTTTGATTGAAGTCGCTGAATAATGTCAATATTTGATTTGGCGGCGGTTCCCCATATTTGGATCCCATAAGTCCATATTGGTTTTATTATCGTTTTATATATTAGAAGTTTATTTTGTATCGAGAGTTTTGAATTTCTTCCTAGAAGCCAATATAGTTGTCTAAATTTGTTTTTAATTTGGTTACGTTTTTGAATTATGTGTGGTTTCCATGTCAATTTATTATCTATAAGTATGCCTAGATATTTCGCAGAGTTGTTGAGAATAACTTCCTTGTTGTTTAGGATGATACGAGTAGTTAATGAGTTGGAGTTCCTTTTTGTGGTATATGTTACTTGTACCGTTTTTTCCTCATTTATTTTAATTCCCCATTTGTGAAACCAATCTTTTGTTTTGTTCAGTATTCTTCTTACTTGGTCTGTAGCAGCCTGTAGGCAGTTATGTGAAGACAGAATTACTGTGTCGTCTGCGAATGTTGCAAGCATGAAGTTCTGTGTCATTGGCTTGGGTATGTCCGCTGTATATAGTAGATACAGGAGAGGTCCTAGTACACTGCCTTGGGGAACACCTGCGTCTATTTCACGTAAAGCCGAGTGCTCGTCGTTATACTGCACATAGAAGTGCCAATCGTCCAGGTAACTTTTGAGAAGTTGATGGTAGTCCGGTAGCATTGTTTTTAATTTAAATAATAGTCCTCTGTGCCATACGCTGTCAAAGGCCTTCGCAACGTCAAGATAAACTGTGACACAATATTTTTGCGCGTCCAAATCGTTGAGGATTTTGTTTGTTACTCGATGCACCTGTTGTATTGTAGAGTGTTTTTGTCTAAATCCGAATTGATGGTCTGGGATAAGGTGATTTTGGTCTAAACACGTACCAATGCGGTCAAGTAGAAGTTTTTCAAATGTTTTGGAGATGATCGGTAGAAGGCTTATTGGTCTGTATGAGGAAGGTTTTGTAGCATCTTTGCCTGGCTTAGGGATGGCGATTATCTTAGAGACTTTCCATACTTTCGGGTAACAACTAAGCCTTAAAATGGCGTTGAAAACATTTCTGGGAGATTTTGCGCCCTTTAGTCTGTTTTTGAAATAATGTTTTATTTCATTAGTGTGAATTTTTTTTATTTGCGTGTTTGTAGTGTTAATATCGATGGGTGGTGGTGAGCTGTTTTGTGAATTGTAGGCATTGGTAAATGTTGTTTTGAAATAGTCTGCTAGTGTTTTTGCTTTGTCAGTGTTTGTTCTGGACCAGGTACCATCCGCTTTCAACAGGGGTGGTTG